>JAPYKT020000009.1:2569285-3853928 GCA_028749325.2 Caryopteris x clandonensis | reverse complement strand
TTGCTTATAAACCACAAAATGGCCTAAAGTCGGTGTGTTTTTATACGAATTGAAGACCCAAAAAGGGAAAGACAGAGTTCATAAACTCACAAAGTGGAGTTTCCACAATTTCCATTACTTCACCGCAATAGGCATTATCATTTGTGGGGGCAGTACCTATTTGACCATTGCATATATAATATATTATATATATATATATATATATAGATCTCAGTGCATCGCATTTAACGTATAATTTATTATATAATATTATTTATTTATTAAAAAATTATTATTATTAATTTATTATTTACAAAATTAATATTTTTTAATTAAATAAATAATATTATAAATTGAAATCACCATCCCACCCCAACAAAACTCAATGTGTGTGTGTATACATTATTGATAGAATTGTTCGTTTCACCCAATTAGAAGCTTATGGCTGACAAACGACAATGGTGGATGTTGACTCACATCCATGCTCACGTGGCGCCGCCATTTCATTGACACGTGGTTGTCCCACCTAGCCAAATTGTCAACATTGTTGGGTACCAAAAGATTATGGCCATTATTGGTTGATTTGATGTTTTCAACTTTTTACTTTCAGAGTAAGGGATTTGCACCATCCAATACTAAAAGATAATAAATCAATTAATTAAAGATAATATATTTAAACTATTTTACTGTAAGATTTAAGAGTTTTTTTAATTGTCACGTACTATTGGTAAAAGGTCATGTATAAGCCTTTTAAAAGCACAATGATCCTTTGATATTTTATTATTTCATATTGTATTTCATAGCATGATATAATAAAATGAGATAATGTCATACTAACAAGTATTATTATGATATCACGTTAAACCAAGATTGTTGTCTGATCTTTTGTGGAATTTCGAGAGTTTTAGATTGAAAGGCATTATAGTAATTTCCACTCATCCATTGCAATCTATTAGAAAATTGATGAAGAACACTTTGAAAGAAATGTTTAACGTTCTTGAAAAGTTATATACGAAAAGTTGAAAAGTTACATATTTCATACTTAAAGTCTGAACATTTCAACTTCTCTCATATAATTTTTCAAGAACCTTAAACCTTTCACTTAAGACATTCTTCATCAATTTCTTAATGAATTGTAGCGAATATGTGGATGATTAGTGTGATGCTTTTCAATCTAAAAAATATCTCTTCTTGGATGACAATTTAAATGCTTGATTAGATTGTGAATTAACGCATTAACTATGTGCATTCTATATATGAAAATTTCAGTACAATTTTGCAATTCCTTTCAGTAAGAAAGAGCTTTGCTTTAAAAGTATTTTTTAATTTGTTTAAAAACAATTATATTTTGAAACTAAATATATTATTTTATTAATTAAAATAATTTAAAAATTGATATTTTTTATGTTATGAGGAAAAGGGATAACATTTATTTAATTATTTTATTTCCAAGCAGGAATACAACAGAAATTAATCTTGTCCCCATAGATCTGTTACACCCCATCCATGTTTCCTACACACCACATAGGACCCCCCCCCCCAATGTCAAATATTGTGTCAATTGAGACATGAATGGGCCAATTCTTTTTCCTCCATCAACTCCTTTGCAGTAATGTCCATCTTCTCCCTCGAAAATTCTTCGATCTTAAGACCTGCATTATGTACACAAAAAGTTCAGGACATCATTTACGATATCTTATTTTATGTTAAAAATAATATTGCACCTCGTATTTCATATTATAATATAATTAAAGTCGAAGTCTAACCTTGAACAATAGTCCATTCTTCTTTGTCACAAGTAACAGGGAAAGAATAAATGATGCCGGGTGGTACTCCATACGATCCATCAGAACACACCCCCATTGACACCCAAGTTCCCTGTGAAAATTTATACTTTAAAAATTAAAAATTATATACGTAGCAGTTTTATATATCTATATTTTAGTCCTAAAATAAATGTCCTAAATTGAAAGATTAGATGTCAATGGCGAAAGATCATAGTGGGATGCAATGTCCTAAAATGAATTGTCCTAAATTGTTAGCTCGAGTATGTGGTACTATAGTTGTAATGGCGAAAGTAGGATGGGAAGATTTGAAAAACCTTAGGAGTTCCGAGAAGCCAATCGCGTATATGATCACAAGCGGAGCTTGCAGCAGACAATGCACTAGATAGCTTTCGAGCTTTGATAATGGCTGCGCCCCTCTGCTGCACCGTGGCAATGAACTCTGTTTTCAGCCTAAAAGTCAAGAAACAAGATCTTATTTTAACATTTTTTTATGCAATCACACTAAATGGTTAGTACATGTATGCTCAAGAGGTGTTTGATCAATGTCCGAAACAAGGTACCATTTATCGTCTCCGACGATTTCTCTTACAGACTTTTGTCCATTATTGGTGTTTACAGTCGCATGATTCGCATCTGGATATTGAGTCGAAGAATGATTCCCCCATATGATCACATTCTTCACATCGCTAACATCAACGTCGAGCCTTTCAGAAATCTGGCCTAATGCTCTGTTATGATCAAGCCTTGTCAGACAGGTTATGTTCTTTTCTGGAATTGAAGGAGCAAATTCTTTCAAGATTAGTGCATTTGTGTTGGCTGGATTTGCCACCACCAAAACCTGCAGTAAGCAATCGCCATAGAATGCGCTTAAGATGGTAAGATCAGCAGAACCCTTTTAAGTTAAGACCAGAACAAGAATCTAGGATCAAGAAATCTATCCAACGTTGGATTTTGCTGCATAAACAAAGGCGATCGGCAGTCTGATGAAACAACTTACTTTGCAATCAGGAGCAGCATGTTGCTCTAGAGCAGAAGCTTGAGCCTTGTAAATAGACACATTTTTGGCCATCACATCTTTTCTTTCCTTTCCTTCTTTTCGTGGGAACCCACCCACCATAATCGCGATATTGACTCCGTTGCAAGCTTCAACAACATCAGTTGTAGCAACAACACCTGTTGAACAATAATTTCCACACACACATTAGTGTGCTGCTGTGTGTGCATGTCCAAAGTCCGTAGGTGGCTATATATGTAATATGTTTTTGTATTGCAATTTGGATTGAATAAAATGATACCTTTGAGGAGGGGAAAAGCAGCATCAATTAATTCCATTTTGACGCCATTTAGTGCCTCCGCTGCTGGTTCGATATCAAGCATATGTATAATTACAGGCTGATCAGGACCAAGCATTGCCCCTCTAGCTATCATTGGAACAAGAGCGTAACCTATTTGGCCTGCAGTCAAAGTTTGAATTACACTCATTTATGCTTCTGTGTATACATATACACACACATATATGTGCTTATATATGAAATTCTTGGATATGGGATATTGAAGAAGAAACAACACAAAATCAAGAAAGTTGGTTTCATGATCAAGAAAGGTACCTTCTTGATCAAGAAATTATGAAATTCTTGCATTTGCAAAAGTTGTTTACTTGGATTCAAAAAAATTGAATCTTTGATGCATGATTTGAAGAATCGAGCAAAAAACAAAGACCCCAACTCAAATATACTTGTGTGTGCGTGTGTACATATATCATACATGCATCATGCGCGCGCGCGCGCACACACACAAAGAAAGAAGAAGAAGCATCAAGACTTGACATGCCTGCAGCGCCAGTAACAAGAACAGTAACAGGTTCCTTCTCTATCTTCAAAGAGCTCCATATGTGTTTGATAATTTTCCATGACAGATACATGCATCCCATAAGAACAAGAGGCTTTTCTAGTGACAAAAAATCCTCCATTTTTTGTTATTCTAAGGAAATTACTAGCGTTTTTTCTTTTCCAGCTATTCAAAAAATTTTGCAACAGTATAAATAGCAAAACCTAACCTGTTTGTTTGTACTTGAAAACAAGGCAAAAGAAAGAGAAAGACAAAATCCAGAAGGCATGTAATGGTATAACATCTCTTCTTCCCAAAGAAAAGAACATGATAAATGGAGAAACAAGAATATATGTCTAAACATAAACATGCAAGGATGTATAATTAAAGAAACTGACCGCCTGCCCCCGTCACATGCAACAACTCCAACAGGGGTTTCTGCCATCTTCAAGATGTAGTACTTATTAATATGTGCATATATATTTTGTGTGTGTGTGTGTGTGTTGTGATCAAATTCCAAGGAAGATAACAACGGATAAGCTTCTGCATGGTCGTCCTACAAGCTGGGTGTAAAATAAAAGATTCAAACTTTAGGAAAAATAATAATAAATAATTAAAAAAAAAAAGCAAAAACAAAAGATGATCTCGGCTGAACCATTATTGAAATTAAATATATTTATTTGTATTTTATTAATTTAATACCCCTTTCTATTCACATTTTTAGTAGTAACTATTTGGAATCTTTGAACTTTTTAACTTTTAATTCCAAAACTTCCGAATTTGACCAAAAAGTTAGAGAGATTCGCATGACTGTCTCATCAGGGATATTCGGCCCAATGTAGCATGTGGCATTTTTTCTTCCGATTAAAATGCTTCTGTATTTCCTTTTCTTTTCGGAAGGAAAAAAAAATGAAATTTTCAAGTTTAATCATAATTTGAAATTTGTACTATACATATTTTTGCAAGAACGTGCTTTGAATATTTAAAAAAAAAATTACAAATTATAAATAGTTTTGGAAAAATAGAAATAAAATTAAAAAATTTAAATAAACTTTGAAAAGTACAAATACATGTTGAAAACTAAAATAATTTAAAGAAAAATAAAATAAATTTTGAACATGGAAAATAACAATAAGTTTTTGAAAATTAATTTTGAAATTTAAATTTAAATTCTAGATTTAGAAAAAAATGAAAAATATAGAAAGGAAACCTTAGACAAATAAAATAAAACATAAAAGTTACCTTGATTTGTATTATTATTATTTTTTTATTCCGATCTTTTAACGGATTGGAAAATGAAGTTTGGGATAAAAATAACAAAAACAACAATAACAGCTATAATAATATTAATATAAAATTAGCTTGTTATTAATATGAATCTGCCCCACTCTGTGCCATATTCAGTGTTGAACATACTCTACATAATGTAAAAATTGAACTTATGAATATGTAGGGGTTCATATTTGGGACTTCTTATTTTCAAATTAATTTTGGAGATGCTTTCAATTATATTACAGTTTTTTTTAGAATTAACCAAATTAAAAAATAATAAATAAATAACTACGAACAAAAAAAAAAATCATTGTTAAATAGTGACAAAATTTTGTTTTGTTAAAATTTTCAACGAAATTTATGTTGTTAGTTTCGTTATGGAATCAGCCACCGCATCTCAAATAACAACCAATTTACTAAATAAATTTTTCTGTTTACCGATGGAAAAGTTGGTTGGTAAATATAAAAACAAATTATCAAATTGGTTGGTAATCGCTTAGCGATCAATCTTTTAACAACGAAAACTATTTGTTGTTAATCGTTAGTAAAATTGTTTAATAAAGATAATTTTTTTGATAGTGAGATAATATTTTGTTGTTAATTTGCGAATCTAAAATAGTAATATAAACCAAAAAAAATAAAAAAATGAGCAAGAATTATTATAATTCACAAAAAAATTTGTATCGCTAAACTAAATTCTATATCGATCTCTTGATAGAAACAATGAGTTCTTAAGTCTGAAAATAATTCCCCATTCTCAAAAATAAATTCATGTTTATATAAGTAAAAATAGTTATACACCCATTACTCATCTAGGATAACAAACCGTGTTACATGTTATGTTGTCGTGTTTTAATATTAAAATTTTTATTTTACTATAAATATAAAAATTAAAATAAATATAATTTTAATTTATTTTAAAATTCATGTTATTGTATCGTGTCCTTTTTATCGCTATAATTGGAATTATAAACGTGTTGTGTGAACGTTGGGCTAAGATAGCCGCTCCTACCACTGCCCCTACATAGTTTGTAAAACTATAGCGCGTATCATATTTATAATCTCAATTGATTAACAAGACATATAGCTTCAAGGATCAAACTCTCCCTTACTTCCCACCAAATATATTCACAGGAGAGAGAGAGAGAGAGAGAGAGAGATGGTACTGGTAACGCCTACATTGTTTTGGCGGCGATGTTTATCAATGAGGAGGAAGACCAGTTATGGCTACAGATTCTTGAATTCTCTGCCCAACAGATGGGTGATGGATGATTCTGATAATTTAGTCAGCTCCCATAACACTTTACCCTCTCATCTACTTTCATTTTCGATCAAGAAATCATTACATATGGATGATTTGTAACATTTCAGGTCATTGTTGAAGGCAATGCTGGTTCAAGAACAGCAATTCTCAACAGACCCTCTTCACTCAATGCTATTAACACCCCTATGGTTAGATTTTTTTAAGTTTTTGGGTACAAAATATGCAGAAAATTTCCAGACCAAGTACAACTTAGTAATGACGATTATTGTGTTACGCACACAATTGCCTTGTTTTGTTTGTTTACTTGAAATGGAACATACATAGGCTGTCAGCCTTCAAAAGTTGCACAAAGATTGGGAAGACGACCCTGCTGTTGGGTTTGTAGTAATGAAGGTACTATGAAGACACACGTATGTCCTTTTTTTTTTTTTTTTTTTTTTTTTTGCAAATTGTTGAAAGTTTTAGGGTTTGAAATTCTTAAAGGGCAGAGGCAGGGCATTTTCTGCCGGTGGAGATCTCATTTCTCTCTATGACCTCATGAAACAAGGTGCTGTGCGTGACTTCTCTCTCTCTCTCTCTCTCTCTCTCTCTCTCTCTCTCTCTCTTTGTAGTTTAGATAGTTTGGGAATGCACACAGGGAGCATAGAAGAGTGCAAACAGCTTTTCTGGAATGCATATGGTTTGATATACACCATCGCTGCTTATTCAAAGCCACATGTGAGTGCTACAATTTGTATCACATCAGATAAAATTCCCCCTAAAAAATCAGAATTAAAAAAAATATATAATTAAAAATAAATAAATATTTCGTCATTGTTTATTTGTTTTCGAAAAAACAAAATTGTAATACAAAATAAGGTCCTAAACTCCAGGTGGCCCTCTTGAATGGGATTACAATGGGAGGCGGGGCTGGACTGTCTGTCCTTGGTACATTTCGTGTAGCTACAAATAAAACTGTACGACATTTCTTCTCTCTCCAGATTATACTATATGTTTGATTGTGAAATGTGTATTAATTGGTACCAAAAAACTGATAGCCAAATGACATTTGTTTCCTTAAATAATAGTTGAATTCAAACTCAAACTATATATAAAAGTATGAACTGTGAGAAATTGTGGTCAACAACTGCAGATATTTGCCAATCCAGAGATATTAGTTGGTTTCCATCCAGATGGTGGGGCATCTTTCTACCTCTCTCATCTTCCTGGCTATTTGGGTAATTGTTATTCCTTTGCAACTTTCAGACAACTTATTCTTGTCATCTTTTAAAATACAGCACATAAATCATCCATATTCTAACATATATGGTTAATACATATAATATAGGCTTCTGAAGCTTAATTGAGCAAGGTTGTATTGTTCTCGATTTCCTCCAACAAATAATCTCGTATCAAGAAAATATGTGTCGATGTTTTCATTTTGAAAAAGTGATACTTTTAAAGAAGGTGTAGGAGTTGTTTTAAAATAAAAATAGGTAGTGTTTGAAAACGAAATAATTTTGATAAACAAAAATTTGGAGTGAATGTTTACTAAAAAAAGTACTTCTAACCATTGATTTTACGAAAACAACTCTACCCATGCTTAGGTTTGCAAAAAAACAAGTAAGGGCAAATTCCAAAAGGAAAAAAAGGTTGAAATAGGTAAGATGTTGTTTCCAAATTTAAGCAATAATCAAATTTTTAAGTCATAAATATATGAAACAAACATAATCACTACAAGAAAAAATCAAATTAAAAATAGAAAAAAATTATTTTTAATCACATAATATTTGTCCTTATTTTAAAACAGAGACCCACTTAAGACAAATGTTTCATCACTAAAACGTTTGTTGCTAAAATATAGAAACGATGTTTTTCGACTCTAAATTAGTGATCATTTTTTTTTTCTTATATGAAATTAAAGACCAAATTACCTAAAAAAGATATAAAAAAAGTTTATATCTCTAATATTCAATTATTAGTTTGTTACCAATCGAACACGAAATAAACCAAAATATTTTTATACTAGTTTCCATCGCTACTTCATTTCTACTCAGATGACTACGAAATCTCATAATTTTGATCAGACGGTTCATTTTATACTGTAGAGATCAAAATAATTCTTTGTTACCTACCAATACTTGTACACGATGATATGAACATTTTGAATTAATAGCTAAACAACGGAAATAAGCTGGAGTTGGGTATTTGCAAGTTTCCAGAACATGCTTGGATTTCCTTTTTAATTTGGTACTGTAATTTTCTTTTTTAAATTTCAGTGAGGAATTTTTTTTTTAATCATTCTCAATAATTTACTTGTAATATATTTCCAGGAGAATATCTGGCCATGACAGGGGACAGACTTAGCGGGACAGAAATGATATCTTGTGGACTTGCTACTCACTATACACACACCACAGTTAGTCTACACTTTTATTTCTATTTCCAATTTTGTCATACTTTTTGGAGTAACTTGCTGGGCTTGAACTACAACTTCATACGTATTCGTACGCATATAATACGTGCAGAAGCTCCCTTTGGTTGAAGAAGTACTACGAAACATGGTAACAGATCATCCCTCTGACATTGGGACCTGTTTGCAAAGTCTTGAAGATCCAGTTCATCAGCATCAGACTAGTTTAACTCACAGGTGCATATATCTATATCTATATATGTGTGTGTGCTGTATAGATTGAAATAATTAAGGTAAAGGTCATGCTTCAACATGGTTCTGCAACAAGTGATTATTTCTTCTGTCACATATTTGAATTGTTGGTTAGGATTGAAACACTTGACAAATGTTTCAGCCTCGACACTGTTGAAGAAATTATTCAATCTTTGGTAAGAAACATTACAGATCATGATTACCTCTAGCATCTTGTCTCTTTCTCGGTTTATCCTTTGGATGGTTACACACTTCGACAGGAAAACATGGCTGCCCAAAAGAACGATGGATGGTGTGGGTCAACTGCGAAGAAACTTAAAGAATCTTCACCATTGAGCTTGAAGGTTTCCTTGAGATCTGTAAGTAGTCCCTCAAGATACTCGGCAAATATTTGTCCACTTGTATGATCATTAACCTGCATTGATGTATGGAGAAGATACGAGAAGGAAGGCAGCAAACTCTAGAGCAGTGCCTTATTCGAGAGTATAGGATGTCCGTACAAGCAATGTCCAGACAGATAACAAGCGACTTTCATGAGGTAATGAAAATGCTGTTGCTCTAGTGCAACAACTGGTCTCCTCTCCTACATGAAACACTGAAATCCACTTCTTCTGTTTCTCCCCTGTTTTTAGGGCATTCGAGCGAAGCTAGTCGATAAAGATTTTAAGCCTAAGGTAAACTAGATTGTACTGCTAATACAGATCATACCAGCAGTTGGGATTATTGGCAACATAAGAAGCTTCAAAGTTTCCTGTCTGTATGCAGTGGAATCCTCCAAGGTTGGAGCATGTATCTGAAGATATGGTTGATCAATATTTTTCGGCTCTCTCGCCTTTTGAGCTTGATCTAGAACTACCTATGCACGTAATATGATGCATCCGAAAACATGCTGCTCTAGGGCATCTTTACCCTGTAACTACAGGGAAAGATGCTATGTATTCACGCTGACAATTTAAGACGATACTTTTAAATTTTTCGCACATTGAGAATATTCGGGCTTGAAAGAATTTTCCTGCTTAATTCAATTATTAGTCGACTGGTTATTTTGTCGACATCCTGTTTCCAGGTGCAGACAGCCATGTATGTAAAATCATAGGGATTGGGACATTTTGCCACAAAAATTAGGTCAAAGATACATTTAAAGGGCAAAGCAGATTCTCCACGGAAGACCAATCAGCCTATATTGATCATCATTAATCCAATTAAATCCACCACTTTCTGTCACCTTCCAATATTCGCTAGATAAATTCTAAAGATTATATGCAAAACATATGGTCGTTTTGAGTTGCTTACTTACACAAATCACAATCCAAGGAAAAGGAGACATTTAATCCTGCTCCTGTGAGGTAACATCCTTTTGCACAATCTGCCAGGAAAAATACCATTGCTTGTCAGTGATGCAAGAAGGAATTAGAACCTCTATGTACACAGCCATTAATACAATCTTCAAGCAAAAGGGCAGTAATTATCAGGAGCGGAAACTCTTAGTTATTAGGAAGAATATCATTGCTTGCCAGTGATGCAGAAGTAATCAGAACATCTATGTAAACAGCCATTAATACAGTCTTCAAGCAAAAGGGCAGCAATTATCAGGAGAGGATTCTCTTTGTTATTAGTTTGCTTGCAGCTTGAGAGGATAAGAATGACAGTTTGCATGGACCAGCACCAGAAATCACTGGAAGATAACAATTTCATAACCAAGAATGACCGGTAAAAATATTTTGCATAGTCAATAAATATAGCAAGTTCATTGTCATAAAACACTTGTCTCGTGTGTTGCTAGGCAAACTAGCAAGGCAGATTTTAGTAGTCACTTAAACCAATTTAGAGAGAGGTTGCGGCACTACACCTGAGCTATGTATTCTTTGATTTGGTCATGCATGGGTGGATCTAGAGCTCTCTCAGCTAGCTCATAAAACACAGTGTTACCATCGGGACCATTAACTTTTTCTTTCTGCAGATATCTGCCACACAAAGCCAAGATCAGATAACAAAGCCCACTAAAGTCCGTTAGAAAATGATAACAATTACCTTTGTTGGACAAGTGCTTCTAACGCCAGCTTGTTGTTTGAGAAACTAGGATGGTTTTCCTCATTTTCATGTAATCCCAAGCGCCTCAGATGATGCCAAAGATTCTCTGCAAGAGTTGGAGGGAACTCGATACTTGTGCAAATGAAGCAAAATATGTAGTAATAAATCAGTGGAAAATATGGGTGGAAGTCTCGAGATAACGGAGTCTTTTTAAGTTATCTCAGCTGCTTAGTGGGTAGGTTCAGAAAGCTACAATTATAGAAATAAACTACAAATATTACTTTGCAAAACCCTATTGGTATAACTGTCACATAAAACTGAGAGGAAGCAAGCATACCTTCAGCAATTCGGCCTCCACCTAGATGTACAATTCCAACAACAATGAAAGTTAAACCTGACAAGTGTGATGAACTCTTGTCCTCCACAAACTTCCCATAGACATCAGCCGGGAGCTGACTTATGAGTATATACGACTTCGCATCACCAATGGCTGCAACAGCAAAATTAATAAGAACCAGTTCATCCAAAGTTCCGTCAGGCACTTGATTACAGAGCTTTTAGTCAGTAACATCCTAAGAAGAAGCCTTTGATGACTAGTTCCATTTAATAACAAAACAATTAAAGAAAACGACTTGACTTTAGGCATTGGATACATGCTTTCATTTAGACGTTAGCATGATTCCACCAGTTCCGGTTCCTGCCGGTTCTCAGAACCGTGGGGTGGAACCGGCACCAAACCAGTATATAGCTGGTTTCCGTTCTGGTTCCAGTTCTTGGTTTCTTTTTTCTTTTTTTCATATTTCACATCTTCAACCGCCAGTTCCTGAAACCGAAACGGCCAATTTGGTTCCAGTTCAGAACCGGGTCATGTTTAAACTGAAACGTAGACCCACAATGCCCATGTCTACTTGCATTCTTCATTAGTATTTTCTGACGATATTAGTATTTTCACTACCGAAGCAATTCTAAAGAAAAAACATCATATTTCATGACAATATGTAAGTAAAATCATCCACCCCCCCCCCCCAATCCAAGATAATTTAATCAAGAGACCTTAGCCCTTTCTGGAGGAAGATCACTTCTTTGTCAAGTCGAGCAAAACTAATTATATATATTTTCACCAGGGACTAGGAAAAAGTAGTTCTTGATGTTGCTACACTAGAGCCCATTTTGTAGGCGATCTTTGGTTCGTGTATATTAAGCCCAAACATCTTTTGAATCCTTAAAAATTTAAGAGCACCCAAGCACATTTACATAAGTAAATAAAAGAACAAAGATGATCATCTTCGGAACATCCCATTGCATTCTTATAGTTCGAGTAACAACCTCAAAAATTAACATTGTTTCATCAAATAAAGCAAGCCAAACGAGTACATAATAAACTCACACTGTTGCGATTGCGAAGCACGACCTGGATTGGTTGAAGCCCGAGGTCGCTGAAGTTCTCTCAATTCATACCCAAAAATTGAGGAAAGTTTAGATTTGGCCTCATTAATTATGAAACCAGGCAAATTTCTCTGCCTGTAGCCTTTACCTGAAATCAACTGAGTCAATTCTTCCCTTCTAATTGGACAACCTGAATTTTGCTCAGTTTTGAACAAGATGTAGCGGATCATTTCCCCTACCAATTTATCCCTTTCCTGCAGAAACACATACATATTCACACACAACGTAATTCTGTTATCACAGTCCCACTCACGCACCGAGGCACATACTGTAATGGCGAAGAAAACAAACTTACATGCTCGGATATGTCCAACTGAGATAAGATATCAGAAGTGGCAGACATTCTTCTGCTGAAAGGAGTGATTAATGAACCCTAAATTCGTACCTCTTCGAGTAGATTGAAATGCGTAACTATCACCGGCGGGTAGAAAACGAATCAGAGAGAAAAACAAATGGTTGGTGATACTTCAACGTATACAAACTGAAAATTTTCGGAATTTCAAATTCGGAAATTTGGTGGGCGGCCATAGACGGGCGCCAAAAAAGTTCAGCAATTCAGCCTCGATGGTAATTTCGAGCGATAAAGGCAAAATGCAAATTAAACCCTCAACTCAAAAGTTTTAACCACACTGACTTTGTTTGACTAAAATCTTAAACTATCACATTTCTTCCCAAGTCATTTAATATTTATTTGACTTTACTAAGGTAAAACTTCCAAAATTTAAATACTCCTATAAAAATACGAAAAAATTGTAATTAGTTCTCTAACTTGATGACGGTCCCAAAATTAGTTCTTTATCTTTTTAATTATTTGAATTTGATCTTTTTTTAATAAAAATTCAAAAACATTACTCGATAATTACACTTATACACCGCATAATCACGTCACATTAGGGATTCACATTTTTTTTTCTAATATGCGGCATCTATGGTCATTTTTTTATGTATAATGTCATATTATTTATTACGAAGGACATGTTCATTTCACTTATTATACTACAAAAATGAAAACAGTTATCTAAGACGAAAATGAGTGGTGCAAATATCCAACAAGAATTTTAAATTTTGACTAAAAAATATGTAAATTGAAGAAATTAAATAAAAAAATGATCAAAATTATAAAATTGATAAATTAAAGAACTAATTTTGGGACTACTCATAATTTACATAACTAATTTTGTAATTTTTCCATCAAAATACTCAATGCCAATAACAAATAATAATAAATTCTCAGTAAAAAAATTAATAATATTAAAAAACTTAAAAAATTCATAGGATTAATAATTAAATAAGAAAATTTGTGATGATTATTTAACAATATTAATTGTTTAATAAAAATTATGTTTATTCATTTAAAAAATAATATTATTAAAACACAATATTTCTTATTTTTAAAAGATATTACTTATTACTTTAAATATATTAAAATTATTTTTAAAAAAATTATTTATTTAGCTACAAAGTATTACTTATTAGATTGTACAATGTGCATTCAATGTATAAGATGATTTCTCTAAGCAAATACATTCACCTTCAATAAAACCATAATTTAACCAATTTACAATTAAAATATGGGTTGAAAATAAAGGGACCTCTCGTAGAATAAAGGACTTAAAACAAAACCAAATATATATATATATATATATATGATAAATCAGAGTAAAAATTATGCTAGGTGATGTTGGATTAACTGACCGGCTTATCACAGGATTTGTTAGATTCAGTTTTTTTTCTTTTTTTTTTTCTTTTCCTTATCTCGTTATAACGTGTTATTTTTTAAATGAAAGAACTGTGAAATATTTTAATTTCTTAGTCTATTAAAGCATTAGTCAATTTTAACTCATGATCTGTCTTTTATTTAATCAAGATTAATATATTAAATTTGGCTGAAGTATATATCTGTCCCAAAATAAAATTTACGTTTTAACAATTAATAACGTTAAAGTAAAAATTTCGATAGATATAAGTTATATCTAATTAAATATATCAAATTAAATTTATTCAACCAATGTCTTTTAACCAAAAAAAATATATATATTGAAATAAGTTGATCCATGTACATAATACGGTATGAACGAAATAGGTTGAACAACAATAATTCCCCACCCCTAATTTCCAACTATATCCGAACCTTAAAAAAAAAATAATAAATAAATAACCCTTGGTGCAACAGGTTTGAGATGTCGGTAAACCGGGTATTTTCAACCATATATTAACATTTTACACACATCCACGAGGGGGGTGTATGATTAAAAACGCCCGGAATACTGGGGAGCATCTCAAACAGCGGAGTTGCACATATTTCAGACAAACAATAACAATGCAAAACCATTAAATGTAGTAGAGTGAACGCACAAATTATATCTAATCTGCTGTTGCTTTAATAACATAAATCAATTAAAGGCTTTGACATTAACAAGAAAGAAAGAGTTTGCAATCGTCAAGGGACAAGTCTTTCATCACAACAAAGCAGCAGCGCTTTCTGTCCGATTGTTCTAAAAGATGACCAAAACGAAAAGAGATGTATCTTCTATTTCCCTGAATCCGAAGTTCATCAAGAGTCTACTCTTTGCGCACAAAGTACAGCTTACCCATGACGTGGAGTACAGCAACAAAAGCTATGAAACCAATGCTCATTACAAGCACAACATTGGGAGAAATCTTAAGTCCTGGTGCATCATCTGTATAAAATTGGAGCATCGTTCCACTTGCTCCGCCAGCAGCTCCAGCAGCTCCACCACCTCCAGCTGTCCTTCTCCGGCGAAGGTTGGCTGCAGCAGCTGCAGCAGTTCCTCGTTGGGGAGCAGCTCCGCCTGTAGCCATTTCTGCATCCAAAATTTGAAGCTTCAGAACAGAACATGGCCGATGTTACGATGAACAAGGAAAAGGGGGCACATATTATGTATGAAAAGCAAGGATATATGTGCGCATATTCGGAGCATCCAGCATATTTTTCTTGAACGAGACATCAAAACTTCTAATGGGGAAACATGATGTCATTCTTAGGCACTTGTAAAACACAATCCCAATACAAGTGTTGATGATAAATTATATCACTGTTCAAAGAATCCATGACACAATTCCTACAGCTAATAAACATTGGAGAGAACTTTTAAACGTATAAACTTGACAGAGCATGACTAGCAAACCCATGATAAGAAATCTAAGCATGTAAAATGTGCATGTATAGGGTCCTTAACCAGCTTACTTGGTTCTTTTAATTGCTAAAATAAAAAGAATGCATTAATGAACATTAAGCATGGGGCATCCCGGATCAGGCTGACAGAATCCTGAATTTTTACTAGGCATCCATACACAATCAAATATAGACATACATGAACAGAATGATATGAACATATCTAGAGAAAAATCACCATTAGCTTTACAAATTTATTTAGCACAAATACAGACGATTATATGGAACAAACCAATGACAAAATTAACCAGTACCATTTAACAGAAAGAAAACGAAAATAGTACAAAGCAATTCAGCGCTTGCTATCACTCACATCATCATGATTTTTTCTGGGGATTTATATACACACGTACAAGTATAAGCACAAATTGATATGACATGCTTAGCTTTACAAACTTATTTAGCATAACGCTTATAATTCAATGGAACAAACCATTGACACAATTAACCAGCACGTTTAACAGAAAGGGAAAGGAAAAAGGAAGGGGGGAAATAATCAAATCGGTACTTACTATCAACTACCACATCATCGTGCATGCTAAAAGAGAACAGGAGAAAAAATACAAATCGTGCAAATGAACCCCATGAACTTCCAGAATCCAGATCTCATAATTGAGATCAGAAACTCGTCGTCAAAGTGCAAAAAAAAACAAAGAAAGATAAAAGCAACAAAACTACATCATCGAAAACACCAGATCGATATGCTGATGTATTGCGTCCAATCAGTAACTAAAAAACCATTGTAAAGTAAAATATTTAAGCAAATTGAATCGGAGAAAAATCAAGATCTGCAAATAAAAATGAGGAGTTTATATAATTCGTAACAGATTACCTTATTTTCAAGAATTGAGAAGAATTAGTTCGGTTGGGTTTTCTCTCTAGGGTTTTCTCAATTTCCGATCGGAAAACGCACTCGTGTTGAATGAGGGAAAAACTATATTACTGATATAATACTCCGTATGTAATAGACTTAATTGACCTTTGACCAGGATGAATAGTTACGACTTATGGCCGTGAAGGTTATGTTTGGACTCCCATGGTATATCAAAAAGTATCTCTTTTTTTTTTCTTTTTTTTTTTATTGACACATTTAATTAAATTTAGTAATTGATATCTATATTTATTATTATATTTTAATATAAATATATTGTTCCATTATTCAGTTAGATGTAAATACTTTTTTATTTCTCATTTTAATGTCCCACAAATATATATATTTCAGTACAAACATATCTAAGATAGATTTTATTAATTCAAATAAAACATCCCAATGGTCCCCTACAAATTTCTTGTAATGAAAGTGTTCAATCCCCAAACCACCAAAAAAAAAAAGTGCAGTGTTCGAGGATGCTGCAATGTATAGCGATCGGCCGGCGCAACTGATGTCGAATCCTAATCCTTCGTTACATTATATTGAATGCAGAAAATTATAACTCTGAAAAGAAATAAAAAATAAAAATCGAGAACCATAGTCGAAAATACAATGAAATTTGTCTTCCACTAAATAATTCATACAGTGAAATTATGAAGTAATAATACATGGTGTCATAATTCTTCATCTTTTGCAACAAAAAACAATTGTTTCAGATAATAACAGGGGAGAAACCAGCACGAGTATAAGAAATTATAACTATTGTTCCTTTGTTAGGACCTGTTCATGGAGTACCCTTCAACTCTTGTCAACTAACTATTCTAGATTATCGAAAAAACATTAGCACTACAAGAAATACAATGTAAATGGTCGAACCTTAGACCGAAAATGGATACAAGCAAAATGTCACACAAGTATAATACACATCACATCGAGACCTCACAAAGAGAATCATCTTAGGTTGACCCGATGTTTCCTAGTTCAGGTCAGTTACCACGTACTGTCACTTCCGCCTCAAAGATCTACCGCCTTTTTGTCCGATTCCTGTCCCTGCAAGACTAGCCGAAAGCATTGACCTGGAATCTGGCTGCCACTTCAACTCTTTCAGAACAGAAAATAAAGTGGCTAATTCCGCTGTTATCTCACTGTCCTTGATATTGTTGCATGAAACTACTCTAAGCCTATCGAGTTCCTTCCAAGAAAGAACTACCGTTTCTAATCCTTGTGTTGTCAGTAATGAGCATCCCTCAACTGAAAGAGATCTTATGGTCCTGCCAACGAACGAAGAAACAACCAAGATTCAAATTACAGTCAATCAAAAACCTTGAAATGATATATTTTCCATGTATTATCTTTAGAAGATCTCTACTTTTCTCCTTGTCGGAAAAAAGAAGCCGAATATTCAGTTTGCCCCAGTTTTTTGGTTTGACAAAGTGCAACATTCAACTTCTAACTTCATCACTGAGATTTTAACTTGTGCATTCAAGGCAAAGGTGTTTAAAACTGGGCCGATTTGAAATTTTCCTATATAAACATAAGATGCATTATGCATACAATTTTGTAACAGCCTCATTAAATGCTTATCTGGATACGCATTTTTAGACTAGAAAGCAAGTATAGCAACGGCACTCTAAAAGACGAAAGTGTAAAGTTTTAGGCAAAATTTCAGTAGTCAATAAGATTCCTCACCATATCCTGTTAAGAGTTAAGATATCCCAGAACGGTGACGGTTAAATTCATTAACAGACAAAGTTCAGTTCCAAGTGGCACATAACAACGGCATATCCGGAATGGAAAGTCAATCTCAATTAACAGGATCGAAGAGCATGTAGACCAAAGTAAAATTGCAATTTTCTTCACTGGCTGATGTCTGCAGTTATTCAATTCTAATTCTTTCCAATGGCATCATGCACACCAAAATGTTTGAGGGAATTCTGGTACAATTATATAAAGCATAAGCTTACAAAGTATAGCAATTCTCAAGGTCACATCACCAACTAAAAAACGTTTATGACATCAAGGAGAAAAATGAAATTCAATTTCTATGAAGAAAAAGCATGAGTTAGGTGTATACCTAAAAATAATAGCAGCAGCAAATATACCATTGTCCAATCCCCAACAGTCCTCAAGAACAAGTTCTCTAATACGCCGACACACTAAAAACAATGCCTTTACACCATCCTTGTCTCTCATTTGACACTTCCTCAAATTCAACTCTTCTAGCATCTTACATGATCCTAAATGCTCGTCTAATCCTGGACTCTCATCGATATTCTTACATGACTGAAACGTCAAACTTTTCAAATTCCCACAATAAGACAATGCAGATAACCACCCACCTTCCATTCTATGATTGGTTATTGTCAACTCCTCCAACATTTGGCAACACTGCCCGATTGCCTTAACACCATCGTAACTCCCTTCACATCCCACTAACTCAAGCTTCACTAATCTTCTACACCCTTGAGCCAAAATAGTCAATCCAATGTCCGAAACAATAGAATCATAAACCCCATTTACATTCCCATACAATTTCAATATTTGCAAATTTTGGCAATTATAGATACCCCTCAACGCGGAATCGCTGCAATAATGCAGTTCCATCTCCTGCAACAACTCACAATCTTTGGCCAAATAACACAGCCCTTCCTCACTAACATTCATCAAAGCTACTCTCCTCAAATTCCTACACCCTTCAGCTAAAACCATCACCCCTCTATCGATCTCTTTCGAATCTAAAATATCATCTTTCCTAAAGAACAAACCATCACCATTTTCCATCACCCAAGAACTCAAACTAACCTCTATTAACTTATTACTCAACAAAATCCCTGAATTTCTCACAGATTTAATACAAGCCGGAACTATATCAATTTCAACCAAATTGGGAAACCGAAAACTCAACCTCCCGGACTCCAAGAACTCCCAATCCATTAATTTAATCGATTGAATCAACTTCCCACAGAGCGCGCACCATCTCTTGCACACCAATGAATTAGAAATATGCTGTTTCGTGTCCGAAATCTTATCAAAAACTTTTAGCAACAGTTCATCGGACAGCAAGGAGGTGAAGTCAGTTCGGGCAAAAAGGAGGTTAGGGTTTGACGAATCAGAGTCAGGTTCCGACTCGGAGTACGGAGTGGTTGACCCAGAGTGGGAGACAGGGCGGGGCCGCATTTTGAGGATTGCATGCTTTAACGACTCATCCGAGTCGACCCGCATGTTCAAAAGGGGGTCCGACAGACCCGAATTCCTCTTCTTGCTAAAGAGATCTTTTTCAGGTGAAGACGACATTTTCAGGAGTTAGGGTTTCGGCGCCGACAAAAATGATGTGCATCGGCGGTGGGTTTTCTCTCCCTCGCTCTATAATTAGCTGAAATTAAACACTGTACCAACGACGTCGTTGCTCCTGCACTGTAGATAAACATACATATGTGTGTATGTAAAGGAAAGTGTGGAATATACCTCTGTTAGTGCGTGCGTGCGTGCGTGAAGATGGAAGGAGCTCAGTTCTTGACTCTTGGCTGAGGGAATTGAACAGCTTATTTTGTTTGTTGTTTTTTTAAATATTTCTTTTTCCCTTTCTGTTTCTTTATCCTCCATCTCCCAATATGCGACATCCATGAGCAGATTAGATTTGTGGGACGCAAAATGTTTTGCTGCTAATTTTAATATATCGAATTATTATCATTATTATTATTATTATTTTAGACGAAGGGGTATAATTATTGTAATTTAATTATAAATATGTTTTCTAAAGTTTTCTCAAAATGAATCTGTAGAAAGGTTTATTTGATACGGATTGTGGCTACATTGAAAAAAAAAAAAGTTCTTCAATAAATACTCGTTCAAATTGATGTAAAATAAGTTTGAGCATATTTTTATGTTTGATAAAATATAATGATCAATTTGTATTTGACTCTATTAATAATTAAATAAGTAAAAATATAATATTTCAAACTCGATAGTATTTTAAACAATCATGAACAATAATTCATAAGACTCGACTTGACTTGATTTATACATCCTTATATATATATATATTAATTTTTTTAAAATATATACATATAGACTTTGTGTCTTGTTTGCTTTATAGGATAAGGGTTTGATAAATAAGGAGGTATGACTCCTTACATCATGTTTGTTTTACAATATTAACAATCACTAAAGCCCTATTAATGTATTGTATCTGTTATCCTTAAAACTGTGGATTACATTTCTCATATGAATTAGCTAAAAATTTCCAACTCTGCCCTTAATTATTTTAAATTACAAAATAAAAAAATATGAAATAATTTATATATTATATTAACGAAATAACTACATGAAATCAATTGTATGCAAGATATGTCTAAATTTATAAACATCTTAAAATATTTTTATTATAAATATATTTTTAAATTATAAATAATAATAAAGTCTAAACATATGATAACTTATAAAAAATAAATTTGGTATTATGAAATATCTAAATCTAAAAACTTGATAGAAAAAAAAAAAATTTGATAGTTTTGAAAAAAAACTGGAAATCTAGAAATTAAAATTTTAATCAATTTTTTTTTTTAAGTTAACATAAAAACATGATGCTCTTAAAATTTTATTTAAATATAAAAAAAATATTAATATGAAATATAAAAATAATATTAAATATAAAAATAATATTAAATAAAAATTATAAAATTATAAAAAATGAAAATAACAAATTAGGAAATTGCAATTTCTAATTATAGCTAATTATCTCAAATTTTGAAATTTGAAAAGAAAAGAGAAATTATATTTAGAATACAAAATAACATTTCTAAAAATTATAACATTATAAGAAAATTTTGAAACATGAAAATTATAATCTTCAAGTTTTATTTCATTTTGTAACATATGCATTTATAATTTTATTTTTTATGATTTTGAAATAAAAATTTCTAATTAGTTTTTCTTAATAATTAAAAAAAAAGTTCTTTAATGATGTTTAAATCTTCTCCCACATTTTTTTACATTTCAAAAAATTATCAATAGTGAGCCACATAATCGAATCAATTGCCATGTCATGAATTTATGGCAAAAAATTAAACTCTATTGAAAATCGAACCAAAATTGAAAGTTAGAGAACGAAAAAGTCGTAAAACTAGAAGACACATATTGAGTTAAGCACAAGTTAAAGAATTTAAGAGAAAGAAAAAACTCTTTGTTAAAACTTTACCAATTTTTCATAAAAACAAAAACAAAACAAAAAATCACAAGAATGCAACAATTGTACCCTAAATTATATCAAGTACTATTTTTTATCATATTTACGTCCGTGATTCAAAATTTACTTTTAAGATGTCCTAATAAATTTTAAAATTAAGGACCTCATGATAAAAAAAAATAAACAAAAACTTAATATTACAAATTATCAAATGTAAAAATTTGTAAAGAAAATATTGAAATTTATGTTGTGCTTGTTCGGTTCTTAAAAATATGATAAAAGAGTAAAACTATGTAGAAGCAAATTATGAATTATTTTTTTGATCAAAATGGAGATACGAGTAAAGTGTCTAATATTGAAAATATTAGTGAGTATAATAATCAATATATACATTTTACATAATTTTAATACAATGAAACAAACACAATATTATATATTAATATGAGATATTATGAATTGTAACTTGCAAAACAAACATAAGATTGATACATAATACTGGATAACAAATTCTAGTATTATGTATCAAATATTACCCTATCAAGTAAAACAAACGAGCTAATAGATGACTAACCTGAATTAAAAAAATTATCCCACCTTATCAATTACTTATTTTGGTCGATGAAAAAGACAAATTTAACTACAAGATGAGATAGACATCTAATCTATAACTAAATAAAAGTAGGACAGTTGGAAGAAATTACAAAAAATGTTATTTTTCCGCCAAAAAATATTTTTCAATTTTTATAAATAATAATACCCGATTAGATTTTTCTTTTTATTTGTTTTTTCATTTTAATTTTGAAAGACTTATAATTTTTTCATCTCAACTCCAATTTTTATGAAAAATATATCAAATTAATCATCTTTTTGTAATCTTCAATTTAATATCCATATTGCATATATTAAAACAAAATATTAAAATAGAAATATAAAATACTTTTCATACATTAATTATGGTATATTTTAATAATTTTTTATACTATGAGATATTTTTATTTTAAACAATTTTCTAAAAAGATATATATTCTATATAATTATGTATTTTATTTCAAAAAATTATATTACTATTTTATAATAACTTATTATATTATTATATTATAAATCGTGCTAACGCATAGGAGAAATTACTAGTTTGAGACAATTTTAGCTGATACCACATCCGTTCTCACCCGTCTCATATTTTATTGAGACGTATCGTATCCATTTTTATGCTATTCGACCTAACATTTTGCTCCAAGGCTCATTTATTTTATTTGATAGGGTAATATTTGATATATAATACTAGAATTTGTTATTCAGTATTACGTATCAATCTTATGTTTGTTACATAAAACTGTAATACATAATATTTCATATTAACTGCAATATGGTGTTTGATTTAATATATTAAGATTGTATCAAATGTATATATGAAGTGTTATACCCTCTCACATGTTACTTTTTTACTCATATCACTATTTTGACCAAGATAAAAGTTGGTGCCCAACTTCTTTTTTCATATTTTTCTCTTGTATCATATATTTAAGAACCACGCAAGGTCAATATAAATTCTAATTTTTTGGTTGCAAATTTTTACATTTGTTAAATTGTAAGAAAAAAAATTACCATAAAGTCCTTCATTTCAAAATTTGTTAGAAGACCCCAAAAGTAAACGTTGCACAAACATAAATATAGAAACTAATTAACATTTGATATGATTGGTGGTATGATTGTTGCGTTCTTGTGGGTTTTTTATTTTTACAATAATTTAGAAAAGTTCTAAGAATTTTGTTTTAATCCTTTAACTTGCACTTAATACAAAGTGTCCTCAAGATTTAGGTTTGTTTTCATTTTGTAACTTTTAATTTTGCTTAAAATTGGTTTGAATTTCGCAGTTTTAATTTTTTTATTTTTTTTGTGAATTGTTGACATAGTAGCCGATTTAATTACGTGGCCCACTATCGAGAACTTTAAAAAAGGTAGAAAACGTGGAAGACAACTTATACGTCATTAAAGAAAAAGAAAATTTTGAAAATTATTAAGAAAGAGTAGAAATTCAAAAATTATATGGAAATTATAAAACATGTTCCTAGAAAAACTGAAATTCAGAAAATTATAATTGCATCTATTACATATAAAAATAAAAATCTAGAAATTATAATTTTCATGTTTCCAAATTTTTTTTAGATTGTAAAGATTTTTAGGAATATTATTTTGTATTTTAAAAAAATTCAGGTTTCTAAATTTTTTAGATAATTATTTGTAATTTCCTGATTTTCATCGTTCATAATTTTCTTATTATCTTTTTTTAATATAAGTTTCAAATTTTATATTAATATTATGTTGTCTGTGTATACACATAGAAATACTCAGTATTTCATGTTATTATAATTTCTAAATTTGTATTTATAAAAAATTGTAATTTCAAAATTTAATTTCAGATATCCAGTCTTTTTATATATTTTCAGATTTTCATTATAATTTCAAGATTTTTAGGATATGTTATTTCATAGTATCAATTTTTTTTATGAGACTTTCTATGATTATTATTTGTAATTTTAAAATATATTTACAATAAGAAATACTTTAAAAATATTTATTAATTTGTTCCTGTCTCACATACAAATTAATTTCATGTAATTATTTAATTACTATAATACACAATTAATTTGAATAATTAAGGACATATTTAAAATATAAAATAAATTATATTATAGTAAGAATGATGCCTTTAATATCTATGTTTATTTATCAATTATACTTGACAATAAGATCTGTAAAATTTGATACAAATCACAATAAGATACTTATAATAATTTATGAGATATTTACAAAATATAAAAAAAAAATTAAAATGTTAGACAACCATTTAAAGGTAGTTTTATAATTTCTTGTAAATGTAATACTTGACCCTTTGGCATCTAACTCTTGAAACTTAATCCTTCAAAACCATATTATATCCAATTAAAACCATAGCTGAGAAAAAAGCGATAAAACTATAATCTCATCATGTCGCGTTTATATGAAGGGATAAAGTTAAATAGAAATAAGTTATTTAATTTTATTATCTATTTACTGTGATTATTAGAAGAGTATATAGGACATTACGAAGATAGAAGGGAATCTAGGGAGGAGAAATATTAGTATGACAATAGCATTTAATTGAAATACGATGTATTTGAGATTTTAAAGTTACTTTCTTGATATTTGTAGTTTCATACACAAACCTAGTTTTTTTTTTATCTTTATTTCACTCTTAAATAAAATATGCGAGGTTTTTTTTATATTACTCAACGAAATGAGCTGAGCCATGTCAAATTAAATATGTATAATTGTTTAAGATCACAAAATTAAAATAACCTTATATGGTAAATGAGACTTAATAATAGATGTGATAGTTGTTTAAGATTATGATTAAAATGACATTTTATGGCTTAAATAAATGGAACTTAATAATATTAATAATCATAAATATTATGTATAAATATCATATAAAGTTTTTAATTTACGAGGAATCAAATTAAAAATAAAAAAAACTTATTACCATACAAATTAAATATATATTGAGGCAGACCATCGTACAATGAATTAAGAATTTAAGTTGGTATTCCTTTCTTAAATTATTAGTTCTCTCATATTAAATTATTATTGTAAATGGTATTTTCTTTCGTGAGATAGCATACCGATGTGCATGATGATCAGATAGCTAATCATTTGGTGACCAAAAGCCCTTCTTTCACCGTGCAATAATTTCTCTCCGTTGGATTTCCCTACCATAATTGTACGATGATTGGCGGTACCATTAAGAGGCGCGCTTACATCATTATGCCTTATTCACTTTCACATCATTTTGAACAACACATCTGTAATTCTTAAATTTGACGCTCATTCCACTTACCTTATAATTTATTATAAATTATTCCTTCCAGTACTTAAACATGCCACGCTTCCAAATCGAAAATTGGCTGATTTTATATTGTTGGATCCAACTGTAGGTCAATAGTTCAATAAAATAGAAAATTGGCTAATTTTGAACCACTTTCAATGTAAAGATTTTAAATTTTATTTTACATAATAATTTATGACCATAAAATTTCTCTTTCATGTGTGCCTCTTTTTTTTTTTTTTTTTTTTTTTTTTTTTTTAAAGATAGGCTTCACATTTTTTACGGATCTTTTGGGCCAAGTGGGATGATATAGTACTTTGGGATGTTTACGCTTTGGTTGGGCTCAATTATCATATTTGGGCTACCTTTGATCCATGTTTATATCATGGGTTACAAGAAATGACTTTTTTTAAAAATAGTTATAACCATACTAGTTTTGCAGAGCTATCAACATAATAATAATATATGGAAGCAAGTTAGAGATAGGCTCGGTTCCGGTTTGGAACCGTCGGTCAACGATGTGATTCAATTGTTGATTCGGTTTTAGTTTCAAACCAAAATTAAAACCGTGTGACTCACAGTTTAGTTCGGTTCCTGCCTTGCTAGTTCCGGAACCGTGAGAACCGGCGATTCTAACCGCCTTTTTGAAAATTCTAGCCATTGAAGATCAACAATTGAGATTAACTAGCCGTTGATCGTTGATCTCCAATGACTGAGATGTTGTGATCGTTGGGGAACCACCGGTTCAAACCGGAATCAGGATCCGGTGATTCCAACGGATCTTTTGTTTTGTTTTTTTTTCTATAAATACCCCTCCCCTACTCATTTTATTTCACAAAATCTAATCTCTCTCAATTATCTTGTGATCTCTCTCAATCTCCCTCAATCTCTCTCAATTATCTTGTCATCTCTCTCAATCTCCCTCAATTTCTCTCGATTATCTTGTCATCTCTCTCAATTATCTTGTTATCTCTCTCAATTATCTTGTCATCTCTCTCAATCTCTCTCAATATGTCGAGCTCAAGCCAAAGAGGACGTGGATGTAGAAGATCATCTTCTTCATCTCGACAAGCAAAAGAAAAATCACCTATGCCGACAAGTACAAGTGTCGGAGCCAAATTGCCACCACCATCACCTTTGGCTCCAAGATATCTTCATCTTGATGATGAAGATATTGAAATTCCGATTGAATGGCAAGAAGATTTTCAAGCTCAACTAGGTTTGTGTTTAATTTATAAGATATCTCTCTTAAATATTATTACATATATATTTTTTAAATATCTCTCTCAATTATCTATGATTAATAATTTATTATGATTATCAATTTAGGTGCACAAAACGAATCAACCGATGAAGAACATCTTCCAACTCAAGAGAGTCAAAGTCAAAGTACGCGACAAACTCAAAGTGGACAAGATGAAGCACTAAGATTGGATATCTTTGCCGTTCACTTCAAAAGAGATTTGCAAAATAGTAAAGCAATTTGCAACTATTGCGGGCTGAAATATGTTTTTTCAAAAAGGAGGTTATGGCACGTTCAAAAAACATTTGCAACGTCACCATCCGGACAAAGTTAGAAACGATCGACGTGAAACACAAATACCTCGTGGAGGATTCACCGATGAATCACCAACCATGTGAAAATATTTATCAAAAATTGTTTGTAGCATGTCTTTTCCTTTTAATACTGCTGAAAATAATTTGTTTAAAAATTATGTGTCGTTATCACTAAACCCTCAAGCATCCGATGTTTCACGTAGAATATTAGTTCGTGATATTGAAAAAATTGTAGATGAATTTAAGTTGTCTTTAATTGATATATTTAATTCTTTACAACAAAAAATTTCAATTTGTGCAGATATATGGATGGATGATTGGAGATAACATAATTTTTTAGGACTTACTCGTCACTGGATAGATAATTCATAGACAATGCTAAAATGATTACTTGAATATAGAGAATTTGATCAAGCGCACACGGCCGCAAATATCTCTCATAAAATTCATACTATTTTGCAAGAATATAATTTAGTTACAAAAAAAATTTCAATTTCGTTTGACAATGCTACTGCTAATACTGCTAGTTTGTCATTATTAATTCAAATTTGTCAACCATCATTTAAGGGTAACTTTTCACATATTAGATGCATGCGTCATGTTTTAAATTTGTGTGTACAAGATATCATGGAACATTTTAAAGCACATATAGGTCCTGTTAGATTAACAATTGGATATTTAGCTAGACATGTAACTTTATGCAAAAAATGAAGAAGATTTTGTAAGCATTTGGTATGAGTGCACCCAAAAAAATCACTAAAGATGTGCCTAATCGTCGGAATTTAACATATAAAATGTTGAATTCTTCTTATAAGTTTAGAAATGAATTATGTACGTTTTTTTTTTCACAAGAACGATTAGGCATTTCTTTATTTCCAAGTTCATGGGATACATGTGTTGAATTAATTTCTCTTTTGAAAGATTTTAAAGATGCAACAGAAGAATTATTCGGTTATTACTATCCCACTTCTTCTTTAGTTATTGATCACTGTGTTAAAATTGCATTTATTTTACAAGCATATTATTCGCACGATATTTTACAAAATTGCATTGCAAGTATGAGAAGTAAATGGTTAAAGTATTATCAAGAAATTCCCGATTTATTTTTAATTGCAAAACTTTTAGATCCTAGAATTAGAGAAGATGGTTTAGAAGAATTACTAAGAATGTATTATGATGCATTATTTTCGGTTAAGGATGATGTCACTCCTAATCCGCATATAATTGTAGGTAAACAAAACAATTACCTTATGATTTTTTTAAAGAATATAAAATATATTATGGTGATAGTTTAAATAGTGAAAGCGGTCATATAAATGAAGATATTGGTGGAGGTAGTTGGGTTTTGGGTCAACCCGAACATTCTCAAGATCCGAACTTTCAACACCTTAATCAATATTATAAGTTTTATGATATTAGAAAATTTAAAAAGCCTAGGAGCAAAAATCTTTATCAAGAAGTAGATAATTATCTATCTACTACTTTTGAGGAACTTGGCTTTGACACACCAAACGAACTTTTGAGATTATGGTACCGAAGAGCAAAAAACTTTCCTATTTTATCACTAATTGCAAAGGAAGTATTTGCGTGATTGGCTTCCATCGTCTCGGTTGAACAAACATTTAGCATCGGCGGTTACACTTTGGACCTTCGAAGATCCAATTTAAAGGTGAAAAATCTTGAAAATCAAGCATCACTTAATGATTGGTCAAACATTGAGGTAAGAAAACAAGAAGTAATTTTTGATGAAGAGGATGAAAATGAAGATGGAAACGAGTATTCGACCATGTCCGGGAGTGATTGAGTCACGCCACTTCTCAAGCATCAAGGTACATTTCAAGGTAAGAGAACTACTTCGATTTTGATTCCTTAGTTATGAGGATACGTAGGTAACTTAATTCTAAATTAGAAATTAAATTTTAATTTCTAATTTATAGTTAAACTCAAGTCTTTTTTTTTTTCTTTCTCTTCTATTTAATTTTTTAATAAGTTGTAACTGAAAACTTGTAAAGTTGTAATCTCTTGTTAAAAGTGGTAAATGTTTTTAGGTAAGTTAATGTTTGTTGTAACCTTCTTATTTTTATTTTTTGGAATTTTTTTATAAGTTGTAAAGTTAAGTTTTGATTGTTGTTGTTATATATATATATATATATATATTTGTAAAATGTAATTATTTTAGTTAAGTTAACTATATTCAATTCAATCTCTTCTGATAATCAAATTCAAAAGACCAAAAATTATTTTTAGAAGTTGTTAATTATTAAAAAAAAAGAACCGAGGAACCGCCGATTCCAAAACCAGAAACGAAACCGTATATATGGCGGTTCAGTTTTGGTTCCCCTCCGCAGTTCCAAGAACCTCTGATTCTGGAACCGAAACCGAACCGAGGAGCCGTGCCCATGTGTAAAGTAAGTTATTAAATTGCCCACAAATCAATTTCTTATAATTTAAATATTTCCACAGTATTCCAACCCTTTGAAAAAAATAATTACTTTAAAAGTCCATCTTAAACATGCTTCTTTCTAATTACAATACATTTATTTGTATTAAATAAAGTAAAATAAAATAAAATAATCGTTATTTTAAAATGCTTATCCAACAAAAATTACTAAAAAAAATAAAATTTAGTCGGCACTGTCAAATCTACAATAATCAAGATGTAGGCCGGCAATTGGGTTGTCCGTCCCGATCGGGCCTGATTTATTGGGCCATAGCATAATTTTGGCTGAGCCCAATCCAAACTCCAAATTCTCAGTCCACTGGATATAATAGTATAATATGTCGTTCAAGCCCATGGGATGATGGCCCACTTAGAGGGCAGAATAAACCCACTATCATTTCCAATCCAGAAAAAATCCCAACAGTTATTGGGCTGCTCCGAAACGTCTCTCAAGCATGCCGGCCCATTTTCCACCCATTAACTCCTTTTTTGAGTTATCAAATATATAAATAAATGTAAGTTTAAATTAATTTTTTTTGTAAATCTTAGACTATTATTACTTTTTTTACAATGCACAAATTTTTTTTTATTGTTGCTGTTTATTATTGTTGTAGTTATTATTATTATTATTATTATTATTATTATTATTATTATTATTATTATTTATTTTAAATTAACATGTTCAAACTTCGATCTATTAATTTTGATAAGGGCAATCGTTTCTTATTTGTTTTTGGAGTGATTATAAAAGCGAGCGGTAAAAGTTGATGGAGCATTAGATTAGATCTTTTATTTTAAGATGTTTTATTTTATTCTAAATTTATTAAAATACATTATATATATAATAATATTATTGTGACACTAAACATAAATACTTAATTTATATTAAAAAAGTCATATTGTATTAAATGCTATTTGCAATAGAATAAGTAATTTAATCGGAGATGGATGGACCAATCAAGTATAAAATTATGTCACATGCATAGGAAATCAAACCAAGTTGCCGTCTAAAAATAAAGAAACTGCATTGAAATTAAACCACCACAGATTATTATTTTACATCAAGATTTGCTTTCAATTCACGGTACATTATAATTGTACACCAGCAAACTGATTAAGTTATATTCCTTTCAGTTTATGTATTATTATTATTATTATTATTATTATTATTATTATTATTATTGTTGTTGTTGTTGTTGTTGTTGTTAAATTTTATTGAAACGTGTGACAATTAATTGTGAAATATAAATTAACTTTGAAAGAAAATGTGTGTTGGAGACCAAGTATAATATTGTCAACACAACGGATAATAAATAAGTTGTGATTGTCAATATGACAGAAAATATTTCTATGGATATTGTAAATACAAAAAAGTTTCAACTAAGAAAACAATCTAACATGTGTTGTTTCACCTAGCAAATTTCAATGTCTCAAGTATAGTTAAAAATAACTAATAATAAACTATACTAAAAACACACACACAAAGATTTCTTGTGATGTCACACTTAGAAAGTGTGAGTTACAAAATATAATGAAGTGTTGGGACAAGTGTGTGATAACACTCTCAGACATAATGCAAATCTCTCTAAAATTGCATCACAAGAAGTGAAGTCTGCTCCCTCATTTTATAGTTGTTGGATTGCTTGTTGTTCCTGAAGAGAATTGTGCAAACTGGAAAGTGTAGCACACATTTTTTGATATTATGATAAAACTGACTTAATACAAAACGCAAATGAATTACAACTATTTATACTACCGTGAGAATATTCTAGATGATAAAAGGAAAGCAACCAACGTGATTCTCCTAATAACAGAATGTAACTAATCCCCGTCAGCTAGGATCAATAAGAGACATCTACGTGGTAAGCCTGGAGTGTGGTGTATTCAATGTATTCTTCAATACATGTGTACATAGCCATGTATGCTGATGTATGATATTCCAACATCCCCCCTCAAGTGGGATGGTGATGTATGTCCACCAATCCCAACTTGCCAATTAAGAAACGAAATTGAGGTCCACCAAGAATTTCAATAAAAATATCAGCGAGCTGGGCTATATAAGAAATATGTTGTAACTGAATAAAGCCTCCCTGAGCTTCTCTAACAAGAAGCTACTTTGACATTTGACGTCAGTTTTCATCCTCCAGCAGTGCTCCCTTCTCTGCACTACTTTGAAGTTTTTGAAATTTTTGCTCCACTTTTATCGCAGACTTTTAATTGCGCTACTTTTTTTTCTTTACTTCTTAATATTGTAATTTTTTATCTCAATTATCCAAACTGAAATTAAATCAAAAATTTTTAAAATCATATGATGTGTAATTAAATAATAATAAAAATATAATTTAAATAAGTATATGAGATTTTAAATATTATATACAAATTTAAATAGAATTGCATAATATTACCCGATATTCAATTTTACATATATATTTTTTGAATATGATAGTTTAAGAATATAAGTAAAATAAATATTATCTCAAAATTTAATGTTAGATAAAATTACATATATAATGTTTTTAACAAATATTTAGTAGTAAAAATAAATATTAAAAATAAAGAAAATAAAAATTATTGTGTAATATTATTTTTTAGTGGAGAAAGTAGTGCAAACCGCTGGAGAGAGTATGTAAATTTTACGCTAAAGTGATGCAGAATTTACACTAGAGTAATGCAAACTGCTGGAGATGGTCTTATGCTTATCGCGCACAATATGACAGTCAATCTCCAAATGTTTTGTGCGTTTATGAAATACCGGATTTTCGGTGATGTGGATGGTAGCTTTGTTGTCACACCAAAGTGGAATGGGAAATGTGATTTTCATCAATAAATCTGAAGCAACGGACTGAATCCATTGAAGTTCACAGACAGTAGAAAGACAAGGCCCGATATTCAGCCTCGACAGATGATCGAGAGATAATATTTTGCTTCTTAGTTTTCCACGAGACCAATGCTTCACCAAAAAATTCAATGATTGTCTGGAATCCAAACAGCTTTCCTAATCTGTATCACCAAAACTCTTGACTACAAAATCTGATATAGAAGGATAAAACAAACCCAAAGAAGGACACCCCTTCAAATATTTAAGAACATGTAAGGTAGCATCCCAATAGCTCACACAAGAATTCGTCACAAACTAACTAAGTTGCTGTACACTGTAAGTAATGTCAGGCCGTGTAAGGTTAGGGTAAAGAAGTCGACCGACTAACCTTCTGTATTGATCAGGTGAGCTTAGTTGTCACCACCATGTGACATACTAAGCTTTAGACTTATGGCAAGGGTGTGGAGACAGGTTTGCACCCTTTGAGTCCCACATCATCAAATATATCCAAAAAGTACTTCCGCTGATTGATATACATTCCATTCTCATTTCTTGCTAGCTCCACTCCCAAGAAATACTTGGTAAATCCCAAATCCTTTATAGTAAACAATTGATCAATATGCCTTTTCAATGAAGTGATATCTTCCATGTTTGCTCCCGTGATGAGAACATCATCTTCATAAACCAGCAAAGCCAAGAAAGTATCTCATTCCCCCTTAAAAAACAGACTGTGGTCAAAATCGAATTGAGAGAAACCATAAATAATCAACTGCTTGCAAAACTCCGAGTTCATCTATGGATCTTTGTAATCTGCAAACCTCTCCCTTTTGAGGCTTAGTGTACCCTTCCAGAGGTTTCATGTAAATCTCTTGATGTAAATAACCATGCAAAAAGGTGTTATTTACATCCAATTGGCAAAGAGGCCAATCATTACCAACAGTCAAAGTAATAAACATTCTAACAGTTACCAATTTTGCAACTGGTGAAAAACTATCAACATAATCAACACCATGAACTTGATGATAACCTTTGGCAACTAACCTTGCCTTTTACCTCTCTATGGACCCGTCAGGATTAAGTTTCACCTTGTAAACCCATTTACATCCAATATGTTTCTTTCCAACTGTTAAATTAACCAATGTCCAAGTGTGATTATCCTCCAAGGCTTTGAGTTCCTTTTGCATGGCCTCCTTCCATTCTGCCTTACCACATGCTTGTGAGTAGTATTTATGTTCATGAACCTGACTCAGGTTAGCAAGATATGTCAAATATGTGTAATCGAAATTATGAGAAGAAGACAAGCTATAAGGAAAAGTGGGAATGTCATAACCTTGGACTATTTCTGTGAGATGAGATGTTGTTGCAACTGTTGGCTGTTGCTTGACTGATACAGTGGTGACAAAGTCATTTAGCCAGGATGGTTTTCTGATTTGCCTAATAGGTTTATTATGGACGAGAGAAGTATTTGGTGGATTGTATATAGGATCCGGGGGAATAGATTCAGAGCAGGGCTAAGGAGTGGGATTGATGTATTCTGTATTCTGCAAATTGGGCAAAGGAACAGGTGTATGTGGCTCAAGGTTGTTTTTTGTACGGGAATTTATCTTCAAAAAAGATGACATCTCTAGAGATATACATTTGTTTAGTTTCCATATCAAGCAGCCTGTACCCGTTTTGTCCAGCCACATATCCCAACATTATACACCTATGAGCCCTGCGAGAAAATTTATGCTTTTGTGGTCGAACATTGGTGGCAAATGATAGACAACCAAAAAGTTTCAAACCTGAAAAATCTGGCTTTTGTTATAAAGGACCTGAAAAGGTGATTTTCACTTAAGAATAGCTGGAGGCAGTATATTAATGATGTATGCAACATGCAATAGTGAGTAGGGCCACTATTTTTCTGGTAAGTTAGATACAAACATGGGAGCTTTGGCTATCTCTAATAAGTGTCTATGCTTTTTCTCAACCACCCCATTTTGTTGGGGTGTATAGACACAACTTTTTTAATGTAATATTCTCATGGATTGCTACACTTCTTGACATTCTTTACTTGTAAACTCTAGACCATTATCACTCCTAACTGTTTTAACTGCCTTACCAAATTGATTTTTAATTATCCTGAAAAACTCCCTCAAACATTTAAACAACAAATTTTTGTTTGAAAGAGGAAACACTCAGGTACCGCTACTGAAATCGTCTACCATAGTTAACATGTAAGGAGTGTTAGTAACAGACTGTTTATGATATGATCCCCAAACATCTGCATGTATAATATCAAACATTTCTGTCGATTGTATTTCTGATTTTGGAAAAGGAAGTCTGGTTTGATTAGATTTATGCCTAATATCACAGGAATTCAAGGAATTTATTGCTGTTTTATTACAAAGTGGTTTGAGAAACTCTAAATGACATAGTGTATGTGGTGAGGCATGTCCAAATTTTCTATTCCACTCTTCTAAAGAGTTTCAGAGGATATACGAGAGCTATCATGATCTATGGAAATAGGATTCTGGTCTTGTTCTTGTAGCACATATAATCGGCCAAGCAATCTTCCAACATCAGCAACTCTATTAGTCTCCTGGTCATGTAATTCACAGTAGGAAGCATAGAAAAATGCTTTTAAGGAGGTTTGATGATTTAAATGAACTATGGATAAAAGATTAAACTTGAAAGAAGGTACAAATAAGACATTAGAAAGAATTAAGGTATTATCTAACCTTATGTTTCCAGAATAAGTCACTGAAATATGAGATCCCGTAGGCAAATAAATAGTGATATGAGAGGATAAAAGAATTAAGGATGTGAAAAAGGGTTTCTCATTACACATATGTTTACTTGCACCTGAATCAATAATCCAATCCCTCTTTCCTAAACACTCATATGTTGATAAAGCAAAATGAGAGAAAGACGTACCTTCATAATCTGCAAAGTTATGCAGGAGCAACATCATTCTACATTCCTTTCTCCTTACCAATGAAGTATTTATCAATGGCCTTTTTTTTATTATCATTGCTTCAATATTGCTCCCACCTCCTTTTAAAGAGCTGTGAGAATTTTTCTGAGTTGAAGTCTCCACCAAATTAGCCATAGTCTTGTTTTTGTTATCCCTTGGCTTTTTGTACCAGTCTGGATACCCATGGATTTTGAAGTATGTCCCCTCATCATGCCTATTTATTTGACGTTCACAATATAACTTTACCTTATCCTCTTTGCTTCTGAAATAAACTCTACCCCTACCACAATTCCAATTACCAGTAGTATTTTTAGCTTTGAAACCCTTGCCAGATCCTCGCATTTTTGCTGCCATAGCTGAGTGTTCTAGAGCATCACCATGCTATTTTCTCCTACTTTTTGTTTCTCAACTCGCAATATCATGTCATAGGCTTGATTGATAGAAGGTAATTGGTCATATACCAGAATCTGACTACAAACATGATGATAGGACTCATTTACTCCCATGAGATATTGAACAAGTTTTGTACGCATATCCAAATCAGAATGTTTTCCAGCTCCACAGTTGCATTTACCAGAACATTTACGAGTTGGATCCAAAGCATTCAGTTCATCCCAGATTTTTTTAATGCGATGAAAGTATACAAGTATCAAACTGTTACCTTGTGAAATGTTGGCTAGCTCCTTTTGAGCATGAAATACCTGAAGTGTATTGCTCTGACCGAATCGCTGACATATATCCTCCCACAATTGTTTAGTGGTTTCTGCATACATGAAGCCATAAATCATATCTTTGGAGATGGCGTTGATAATCTAAGCACGCACCACAACATCAACTTTTCTCCACTGATTGACTGACTTCAGATCTTTTGTTGGCATTTCAATTCCTCCATTGATGAAAACTAACTTGTCTTTAGCTTCAAGTGAGAGCTTAACCGCCCCGCTCCAGGCCAGAAAATAATTTCCATCCAGGAAAGATGAAATAAGTGTCATCCCCGAATGATCTGAACCATGCAGGAAGAGAGGATTATCCTCATAAACAGAGGCTTGCTTTTCTTCACTCGAACCATCAGCATTGAGGGCCGTCCAGACCGCTGTACGCGTCGGAGGCGCCATAATATTTCCTTAGCTCTAGATACCATGAAGAGAATTGTGCAAACTGGAAAGTGAAGCACACATTTTTTGATATTCTGATAAAACTGACTTAATACAAAACGCAAACGAATTATAACTAGTTATACTACCGTGGAAATATTTTAGATGATAAAAGGAGAGCAATCAATGTGATTCTCCAAATAACAGAATGTAACTAATCCCTGTTAGCTAGGATCAATAAGAGACACCACGTGGTAAACCTAGAGTGTGGTGTATTCAACATGCTCTTTCCATGCATGTGTACATAGCCATGTATGCCGATGTATGAATATTCCAACAGTTCCACAGCCCACGATTCATCACTTATATTATAAATGATAAAATATATAATATAGTTTTATGAATTAGAAAAATATTAGGTATAATTATTAAGGTTTCTATACAATATAAAAAAAAAAAATTCAAACAAACTTAGATGTATATAAATAAAAATTCTTAAATGTTTTTTTAAAATAAAATATAATATTTGCAACTATTTATTCTTAAATACTAATCATATTATAAATATATTTTTATTTTTAATATATTACAGATCCATGGAGCAATACTAGTTGATATCATATTTGTTCTCATTAAATGCTCTAATTCTAACTTCTAATTTGTCGCTTTGGAGATTGTTCGGCTAAGCAGACGTGGCAGTGACTTCGTGTCTTGAGGAGCTACACTGATCATCGTTGCGTTGTTAAACGCGTGTCAATGTTTTACGTTCCCCGCACATAGTTCACTTGACCACTCCTTCAATCGAATTCCGCCCATAATGGGTGTGTTTCCAATGCCACTAAATTAGGTGTCTTTATATGATAACTCTTCACTAAAATTTGGAACTTTTATTTCATAATTATTCTATTTCTAAATTTATACCTATATCAATATTAATATAAAAAATAATAAATTAATATTTTCCCAAAATATACTTGTAAGAAATAGAAAGAAGAGTGAGTTTTTCATTTGGTGTATCGTTATATAATAAGGCAACAAGTTAGTATTAATATTTTTAAGTAAATAAGTAATAAATTTAGATTAAATAAATAATTTTGTAAATTAAATTATATGGTGTATTCGATGCACAAAATTGTGGTGTTGAAAGAAAACATTAATTTTTCATGAGGAAATAAGAAAGCATTGTGTATGTAAAAAAAATAAAAAATAAAAATCATAAATTGGTCGCAGCCACATTTAAGACAAAATATTTCCAACAATAATATATAAATATATATATCCAATTATGAGATAAATGTTAAAAATGATTAAAATTATGAGAAAAATTATAAATTATCAAAATCTTACTAAAGTTACATAATGACTATTGCCATAGTTTTTTCACCTACAAAAATGAAATATAACAAGTTCCTAGATATTGCAGCTGACAGAATATGTACAGCACATAATTGAGAATTGAGAGAAGATTGGAAAAATCACCGTGAGAACTGGTGAGAGTATATTCACATATATATACAGTATGTGTAGTTACAACAATATCCTATAATTAAGGAAAGGATATGGTCAAGGTATACCTAAAATACAGGATAGACACAAATCAAATCAAATCAAATCAAATCAAATCAATATTTACAACTAATTCAAATCAATTGGTATTATCTCTATTACCCCCCGTCAAGCGCTGCGTGGGGTGAAGACACACGCAAAGCTTGGACCGTAGAAACTCAAATGCCGGACGAGGAAGACTCTTCATGAAAATATCCGCAAGCTGAAGATGAGAGGGAACGAACTTAGTGGAAATGCGCCCAGATGAGACCAATTCACTAACAAAGTGATAATCCAAATCAATGCGTTTAGCTCGCTTGTGTGCAACAGGATTCTGACTCAAGAAAATGACACTCTTGTTATCACACAACAGAACTGGCCGAGTAGGAGGAAGAGCCCGCAATTCCCGAAGAAGATTAATAACCCAAATAAGTTCAGCAGCTGCATTAGCCAGGGCCCGATACTCAGACTCACAACTGGAACGAGCAACAGTTGGTTGTTTCTTTGCACTCCAAGAAACAAGATTACCCCCAAGAAATATAGAGTACCCATAAGTTGAGCGACGAGTCTCAACACAACGAGCCCAATCCGCATCAGAGTATCCCAAGATGGAAGAGTCAGGACGCTTAGTGAACGAGAGACCAAAATGGAGAGTACCCTTCACATAGCGAAGGATGCGCTTAACAGCAAAAAAATGATCTTCAGTAGGCGACTGAAGAAACTGACTAACAGAGCTGACAGCATAGGATAAATCTGGTCCAGTGATGGTCAAGTACTGCAAAGCACCAATCAGAGATCTGTATAATGTGGGGTCCTTGAAAGCAGGACCTGTACTGACAAGAGATTCATCTGTCGCCAATGGGGTGGAAACAGGTTTCGCCTAAACCAAGTCTGCACGCTCAAGAATATCAAGTGCATACTTGGCCTGACCAACAAATAACCCAGTATCGGTGTGAGAGACCTCAAGACCAAGAAAATAGCTCAAGGAGCCCAGATCCTTGATGGCAAACTCATCTCCAGTATCAGCTATGAACTGGCGAAGGGCAACAAGATCATTGCCTGTGACAATAATATCATCAACATACAAGAGAAGATATATAATGGTCTTACCCTGATGCAGATGAAATAGAGATGAATCATAACGACTCTGTGAAAAACCTAGACTGAAGAGAAACGAGCTGAAACGCTGGTACCAGGCAAGGGGAGCCTGGCGAAGACTATAAAGTGCCTTCTTCAGTCGACAGACATGATCAGGGTACCGAGGATCAACAAAGCCAGGGGGCTGGGCCATGAAGACAGGCTTGTGAAGAACCCCATTCAGGAAGGCGTTCTTAACATCAAGCTGGTGAAGAGGCCAGCCACGCTGAACAGATAAGGCCAGAACAACCCTAACTGTGGCCGCCTTCACAACAGGGCTGAATGTATGATGGAAATCCAAACCAGGAACCTGAGTAAAACCCTGAGCCACTAAACGAGCTTTGTGACGTTCGATTGACCCATCTGCAAGAAACTTTGTACGAAAGACCCACTTGGAGCCAACAATATTAGTGCCAGAAGGTCGAGGCACTAAATCCCAAGTCGAGTTTGAGCGAAGAGCATCAATCTCTTCTTGCATGGCAGCAAGCCACTGAGGAAGCTTAACAGCAGACTTGAAGCCACGGGGCTCAGAGGTGACAACAAGAGCTGAGAGAAGGGCAGAAGATGCTAAATCAACCGGATAGCGCGGCTTGAAAATACCAGCACGAGCTCGAGTGATCATATGATGAGTGGGCTGAGGAGCCTGGGGTGGTTCTGGAGCTGGAGGCTCAATGTTGGGAACAGGAAGCACGACATGATCAATAGTAGGCGGCTCCAAAGGAGGTTCATCGAGAACCAAGGACGGTGAACGAGCATCGTTATCAACCGAAAAATGATGTGGAGGACGAACAGGAGCCGAGAAGGAGCCAGAGAAGAGTCAGATGAGATATCGAGAAACGTCGAGATATCTAGATCAGTGACTTTCGTAACAGACGGTACTCGTGAGAAAGGAAAGTGGAGCTCATCAAACTGAGCATGGCGAGTGATAAAAACTCGAGAAGAGTTCGGATCAAAACAACGAAAACCCTTCTGCGTGCTGCTATAACCAGAAAGATGCAAGGCCGACTGCGAGGTTCCAATTTATTAGCTGCATAGTCACGAAGATACGGATAGACACGGCAACCAAAGGGCTTAAAAGTATCATAACTAGGCGGATAACCAAATAACATCTGAAAGGGAGAAATGTTATCAAGTATCACAGAGGGTAGCCTATTAATGACATAAACGGCAGTGGCAAAAGCATCAAACCAAAGGGAAGCTGGCGCCTGAGCATGAAATAACATAGATAAACCAGATTCAGAGATATGACGATGTTTACGTTCGGCCTTGCCATTTTGCTGTGGTGTATAAGCACAAGAAATCCGGTGATGTATACCATGCAGATGCATAAAATCACGAACCCTTCCATTTATAAACTCAGTACCCCCATCAGACTGAAATGTTTTAATAGTTCGAGAAAATTGATTGCAGACGAAGGCATGAAACCGAACAAACACATCATAAAACTCGGACTTAGCACGCAAAGGATATATCCACAAAAATCGAGAAAAATCATCGACAAAAGCCACATAATATTTAAACCCATCAGAAGTGGAAACGGGTGCAGGACCCCACAAATCACAATGAATTAAGTCAAGAACAGCAGTAGCACGTTTGTCATTCAATGAAAATGGTAAACGCTTGCTCTTGGCCAATTGGCAAGAAGAGCAGAGGCTACGGTTTGGTAAAACTGAAGTAACAGATAAACAACCCTGCTTATTTAACAATGAAATAACAGAAGATGGGACATGCCCCAGACGTAAATGCCACAAATCAAAGCTTGCTTTCAACCTCTTGACCCGAATAGCTGCAACCAAAGCTGGAATACCCCGATCAAGTAAATAAAGTCCCTGATTACACCTTCCCTGAGCCAGGATTTTCTTTGTGAGCCGGTTCTGAATGGCGAAGAACTTATCAAAGAAAATAACATCCACAGGATAATCCGCAGTTAATTTACTTATAGACATAAGGTTCTTTGTGATATGAGGGACGACAAGTACATCTAACAATTTAACATCCTCAGAAATTTTAGTATTGCCAATATGCGAGATATTTAAAACATTGCCATTACCAACTATAACAGAACCGTTACCAGAATAGGACTCATGAGTGTCAAGAGCTGAAAGTTGGTTCGTCATATGAGCCGAGGCGCCCGAATCAAGATACCAATCAGGAGTTTGATTCGAGACATTGCAAGTGGACATGAACGCCTGAGCAAGGTGGGCAGCTGAGTTAGAGTTGAGAGCATTCAAGTATTTAGAGCACTTATCAGCGTAGTGCTCCCCACGGCATATTTGGCATCTAGGCGTACGACGAAACCCACCTCCACCAGAATTGTCACGACGACCAGAATTAAATGAAGCACCTAAACCTGAACCATTGTTACCATAATTAAAATTACCTCCTGAGCGAGAGAGTGCTGCTGCTGAGAGGTACGAGACGATGGTCGAGGCGACGGCTTAGGGGCAGCCGTCTGAAAATTCTGGCGAACGGCGGAGAAGGCAGGAGAGGGAGACGAACCCTCCATGGATTTAAGCATCATATCAAATTGTACAGCCTGGTGGAGGAGATCACGGAGAGACGGAACTGGAGAGATAACCATCCTAGTGTCGGCAAAATCTGCAAATTGAACCCCCAACCCGCGGAGGAACCAGTGCCGTTTATCGTCGGCGTCAATGGGACGGCCGATGGCCTGCAGCTGATCACAGAGATGTTTAAACTTCTTGCCATAGTCTTCAACGGACAGATCTCCTTGGCGAAGTGATAACAACTCCTCCCGGAGTTGATGAGAACGGGACGCAGAGGCATAGACACTCTCTAGCGCCTCCCACGCTTGATTGGCGGATGTGCAATCGATGACCTCCGAGGCCGCGTCGGCAGAGAGAGAGGTATATATGACACTGAGAAGGCGTTTATCCTTCAGACGCCACGTCGTGTAAGCCGGGTTTGCAGTGGCAGCGCCGCTCTCCGGCGTGATCGTGGAAGACGGCGCTGGAGTCGTACCGTCGAGATGGCCCAAAATATCAAAACACTCAGCCATGTGTATTGTTTGGCGGCGCCACATCAAATATGTGGAGGCTTCAAGTTTAATTTGCATCATATTTATCATTGTGGTAACAGGGAGAGGATCATTAGCAGAGTTCGACATGATGATGACGAAACTGAGATTTGGCGATGGCGGATACCGACCAATATCACCGAAACAAGAGAAGAGGAGAGCCGGATGTAAACACCGGCGAGGTAGAGAAGGAGGACGGCGGAAGAATTTAGGGTTTAGGAACGAGTTAGGCTGATACCATGACAGAATATGTACAGCACATAATTGAGAATTGAGAGAAGATTGGAAAAATCACCGTGAGAACTGGTGAGAGTATATTCACATATATATACACGTATGTGTAGTTACAACAATATCCTATAATTAAGGAAAGGATATGGTCAAGGTATACCTAAAATACAGGATAGACACAAATCAAATCAATATTTATAACTAATTCAAATCAATTGGTATTATCTCTATTAGCAGCTAATTTTGGCAATATTATATGTATATCAAGTTTTACTTTTAAATATTGATATATATTTCATTTCTAAAATATTTAAAAATAATTTGTTGTGTGAATCTTCCTCACAAATTATATAGATACATTATATAAATTTATTTAAATAAAAATTGAATATATTAATTATTGCCCAACTTGAAAATCTTTCTTATTAGATTGATATCTAAGTTGTGTAATCAAGCTTATTATTAGAATATTCTTAATCATTACTTTTTTTTAAATATCTTTATTTAATAAAAAATAGAAACAAACTAAAAGTTCATTACTTTAATTCTTACACATTGTTAGAAAGTTTTTTTTAGGGAGGAAGTGCTCCATTTTGATTTATACCAATGATTGGTTTTTATATATAGATAGTCTGGTTAATAGATTTGAAGTGTTTGGATAAATAGGTCGGAAAAATAAGAATACAATTGAATATATATATATATATATATACACACACACATATACTCACTGTAACTGTGATTGATGTAATATATTTTATAAAATAAAAGTTTGATTTATTATAAATATTTTTGATAAAAATGATGGTTTTTCAGGTGCATCGTACAGATCTAACATAAACAATTTGTAGAAAGACGAATGGTGAAAAAAAGTCCAACACATGGTCTAAGTCACGGCCTAAGCACATAAAGTGTTATAATTGTAGTGAATCTGATTATCACCTTAAAAAGTGTCCTTGTCTAAGAAAAAGCAAAAGTATGATTTAAAAAATCATCATAATGGCTGTGTAATAATGGCTTCTTGTAATGAAAAGATGAGTGATATTTTTATGATGATTGAGATGTGTAATGTAATCCACTGGGAATTATGTACTCCAAATTCCGTGAATGAAAATGAATGGTCAGTTGATTTATGGATGCACTTTTCATATGACCCCATTCAAAAAACTATTTTCTAGTTATAGAGAAGTGAAGCATGGTTCTGTTTCCATGGTAAATGAGCAAAAATGTCAAGTTGCTAGTATATGTGAGTGTGTTGGAATTTGATTTTGGGTATGTTTTGACTTTAAAAAATATTGGACACGTACCAGATTTATGTAATAATTTGATTTCATGTGCTGTTTTAAAAGATGAGGGCATAGCAGGTAAGTATGGAATGACTTAATAAAAATCTTGAAACTGTCAAAAGGAATAATTTGTATTTTTGCAATGGTGTTCCTATATTTTTTACTTGAAATTCAGTTGATGTTGTCCAAAAGGATAAAACTGATTTATGGCAGAAAACACTAGACCACATAAGTGGTGAAGGTCTTGAAATTTTGTACAAGACTAGATGGTAGTTATAAAATGTCATGTATGCTTTCTTTTGATTCATATGTTTTAAGGTAAAAATCATAAAGTGAAATTTCTTTTATCTCCTTTTTTCAATGAATCTACTTGCACTGAAATACTTGAATATTTGTATGATGATGTGTGGGGTTCGACTAGTGTTCTCACACATTGTGGAAATATGTAGTTTTTGTTTATCATTGATGATTTGTCAAGAAATAATGAAAAACAAATATGATGTCTTTGAAAAATTCAAAAACTGGAAAATTTTGATTGAAAATCAATTTGGATAATGGGTAAAAACCCTTAAAGACTGATAATGGGTAAAAACCCTTAAAGACTGATAATGGGTTTGAATTTTGCAATACTTTAATTTGGTATTCAAAGATACAAAAATGTGTCTTACACAACTCATCAAAATAATGTTGTTGTTGAACATAACTTTACTTTAAAGGATGAAGAGCAACAAGCTTCATTTAGGCTTTCAAAATGGTTTTGGGGTGAAGCAATTTATAATGTTTTCTATTTGATAAAGAGGTCTCATTCTGTGCTTTTGAAGGGAAAATGTCCTGAAATTGTGTTTTCCAGTAAATAAATTGATTTTTTAAATTTGAAAGTGTTCGGTTGTGCTGCTTTTATTTATAAAAAAATCTGATGAACTTTAACCAATATCTAAAAAATGTGTCTGTTTTTATTTTTTTATTTTTTTGCGGTACCCTGATAGTTCTAAAGGATATAGATTATGACATAGAAAGTGAACCCATATTCAAAGTGTTGATTCGTATAGATGTTATTTTTAATCTGATTTTTCTTATTTGTCTATTTTTAAGTATGTAGATGAATGAGATCATGCTTCAGAAAGGTGGGACTACTGCTTGTTTGGAGTGATTCGATTAATTTGAGAGTATGCATGTTGATAATCGACTAGTTGAAATTGATTATGTGCATGATGAACTAGCTTGCTGAACATTTGCCTGGAGAAGTAAACTTAAATGATTATGAATTCGCTAAAGATAGAACTAGAAGAGAGATTCAACGACCGCTTAGGTTCGAAGATAATGATATGTCTTCTTATATCTTCAGTGTATTTAAATTCATTGATAATTGTGAACCTAAATCATAAGAGGATGCTTTAAAATCTACACATTTTTTTGAGTGGTTAAATGATATAAACAGTGAAATGAATTCTTTCTATGTTAATAATAATTGCATTCTTGTGTCTATACCTTTTTTTTTCTTGTTGTCTGTAAGTTTAAGGTTAGGAATAAATGTGAATTTGTTAGATTTAAAAGTAGACTTGTGGCTAAGGGGTTTACTAAAAAAAGAAGGGGTAAAATGTACATAAATCCTTGCTCCTTTTGTAAAATTCACAAGCGCTGAAATTATGCTTGTTTTATGTGCTCAGTTGAGAATTAAAATAGATGGATGTTAAAACTATCTTCTTGCATGGTGATTTTGTTGAGAAATCTATATTTGACAATCTAATGATTTTGTTGATAAAAAGAAACCTAATCATGTTTGTTTTTCCAAAGAAATCTCTTTTTCGATTTAAAAAAAATCTTTTAAAAGTAAGAGAAGTTTGTATGATAAGTCCTTGCATAAAATTTGTTGAATATGTTCACAATTTTCTGAACGCCAAATTTAACATAAAATATCAAGGAGATGCAAAGAGGATTCTTGTCATGAGCATTGTTAAGAGATAGGAAACATTTTACTATTTTTTTGAATCAAAATCCTTATGTTGAGAATATTTTGAATAATTTTTCTATGTTTAAATCTAAAATTATTGATATTCCTTTTACTGGCCATTTTGTTCTTAGTAAAGAATAATCTCTGAAAAGTGAGCATGATATTGAATAGATAAAAAAGGTGGTTTTATTCTAGTGTTATTGGTTTGCTTAGGTACTTGAAAGGTTCTGTTATTCTTAGTTTGAAAATTTCACAAGTTAAAAAAAGTGTCAAATTAAAAGGATATGTGATTCTATTTATATAAATGATATGTACAAATTAAAATGATATGTTACTTATGCATAAGTTGGAAATCTCAATTACAATGATGTTACATTATATATCACTGAATTTGAGCATGTTGCGGTAACTTAAGTTTTAAAGGAAGTTACTTGGTTGAAAGGTATATTTTTTGAAAATTGATTTACTTGAAGGTGCAGACATTATAGTATTTTCCGATAGTCAATCAAGAATCCAATTTTGTAAGAATATTCTTTTCATGATAAAATTAAACATATTGATGTTAGACTCCTGCATTCGTGATGTGGTTGCTAAAGGTATAGTTCATTATGAAAAAAAAATCTTCTCAATTTAATTCAGTTAATATGAACACTAAAAGTGTTTGCCAGTTGAAAAGTTTAGATTTTGTTTTAAAATTTTGAATTTCGAACCATATTATTTGACTGAGTGTTGGTGTTCTTTATGATTTGGCCAACTTTGTGTTCGTCATAACTTCAATTATATTGACTTTTTTTTTTTTGGATATAGTAAAGCGAAAATAACATTTCCAAGATAAATTCTTTTTATAAGTGTAAACATGTCTTTGTGTCGAAGGTGGATGTTATTGGGTTTAGGCTCCTTATCTAGGGCCACCATTAGTTTTCAACCCATCATCATCTTGCAACTCCTCGTTTTCTCATGCTTTCATGGTAATTGCTTCATGATGTCTTTCTTCAAGATTAGTGTTTGTGTGTGATATATTTAAGTGATCATAATGTGAGTAAGTTACAAGAAACTAGTGCCTGACTTTTCCTTGTTGTTCAAGATCTTTGTGTTTGTTATTTTTGTAGCCTACTTAGTATGACTCAATAATATATCTTTTTAAGTTATTTCAAACTCATGCTACCCTAGATCACCATAATGCTACCCTAGGGTGTTGCTAAATGCACCACCAAAATCTCTTTTCACACCACTTTTTCTTTATACACAACATGTTAATTCTTTTCATCATCAAATTTTCTTTATACACCACCAATTATTTCAATTATACCCTTTAATAATTATTTAGAAAAACAAAAAACTAATCCTTTGCTCTTTCTTTCCCAATACCCATTTCTGTCCAACCTTCTTCCTCCATCTTTCTGACTCAACTTAATTCGCTGCCAACACATTCTTCTATTCTTCAACAAAAATCTTTCAACCCGGCGAGCCTCTACTCTTCAACAATTTCCCATCCTGGCGAGCTTCTTACATTGAAGAGAAACAACTATATTACATAAAAAAAATTTGATTTGTATTTATTGTTTGAAGGAAAAAATGTGAGGAAAATAAGTTACAAGTTTCACCAAATATTGACTCTATAAAAAAACAAATGATTGGCGTAGTCGATCCTGAATTTTCAAGCCAAGGATATATGTTAAACACTCTATTTTTGAGATTATTCCCTTTATTTTATGCAATTTACAGTAAATATTACGATTATATATTTTGATACTTTTTTAGAAAATTCATTTAATTGGATCAACTTATTTACATCTTCGTAGGCAATCATTGAACTCATGAGATATTTAGTCTGCACATTTTAAGTCAGGATTTATGTTAATAATTCTTTCTACAGAGATGCTAATGTATATTTAGCCGATATTGTAGCAAAAAAGGGGGCTTTCTTTTTGTTGGGAGGGGGAAGGGTCTCCGAAAGAAGAATTTTTACCTACTGCAATTTGATGAAGAAAGAAAATAAGGGTTTTGTTTTCATGGATTGCTGCAGCTGTGATGGAGGTGAAGAAGGAAACTCTAAGGACACTTATGTCATTTTAATTAGATCTATTTTTGTCCATATAGTGTATAAAGAAAAATTTGTGGAGCATGTAGGAACACCCAAATCAGAATTGTATTCTATGTCTTCTTTATTTTTTCTTTTCATACTTTGTATTTGGCCGGTTGTGATACACTTTGTATCACTGGTCATAAATGAAGATAATCACGACCTAAGCTGGACGGCGATCTCGACATCAATACAGTGTTCTTTATCAAATGGGTCACCAAAAATTGAGAAAAATTAAGTGAGCCTTCGTATGGTGATGGACGTTTCGTTACCTTACAACATCTATGAAACCCCAAATATACAAAATCAAAGAAGAAATTTAAAGTATCTCCATTTTCAAATTCAAATTCTCCGTTCCATATTTCCATTTCATATTATATTCTGTTACTTACATTATTGACAAGAAAATACATAAACTGCAAATACTACAAGCTTGAAATATATATATATATATATATATAATTAAATATATTGATATATAAACTAGCTTTCAGAGGACCATATAACATATACTCTCCCTTTCAAATTATGCCTCTTTCTTATCTCCTTGTTTCATATAGATCATAAATATGCTGTTCTCCCCCCACTCTCAATACCCCACCACACCCACATATATTATTCAACCCAAAAAAGAATGCAAAACAGTTCTACTATAAACAACACCCCAGCAAATCTTGCCTCCCATTGTTTTACTATTTTTATTTTTGGGAACATAAATCTTCCATATTTTTCTTTTCAAAAATATGAAATGCTTCTCCTAATTAAGGAATCATCCATATTTTTTTATCAGTGAATAAAGTTTATAAAGACGACGTCAAGATGAGTCAATGCGTTCCAAGTTGGGATTTCGACGAGAATTCCGCTCCGTTTAAGCTCACTACCTCCACTTATACCAATTCGTCCATCCCCTCGTAATTTTAGCTTTTATTCTATAGTTTTTTGTGTATATTTTTATGATGTTATAAGAGAATTTATTATTAGAAGATTTAATTTTGTGTCCCGCTTTATGATTTTGGTAGATTGGACTATGAAGTGGCAGAGCTAACATGGGAAAACGGGCAGCCGGGCATGCATGGCTTGGGGCCTTTGCGCGTGGTCAACAAACCGGCAGCAGTGGCCGCCGCGTCCTCTCCCGCAAAGTACACTACATGGGATAAGCCGCGCGCCGGCGGTACACTCGAGTCGATAGTTGACCAAGCCACCGGCCATCCACTCCCCAAGTCCGCTGCCCACGGCGGAGGGAACAATGTCACCGAGCTTGTGCCATGGCTCGACCACAACCACGCCGCCAGCGCCACCATGACCATGGACGCCCTTGTGCCGTGCAACAAGAGTGTCCGTAGAAATGATAACCAAGAAAACTCCGCACACGTGCTGGAATCCGTTCCCGGGATCGGCACGTGCATGGTGGGGTCGTGCAGCGCCGCCGGCACGGACGGCGCCACCCGGGGAGGGCGATTCGCGCGTGCGGGCCCGTGCTACTGCAGAAGTACTAATGCGAGCGTGAGCGAGAGTGCCACGTGCGGCGGGAGAGACAGCCGTCAGGTGACTCTTGATACTTGCGAAAGAGAGTTTGGTGTCGGCGGTCGCACGTCAACCTCCCTGTGGTCGCCGGAAAACACTAGCTCCGGCAAAGAATACACCAGGAGCTCCGGAGAGGACCACGATTCCGTTTGTCACAGTATATCACAGGTTATCTATCTTTAGCCATGGACCTTTTCATTATTCTATTATATTTATTTTTTTAATTTCTGTTTCATATGTAAAAATATTAATCTAAATCAACTACTAACAATAATATTTTTTTATTAAACAAATAACCGACATTATTTTTCGAATTCTGTTTTGATAGAAGCGGGAGGCAGGTGAGAAAGGCAAGAAAAAAGGAACTGGAAAATTATCAATCTCAGCAAAAAGTAGGGCAGCTGCTATTCACAACCAGTCTGAAAGAGTATGTTCTAATTTCCTTTCTCAATCTAATAAGGCCACTTAATACTCATCTGAAGTTTGTGACTAAAATAAAAAAATTGTTTAAAGTTGTAGCAACCACAAAATTCTCTATTTTATTTACTTGTTTGTATCCCGTATTTCAATTTTACTAATAAATGTCGCTAATACAACTTTGATAGCAAGAGAGGTCAAAAAAGGCATTTTTACTTTAGTATACGAAAAAATACTTTTTCAATATAAAAAAACAATACTTTTTCACTTATGAGATATATTGATTAATGTCCCAGAAAAGAAGAGACAAAATAAACCAAAGGATGAAGACACTGCAGAAGTTGGTCCCTAATTCCAGCAAGGTATGAAGCATGCATGTACTGTTGATGACATGGAAATTTTCATACATTTAATTAAGTTTGTCTTTCAACTTAAGAAATGGAAGTTCAGAGTTTCAAGTGCTGTAGTTTCATGGATAATTCAGTAAAATAACAGTTGCTGACTATTTGTTATATTCGCCCAAAAAACCATTTTTTCCTAAAATCAAATCGTTGATTCATGATTCAAAATATTCATTTTGATGAAACTAAGAACCATATCATGTCTAAGTAGACACCCTAAGTAAAAGATGCGCTCAGATTAGTTAGAGAGAGAGAGAGGTGACATTTTTGAAAAGTCAAACTTGCTGCACTGGAATTTGTTAGAGAGAGAAAGGAATATGAGTTGTGGTTGTAGATACCAGAATTGAATGTTAGAAAGTACAGGGTGATATTATCCAAAGACAATGTTCTGAAAAGTGGGCCATGAAGCTTTGATGCATTCACACATGAGTACTGGATTTTGGGACCAGGGAAGTGAAGCTAGTCCACAAGAAAATCAGAAAATTAGGCAAATACTAGACACAGACCTCTTAGTTGGCATGACAATGATTTGAAAATTTTGTCTAGATGGGAAGTAGAGATGTAAACGAGTAGGGTTGAATACGGGTAAGTCTTTAATTCTACGGTCGACTCATGACATACCAGATATTTTTTTTGGCTTCACAGAATTTTTGGTAGGGTTTCCTGGATAATCATAAAAGCACTCGTAATTCCAATTATTCTGGCTATATATAGAAGGTTTGCTTCAAAATTATTTTGGATATTTTTAAATAATGATATTGTAGAATTAGAACGAGATTGTAAAAAAAATGAGTGAATTGTAAGGTTTAAAGTTCGTTTAAATTAAACCCAAAAGAAAAATTATTAACAAAATTAAATTTCACAAAAAATTGCAGACGGATAAGGCGTCAATGTTGGATGAAGTAATAGAATATCTGAAACAACTCCAAGCACAGGTCCAAATGATGAGCAGGATGAACATGCCACCCATGATGTTGCCAATGCACATGCAGCAACAGCTTCAGATGTCTATGATGGCTCCACCCATGGGTATGGGTATGGGTGTCATGGACATCAACACCATCGGCCGTGCCGCCGCCGCCGCCGCCACCCTCATGCCAATGGCCTCATGGGATATGCAGGCCGCCGACCATTTGCCCGTTCAGCCTGTAATGCCCGATCTCTTCTCCGCGGCATTCCTAGCTTCACACTCTCAAGTAAGTGTATATATTGAAATTAGAAGCCTACCGTTCTGAAAACGAGTCATATTTTTTAAAACGACATATATTTTGAGACGAATGAAGTATATTTTTTTTTAAGTAATTATTATATTTCTAAATTTTATATTAACCGGCTGATTAATCTTTGATTGCAGCCAATGACGGTTGATGCTTATAGCAGGCTAGCAGCTATGTACCAGCAATTCCAACAGTCCCCTGCAGCTCCTGCCTCCAAGAATTGATTTACAAAATTTTAATATATATGGAAAATAATATTTACAGGCTTAAACATTTTATTTTTTTTACAGAAAAATTTGTTGTTTGGAGTTAAATTGGAGAATTAAGCTTGATTGATGCCTTCCTTTCATGTATGCATGTTTAATTCCAAAACGTTCCCTATCTTTTTACGACTAATTACTGAAAATAATCTATATGTCGAAGGTGGCCCACTACTAATTGTGATTACGACCTTGATTGGATAAGATGTTAGCCGTCGTTATCAAGACTTAATTTATTCACTTTATTATTGAAAGATTTTTTTAAAACTTAGCAATCCAAATAAATTACTATTTAACCATTGCAATTGTTTGGAAATTTATTATTATATTTGATACTATATTCGAAAACATTAATTAGTAACAGTGATCACTTTTTAAACATAAGATCCGTCTCCAACTTGAGTAATTTTTAAAAGGATTAAATATATAATATAAATTTTTATCATTAATAGAATAATAATATAAACAGCACTCCATTATTAGACCAGATTGACATTTAAATAAATCAACATGACACTTTTTTATATTTACTAAAAGCTCAAATAAATATAAATAATACACAAAAGCTTTTGTGCATTCGACGCAGCGTGCAACGTAATAGAAATGTATGGGATATTCTATTAAATTAATTGTGTAAACAATGATTAAAACATTTAACATGGATTGTTTGCTTAAAGGCACACATCAAATTGATTTGTCATTTCATTGTCAACTCAAACCATTTATATTACATAAAAGTCTTACTATGAGTTCATTATATAGTATAAATCCTTTTGCACTTTTATGTTGGCTTATAATAGGCATTGTATTTCAAAAAGTGTGAAATTAAGTTGATCCGATTTAAAAATCAAAAAGTCTTGTGAATATAGTTTGATGTGTCGTCTCTTCATGAATTTGTCCGCTCATACAAAATATAATATTTTTTAATAAAAATTAATATTTAATGTATTATTACAAAAAATAAGCTCCAAAGACTATGCATTGTACTTATAAATACACATATGGTAATCTTTCTTTCTTTCTTTTTTAAACTAAGAGGTTAGTTATTTTAATGTTTGCGGTGCCACATCACATCCTTAGCATATATAATCAGTAAGAAGATGAAGTAAATATTACTTTCTTTATCCTTTAATAAACCACTTAAAAAGTATAAAATTGCCCTTAAAAAAAGTCGTAATTTGAAAGTTAAAAGGTTTTTTTTTTTTTTTAATTAGTTAGACTAAAATTTTTAAATTATCTTACAAATAAATTATATAGGATTGAAAAAGTTAAATTAATAAATAAAATAAATTATATAAGTTTGATTTATATAATTGGTGGTAGGAGAGATGACCCACTAGACATATAAGCTGATCTTTTTTTTATAATTTTTTTTTATGTGGGACAACTCATGTTTGAAATCAATATATATTTCATCAGTTCCTTTTGATTGAGGTAATGGAAGTAATTAGCTATTTGTAGTTCATAATCTCATAAAAGTAATTCCCTAAATAGATTTTTCAGAAATATTTTCTGCCGTTGATCCAATCGAATCAATTATAACCAGTCCATTATATCTGGCATCTGTATTATGAAACCCTAATTAGGTTGGGATAGATTATTTGAATGGTTAACAATTAATTAATTTTACATAAAAAAATTTGTGTATGTGTACCGTGTAACCTGATCTACATTATTATTTACTTTAACTTATAAATATTACTTATTTATTTGAATAATAATATCTTTTAAGTAAATAAATAATATTTTTTAATTAAATAAATAATACAATAAATTGAATTTATGTTGCACCTGATGTATAAGAGACTCACTCATTATCTTATGGTTTGATTAAATATATAGGGAAAAAATATTTTTAGATTCGTGTAATAAATCTAAACTAGTAAGTTCTCCCGTTCGGTGCACGAACATATTATTATAGTATAATATTATTAAATTTAAGAAATGCATAACATTAATAGTTTATAAAAAAATTATATAATTTTAATAATTTGTATATGTAGCATGATTATCATAATGATACAAATATTATATATAAAATTATATACATATATAATGAGTAAAATAGAATAAATTTACCCAAGTTGCAGAAATTCTCATGCTAAGAAAATAAGAAAATTGTGCCTTCTTTTCTTTTCTTTTTTTAATTTGTAATTTTGAAACGAAAGAAAGTCATTATATATAGTCTAACGAAAAGTGATAGGCCAATGCATTAATAAAATAAAGTTATAAATATAAGCAAAATCATATAAAATTTATGATATTTTAAAGTTGCATATGATCAAAGTCGTACAGTATTATTAATCATTTGACACATCTGGTATTAAATCATCAACTAACTATTTTTCTATCAACTTTCTCTCTATATATAAATAAAATTATAAATAATATTGTAGATCTAATATGGATCAAGTTCTTTAATTTTTAAAATTATTTGATATCATTCCAAATATATTATAGATATCATACCGTCCTAAAATATTTAATTAAAAATCTGCTAAAATAATAAAAAGTATAATAGTGTAGCAAGAAAATGAGAATAAAAATTAGTGGACTATTAAAAATAGCCGATACTTCTGTTATTATATATATATATATATATATATAAATTCAAACTAGATTTATGTGTGATATTTTAGTTAAAATCATTATTTAAGCCTAAACCTATCACTAGGAAACTTAGTATTTTAGTTTAACGGTAAGTAACTATATAAAAAGTAATAATATTCAAAATACATATATACATACAGAATTTATATGTTTGTAAAATATTATTTACACTTACTATATTTTATTAAAACATATTATAAAAACACAACCATGGAATTTTGGTGTCAATAATTTAGAAAAAAATAAAAAAAATATTTTAGCTATATATGTCTAAATATAATTGTGACATATGATGTTACAACCCTACTTTATGCAAATTCTATGGAACCAGAAATAAAAAAGGTGGGTTCACAAATGATTGGAAAATGAAGGGAACGCTTGTTCAGTTACCCAACCACAAGTTTTTCTTTTAGATCTCATTTCTGCCCGGTCCCACCAAAAAAACTATATTTAATTTTTAATATTTTTTAAATTTATATATAATATATATATATATATATATTTTTTTTTTTTTTTGGGAGAACACATTTAAAGGCTTAATTGTTTTCACATGGATAATGAAGCTTATCTCTCTTATCTCTTACTATATAATACATAACTACAACAAATTGGATAGTTTACTTATTTAAAATAAACTAGTATTTCTCGTTCAATGATTTATAATAAGATAAAGTAATAAATAATTATAAATATATTTTTAAAAATAAATACATAATTATATTAAATATATTTATAATAAAACCTTTTATTTTAAATAAAAATATCTCAGAATATAAAACTATATAAAATATTAAAATATACCACAATTAACTTATTAAAATATATTTTATATTTAAAAATTAATATTATATTTTATATATACAATATGAATATCAAATTAAAGATCATGAAAAGATGATTAATTTGATATATTTTTTTATATAAAAAAATTCTGATTAATTACCAGACTTTCTAAATATAGAAAGGTATTTCAGACAAGAAAATCCTACTTTGTATTTTTAGCTACATTATTATATATATGAACATATATCTTATAATTTATTAGATATAGCTACATTATTATATATATGAACATATATCTTATAATTTATTATCTAATGAAAATTATATAATTAATTTTGTATGCTTCCCAAACTTAATAAGTAGTACAACCATCCACAAAATTAACTTAAATAATAAACCAAAAATAATTGCATATTTTACATTTAATATTTATATTTTAGTATATGTAATATGTGTTGAACATGGAGAATAAATTGTTTCTATGTCTGCAGGGTTCAAATTTGATTATTCAATACTTCACCAGTTACAAATTTATTATATTCTTAAAGAACATTGTCAATTTTTTTTTTCTGGGCAAATTACTCAATTTTGTCGTTCTTAATTCATATAAAGAATCATTTTTTTAATTATTGGTTCATTTAGACCTACAATGATTAAGTTTTCATTAATGAAAATAGATGTTGGGTGGGGAAAAAATAGATTAGTACATAGTTGTCACGTTTCTAATTATATTTATGCAAGTATAAATTTGCTTATTAAGATTAAAAAATAAATATAATAAATTGATTAATTTTATTTTAAAAATTAAATTAAAATTTAATAATATTATTAAAAATATTATTTGACTAATATTTTTGTGCAGTTCAATAGTAGTTCAATCCACAATTAATAATTAAAATTAACTCAAATAATAAAGAATAAATAATTGTATTTTTTAAATCTAATATCATATTAAAAATTGTAAAAATAAAATTTAATTCGATGTGTTATACACAAAAAATAAAAAATTAAATAGAAATGAAAAAGTTATTTATATTTTTAGAAAATAAGATGATAACTAATAAAATAATGACAACACATCAACATTAGAATGATAAATAAATATATAATATTTAAATAAAAATATCTAATTTCACAATTAGTCTGCAAAAATAGAAAAAAATAAAAAGTAATATTTTACAATTTCAACCTTCTCTTCGCCCTAATATATATATATATATATATATATATAGATTAATATATATTAATAAAGTGGGCTGTATGATATTGTAAAAACAAAACCCAGGTTCGTTTCTCATCCGGTCATTCTGTTTTTTGTTCTATTTGTGACTTTTCAGAACGCCAAGGCCCAAGATTTTATTTTTTTTTACTTTTTGGGAATAAAACTGGTGGACAGAAGTAATTACTCTAAGCCCAAGCCCAAAACTAAGCCCAATTTAATCAGCCTGTTCAAATGGGTTTCTTATCATTTAAGCCCAACCACAATTTGATAGGCTGGTCCGATAATGACGGCCCAAAGTGGAAATCTTATTTTATCATCCAAGTTATGCAACATTTGAAGTTAATTATTTGTAATGAATGTGAGGGAAAGTATATTCTAGAAAAAAATGTTATTTTATTTCAATTTGGGACGAACATTTTGAAAGTGTCGAATATTATTTATCAATTGTTTGCTCACCTAAAGTGCTTTTTGGGAAATTTAAGATACTACAAATATTAACATATATTAATATTTTCATATAAAATAAAAAATTAAATTAATTTTATAAAATAATGTCATGAAAATTAAGAATGGTATGTAATTTATTATTATTTATTAGACAATAGAATTGTAGAGTTTTAATTTTGTATCATTTAATATATTTGGTGATTCTATTAATAATACTACTATAGCTTCCATATAATGCATGGTTTATGATATATTTAAAAATAAAAAATATTCTAAAAAATATAATAATAATAATAATAATAATAATAATAGTAATAATAATAATAGTAATAATAATAATAATAATAATAATAATAATAATAATAATAATAATAATAATATGTGGAAGTGGAAGTGCATGGGAGAAGTAAATATGTGCATCCAGCATTGATTGAAAGGAAATGATTATTTATTACAGATCTCTGGTACAATGGTATTTGGCAGCGCTTTTGACGTTACAACAAGTTCATAAGTCCTCCACACTTATAGAACCAAATCATGTTTATTGTTACTATTTCAATAGAAATTATAAATTATTAGTTTTTTTTTTTTATTTTTATTAGTCAAATTTGTATTGTTCTCCATATATTTTAAATGTATACTAATATTTTTAAAAAAGTGGTTAAAAGGTGGTAATAGAGAAAGAATAAGTAGTGGAATATGTGGATTTAAATTTTATCAATTAAAATTTCGAGACGTCTATAAGTACACACTAAAAGATCAAAGCGTGCAAAAATTGAGAGAGAGGTGCAAGAATCAATTTTTTATTAAAGTTGTTGTCTCGTTTCGCTCAATATCCTTGTAGTCAGTTCTTGAGAAAGAGATTTTTTCTAAATGTAGATTAGTTTGCAAGAAATTTTAATGCGAACTTATCACTTTCTCAATCTGATTTACCTGAGAAGATCGATACGTCTATTTGCTTAAAAGAATAATTTTTTTCAAAAGTTGTTTTAGAAAAATCTTTATGTGTTAATGTAAACTGATTTTGCTTTGTCGGCCGCAACTAATTTTTTATAAGTTTTAGATGAAAATTATATTTGGTTCTTTGTTATTTACATTCTGTTGTACGTTATTTGATTTATCGTTACATTTTACACAACAAATTACTTTTGTATTAGGTTATTTGTCGTCAGACATTACAAACATTATTTAAAAGTTGAAAATAAATATTCAAATTGAGTATAGCACACTATTATTTGGTCTGATTGATTTTGTTGATCTAAATTTGTGACTTACAAAATAGAGCTTCAAACAACTTTGATCGAGACAGGCACAAATCTACCAACTTTAATAACTTGGATGTTTTTTATGCTTGTGCTTTGTATTTTTTTTAAAATATATATTATTGAATTCATACCAACAAAAGATCTCAAACAAATTAGTTTAACTCCACAGCATTTATAAGATGGAACTACAAAATCAGTGGAAGTCAGGGTCATTATGGAAAATGTAAAAATGAGACACAGAATTTAATGCAAATCTTGCATGTTACAAGCATTTGTGGTTTAATTAATTTCCCCTATTAACTGCTGCTTCCCGTTTCAAATAAATATATAACTTCAAATATAATTCAGAATCTCGACTGTAATAAATTACAAAATATAGTGCACACACATTTCACAGTATATATATATATATATATATATATTCTAAACAATGGGTGTTGGAATGCTTGTCACCTACTCATAGCTTCCTGACTCTCTACAAACACACTGAGTGTGTGAAAGAAAAGAGAGCACTTTTCTGATTTTGTAATTTATCTAGCATGAAAAGGCTGAGGCACAATCAGTTCATTCAAATTCCATCTTACGAAAAATTTCAAGAAAATGATGAATTTCAATCTGTTCATTCATATCATTCATCATCAGCAGAAGATGACGATGTTGAAGAAGAAAAAAATTCAAAAAAGAGCCCATTTTCTGGGGATCAAGAATTCTCTGCTGTGCTGCAAGATGGAGAGAGTGAAGTAGAATCATCAAAACATTGCAGAAGATCAAAGAGGGTCAGAAAATCAAGCATTTTTTATTCAGTCGGAGATGGGTTTGAAACGAACGAGTTTTCACGAGTCAAGAAATCTGAGTTCGGAGAAGCTAATGAGCATTCACCACTGAGTTCGATCTCAGACACCACTCCAGAAGAAGATGTTGCTTACTGTTTAATGATGCTGTCTAGAGACAAATGGAGGAGAGAGAATGATTGTTGTGAAGATTCTGGTTTTGCAAAAGTGATAAAGACTAAAGTGAGAGGAAAGTATAGATGTGAGACGTGTAGCAAGCTTTTTAGGTCATATCAGGCTCTTGGTGGGCACAGGGCAAGCCATAAGAAGTGCAAAGTCAACGAGGCGCCGGCCCCGCCGCTTGGTGGTGGTGGTACGGCGGCGGTGGTGGTGGAGAAGGTTCATGAATGCCCTTTTTGTCAAAGGGTTTTTTCATCAGGACAGGCACTAGGAGGGCACAAGAGATCACATTTTATTGGTGCAGCTGCAATTTCAGGAAATGTTAGTACTGATAAGGAATATTCAAGAAATGGTGAAATGTTGAAAATAGATCTCAATCTTCCTGCTCCAATTGATGATCATGATATTAGCCTTTGATCAATGTTTTTTATTTATTTTATTTCTTTTTATGAAAAAAAGAAAATTATTTTGGTGCATTTGACTGTAATTCGATTTTCTCTAATGTCATGTTAATTTTGAAGTCCCTTTTCTTGAATAAAGAAACTTACACTCATAAAGGAATTTGATCAAGCACCGAATAGTCAATCACAAGAAAAAGATACGTGCCCACTTCTTAGTGTTGTTGTCAACTTAGAAGTTCGACCAAAAGTTCACTCGCTCCAAAATTTTAGTAATTTTTTTCATCTCATATTTTATTTTATGTTAGCTCAATAAAATTTATATATATATATATATATATATATCGTATGTGTGATTGTGTGTTTTTAAAAATGAAAAAAAGATAGGAAAATACTTTGTTATAGAACTATCCTCCCGTGCCGGCCCATTTTGTCTCGCCTTAAATAGAATGGCTTTCTTAGTTGCGTTGTGCCCCGACCCAAGTCCCCACGTCCGCTTTTCTTTTCTCCGTCCAAAACCCAAGAATTCCAACACAAACCCTGTCAGCCCAGGCCGGCTATTTGTGAAGCCCGTTCCCACTACGCTCACGGCCATGTTGGCTTGCCTGCGGTAGTGGGAATTATCCCGTTCCCTGGTCAGAGACTTGGTTGGATGTGGGATCTACTCCACGAGGAGCCAACAATAAATTTTTAAATAATCAAATAATGTCGAGCATTAACACACTAAAATGTGATGATGAAAAGAAAGTATCAAGAATTTTGAGATTATCTTATGATGAATGTATGTATAAGATTTATACTTATATGAGCTAAAAACATTCAAACCAAGTTCATATTGTGAATAGGGGGATATGTAAATTAAGGATAAGATCAAAATAGTCGATGGAAATCAATTGAATTAAAAGTTTATGATTGAATTTTATATCATACAATCATTTTACAGTTTTAAATTACTTCAATTTTGGTTAATTAAGTCTGTTTCGATTTTAAAAAAATAAAATGAATTCTAATTAATCAAATAGATCGAAATTTATAAATTAAGTTTAATGGCTTTCATTTTATTACATGAAAACATGATTCATGGTCCAAACTAAACTTTTTGGTATTGAAATTTATAATGCGGTCGTGCTGAAGTTACTTATACTTCGAATTGGAAGACAAAACAATACATGCCATCAGTCCCAAACTATATTCATGGTTCAAACTAATCTTTGAATCAAGAGAGCCCCTTTAATTGATCTTTTTCAGTTGGTTCAATTATAATTTTAATTAGTATAGATTCATTCGATATTGAAATATCAGTTAGGATAATTAAATCGATCAATGTACATGGTGTGATATTGAATGTTATAATGTTGTTGCTGTATGATACATAATCATTAATGATATATATTAATGTTCGTCATATAGTGTATGTATTCTCTATAAAATTACGAATGAACATGTTACAACTTGTAATAGGAAATCCAAATTGAGAAGTTGCCACAATTTTTAATAAACTTCTTAAATTTCTGTATTTTTCAAACCTTTGTGTTTAAGTGTAATTTTAGCTTTAAAATTTATCAATTAAATCACAATTTTAAGATTAGGTGTAATTATAGATAAATTGAGATTAAGCCTTCTCTTCTTGAAAGTAATAAATTATGTTGGGTATATTTTACAATATATCTATTAATTATATTGATATTTTTTTTTTATCGAAACCGCAGAAATTAAATAAAAGAAAAAAAGTTTGTAGTACACCAATACTCGGGCATACCCGAAGAAATAAAAAACTAGTCCTGAAGCTCAGCACGAGGACGGGAACAAGCACCCTAAAAAACTGTAAAAAAGTGGCATAAAAACCACCAACACAAAGGTTAACATAACAAACTAGAAAGCTCGAATGCAGGAGCACAACAGCCTCCAAGTAGTAGTTATCAGGCCCCAACTGTGTCTTCAAAAAAATTGATATCAGCATTCCAATGTATAAGCCAACACCAGCGAGCAGCAATCTCAAACCAGCATAGAAACCGGCAATCCATTTAGCACCAACAATTGGCCATCAGGAGAAATCAGCAGGACCAACAAACGGACCGGCAGCAGCAAAAAGAGCACATGAACAGTAAGCGGACAGAGCAGCAATATTAACGGGGCTACAGTACTCAGTAGGTAGCAGCAATAGTAGAATTCAGCAAGGTTGCAGGGAAAGAACAAGTGCTACGAATCAGACATCAGCAGCAACGGCAGCCCCTACACCAACGCTGCAGCAACAAGTCTGCAGCAGCACTCTCCTTCAGCAGGCGACAAAGCAGGTCACAACATCAGCAAAGAAGTATCAGCAGCCTATATATATATTGATATTTTGTTGTAGGTGTTGGGTGTATGACTAAACAAATACAACAACAAAGTGAGACAAGAGTTTAACTATTTTTCTATAAAATAAAATTACTCTGTATTAATTGATTCTATTTAAAATAATGTATTTTTTTTAAAAATAAAACACTATTGTGTACCACACACTTTTACAGTTGATCCGCACCATTTACCGCCAGGGCCCATGTCATGACCTGTGCACGCCAAACTATGCCCTACACTTTTGCACTTGACCCGGGCCGCCATGACTTGCGCGCACCATACGAAGCTCTGATTTGAATCATTGAAGTGTTTGGATTCTTCAAGCGAAATGCAAAGTGTGCTTCAAAATAGGCGAGTGCAGCACCTCAACTTTGGAGGGTGCGCGTGTGGGTTCATACCTAATTGTATAAACTACCACTAAATTTCATGATACAAGAAACACACTTTATTATTCCTTATCAAACTATTCCTAATTAACTTATCATTCATCTAAAATTGAATTTAAGAAAATAATTCTCTCTCTATATATATATCTTATATATGTTTGTACATAATTAGTATTTATATATAGAAATAATTTTATTATCTATTAAATTCTAAATAAAATATTTTTCAAAATAAAAATTAATAAAGCCAATATATATATATATTCTTTTTATTAATAATTATAAATTTCTTTTGATATATATATATATATATCTTTGTATGTATTAATTTTAGTTTACCTAATTAAAACATTTAAAAGAAAAAACAAACAAAAGATATTAAGGGCGATCCCCACTCCCCAAATCCCACACTCAAGAAGAACCAAAAAAAAAAAGAAATCCTCAATATTTTCTCCTTCACATCGCTAGAAATAGTAAACTACCCCTTGTCTTAAATCTATATATAACTATATATATATATTATATATATATATATAATAACATAATCGTATCTGAAAATAAAAAATATAATTTTTCGTCCAAAATACCTTTTTATATTTAAAAAATCAGGTAATCCATCAGGATTTTTTTTTTCACTTCAATTTTTAAAGTCTTATAACTTTTCATCCCAACTTCATTTTTTATGAAAAATATTTATAGCTTTTTCATCTCAACTCCATTTTTGTAAAAAATATATCAAATTAATTATTTTTTTATTATTTTTAATTTTGATCTTCATATTGTATATATAAAAATATAATATTAATTTTTAAATATAAAATATATTTGAGAGATTAATGGTAGTATATTTTAATATTGGGTGTTTCTATACACACCACATTTTTTACTTTGCACACCATACATTTTTTTTGGACAAACATAGATATGATATAATTGACCCATATACCCTTATTTAAAATAAAAAAAATCTAACATATAACCCTTATTTTCCCACACTTTCTTTCTTAAGAAACCAAAATATTCTTCCTCTTTCAAAATCCTAATCGGTTCATATATTATAAACGAGAGGTTTCACGATGGACAATCAATATTTATCTGTAAATTCGGTAAGTTTTTCAAATGTTTTATTGTAAGTTTCATCATTTTATATAATCAAAAGTTACAGTAGAAATCGCAGACAGCGAATTCTGATTTCGGAAGCGTTCGGCCTGCATCTGCCGAACATAAGCAGCAACGTTCGACCGATATCAACCGAACACTCTATAAGGTGTTTGGCGGATACAAACCGAACACGTCTTGTAATGTTCGGCGACCTTAGGCCGAACACGTCTTGTAATGTTCGATTTTTAAATGCCGAACGCATCTGGTAACGTTCGGCTGTTGCAGGCCGAACACAAATTGTCACATTTTTTCAACTTCTTTTTGTCGTTTTATGTTTCATTTTATGTTATTTGCAGGAGACATCAAGAACAAGTACTTTTATTTTAAATAACAATGAGTTGGTTGTTGATTACCAAGATGTCTTTAATACAATGAAATTGTTTGAATCACGAGAAAATTTGATTTGTTGGGTACATGAAAAGCTATCCCATTAGGCATGGTGGTGGTTGTGATGATGTCAGAAATTGGAGATGAATGGAGACGACCTCGTTTGTGGTTAGGTTTCGAACGAGGGGGTAAATATAATCCACGGAAAAAAACATTCCACAGAGAAAAATGAAAATCAAGAAACAGAGGAATGTGGAAGAGAAGAGGAAGAGGTAAAGAATATAACAATTGAGAATCGTCGTCGCGGAACCACAAAATGCGATTGTCCATTTCGTCTAAAAGGAACATATTATAAAGAGACTGATGCATGGGCCTTGGAGGTTATTTGTGGTTTGCATAATCATGAGTTGACAAAATATTTAGAGGGTCACTCTTATGCTGGTCGTTTAACTAAGGATGAGTTGAAATTGGTGTATGATCTGTCTACGGGTAATAGTCGTCCTAGGGACATATTGTTTACTTTGCAGAAGATGTATACAGAAAATAAATACATGATAAAAACTATCTACAATATTCGATAGAAGAATAAACAAGTCGAATACTGTGGCAGGTCACAAATGCAATATCTGATGGGTAAACTTAAAGAGAATGATTTTTTTTCCATACTAGGCGGTGTGAAAAAAACAGATGCTGTCAAATATATGTTTTCCATACTACGCAGCCACTCTAACTTCACTGATCGACCCCTCTTGTCATTAAGTGCCGATATAGCATCCTCAACTTACACACCTAACAGTCGATGAATCAGAGCAGATGAGAATTCTGAAGTATCGTATGCGACATGCACTGGCTGCCCTATCACTGGAAGACCAAGTAGACACGATACATCATCTAATGTGATCGTCATATCACCAAATGGTAAATGGAATATGTTGGTCTCCGGCTGCCAACATTCTACAAATGCAGAAATCAAGTTTCTGTTGGGAGCTTTATATGAAATTTTGCTCAAAATGTGAAGCCCAGACCGTTTGACATACGACCTCCAAACTCGTGTCGTCTCATCTTCTGGATACACCAATTTCAAAAGCTGAAGTGTGACACAGGCATTTTAAAACGCCTCTCTCAATGTCGTTCCAAACGTCGGCAGCTACATGGGTTTTAAAACTTCATAACAATGACGGATCATGAGGACTGCTAGGAAATGGGCCTATTAGGATCTCATCATGCTCCGCTTGCCCTTCTTGTTCTTGAGGCACATCAGCATATGCCTCTTGTTCTTGAGGCACATTAGAAGGACCTGCCACAAATTCAGATTGTTGTGCAGCCCTTAATCGTCTGTTTGATGATGTTGGTCGTCTTCTTCTTCTTTCATAAACTATAACACAAGAAAATAAAAATGTTAACATTCAGATAAACGTTCACAATACAGGATTCACTGCCCACAAATTTGTGCCGAACAGATAATCGTTTGGCATGCAGTGGTTGAACTAGTTAAGGACCGTTCGGCCAGTGCACGCCGGACATATCAAGTTACGTTCGGCCAGTGCATGCCAAATAGGCCATATAACGTTCGATTGATGAATGTCGAACGTGCAGAGAAGCGTTCGGCCTGTGCACGCCGAACGCTTGTGGATGAGTTCGGCCTGTGCACGCTGAACGCCTGTGGATGGTTCAGTGCACCAGAGCCGAACGCGTCGCAGGTTGTTCGGTTGACCAGCGGCGAACGCGTCGCGGTATGGAAAAATAACTAGCGTATTTTGCGAGATATTACCTGGAGGACTCGACACATTGTCGCCTTCTGCATCCATGGTCTTCGCGTGATGAGGGGTGTGGAGAGAAGGGAAGAAAATTCAGATTCGGCGCTAGTTAGGGTTTGGAGGAAAAGTTCGGCGTCGTTGGGTTTGAAGAAATGTTTTGTTCGGTGCGAGCACGAGGGTTTGGAGAGAGAAAATGATTTCATGTTTTGATTTTTTTAAAGCGTATAATAGGTATTTTGGGGGTGGGGTTAGTAAAATTGAATTTTTAAATAAATTTTTATGTGGTATGGATAGTAATTATGGTGTGTAAAGTAAAAAGGGTGGTGTGTATAGAAATGCCCTTTAATATTTTATATATTTTTATATTGTAAAATATTTTTATTTTAAACAAAATTTTGTTAAAAGTATATTTTATATAATTATATATTTTATTTTTAAAAATATATATTGTTATATTTATTATTATTTCTTATTATTTTATTATAAATTTTGCAATATATGGGAAATACTAGTAAAATAAAATAATACTCCACCTTGTGGGAAAAAAGAAAAAAGAAAAGAAAAAAAAAAAAGGAAGGAAGGAATGAGAGAGAGAGAGAGAGAGAGAGAGAGAGAAAAAAATAGTAAACTCTCTCCATTGTTATCGATCCCGTTAATAGAGAAACAAGAAGAAGAAATTTCTCCAGAGAGAAACGAGAATCACAAAACTCATGAATTACTACGCGCATTCCCAGCAGCAAGAATATGATCCATCATCTCAAAGCCAACAATTATACGATCAACCCACAAATACCTATTATTCATATTCCTATTCAAACCCTCAATACACCGCTCATCCATACCCTTATTACAATCACACTGTACAACCATCACACCAGGAAGAGCAAGAGCCTAATCCACCTGGGGTTACACCCCCAGCGCCTTCAGGACAAGCCCAGAATTCCTATTATCAACTGACTGTGGGTCCACAACAGGGAGCGGTGGTTCCCCAACCGGTATGGGTGTATTTACGTTTTTTATTTTTTTGATGTTTGTTGGAACTGTATCTCGGTTTTTTGATAAATTTTTCCTGTGGCTTGAAATGTTGAAGTTGATTTGATTGCTCGCCGTTTTGGTTTGACTTTTTGTAAGGTGGGAATATGATTCTATTTGTCTCTTAATTGCTGTTATTCGTTAAGATATTTGGTTGAAAAATGTGAATACAATGACCTGAAATGGGGATATATCAGTAAGATTTGTGGAATGTGGAAGAATGCATATGCGCGAATTGTTATTAATGTATGGTCATCAAAGCAAAAGGGAATGACTATATAGTCGATAAAACTCTCGATCTGCAAATGATATACATTTTCTTATATTATTTATACTTAATTTTGCTCATGAGCATGTTTAGTAACTTTTTAGGATTCATTTATGGTGGTTTCGAGAATGTCATTTATTTTATTTCTTATGGAGTGTTGGTTTCTGGTTTACATTTTATCTGTACTCTCAGAGCTGGATTGGTTGGTGATGGACATTTTAAGAATCTAATTTCTCTGGAAAATGTGAATGAGATTATTGCTTGATTTGGGTGTATGGAATTTCAATCTGCACAAAACTACAACTGTATCACTTTATGCAAGTCTTTGAGGTTGTTGTCTGGCTAATCAAGCAAGGCTGTGCTATCTCCAAGTTGACAGTATTCTGCTCAGCTAATTATACCCCATATCGAACCGTCTTTTCTGCATAACATTATCTTTAGTTGGGATCCTCGGAAGTTGGTGCATTATGCAAGAAAACCGTCGGTTCATGATAGTTATAATTAGCCGAGCTGAGAGCCTTCATTGAGCTGGACAAATGGATAGTTGAGCTTGAGCCTAAAGTACTGCCCGAAACTATTAGCTGCTCAAGCTCGAGGCTGACTAGCTTGCAGTCCTATTGTCAACACGAAACCAGGCTTGGACAGCCGTCACAGCCCATTGTATAACTCAATTTTTGATACCTTGGATCACCTTTCCTGAAGTTGTTTTTGTCCTTTGCAGAAGTACTAATCACAAGAGCCGGGAAAGATTTCGCGATTCGGTAAATTGCATATCTGTTCGTCCTTTTAGATATTTTCTTGTCCCTTCAAGGGCCAGGTCGGTGGTTGATATGCTTCTGATGAGCATCATCATCATTGTATGGTTTCATTCTTATACATGGGAATTGGAGGCTTCAACAACTTCATCTGTGAACTTTAAGACAACCCTAATTTTCTCCATAAAGTTGTACCACACCTATTAGGTTCTGTCCGCTGCTAAAACTTAAGGTGGACATGTCCGAAACGTGGCTGCAAGTCTGCCACCCTTATAATTTCCTTATCATGTTGTTATAACTTGAAAAAATCCTATTTGCACCTGATATTTTGATTGACTGGCCCCTTCTTTTCTTACTTACACTGTCCTGTAGCCTGTAGGCTACCTGTGTGTTTGTGTTGACTTTATTTCTTTTTGTATGCTTCAATGTGAATATCCTCTTATTTATGTTTTCTTTGAAATTTTCTTCAAGAGTCTATGATCTGACGCAGTGGCTTGCGTTTGTTAAACTAGGTCAGCATTGAGACCTTTGCTATAGGGTTAGGGTGCTTCTTGGGACCTCAAGACAAACTATGTTTTCCAAAGTTCAGCGCTTCCTGTTTGTGTTGAATTCTAGATGTTTTAACAGCAGAGTTACATTATAACCGTGTTACATAGAACCTTTTGTGTGCATGTGTGTGCGCCTTTTAATTCAAACTTCTCCTATGTTCAACTTAATGGATAATGTGATTTTTGTGGTAGCTTTACGCGCTTACTCCAATGATTATTTTTATTTCATAATTTGAAATGTATAATTTGACATTATTTGTTCTATGTAGACATTGAGAGGCACTCTATATTCTTGTACATTGAATCTAGATACCAAACTCTGAGTTCTTTTTTATGTGATGATACTGCCTTCGAACTGGAACCTTTCCCTATCATTTGTATTTTCCATACGTGCATCTTGTTGAATCTGAGATTTGAAATCCAGGGTCCTTGGACTTTGTTAATTGCTAAAGGAAAAGTCTTTTCAGCTCAGTCGATAGTGTTTTCAGTGTCTTTATGATAGCAATTTAGCTTCCCAGGATGGTCCTACCAATATATGTATACATGTTGTACCTCCTAAAAGAGAAGCTATGATATAAGCGTTCTTGAAAACTTAACTAATATGATTCTGCAGATTGTGCAACCTTCATACAGTGGTGTCGGCATTATCAATGGCATAGCCCCTGCGGGAGGAGATGCCCAGACCCTTCTCGGTCCTAAACTAAATGTTCCAAGCCAACCATACCAAGTTCATGGACATGGAAGAGGCCTTGCACCTTCTCATATCCAAGGTGGGCTTGCTCAACCCCTGTCACAGTCATATGCTGGGCCCCATCTTATTCCAGGACAAAGCATCTCGGCCCGCTCGTTTAATGGCCGTGGGCGCGGCCGTGGTAGTGGCCGTGGACGTGGCCGTGGGAGAGGCCGAGCGGCGCATAAGTATGCAGTACCACCTGCGCATGACAATAAGATATGTGTTGGAAGTGGATCGGACATCCAAGGCGGCCCCCCTCAGCCTGTGCCACAATCAGTTGCACCGAGTTTTGGCCAAATGCCTGTCCCTTTCCAGGGCCCAGCTCAGCCGAAACCTGTTTTGCCACCTTCAAAAGCTGTGTGCTGTGAACTCTGCAGAGTTGAGTGCAATACTGTTGAAATTCTTGAACAGCACATGAATGGAAAGAAACACAAAAAGAAACTGAAGGTCTTTGAAGAGTTGCAGAATCTCAACAAAAGGGTGATTCGCAAACAAATGGAACAGCCAGAGGCCCCTTCCCAACCTGTACAAATTGAAGGGTCTGAGAACCAACAACTTAAAGAAGAAATTTTACCTTCTCAGGAAACTAATGAAGAAAGTAAAGTTGCAGTAGAAGAACAGAAGGTTGAGGAAGTAGAAACTGCTGAAGAATCAATGAAAAAGGTGAAAATGGAACGTTCTGGAGGTGTAGGACGTGGATTGAAGCGTAAAATGAGGGGCGGTAAAGGTAGTAGAAAGATGAGGCCAGGAGATCGATCAAAAAAGTCTTTGGAGCCTCCTAAGCCCAAAGAATTTATTCCCTTAGTATGTGAACTGTGTAATGTAAAATGTGAATCTCTGGTTGTCTTTCAAAGTCACTTGGTGGGGAAGAAGCACCAATCAAAAGCTAAGCGGTTCATGGGTCATCAAGAAACACTTGGACAAGAACCTCTTCAACCACAGAGACTGGAGCAAGCTTCTGAGCAGCAGAATGCTAATGCTAATGCTTCAACTTCTATTGTTTCTCATGTTCAAGACATAGGATTTGTTGCATACCAGGGTGTTTCAACTTCTATTGTTTCTCAGGTTCAAAATGTGAATAAAATTGATGGCCAGGCTTCAACATTTGAATCCGTAAGCCTACCAGAATCAAAAGCTAAGCGGTTCATGGGTCATCAAGAAACACTTGGACAAGAACCTCTTCAACCACAGAGACTGGAAATGCAAGCTTCTGAGCAGCAGAATGCTAATGCTAATGCTTCAACTTCTATTGTTTCTCAGGTTCAAAATGTGAATAAAATTGATGGCCAGGCTTCAACATTTGAATCCGTAAGCCTACCAGAATCACTTGGAACAAACATTGAAGGAACATCCAAGGAGGGGCATTCAGAAACCGGAGTGCAGAGTGATCATATTGTCCAGGCACAGTGACTGAGGTTATGCTGCAAGGTGCGGTAAAGCTTTATCTTTCTTGTTTTTTGTATGATGCTGCTTGGTTTTAGCCATCCAAACCATCTCATGTAATTGTTGGTTAAGTCGATGTTTCAGTTTTATCTTAACTCTGAAAGTAAATCTTTGGCAGCTTTGGGATGGAAACCAGTTTCCATTGTTGGAGCAGATTTTGAACTTTCTCTATGTAGTGCACCAGAATGAAGAGTGCAGTTGCAAATGTTAAAAGTCCACAGGGATATTATTCCATCTGTTGAATTGTAATTATAGAAATACAGTGGCCATATGTTCTTTTGTTGGGATTCTGAACTAGTTTTCAAGTTTGTTTTAATTGCTGCGAGGCATAGACTTTGTATTTGAGTTTGTTTGACTATTTTGGAGTAAAATGGACAATCTTTAATGGCCGAATACAATTCGTGCTCGGATTAGTTTTCCTCCTCCCCTTCCCCACCAAAACTTTGTGGTTTTCGAGCTTAACTGAGCTATAAATTTTATCGAACATGTTCGAGTTTGTTTATATTTTTATCTAACTGTTAACGAATGTTAGTTGTTTTCGCTTGCTCTTTTCTCTTCTCTGTTACCCTTTTAATTTGGGTAAATAGAAATAATTTGCTGACAAAGATTGCAAGCCCACAATCACAATAATTTAATGTGTATTTTGATACTTTTGATTACTTCAAACATTCACAGCTTGCTGGCAACCTCTTTAATTCCTTCCATTTATAGAAATAAAATTCTTTATTTATAAATATAAGAGTATTTTATGTGGTATTTAATTGTACATTTAATATATAATATTATCTGTTTAAATAAAAATTATTACTTATTTAGAAGATATTACTATAATTTTAAATGCATCTAAATTTTTGATTATGATGTTTAAAAGTATTTAGTTACTTCATAAATTATTTTATAATCGCGATATCTTTTACAATGAGGGTCAAATTATATTATTTTTATTTTAGAATTATGTTTAAATTTTTTTAAATAATAAAAAGGTCAAATATAAACTATTTCCGTACTCCTCCGATCTCGTTCCCATTTTCTTCTGCTTTCTTGTCATTCATGATCATTACGAGGACCTGCCAGCGCCGGAAAATTCCCGTCACAGAATATTACGATGAGTTCCACACAGCAACTCCTCGACTCTCTCACCGCCCATATCTCTCTCTACCACTCTCAAACCTCCAACCGCAACCCGAACCCAGTTTCAAGCTCGAGCACCCGACCCACCGTTTTCCGATGGTTCTCCTCTCTGTCAGTGCCCCAACGCCAAGCGCACCTAACAATTCTCGACGCGAACTTCGTCGCAATCCTCCTCCAGATGAAGGAAAAGCTTCAATCAAACGGTTCCGGTCGTTTCATCATCCTGCCCGACCTTCCGCAAAATGACAATCCTGCCCTCCCGACGCTATGTTACCGGAAAACCGATGGCCTGTTGTCTCGATTCTCCGAGTTTAACTTCGCAGAACGCGCGATTCACAAGTCTGTGCAGCTGTTTAGCTCGTCGGAAGGCGAGAGGGATGGGAAAGCGAATAGAAGTATTTGTGTTGATGCGATGTGTGTGTGTGAGGATTTAGTGGGAAATGTGAGTAGGTTTGTCAACATAATGGATGAGACTACGAATGGTGAGTTTTTGAGGGGAGGAGAGGAGGGGGAAATGGCGGGGGAGTGGGTGGAGCTGGGGTGGTTGCAAGCGAAGGGCTATTATAGTTTGGAGGAATTTGTTGTGAACAGGATGGAGGTTGCATTGAGGTTAGCCTGGTTGAACAGTAATGGTGGGAAGAAAAGAGCGGCGAAGTTGAAGGAAAGGTTGGGCGCTGCTGGTGTTGCTTCTAATTTGTTCTGGAGGAAGAAAGGGTGTGTGGATTGGTGGGAGAAATTGGATGATTCTGTGAAGAAGAAGGTGTATTGCACGTACATGGGGAAAGCTGCGCGCTTGCTGGTACTTTGTTATATGTTTATGATTTTGGATACACTCCCTTTTTTTGTATTTATGTTATTGTGTCATGTGGTAAAACTGAAAGGGAAGGCCTTTATAGTAGAGCATCGTTGTGGAAACTAACCTTACTTTACTTTGTATTGAATGGTCTCTTAAAAGCTTTATGTTGATATCTATGCAAACTTAAGTCATTGATTCTGCTAGCTTCATCTATGTGTTATCCATTTCTCTTGTTGATATTGGTCTGATATCTCATTGTTGCAAATCTCAGACAGCTGATATAGTAAAGGGAAAGATATGCTTCTTGGATGATAAAGTGAGGTGTGGTGGTGATCGAGATAGACAATTACTGAGATGTGATTCAGATTCTTTGGGTAGACAAGAGATTGCCACACTAAGAGGCAATTTTTCAAGAACTAAATCAAGTGGTGTCCCTTCACAAGTTTCTGGGAATATGTCGCCATTTTATCTTATTTTCAGTAGTTTGTCCATTCTTCAGGTTATTTCTACTCTGTTATCCGCAGCTCAGCTTGGTGAGTATGAGACAGAGAGACTTTTTTTTAGTTCTCTGGACAACGTAAATAGCATTCCTGACATTATATTAAGAAAAATGCGGGAGTTACTCATGGTTATATCGCTTGATTACACACAATCTGAGTTACTAGGTGAGGGAAGCATGAACTCTCTTACAAAGAAACAAAATGAGAAACATTTTGCCAATAACCGTAAGAAAAAGGGGAAGAACCACAATAAAAAGTCAACCCATGTTCCCAGGCCTTGTCAAGATGACTCAAAACCTATTAAGCCTGCTAAGGTTTGTACTTGTTCAGTAACAATCAACGAGAAAATACCACTTAAATTTTGCAGAACCTTTGTAATGCAAAGTCTTAATTCCTTTCATTGATATTTTAGGGCGAAGGAGATGGAATATTGTGTATCTGCAATGAAGATGTTAGACAGTCCAATGAGCTTGATTGTAAAGTTTCGCAAAAAGGGCCTGCTGGAGGAAATATCTTATCACCACATACAATGGTTGTGCTTTGTTTTTCTTTAATACAGAAGTTAATAGATGATTGAAAGTTTCTAATTGGTTGATCATCGGCAGGAACCTGTTAAGGGAGTAAATAATGGAAAAGTTCGAAGTGCTCCCAGAAAGAGTAGGAAAGAAAGAAAGAAGCTTAGAAGTTCTGGCTCCAATGGTTCAGAGGTTGTAACTTGTCAACCAACAGGCACTAGAGTTTCCTCTGTCTCTGTTAGTTCTCAAGATGGACCCTCTGATCGGATTTCTGGAAGTTCAATTGCTGAGAATGTGTCAAAAAATGTTGTGAGTCATATTAACAGGTCTGATGCAAATTCAAGTAATCGTAAGAGTTTAGGTTTGAATTACATTACACAACATTCGGACAGTTGTTATTCTACTAAAACCGATGGTCATATCTGCTTGAAGCAACATCTGGACTTGAATGGTGCTGTCCAAAGTGGTGCAGAAACCACTGTCAGTGATTCCTTGACTTGTAATCTAGATTCTGGTGCTACCACTATTGAGCCTGTGTTTGAGTGTAATGACCAGATGTGCACAAAAGCAATAGGTTGTGGAAACTATGCAACTGGTTATGTAGGGAACCAAATGAAAGGTGGGGAACCAGAGAGAAAATCCTCTGTTGTTCAGGAGCAAGGAGGTGTTAGTCTCCTTAAAGTTGGGGCCGTAAATTCGCCGGCATACATTTCTTATGAGTGGCCCAACATAGCTCCCATTCATTCAATGAATACACATCGCCCTGCTGCCACTGATAGATTGCATCTTGATGTTGGTGGCAATTTACAAAATCATTTTCACCATTCTTTTGTGCAGACTTTACAAGTAAGGAGTTCTCCTATCGAGAATGCATATAATGGTATTATGTCTAGACCTTTGCCGATGAGTTTAGATTGGCCTCCTGCAGTGCGTGGTGTTAATAGAGTAGTTCCAGGTACCTGCAATTATGATTCTGAGTTCATTTCAAGACGACAGTCTTCTTTTCAGCAAAGCTTCGCAGCACATAGCATGCACTCTGGTGCCGCTACTTCAGAAGATGAAAGAACCATTTCCAGTGAACTGATGGATTTTCCGGATGTTCCGAATCTACAGGATCTGGTGGATGAGCATGATAGAAACTGGATGTCTGAAGAAGAGTCAGAGACACGTGCAGTTAATGGCATGGATTACAATCAGTACTTTGGTGGTGGGGTGATGTATTGGGACCCGGCTGATCATCCAGGAACCAGTTTCTCTCGCCCTCCTTCTCTTTGTTCAGATGATAGCTCATGGGCTTGGAGAGAAGCAGATTTGAACAGAGCTGTTGATGATATGGTTGCAGTCTCCTCCTCTTATAGTACGAATGGTTTGACCTCCCCATCTGCTGCTTCCTTTTGCTCTCCCTTTGATCCTTTGGGACCAGGGGCTCTTGGCTATGTTATCCCTGGAAGTGATCTTAGCAGCAAGGTTCTGCATTCTTCCTCAACTTTGACTGATATTGGTGCAGAGGAAAGTGTATCGGGTTCTATGTCCAATATTTCAGGCGATGGAGATGTGACGACTGTGGATTCACTTCCATATCCTATTTTGCGGCCAATAATCATCCCGAATATGTCGAGGGAAAGATCAAGATCAGAGTTTAAGCGTAGTTATGATAATAAAAGCCCTTGTGTTCCCCCAAACCGAAGGGAGCAACCACGGATAAAGAGGCCACCTTCTCCTGTAGTCCTTTGTGTTCCACGTGCTCCTCATCCACCCACACCCTCTCCCGTTGGTGACTCCAGAAGACATAGGGGTATTCCTACTGTTCGATCTGGTAGCTCAAGCCCAAGGCATTGGGGTGTCAAAGGTTGGTCCCATGATGGAGTCAACTTTGAGGAAGCTTGCATGCCTTTGGAAGGGAGTGAAGTAGTTTGGCCTTCATGGAGAAACAAAAGCCTTTCAGCCCGTCAAATGACACAGCCTTTAGCAGGAACATTGCTTCAGGATCGGCTTATTGCAATTTCCCAGTTAGCTCGTGATCAAGAACACGTATGTTTTTATCTTATTCAATACACTTCTCTGCTAGCATTGTTGGCTCAAACTTGTACCATCTTTTACATTATAATTTCTCTTGTTTCAATAGCCAGATGTTTCATTTCCTCTGCAACCCCCTGAAGCACAGAACAATGCCACACGCAAGGCATCTCTATTACTGATTCATGATATTCTGCATGATGAAATTAACTCGTTCTGCAAGCAGGTATATAGTCTTGGATGAGTAGCATGTATTATGTTGGAATTTGAAGTAGCTGAAGATTCAGTTCAACTATTAAGAATGACATTGCATAGTTACTGTTTCTCACATGTGGCTGTTGCTCATAATCATTGCAATACTCAAGGTTGCTGCAGAAAATTTGATCAGGAAACCTTACATTAATTGGGCTGTTAAGCGTGTTGCAAGGTCGCTCCAAGTCTTGTGGCCTCGCTCTAGAACAAATGTTTTCGGTTCAAATGCAACTGGCTTGTCTCTGCCATCTAGCGATGTGGACCTTGTGATTTGTCTTCCACCTGTCAGGAATTTGGTGAGAATATGTCAAGTGTTGGTATTTTCCATAATTTTCTTCGATAAAATCTTTTAGAAGACAGGCCTCATAGTCAGTAAATTCCAGGAACCTATTAAAGAAGCTGGGATTTTAGAGGGACGCAATGGCATCAAAGAAACATGCCTTCAGGTAGGCAGTATTGCCGAAAAAAGGATCTCCTGTATATTATGTTTCTTTTTTGCATTCTTCATTATTGAATAATTTAGTTTTAGAGTGATTCCTTCAGTCCAGGAAGATGCTTTATCCAAAAAATGTCCCACTCTAAGTCCACTTGAAGCTGACTGAAGTGAAACAGTTCTCAATGAGTTAAATCTTTTTTAGACGAATTAGTGGCTATAACAGTGCTTTGCAATGTATGTTGAAGAACGAGTCTTGCTTTGTTGACATAGGCTGTTATGGTTTTGGGAGAGCTATTCCAGAATGAGGTTAGAGAGGAAAGAACTTGTAAAATGGAAATGAAAAGGGTATGAAAAATATTCTCAAGCATCTAACTTCAGTTGGTTCATTGTCTTCAACTTATAATATTTTTTGTCTTATTGTGATATATGAGAGGATGATCAAAGTTATATGGGAAGACTATTTCATCATCTCTTACTCATTTCCCTTTTAGATGATTTTTTTTCTTCCCCTTCTACCCTCCCTGTCCTCCCTCGCCATTCTTTTTCTTCATGGGGATGAGAAGTTGGTAGGGGGATTGTCGCACTTTTACGTCACAAGCATTTTCCTTTGCATCTAGGTCATGTGTGTGGCACAGCCGCACAGGAATACCATTTTTTGTGATTGTTTCACTTCTCTCCCAATGATTTACATCTCCTATAAAAGCAGTTGTACGGTTGTACCTTTTACTTTTTATTATTGTATTAATATAGACCAACGTCTTCAACCTTGGAGGTTGTTGAGTCTGCTGATTCTGGATTTTCTGGTTGTAGCATGCTGCTAGATATCTTGCTAATCAGGAGTGGGTCAAAAGTGATTCTCTCAAGATTGTGGAAAATACTGCTGTAAAGTCACCAACAATTTTTCATTTTCATATTTTTGAATTTCCAATTTTCCATGTCTCATATTCCCGCTCCTCTTTAATGATTTTTAGATACCTATCATAATGCTTGTGGTGGAAGTTCCTCGTGATCTCATCTCTGCTCTGTCAAATGTCCAAACACCAAAGGAAGAAGCAAGTCAGGTAGCTTCTGATGAAGGCAAACCTTTCCAGAGTGATGCTGCAAATGTAAAGTATACTAATTCTCTGAAATGGAGTAAGACAAGGAATGATACTAATGATGGATTTAAATCAGTTCGTCTTGACATTAGTTTCAAATCTCCTACACATACTGGTCTTCAGACAACTGGACTGGTAATTGTTTCTGCGTGAGTTATTGATATATTGGTTGAGGTTCAATTTTATATGCTATTCTGCTACTTGTATGATCCAAACTTTCTGGAGTTGGAATCTTTCAGTTTGAAATCGCTTAAAGTATACATGTCTATAATTCTGTCATTTTGATTAGGTGGGTTCTCTGAACAGGTTAAAGATCTTACTGAGAGGTTTCCTGCTGTGACACCTCTTGCTTTGGTGTTAAAACAGTTCTTGGCTGACCGTGGCCTGGACCAGTCTTATTCCGGTGGTTTAAGCTCATATTGCCTGGTAAGTTCATTGTGTTTTAAATGTGTTAGCATAGGATGCAACTGTGCCCATCACTGATATGTTCTTGGCTGCCCCTAATTCTAAGCTTTTGTCACCTTGGGTAGACTTACATTTTAATTTTTGATAAATACTGTAAGAATGTTGATGTTGAATTTTAAACTTAATTTTATTGTGTTATAGATATTTTATGCTACTAATATTCATTCAGCTTGTACCTCTTCTTGTGTGCATGATTGTGTGTTTTATTTCCTTGTGTTAGCATCTATTTTTAGTATGATCCTATATCCCTTCTGAATGTACTGCCTACCCATTATTATTTACTTTTGCTAATAGATTCTATCTTGATTTCATGGTATTTATATTTCCATCTTTTTATGCACTTGTTGATCTTTTGTTGTACTCTTCATTTGACAGATATTATTGATCACACGTTTTCTGCAGCATGAGCATCATCATGGCCGACCTATCAATCAAGTATGAATATTTTGTCTTTATGCAGATAGTTCTTTGTTGACAAAAAATAGGCTGTTAGGCAATCATGTTAATCACTATTTTATAACTTGGAGCTCTCATCGATATTTGTAAGTGGGGAAAAAGAGTTGCTTCCTGTGCTAGTAGAATGATACTTTCCTGAAATTCCCACAAAGATGGTCCCTTTTTCCTTTTTGTCTGGATGTCCTAAATCCAGTCTCCTTCCCTTATTAAGGGTTTATTATATGTTCTTTTCCTATGCATCCTTACTTATTGTTCATTGAATTAAGTCATTAACCATTGATGCTTAACATCATTTAAATAGCATTATTAACTAAGGGCATACCAAATGTATGAAATGCATTTCTTAATTTCTGTGAAATTTGGAAGGTGCTCTCGTTGTGGGACAGGTGGAGTATGAGATTAATATACTTACCTAAACCAAAAGTAGTGTTGAAATATTTGATTATCTGGGCAGTTAGGAAAAGATAGAAGGTGGATTAAGGTCTATGCATCCTACAGTGGAAAGCAAATCTATACTTAGTTTTCATCTTTCTTCATTGGTACTGCAATTTTCTTCATTATACAGAAGTTTTTTCAGTGAAATACTGAATACAACTTCACTTTTTATACTTGAAATAGGAAAAAAAGACATGTTTACAGATGTACGTGTGTATACGTGAGATCTAGTGATGGCTTCTTAAAGTTGCAACAAGTTTTTACCTTGCCCTGCTTGAGTTTGCAATCACTAAATAAGTATGAACTATCCGTGTTCACATATATGTTATGTTACAATTGTGTCTTCTCTTCTGTACTGTTAGGCTATTTGCATGCAATTTGTATTCTGGATCTAGAGCCCATAAGCCATTGTTTAATTTTAACAGGAAATGTTATTTTTGATTTGGATCATATCCATGTACTTATCCTACTGTTTTCTTGAATTTTGAATAATGGTCATTTAACATTATTTTTTGTAGAGTTACGGAAGCCTTCTGATGGATTTCTTATATTTCTTTGGGTAAGCAAAATCTTTATAAAAAACCTTTAAGAAGCTTTGGTTATTTTGGTATGATTTCATTTTCTAGACAAATATGTTAAAGAGGCGTTTATATCCTATTCTTATTATCTGCTTATGTATGATGAAATGTCTAACCTTCATTTTTGTCTGAACAATCGTTGCTTTAGGAATGTCTTTGATCCACGACAAATGCGCATTTCTGTACAAGGAACTGGGGTGTATTTAAACAGGGAACGTGGATGCAAGTAAGGAGTCTTTCTTGCTTTGTGTTTCCCTGTTTACTGCAGTTCACTATTTCTTTTTAGTTTTGATTCACCAATTACATTTTCTTTGCAGCATTGATCCACTTTGCATTGACGATCCACTATTCTTGACAAATAATGTTGGGAGAAATTGTTTCCGTGTCCATCAGTGTATTAAGGTCAGATTGAGCTTCTTAATTTGAGCATTGGTGCAATATTTCCAGTTCTCATTAAGTCAGAACGTTAAGCTTCTTGAACATAGTTTTGTTCTAAACATTTTTCTGGCAAGTTTGTCAACACTATCTATGATGGTGAAATAGAGCTCTTGATTTCACACTACAATCCTTGAACTTATACTGAGAAATCTGTTCACACTTCTGACTCGTTCTTAGATGGGAATCGTCTATGCTCATGCCTTATTGGTTTTCTTGGTCTATGCTGTTTTAGCTACGGGTAATTTGTCCTGATGGAAGAATCTGGTTCTCATGCTTTGTTGTTCTTAATGATATATGACTGCTTGATGCAGGCATTTGCTGACGCTTATGCAATGTTGGAGAATGAACTCACGTGCCTTCACAATGATGATGGTAAAGATGCCAAGCCGACCTGTAAACTGCTTCCAAAGCTGATTCCCAGCATTAGTCATTTGGTAGGGTCCTAATATTTGCCAGATCAGTTGCATCTTTCCAAGGTATTTTGTAGCCTCCTGAATTACATAATCACTGGTCTTATGCTTCTGCATAACCAGCAGAACACCACTCTAGGCTCTGCTTTCTCTAACAGAATCGTAGTTACTTGACCAGAAAGCTGATGCTGAAGTTGGTAGTGCCTAAACAAACTTATACATTAAGGACATGCTTGAAAGACAGAACATGCCACATCCATAAGAAAGAAACACAAGCTAGTAGAAAGCCAATGTCAAAATGTCCTAAAACGTATAAAATTACAAATGTTGATGCTGGTATGACTTGTTACTCCAATACTTTTAGGGGTGATGTTTCCTTTTTATATGAAACAAATCATTAAATTAGCAAGTCTAGTCCAGGTATCCCGAGCCAGATAAAATCAAATCCAAGCAAGTCATTGAATTATTTAAACAGAAAATTAAAATGAACCAAGTAGCTGGATGACTTACTTGGACGATTTTGGTTTTGGTTGAAATTCATAATGTGGTTCTTGCACAAATTTGAGATTCTAGGCTTTTTTCCTGTAAAAGAGTCAGCTGAATATGAACTCAATTTCTACCGATTGCACAGAAGCATATATCTATTACTGATCATGGGTATGAAAGAAGTTGACTCAGTAAAGGTTAGCAATAAGTTTGCTTAGATATGTCATATGAGGTAACCTCAAACTATTCAGTTTATAGTTGTGTTTCTGGTATCTGTTTGCTTCTTGTTGGATAAAAGCTTGCAACATTTGTCTCATTGTCCTGAACTACAGCTTTTGGCAATCTTTTGCATCAAATTGTTTTAAGTTCTTCAAAACCCCCCAAAATAGTATGAAATAATGTTTACAGTAGAATCCTTTGCGAATGGAATATGTTTGTAGACAAGTTCGTGAAAATGAATATGCATACTTTCAGGAAGTGTGATGGATCGGTACATTTCCAGATGATGTAGTTGAACTCTTGATCCATTGGACATGAAATTTCAATCAGTCGGAAGAAACTTGCATTGGTTCCAGGCTTGATGCCAGCGAACTCTTGACCCATTGGACAAGAAATTTCAATCAATCAGAAGAAACTTAGACTTGGTTCCAGGCTTCTCAGGCCTGAGAATGTGTCGTAGGAAGATTGATGTGCTGATCAGGATGCCAAATGGTTTGTGGTTTGTGGTTTGTGGTTTGTGGTTTGTGGTCTCTGGGCTTGCTTTTCACCGTCCATTATTGCTCAAGTATCGGTGTGTGGTATGTTTTCTATACCTTGTGTGGTTAGATAACAATCAATCTTTCCTCTTTCTAAGACCAAAATATTTAGAATGTTGTGCCATTTTGCAGCATCAAATTGGTTTACAGATGATTTTGGACTTTGGCCAATTTTTACTTGTTCAAATGACCTTCCTGTAGATGTTGGCATCTCAAGCAAGCCCAGGGCACATAGCAACACACATACTCATGTGAGCGTGGAATTCAATTGTAGATATTACACATGATTTGCTGACATTTTTGTGCACACCTGCTTCAGTAAAAGCGTTTTCCAGCATCTGCTTAATGCCTTTTCCAGAAGAGCGATGGAAAATGTATTCCCCATCAATCATATAGTGACTAGTTGATATGCCTTAAGATTACAAGCATTGACAGTAGATCGAATTTCCCACACGAGAAGAAGGTGAATATTAGCTACATTGGAAAATGCATGACATGCCCACAATTATTCTTGCTGGAAGACACCTCGACCGATTGGTTGGACTCTCCTGGAAAATTTCCACCATAGTAGATCTGCAGCACTCCACGCACTGTTGAAAAGATAAGTATGTGAATTTCAATTAAAATTATTTAACATTTACATTCTAAATTACAATCCTTGTAATCAACATTAAATGTCTTCAAATATTAATTCCGTTGTGTTCCAGAGTTGCCAGTGATTTAATCAACTTGATAACATAACTGCAAATGGAAAGATACACTGCTATTTCTAACTTTGTCAACCTTATGTTTACACTCAGTTTGCCTGATGGATAGTTGATGCTTTACCTTATCAATCTTACTGTTCTTCTGGGTAAAAGTCTACATCCTTTGGCGGCCCTTTTAGAAGCTTGTTCTGCAGTTCTACCTGTTTGGGCACAACTAGTTCAATCCCCTCTCCCGACACTGAAAAATATCTCTCAAGCACCTTCTGCAATAGTAGTACATAAAATGGAGTACCATCATGCATTGATCAAGCGACAATCATATGTTTTAGGATTGTCAGAGTACAAATTCTATTCCAGTTCCAATGAACACTTTATAGCAATAGATAGTTCAATGGAAGTATATTTGAAAAAGCAACGACTTCGTTGATTGCTCACCAAAGCAGCGTAGGCGTCAATTCCCCCTTCACGGGCAGATTTGTTGAGGCCCCTGAAATACATTATAGGATGCTTTTGAAACAATTTCTAATTTAACAACATTTATTCAGCTGTATCGTGTTCAGCTAAGGTTACATTTGAAATCCGTCAATTCAAATGCAAGAGTATGGAAGTTGATTGCAGCAATTACCTGGCTATCATATGGTCCAGAGCCTCAGTCGATGTTCCATGCTCATCCTGTAGGTATACCCTCCAACCCCTAAATAGTGATCATAGTTGATAAGAAAAAAGTCCCTTATTGAGAATTAAAACTAATTAATTCGATACTGGACTTGAGATCAGAGCAGTTCTACTTGGAATAAAATCTGAAAAATATGGAAGTACCAAGGTAACAAAATCTACCTCTCAGCAGCTCGAACAGCAAGCCGTCCAGCCACAGTGCGAACTTTATTCGACTGCTCTGTCTCCTTCCCCACGCTAGACTTTGGAAGCCCTATTATAAATTCATCAACTTCCTAATAAAAATGTGCCCACAAATTGATCAAAACGAACACAATATAATGTGTATTTTGGAGATTAAATATGATTTCTTAAGTGTTGAAACCTGCTTTTCAGCAATATCCAGAAGTCTAAGCTCAAGCTTCTGCCCTCTCAATTCAATAACCTAACACCACCAACAGAAATCCATTTCATATGTACATATGATGAATACACACCTTTGTGATGCTACATCTTGTAAAATACATACACATAGTGCACGCACAAATACACACATACCCACGTGCAGATGCGTCGTGGATACTAGTATTACAAGATCTACCAGTAACGTATATATGTACAGAAAAATGTGTAACTGTAAATATTGCAGTACCGTCAAAGGGCGAATGGAGAAGCCTTTGCTGAGGGCAACGCCGGTGCGGGACAATCCCAAGTCCACCCCTAGGCTGAAGCCGCCGCGCCACGACGGGTCACGCTTCCGGCGGACGGCGTTTGGGGGAATCCGCTCCTCCCATGGCACTGATACTGAAACTGATGCTGCCGCCGTTATAGGCAATTGGGTTTTTCTGGGTATGAAAGTTGAATCTCTGTATTGAATGTGAGGAGCGTATTGATTGGTTGGGGATAAGAGAGTGCTTAGAGTAATGAATTGAATCGCCATTAATTCTGCTTTTTTCTTTCTTCCACCATTGGAGTTTGTTGAAGGTGTTAAGATTGCAGCAATTTTGGACGATGATTTCTTCTCATTCCGATATTAATGTATCATATGAAAGAATTCGAAGTGGGCCAACTGAAAAGCCCAAATTATAAATATGGGCTGCCTGTGGGTCGTAAATTCCAGATCAATTAACTCAGATTAATGGATCGGAGTTTATGGGCCTGTTGAATCCAACTTATTTCTCCACAAATTCCATCATTTTAATGAAATATTCTTAGCATCTTATTTGTTCAATACCTATATCAGATTTCCCACAATCAATACATATTTTGATGTGGTAGTTTAGTTAATCTTTTTTGTAAGTATTAAAATTATACTTCTAAATTTTATATTTAACTTTTAGTTATCAAAAATTTATTTATATTTCTAAATTATATATAGATTGTTTTCAAAAATATTTCTATATATTTTTCATTTTAAATTCGTTTTGAACGTATGCTATATTAAATTAATTTTTTCTTTAAGTTTTAATTTGATACCAATATTGTATATATTTAAATTATGAAAGATAGCTTTTATGGATTTATTTATAATTTTGATGTATTTGTTAGATTTAAATAAATAGTATATCAATTTATATGAGTTTGAACTTAAAAAATATAAATGAAGTTTTTGTAATAATAAAATATTATATTTTTAATTTATATAATATTATAATTTATTGCTTAACCCGAATAATTTTTAGTAAGTTGAAATATTTATATTGATTTTACGAATACTTAAAAATTCACTTTAAAATGTCATGCGTTTATTACTTAATAAAGATAAATTTAAAAAATAATAATACAATATAATATAAAGAAGTTATATTTCAGGTCAAATAGTATTTATATAAATATGATATGAATAGTAATTTATGTACATTTTTTTATAATAATACTATAATTTTGTCGTATATTTTTAGTACAATAAATATATTATATGTAATGATTTTTTTTTCACAATTCAAGTGTTAAATAATTAAAAATTTCCCAAAATAAATTATTTCACTTATGATTATAAGTATAATATATATATATATATATATATTTTTTTTTTTTTTTAAAAGCCTTAATTTAGAATTAGCCCTCGTTGTAGCATTTTGTCCAGAAAAAAAAAATCAAAATCTCGACAAGCGAGAAGTCTACCTGAGTTTCAATGATTCTTTCACCTTTAGATTTTGCCACAAACCTTAAAATTTCGAAACCGATTGCACTAATCTGGAACCCGCTTAATGTGTCTTGACGAGGTAAATCCCTGTCCCGAATTAATAGTTTTATATTTGGTTGCCCGAACTTTTTTTTATCCCGATTGAAGAAGAAAAACGAGGATTTAGTATACTGGCGTTTCCATCGATTTGCAGATCACTCAAACCTTTTGTCGCGTCAAACTAATTATCAGTCCCTTCTTCGTATTTATTGATTTTAAAAAATGCGAGATTGTATACTGATTATGCTATTGCTGGTTCTATTTGACATGTATATTTTTGGATTTCTGGTGATGTTTTGAAGAGAAAGATACCTTCCGTTTGTTGCTTGATTGGGCCTATGTATCGGTAGTGCAGTTCTATTATGAAGTGTGTGTGTGTGTGTGTGTGTGTGTGTGTGTGTGTGTGTGTGTGTGTGTGGTGTGTGATTAGTTACAAGGTAATCATCTTTCGAGCTGGCGTGAGCTTCCCAAAGAAGAAGAGAAAAAAATACATAAATATAAGAGATAATTCAGGTGCAGAGAAGATGGAGAGAAAGAAACAGAGAGATAGAAAGAACAGAGAAACCGTCCCTATGCGGTAGAAAATCCCTTCTGTTCCCCTTTCTGCACATGGTCTTGGGCCTAGAATAATTGGGGCTGGCTTGGTGATTAGTGGTGCCGTATCATGTGTGTCTTCATGAAATGATCGTTGCGGTAACTTTATTGAACAATAGATGCAGTTATCATCAATGTGATTAGTGAAAGGATTAGACAGAGGACCAAATTAGTAGATCTTTCTAGTTATGTGCTAATATGAAGGATTTGGCGGCATGAAATCAATAATTGTTGTTCAGTGGTTTAATCCTTACTGTATAAGATGATAGTGAGAAGATATTTAGTGGTTTAGTCCTTGCTCATGATGAAAACGACGAGTTATTTGAACGTGCTGCTGTGACAAGTTATATTTTTGGGTGTTTGAGAATGAGCTATTATTCTTGAGTTATACCTATTTTTGGAATATGCAGATGGGGTTCTGGGATGTTATTGACTAGGTGAAGTATCTATTGTTTATATACACATAATTACAAACTCATTCATATATGTATATTGTGCAACGGGCTGATACTACAACTGGTGTAGCATCTCCAAGACATGCATATGACATGGTTGGAACTATGATCTCCAAGCAAATAACACGGTTTGTAGGAAGATTCTTCACCCTAGTGCCTTGGTGCAGTCATGAACAAGTATAAGTTTAGATTAAATTTGTATCTTCTGATGGTTTTCTTATTTTTTGCAATACAAACCTCTTGAGTTGTATATATAGGCATTTACTTTATGTACTGGTGTATGAACTTTGACAAACTTAATAGTCGTCTGTTGCGTAGCTACGATAACAATTTCTCCTATAATAACTTTGATAAATTCAGCAAGATAATGTCTTTGTGTAGAAGGCTTCATCTGTTTATCTTAAATTGCTTCTTGTTCACTTGCCAGGTAATTTCATGCTAGATTCCATCTTTGGCCCTTAAGCTTGATTCTGTGTACCTCAGGATGGCATTGCTTACTCAGTTACCCAATAGTATTCCAGTATTTCCTGTTTCTCGACTCCATCATAATCGCCTCAAGTTATGGAAATCTCAGAATCTACTGCACAGATGCAATGTTCCATGTTTCAGTAGCAATCAAAGGACTGTTTGTTATTCTAACACATCTCAGTGGGAACCCGCTCCAGTTACATACGCTACCGAAAATGAAGGAACCTTGCTGAAAGAGGCTACCAGTATCTTCGAGACCATGGGTTCTTCTGACGAGCCTGATGAAGCTTCAATAACTAAGACTGAACAGCATGTCACTACAAGCAACGAGCCATTTATGTACCTTAGACGGCCTCTATGGATTCTTGGCCCAACTCTTCTCTTAGTCACAGGAGTTGTCCCCACCTTATGGCTACCCGTATCCTCAATTTTCCTTGGGCCCAACATAGCCAGCCTTCTCTCCTTTACTGGGCTAGACTGCATTTTCAATCTCGGTGCGTCACTCTTTCTCCTCATTGCTGATTCTAGTGCTCGTCCGAAGAACACCACCCAAGGTTGTAGAACCAGGCCTCCGAATAGCTACCAGTTCTGGAACATTCTAGCAAACATAACTGGATTTATCATCCCTCTTGCAATGCTTATCGCTTCTGGAAAAGGGCTCCTCCAACCTCAGATGCCTTTCATTTCGTTTGCAGTACTACTGGGTCCGTATTTTCTGCTTTTATCGGTGCAGATGCTGACGGAGATGCTGACGTGGCACTGGGAGTCACCTGTGTGGTTGGTGACTCCGATTGTCTATGAGGCGTATCGATTGTTGCAGCTCATGAGAGGGCTGAGGCTTGGGGCCGAACTCGGTGCACCGTCTTGGATAATGCATGCAGTTAGGGGATTGGTTTGCGGTTGGGTGGTGGTTCTTGGGGTGCAGCTCATGAGAGTTGCTTGGTATGCTGGTTTTACGGCTCGTTCTTATCAACAGCAGCCGGATGCTCCTGCCGATGGCTAGGGTTTGTCTACCGTGGATTTGCACATATAGATGCGGGTTCGTAGTAATACTAGAAAATGTTGTGTTGTCTGTTTGGCTGCTTCTTACACAACTCTGTAACTACAAAACTGAACTCATGTTTGTATTCACGGTACATACTTCAAAGGTTTTAATTCTAAGTTAAATATCAAGTAATTTGATTTTTCTCTTATCCTGTATACATGACAATGAACTTAGATTCTATTCACTTGGAACCCATATGATCATAAGTCCAGTTGTTCCTCTTCACTTTTCCTAAGCATTATTGCAAACCATTTTTTAAAATTTTGAAAAAAATTAAGGGCTAATTACGAAAAAGTCATAAAATTTTCATCAATTTACATACACTTTAAAAAGTAACAAAAAAAATATAAATTATGATTTTTTCAATCACAATATTAACTATATTTTTCAACTCTAAATTAAGATACAACTACCATCATTATATGCACATCGATGAGGTCGTCTTAAATTCATTATTTATGTAATCATAGCTGTTACCGTCATTTTGAATCGAGGGTAAAAGACGTAATAAATTATTCTCAATAAGAGTAACACCGAATGACAAAAATAGATAGTGAATTTGACATGACTTTTTTAAACCATATCCTATAAAAATACCAGCAAAATATTGTTAATTTTATAATTAAAACTTTCTAAAATTCATTAATTTTTATATTATATTTAAAATTTATATTATAATTGAAACAATAATCCATAATTTATATTTATTATGTAAGTAACCCAATTTTTTAATGTAATTTTCTCCATGGAGTCTTGATTGTACACCACCCACTAATTGCCACCTCTAAAGTCGGGTCAAAGTGGCCTATAAAATATTTGGCAAGGCTATCATATATATTATTATAATTTTTTTTTTTGTGATCTTAATTATTAGCTGCATAAAGCTGATAATGTCTACATCAGTCCAAATAAGTGGCTATTATTTATTTTTTTTAATTTTTTAATTTTTTCGAGAAGTTGCTAGTATTTATTTTATACTGAGGGGTCTTTTTTTTTTTTTTTTTTCTTTTTCTTGTCTGTTTGCAAGAAAATATGCTCCACTATATTTTCAATTTTCATTTTATATTTAATATAATTTTATTCTATTTATTTAAGGGAAAGTAAGGAATTTGTATGTGATAGGAAATGGGAATAGTTGAATAATAATGGTAGAATTATTCTTTTGCCACTTTACCTTTACAAGGTGGGGATAGATCATCCACACGTGCAAAAAGGACATTTCATGTACATAAATTTGCAAGGAAAAGCCAATATTAAATTACAAAATCATAGCTAGAACTTTCTAGATATTACAATTTTTTTAAATATATATTATTTATTACATATACAAATTTTCGGTTCCATAAACAGTATGTACAATCCAAATGAACCCAAACTTCTAGACAATTTGAAAAGGGATTCTAAGGCTGTGTTTGGTTATCTTGTTTTTTTTTTTTTCTACTGTATAAAGGTGTAAATGTGTGTGTGCGAGTGTGTTTGTTTATACTAAAATTATAAATATATACACACACACTTTGAGTTTGTATAATAAAATTTAAAATTATTTTTCTTTTTCCATCTTACATAATTGTTTTCCTATTTATTCTTTTTAATCTTAATAAAATTTGAATTCAATCAGACTAATATCATATTCAATAACAAATTAAATATGATTGAGAAGTCAACTTTATCTATGGATATTTTCATTTAAAAAAGGCATGTTTACTAAAAAACTAACCTTAATTTTCAATAATCAATTTAAAGTCAATAATCCAAACAAATCAGAATAAATAAATAAATAAATATTTAAATAATCAAATTATTATGCTTTATGTCTTTGTTTTTTTTTTCCTTTTGAGTCCTACGCTGTACAGTATATATTACACCTGACAAACTAGAATAAAGATAAAAAGAGTTAGCAAACAAAGAAAAGCATAAAGGTCCAAAGAATATCCGACAAACTTTTCTGTATATATCTATATTTCAATATATATTTGATTATAATATAAAACTACATTGAAAAATATATTTGATTATGACATAATATTAAGTAAAATATATATTTATTAAAATTACTATTTAATATATATATATTCAAATATATATAAGATGGCGTAATCATTTAGTTTGGACAAAATTAATTAATAATATTAATCAGAATTATGAAAAATATATTAAATTTGTATGATTCATAACTGCGAAAAGGGACGAATTATATAAAATAGAGTGAACATTTTGTGTATTTAGTGCACCGTACACCCGATCTATAGTATTATTTATTTAATAAAAATATTATCTATTTACTTGAATAGTATAAATATTTTTTTCAAGATAATAAATCAGTAGTAATAGCTTTCAACTAAATAAATAATATTTTTTAGTTAAATAATTATTATTCTAAATTAAGTTGCACTATGTATCCGATATACAAATTTTTTTGCACATAAAATAAGAGTGAATCTCTTGTAAAACAGTTGCATGTGTGACATGAATTTAAGATATTACTTGTTTAACTATAAAGTATCACTATTTTTAAAGTAACTAATAAGAAGTAATATACTTGAAAAAATAGTAATATTTTATAGTTAATCAAGTAATACTTAATAGTCAAACAAGTGATACCTTAAATTGTGCAACCGTTTCGCATGAGCATTTGCGATAAAATAATACATAACTTAAGTGAAAATAGACAGATAATTAATCAAATTTCCTATTTAATTAATTGACTTAGTGGTACCTACCACACCAAATTCGAAGTATGTCGCAAGTTAGAAGAGCAGAGATGGTTAGTAACAATTATGTACTTTCCTTTTGGCCCTTTGACAATATGCATGTGACACTTAAGCCCCATTTATTTATTCAATTGTACATTATGCCCTCTCCCACAAATGAAATATAAACTTATTATTTTTTTGTTATTCACATTAATTTTAATAAATTACATGATCAACTTTCTATATAATACATATTAATTACTAATTATCAATATTGCAAATAAAAGGAACACATACCCAATTGGAGGATCTTATTTAGTATAAATAAGATGATAATCACTAATACAATTAATGTTTTCATATGTAATATTAAATTAATTTATTTTATATAAATAATAATATGAAAATCAAGAATGACATAATTTTTCAAATTTTGTTATTAAATGGTGGCTCTATTAGTAATTTAGGGTTTATGGATTACTGATATTTATAATTTACACAGATCAATGTTGCAGATATTAGAAATTAAGAGTCGGATGTTTTAGGACCACCTAGCATATAGACTACTTAGACTTTGTTGTGTGCATCCTTTTGCTTATATTATACTCTAATATTTTTAAAATATTGTAACATTTAAAATATAATTAAAATATTTTATTATGTAATCTTAAAATAATAAAAAAAAAAAGTTTAGCCGTCTAGAGCACCTAAGCACATATTCATCTAACGATGTTGCTTTTACAAAATTTAATAAGCAAGATCCCACCTAACATCTAGTTAGAGGATCGACGTTTTTTTATATGTGTATTTAATAGATAAATGCACTCATTATTTGAAGAAATGTTTTAAAAAAAAATATATTAAACTTAATATAAATTTTATTTTATTTTCTTTGAAAACATATAGTTTGAGGGGGAATAATGTGCAATTTATTAAATATATATAGGCAGTATATTAGATTGATGAAATTAAAGGGGCGAAGGCAAGAGAAGTGCATGGTATTTTACTACAGACACTCTGCACTTTCCACGTTTGCGCTATTTATTTCTCCTCTCTTCCTTTCTCTCTCTTAACTGGAAGGAGCCAGGATTACATTTTCTAAATTTCAAAACCCAGATCTCCCTTGTTTTTTCTCCTCTCATAATTAACCTCGCCCTCCGACGTGAAGCGGTTTAATCAAATCAATCTCCGCCGCTGTGAACCCCTCCATCGACACCGGAAACCTTCACTCGATCAATTATCCGGCGGATAGAGTCAGCGATCCGCTTAGATATGAGTAACGGGGACCTTCTTCAGATTGAACCACTGGAACTTCAATTCCCGTGTACGTGATAGGTTTTCTTTGTTTCTGTTTATAGTTTTTGGTTTGCTTGTGTCTGCTGGAACGTTTCTGTTTAACGGTTTCTTCTAGAAGAACTATGATTTGGGGGAAAATTGGGGTCTAGACTAATTTATTTATGGTTTTTTTTTAGATCTGCTCTTTAAATTTTCCTGATTTTGATGTTTTGGTGTTCATCTGTTTTACATTGTGTTGTTTAATAGTCGAATTGAAGAAGCAGATCGCATGTTCAATGCGATTGACTAACAAGAGCGATAAATATGTTGCATTTAAGGTAGCTTTCTGCTTTTAGTACCCTTGTTTCGGATACAGTTGCACGTTTTTCAATTAATATTATTCGTTCTGGGAATTTCAAGAACTCACTCAGATAACAAATGCCTTCGATGTAGAGGTGTCTGATTATGCACCCCTCCTCTTTTTTTCCCCCATCAGGTGAAGACTACAAATCCGAAGAAGTACTGTGTGAGACCAAACACGGGAGTTGTAATGCCTCACTCAACTTGTGCTGTTCAAGGTCTCTCCCCCCGCCACCCCCCTCTTCATACATAGATGTGCATTTCACTTGCAGTTTTGTAAAATTAGCTTGTTTAAGCTGTTGGATGTTGAGAATGATTAGTAGTTTATTCATTATATTGGGCTTTTACACTGTACATAGTTTAGAATTCTTAAGTTGTTTGTTCATTCAGTTACTATGCAAGCCCAAAAGGAGGCTCCACCGGACATGCAATGCAGGGATAAATTTCTCCTTCAGAGTGTAGTGGTGAATGCTGGAGTTACAGCAAAGGATATTACTCCTGAAATGGTAAACTTTTATCGTTTCTTTTGCAGTATGCAGTATATCTCTATTTAGAGTGAAGGAGTCAGAGCTGTTAATATTTTTTCCAAAGTCGGTAAATCTTTACACTTGATCTATATATTAGTTCAACAAAGAGTCAGGAAACCAAGTAGATGAATGCAAGTTGAGAGTTGCATATGTTCCCCCCCAACCAACTTCACCAGTGCGAGAAGGGTCAGAGGAAGGCTCCTCGCCTAGGGCATCTGTGTCGGACAATGGGATAGTGAACCAGACTTCTGATTTCAACATTGTAAGGATTGGGGTGTGATGAGTTGTGCATTTTCAACCAAAAAAAAGATATTGTAAAATTTGGGTGTTTGTGACCTTATCTTCTTTTCTATGTGACTTGGCAGGTGTCAAAAACATTTGCTGCTGAACAGCCTGATCTCACACCAGAGGTTGTATACTATATCTTTTCTTTCTCAAAATTTCTTATCACTAATTTATTTAAATTTCGTTGTGGTTCTTGTGCCCATTAATGGTTGTGTTATTCACGAGCTGGTTCTGACTGGTCAGATAATTTTATATTTTTCTCTTGATGTCATTTCTTCTTTTTAGGAGATTAGGTGTATGCTGGATTTCATTGATTATATCTTTGTTCTGAACTACTACGAAATGTCACAAGAATTGGTCATTATTGATCGCTGGTCTTTGGGTTGATTGTAGGTTAAGGCCTTGGTTTCAAAGCTGACTGAACAGAAACAATTTGCTTTGCAGCAAAATAACAGGATTCAGCAAGAACTGGTAATCATTTGTTGTCTGCTTTCTGTACTTCACTTACCAGGTCATTTTCTTCAGTTTTAGACCATCAAATTGATCTACTTCTAAATGGTTTTTTTTAATCCCATTACTCCTGTTCCTTCAGTGGACAACTTCTATGGGCCAATGGGTCTAGGTACCATGGGAATTAAATAACGTTTGTGTTCCTTATTGCCATTTCGACTAATGTACTATTAAGCCATGAAGCTCTAAATGGTCTCCCTAGAATTGAACAGTTTGTATATGGGCTTCCATGAGTGTGATTTGACTGACCTGAAACTTAGATTGACCAATCTATTGCTGTGCGCCTTCGCCAAGCACCATTGACTGACCAATATCATTGAAAAATGCCCTATCATCATCTAATCAGATAAACCAAAAAGTCAGGATCTCGTCTTAGAAACAGTGAGCCATCACTGACGTATGTGTTGAGTTTGTTTTAGAAATCAATTTTTGTTACCAGACATGTTGAAATCAGACGTCGGATCCTGTACATTTGCGTCTGCTTTGTTGCCTCTGCTTCTTGCTTCTGTGGTTACGGAAACTGTTCCTGCCAAATTTGATCTTTGCGACACTTGTCAGAAACTTAAAAGTCTTTTGCCCCTTCCTCTAAAGTGACTAACTATGCCGGGAAAGGGATAGGCCCCTTCTGCTAAGAAGCAAGGGGAGCCCCTTTTTCATTATACTTAGAAAGGCATATATATGTGAGCAGGAGATGATTTCTCTGGTCTGTGACCCCCTTCCACCAACTGGTGACTTGGTAGTGGATCCACCCAATAGAGCTCCCTTAAGGTGCTTTCTTTCAACACTTTTCTCTCGAAGGTGCAAAGAGGCTTAAAGGGGCCTACAGTCTTGAAAAAAGAAGGAATTTCCTTCAAATGAAAAGATTTCCCTTTTTGTCTTCCCTCGAAAGAAGTCAAGGAGCTTCTTCCCAACTAGTAATTATAATATGGAACAAAATGCAAAGCCTGATAAATGACAGTGCCTGGCCAATGCAAAATTGATAGCTTCCCTTTCGGCACGGTGTTCAATGTGGGAAGGTGCACACACACACACACTAGCGTAGGTGAGAGAATATCTAAGGGTAGCTAGAACCAGGACACAACTTGTATCAAGAGATTCAAAGTTGCACCACAGTTAGGTCCTTTGAATTAAAACCTCATCTCCCACATTTTTAACACAACATTAAAGTTTCACTTCATATGGTTTTGTTTTGTCTCATTTATTCCGGCCTTTTTTGGTCATGCTATGTGCCATACCTGCTTTTGTTTAGAGATTTCTGCAGGGTTTCTTATAGGAATGGAACGTAATCAAGGAAAATGGGAGATAAAAATTATCTGACATGTGCAGCTGTTTTGACTAATTTTGCTTCTTTCTATCACGATTTGTATGGGATAATGAGAGTGTGACTTTAAGTCAACCAATTTAATCATTCAGTTGTTCATGGGTGTGCAGGAGCTTCTGAGACGCCAAGCGACCAGAAGCCGTGGTAGTATCCCGTTCATATATGCTATCATTGTTGGCTTGATTGGCATCCTGTTGGGGTATCTCTTGAAGAGAACATGATCGATCTTGACTTGTTTCTTCTTCATATTAGAGGAACTAAGTCATCGTCTGCTTGTTCAAAGTTTCTAGGACATTGAAGAAATATGTCACTGATACGAGCTTCTATATTCAGCTAGCTGTTTGTTTGACTGTTACAATCATTGCCTAAATGGTTTTGGTGTTATTATAATTGCTCAAAAATGCATTTGTTGTGCGACTAACTTTAACCTTTTTTATTTCTTTGTTATAAGGAGACATAATTTTTCATTTTTTTTCCTTACATGATAGCTGCTTTTCTTTAGCTTGTAATTTTTTCTTCATTATTGGTGTCGCAGTCTCTGTGTCTTGATTTTTTGTTAAGGCAGGTCATCGCTGTTGATACTTTGGTCCCCTTTATTGATAGTTGAAATTTTGAAATGTGCTTAAGCTTGATTATCTGTTGGCAGTGTTGTAAAATATAAATTCATAATAGTAATGAATCTATAATATGTGACTCAAATAAAATTGGCCACGATAAGCTAATGAAATAGTATAATGTTTCAATTGATTATGGTATCGTCAATACATCATAATTTCAAAGTTGAAGCAACTATGTCAGCGTCGTCATCATAAATTGCCAGAAAAAAAAGAGACTAAAACACAAACAATGGTCGTAAGTCATTGTTCATTGCTCATAATGTAGCACGCAGGTTATTAAAACAACAGAGCAAAATTAAAAATGTTTTGATGCTTGCAGTTTCAAATAAAAGGCATCCAAACCGGCCTTTGGTGCTTATGCGGGGATTGATCTCACCATGCTCTGCGAAAAAATGTTTACGAGCGAGGACTAGGGGAATATTGAGATAGTTACCTCTTCCAAGCGCTTGGGGCTTAGATGATCTCTAGGTAGAATTTTTAGAACATTATATGTTGGTGAGGTTAGAATATCAGACAATAATTCATACATACATGTCAGCTTGGAAACGAGGGTGAAGTTGGAAAAATGGTTTTTAAAGTAAAATGTTTTTCTGCTATATTAGGTGGTTTGGAGCAGACAAAAGTCAAATTTGTGAACTAACCTAACCATGGTTGGTAACGCGCATACGCGGTCACCATTTTGTATTTAGGACGAAACAGAACAAAAATCATTAGTCATTTTCATACGGAACAAAATACTGTCCTGCCGACCAAAACCATGTCAATAACTAAAATTTTAATACAAAATAAAACACCTAAATTATAGACAAGGATGATAGCAGTTTCCAATCCCCAACTAACCGGTTACACCATCATCAGAGCCTTTTAGCATGTTGCATCTGCAGACGATCTTACGGAAGTCGTCTAAGCTAATCTGAAACAGAAACAGTACCCTTCATTTCAAATCTCAGTAAAGAAGCAACCTGAATGACTGAATGAAGGCAACTTCGAAACTTTAATCCATAACTAACAGATGCTAATAAAGTTACTATCATCTGAAATAGGTACATCAAGTACAATTATATCCAAGGTGGATCGGCACAAGTTAATTGCAAGGTCTCCGGATGCTCTCAGTCACCTCATCAAAAGTGATTTGTCACTCATTCTATAGCTCTAGGTTGATTAAAAATAATCTTCAATGTTCATCTTGAATAAATAATCACTTACAAACGCAGAGTGATTACAGCTCATCTTCTGTAATCTACTCACACCATTGATCAACCTTAAGACACATTTTACTTACAACAATTGATATATTAAGGTTTACTGTAAATTCTAGCATATGATCCTGTGAACACCAAGGTTGAGAGAGAGAGAGAGAGAGGGAAGAGAGAGGAGAGTACTGTGTCGTCGCTACCAATAATCTAACCAAATTAACAAATAATCATTGCTGGTTGAGTATAGAAGAAAACTAAAAGTGCGGAATGTTATAAGCATGCTATATTTCATTTAAAAACATAATTTTAAAAAAAAAAAATTTAAATTACCTTTCCATCTCCATCATTATCAAAACAACGTATCATATCTGCCAACTCCTTTTCTGACCATGTAAAGTCATGGGCTGCAGCTAGTCTCCTTATATCTCTAAGAGAGAAGCCCCCTCTCCCAGATTCTATTGACAATTCAGATAATTAGTTGTAAGCAATTAATTATATAGACAGAATATGGTAGATATGTTGTTATTATTATATGTTTATCATAGCCTACGATGTGGGGAGAAAGTGCTCACATCTGACTTATTAGTTAATCACACGCATGGCATATCCATACATAACATGGTAATCATTACTATGACATTTCTGTATATCAATGGTACAGTTTAACACAAACTTACTTGGAGATGTTAAATCAGTTGATGCTTTCTGCATTATTTGAAGAACAAGTCTGCATGTTATGAAACTAAATATATATCTTAACCAATTTTTCGGTTCAGAAACCAACAATGAAATATGTGAATTAACCAGCTCGCAGTAGGAAATTCTCTCTAGTCTATTATGCATCAAGGCATTGGTAGCCCTGCTTTGACAAAGTACAGAGCAAGGGAATTCCCAAAGGCAAGTGTTGGTGTATATACTTCCAAGAATATATTTATAAACCATGAGGATAAGGAACTATATTACAAGATCATATTAGGATGAACGGACGATCATATCTTGATAGTCTTTACTGATCTGAGCCAGTGAGGAAATAGTGTAACAGTGAGAACTTATAAGGACTCACCACAGAAATGGAATAATTCCCATAAATTTCAACTCTATGGTTTCAGTCTAAATACTTTTATCATCCTTAATTGACAGCTGATTTCGTTTTGTTTAAACCTTGCTAAGTTTGAGCTTTTTTAGATGGTAAATCAGGAATCTCTGGTCACGTGCACTTTATAAACATCTGCTGATACCTCTAAAAAAAATCCACTTTGGTCTGGCAGAATAAACCCAAATAAGATTGACACGATTGTCCAAACCGTGTAAGATATGTTTGAATGATTTCATAAGTGCTTCACATTTAATCAAAGAATAAACTTTTCATTACCATCAAACTGAAAGAAGTGTATCACCATTTCATCTTCAGTCATCTGCACTCTGCTTGTTATCTGCTGACCCAAGATGACAAATAAATATGAGAAAAGATAAGATAAACTGAGAAGAGATATGTTCTTATCTATTACAAGCATCAACCACAACAATACAAACCATTTTTTTTGTCTTCCTCTTTCCTGAATCATTCTGTATGGGGGGATTTTCTTTTCTTTTGTCAGTTGATTTATCTAACGTATGTGTCGCAGGGCTTTTGGAAGGTGCAGTGCTCGTAAGATGAACACCAGAAGTTTGAGGAAGAGAACTTCCTCTTACATCTAAGAACCCTGCTGAATCTTGTAAAGATAGAGCGATCGCCTGTAACAATAGAATCACCAAATTTAAACTAGAAACCTCCTACAGATTGTAAAATAAGCACCATAAAATCAAAGAAAAAAATTGAAGACAGTGATGCTACAGAAATAGCTTTCTTACCTGCATCAAGTCATCATCATCATCCACAAAATCTGAGTTGAAAGTAGGCTTTTGGACAGGGCCTCCCTTCTTAAGAGTCGACGTATTTTTCTTTGCCTGAATCAAGATTCAAGCAATAAAATACAACATTTAGACTAACCAAATGCAGCTCATTCACAAAACTAGCAGTTTAAGCCCCCTAATTAAGATTACTTGCATGACATAAATATATCCAAGAAAGCACCCAAATGTGGCTATATTTTAAGTGCAATTATTCAACTTATTGAGATGTTTTGCAGAATATAAATGTACACAAAATAATTTTGTTTTCTTTGTAATGCGAGCATCCGTAGCACTACACCTCATGAACGTTCCGTAAAGAGGAATGTAACACCATCTTAATTCTCAAGCTTCACATATATCACTTGACATAATGCAGTAGGATGATCTCATACTGCCCGACTATAAGTCCAAAATTATATAGGCAGCTTATTAGCTTCTCATTCCAACCAACTATCAATCAGCCATCCCAGTACACACTAACATCAATAATACACTGGATAGAGATGCATCGTGATTTATTTGTGGCGTTTGCAGAGTTCCTTTAACATGTAGGAGTGAGAACCTGTTTTCACTTTCAATTCCTACCTACTAAGAGAGAAGGGAAAAAATGTGTAACTCTTTGTACCAAAATCTGATCAGTTTGATCACTTTCTTGTGTTACTTACCATAGAGAATTAACCTCAAGTCATCAAAAGGTAACCTAATTTATACCATCCAATAGCCAAACCCCAATCAAATCAATTAAACCTAAGAAATTTTGTCCTTGTTTTATAGACAGCCTTTTATGTTTATAAAAATAAAACTGCACGATAGCACTACAATGCACATTAACTGCTAAAATGATAGCGCTCTATACAAACACAATATATTCACGTATATGCAAATTAACCAACAATAGTAACCACAGTGTAGTAATTGAAAAAATAGGGGGAGAGAGAGAGAGAGTTTCACACGTTAGGCATTGAAGATAATTGAAGTGGCGTTCTTGAATGTAATGGTCCAATTTTCAGCCTACTAAATTTAGAAATACCTTCTTCTCCTTCGACGGAGAAAACTCCTCCTCTTCTTCTGAAGAACCCATTTCCTCATCATCCTGAGTTGGATTGTACTCGTCATCTTCATCAACCAGTTTTCTCTTTCCTTTTTTATCATTATTCTTTTTCTGGGTTTTTTGAACAGACCCCATAAAAGAATTTGCCATTTTATGCAGCCCCAAAGCCTCCATTCTCATTTTATTCTCTTCAATTCTCTTCAGCCTCAGCTTTTCGTAGTCTGACATTTTTTCCTGATTTCCTGAGCGGCCAGTTCCGTTTGCTGGTTCATATTCTCTTTCCTCTCCGGATGAATCCTTTCCTTCGGATTCCGAGTCTGAAAACTCCGATTTGGACATTTTTCTGAATTGGGTTTTGGATGTCAGGCAGGATTGCTGGAGGTTTTGTTTTCTAGATCGAAGAATTGAACGCGGGAGTTTTGTACGAGTTGTACTCTTATAGGGTTCACTCGAGTTCATTAATATTTTTTATTCAGAAAAAAAAAAACATTAAATTTCTCTTACAAGTATTGAAGAATCAACAAGAGAACGAAAATGGAAGACTGCATAAGATGTGGAAGTAACCTAAAAGAAAAGGGAAATATGAAAGAAAATAAATTAAGAAACGAGAAATGTAATCTCCAATTGATGAGGAGGAAAGAAGGAAAAAATAGTGTTCAAACCTTTCTTTTATTTTGTATTTTTATATTTTGATTCAAGAAATTTGTGATTATAAAGGGAAATAAAATATATAGAAACATTTTATTTGTGTGTGCAAGGTTAGCAATAGCATCCCATGCTAATGGATCCACAATACATTTCTGTTTCCCAGATCACTCAGACCAATTTATAATCATTTAATTAACATGAATTTTCAAATCATTAAAAAAAAAATTATATATATATATATATTCTTACATTCAAAAAATATAATATTAAAAGACACACCACTCACCCAATATAACTGACATGATATGATTTTTTTATTTTTTACTTTTTTTTTTTGTGTTAAAGTGAGCTTTTCTTGTTTCTCTATAATATAATAATATAATAAATTATCATAAAAATATAATTTTTAAATAAAATACATAATTATATAAAATATATTTTTAATAAAAAAATATTTAAATTAAAAGTATTTCACAATATAAAAATATACTAAATATTAAAATTTATCACAATTAATTTATAAAAACTATTTATGTTTAAAATTAATTTTATATTTATATATATAAAATATGAATATCAAATTGAAAATTATGAAAAAATATTAATTTAATATATTTTTTCATAAAAAATAAAATTGAGATGAAAAATGACTTGAAAAAAAAAAAACATTTCTCCAAATTCTTTCATTGCTCTTACTTTTATATAATTATAGATTATGAACCACATACAACTATTTTAAGTATGCAAATTCTTCAAATCAGAATTGATCACAATTTAGATTTAAATACTATTTGCCAACACATTAGTGAATGCTAAAATAAGACTCCAAATCCAATTATTTAGGGATATTAGTTTTATTTATTGGGTTGGTTAATCTGCGTGTAAACGGATAATCGGATAGAATAAAACATAAAATTTCAAGTAACAGGTACAAAATTAATCGTGCCCGCCAAACAATATTAGGATAAGGATAGGATATGTAACATTTTACCCATGTACCCGATATATATATATATTATAAAACGCAAAAGCTCATGTGAACGGTTGATATTACTTGTTTAATTATAAAGTATCACTATTTTTCTAAGTGTGTTACTACATTAGTTACCTTAAAAATAATAATATTTTATAGGTACATAAGTATTACTTTAAATCGTGTCACAAGTACAACCGTTTCACAGAAGACCCACTCATTATAAAATTATATATAATAAAAATAATAAAAATTATTTTTAAAATTCAATTATTTAATTATTTTTATATTCTAAAAACACTAATTTAAATCAAGTGATGGGTGATCACAATAAAATTATATTTTGGATGTTATTACTATTATTATTTTATATCATGTTAGTTTTATGTTCAAAAATATTATCTTATGTTAATTTATGATTGCTGAAATAGTTAATAAAATACACTTTTATTCCAAAAAAATAAGTATTTTTGCACAAAGAACAAGCAGGCAGGCAGGAAGGATAGGGCAAGGCAGAACAACTTTATCGTGTAACATAATATATAAACGGGTAATTCGTTATCTGCAGGTACCCGTATACCTGTCGGGTATTGACCGTACTCTTATGAGACTAGAATAGAATAAGGACATAATATTCTATATTAAAGTAGGACTCTTACCCGTACCCGTTGTCCAAGTGGCACAAGCATTAAATCTTTATCCACCTAACATCTCCATCTCACATAAGCTTATACCACGTAAATAATGACATGATCATCATAAATAATATTAATTACTACTTCAGAACATGAAAAACACCGTTAAAGAATGACGTACTGTATATTTGAAGTGTCGGAATAAAAAATGATAAAGCTTCCTATCAAATTAAAGAATGAAAAACTTCCAGAAGAGCGTTAAACCTAATGGAGTGATGGTCGGTCAATCAACACAATCTCCCATGTGATTAGATTAAGACAGGGCCTAGAGAGGGAGAGAGGGTTAAATGAATATAATCATACAAGTATTGGGATGCAAAGTAAGACGATAAGACCAAGAAAACACATACCAAGAATCATTAACTAACCAGAAAAGAAACATTAGTACAATGTATTGATCAGAAGATATGAGCAACTACGTAAAATAAAATGATGGTAGATTCATAATAATGCTGCATGCATGGTAGATTAATAATGCAACCACCTATTGTCGGGAGGACCTAAAGACAGATCAAAATTTGATTCTCAAGACTCAAGCTTAACCAAATATTAACAATGATACTTCCTCCCTCTCTTTCCTCTTCCACCCATTTGCACCGGCAAAACAAAAGAAAGAAGACCACCATGGAAATTTTCTTTGTTTACTCAATGAAATAATACATGGAAGGAAGAAAATAAATGCATAAATACCAAAAGAAAGTCATCACACCTACCGCTGCTACATTGCAGCATGCTAAGTCGAACTCAGAAACGATTGAGACTGAGAAAATTAAATACTGGGACTAAATAAAAATGGCTACAAATAGAAAAGGAAATGGAAGACATAAATGTTGTTAAACTTGAACCCTATATTAAGAATTTGGTCACATATATTAAATTGAGAAAAATAAAAAAGATCAACAAATAAAATGGGAATGGTCCCCGAATCGGGAAGCTCCATAATTTAGGTCTAATATTGAGAGATTCAGGGTAAATTAAGTTCCACAAATGAATGGGCTGTCCATACAAATAATTCTTTCCTTTTTTTCGGGTTCATCAAAATAGATGCCTAAAATAGAAGTATAATCACAAGTAATAATGATTAAGTACTAACAACGAGATGATGGAAGACTCATGAAGATGCATATATATGAAACAAGAAGCCAACCAATGATCCATGAATGTAGAACAAACAAAAGAGAGAATCTAAATTATAACAAATGCTCTACAGAATGGAATTGAATTTAGCAATGACAAGTTCTGTGTTCATTAAATTCTCTTTTTATTCCCACGAATGTCATGGAATTGAAAGTTCCATGGTTAAAAACTAACTTCTGAAGGGTATCGGACAGATATAAAACTTTCTTGACAAACAAGACGCAAGAATAATGTTTTCATAACCAGTGAATGACGATGAATTGTACATTTACAATTATGACTTAAGACAAGGCAAATAGGATGTCAAAGCATCAAAAGCTTAATCTAGCAAATATGAGGGCACAACAAATCAGTTAAATGGGTTGTGATCTTTCATTGTCCCCGTTCCTTGGTCTCACAATATTCCAGCACATGGTTAAAAACAATTGGAACCCATTGATGCCTTCCAGAAGAAAAGTAAAAGAAGCACAAAAGAGTAATGCATAAATATCCAGTGATAAAAATGTGCCTAATTCTTATGGAAGTGGGAAACAAGCTGCCCAAGCCAAATGGAAAATTAGCAAATCAAGCAGACAATTTCAGTATGCATATACCATAAAGTTCAATGGATTAAAGCAGTAAAATAATGACATTGAAGGGAACCTTCTTTATAAGACATGGTTGAGAATTGCACTGAAGACATCAGCATCTCCAAACCGAAGCAGACACAAGCTCCTTTCTTTGCCAGCAAAGAACAAGGGACGCTTGCCTCTTCTCAACCTGGAATCCTCGAACAGGAGTTCTTTTCACAACACACTCAGCTTGTGATTCTGTGAAATTGCTAAATGTCACTGGGGAGAACCCAGATGACAAAAAAAGAGCCCTCCAATGCTGTGATTTTCCGGGAGCATGAAAACGACCAATCACATTCTTTTCTATTCCAGGTTGGAGCAAGAATTTCTCAATCTTTCTCAGCGCCTCCATATTTGTATTAACAGCATCAAGTGATTCGAGCAGGTTTGAATAGGATTGAAGGGCATAAATGATATGATTAGCAAAGGGAAGATCAGTCCTATCACATCCTCTGTCTACAGAGACAACTATTCTTGGTGATAATTGCTTGACGAATCGAAGAACCAAAGGCACTGGCAATTGGTAATTGGTAAGGCAACCAACTGGGAGGTTCACTGCTATAGCCTCATTCTCAGGTACATGAAAAGGCAGAGACCAAGAGCCTGAATTCAAAGAATCGATGCTTATAACCTCAAACTCAAGCCCGATATTAATTTCATTAGCAAATTGTAGTAGATTTTCTCGAGTCAGGCTGAGTTCTAACTGATCATGTGTTGAGGGAGAGACAAGTGCAGTGATTTTTAGTAAAGGTGCACCCCCATTTCTTAATGCAAGATCCTGCATTAGAGAGGCCCATTGCCCACCATACCCAACATCAAAATCCACAATATGAATTTGATCGAAGCCTTTCAAGACTTCAAGAAGGGCTTGATTGCAAGTAAAATTGGTGAATTCTATGAGGGGTGAGATTTCAGAGAAATACTTATAGGCACCAATCTTGAAAATGAGACTAAATGGGGAAGAGGTAGTCGCAGAGTGGGGGTTCATGTTGTTATTGTTGTTGTTAGTGTGGAGGAGCAATTGCAATGCCTCCGTACAGTATAAAGCAGCCCTATGAAAAGGCTTACCAATGGGAGAGAGCAGGTGATTGAGCCGCGCCAATATCCCTTGCGCGAGTACTGGATTCCCCGACTGAAGCAACTCTGCAGCCTTGTATAGCTGGTCGACTATCGCTTGCTGCTGTTGCTGTAATTCGTCGCCACCACCAAGTTTTGGGGGCGGGCCCGGTCCGACTGGCATTTCGAGGAGATGATGAGGAGGAAATTGAAGCTGGTCAAGAGGTGCCGGTTGCTGGTGATTCAACAGTTGTCTGCAAATATCTTGTTGCCCTGTTTCCATAAAAAACCCTTTCGGGTTCGGGCCAGTAGGCGCGCCGGAGTTGAACCGCTTTGCCGGAGGAGGCATGAAGATGCCCTGTTCTTGCTGTAGAGCATATGAAAACGGCAAGAGAAAGGATGGATTCTGAGCGAACTGCGCCTGGTGCTGGTTAATCAGGAGCTGCGGATTGAAAATGGGAGGCTTCAAATCTGCAGATGAACCAAATGCAGCTTGACTATGAGCGGGAATGGCGCCGAGATTGTTAGAAACTGGTGATGCATACATGATATTCGTGGCGAAATCAATCTTTTCTGCAGTGGATCTATTATTGTTGGGAAAATTGGAGATAAAATTAGCACAAGGATGGTCTCCGACGAAAGCATGATCCATAGCCCCAAATCCGCCACTAAACTCAAACTCCGACGCAGTCGGACCGCCACTACGGCCACCGCCGATTTGAAGAATCTTGTTCAGGCTTCCCATTGCAGGGTCGTCGACATCCGCCGTCATCCACCGGAAAATGGACTGTTCTTGGCTTGGAGACGCCGCGGCGGACTCCGACAACACGTTCTCCCAATCTTCCATAGCACATTTCTCCGTATTCCCTCCGTCTCGGCAGCCGAAGTTTCCGATTTCCAGAGCCGGCGGAACTGGGATGAGCTCGGAATCAGCTCCTCCGCCACTGGAGCTGGTGGCAGTAGTGGAGTCTTGCTGCCATTTTGGGGATGGCTTTCTGTCCGAAACCGCCGCCACACCGGCCGTGTCGGTAGAAGCTGCACCACCGCCGCCGCCGAGAGATGAAGACAGTGTTGACGATGACGTAGGCCCGTTAGGGATTCTAGAATCCAGGACAGATGTAGGCTCACCAAAACTATCACCCCTCAACAAGCAACTCTTGCTGGAAATATATGATGAAACCGCCGGAAAACTAATATCAGTAACAGCAAAATCCAACACCCCCTTCCCCTCAAAATCAAAGGGTAAGGGCATCCCTTCATATAACAACCAAATCCCAAAAATCCCCTTCTTTCTCTACTTCCTCCACCTCTTACAAAAACTCACAAAAAAAAAAAAAGGAGCTACAGCCAAACAAAGTCTACAACAGAAAACCCACTACACAAACATCTACGAAATGCAGAAAAAGTTATTCAAATATTAAGTATAGCATACGAACATGAGATTTCTATCACTACCTAGATATCTTTTTTGATTAAATGCTGGTAATATCAACAAAGAAACTAGATAGTTAGTCAAGTGGAAAGGGCTAGTTAAGGTAAAATGGCGGAATTTGAAGTATTAATTATTTTCTTTATTCTAATCCAGAGAGATAGCAGTAGTTTAAGCTGCCTTGTGTTTTCTGCCATGGATGCGTGCAACATAAAAAAGTAACTCATTCATTTCTCTCTCTACAGTAACATTTTCCTTTCGTTTTATTTATTTATGGTAAATTTTACTTTTCAGTTAATCTGCGTGGCTTGTCCCGTAGTTATCTTTCTTGCTAGGGTTTCTCTGGTTCTTGATCGCCGACGAGCACAGATACCGCGTGCCGGCTACTCTATCTGAATGTTTCCTTTGGAATAATTTTTAATTCTTTTCTTAAAAACCAATTTTCCGAAAATTATGATTTTTTATTAAAAAAAAATTCTAAAAGTCAAAATTCCCTAAGTATGATTTTTAGTTTTAAAAAATAGCATGATGCCATACCTTTTTTTAAATATATTTATTTTTTTGAATTAAATATTAATAATTTGAAACTCTGATTTGCTTCAACTAAAATAAAATATCGTAGTTTATAAACTTAAAAATTGAGTCTTGTATAATTCATATTAGTGGTTTGAGATTAATTTCTTCCGTCTCTCTTCTTAAATTTAACAGAAAAAAAGTGTGGAATTATAATAAATGAAAGAGTACCGAATTGTGAAAATAAATAAATAAAAGTTATTTTGGTTTCAATTTCAATTTATTTTAATTTTTATCGCTATAATAAGTATGTATTTTTTTTGTGGCATTTAGTGTTTATTAGCGTTGACCTTTAAAAACCTACTTGGTATGTTTGGCCACCACTTATTAATTAATGTTCCAAAAAAAATTCTAAGTTCATTGGTTATTTATATGGACAACATTTGTCGCACTGGTCTGGCCAATTATGTGTAGATATATTTTGTTGGCAAGGTAGCCATAAAATACAAAAATGGAGCCCCATCAATAAATTTAGAAAATAAAAATAAAATAAATTAATGGTGAATAAAATTACTATTTTTATGCTAAAACTTACTAATTTTGGAATTTTGTATGAAAATTGAAAAGTGGTGTAAACTCCCTAATTTTATTTGTATGTAACTCATTTAATTTATTTTTTGTTTTTAATAATTTATTTAATTTTTTTATTTTAAAAAATATGTGTACATCCATGTATGTTCATTCCATCTAATAAAGAACCATGAGGCGAACAAAATTGAATCAATTTAAAATGAAAAGTAGCTCCAAAAGGATGATAGGTTCTAATGGTCTAAGGGAGTATAAAAGGAAAAATGATTTTTTTTTTAAACTTTTCATAATTTAGATAATACTCATTGTATTTTTATTTTTAATTTTTTTTATCATTGTACATGATTTGAAATATTGTGTTACTGAGCTCTTTAAAGTGGTAAAGAAAATTTTGAACATTTGCATTTTTCATGTACATTGAGATGGAAAGTGCGTAGCAAATAATTTCATTAACGAAGTTTACATTAATCAATCGAATTTTTTATTTACCAGTACTCTTGATAGAGCGAATAATAGAAAATATTTTTAAATAAATATTTCGAAACTTTCTAACATAAACTTTTTATCGATTTTTTTCATCCAGAATCATAATTAGCTGGAAGTGGTTTAGTGTTATTGTGAATTATCTTATATTTCCTTTTGTCAAATATTTTTTTTTTTACATGTATCCATAGATATGTGTTCTAGCCTTCATCCACAAATATATTGGTGGTCTTTAATAAAAAAAGAAAATAAAAAGGTGCAATATTTTCATTTGGAGGATTTACTCCACACGCGCTCTGAAGGAGCGTTGGATAAGTAAAAAAACTAGTGCTTTTATCCTGTAGTTTTCTGAGTGAATCGGCAGAAACGGGGTCCTCTGTTCTCAATAATGCCCTCTCGCATCCCACCAAAATCACGTTGCCTCGCACACACGTTGGGGGTATTTTCGTAATTAGAGGGCACGGGATAATGGGGAAAGGGCGTCTATTTTTGGGCTGAGATTTGAGAATACCAAGACCATTTCAACGGACACGATGCTTTGCAGGGAAAGGGACAGTGCAGATTGTTATTAGGGTTAAAATAGTCAATTCAGTAGCTGAGTATTTTTGACTGTCCACTTCAGTTGGGTTGGCAGAGACCAAAGATGATTGGGGGGAGGGGGAGTTAAAAAGTGAAAAGTAGAAGAGACTGACCAGATAAAATGGTAGGGATAGGAATAGCAATCCAAGATTTAATTAGGTCTCATCTCCAAATGGAGTGGGACGGACAGACAACTTGCAAAGAGTTATATAATGAGACGGAATAATATTTTAAATTAAATTTTTATCATTATAATATTAGTATATAATATTATTTTTAAAAATTTATTATAAAATAAAAAATTTAAAACAAAAAGATAAATAACATTGAAAGTATATTTATAAATATATTTTTACCTTATAAAATGTTAATATCAATTAAATTTGTAATTGTTATATGATATTGTATCTCATATTATATTTTATTAATCTATATTAGTGTAAAAATATTTATAAAATAAAATTAGTATTATTTATATTATACATAGTAATTACAAAAAATATATTTATATATTATCAATCTTTCTCTAGTTAAATAAAAAATAAAAAAATTGTACTAAAAGAAATTCTTACGTGAAAAGAAACATTAAAATTATTTCTATCATATTTTATTTTATTCATGAATAGACCAGAAAAGAAAAGAAAAAAGCATTGGAAAAAGCCAAAAATATTCAAATCCTAGGTTGTGTCGATCTTCCCGCCGAATCGGTTCTTTTAATTATTTGGTAATTTTCCATTTGGATAATGCTTTTCTTAATTAGGGAAGATTCTGATTAGAACCTTGTCGGAGCAATTAATTTGTAAAGCTGAGATTTAATGCAGAAAAAAAAAAGTATTTGTAATAAAGTAAATGAAAAAAAATGGATAAAATTTAATATATATATATATATTATATTTGAGTTAGGCCTGTGATAATTATAAAAGATATTTATATTTAAGGTACATATTATAAAGATCGTAAATTGTAAATTATAAAATATTTTATTATATAATGACTTTAATTCATCTGTATTAAACTTTTAACTATATAAAGAATTAAAGATTTTTATTATATGTATATTAATATTTACAATCTGTGCATCGTGCACTAATTAGAAGACGGATCAAGAATTTATTTTCTTGAAAAGTAAGATAAATATTATTTCAAGCATAATAAAGATAAATATTTTAGTTTGTACAAAAAAATATTGATTTGAACTTGAATAGGCCAATAAGCTTGTATAGCTCACAAATAAAATATTAAAATAATAAATAAAACTAGCGGCAATTGTCGGCTTCAAATAAATTATTAAAAAAATACAAATTAACCCTTGAATTAGTATTTCACATCTAAATTGAACCATAAATTATTCTTTTACAAATAAAACCTTTGACTTAAATTGGTCAATAAGCCCCTAAGTTCTTGTTTTCAAATAAATAAACCATTTCAATGAATTAAAATAACAAAATAAATTTAAAAAATATTTAGATAAATTTTTTTATTAAATAAAATAAAATGATAAAATCCAAATTATTTATACATAAAAAATATTAAAAGACCATAAATAATTTAAATTTAATAAAAATAGAATATTTAAACGAATATTCACATCTCAAACTTTTTTTTTTAATTATTAATCAATTTTACTTTATTAATTATTTGATTTTTTAAAATATATTATAATTTAACTTGCTGATTTTCAGATTTATTTAATATTTTTAAAATTTATTTAGTTAACTTAATAGTTAAGAGGCCCTTTTGTCATATATTAAAATTTCAAGGCTTACATAATCTATTTTAAAGTAGACATGACTTATTTAACCTATTTTAAAAGTTCAAAATCATATTTGTACAAAAAATAATTGATGGTTTAATTTAAATATGAAATATTAATTCAAGAATTAATTTGTATCCCTTTTTAATTATTTTGTGTCATATTTAATATATTATTTTTTTGTACGATACTCGATTTTAGAAATATAATAATAAGTTATAATTAATAATAATATAATTATTAAATTGTGGATTTGGAGTTACTATTAGCCGGCGGAAAAGTCGAAAAGATTGAAAGTTGGTGGGTTTAGTGTGCGTAGGAAGAGGTGTAGGACATACCTAGGTTTCGAAAGAGTTGTTGGGTTTCATTAGTACAGTCATCATTTTGGATTTGCCTGCAAGATTAATTTTTTTTTTCCTTACATGTGATGATGTGAAAGAGTACCCCAAAAATAATACTAAATAAATAATCTCGAATTAATAAGTGAGTGTATCCAACTCATATCCTCTTTGCCATGCCTATTGTCTCCTCAATCCACAATATCATGTCTCCAACACACACACACACACACTTGCAGATTTTATAATTCGTGGTTTAACTCCTCTTCGTTTATTTTAAAAGATGATAGGCTATGATAAATTTTATATTTTAACGGTTACAGAAAAATCGATAATTATTTATAAGACTTATTTACTTATATTACATGGGATATATTTTGTATTTTTAAATACTGCAAATTTCAAAACAAATTACTATAAGACCCGTTACTAGTATTACATATAATAAAATATTTTAAGAATCGAAGAATTTGAATTCAAGATTTATTATAAAACCCACCTTATACTTTATTTCTACATATGATTTATTTATAAAGCTTTCTACGTAATACTATCATGTTTTTACGTCCTTTTCTCGTCTTACTTATAAAGCACACATATTATTTGCTGATTTTTATAGATTTTTTTCAATAATTAGAATTAGGCTGATTTTTTTAAATTATCATTCTTAAAATAATATTATATATAAAAATTAAAACTAGATCTATCAATGGATGACAAGTTTAAATATATAAGAGAATTATTAATTTTATATGACGTATATTTAGACTTTGAGGTATATTTAGAAATTTTGAGTATAATAGCCGCACCCATCTAAATATATATGTATCTCACAATATCCTCATGTGTTGAGTCAATATTTGCCATTTACAACATTTAGTTTAAAACAATATTTAATCTAAGGATTTATTATATTAATATATATTAGTATTGATGATGACATCAGTGTGCATTAATATAATAAAACCAAGTAAAATATATATTTTCAATACCATAGTCAAACAGAATGGCAATTTAAATTCTTATTATATAACAGAGTTCCGTCTTGTTTTTAAACATGACGATGACACTATTACTATTTTATCGTTTTTATGTATTTTATGAAATATAAAATAAAATAATATTTTTAAATGAATAAATTATTTTGTCTGATTGTTGGAACGGGACTGGTTACATACATCATGACGTATGCATGTATATTATATTAAATTACATGATGATCAAACATATGTGTTATGACCATACCAAATATGTTATTATTTTTTGTTTTGGATATATTACATATTTCGTCTAATGGGACAAGACAAAAAAAAAAAAAAAAAAAAAAAAAAAAAAAAGCTAAAATTGGTGGCCGCACAATTCCCACCTTGAATAATTAGTGCAAAGATAGAATAATACATTAATCTATATACCAACAAATGCATATGTATATATATATATATATAATATTATATAAAATACAAAAACTTGTTTACATCGTGAACCTACAATATTATTTATTTACATAAAATATATTCTTTATTTACATAAAAAATATATTGTTATTGATTGATTATTATTTTTTAAGTAAATAAATAATATATTATTTATTTATTTATTTTAAAAATTATTTTAGTCTGTAGTACCATCTCCATTGTAAAAGCGGGCCAAACCTGGCATGCAATTTATTATTTGGGCTGAACTGTATTGGGCTACTTGAGTGGTAATTGTATTGGGCTGAAGCCACTGACCCGGACCATAAACGCGTCGATGGGTTGTGTTGAAACCCGATCCAGTCAAAATCGCTCAAAGTCTTCCTCACGAACGCACAGGTATACAACGCATTGCTTCGGTGAACAACTCCATATAGTTCAGCCATCGAATTTAACGATCAGATTTCGATGAAATATTGGCTGAAAATTTACGCCGGTGAGATCTAAAGGCCACAGAGACACCGTTGATATCTGCTGAAGGTGAAGTGTTTGTCCTCTAAATAAAGTAAATCTGTTAGGGTTTCTGATTTGGATTTTGCACGTATTTTTCTTTATATGATTTAATGCTCACTTTTTCGAGGTCAAGCTGGAATTATAGCTGCATTTTGTTTCATCTTGTATTGATTTTAAACTCTCTCTTTTCCTTCGTCGTAATTTGTCCCAATTGATTTTTCGAGCTGCGTGGCAATGTCTACAAAATTTATTGAAGTGTTTGCGAGATTGTGAGTTTGGATCGAAATATCTACCTGTATTGTTTGCATTATTATATTTTTTGGTATCTTTGGTGTAACCAAACCAGATTTTATGAAGACATGCAAGCCCGCGTTATCTCTTGGTTTTATATTGTCTTCCTGGCAATCAAAGTGTATATAACTAGATGTAGAAGTTGTTATGTAAAATGGAAACTGTTTGGTGCAAATTTTTATCTTTGTGGTTGCATGTATCTGTTGTTTATTTAATGGATAGATTTCTTTTTTTGTTAAATGGCACTCTGAAATAATTTTCATACTTGGCGATGTCAGGGAGTCCCACTCATGGATGAACAGATATTTTGTCGAGAATATTGGTGAACTGATGTATCAGCTGATAGGTTACTGAGAGAATTTTGTGTTTGAGACCAAGAGTTGCTCCATGGTAATTTGTGCTGTTGCTTTTTTTTTTTTTTTTTTTTTTTTTATAATCAAAATTTATTTTCATTCTTGATTATAAGCTCCATTGGTCTTCTTGTTCATGATTCCCGGGGCTTGGGGAGGTGTTGGAAATTATCTGGATTTCAATTTAATTGTTTGTTTGTTTTCCATAAGAAGGGTTAATTGCAGAAAGTAACTCAACCTTTTTCCGAGTTGCGATTTTTACCCAACTTTTTGGAAATTTTTATGAAGGTGGCCTTTATGTTGTGTGGCAACCCCAAGCATGGGTGTGTTTACAGTCTTTAAAATCTAGAGTGTCCATTAGTGTTTGGGGTTTTTTATGCTTTTAATCTTTGTAACATTACGATGTGACAATATATGTGGCTAATAGCCTGCTCACGCTGATTTCTGACCCCTGGTTAAGCCCATAGGTGCTTTGAGTTGCAACACAACCTAAGGTCGTGCCTTCTCTCTCTCTCTCTCTCTCCCAGAAAGTTTGTTTAAAAACTACATTAAGGTTATGCTCTTTTTTAGGCTAACTAACCCTTAAAATAACTAAATAACGAATTATCAAGAAATAACTAAGCAGCCGCATATATCATTGGTTGCATCGAGTGTTATTTCATTTCAGTTAGTGAAGTTGTATAAGAAAATGCATGAAGATCAGATCACAATTCATTTGTGTTTATTTTGTTGAATCAAATTGAGGTTGGTGATAGATAAGTGGAGCACTTTAGTAATTAATAAAAGATTGAAACATACTTGTAGAAATTTTTTGGATTGACATTCTAACTGGGGATGATAAAGAAATATACAACTGTTAAAAGTGTATTTTGAAGAAGAATAATTGTGTTATTAATGCTGGGACATCTATTATGAATTTGTGTCTCAAATGACCCTTTCTGAAGAAATGATTAAATAAGCTGAAATGCTATTGTTTTTTGACAGAAAATACTGATCAAAAGCCTTTCCCACATACCAATTGACTGGTTTTTATATAATTGATGCTTGGCTGCTTAGCAATCCCTAGAAAGCATCAGTTGCAGAACCTTCTTGAATACCATTCATATGAAAACTTGATCCTAGGGCCATATTGGGAACAACAATGTGACCTTGTACACTTCTCAATATTATATGAACTAATGCATGAATAGTCTCATTCATCTTCTGAAATTTTGCACAGTTGCCTAGCCTCAAACGTGGATTCCATTTCTTTCGATAGATCTAACAACATTTTTACATTGCTTCTGGTACTTAATAGGTTCATCCTGTTTGCGAAGCAAGGGGGAGAAAATGGGCTCCCTGATGATGCACTACTTAAACAATTCTTGATTGATGACCTCAGTATATATATATATCTGTTCTGAATCAGTGTATTAAGTAAAGAGGCAAACAATTTATTAGATCCAGAATGGCTGAAGTACTTCCAAAAGCTCTTAAGAAAACCTCAAAAGGTCATGAACTCAAGAAAGCATCTTCAAGTCCTAAGGATCAGCATCCGCAGTCTAGAAAACAACAAAGGAAGGGAGAGAACCCTGTTCGAATTCCTCCGAGCCCAGAGACATGCGCCGACTTAAAATGTTCTAATTCATGGATCTGTAAGAATTCTGCATGTCGGGCTACACTTTCAGCAGATGACTCATTTTGCAAGAGGTGCTCTTGCTGCATTTGTCATTTGTTTGATGACAATAAGGACCCGAGTCTTTGGTTGGAGTGCACATCTGAATCTGGTTCAGGAGATGCTTGTGGCTTATCTTGCCACATTGACTGTGCTCTTCAACGCGGTAAAGTGGGAGTTGTTGATCTAGGGTTGATGATGCAGTTGGATGGTAGCTACTGTTGTGCATCTTGTGGAAAAGTTTCAGGAATACTTGGGTAAGCTATCTGCCTTTATCATGGTTTTAGTTATTTATACTTGCCTTAAATGTAATTGCAATTTGTTTGTTTCAATACTTATGTAGGAAACAGTTTATGTGCTTTGACAATTTTTTTAACTTGTGGTCTGTATAACTTGTGTTCACTGCATATAGAATTACTGAATGACAGCTGTTCACCTTGATTAATGCTGCTTTAGGTTGCTGAGTGTGGGGCACTGAATTCACTAGCTCTTAACTTATTCCTTAAAAACTTAACATAGATGCTAAAGGGTTCATTTTACTTGATTTAAATATTTAAACGTTGTTTTCAGGATTAATTACATAGTTTGTTGTGATAGGTGCTGGAAGAAGCAGTTAATCATAGCTAGGGATGCTCGCCGTGTTGATGTGCTATGTCATAGGATATTCTTGAGTTACAGGCTCCTGGATGGGACTTCCAGGTTTAGTGAACTCCATGAGTTTGTTAAAGACGCCAAGGCCAAGTTAGAAACAGAGGTGGGCCCAGTTGATGGCGTCTCGGCCAAGATGGCTCGGGGCATTGTCAGTAGGCTCTCTGTAGCAGTTGATGTACAGCGACTCTGCTCTATTGCAGTTGAAAAAGCTGATGAACTGATGGCCTCAAAGTCTGTTGCTGCAGTTAATTTAATTGGTAATAATTTATTATATATTGGTATCTCAACTCGAAGTTTTTATTAGAGGCTTAAGTTTACTATTTCTCCCTTTTGGCAGAGGCTTCACTTCCTGCAGCTTGCAAATTCCTGTTTGAGGAAGTGGCATCTTCTTCTATTGTTGTTCTATTGATTGAATTATCAACTCCATCTGATAGCGTTATTGAGGGATACAAACTCTGGTACCGTAAGACAAAGGACGAGACTTACCCTAAAGAACCTGCTTGTGTCTTTCCAAGAGATCAGAGGAGAATTTGGATATCCAATCTGCAACCTTGTACAGAGTACTCTATACGGGTAGTCTCTTATACAAGCAACGGTGACTTTGGACACTCTGAAGTCAAGTGCTATACGAAGAGTGTCGAAATAATCCACAAGAATTATAACTCTACAGCTGGAAGTCCTGAGAAGGAGAGTTCACATAATGGAGGGAGCTCTGGTGCCAAACAACACCACTCAACTTCAACAGACATAGAGTTGGACTCAGGATTCAAGGTTCGCGACCTCGGAAAGATCTTAAGGCTTGCCTTAGCTCAAGAACAATGTGGGTTTGAGTCATTCTCTGGTGAAGATATGGAGAAATTCTTTGGTGCTCCCAAGACAGTTAAGCTGGAAAATCGGGAACATGCGTTGCCATCCGTTTCACGTCAGCTTGACTTAAATGTTGCAACTGTGCCTGATCTAAATGAAGAGTTTACCCCTCCTGTTGAGTCACCTAGAGACGAAGGTAATGTATGCGCTTTTGGGCAAGCTGTAGAGGCCGATGATGATGCCTTTTCCCATGAAGTTCAGAGAAAAACGGGTGATGTGCCAGCTGTTGACTCAAAGATGCCGGCCTGTCGGAAGAGGAGGTATAATATCAACGGGGAAGTGCAGGATTCAGACAGCACTCTGACTAACGGGTCCCCCTTCCAAGTCAATACTGAATCTGGTTGTTTGGATGAGAACTTTGAATACTGTGTAAAGATAATCCGTTGGATGGAATGTGAGGGTTATATTGAGAAGGATTTTAGATTGAAGTTGCTTACATGGTTCAGTCTGAGATCAACTGAGCAGGAGCGCAGAGTGGTGAACACGTTTATACAAACGCTAATTGATGATCCAAGTAGTTTGGCAGGGCAGTTGGTTGACTCATTTTCAGACATCATATCCAGCAAGAGGCCAAGGACTGGCCTATGTAATGAGTTTTGGCATTAATTATCTTCTGGGGCTTGTTGGAAGAGAATACTGCTGCTTTAATGGAGATTATCGTTCTTGAATATATTATTGCTGATAATGACATTGGTTTTTTGTACAGGCAATTTTTTGCTTAGTCTCTACAAGAGATTCATTTGTTAAACCGACAAAGTCTCGAGCTAGCAGATGTGGATTCCCTTCATGAAGATAGAACCTGACTTCCTTCACTAGGTCAGCCCATTGTTTTAAGGAGAGATCCCACACATTGTGGGATGCTTTCTATTTATTTATCATTCTCTGTACTACATTTTGAGTAGTGAAATTGATCTAAGCTCCATTAGTGCTAGAATGGTAGATGCATGACTTTATCTTTAGACATTTCGTTTTTCGTACACAAGTTAACTTCTATTGTTCCAGGATGATACCCCCTATATTATTGCATTCTTCCCCTTTTAGTTTCTTAAGCGATGCAAAGCTGCAGTTTGATATCTGGATTGGCCTGGTTCATCTTTCCCAGTTTGTGATTGTATGTTTTGTTTCATTGACATACTGCATTTGATATTTAGAATATACTGGCTGTTCATATGAGCAAAAGTTATAAAGACCCCAACCCGTTACTGACAGGTGGGTGCGTTTCCTCAATAAAATTGATAATATTTGTTCAATAGGTTAATTTAGGTAGTGCAACTTTGTTTTTTTTACTCATCTGTAAGTTCAATTTGGTATTTGTTTAAACTAAATCATATATTTGCTGTTGTTCATTGTTAAATTTTGTTAAAGTGGTGTTTGGATTGAGGAATTTGAAATCCCATGTGATTTGAAGTTGCACATTTAGGCTCCATTTGGATTGAAGGATATGAAATCCATTGTTGTTTGGATTGGCTAGGGTTTGGTTTGCCATTTTAAACCCATCTTTCATACACAACCTGGATTAAGGTCTCTGAAAATCCAAAGGGATTTTACTGATTACAAACGATTTAAGTTGAAATTATTTATATTTTTAATTCATTCATTTAAAATTCTTGTTTGGATTTGCTAGGAATTTCGAGAATAATTTTAGTCCCAATGCTTGACAAAGTTCAGTGGAGCATTTTTTTAGAAAAAAATAATTATGAAGTCGCATATATTATGGCTTTTCTTATTTCTTAATTTAATCTAAATTCTGATTTTGAGAATTATCGAAAATGAGCTTTGAGAAGCTGCTCAAGTTATTATTTGCCTAATTGGATTTTTAGTTAAATCAATATGTTCCATGTTAAACTATTAGTCAATAGCAACATTAAATTTATCTATCAAACATCAAAGCCGCTTATTATCTATTCCGAGTTTGATTCGATAAAAGTTTGAACAAGCTTGTTAGATAAATTTTATTTAAGCAAACAAATAAATTCAACTATGATAATATTTATTTATTTTAGTTCGTGAACAAATTAATTAAATACTGTAGTGTTTGTGCACATTTTCATCCAACTCTTTGGGCATTGTTTCTTTTCAATTTAATATGGAGGAGCTTTTTACTTTGTAATCTCATGTATTTTTCTTTCTTAATTTTTCTGTTTGAATTACAAAATTATACCATATGATGACAACATCAATAACCTAACAAACTTATTGTAACATGTAACTTCTCATGATATAATATTATATAAATATTAGTATTCCGACACTTTTTTAATATATATATATATATTAACAATTTTATCCTGTACAATAAAAAAGAAAATAAATAATTATAAAATTTTAAAATGATCACAGTTAATAATTTTACATTTCAAATTTCTCCGGACCCACATCACTCAAAAGAAAAACAACAAATGTAGTTTGAGAAAAACGAGACAAATGTGTGGCATATTAGACATGTGAAAAGTGTAAAAGTTGTGAACTTTCAAAACCAACATATAAGTTTGAACTGCTGATAAATGAAGATGAAACAGCAAAAGAAAGACAAAAAAAATGGAGTGGTGGCGTCTAGACAAGGTTGGATACGAGTATCGAGAATGCTGAACTTTAAGATGGCAGTAAGACAGGCGATTCTTCATGACCAGATTCACACAAATCCCACGGTCCCCCTCGGTATCAAACATGTCTCGTGTCTCTCTCTCTCTCTCTCTCTACATATATATATATATATGATTCTGTTAAGGGAGTGTTTACTTTTATAAATATGAATTAGGATGGTTAGGATAAGGGTGTATTTTAATGGGTGTATTATTTATCCTATTTCATATTTACGTCATGTGATTCGTTTGATAAGTTATCATTTTTTTTGTTTACTTGATGGAATTACATACATAGGCTGCAACAAATAACTAAAATACCCTTGCACACACCAAATAATAATAATAATAATAATAATAATAATAATAACAACAACAACAACAACAACAATAATAATAATAATTAAGATAGTTATAATAATAAGAATAATAACAATAAAAATAAAAAAATACAATAATAATAATAATAATAACTATAATAATAAAAATATTAAAAATAATAAAGATAACAATAATAATTACAATAACATTAGTAGTAGTAGTAGTAATAATAATAATATTAATAATAATAACGATAATGATAATGATAATGATAATAATAATAATAATTATCATTATTATAATAATATTTATCATTATTATTATTATTATTATTATTATTATTATTATTATTATTATTATAAGAATAACAGTATTAATAGTAATAATAATAATAATAATAATAATAATAACAACAACAACAGTAATAATTAAAATAGTTATAATAATAAAACTAATAACAGTAATAATAAAAAATTACAATAATAATAATAATAAGAGTAATTATAATAATAAAAATATTAATAATAAAGATGATGATGATGATGATAATAATAATAATAATAATAATAACAACAACAATAACAACAACAATAATAACAATAATAAAAATAATAACAGTAATAGTAAAAATAATAATAATAACTAAAATAATAAAACTATTAATAAGACTCGTCATAATAATAATAATAACGATAATAATAAAAATATTAATAATAATTATCATGATATCATTAGCGATAATAATAATAATATTAATAAATAATTATAATAATAAGAAGAATAATAATAAATAATAATAATAGTAACCATAATAATAAATAAAATATTAATATTAATAATAATTACAATAATAAAAAGAAGAATAATAATAAATAATAATAATAACGATAATAATAAAAATATTAATAATTATTATAATAATAAGAATAATAATAATAATAATAATAATAATAATAATAATAATAATAATAATAATAATAATAATAATAGGGTGAAGAAAGGAAGTAGGTTTAAGTGGGGGTATTTTTGTTATTTTCAAATATATCATAAGAAAGGATAACAAATCCCACAAAAAATGGGAGGATACATAATTCACCCTTATGAGCTCAATTTTTTTGAAATTCGTGTCTATCCCGGGTATCCAAAATAACACAAATTTTTTATCATTCTAAGTAGACGAGGGATAATGTTGGATAATATATCCCTATTCAACCTTATCCCCTAAAGTAAACACTGCCTAAATGGATTAGCATGTATATATATTTATATGTCGTCGAAATTTATTTATATTTTGTGTAAAGCGTTGATCTTTTAGCTCAACAACAATGTATATTCAGTTCATGTTATTAATTGTATTTTCATATATGAGCTGCACAAAAAATCTACCAAATCAATTGGATCGAATTAATTAACATAAAAAATAATGATTCAAATTGATGTATACACTATAAAATTGGAAGCGAGTTTATTATATTGGGCCAATTATGTCTTGCTTTTGAGACTTAAATATATATTTTTTGGTATTAGACCCAAAAATCTCATATTCTTTTGTATTATGCTTGAGGGGTCCATTCTTAATTGGATTATTGTAAATACAAACACAGTGTCTTAGGTGACATAAAACTCTATATCTATAGATGAGTGGCTTCGTTTACTTTGAGTGATAAATCTGAATTTGGAAAAATAATTCACAGTTATCCAGCTTTTATTTTGTTGGATATTTTTCCGGGTCAATCCAGCTGACCAGGGATAAAAGACAAAATTGAGGATAATTCGGCGGATACTAATCCGACATAAACCCCTGGGATAAAAATTATCCAATGGGGTAAAAAATGCAAATTTACTGTTTTACCCTTATGCACAAACTTAATTACAAAAATGTCCTCATATATAAATCATGTATTAAGGGCAATTTTGTAATTTTCGCATTATTCTGTCCAATCCCACGAAGTAAACGTTGGATAGTATAAAATTATCTTTCTCTAGCCTAATGTTATCCTACGAAGTAAACATAGGATAATAATTTCGAACTTATTCCTATCCCGAGTTTAATCCCAATTTCTGTCATATCCTGTCCAATTCTGTAGGAAAGTAAACGCAGCCTATTGTATTAAAGGAAGGAGGTTGGATAATTAATTATATACTTGTTCTAAAGTTTTGTGGTTAATTAACATTCAGCTGAGTGATACAACATACAAATTATTTTGGCAAAATGCATCTAAGATTACTCTGTTACTTTATGAACATTTGTAAAAATTCTTGAGTGGAAATATTTGTATAGATCACTTATTTACCAGAAACTTATTTTAATAATCTTTCGAATATCAAAATTTTGTTTTGTCAAGATTTAATTTTGATGTGCTCTTAAAAGTCTTATCTGAGGATGAAATAAATAAATGAGGTTATTTTGAGTTTGTTTAAAAAAAGAAAAAAATAAAAATGGTGTCGAATATTGCATAAACTTTTTCAAAAATAAAAAGTGGTGACATGTAAAATACTTTAACAGTAGAATTGACATATATGACAACTTTTATTACATTCCATCATCTACAAATTATTTTTTAATAATTGAGGGACCTGTAATCTTTGTTTTAACTAAGAGAACTTCACAAAATATTTACAAATTACTGAGGACATTAAAATGCATTTTACCAAGTATTTTATAAATAATTATGATTTCAAAAGGTCAAAATTTCAAATTGATATTTGTATTGATTAGGAAAAACTCAAGAAAATCAAACTAAACTAATAATTTTTAAATTAGAATTTATGCCACTCGATCTACCAAATTATCATTATTAATAGGTATCAACCCCCATTCTTTTTTCTTGCATCATAATTACCTCTCAACATTGTGGGCGTTGCATCAACACTATTAAAACAACTACTTCTATAAATTATTGGCTGTCACCGATAATATCTTTGTTGAGTTAACCGTAGTTGTTGAAGAATTGAAATTATGTTGTGAATTTGAAGTTGTTAATGTTTGGCATGAAATCAACACCCTTTCAATTATCAAGATTTTAGAACAAAAGCATGTAGGACTCGGGACGTCAAATTTGACCAGCCCTGCGGGTACTCGCCCCGCCCCGAGACTCTTGAGGCAAGCCTAATCTGCCCCGTTTTGAGATGGGGCAGGCCTGCCTCAACCTGTTCACGGGTCAGACTGGTTGTGCGTCCCATGTTTTTACAACACTTGAATTTTTTTTTTATAGTTTATTTAGTTCAACTAAATACAAACTGATTTTTTTTTTTTAAAATTTTGTTTGTTCTTTTTAATATGTGTGTAAATATATATACTAATGTGAAACTCAATAAATATTAGAGTGTAAAGTTTATTTTTTTGTTAAAAAAAAAAAACAAATGAGGCAGGGTGGGGTAGGCTGGCCTCAGAATGGGTCAACATTTGTTGGCCCGTAGCGGGGCACGAGTCAAGGCGGGGCGAAATTTTAAATTGTGGGGCGGGTTTAATTTTTAATTTTAATAAGTACCTTGCCCTGCCCCGTTTCATTAACATCTCTATATAGGAACAGAGGCTCCAGAGGTTATTGGCTCACTTTCTATTTCCACATAGTAATGTGAACTCGAAAGATCTCACATTTATTTAGAGAATGAAATAAAGTTGCTGATTTTTTTTTAGTAAAAGGTGAAGAATAGTTGGCTTTGTACTCACTACACAGCTGCGTAAGTTGTTGATTTTTTTGTTGGCCAACATAGCTGTTGAGTTAGAAAATAGTTTATATTTTTCATCCAAAAATAAATGTAATGAGCTTAGTGGTTTCCTTATTTTGAATAGATGTTTCCCAATTTGAAATTTCCATAGATTCAATTGTTGTATACCCTGAATGCTTGTAGAACTCTCCTTTGATATTCAATGGAAGGCTGTTTTTTTCTTTAAAAATTTTTAAAATAAGAAAGCATAATTAAGTTCATGTAATTTTATGAAAATAACATGTGAACCCAACATACCAATATCGCAATATTTCATGTTTGAGCACGCATAAGTTAGTGAGAGAGAGAACCAAGTGTCGATTGATGAAAAATGTGGACTTAGGGTTTAATTGCAATTTGATATGTTAGCTGAATACCTCTCTACATACACACAATCACGCGCTTGCGCATATATATATATACATATATATATATATATATATATATCAGAATTACCCTTCCAACACTTGAAAGGATGTACATAAAAAGGATAACCATACGTTTGACTTGTTACTTAACTAATTTATCACATTCTTTTCTCTCTCTCTCTCTCTCTCTCTCTCTCTCTCTCAAACACACACACACACACACAACACAGCAACAATAGGTAACCCCATGTTAGATTTTTCTTTTACTTTGCACTTAACTTGATCACTATCATATTCTTTTTTGTGTTAACATGCACACTTGTTTCTTAAAACGAAGATCTGAGGATATATAACTGGGAATTTCATAATCCAAAAGGGCTTATCAGTTTGTATATGGGTCTTGTTTCGACATTAAAATAAGGTGGTAGATTTCGATGCAAGATGGTGGGGGAAAAGCAAGAACTAGAAACCAGGAAACACAGCCCAAATCTTCACACGCAAAGACAAGCAAAATAAGGGCTTCCTCGATGCCAACAAACTGGACATGGCTCTTGCTTTCTTGTTTCTCCTCTACTTTTCTATTTTTAATCTCATTACAAAAATGGGAGAGAGAAAATCTGTATTTTGGACTCTTTCACTTTCTCATCATATATTAACCAAAAGGGCTCACTTCTTTCTGATCTTTTTCCATCTTAAGTAGTTCTTCTTCTTCTCACTCATACAGCTGCCGCATCTTCTAAAGAAGATACACGGTTAGCTTCTCCACTTTTCATTCTCCTTTTCTTCCATCATTTTTTCCACAAATACTACCAGAATTGCCGTTTTATAGCGATATATCTGGGATTTGAATTTATCTATTTTTATTCGATTTTATAGCAACACACACACACACACATACATATGTAGGGTTTTGAGTTTATCTGTTTTATTTGGCTTCTGTTCCGGTTAAGAGTAATCCTTTTGCCTCAAATGTTCATTGCCAGTTAGGTGCTTTAATTGAGAGCAGAAAAGAGAAAATACATTAAAAAATGTCCATCACAGTTTCTCTTGTAGTAGTTCTTCTTCTTCTTTCTTTACATGCATGCAATGCCAGAATCTTCGGGGTGGTTTACAGTGACCATTCAGCTAAGGAGTTCCAGTATTCCACTAACAAGGTTCTCTCTCTCTCTCTCTCTCTCTCTCTCCCCTTTTCTCTCTTCCCTTCTCTCTATCTCTCTCTAAACCGAAATTGGTTATTATTTCTGGCAGGAAAGCAGTCAGAAGCTGAATCCAGGGAGTATTGACAGGAAAAAATCAGGAGAAGCAGAAAAGGGGAAGAATAAAAAGAGTGAGGCTGGAAAATATAAATATAGGGAATCAGGAATGAGGAAAAAGAAGAAGATACGGGGAGAGCAAGAAACTGGGTTTAGCCTGGATTATTTGCCACCCAGAACACATCCCCCCGTCCACAATTGAATTCCATTTTCTTTTTATACATAAGTTTCCATCACCATTTTTCTGTTTAATCCATTTCCAACCTGCTTTAATTTCGATCCTTGTTCTAATATATTTTCTAGGGAGTTTATGATTTAGGTTTTCAATTCTTTTATATTTTCACCCATAATTGAATCCCCCTTTCAACTGATGATTGATTTGGTCTGTTTGTAAATTCTATTTAATCATTCCCATATATATATATATATATTATTGACCAGTATAATACATAGATATTTTTATTTTTATATATTTTTAAAATTTAATAATATTATACTATAACAAATAAAAAAGACACAGTAAATTATAAAGATTGTAGTGGCGTCTAGTTGGTCAATCTTGAATTAATGAAAACAGGATGTGGTGCGCAAATCAAACCTGTTTCCACTTGTAATCAACAAAATAAAACAGCCCTTTAATCTATTTATTTATTTGGGAGAAATTAAATAGTTAGGTGCATGGTTGAGCCGCAAAACATATTCATTTTGTGATATTTTCAAGAAATTAACATTTTCCGTAATTTCCGATAACAATACAGAAGAACATTGTTATGAATAACAACCATCTCTACAAAATAAAGTGAGTACAAATATATATATATATATATATATATGATTGTTATCTTGCACACCAACAAGAATTAGAATAAAAATTTAGTGAATAACGATTATCCCTACAAAATAAAGTGAGCACATTGTCACGAAATTGGACTTCTTGGGCCATTTTTGCACTTGGACTTGAGAGGTTTGCACCTTCCCAAGCCCAATTCTTAAGTCCGATCTTCAAGCCCAAGCACTTAGCCCACATCCACAACCTTTGTACATAGAATTCTCTAGAACATTGTAGTATTATAGGAGAATTTTAGAGAGTATTCTAGAGAGTGTGTAGAACTCTCCATTGTGTAGGATTTTGTAGAGAATTCGGGAGACTTAATCTCCACCGTAGGATCAAATAGATCACCACCGTCCGTTGAGGAGATGTAGTAGTATAAATAGGGGCACCCAATTCATTTGTATCCATCAAGTTCCAATTAAGTTCTTCAAGTGAGTTTGAGTGAATAAAGCTTTCCTCCAAATACTTGCTCTCTTTACTTTCTTACCAACACTTTTGCACACACTTCACATTTCGAGAGAGGCTGACTTAGCAACCGCGAGGGGCGGAAATAAGCTAAGGCCGCACGGTTCGTTGTTAAGGGAACAAGTCCGTGACAAGTGGTATCAGAGCCAGGTTTGAGCTAAGAGTGTGCACGAGGAACGTGATGGCTGGAAACCAATCTAACGTGTCCGAGGAACGAGGCCGAGAGACCGTTCAAGTCCAACCCAAGAAGAGGCGCGACTAAAGCAAGGCTCGTGAGGGTTCCTCATGGGAACCGGCTGCCGCCGAACTTGGGGAAAAACTTGAAAAGGTCCAACATGAATTCAAGACGTTGGAGGATCATGTCTTAGAGGAACTTGACACGTTCAAGGGGGACGTGGAAGATATCAATAATGATATGGAGGCTCGCTTTGCCAATATTGAGGATGTCATCCAAGCCCTACGTAATAGCATCGAGGGGATGCGAGAGGACTTGGCATTGTGCAAAAGGGCCGCGGCTAGTGGGGAGGCTAGCATTTCTGTTACTCCACCAAGGGTGGAATGCCCCAAGCCAACTGGGTTCAATAGAGCTAGGGACGCCAAGGAAGTTGAGAACTACCTATGGCGTATGGAGCAATATTTCGAGGGGCTTAACCTTACAGACGAAGCATCCAAGGTAAGAACTGCTTCCCTATATCTTTCCGATACTGCCATGCTGTGGTGGCGCAGGAAGCATGCCGACATAGAACGTGGTTCATGCCGGATTGACACTTGGGACGATTTCAAGAGGGAACTCAAGCGCCACTTCTACCCCGAGAATGTGGTCTATGAAGCTCGGAGAAAGCTAAGGGAATTGAAACAAAGGGGCACTATTCGGGAGTATGTGAAAGAGTTCACAACCCTTATGCTTCAAATCCCCGGCCTAACAGACGACGATCTCCTCTTTTACTTCATCGATGGGCTGCAAAGTTGGGCCAAGCAAGAGGTACATCGACGGGGTGTTAAATCTGTAGATGAGGCCATTGCCGTCGTTGAATCCATAGCCGACTTCCAACCACATTCCCGCACTGATGCTCCCCCAAGGAAAGAGAAGTACTAAGCCAAAGGTGGGGGAGAAAGGCGAGATAGAAAAGATAGGGATGATCGGGGCAGGGACAACCGAAGGCACAACTTCGGAGGACGGGACAAGCAACCAACCCGATCCAACTATGAAGAGAGGAAGAAAGCCTTCATCCCCAAAGATGGATGCTTTGTATGTAAAGGGCCCCGTGCTATGAAAAATTGCCCAAAACTTGGGTCATTGTCAGCGATGGTGGAGAGGCACGAGTCGGAGACTCGTACGGAAGAAGAGTCGAGTCACATGGGCTCACTCCAAATCCTCAATGCACTAAAGGCAAAGCCAATAGCCACGACATCTAGCAAGGGGCTGATGTACGTGGAAGCTCACATAAATGGGGTGCCAACTAAAGCATTAGTGGACACAGGGGCTACCCACAATTTCGTGATAGAAGATGAAGCCAAGCGGTTAAAGCTTCGATGGATGAAGGGCGAGGGTTGGCTGAAGACGGTGAACGCCAAAGCTCAACCGCTCAACGGAGTAGCCCGAGGCGTAAAGCTACAATTGGGCACTTGGAAGGGCCAAGTGAATCTTTCAGTAGCACCCATGGACGACTTTAAAGTCGTGCTCGGCATGGAATTCTTGCGACAGGTAACTGCTATTCCCATGCCTTCTTTTAGTACTGTGTGTATCCTTGAAAAAGGGTCACCTTGCATGATCCCCACCATCGAGACACTTGACGGCCAAACTCGAGAGGCCAAGCAACTATCGGCCATGTAAATCACCAAGGGGGTGAAAAGAGGGGAACCAACATACTTGGCCGTAGTTAAAGAGGAGCAACAAGTCGCCGAAAAGATGGAGGAAGTACCATCCATCATTCAAAGGGTCCTTGAGGAGAACAAGGACGTCATGCCAGCAACATTACCCAACAAACTCCCACCAATGTGAGAGGTGGACCATAAAATCGAGTTGGAGCCGGGTGCTAAACCGCCCTCTATGGCTCCCTATCGGATGGCTCCACCTGAATTGGAATAACTTCGAAGGCAACTCAAGGAACTGTTGGACACGGGCAAGATCCGACCTTCGAAGGCACCTTATGGCGCTCCGTTACTTTTCCAAAAGAAGCATGATGGATCATTAAGGATGTGCGTAGACTACCGGGCACTGAACAAGGTAACTATTAAAAACCGTTACCCTATCCCATTAATTGTCGATTTGTTCGACAGACTTGGAGGAGCCAAGGTATACACCAAGATGGATTTACAAAAAGGCTACTACCAAGTCCGAATAGCAGAAGGGGACGAGCCAAAAACAGCATGCATCACAAGATACGGGTCATTCGAATGGTTAGTCATGCCATTTGGACTAACTAATGCCCCGGCAACCTTCTGCACATTAATGAACAAGATCTTCCACCCATACTTGGATCGGTTTGTGGTGGTCTATTTGGACGACATTGTCGTCTATAGTAATTCTCTTGAGGAGCACGTCGACCACCTACGAGCTGTCTTCCAAGTATTAAGGGAGAACGAGCTTTATGTTAAGAAGGAGAAATACATATTCGCCACCCAGGAAGTGCAATTTCTCGGACATGTTATCGGCCATGGGAAAATACAAATGGACGGATCCAAGGTGCGAGCCATCATGGAGTGGGAGGCCCCGACCAAGGTAACCGAACTGAGATCTTTTCTTGGTCTTGTTAATTATTACCGGCGTTTCATACAGGGATACTCGGTGCGAGTTGCTCCCTTGACGGACCTACTCAAGAAAGGCAGGACATGGGAGTGGTCCGAAGAATGTGAGGAAGCCTTCAAAGAGTTGAAGGCCGCTGTTAGCCAAGAACCTGTCTTGGCTTTACCCGATTTCATTAAGGCGTTTGAAGTACACACTGATGCTTCCGACTTTGCTATCGAAGGAGTATTAATGCAAGAGGGACATCCGATAGCCTTTGAAAGCCGCAAACTCAATGATACTGAGCGGCGTTATACGGTGCAAGAAAAGGAGATGACCGCGGTGGTCCATTGCTTGCGAGTGTGGCGACACTACTTATTGGGAGCACATTTCACTATCAAGATGGACAATGTCGCCACGAGCTACTTTCAAACTCAAAAGAAGCTCTCGCCTAAGCAAGCTCGATGGCAAGACTTCCTTGCTGAATTCGACTACACGTTGGAATACAAACCCGGAAAAGCCAACGTGGTAGCCGATGCCCTTAGCCGAAAAGCGGAACTTGCAGCCATCAGCCTAGCCAAATGGGACGTTATTGATCGCATCAAGAAGGGACTTGAGCATGACCCAATGGCTAAGGAGCTTAAGAAGCTAGCCGAGGAAGGCAAGACGCAACGCTTCTGGGTAGAGGATGGCTTACTCTACACCAAGGGCAGACGATTATTTGTTCCAAAGTGGGATAATTTAAGACGAGACCTTATCAAGGAATGCCATGACACAAAGTGGGCGGGACATCCGGGCCAAAAACGAACGATGGCACTATTAGAGACAACATACTTTTGGCCTCAAATGAAGGATAGTGTCGAGCTATACGTAAGGACTTGTCTTGTGTGCCAACAAGACAAGTTGGAGAATAGGCAACCCGCGGGACTGCTCGAGCCACTACCCATTCCCGAAAGACCGTGGCATTCCATTAGCCTGGACTTCATTAGCGCCCTACCAAAGTCTGAAGGCTATGGGTCTATCATGGTGGTGATAGACCGATTCTCCAAGTATGGTACTTTCATTCCCTGTACCAAAGATTGCACCGCTGAGGAGGCAGCGAGGGGATTTTTCAAACATGTTGTGAAGTACTGGGGTCTGCCAAGGAACATAGTGAGCGACAGAGACCCCCGCTTTACGGGACGTTTATGGACGGAATTATTCAAGCTCCTTGGCACCGAACTTAACTTCTCCACAATCTTTCACCCGCAAACAGATGGGCAGACTGAGCGGGCAAATGCCTTGTTGGAGTGCTATCTGCGGCACTTTGTGAGTGCTAATCAACGAGATTGGGCCAAATTACTTGACATTGCCCAATTTTCGTACAACTTGAAAAGGAGTGAAGCCACAGGGAGGAGTCCATTCGAGTTAGCCACGGGACAACAACCCCTGACTCCCCACACGCTGGCAACACCCCTCATTGATGGGAAAAGTCCGGGAGCGGCCAAGATGGCAAAGTCATGGGAAGAACAAGCCGACATCGCCCGAGCATGCTTAGAGAAAGCCCGCAAGCGTATGAAGAAGTGGGCGGATGAAAAGAGGCGACCTCGGGAGTTCAATATTGGGGACCAAGTCCTTGTGAAGCTCTTGCCACAACAATTCAAAGCCTTACGGAGTTTGCACAAAGGCTTGGTACGAAGGTACGAAGGCCCATTTCCCATCACTACCAAGGTAGGCAAGGTATCTTATCGTGTTGACCTACCTAGCACTTTAAAAATTCATTCGGTCTTCCATGTGAGTATGTTGAAGCCGTACAATGGAGACATGGAAGACCAAAGCCGTGGGTATTCTCATCGAGCACCTCCCGTAGTGACCAAGTCATTTGACAAGGAGATTCAAGAGGTGTTATCGAAGAGAGTTGTTCGAAGGAGAGGCGTTCCACCCCGCACCGAATGCTTAATTAAGTGGAAGGGACTGCCAGAGTCTGAGGCAACGTGGGAACCCGAAGATGACTTGTGGCAGTTCAGGAACAACTTCACCAATACGAGGCGACGAGGACGCCGCCGGAATATGTGGGGGAGAATGTCACGAAATTGGGCTTCTTGGGCCATTTTTGCACTTGGACTTGAGAGGTTTGCACTTTCCCAAGCCCAATTCTTAAGCCCGATCTTCAAGCCCAAGCACTTAGCCCATATCCACAATCTTTGTACATAGAATTCTCTAGAACATTGTAGTATTATAGGAGCATTTTAGAGAGTATTCTAGAGAGTATGTAGAACTCTCCATTGTGTAGGATTTTGTAGAGGATTCTGGAGACTTAATCTCCACTGTAGGATCAAATAGATCACCACCATCCGTTGAGGAGGTGGAGTAGTATAAATAGGGGCACCCAATTCATTTGTATCCATCAAGTTCCAATCAAGTTCTTCAAGTGAGTTTGAGTGAATAAAACTTTCCTCCAAATACTTGCTCTCTTTACTTTCTTACCAACACTTTTGCACACACTTCACATTTCGAGAGAGGCTGACTTAGCAACCGCGAGGGGCGGAAATAAGCTAAGGCCGCACGGTTCGTTGTTAAGGGAACAAGTCTGTGACAACATGTACATATATAATTGTTATCTTGCATATCGATAGCGAGATCAACTTATGTGACAATAAAATATATATTGTATCAGGAAAATTGTAAAATTAGTTTTGTATTTTTTTACTTTATCAATTTCATTATATATCTTTTTTAATGCTTGATTTTAGTCCTATTTTTTATGAGAATTAATAATGTCGTCGGAAAAAATATGTGTCTCTCACGTGACCTCAAATAAATTGAGGCTTTATAATTTTTGGCCAACTCGATTACGTGGTAGCGCCAGCGTGGAATATTAGGCTACGCTGGATCAGACTGGAGGGTTTAAAGGAACAAAAACAACAATTTGTCTATTTGTATCAAACCTTGTTCTACTTGGTCTAGATTTGGAGGTATATGGAGGGAATGCCTTAGAGAGTTAGCTTCGATCCGGGCTTTTCCTTTCTGAATGGTTCATAAAATTTGTGAATGATAAATTGTTGTTTATGTTCTTTTAAGCCCTTCAATCTTGTCAAACATAACGTGATATTTTACATTGACACTCCATGTAAACGAGTTAGCAGGATTATAAAGCCCCAATATTTTGAAGGTCACGTGAGAGGCGCATGTTTTTTCAATAATATTATTAATTTTCATAAAAAATATAACTGAAATGAAGCTGATAAATATAGAATTTACGTTCAATTCAGGATTATTATGTATAGTGGTTTAGGCAATTGCATGTACCTAGGTGATGAGTTTATGATGATTTTGTTATATGTTGTTACGTCACATGTTTATTGAAGTTTTGACAGAAAAATAGACAATTAAAGTTGCACAGATCACGCCACGACTCACACGTAATAAAAATTAAAAAAAATTAAACTTTCATGCTCACATGTTCAGTTGAAACCAAACCTCCTCCCCGCTCGTGGTAATTTTCTGAAATCTCCTCTTTAAAATTGTAAGTTTCACTAGATATTGCACGCACGCACACTGTACATGATCAAGTTAAGTGGAATATTTTAATTTTTTTAGTAAATCATTTGTTCCCAAGGTCGATTTTCATATGTGTTTGAGGTCGTGTTGTTTATTAGCACGTCCAAGTCATTTACTACGTCAAAAACTAAAAGTTCATAATTTAATTCGGTGATAAGTGGCGCGCCCACAATTATTTGGTGAGGATTTCAAATACTAACAAAAAAATAAAATGATATGAATAATTAAATTGATAAAGAATGAAATTGTTGAAATTAAAAAATAAAATACTCATTTGGGACCGCCTATCAATATTAGAACAAGTCTTACAGAATTTGCTTACTATTATTAGTGATCTTCAAAAATTGTACCGTGAATGGGAGATGAATACCATTAACATGGATCAGTTGTTCAAATAAAGAGGGCCCACATAGTATTTCAGAATCCGAACATCCACACTTCAAGATTGCTATTGAAATTAATATTAAATTACTTTTTATTTATTTAGAAAAAAATAATTAGAACTATACAATTCAATTTTTTCTTTTTCACATGTAATATAATTTTTGAGAGCATATAATTTTGAAAATACAATGTGTAAATGACAAATTAATTAATTAATAGCCTATGTAACGCACGTTTATAAGTGGTGTTAACATGGGAATTATATAAATATTTCTGTACCAATTTGTATGATTATTTAACCAAATACATAATTATAAGTATATTTATATTTACTTTTTTTATTATTTTATTTTATATGCTAGTTTAAATTGAACGTGGATTCACCACTAAATTAATAAAATTGGTTGTATTTACTTAAAGTGCGTCAATTTCAAAATGAATTAATGAAATTTGTTGTATTTGCTTAAAGCGAGTTTGGATTTGCTAATACATTAATGATTTTATTTTTATTTAATTTATTTATTAAATTTGACGTCTTAATTGTTTAAAAAAATAATTTTTTAATAATTGGTAATTTACTTAATAATATGGAATTACAACCATGCATTATAATTTCAATAGACATATGCTCGTGCCATGTGCGTGCGGTTTGACTTCTTTATATGCACATTTACAGAGTCTTAATCATTTAGTATTTTTATTCTAATTTAATCGATAAATTTTATCTATAAATATAAAAATAAAAAAATTTAAATTTTCATGCTCGCATTTTTAGTTGAAACCAAACCTCCTCCCTCGTGGTAATTTTCTGAAATCTTCTAAGGTTAATTTTCTTTTGTGTTTCAGGTCATGTTGTTTATCAGCACGTCCATGTTATTTACTTTATCAGAAGACAAAAGCCCACAATTTAATTCGATCATAAGCGACGCTCGCACAATTATTTGGTGAGAATTTGAAACACTAACTAAAAAATATATGATTTTAATAATTAAATTGATAAAGATTGAAATTAAAAAATAAAATACTCATTTTGGACCGCTTATAAATATTAGAATGAGTTTTACAAAATTTGCTTAGTAGGGATCTTCTTGTTCAAATCACAAGGGCCCACCACAAAGTATTCTAGAATCCAAACATCCAGATTTCAAGATTGGTATTGAAACAAATATTAAATTATTCTTTATTTATTAAGAAAAAATTAATGAGAGCTATACAATTTTTTTTTTATATGTATCATAATAATTTAGAGCATAAAATTTTGAAAATACAACGTATAAATGACAAGTTAATTTATTAATAGTGTATGTAACTCACATTTATAATTGGTGTTAATATAGAAAGTCTATAAATATTTCTATAATTATTTGACAATAATAAATGCACCTATTTGTATGCTTATTTAACCAAATACGTAATTGTAAGTATATTTATATTTACTTTTATTATTCATTTTTTGTATATGTTAGTTTAAATCGAATGTGGATCCACCGCTAAATTAATAAAAAAATTTGTATTTAATTAAAGTGAATTTGCAAATAAATTAATTAAATTTTTTCGTATTTGCTTAAAGCGAGTGTGAATTTGCTAATACATTAATAATTTTATTTTGTATTTAATTAATTTATTGAATTCGACGACTTAATTGTTAAAAATTTATAACTTTTTTATAATTGGTAATTTACTTAATAATATGATATTACAACCAAGCATTAGAATTTCAATTGACATCTAATTTTATTCAAAAATAATTGAGCTGTATTTTAGAGGATTCGTTGCGAATAGGGGCACCAAAAATTAAGTTTATAAACATATTATTAAAATATAAAGACACGTATTAAGAATATATACACAATTAACACAAAACAACAATTAGATAACGATAAAAGGATGTTTCTAAATACACTACAATATTTATTTTTTACACTATTTTATTATAAATACCACAAAAATTATATTTAAAATACTAAATTTACTAAATACACCACATAAAATATCAATTATATCATTTAAACAAAAAAAAAAAATATATATATCAACCCCACCCCAACCCAGTCTCCCGTCACCGAAACCCCAACCATCTCCCCAAATTGAAAACCATCACCTCCCCCACTTCGCTTTCCAGACCCAGTCGCTACAAGAAGTACAATGTTGTTGTTTTTTTTTTTTTTTTTTTTTTTTTTTTTTTACCTTATTTTGATAAGAATAAGCAAAATTTACAGATGCAAGACAAAAAAACAAAAAAACAAATAAAATAAAATAAAATAATAATAATGTGTTCGGATTTGGTTGGCCAAACACATCATACAATATTTGATTTTTGTAAGCCAAGCGCATCAATCATCGTTTTCTATAAGTCGACTATTTTATAAAGTGTTGAATTTTGATGTATTTGCTGAACATTTTATAAAATGTTCGATTTATATTAACCGAATGCTTCATTATAAATTCGGATTGTGTTAGCCTAACACTCTATCAAAAAAATATTCTTTTAAATTTTTTATTTTAATAGCATTAACATGATATATTATATTTAAAGTTAACAATTTTAAATGTCAAACCCAACGTGTTCGTTATCAACACCCAAAGCAGCTGAAGCCCATAATGGTATTTCACCGCCTGAAAAAGCCGCTGCCACTACATGGTCATTTGATAACTCTATATTAGAGTTATTTTTGTACCCTTCAACTTAAATTCATGTAGAAAATAGTGATGAATTTAGTGAATTTTAGTATAATATAATAGAATTAGATTTTTGTTTTGTTTTGTAGTTTGTATAAATTAAATGTATAATTTTTCCGTAATTTCATGTAAAAAAATAGGGCTGGAGCTGAATTTGGGGAACCAAAGCTAAAAGTGCAAAATGTCTGAAAAGTCCCCAGTTGCTGGGAGCAATGCTGCAGCAATACAGGAAGTCAATTTCTTTACCCAGGAAATTCGAATTCAAATTGCTAACTGTACAAATTAAGTCTGCCAAGCTGACGTGGGCCAGCTTATAAAGCAAAGGGGTGAATGAATCGGCAGGAAAATAATCATGGGACAATTAAATGGGCTACCAAGAGTGGAAAAGAGTGGTGGGCCTTGATCCTCATCAGCAAAAAGAAGTAGGGCAACAGGACAAGAAAAAGAAGGAGAGCAGAAAAACAAGAGAGGCAGAGGAGCACGCATGAAAGAGGGAGAAGGAGAGCTGCTGGACCAGGAACGAAAATCTATCATCCTCAGCAGTTTTTCATCTAGAATTCAAGGAGAAGAAGAAGAAAACAACAAGAAGAAAGAGAAGAGGAAGGAAGCTCGAAAAACAACACTCCCAACAACTTAATCCTCTCTTCTTCAATCTCTTTTATTCCCCTGTTTTCTTTTGGAATTTAATTTCAGATTTCTATGGATGATATATTAGATATTTGGAATGTATTTTCTAAGCTAATCATGAGCTAAACATATTGAAGACTTGAATTGCTAATGGAATTTGAATCGTTTTATTGAGACTTTTATGCATTGTTGAGTGATTTGTGCTATTGTTCATTCAAGTAGGCATATGATTAATGTTTGTTATTGTTTGGCCAACAATGACGAATTTACAAGCTAGATTTAATATTGGAAATGTTAGGTCTAGTGGAAATTGCTTGAATGACGCAAGTGTATAACCAATTCTAGGTGATTGTTGTGAATGGTATATGAATATATTGTTCGCCTTGCATAACTATATGAATTGATTATTATATCGATGTTCCAATTTCCATTAGACATAGGAATATGTTCAATTAGAAAAAGGAATGTATAACATAGCATTTGGAAAAATTCTATGTGTCAAGAGAGAATTCATGTTAACCTTATAACATTGCACTAAAAAATAATGCCGTTTAACATTGATTAATAAAATCCAATTCAAAAGAAAATTAGTAATTCAAGTCTAATACATCCATCTTGTGAAATTTCTTGCTGCCATTGATTGTGAATTGAGCAACAAATTGTTGGAAATGTTTTCTTTAATTCTTGGTTAAATTGTATAAGTAGAACCAAACCATCCACACAACTTATCATTCATTTATTTGGTTGGTATTTGCAATTTATTTTAATTTCAATACCTGAGAAGACGATAAAACTCATCATTATATTACTTGTTGACTACGTGCACTTGCGTATCAACCAACAAGTTTTTTGGCGCCGTTGCAGGGGATTGTAATTTAAAATTTTTGTGATATCAATAACTTTGCAATTTATTTCTTTATTTTGTCTAATCTTGATTGTTGTTCTTGTGCTTTAATAGGTTGATTTTATGTATGAACGAGCAACAAGATTTTGGATTAGATCCTTTTGACCCCAAGATTGAACGCACATTTAGAAGAGGAAGAAGGGAACAAAGAGGACAGCGGACTCAACATCAAAGTAACATGGCCGAAGACGGTATAAATGTGGTTGCCAATGCAATTGTGATGGCTGATGACCGAGAGAGAGCCATACGAGAGTATGCTGTCCCAATGTTCAATGACCTTAATTCGGGCATCATTCGACCTGAAATTCAAGCACTTCAATCCGAGTTGAAGCCGGTGATGTTCCAAATGTTGCAAACGGTGGGTCAATTTAGCGGGCTAGCTACTGAAGATCCTCACCTTCATCTTCGTTCATTTTTAGAGGTAAGTGATTCTTTCAAGCTCCAAGGTGTTACGGAGGAGGCCTTGAGGCTGAAATTATTCCCTTTTTCATTGAGGGATCGAGTTAGAGCATGGCTTAACACTCTTCCACCGGATTCTATTGCTTCTTGGAATGATCTTGCCGAGAAATTTTTGATGAAGTACGATGAAGTACTTCCCTCCTACAAAAAATACCAAGTACCGGAATGAGATTATTTCTTTCCAACAATCGGAGGATGAATCCGTGTGTGAAGCTTGGGAGAGATTCAAGGAGTTGTTGAGAAAGTGCCCCCACCATGGAATTCCTCATTGTATCCAAATGGAGACTTTCTACAATAGTCTTAATGCCTCTACTCACATGGTGTTGGATGCTTCGGCAAATGGAGCTATTCTTTCTAAATCATATAATGATGCATATGAGATCTTAGAGAGGGTTGCCAACAATAATTATCAATGGTCCAATACAAGAGCACCAACCGGTAAGAAAACGGCTCAAGTTTCTTCCATGAGCAACATTTTGAAAAATTTAAGTTCGGGGGGAATGGCACCAACAGCCCCTATGGAACAAGCAGCGGCTATTTCATGTGTTTATTGTGAAGATGGTCACACATTTGATTGTTGTCCTTCCAATCCAGCCTCGGTTTGTTATATGGGAAATCAAAACTCCAACCGCAACAATCCATATTCCAACTTTTATAATCCGGGATAGAGGTAATATCCAAATTTCTCTTGGGGAAATCAAGGCAACAACTCGAATAATGCACCAATGCAAGGCAAGCCTAACTTCCCACCGGGATTCTCCAATCAACAACAACAACAAAGATTTCCTCCACAAGCTACCCAAACCAACTCTCTTGAAAATTTGATGAAGGAGTATATGGCTAAGAACAACGCAATGATTCAAAGTCAAGCAACTTCGTTGAGAAATCTTGAGGTTCAAATGGGGCAATTATCAAATGAGTTGAGAAATCGACCTCAAGGTGCTTTACCGAGTGATACAGAAAATCCAAGAAGAGAGGGCAAAGAACATTGCAAGGCTATCACATTGAGAAATGGTAAGGATTTAGAGCTGAATGCCAAGGAAGCTAATCAGAAAAATGAGTCCACTTCAATCCAAAGGAATGCTAAAACAGAAAAACAAACTGGAAATTCAAATTTAATTGTCACATAGTCTGCCCAGAAAGCTACAACATCAATTCAGCAAACTGCAGAGCAGCAAGCTGGTGCAAAACTGCCACCTCCATTTCCTCAACGTTTTCAAAAGCAGCAACAAGATGTCCAATTTCGGAGATTTTGAGATGTTTTAAAGCAGCTCCACATCAACATTCCATTGGTGGAGGCATTGGAACAAATGTCCAATTACGTGAAGTTTTTGAAGAACATCTTAACCAAAAAGAGAAGGCTTGGAGAGTTTGAAACGGTTGCTTTGACAGAAGGACCCATTGCAATCTTCAAAAACAAAATTCCTCCTAAATTAAAGGATTCAGGGAGTTTTACTATCCCTTGTTCTATTGGTGGTAGAGATGTTGGTAGAACTTTATGTGATTTAGGAGCAAATATTAATTTGATGCCTATGTCTATTTTCAGGAAACTCGAAATTGGCAAAGCAAGACCAACCACTGTAACATTGCAATTGGCCGATCGATCTATGGCACATCCGAAGGGTAAGATTGAATATGTCTTGGTGCAAGTGGATAAATTTATTTTTCCGGCAGACTTTATTATTCTTGATTATGAAGCGGATCGTGAGGTTCCAATTATTTTGGGGAGACCATTTCTTGCCACCGGGAGAACGTTGATAGATGTTCAAAACGGAGAGCTTACAATGTGGGTGAATGATCAACAAATGACCTTTAATGCATTCAATGCACTGAGATTCCCATATGAAATTGAAGAATGCTCTATTTTGAATGTGATTGACATTACGATGGCTGAAAAAGTTAAAAAAGAAACGCGCAAGGATCATTTTTCGCTGTCATTTATTGATAAGATGCTGGACAAATTAGTAGGGAAGGAGTGTTATTGTTTTATTGACATACATTTTGGTTATAATCAAAGATCTATTGATCTTGAAGATCAAGAAAAGAACACTTCTACTGGCCCCTATGATACATTCACTCTTTGAAAAATACGGCCCGAACCAAAACCGCCCCCACAACCAGCCTTATTCCCTACATCCTACAAGAGGAATCCAAAGAGTAGGACTCCGTCTAACCCACCAGGGAGTTCTTCAACCCCAACTTATATGTCTCTTTTGTTTTAGTTTTGTGATATGTTGTTTGTATTTGTGTCATAGTGGTAGTTATGTGTTCATCTTGTTAGTCGTGGTAGAAATGTGTGGCGTGTTTGTCTAATGATGTGTATTTGTTGTTTTATGTGATAGTTAAGAAGTTTATGTGTTTCCCTAACATGGCTAATTTATGTGTGTTGCTTAATGATGATGCTTCAAATATTTTGTTTTTGTTTTTTAGAACTAGCCTAATATGCTTGCATACACTTAGTTGTTTATTGTGTTTTTGGGTTGAGAAGAATTGCAATAATAATATCATTTCCATCATGTGTGCATAGCTTCACCAATCAATATTGAATCCCTATGAACCGGTTAGATTCTTTGGAGAGCCTAAGTCTTCAAAATGTTGCTTAGTGTTCCATTTGAAACGAAATGTTAGATGACACTTATTCGATGATATGATTTAGGCCATCCTTGGATCGTTTGAGCCTTTTTAGCCATCCGTACGTATTTTCTCTCAGTCACCCCATTTGAGCCTAATTAACAATTTTTTCTTTTTAGCCAATAATTAGATTTGCCTCTAAGAATAATCCTCCATTTTACCCCCCTTTATGCATCTCGATTTTTTATACTTATATTTAAGGCTGCATTCCAAATGGAAGTGAAACATTCTCATGTTGTGGTATGCATAATATTTAGGAGAATATCATATATTCAATTGCTTTTGATACCACATTGGGGACAATGTGTTCCTAAGTTTGGGGGGAAGGCATATATTACATTCGAAAAGCGAGCTGCTATGAATTGTTGAAAAAAATAAATCAAATCACCCAATTTGCTGCATCAATACTTAACAGTGGCAATAATATAATTCGATGATTTGTGGGGTGCATGTTTAAAAATGAGGGGAGTGTTTGAAAGAGTTAGTGTGGGTCCTAGAAAGTTGAGATGTTATGGTATTTTGAGCCAAAAATTTCCTCCATTACCCTACCCTCACCTAAGCCTAACATTACAAGCTTAATGAAGTCCTATTGATCTTTATTTGGGTGTAATTCTACTTAAGTAGAGAAGGGTTCATCAAGTTAATCGATGAAGGCACAATGTTAGGTTTTAGGATGGAGGTATATCTTGTTCTAGGAAAATCGAGGTTGTTTTGGAGAGAGCTATGAACACAATGTGGAGAGACACATGCATTATAATTTTATCACAACTTTAACACTTGAAAAATTAGGTTAAAAGCAATTGCATGAAAACATTATTTTCATCATTTTTAAATAAATTTTTGAAAGCATGCACCATTGTGAAGCCATGCACTGAATTCATCATTATTTCTCAAACGCTGCATCATCAACAGTTTTTCTTGTGAAGGACTGTTAGAATTTTTGTTTTTTTTAAAATAATTTAAATTAAAAGTATATTTATCATATTTAATTTTATTAATAAAATTAATTTAGTGTAGAAAGTAAATTTGATGTTGGCTTCAGCAACACAGGATAAAGTCGCGTCTTTATCCACCCATTCCACTTCTTTCTCCGCCATCTCAATTTACTCATGGCGCCGCCACTCACAGTGGCAGTGATTGGCGCCGGCGTGGCGGGGCTGGCCACAGCTCGAGCCCTCAAAAGTGAAGGCCACCAAGTTGTGGTATACGAAAAGTCGGAGAAAATAGGTGGCACATGGGTATGCGAATCCAAAGTCGAGTCCGATCCGCTAGGCCTCGACCCGAACAGAGAAACTGTACACAGCAGCCTATACCGTTCTCTTCGCATCAACCTTCCTAGGCAGCTTATGGGATTTCCGGACTACCCATTTTCCACCAAGAAAAATGGTGATCCGAGAACTTTTCCGGGTCATGAAGAGGTGCTAGAGTTTTTGAATGAGTTCGCAACACACTTTGGACTCACTGAGTCGATCCGCTTCGGGACTGAAGTTGTCCGAGTTGAGGCGGTGGATTTGAGGAATCATCAATGGGTTGTTGAGTCCAGAAGAAACAAGTCGAGAATGAGCGAGGTTTTTGATGCGGTAGTGATTTGCAATGGGCACCATACTCAGCCAAGAGTCGCTGATTTTTCAGGTACAATAATTTCAATATTAATTGTTTAATGAATTAAATTTTTTCCTTTGTATGTTTATCACAAGAACCTTAAAATAGAAAAATAAAAAAATAAAAAGATCAAAATTATCGGGTGCCCGACCCATTTAAACTTGTAAAATCTGCAGGCAGAGAAAAATGGCCTGGGAAACAGATCCACAGTCACAATTATCGGGTGGCCGACCCATTTCAGGATCAGGTAAATAATTCCTTCCTACTTTTCTTTTTCTTTTTTATAATTCTTTGGGCTACAAGTTTTATTTTTCAGGGTCGAAGCAGAAAAACATATTTGGGACGTGTGGAACAAAACATATATTTGTTCCATAAAGCATTTCATTTTATTGGTTTCATTTATGTGTAAATATGAATATGTAGGTAATACCTTTGATAAAATAATGAATAAATCATATGAAGGATAAAATTAATTACTTTTGAATTTTTTTTTTTATACAAAATTAAATCGTTTTTTTCATTTAAAAATAATACTTTTAATTTTAATAATGAGTTTTTTACCCTCATTAGTAATACTTTGAAAATAAAAGTAATAAGATTTCAACAAGCTACTTTGAAAAGCATTATTAATAAATCTTAAAGATAAAAAATGTTACTATTTCGATAAAATTTGATACCTTTTCGGGTAAAAGTAATACATTTGATTTTAATAATGAATAAGATTTTTGAATCTTATGATAATACTTTTAAAGCTAAAGTAATACTTTTATTTTTTAAATGAAAAATAATATTTTGTGAAAAAATAATTCTAATGAATCTAAATGACAAAAAAAGTTCATACTTCTTCAAGAAAAGAATTAATACTTCCTCGATAAAAAAATGATACATTTTTCAACAAAAGTAATATTTTAATTTTAATAATGAATGTTTAATTTTTTTTTAGTCTCATTAGCAATACCTTTGAAACAAAAGTAATAGTTTTTCAAGTAATACATAGCCGGTTCAAAAAAAGTATAATTTCTTGTTGAAAAAGTAGTAGTTTTTGTTGGAAAGCTATTCATTTCATGAAAGTGCAAGGAAGTGGGTTGATCATGCGTTGATCGCGTTAACTCGGTGTTGGTTCATTTTCGACACATTTGATTGAACATAAATCATGTGTCCTTTGTTCGAACTCCATGTTACAGGAGCAACTGCATGTCTAGCTTACTGTGAAACCGTCTTACATGAAAACGAACTGTCTATTTATTATATTGGAGCATGTTACATGTAGATTGTGGTGGTGATTGGAGATGGAACCAGTGCAAAGGATATTTCAGCAGAAATTTCCAGTGTAGCCAAGCAAGTTCATCTTTCATCAAGATCCCCCAACGTTAACATCGCCAAGTTGGCTTTTAGGGATAACATGTGGCAGCATTCGATGGTGATAATTTCTACTATAAACTCCATTAATATTTCACCTCAATTAGGTTTGATTGTGGACACTGACTTGTAGATTGATCATGTGGATGAAAATGGAGAAGTTGTTTTCCAAGATGGTGCTTCTATTCATGCAGATATCATCCTCCATTGTACTGGGTATAGTCCACAATTCTCCCTTAGTATTTAGATTCACACATTTATTTGTTGATTTCTATCACAAAATTTTGACAGGTTCGAGTATGATTTCCCATTCTTGAAGACGGGGGGAATTGTAACTGTGGAGGATAATCGTGTTGGACCCCTTTACAGACATACATTTCCTCCAAAGCTTGCTCCCAATCTTTCTTTTGTTGGGCTCACATATCATGTTTGTACTCTCTCTCTCTCTCTCCATTAATTTTGAATCATTCTGATCACTGACATGAGCTGCTTCTCTTGTAAAACACTGCAGTCTCCTATATTTGTGATGATCGACCTGCAAGCCAAGTGGGTGGCCCATGTTTTATCCGGCAAGGCCCAACTGCCATCCGTGGAGGAGATGTTGATGGAGGTTCGACAGTACTACGAGTACATGGAGGAGAAAGGGATACCCAAACACCACACTCATAGCCTTGCTCATAAGGTAAGTACGTAGTTCACATCAGTGCTGGAAAAGATGTTACTTTTTATTTTTTAATAATTGAGGAATGATTTTGAATCGATATTTGGTACAGTTTGAGTACTTGGATTGGCTAGCTACTCAGGTGGGATTAACAGGGGTCGATGAAAGAGTTCGGATGTTATTCACGATTCACTTGAAGTTCAGGCTTAAGAACGGAGATTGGAGGATTAGGGATTGGGAACCTGTCAATAGGATTCAAGAAGAGGATGTATGGGTGAATCATCCATCTTTCATCTTACACACACCTACATCGGGTCCAGCCGGTGTATGAAAATATACCCGAGCCCAACCCATGCACGATAGTTCGATTAAACCTGTAATACTTGCAGTGTTGCACATGTAAGGGTTGGCTAGCCCAGGTGTCCTCTAGCTATCACTCTGATGTTCAAGATTATAAATAAAAATACTGAAAGAGAAATAAAAAGATATAGTTCAAGAATTCAAGAGAGAAGGAAATCGAGAGTGTCAGCCAGACAGACGGCGCATGTCTTCCTTTCTCCAACTTTCCTTCAATTCGCTCACTTCCTCCCTCTCTCTTCTCCAAAACCGGCGCTAATGCCTCCAAGGTTTTCTCATTTTTTAAGTTGAAATATGTGAGAACTTCCGAATCTGCAAAACAATAAACAAAAATATATATGAGAATGTCCGAATCTACAAAAAATAAACAAAAATATAGCATGATAAGAAAATTATGCAAGAAATAAAAGTACTTTTTTCAATTCTACTTGGAATTATACCTCGAAAAACTTAAGTTTCGATGGTCGGATGATTATTTGTGATTAAGAAAGTATTTTATTTTGATGCCACTGAGACTATAAATTAAATGGGCGAATATTGAGTAAATCAAACAGCACGAGCAAAACGGGGAAGCGTAATTATTGGATGGCATACCGATTGTCCTTTTTTTTTTTAATGCAGAGTTGCGATGCAGTTTGTCCCGCTCTTTAAAACTGACATCTTGGGAGTTGCTTATGAATCTGGGCCCAGCCCACAACCATATAATGTTGCATATTGAATAGATTTAATTTAGGCCTGGTCCTGACTCTTCCTTACCAGCCTGGATCTAATTAATGTATATCGAGGCTTCTTAATTAAAATAACCTTCTCTCTTTAAAGAAAATGAAAAAAAGTTAAAACTTATTGTTGGCTGTATTTAATACTAATGGTGAGAAATTGGAAAAAAATAATAATAAGGTAACAAATTAGTAGTAATATTTTTTAGTTAAATAATACTATAAAATAGGTTGTACGGTACATTCAATGCACATAAGATTTTGTGCAACTTATTATATTATTATTAAAGATAATAATTTAAAATAAAAAGTATTTGGTCACACCTATCAAACCATTGACCAGTATGATTGGCACGAACCAATAAGGCTCGGTTTCTTTACATGTTGGGATTGTATATGATTGGATGGGATGGAGGATTAAAGTTGAGATATGGATAATTTTGAAAACGTATATCCATTGTTTAGTTTATAAGATAATAATAGAATATTTAATATAATTTTATACCATCCCATGTTTACTTTGTAGGATTAATGCTGGATAAATATGTAATGACAAAATTGCCCTTAAAAAGAGGATTATACATGTGAAAAGTAGGGGTAAAAAAGGTATTACATATTTTAAGTCAAAGGAAGGATAAATTTTACTCCAGGGGAATAGGTAGGATTGTTATCAGCCGAATTATCCAAAAAATTTAAAATTATCACGAGTCAAAGGGATAGACCCGATTTATAATTCATTCAAGTAAACGAATGATTACATTGAATAATTTGTTCCTATCCAAATTCATCAAGTCAAGTAAAAGTATCTTAACAAAACTAATTTGATCATTAATTTAAAAATCAGTGAAAATTGTATTGTTCCTTCTCAACTATACTTTGTGTTAATTCTTATACTTAGATTAATCCCTTTTGACAAAATGTTTTCTGTTTTGCCAATAATTCGTTTCATATATATCTACAAAGTGAAGATGTGCACGAACATGTTCATGGTTTTGTTATGTCTTTCCAAGAAGACACACTTTTACAAAAGAAGGATTAAAGTGACTCCTTCATAATTGTTTTTGAAATAATATGATAGTGTACGGAAATTTTAATTTGATATTTTTTAACTTTGGCTTTGTTCAATATATTTTTTAATTTTATAGGTTTTTTTAAAGAAATAATAAGTAATAAAATATTACTTTGATTTAACACAATTTATATCCAATGTTGCCGAAATTTGAAAATTTCATAAGAAATTTTGGATGCGACACTTCTAATTCACTTACAATATAGGTTGTCCGACCTTCCAATCATCAATTATCGACGAGTTTTAAAATTTCATCAAAATCGACTATAAATTAAAATAAATAAAAAATTAAAGATCATTATCAAAATTGCGTAAAATTAGAAATCATATATATTCTACAAGGCAAAATTTAAAGGTCATGAATTGAAATGTTTTTCTAAGTGTCTATGCTTTATCTATTTCCATTAAAAAAATTGGTAGATGTGTCCCGTAATTATACTAATGCATGTAATAATAAAAAATAAATTTGAAATTTATTTAAAAAGAATTAAACGTATGTAGATAGACTTAACTAATATTCAGTGATGATCTCATTGGCGAAATTTCAACTAGTATGTAATTTGGATCCTTCGGTGAAAGATATTTCATTTCGTATGACATCGCACTAATGCATATTACTTGTATTATAATAACCATTAAAAATATAATTATAAATTATTCCTTTACACACACAAAGATGATGATGATGATGATGATGATGATGATGATGATAATAATAATAATAATAATAATAATAATAATAATAATAATAATAATAATAATAATAATAATAATAATAATTAAATAAATAAAAGGACAAACTGAAAATATCTTTGGTTTGAAAATACCCATGCACCTTTAAAATCAAGCTCTAAGGTCTAATTTATGATATTTTTTTAATTTTATCAATATAAGTCGTATGTATATTTTAACAAATATAATGCATAACCTACGTATATATACATACAGCAACATTCAAAGGCTTCTTGATTTTCAGATGGGTTTAAGAGATTAACAGTTAGCACCAACAAGCACCCCACATCAAAATCCTCTCCCACCATACCCATTCTAAAGCTCATAAACTAATCCGAAAATACTAAAAGGTCTTTACAGAAAACATAATGCTAGCACATTAAAAACCCTAATCACAGAAACTGATTAATGACAAGGCAGAGATTAACATGGGAGGACGAGCAACTGAAGTTCTTAGTACGGAGACACACCCACGTTGGAAGCAGTAAGAAACCCATCTTTCATGAGGACATCATCTCCTTCCTGAAGATCGACAACGAACAAAGGTTGCAGAAAATACTAAGAAAATTGGGTAAGTTCAAAGGAAATTGTATGAGGGTTTCAAATATATGTACGTAAGCCAAGTCTCTGCTGAGTGAAAAATGTGTGAAATTGGTTTATGAAGTGGTTCCAATTTAGGGTTTCTGATGAGGATACCTGTTGGCACACATTTGGTTTCTTCACGGGTTGATCAGGCATGAGTCCGAAGTGAATGTGTGGGAAGTGGGCCCACTGTTTGTAAGAAAACAAATAGAATCAAAACCTCACAAAGGAAAAAATAAAAATAAAAAATTCAACTAATTAAAACGATACAAAGTCAACAACCCTAGTTAAAACGAAGGCTGGGTGAGATATAGAGAAAATGTGTCTATTTGTGTGTGTGTGTGTGTGTCTGTGTTTTAATTTCTTGAAACCTACATTTTTGGCAGCAGCACTAAAGGCCTCCCTGTGACTTATATCAGGATTTCCAGCTTTGATGCGTTGGATTTCATCCCTGCAAATGTATTGATGAATTGTCAATTTCATTCTTCAAAGATTTTGCTCATAATTATGAAATAATTTCAAGAATCGATTAGATTCTTCATAAGAGATGCATTAAACCTAGTTGTCGGATGCACATATATAAAGCTGCAAGAACACAAATCTATGCACACACCCTGGGGTAGGGGGGGGGGGAGAGGTTAGGTCATAATTCAATCTTTGGGCAAGGATTTCAAAATATTGTGAATAGAGAACCAAACATTCTGTAATGCTACTTTAATATACCTTTAGCAACCCTAATAATAAAAATATATAGTATTCTACCAGAAAACAAATTAATTTTATGTTGGATATATTATTTTATTAGTATATGATACGTGTCATTATATGGTAACATGATATGTACATGTATTAACTAAATCAAATACGAAATTACTATACAATTAACTTTTATCATAGCAGAGTGTGGTGTGTGTGTGTGTTATATATGCTTGTATAATTGCTTACTCACTTGATGAAGCGGTTGTATGCCGAGGGCACTCTCTGTCTTTTCTCCGGGGCTGGAAAATAAGGTAGAAATATAAAATAGAAAGATATTACAATTAAAACAAAACAGCAGACACTAAAATTGCTTGGCTGACTTCACTTTAATTTTCTTGACTGTCACCTCTCTGTATCTCTCATCACTACTTCATCATTATCTAATGATTTCTCTCTCTCTCTCTCTCTCTCTCTAAATGTTTACGGAATTCCACTATCTCATCACAATCACGAATTACGAGGAGGAAATTCTTGTCTCTTATAGTTTTATTATTCAAGAGCCAAAAAATAACAAAATGAAATTAATTAAAACAATGAAAATTGAAAAAAGATTTAGGGTTTGGAATGTTTGTGGATGAAACCCTCATAACTGAGCAGTGTCTGTAACTGCATATTACAGATTAATGTTCATATTTGAGCTTGGGAAATAATGGGATAAATGTGGAAATCTTGAAGAAAGAAGTGAAGATAAGGTTTGAATGTCTGCATAAATAATAAAAACAAAAAAATAAAAAAAGTTGATCCACTGTTGAAGAGTAAGCTCAACAAGAAAGAGCAGTTTCAAGTTCTTGTTTGGGATAACAAATTACTGTGTAGCAGAAAGTCCTGGTTTTGAAGGTGACTGAAAACATTCCACCCTCTCAAATTCACACACTGGATAAAGGATACATACATATATGTGGACTCTGTGTGTGTATGTGTGTGTGTGTGAAGATATGCAGATCAAAGAGACTCTGAAATTGAGGGGGGACATAATCTCACGTCTTTTCGCTGCTGGAGGCTTAGGAATCTCATCGATCTCTCGAACAGGTAGGAGGGATTCGTTTGGATTCTGCTGGTTTATCAGCAAATTGGATGGAGAACTCCTAATCTCCTCCTGTATGTCATTACACACACACACACAAAAGAAAGGAGAAGAATCAGCAAAGAAAATAATTACAAAGTGAAAACCCTCATAATTAAGTAATGTTTTTAACTACATATGATAGATTTGAGTTGGGAATTGTTGACGTTTAATTATACAAAAAATAAAATACAGTCAGAAACTCTAATCATCATTCGGACTCTAACTGTAAGTATACTTACATATAAATATTAAATACATCTACACAAAAGGAGTTATATATACAATACATATATATATATATACATACCAGAAGAGTCTGAGGAGAGAAGAAGGAGTGGTTTAGCTGAAGCTGATTGGCAGAAGGAAGAAGCAGGCGCATGTTCACAGAGAGAAGGTTGGTGCAATGCCCACATCGCACTGTAACAGTCCTGTACAAGCTTGTACATGGAACACTCACCTAAATAACTCAGACAAGAAGCATACATAAGCCCTTTAATCCTTACAAAAAATATGAACAAGGAAAGAACTTTACAAAAGCTGGCAAGAAAACTCAGAAGAAAGACTAAAAAGCTTAGCAAGAAACAGTGAGTTCTACTCATTACAAATACAGATAGAAGGCATTTTTTGGAAGAAAAGAGAGAAAATATTAAAGGGTTTGTAAGATTATGAACAGAAACAAAAAGTGGGAGAAAGAAAAAAGGATTTATATGAAGGATTGGAAAAGTGAAATTAAAATACCGCTAGGACAGTGTCACAATAGTTGCAATGGACGTAACAGAGCTGCTCCGAAGGAGAGAGGTGGTGGTGGTCCGGAGGAAAAGCAGATGATGAAGAGGACATTTTCTTGTGCCTTTTTTTTTTTAAATTCTTTTTCTGTTTGATGATTTCCGTGAGACTGATTTGATTGATTGATAGATTGACTTATCGAGGTATGTATATAGAGTGTGTGTGGGTGAGGAGGGGGGGTTGGGGGTGGGGTTTGACAGATTAACCACCTTGGATCTGATCCTTCTGAATGGCTTCTTTTTTTGGGGGTTGATGAGTTATCAATAGACAAGTAACTGTGCGTGTCCCTGTGTGTTTCTCTCTCTTTGTTTCTGTGTGAGAGATAGAGGGGATATTGAAGCATCTGTTTGTATGTGAAAGAGATAGAGAGGGGGGAAATTTCGAAGGGGTGGTACGACACAATATATCGCAAAGTTTATTGTATAATGTGATGAACAAAAATTCATATTAATATTAGAATTAATGTTGGTATATTTAAATAATAATTTTCTTTAATCTTAAGTTGTAATTCAAGAATTAATTAGTGCATTTTAATAATTACAGAAATTTTCTTATTGTTAAAAGTTGTTCTTTTTTGTGGTGAAGTTCAAAATAATAACACAAACTCGATCAAAAGACTTTAATATAACACCGATACAAAGATAATGTAATTCATTGAGAGCCAACAAGTAGTTGGGGTCGGATCGGGTGAAAACCAAAATTTCATTGGGGTGCCAAAAATCAAGTCTAGTCCATACCGACAGCCAACATTTCATGAAGTCAACGCATGGCTTGCGAGCCATTGACCCTTTAGGTCGGACTAAATAAGCTTGATTGTATTTCAAACCTCGAAATATATAACCCAATCCACTTAAAATATCAGATCGGTCAAATCAGCTCATGAGATCGGATCAATTTTGTCGGCTCTAGGTAGGATTGCCTCCACGTAAAGATGTCTTAATGCCCAACTTAAGTGATCAGACCAACATGATTTGTCCAATAATTTGGATTTGTTGTCCTAATATCACTTGTAGTCAGTGTTTTATAACGTACAAAGCCCTAAAGCATATGCAAGTTGAGTCCTAACATTAGGGGCTTAGTGTGAATTATATCTAAAAACAATTGCTTTACTGTGCGATAAAAGAATTGAATATTACTTGCTTTTTATAAGAAAATAAAGATAAATATTAAATATCATAAAAATATCTATTTCAAAATATTGATTAATTCTTCTTTGAACTCAAAAACGCAAGTGGTCGGTTCGTAGCCTTCTTGACCTTGACCTATGTAAACAACAACAATAGTTTAATTAATTATAAATATATAAATAACACAAACATCAGAAAAAATATTAAGATAAAATAATAAATAAAATAAAATGAATAATATTATGTGAAAATTATATTTTTCCTATTTACTTAATGCTCAATTTTTAGTTAAAGTAAATAACTAATTAATTTTATATAAGTAATTGGACGCATTTCTGAATTATTATAATAAATAGAGATTTATTTGTAACAGAAATAAGATTAAAAGAAATAAAAATTAAATTATTAAATAATCTTATTTTGAGAAAATTGTTTAACAAATTTTATTTAAAATTCAAGTTCAATATAAATATTCAAATAAAGCTTAATTATATAAAGATTTACAATGATTAGGTCAATTATCAACTAATATATGACATATAAAACATAACAAAGAACTACACCACTTTTTTTATTATCAAATTGATCATTATGGGTTAATTTCAGGCTCCATTTACTAGCACAGATCACAAATTAGTGATTTTTTCCGCCCATTTACAAGTAATTTTGACGGTTTTATATACAAAAAAAAAAAAAAAAAAAAAAAAAAAAAGCCTTAACGAAACATTTAGTTTATTATTGGCTCAATTTATGCATTCTGTCTGGTTTTATTTTGTTGATTTCCAACTTTCTTTTGTATAAAAACAAGGGTAACTAATGAAACCGCATCGTTTCATAAAGTTTTTATTTTTAAAAAGAAAAAAATCCAAATTACACACCTGCATATGGGTTGGTTAAATCACAAATTCCGACTTAAACGTTGGCAAGTGGAGCCCGCAATTGTTATGTTTGAAGTACTTACAATTGATAATTGACCAACATGATATCAACTTTTACTTAATTAAACCAACAATTAGTCTAATGTCACCCAAATAATGAACAATAAAAAAAATATACGTATGCAACAAAAATTAAAGATCGTGGTAAGAGAATTGATTTACTATATTATAAATGAAAAAATGATTAAAAATAAAAACAAAAATTTGTATTTTAAACGATTGGAAGAAGTTGTTAGAAAGTAAAAAGGGGACAAAACCTTAACAAATAAATTGATGACATGACAACAACTTAACTTTTAGACCAAGTATATGAATTGAAACCAAGAAAATGTCCTGATTTATAATTTAGCATGAAAAAATGTAAATATATATATATATATATATATATTATGTAAAATAAAATATGATGACACTGACTGTTAATTACTATTCCTCAAAATAAAAATAGAAAATGCTCTCATTCTTCTACTTTTATCAAATAACAAGTGCTCATTTATTAAGAAGCATTCAACTTCAAATGAATCAACACAATGAGAGATGTCATTAGAAAATCTCTAATTTATTGTTCAATTTAAATAATTATTTAATAATGTACGGATATATCCTTAAATAATATTACAAAACTGCAAAAAACTGAAAGAATATAACAGAAATATTGTTATGTAATTGTATTTAATTATTTATTTTAAATGTTAAGATGTAGTTAAATTAGTTTATTGAACTTTTTAAATATTATTAGTAATTTCTAATGTTATTTATTAAATTAAGCACTGTTAATTGAGTTTGACAAAAATCCTGGGTTCGTCCCAGATAAGTTAAAGAAGTAATTAAAATGCAATAGAGAGTAGGTTATCCAAGAAGAATTGTGTGCGACGATGTTCAATGACGGTATACACCTGAGCATAATCTACAAAACTGTTAATTTTAAGTTCAGCTCATACGTCTATATACATGCATGTGTAGATATACAAGAACTTAACATTCACATATGGAGACGTATGATCGGCATTCCCCATATTTGCGTGCGTGAGTGTGTGTGTGTGTGTGTGTGTGAGAGAGAGAGAGAGAGAGAGGAGCAGATGCGGCAGAGGTGGGGGAGAGAGGAGTGAGAAAAGGACGCATGCATGGGCGCGTTAGCTTTCGTTCATTCATCAGTTGTTTTCGCAGTTATGACGATGGGTGTCTACATGCAACCCATTTTCTCTCGCTTCCCAATTTACTATTTTGTATTATATACATATACTTGTAATCAATCTCTCTCTCTCTCTCTCTCTCTCTCTCTCTCTCTCTCTCTCTCTATTTATATATATATATATATATATATATATATCAAAGATATATGCCTAATTACTTCACCATCGAAGTTGTACAACTTTTACAAACTTGTGCTAAAATTTTTCAACTTATTGAGACGTGTAGAATTAACTTTTACAAACTTGGTTATCTATCCATATATACAAAATTGTTTCTAATTTCCTTTTTTGACTCCAAACAAATAAAAATGTAGAATTTGATCATAATCGGACAAACCAACTTGGTTCGAATCAATTATTAAGAGTTCCAATAATTTGATGTTGATACATTTATCAAATACGATTAATGTTGTTTGTTACATTAATATTAATAAAGAAAAAAGTGAAATGAATTTTTTGGGGCAACAAAACTCCATGCATAAGCAACAAAGTTTAAAGTGTTACTAGTTTCTACTCAAATAGAATAAGTGAGAATGTTTTTTACCTATTTTTAAAGATGAAGTATCTAAGTGTAGAATTATTGTAATTGATTCTTTTTTTCTTAAGGTATTCTATATTTGTTAGGATCCTCTAATTACGGATCTTCTTCTTCTTTCTTTATTTAGACTATACTCCTTGTATTATAAAAGGATTTCTTGTACATTGTATTTTGAATCAATAAGAATACATATTACAACCCTATATTTTCTTTCAACATGGTATCATAGCAGAGTTTCGTTCCTCTTGTTTAAGTTGAACATTTGTTCTCTACATGTGCCATGGTCGACTCGACAGAAACAACACTCTCACAGACCTCATAATATGAACTTTCAACCTTAATCCAGTACCTTTAGAGAAGTACAATGAATCAGAATCAAGCAATCGAGACATCACCATTGATGGTGAACGTAAAATTGAATGATCGAAAGTATGCAATTTGGTCAAAGTTGATGGGAATGTTTATCAAAGGGAGGGGACAGACAACCGTATCATAGGCCAACCTCCGGCACCCTCCATCAGTGATCCCAAATTTTAATCGTGGGATGCCATCGATAATGCCGTAAAAGGATTGATCATCAATTCGATCGAATCAACTTTGATTCCATATTTTCTGCAATACCCGACAGCCCAATCACTTTGGGAGGGCTTGGAAGCAACATATAACTGCGGCAAAAATTACCTACAAATATTCAAGTTGATGGCTCGAGCAAGTCAAACCAAGCAAGGAAGTCAGATGCTAGAGCAATATTATAGCAATCTTCAAGCCATGTGGTCTGAGATTGATCAGAGGCAACCGAACATATTCACAGAAGATGAGAACATCCAATTGTTCAACAGATTGACTTAAAAGGACACTTTACCAGTTCTTAGCTGAGGTAAATGACCGATTCGATCCGGTAAGAAAGGACATCTTGAATCGAGATCCTCTTTCCTCCTTAGTTGTTGCCTACGCAATGATTCTCCAGGGAGCACTCTGAATCGGAGTTATGATGTCCACAGATGAACAAATCGCCACAGGTGAAGTATTCGTGGCAAGAGGGGTCTCCAGGGGAGAGGGACGGTCAACTTCTCAGGGGAAGTCATCATTCTGTCAAACCGAAAAGAAGAAGCTCTGATGCACCCACTATGGTGTAAATAAACACACAAAGGATACGTGTTTTCAGATTCACGATTACCCGGAGTGGTGGGATGAAAATCGCCACCGACAACGAAAAGTGGTGGAGAAAGGGCAATGGTGGCCACCACATGTGGCAACACCAACAAGGTTACCAACGGCGGCGGCTCACTTAGTGGAGACACAATGCTTAACAACAAGATGATGACAAGTGGTGGCGGCGCTCTACCGATCAAGGCATGACAAATGGAGTCGCCGCTTTTATTCACAGCAGAACACCCGCAGAAGGACAAACTAGACGTGAGGCAGTGGGAGAAAATGAGAGAGAAGTGAATTCGGTGAGAGGTATGGAGGGTGAGGGGAAGGGTGTTAACCCTAATAAGAGTGTAATTATTTACCCTCACCCCATCATCAAATTACTTCCTTGCTCTCAAGTATTAATTCAAGTGCCTTACTGTGTGAACTGTTATAAAAATAAGCAGTGGATCTTTGACTGTGGGGCCACGGATACAATGACCTTTTAACCAGAATGATATTATTGACCCATCTTAACCAAATAGAGCTTTTATTAAAAATGCCAATTGAGGTTCTTTTCCAGTTCTAAGGATAGGATCTATTGAAATCTCTTCTACAATTAGACTGTCCAATTATCTTTATGTTCCCTCTTTATCTTGCAAGTTGTTATCTATCAAACAAGTGATGAAGGAACTTAACTGTGTGGCACTCATTTATCCAACATTTTGTTTATTGCAGGATATTCGTTTGAGGGAGATAATTGAGCGTGGTTCTAAAAGGGATGGACTGTACTACGTTGATGAAATGTCTAAAGGAGGAACTGCTAGTTTGGCTCATGGTTCCCAAAACCGATAGATCTGGCTGTGGCATCATCGATTAGGTCATCCATCAGATGATTATTTTAAGTATTTATTAATCATTGTTTTCAAAGGACTATCGTACTATACATGATACTTGTCGTTTTGCTAAGAGTCATCGAACATCTTTTGCTTCTGCTAATAATAAAAACTATGTACCATTTTCTTTGATACACTCTGATGTTTAGGGTCCAGCTCTAGAGTCGATGGACACTGATTTTTTTATGGTTCGTGTTGTTTATTGATGACTGTACCCGTATGACTTGGGTATATTTTTTAAAACAAAAATCTCAGGTCTACATTAGGTTTGTTGGTTTTTTCAATCTAGTCAAAAGTCAATTTCAGAGTACCGTATTAATCTTATGATCTGATAATGGGGGAAATATGTTAACCATGAACTTCAAACTTTCCTACAAAAAAATGGGGTTATCCACCAAACTACCTATCCTTATATACCTCAACAAAATGGGGTAGCCGAATGGAAGAATCGTCATATTTTGAAAACCACACGTGCTCTCTTGCTTGAATCACGTGTACCATCTGTTTTTTGGTTTGAAGTTGTTGCTTTGGCTGTCTATCTTTTTAACAGATTACCCACACGAGCCTCAAAATTTACGACTCCTTTATAGGCCCTCTTCTCAAAATTTACCCTACCCTCCATTCTCATGTTACAGCCTCAGATATTTGGTTGTTATGTCTTTGTTTACATCCTGAAAGTTTATCGAAACAAACTTGATCCTTGTGCTGTGAAGTGTGTTTTGCTTGGATATGGAATCCATCAGAAAGGTTATCGGTGCTTCGATTCTATTACAAGCAACTCTATGTTACTATGGATTGTGACTTTCTTGAGACAAAATACTATTATGCCTCTCCGCAATCAAATGTTGAGGGAGAGAAGAACAATCGACACTCTAATTGGTTGTTCAAAGATAACTGGGAACCGATTCTGCTGAAGAAGTATAGTCCATCCCAACTAGTCCAATCCATTAACTCTCTCATCAAATATCTCGAAGGTATAAATTTCTGATACCTAAACTCTTAATCCCTCTCCTATCTCGGTATACTTTCCTAACACAGCATGTCAAAGTGAGAATACATATTCTCTTCCACCAAGGCAGAACAGAGGAATTCCTCTTCAGAGGTACAGCCTTGAATACAAGCCAAAGAAATCCAGATATTCAATTGCCAACTTTATCACTGGTGGAAATAAAAAAAAAAAGTCAACGTTTCAAAGATAAGTTGTCCGCTGCTTGGATTCACAGAAATGCAGAGGAGGCACAAAAATATGCAGAATGGAGAGAGGCTATGAGTACAGAATTGGCTGCTCTAAGTAAAAATGAAATGTTGGACAAGAGCAGACTGCCACCAGAAAAAAAAAAAAAAAAAAAAAAAAAAAAAAAAAAAAAAAAAAACTAGTTGGTTGCAGATAGGTCTTCACAATTAAGTACAAACCGGATAGAGAAGTAGAGAGGTATAAAGTATGATGTGTGACCAAAGGATACACTGAAGCGTATGGAATTGATTATGCAGAAACATTCTCTCCCGTTGCAAAGTTGGATACTGTCAAAGTGCTTTCAGTGGCAGCAAACTGTGATTGGCCTCTACACTAGTTTGATGTGAAGATTGTTTTCCTTCATGGGGATTTAACTAAAGAAATTTATATGGAGATTCCACTGGGCTTTGAAGAAGAGTTTGGAAAAGAAGAAGTATGTCTGTTGAAACCATCTCTATATGGGTTGAAACAGTCACCTCGGGCGTAGTTAGAAAGATTTACATCGGCTATGAAGAAATATGGATATACTCATAGCAACTCAGATCATACACTATTTCTGAAAAGAAGGGACTCTAAAATCACATGTTTGATCATTTATGTTGATGATATGATCATTACAGGAGATGATGGTGAAGAGATTAAAATCCTTCAAAAGAACTTGTTTTCTGAATTCAAAATGAAGGATCTCGATGGTTTAAAATATTTCCTAGGGATAGAAGTCATGAGGTCAAAATAAGGTATATTCTTATCTCAAAGGAAGTATGTTCTGGATCTCCTTGCTGAAACTAGATTTGTTGATTGTAATCGAGTAGAAGTACTAATAGCTGTCAATCATGGACTAAGAGGAGATTCAAGTGATAGGCCGGCAGATAAAGAACATTACCAAAGGATTGTTGGTAAGAAAATCTATCTCTCACATATGAGATCAGATATAGCTTATGCAGTTGGGGTTATAAGTCAGTTTATGCATAAACCATTGGTGGAACACATGGATGCAGCCATAAGAGTAATTCGATACCTAAAATCCTCTCATGGAAAAGGTATCTTCTTTCGAAAATAAGTATTTGGAAGTCTCCGGGTATATTGATGTTGATTTGGCAGGAAACATCACAAATAGACGATCTACAGCAGGGTACTTCACCTTTGTAGGAGGTAATCTTGTGACTTGGAGGAGTAAAAAACAAAAAGTGGTAGCACTCTCAAGTGCAGAAGGAAAATTTAAGGGAAATTGTGAAACGGATAACATAATTTGAGTAACGAAATTGATGATTGAGATTGGTCTATTACAGACGAGAGCTTTCAAACTCTACTATGACAATAAAGAAGTTGTGAGTCTTTCTCATAGTCCCGTCCAACACGATAGAGCCAAGCAAGTGGAGATAGACAGACGTTTCATTAAGGAGAAGTTAGATAATGAAAATATCACTCTGCCATTTGTTAGATCGAAAGACCAGCTTGCAGATATTCTAACAAAAGCTGTCTTAGGGAGAGCCTTTCACAGAGTTCTTGGCAAGTTGGGTCTGTGGGATCCTTCACCTACCTAATTGAGGGGGAGTGTAGAATTATTGTAATTGATTATTTCCTTCTTAAGGTATTATATATTTGTTAGGATCCTCTAATTACGGATCTTCTTCTTCTTCTTCTTCTTCTTCTTCTTCTTCTTCTTCTATTTATTTATTTATTTATTTAGACTATATTCCTTGTAATATAAAAGGGTCTCTTGTACATTGTATTTTGAATCAATAAGAATACATATTACAACCCTATATTTTCTTTCAACACTAAGCATCTTTAAATTGAATTTGAAATTAAGTGGGCTTGGGAAGAATCTGTCGAGGTCGAGATATAACTGGAACGTGCTTTTTTAGATATCCAAATTAATGAATTTTGAGATATATTATTTTCCTCAACGAATAATTAAATATTGAAAAAAAAAATTATATCAAAGCACCATTGAGTTGATCAAAGGGTTCATAAAACACTTTATCATATTAAATTTAGCCAAAAATAAATAATACTTGATGAAAAGAAAATATATATAAATTATTTATAAAATTTTGAAACTCTTGGGGGTGGGGATAAAGCACCCCATCGTGCTACCAATAAAAGTGTGACAAATATCCTCCGTGAATCTAAGTTTATATATATCATCTTAGTTTGAATTCGGGCCGATTGCATGAAGCGTTGGAGGTTCTATTCAAATTAATTAAATGAAAACTTCACATTTTGTGTTCACATGTGAAGGGATTAATGAAATAATTTTATATATGATTTGTTGCACGTTAAAAAAAATAATAATAAGTTCAGCTTACTTCTCCTATCAAGAACTTACTTTGCTGAAAATAAGAATGACATTTTGCAGCAACAAATAATTAATACTTCTAAAGTCAATATTTTTTTGGTTGAATGGTCTCTTGTGCATTGGGTGTATCATGTACTCGATCCACCCGAGTTTAACTAAAAAGTATTATTATTTTTTTTTAAGATAATAAATTAGTAATAATATTTTTTAAATTAACAAAGAATACTTTTCAGTTGAATAATTAATATTTTATATCGTGCTGCTTGATGCATCCTGATAGACGTGATCCGGATGTGATCCCATAAAATTAGGGGAATATATTTTATTTCTTTCCTTTATTTGATTTGGTCAATTGTTGATATACACTTACCTTCTAGATAGGATCTGATTGTATCTTTGATTTGATTGTATCTTCCATATGATTGTACATCATTGTTATATATATGATTCTCACTCTCCACCATTCTTGTGGTGAGAGAAATATTATCTTCACATGGTATCAGCCATATTTTGATCCTAAAAACCCTACCCTCTTCTCTACGCCTGTGGTTTCTCTCTTTCTGCTCCCATGACTCCTGCTGCTTCCAGCTCTTCTCTATCCTTCAACACGATGATTCACATGTTGAACATCAAACTCTCGTCCACAAATTTCATTCTTTGGCGAAGTCAAGTCGTTCCCCTCCTTCAAGGGCAAGCCCTCTTCGGTCACATTGATGGCTCCACGCCATCTCCATCTCCTACTGTTCGTTCGACCGCCGGTACCGACTCCGTCAATCCCGCTTACACTGCGTGGAAACAGCAAGATCAGAGACGCGTAAGTCTTCTCCACTCCTCTCTCACTGAAGAGGCCATGGCGGAAGTTCTCAATTGTGAGACTTCACGCCAGATTTAGCTTACTCTTGAATCTGCGTATGGAAATAACTCAAAGCAACGTGAAATAGGGATTTGCGATCAGCTTTTGCATCTCAAGAAGGGCTCGTCGTCCGTTCGTGAATTTTCTAAGCAGTTTCGTGGGCTTTGTGATCAGCTTGCTGCCATGGGCCGTCCCGTCGACGATTTGGACAAGCTGCACTGGTTCTTACAGGGTCTCGGCCCTTCGTTCACCAGCTTTGGGGCTACACAGATGGCGATGCGTCCCTTCCCCAATTTTCGTGATTTGGTCTCTGCTGCTGAAGGTTTCGAACTCTACCTATCTGCCGTTGATATCGCTCCAGTCCAGGCAGCTTTTTACTCCCATTCGAATCACTCTCCGCAGCATCAGTCTGGTCGTGGCTCTCCTGGTCGTGGCCAACAACTATCCAATCATGGTGGTCGTAGTCCCTCTCACGGCTTTGGACGTGGGCAGCAGAATTCTGGACGGAGTGGTCGCGGATGATACCCTATTCGCTGTCAAATTTGCCGCATTGAGGGGCATTATGCCACGGCTTGCAGTCAGCGCTACAATGGTGCTCCTTCGTCTTCTGCCAATATTGTTGAATCCTTTGCTGCTGCTTGTAATGTCGCCTCTTCTCCTCAGTCCGACTGGTATTTGGATACGGGCGCTTCAGCACACATGACTCATATTCCCTCATCTTTGGACTCCGTCGAGCCGTATTCTGGTAAACATACAGTTATTGTTGGTAATGGTGATACCCTTCCTATATCTCATATTGGTTCTCGTCCTTTGAATAATAATTTACGTCTTTTAGATGTGTTGGTTGTGCCTGGTCTGCAGAAAAATCTTGTTTCTATCAGTAAACTCACCCGTGATTTCTCGGTCGATATTACTTTTACTGATGCATCGTTTGTGATTCAGACTCGGGGAACAGGGCAAACTCTAGCAAGAGGGAAGCATGAGCTTGGTTTATATGTTCTGGAGCATGGTCAAGCAGCTTTTCTTTCAGTTTTACGTTCGAATAAATTGCGGGGATCTTTTTCTTTGTGGCATTCTCGTTTAAGTCATGTTAATTACGATGTTATTTCCTTTTTGAGTAAAATTGGACATTTATCTTTAACGTCTGTTCTACCGAATCCTTCAGCTTGTGCTCCATGCCAATTGGCTAAGAGCAAGCGCTTATCTTTTCGTATGAATGAAAAACATGCTGCTCGAATTTTAGATATGGTTCATTGTGATTTGTGGGGGCCTGCGCCTGTAACTTCGATTTTTGGTTTTCGTTACTATGCCATATTTGTTGATGATCACTCTCGTTTCACCTGGATGTATCCCTTGCGCTTAAAATCAGACTTTTATGATATTTTTGTGCAATTTAAGAGTTTTGTGGAAAATCAGTTTGAAGCTACTATTAAGGCATTTCAGAGTGATGGAGGAACAGAGTTTACTAATACACGGCTTCAAAGTTTTTTTAAGTTGCATGGTATTCATCACACTATGTCTTGTCCTTATACACCAGCTCAAAATGGCAGAGCAGAACGTAAGCACCGTCATATCACAGAAACTGGTCTTGCCATGTTGTTTCACTCACATTTGCCTACTGTTTATTGGCTTGATGTTTTTAGTTGTGCGGTTTATGTCATAAATCGTCTACCTTCTCCTTTACTTGGAGGAAAATCGCCTTTTGAGCTTTTATTTGGTGTCTCTCCCAATTATGCGATTTTTCATCCGTTTGGTTGTCGGGTATTTCCTTGCTTGCGTGATTATGCTCAAGATAAATTATCTCCTCGTAGTGCTTCGTGTATTTTTCTTGGTTACAGCAGTCTGCATAAAGGATTTCGTTGCCTTGATATCTCTGCCTCTCGCATTTACATTACACGACATGCTAAATTTGATGAGCTTCACTTTCCACTTTCCGGAGATGCCTCGCGTTCATCACCGGCTGAGTTAGACTTCTCTATGTTTGATGAGCCCCCAGGAGTCTTTGCTGTTCGCCCATCTCTGTCTCCTCCACCTTCTGATGCCTCTCTGCAGCCTAGGTCCTCCTTGTCGGGTCGTCCATGTGGCATCTGTCATTCTGACGAGTCTTCCATGCCTCCGCTTGTTGTGCCTGATCCTGCCCCTTCAGTCACGCCTCAGCCCTCAGCCCCTCAGCCTGTTGATATTGTCGCTCCTGTGCCACATCCTATGGTTACTCGAGCTCGTGCAGGTATATTCAAACCTCGCCATTTTGTGGATTTATCCCTATTATCATCCTCATCTCTATTCTCTACATTACTTACTACTTCTGAGCCAAAGGGTTTCAAGTCGGCTGCTAAACACCCTGGTTAGCTTGCTGCTATGCATGAGGAGGTCCAAGCCTTGCATTCCAACGGCACTTGGGATCTTGTTCCTCGTCCATCTGGGATGAACATTGTGGGCTCCAAATGGGTTTTTCGTACGAAGTTTAAGTCTGATGGTTCTGTTGATCGTTTAAAAGCCCGTCTGGTTGCACAAGGCTACACTCAGCTTCCTGGTTTTGATTATGATCATACCTTCAGCCCTGTTGTTAAGTCAGGTACTGTTCGTGTCGTGCTCTCCCTAGCTGTTATGCACGGTTGGCCTCTTCATCAATTGGATGTCAAAAACGCTTTCTTAAATGGGTTATTATCTAAGCAGGTATACATGGAACAACCGCCTGGTTTTGTTGATCCTCGATACCCTGATCACGTCTGTCGTCTTAAGAAGGCGCTCTATGGTCTCAAGCAGGCTCCTCTTGCTTGGTTTCAACGATTCAGCTCCTTCTTATTACGGCTCGGTTTTGTTGGCAGTAAGGCGGATACATCTCTTTTCATTTACCATCGTGGTTCTGTTACTTTATATCTCCTTGTCTATGTTGATGATATTATACTCACTGGTTCTGATCCGTCTGCTGTTCGTACATTTATGACTCGTATTCACTCTGAATTTGCGATCAAGGATCTTGGTCGTCTGAATTATTTTCTTGGGCTTGAGGTTCATTATGGTGATGATGGTCTTTTTCTTAGTGAAGCCAAATATGCTCGGGATATCCTGGCCAGGGCTCAGCTTCTAGACTCGAAGCCTGTTGCCACACCTCTTGCCCCTGATATTCAGTTGACAAGTTCTGGTGACTCCTTTTCTCATCCCACACTTTATCGTTCTCTTGTGGGGGCTTTACAGTACTTGACGATCACCCGACCGGATCTCTCTTATGCTGTTAATTCCGTTAGTCAATTTTTGCAGGCTCCGACTGATGATCATTTTCAGGCTGTCAAACGTATTTTACGTTATGTTAAGGGCACGCTTTCGTTTGGGCTAACTTTCTCCCGCAGCTCTTCTTCTCAGGTGCTTGGTTATTCAGATGCTGATTGGGCCAGATGTGTCGAGACCCGACGTTCCACTTATGGTTTTTCAATTTTTCTTGGTGGGAATCTTGTCTCTTGGAGTGCCAAGAAGCAGCCTACTGTGGCTCGATCTAGCTGTGAGTCTGAGTATCGTGCTATGGCCAATGCCGCTGCTGAACTTGTTTGGGTCACTCATCTGCTTCATGACCTATGTGTTCATTCGAGTCCTCCTACTCTTCTATGTGATAACAAGAGTGCCATATTCCTTACTCAGAATCCTGTTTCCCATAAACGAGCTCAACACATCGACATTGACTATCACTTTGTCCGAGAATTGGTTTCATCTAAGAAGTTGGTCACTCAATTTGTTCATTCCCATTTGCAGTTGGCGGATATTTTTACCAAGAGTTTGGCTCGTCCTTTGTTCGAGTTTTTTCGTTCCAAGCTTCGCGTCGGACCTCATCCCACGCTTTGCTTGAGGGGGGGTGATAGACGTGATCCGGATGTGATCCCATAAAATTAGGGGAATATATTTTATTTCTTTCCTTTATTTGATTTGGTCAATTGTTAATATACACATACCTTCTAGATAGAATCTGATTGTATCTTTGATTTGATTGTATCTTCCATATGATTGTACATCATTGTTATTGTGAATCATGAGCTGTGTTTATAGCTCTGAATTCACCACCTGATGGAAGCAGCAAAGGAGGATCAGAATTGGTGCTGCATTGTAAGCATGATGCAGCTGCAGCACAGAATTGAACCTCATCCACTTGCATAACAGAATTTGCAAGTTGCAGCTGAAGTTTGTTGCAAAATTCTGTTATGTAACTGATCAAGCAAATGGTTGAGAATGCAGTTGCAATCAGTTATTGATTGTGTGTTATATAAGCAAGACTTCGAAGCATGAGGCAGGAGAGTGATTGAGAAATCAAGAAAGAAAAGGGAAGGGAGAGCAGCAGCATTTTAGCAGCAGCATTTTGAGAGCATCAGCATTGTGTTCTTGTCCTGTTTTAGGTGTGTTAGCTTAAGTGTGAGGCTGATTCAATCACATTATTGATTGAATCTCATGTAAAGTCTGTAGAAGCATATGCAGTTTTAATAAAGCTTCGATTCTTTCTTGCCAGTGGATGTAGATCAAGTTGATCGAACCACTTAAACCAAAAGTGTTATGCATTGCATTTGCTGTCAAAATTCCATCTGTTTACTTGTGTTCTTCATTGATTGATTGCTGCTGGATCATTGTTAATAATCCAACAATTGGCGCCGTCTGTGGGAAGAGGCAGCCAATCAAATGATGGGATCAACAAGGTTTGATGTGGAGAAGCTATCTGAAAAGGTTGATTTCAGCCTGTGGAAGATGAAGGTCAAGGCTCTCCTGATTCAGCAAGGTTTGGGAGCTGCTTTGATGGAAGAAACTGCAACTGGGAAAGAAAAGATTGAAGATCTTGCTCAGATCAAAGAGAAGGCTCATAGCTTGATCATCCTATGTCTAGGTGATAAAGCTTTGAGAGAGGTTTCAAAGGAAACAACAGCAATCAAAGTGTGGCAGAAGTTGAATGGAGAAGGACTGCACATCAAGAAGTTCAATCCACATAAGAACCAGGGCAAGAAACCAAACTTCAAAGGAAAGACTCATCAGAAGCAGGCTGAAGTTCCCAGAAATCCTAACCTGAAGTGTTTTCACTGTCAAGAAACCGGCCACTTCAAGAAGTCTTGCCCCAAATGGAAGGACATGATGGCTAACTATGCAATAGAAGATGCCAAGAAAGCTCAGAAGCATCAAGCAAACCAAGTTAATCAAGATCTTGGTTATGAATTCAGTGAAGCACTCTGTATTACTTCTACAGAAATAAGCACAGAATGGGTATTGGATTCAGGTTGCAGTTTTCACATGTCACCTATCAAAGAGTGGTTTTCCAAGCTAAAACTGAGAGATGGAGGCACAGTCTTGCTAGGAAATGATGAAGTGTGCAAGGTGATGGGAATAGGTGAAGTAAAGATCAGGATGTTTGATGGGGTTGTCAGGACCCTAACAGATGTAAGATATGTGCCTGACCTAAGAAGAAACCTGATCTCCCTAGGACTATTTGATTCGAAGGGCTATCAGTTTACATCTCAACAAGGCAAGCTCACTGTGTCAAAGGAAGGAAAGGTTGTGATCAAAGGTGCCAAGAAGAATGAACTGTACTTCTTGATAGGAAGTACAGTTATTGGGATGGCTCAGATCACTTCAAGGGAAGATAACACATACTTGTGGCACAGCAGACTAGCTCATGTTGGAGAGAAAGGCCTACAGCATTTAGAGAAGCAGGGACTTCTGATGGGAGATAAGATCAGCAGACTTTCTATGTGTGAACATTGCATCTTTGGGAAGGCAAGAAGGCAAAAATTCACTACAGCAACTCACACCACCAAAGAAATCCTTGAATATGCTCACTCTGATCTCTGGGGGCCAGCCAAGGTACTCACCAAAGGAGGAGGCAGGTACTTCATGTCTATAATAGATGACTACTCAAGAAAAGTATGGATATATATCCTGAAATCAAAGGATGAGGCCTGTGGCAAATTCAAAGAATGGGTTGCTGGTGTTGAGACTAAGACTGGGAAGAAGCTGAAGAACCTTAGGACTGATAATGGTCTTGAGTTCCTGTCAGAAGAGTTTCAATCATTTTGCAAGAGTAAAGGAATTGTGAGGCATAGAACAGTCCCTGGCACACCACAACAAAATGGTGTTGCAGAAAGACTAAATCAAACATTACTAGAGAGGGTAAGATGTCTGATGAGCAGCACAGGACTGGGAAAGCCTTTCTGGGGTGAACTAGTAAGCACAGCTGCTTACTTGTTGAATAGAAGCCCAAACTCTGCCTTAAATTTCAAAACACCACAGGAGATGTGGTCAGGCTCACCAGCAGACTACTCATTCCTTCGAGCTGTAGGATGCTTGGCCTATGCTCATGTGAAGCAGGACAAACTGGAGCCTAGAGCAATCAAATGTGTGTTCATTGGATATCCCACTGGAGTAAAGGGCTATAAGTTGTGGTCTATTGATCATCAAAAGTGTATAGTGAGCAGAGATGTCACTTTTGATGAATCTAAATTTCCTATGAACCCTGATGAAGAGAAGGCTACCACATCAGTGGAACTAATCCAACAGAGTGATAGAGCTGATGCAGATTCTGAGCCACATCAAATTGACTCTGATAAGCATGAAGATACTGAGGTTCAGAGCTCTTATATGCTGGCTAGAGATAGAGAAAGAAGACCAATCACAGCACCAATAAGATATAGACAGACTGACCTTGTTGCATTTGCCCTATACTCAGCAATTGAGGTGGAGTCCTATGAGCCTCAAAACTACTCTGAAGCAATCAGCTGCCCTGAGAAAGAGGAATGGATAGTGGCAATGGAAGAGGAGCTACAATCCCTACACAAAAATCAGACCTGGAAAATTGTCCTCAAGCCTAAAAATCAGAGGCTAGTGGGTTGCAAATGGCTGTTCAAGAAGAAGCCTGGGATGACAGAAAACGATGGAGTAAGATTCAAAGCAAGACTAGTTGCTAAGGGATTTTCTCAGAAAGAGGGAGTTGACTACAATGAGATATTCTCACCTGTGGTCAAGCATTGTTCCATCAGAATCCTATTGGCACTAACAGCTCAGTATGACTTGGAATTGCACCAGATGGATGTCACTACAGCCTTCCTACATGGCAGACTGGTGGAGGAAATATATATGCAGATCCCAGATGGTGTCCATATAGAAAATGCTGAACAGAAAGCCTGCAAGCTGGAAAGGTCTCTATATGGACTGAAGCAAAGCCCCAGGCAATGGTATGTGAGATTTGATGAGTATATGATGCAAAACAGCTTCAAAAGAAGTGAGTTTGACAGCTGTGTGTATTTCAAGCATGAAGGTGAGACTGTCATCTACTTGCTCCTATATGTTGATGATATGCTCATTGCAAGCAACTCAAAGAAAGGCATTGGAAGTGTGAAAAAGATGCTGAAATCTGAGTTTGAGATGAAAGATCTTGGGGAAGCAAAAGTAATTCTGGGAATGGAAATAAAAAGAGTCAGACATGAAGGTGTTATCACACTGACTCAGGTTTCATACTTGAACAAGGTGCTGTGCAGATACAATATGAACCAAAGCAAGCCAGTTACAACACCAATGAAGCAAGGTCTGAAGTTAAGCAGTGCTCAGAGCCCAAAGGATGATTCAGAACTAAAACAGATGCAGACCACTCCTTATGCTAGTGCTGTAGGAAGTATTATGTATTCAATGGTCTGCTGCAGGCCTGATCTAACATTCCTAATGAGTGTTGTGAGCAGATTCATGAGTGATCCAGGAAGAGCTCATTGGGAGGCTGTGAAGTGGGCTTTAAGGTATGTTAGAGGAACTATCAACAAAGGATTGAAGTTCAAGAAGAAAGTTGATTGTGAGGCAGCCTTAATGGGATTTGTTGATGCTGATTATGCAGCAAATGTAGACACCAGAAAATCCCTGACAGGCTATGTGTTCACCTTGTTTGGAACAGCAATCAGTTGGAAAGCAACACACCAGTCCGTGGTTGCACTCTCCACAACAGAGGCTGAATATGTAGCCTTGACAGAGGGAATCAAGGAGAGCATCTGGTTGAAGGGAATTCTATCTGAATTTGGCATGAATCAAGAAAATGTCACAATATTTTGTGACAATCAGAGTGCCATCCACTTAGCTAAACACCAAGGCTACCATGAAAGAACAAAACACATAGATGTGAAGCTACATTTTGTAAGAGACATGGTGGAAAAAGAAAGTGTTACTATTGGGAAGATTCACACCTCAGTAAATCCAGCTGACTGCTTCACAAAGGCTCTGCCATCAGCCAAGCTTGAGCTCAGTCTCAACTTAATTGGAATGCAGTTGCAATCAGTTATTGATTGTGTGTTATATAAGCAAGACTTAGAAGCATGAGGCAGGAGAGTGATTGAGAAATCAAGAAAGAAAAGGGAAGGGAGAGCAGCAGCATTTTAGCAGCAGCATTTTGAGAGCATCAGCATTGTGTTCTTGTCCTGTTTTAGGTGTGTTAGCTTAAGTGTGAGGCTGACTCAATCACATTATTGATTGAATCTCATGTAAAGTCTGTAGAAGCATATGCAGTTTTAATAAAGCTTCGATTCTTTCTTGCCAGTGGATGTAGATCAAGTTGATCGAACCACTTAAACCAAAAGTGTTATGCATTGCATTTGCTGTCAAAATTTCATCTGTTTACTTGTGTTCTTCATTGATTGATTGCTGCTGGATCATTGTTAATAATCCAACAGTTATATATATGATTCTCACGCTCCACCATTCTTGTGGTGAGAGAAATATTATCTTCACACATCCGATGTATATAAAATTTTGCATTTTTGATTTGGTAATGTATGCAATTCTAAAAGTCATAAAAATATAAATGAAAATGTAATTCTTCAAGCTATAGAGTTAAAAATTACTTTTTGAAACATGCATATCTAAACTTGTGAAAAGAAAAATAAAAGATCTAAGGAGGTGGACTAGAGACTAGAGAATAATATATATATTTATATATATATATATATAGGGCAGATGGAGTGCAGAAATAATGAAAGGACAAAAGGCTAAAATACAGAAAAGATGTGTGTGTGGCCTCGCCTTTCACTGACAATTACGTAGTGTGTGTCTGATCGATAAGTCAAATCACACAATATGATATGCTTTATTCTTTTATAAATTATATTATATATTACTACTTTATAGAAAGTTTAGAAATATGAACAATTTTTTTTTTTTTTACTTTTTTTTTTTTTCCCCCTTGAATCATTTTTTAGAACAATAAAGAAAAACAGAGAAGGAAGGAGGGTGTCAAAATAAACTGAACTAGTATTAACATGTACATTTTTATATTGTTTGTGGTTTTCAAAAACAAAATATTATTAATACCCACTTCCATTATTCAATTTGTTGTCTCACATAAAAATACTATTTTTGTTCATTAACAATGAACCTTCTTTCTATATATAACAATCTTAATATTTTTATATACTTACATAAGAACTCAGCTGCATTAAATATATAATAATAATAATAATATTAATAATAATGATGATGATGATAATAATAATAATAATAATAATAATAATAATAATAATAATAATAATAATAATAATAATAATAATAATAATAATAATAATAATATCCTGTCGTTGACCTTTTCTACATTGTCCTCTCCATTACAACATTGTTTCCACTAACCTTAACAAACATGGTACAATCAAATTTTGATGCCTCAATAATTGATAGTCCTCCCAATTGGATTCAATTCACTGACTCACACAATTATTTTCACCGTAACATCATATTTTGGATCTAATAATTATTGTTCAAAAATAATATATTACTTTTTATTGTAATAAAGTAATTTTTTTTAATAAATATTATATATTTACCATTAAAATATTATTTTTTATTAAAAAATATAATATTTTGAATGTATGAGACAAATTCTTGGGGCAGCGGGGTCTTAGGCTAAATGCGCTAGCTTTGGAGATTTTTGAGTTGGATAAGCTCAATTGCACAGATTTAGTTGTACAATTATGATACAACAGATTCACTCTTTTGTAATAATTGTGTAGGAAATAGATTTTATGCGTACCCGATTTTATCTAGATTTTAAAAATATATATATAAATTAATATTTTCATAATAAAAAATCAGATGAAACTGATAACATTTTTATTTTCACATTGTACAAAATTGAGAAGATTCTTTTGAAAACATAACAATTTCAGTTGAATCGGTTAAAAGCAACTTGCTATAGTGTTTCCTTTAATACCTAGATATTTTTTTTATTTAAAATTAGAGTATAAACCTGATATTTATATGGCTTATAACGATCATTGTCAATTTTCGTCCTACACATTAATTGCTCTTTGACAATGGGAAACAAATTCCGTCTTTTACAGGATTAGGGTACAAAAACGTCAGAGTCAGGTACTTTTTACTAAAAAACATTTATTATCCTTTTGACATAAAGTATATAAAGTGATATGTTTCGTATGACCCACAATTGCAAAAACATATATTTCTCTTATCTTAAAACTCCAAAAGGCAATCTGACTGACTTGTGTGTCGGAGGATCCTCGTCGGAATCCCCTCTAACAAATCTATGCAGGTGTGCGTGGTGTTCGTGAAGGCAAGGTCGTCCATTTTCTTATACCTCTCAAGATTGAAAGCATTCCGGTAACACTTTTTTTCATGGGAGCGCACATGTATTTAATATTTAGGGGAATACCTTTATCATATGTAATTGTTAATCTTTTTTGTAAGATGTGTTGTTTAATAATTATACGAGATTTTTCTAATTTTGAATTTACTGACGAGATACTGCACATGACAAAAACACAGAGTGGAGTGTGAATGTGTGAAGATCGATAAAGGAGGCTGAGATACGGGCAGTGAAACATGTTTTTGGCATCTCAGCCTCTACAATAGGGCTGTCTTTTCTGTGTATATATTTACATACATCATGCATATGGTAAAGTACCACATATGCCATAGATTTCTAGACCTACACCCTGCCTCTATATCTAGCTAGACAAGTACCTTTCACTTCAAAATCTATGCACACACACACACACACACACACACACACTCTCTCTCTCTCTTTCTGAGAGAGAGAGAGAGAGAGAGGAGAAGCATGTCTTGCTTGGGGGGGGGGGGGGGTTTGTATTCAAATTTCCATGCAGAGTTAGTGAGACCTATGTGCAGAAACCCCCCACAAAAAGGTGTTCAAATTTCAGCAAGCACATTGAATTAATCCAGGTACTATGTACACTTTGATGCGTGTAGAAATGCCACCGAATTATTATTTTATTTTTCTTTAAAAAGGGTACAAGAACTGTAAATGTAGTTCATAGAAGGTTGGGCCAAATTAAGGAGATGCTACCAGTAAAAGTGAGCTTAAGCACACTTTCACACTCATTTAAACCACCATGCTCCTTTCCAACTCCCCTACTCAACACGAACCTACAACTCCAATTTACTGTACATTAGGCACGTATGATTTTTTTTTTTTTTTTTTTTTTTGTCAAGGTTAAAAATAGTTGAATTGATTGATTGTCGATGTAATCGTGGATCTTTAATCGAGCCATACATGAGTACGCTTCAAGTTTTTTTATATTCTATATGTTAATTTTATCGTATCACAAGTAAATATTAAGTAATTTTTTCGAATAGTAAGTAAGCTTTGAGTCTTTAATTCACTCAATCAACCAATCAATATAACTAAAACTTGATTTATCTATTATTTATGTAAACTTTATATAAGTCCATTAATATTGACGCCTTCTAAGTGATGTTATTCAAATACTTAAGATATTTTTTTCTGTAAAAAAAGAAAATTCTACTCCTTCGGTAATAAAAAATGTTTTGTTTCAAAATTGTATTTGACCCCAAAAAATTTATTTTTCGAAAATCAATATCTAAAACGTTTTATTAGTAAAAGTTCAAAATTGAATTTTTTTGTTTTGTTTCGCAAGTAAATTATATATGAGTGAATAAATCAAACAATAAATAAAATCGTATATTTGTGAATTTATAATTTTTAGAAAATTGTACTTTCATCAAATTGATAAAATATAAAAAGATGTACTATTTAAAACTAATTATAATACCCGCGTAATTTTATCTTATTCGAATATGGATTTCACGTCCACAATAACAAATCCAATTGTCTAAATACATACATTTTACGACGTATGTGTAAGTCATTGAGGTCAATTCTAAATTTCCTTCGGCGATTTGAGTAGAATTATTTGAATTTCCTCTTATCAAATCAAATTTATCAGTCCTAACGCGACCTAAGAGTATATTCTCAAAGATCCCCATATTCTTGTAGTGAGAGAAAGTGAAGAGTAAGACAGAGATATTCTTTCTCAAATGGGCTTTTGAAACTTTGAGATTATTGAAGATTGGCTTTTGAAAAAGTGTGAACATCAAATGTGAGGTTGATGAAACTTTGAGCCATATGCATTAAAAATCCCAGCAGAAAATTTGTCCTGTTTACTTACAAATAGTAACACTATTAATTATTTGCCATACCATCCTAAAGTACTTCATCCACTTTGTCAACCCACATCAAGATAGTCGGATCCTCTCTTACAAATAATGTCTCAATTTATTTTGCAAATATGCCGATGCACACCACGTGAACAATCAGGGACGTCAATGAGACATATCTAATTGGACCCAAGACCCACCGTAAAGCTAGACTTATTTAAGTGAACCAAGATCATACAATTTAATATATTTGTTGATTTGACTTATTTAATCACATGTAACTTATTTGTGTCCGCAGATATTTAAAATTTTTTACTTTGACCAATAAAACAAAAATTAACTTTTGAACATGATTCTTATTTTGGAAAAAAGAACCAAGGGGTAATTATATAGTAAGGAATGTAGAAATAATAAAACTTCATTACTGAAAAATAAACATGCACGTGGACATGTTAAGTTTAAAAAAAGATCCACACCTCGCCCTGGATTCATTGATACTTCAAACCCCACCCAATAGCAGGGGAGGGCCGAATTGTCATCTCTATAAACAAATGACGACTTATAACAATAATGCAATAGAACACGAGATGCAATATCAACTTTCAATCCAAGATTTAAATTGATGCCAAGAATATTATCCTGGCACTCAGAGCGGGCTCACTAGTTGGGTGTTTTAAGTTTGGCTGCCCTTCTATATATGGTTGAGAAAGGCCAGACAGATTTGGGACCCTCCAAGGCTCACTCTGTCCAAAAACAGAAATTCACCATACATCTTGTTGAAAATCAAAATGGAACTAGTCAGATTAGATTATGAATTATAGACCACAACTTCCTCCTTGATATAACAATATCAACACAGTTCATAATCCTCAGTTTGGATTATTTCGAGTTCTGTTTGGATTGACACACTGGGAAGAGACCTAAGAATTTCAGATCCGTAGTTGTCTGGTTAATTGAGGTTGCTATTCATTTCAAATCCTTAAAGTCTTCATGTATACATAATTTAATCCAACATAATCTAGGAGGCATCAGATGTTGAGCTCACAAGATCCTCTTACCTAAAATTTAAAATACGTGAAATCCAGAATTTCAATATTGCCTTTAAATCCGTATCGTCCCATCCATACACAACCTAAGTTAAAACACTGCAACAAGGTTCATGATGTAATTGATGTACCAGCAACAGCTAAAGGCTAAAAGGAACTTTCTATTTGAACCCAGAAAGGAAGGTTGGGCCAAAGGAATTTGGTACCTCTGGCTTTAAATGATACCTAAGGGAAAAGTAATGACAAGGCAAGACACACTATGTCAAGGAATTATCTTCTGTGTTTTTGCACAGGGAAGTAATCAAAATGCATGTTCTTCAGAACAGAATTTAAGGATTTGAGTAATCGAGAAGAGGCTGATGAATTAGAAACCATAACCTTGAAATGAAATTTATATTAAACGGACAAGGAAGGGAAATTTCAATGGAAAAACTCTTTTCTCTCTCTAAATTTCGACACATTCAATATCTGTTCACTTTGAAAGCCAATAAATGATAAGAAAAAGAGTACAAGCAGCAATAACAGCAGAGAGGATGAGAGTATCTCTTGATTTCTTCCTTCTGATTGAACCTGTGAGGATCAGAAAACAATATAATTAAGTATGGAGTTTTATATTAAAAAATAGAGAGAAAAAATATTTAGTCAGAAAATTACCTAATAGACCGCGGATAACTGGAAATTTGTCTCCTAGTTGCTTGACTTTTCCTTGAACGTCTCCAAACATGGTCCTTTGAGAGCCCAAGGCGGCTCTGGTGGCTTGTGCTTGACTAATAACATCATCAATCTGCAATAAGTTGAAAATATTAGAGATGCAATACAATGGCCAAATCCACAAGAACAGGAATTACAACTTTCATGATGAGTAGAATGGTGTGTGAGCACAAGTCCCAAGCAAGCAAAGACAAACAAGATCAGTAGCCTATATAAATTCTTCACGCTTTTAACTACAAGTGATGGTATGCTTTTACATACATCTCTGCACCCAAACAGTCAAAACTTCCTTGTAATAAAGAGACCTAGATTTTCAATCTCTTCTTCTCCTAATCATTCGATTGGCTTGATTACCTAGAATTTATTTTTGATATCTTTCACAGTATGCTGAGAGATGGAACAAGGTTTTTTCACAACATGGACCAAGAATTGACATCTGGAACTTGTTCAAATTATCTCTATATTGCAGTGACATATCATAAAGGGCTATCTAGTAGTTTCCAAAGGGAAAAATAAATTGAAACCCTAAAGCAGCTTTAACCTGTATAAAATGATTCATTCTCAGCACACTGGCTCACTATATCAGAAACATACATTTGTTTAAAATATCAACTGAGATCAGAAAACATTAGTTGATAGCTTATAAATATTACATGAGATATGCTTCCGTGTATAGCAGCTCTCTCCCGTAGTAATTGCATCCTTGGAGACACGCTCCCAGAGGCCTGCATTGATTCAGGTTTAGGTAAACAAGGCATCAGGAACAAATTTTGTATTTTCTCAGTTACATTTGATTCTTACCTTATATTCACTAATATCATCTCGCACAGAACTAAGAAGTTCAGCGTGCTCCCTCATTGAGTTCATGTTTCCCTTGATTCGCCTAAATTCCTACAGAAAAACTGGAGTCAATTGGGAAAGTAAACTTGATTTAAAAATTGATTAATACAAGTTGAGCCCCATGAAACATTCACAAAACGCTTTGAAAAGATGCACAAACTTTTGAAAGTTTGGGTGTTAAATTTTCAGTGCCATCAGAACCAATCGCTTCTTACCTATCACATCCCAAATTGTCACTGGTACAGAAAAATGAGCATAGGAACCATAAGAAGTCTATTCTAATTGCATGTCCAAGCAAAAAAGAGGAACAGGCTATAAAAAATGGAACACATGACAGTGGCAGCCAAGCTGTATCTGGACATGATTGTATGAAGGAAGAACACAAAAAAACAAACACAAAAGAAGATAGGAAGAGAGAACAAGAAACTGTCAGCCCAGCTGAATTTAGGCCCATTTATATGGCACAACATTGCAGCACTCCATGGAGAGAGAACTAGTTACTTTGTTGTCTGGCAGATAGCAGTCATACAATATAAAGCGTCATGAAGGATGCAAAGAATGACTGTAGAACCAAGTTAAAAATGGTGTGAGCATGCATGAGCCATTTAGAGAGTGTTTTGGGTGAAAAGCTACTGAAAAAACCCGTTTCCTTTGTTTCTATTCTTCCTGTTACTGGATGAATAAGATCACAAGTACCGCGGACTAATGAAAAGTGAAAAGATCATATGTGATAGTAATAACCTGGGTGAATTCATGTAGTATGTCCCTGTGTCTAGCAAGCTTTTGAGTAACTGAAGTAGTAGGTGCAGCAGATGCAGCACATCGACTCATTGAATCATTGACATCAAGTAGCTTCTCCAGTGATGACTGAATCTCCATTTCCATAGATTTCCATGACCTGCTGGATCCAAGGGTTGGTGAACCAACATCCACATTACCTGGAAACCATAAGAATACAGGCGTTTTTAGGTGAATTTGTACCACCTACATAGTATAGTGATTCTCATTTCAAAGACTGAAACAAACTGTTTCCAGTATATTTAGAGAGAAAAAGATCTTCAAAGCCAACATTAGTTTGTGCTTAAAGATGACATAACCTGGGCATCTGTCCAGATCCCAATACTGCAATACAGAAGCAATGAACACAACAATTTCTATGCGCATGCATCTGACACAAGCCCAGTAGCCAAGTATGGCATACTTTCCAAAACCAAGAACTATTGATATCGAGACATATCATGTTCCTTTTAGAACATTTCATTTGATATAATGATAACACAGTTTAGCTGACCCCACATATTGGTGTGTCGTTATAACTCAGTCTGAGCAGGCTCAACCTGAGTGTGTAAACTGCAACTCACTATCTGAAGGGGCTGCAAAATGCAGCCACAAATGCACAACAGAGTAATATGGGAATGCTGACTACACTATAGACTCAGAGGCTACCAATGAATATCTTGATAGTCCAACTATTTTCATCTTCAGTAAGGCATAAGTGAAGGAAGCAGACAATTCCCAGATTGCCATGAATTTCATGATGTCTTCAAAGGTCAATAATACAAGTACATCAAGTTTCATATGCAGAATGATTTTCCGAAGTACTAGTCTGCAGACGGGGAAATGCAACTGCTTGCCAAGCAAACATGAAGTTACCACCCTGCTAGCACTATGCATATGCAAGCATACATTACTATAAGACCAATTGAACCTCATATGCAAACATTACACACGTGCTGCTTCACATACTAAGAATGTTGATGCTGCTAGAGCTTACTATTTCTCTCGCTTTTTTTAGCTAGAAAACCAGAGTTCTAAGGTTATTGTATGGTTCCATTACCACATTATTAATTTCAGGTTACATAGTTCACAGCTTCTTACCCTATTTCAAGCACTTGATTAGTAACATATATGTCATTTATCCAAACATTCAAGCAATTGCTCTAGCACAAACTCTTTTAAGGATTCAAAATTCCGAATCAGACATAGGATAACGCAGTCAACCCCTGACAAACCATGAACTATACAATAGCTTATCTAATAATGTTTATAAAAGTCCATCAAATTGAAAGAGCAATTGTAACATGCAGTGGCTGCAGCAACCAGGTACCATTGATAATAACAAACAACTTGTAATGGGGATACTCTAGGATACAGATGGAGACTTTTTATATTTCTTTCATCGTTATTTGGGGTTAAGGAAATCTAAAGCCTCATAGATGTGCTGCCATTTATTCTTCAATTCGTCGCCAGTTGTACATAGAAAATAGAAATGCATCGTATCATTAACATCAACATTCGCGAAAACCACACATTAGAAAATCCAACAATGAACAATGAAAAAAAATATATTAAAATTCCAGGAGATCAACGATGGGAGCGGCAGAGAAACCCGTACCTCCTTGGGTGAAACGAGCGCCTAGCTTAGCATAAGAAGAAAGTTTAACATCGAGATCGCCTTCGATTTTCCGAGCTTCTTTCCGGAGCTCCTCCCAGCCCGATTCCTGCAACACATCCATGGTCGAATCTCTCAGCACCAGGATCTACACTGATCCGACCCGTTTCAGAGAGTGCTTTGATCACCTCAGATCATACAAGTATTATGATCCGAATCCGGTTATATTTACGGTTGTAAATCGGGCTATCGAATCCCAGTGCGCCACTGTCTACACTTGCTGCTGCAGTTGAATCAGAAATGGGCGAGGGTGTTGGGTTGGCCTTTATTTTTTCTAAAGTCGCGTTTTACCTCTAATAAATTTATTCTTAAATTGTTATTCAAAATTAATACATCCTGCGACTTTGATATTATATAAGGTGATACGTGACAACATCATGTTACAAATTATTAATGTCACTTAAGAAGATATTTGAGAATTAATGAGACAGATCCAATCATTCCTAATTAGAGGTAACGACACAAGTTTGGATATTTTAAAGTATTTGGTATTTCACATCATTTTAAGTATTTTTTAAATTGAATATTTTTATGGGTGTCGCTATTTGAATTCCTTAATTTACCAAATATATTTTAATTAAAATTGATTTTTATTTTATACAATTATAACCTTATAATTTAAAAACAAAATTTATGTCTTTGAACAAAATTTTCGATTGCATTTGTGTATGAAGATATTAAAATATAAATTTTTTATTTTATTTAATTAAAAGGGTATAATTGTTCAAAATATAGTATTTAATAAAATAAAATAGGATATATTTAAAAAATTAGGGTGCAAATAACCGCATTCTATTTTTATTATAGAAAAATATTAAATATTCAGTATTATACGAAATGGACCATATCAAATATTAAAATGGTGGGTAAATATCTGATAACAAAATCAAAATAAAATTGGATTATATGTGGGAGAAAATAATAGAAAATTATGAACCAACAATTGCATTGTTGAAATAGTAGAATTAATTATAGTATGAAATTAGGCCTTTATCTATTATTGACTGTTCAGACTTTAGGCGGGTCAGCCCATTATAAATGGGCCTCTGTTTAAAGTTAAGAAAGTCACCTGAACCTGAAGCCCAAAATATGGGCTTTCTCCTGAGCCCATTAAAGCAAGAACTATTTTATGGGCTAATGTTTAAAAAAGACTTGGAAATTTTCAAAATGCTTGGTAATCTTTTGGAAATATCGATTGGTTTAGAGACACCGAAATATCAAAGAACCAAAATTTATCATAAGATGTTTCAAGTTTTATCGAAACTTATTAGCATCACATGTACGGTGCAATTATATTTATAATATTACTTGTTTAATTAAAAATATTATATTTTTTATTTAAAAACTATTAGTACTAATTTGTTATCTTAAAAATTAATAATATTTTTTAAATAATTAAATAATAATCTTTAGTTAAACAAATAATATTGGACATACGATACATTCGATGCGCAAGATAAGTAAAATAGATATGAGTTTAAAATAGATAAGTAAAATTCACAATAGATTTAGACATATACAATATAATATCAAGAAGTTGTTTCTTCTTCATAGATTTGGGTATTGTTGTCGAGACCTTCATGCGTCTTAGGTTGTGGTTCCTCTTATTATTGATCAGTGATATGATGTGGTTCAATTCTAATCACACTTATAACCCGATAAGTTACTATCACTTTTGTACACACAAGTGTATTCCAACCTATCGAATACAAAGTAAGAAAAAAGAGAATAGAAAAGACAATAGAATATCGTTCTGATTTTTCATATATGAAAGTTAGTGAATATCATCACAAATTTATATATTGGTGTATGAGTTGACTTAAGGTTGTCATGGACTTAAGTTGGCTCAGAAATTTTTTTTAAATAATTAAATAATACTTATTAATTAAATAAATAAATAATATTGAATAAACGATGCACACAAAAAAACTCATTTGTAAAGTATATATATGAAATTAATATAGATAAGTAAAATTAAAAATTGATTTAGACATATGCAATAAAATATCAAGTTGTTACTTCTTCATAGGCAGCCAATTGAATTGGAGTTGTCCAAGTGGTACATGAAAGTTACATTTTTTATTTTATTTTTTAATTAAGAATTATATAAAAGTCAATTTTCTACAATTTGGATTGCAGGGCCAAACTATAGAACCAGACAAATAGATAGAACCCCATGGCCATGGGACAAAAGGTTGTCAAAAAGTAAACTTCAACTTTTTTACATAATTGCCATTCCCAATTGTGATGATCATCTAGAACAACTTCCATTCTAACTTCACACACACACACACACACACACACACACATATATATATATTCATTTAGAAAAATATTTAGAACTAAAAACATACATAGGCAATTAATATGTAAATTATCAAAAAATTATTCCAACGCATTTTCATAGTGAATTATTTTTTCATCCTATAATTGAAAATATAATTATCAAGAAGAAACAATTTTTTTGTGTGTTCAGGTTTAATTGTAGCTAAAATTTTAAAATTATCAATAACTGCAACAATTATATATAATTTTGACCAAATTGAAAATTTAGTCAAAAATAATTATGTAAACCGACACAAATGAGATATATGAGCGATATTTGCACCATTTGCTTTTATTTGATTCATCAATCGAAAATATAACTCATATATGTCGATTTGTGAGTATTTACATCACTAAATTTGATCAAAACGACAGCAATTACACCTAATTTTAAAAAATGTTCAACTGATAATTTATAAAATTTTAGCTAAAGTTTCACTTAAGCGAAAAAGTTTGTGTTTTTTTTTTTTTTTTTTGAATTAGTCCAATAATTTATCGAATCTTTTTTAAAGTTTTTGGATTTAAAAAAATGATATGAACATATGTCAACTAAAGATCAAAATTCAAAAAAGTTGCGCCATGGAAGGTGCACTTGTACCTAACTAAAGAAATTTTAAATAATTATTCAGTACCAAACATGACCCCTTTTCTAATTTCCATGAAATAATTAATTTATCCTTTTTGTTTTATTATTTGAAAGTGAGAAAGGAGGTCGGGCCCATTGGGTCCATATGCTAGCGGCCCACGAGGTTTGAATGAGTCGTGAAATTACCAAGTCGGCCCAATTCCGGGGCCCCACTCTATGCTATAGATTTTCTTCCAAATAAATAAATAAATAATCAAAGATTGAAGTACAATCCATGTACGGATATTTTGGCAATTTGTACTTTGGCCACCCCCTACGCCTCTATGTTTCTTTTGCCAACACACTTTATCAAAAGACAACTGCAGAAAACTATGTAATATTTGTTGTTGCCATCAAATTAATATTATTAAATTTCTCATTAAATTAATATTTTAAAAAACTACATACACAATAACGTGTATATATATAGATATAGAATCGTATGAGTATCCATAATAAGGAAATTTCATTTCCCACAAAATACCGGGAACCTTCTCCGTAATTATGTTAGGAAAGCTGAAATATATTGCCAATTATTTTATTTAATTAAAAGTCATAATAGGCATTCCAATTTTGAATATTCATTCCTTTTAAGAAGAAATTTTGAATTTTCAGATAATTTTTTAAAGAAAAAATTCAATTGTCAGAACTCCACTTATAAAAGGTCTCAGCCATTCTTGAAACCCGTACGGACTCTGCTGGACTTCCGTCCCTTCCCTAATAATAACTCAACCATTATTCATTTCATCATCACGCCGCCGCCGCCGCCGTTTAAAGGCTTGAAGTACTAAGAAAAGAAGTGGAATCCTGGTGAGTTACTTTCTCGTGGGAAAAAATTCACAAAAAGAGTTTTTCCGTTTGGCCATCTACATGGCCGTCGTTGGACCTTCCTCCTAGAATTCTCCGAAACTCCGACCACCCACCTTTAGTTGGTCCTGAGCAGTGTTCAATCACATTTTCTGAAAGGAAAACCAGAACGAGAATCAAACAGGATGGGCAGAGTACGAGGTTTTTTGCTGAAACACCGAGTCGCCGCTTTATTCCGGCGAAGTTTCTCTCACCGCCGGCGCCAGCTGAACTCGGCTCAAAGCATCGGGGTCAAGCCCTTCCGCGGGCCAATCAGATGGGCCCACAAACTCAGGAAAAAAGCAAAAGCAATATTAGCGAAGAAAACGGTTCCGGGTGGAAATTACTCACCGGTCGGGAAAGAATCGGTTCGGGAGAAACCTGTACCCGTTCCAAAAGGGCATATGGCGGTTTATGTGGGTCAAAAGGATGGGGATTTTCAGAGGATTCTGGTGCCCGTAGTGTACTTTAACCACCCTTTGTTTGGGGATTTGCTGGAAAAGTCGGAAAACGAATACGGGTTCAATCAACCGGGCGGGCTTAATATACCCTGTCGGATCTCGGAGTTTGAGCGTGTCCAGACCCGAATCAAGACGGTCCAGTGTACCCGGAAGTTGCTGAGACGGAAGAGTCCGAATAGGAGTTGGATGGGCTGACGATGACGATAGAATTATGTACTTAGCTTTATTTATTCACACACACACATATATATGTATATATTTCTTTATTCTCAATGTCACATTTACCTTTTCTCTTCATTTTCTGATTTAGTCGAGTTTTGAAAGGGACAGATAAATTGAACCAACAAGTTTGAGCTCGGCCCATTATTTTTAACTATGTTAAAGCGTAGCTCAAACTTAGTTCAAGTTTTCATAACTAATCTCCAGCTAGATTCATTGCAAAATTATTTCCATGGCCTGAGCTCGGTTCGAAAATTAATTCTTTAACAAGTCATTATAGTCCACGACTTAATTGAGAAAAAAAATAGTTAATTAATTATAATGTTATTGAGTTGAATGAATTGAGCTCGCAATTATATAGATGAGTAAGCTCGTGTGCTAACAACAGAAATGTTATTCCACTCAAGCTTTAGTTAAAATTAACAATCGATCTTGTATAAGTTTTTGTCTTTTTCTTCAAGTCGAGACCAAATAATTTGCAAATGATTTGGTTTGATTATAACCTTAAATTTTGATAACACAAGTGTCACCAGATTTCTTAAATTGAGGGAAAAAAAATCAAAGCCTTACAAAATTTTCTATTTTGATCAATTCATTTAATAGTTAAGAAACAAATATATTAAGATATGTATAGATAGATATGAAGAAAATAACAAGCGATCAATATTGATTTTTTATTTGGGACCCAGCAGAACACAATTGAGCAGTAAATTATACCAATTAATTAGTAATTTTTAATAAATTACGAGTAATTTGAGTTGAATTTTATTTTCATTTTCATTTTCTGCTGCCCATACACAAGATGCAAGAATTTTGAAAATTAAATCATAAAACCCACATAAATATAACTCATAACTTTAACTTACATCACATAATGCACCACTGTATATGTTGTAAAGTGTGATACCCTCTCCATAATAGCTTTAGTTTATAAGCAAATACAAAATGACTTTTACATAAATAAAATTGCGCATTTAATGTAGTAAAAATAAAAACAAATGAACGGACTATTTTGACACTCTTATAAGACATTACAAACTCCACGACACACAGAGGCAGTACTCAGACTAGGAGCCAACAATACATAACTCGCATAATCTGAAGAAACTCCAACCACCAACGTGAGTCACCTACGATGCATAATTATTTATGTGAGCTAACACTGGGTAAACAAAAATCATGCATGTTTAAACAGAAATACAAGAATATCATAAAGTGTTTCATGTTAGTGCATGCCCACAAACCAAGATGTTTCTTTTAGAAACTCTTTCCATTATTGGACTCTCGATTCATTTGCTATGCACCGAAAAGAGTTAGCTCGATATACAATCAATAATCATAGACTCTATGTCACCACTTCGATGGTCAAGTTTATACATGTTTCACATGACACAGGCTCAATTTATCATCATATAGCCATATCCATATGGAAAATGCCTTTATGCACTAATAGTGATCAACATTACATTTGCTCCTTTTTTAAATCATATTGTGCATGTCTAGTGAGAAGATGATGATTCATCATGCAAACACATGCTAGTGCTTATGAATAATAAGCTTATTGCAATGATGCACATGTTATCATTGCATCATTCATACCCAACAGCCACAAGATGGGTGCGATTGCATATAATTATCACATTAACATGAGCAATACATGAAACACTATTTTATGCATTGTGCTGCAAATAAATTTCTACTTACCCCTAACTAAAGCACTCAAAGGAGGTATGAACAACATAAACTCATCTTATTCCTAGTAATAAAATCTAAAAGAAAATACTTAAAAATCAATTTACTAAACCATTAAATTTTACTTATTCTATTTAGATGTTAATAATCTCATTGTCTAAATTTCTAAAAGCATTCGCCTCTACGTTCAACAAGTAAATCCAATCTCTTATGGAATAAGTTCTAATATATACAGATAATAATTTTGTACAACAGTTATTGTTCCTTATAATAATTGAGGACACCCTAATCCTAACAGATGTTAAAGACAAAAGAGACAAACACTTCTAATGAAATAAGGAAGTAAAAAGTCTACACTCAATTATGGGCATAAGATAAAAGCACGCCAGATATCAAGGGAACCTGCAAAGTTCCAACATTCAAATTTTGATAATCTGACTTAGAAAAAGATGTAAATTCAGTTCTAATTGTAGAACAATAGCCCCGTTTCACTAATTAAAATGGATATACAATAAAGTAAGATGTGACAAGAAATAAAAGAATCTTGCCATCTATATACAAAAATCAGAAGCGAGTGGTACCTAAAAAAAGTAGGCATGCACAGCAAAGGCCTTCCATAATGAATGAAGTAGCATCCTTCTGCAGCCTGCAGCTTCGGAACAACTAGCTTATACCATTGTTCTAATCTAATCCCATTTCACCTTGAAGAAAAAAACCATAACTTTCTCATGAGATGATGCAGAAAATAGGTAGATACACCCATTTCGGATGCTCCTTGTGTAGAAAAATGTAAGAGTATGCTCCTAAAATCCAGCTGATCCCACTAATGAAGAGTACGAAGCATTCTCATCAGCAGAGGCCGGCCTGTGATTGATAACAGGTTTTGATTCTGTATGAGCAGAATTTACTGTTTGTGCATTTCCAAGATTGGCTAGTTCGCAGAGCTTTAACCTTCTCTTCTTTGCTTCTTCTACATCACCTTCCCAGCAAGTTTCCGTAATGATTTCTGTGGCTTCGTCTAATTTGTCCTCTGCAAGCAGATTTCCATTTTCCAGAAGGACGAGGTACACTTGATCGGCAGCAGCCTTCCGGATCTGTTAGAAAAATAAATAAAATAATGCCAATATTCTAATTTTTTTAAATATTATCAATTCAGCAACATTAGTTAGATGCAATTTTAGCCACAACGTGTCAAGATGGTAAGAATTAGCTGATAGAAGATGAGGGTATAATGGGTTTTAATAATGCTACATTTTTGTACCACATACCTTGGGATATCGGTGGACCAGGAAACTAAGTAAATGGGAGAATGCCCTTCTATTGATAGGATCTGAAATTGAAGCAATAAATCCAAGAATTGCAATTCCTGCATTTAACTTAGAGAAGTCCTTCGTTCCTCTCAACTCTACAGCTAGAGAATCCAAAACACCAGCACAAAACACAGGAGTCTCCTGAGAAATTGTAAGATGCATTATTGAGATTGTAGGAATATCATTCATCCATCTGATATAGAACCCCTAGAAAATATCAAATGGAACAAAATTGATAATCTAGTACATAATCCACAAAATCTACCCTTGTTCCATGTTATAAACATGAAGGGATAATGCTCTCAGCAGGAAGAATGAGGGAAATTATGCTAGACAGCTACAATCTAGAGATGCATGGTTTCAAGAGCCAAAAGGAAATCAATTCCCTTATTTCCAATCATAATAAGCTGCCATAAAGAAACATAATCTCAGATACATTAACTAGCTTAAGTCGCATGCTGTATCATAAATGACAAGAGATTAAAAAGAAGCCAATTGGCATGCTTAGAAAGATGAGATACACTACACATCATTATATAAATCATTCTAATATGCTAACTTTAACAAAGTACAAGCAAATCTCTGATGCAACAAGTGGCACAATTGGAAGATTACATTCTTCATACATGAATAACCTTTATACATAGATCAGCCAATAGCAAAGTTTTATAGGAGCTCTTTGAACAAGTAAACTGTAAGGGCGAATTGGAAATTGAAGTCCAAGCAAAGGGATCATTTCACAGAAACAAGAGTAACATACTGACCTCCATATTCAATAAAAGCTTTCGGCTGAAAAGAATCTCGATAGTCTGAAATAAAGATGCATGAAATAGTAAGATTTTCAGGTGGAAAAAAATACAAGTACGCTGACACACACAAAACTGATTGTTAATATAAATGAGGTCATGGGAAGAAATTGCGATCATAAGAAAAGCAGGTATTAGATGATTAACTTTAGCATGCAAAACTCATAAAGAAAATTGATATCATTTTTTCTGCATGTGTTCCATTAACAAGACAGTTAGATTTTTTGTAAGTCTTCATTGCAACAGATTCATGGCTTATTCCTTGTTTCATGTTGCTTTTCTGTTTTGGATCTTTTTGCTTTTTACCAATCGAGCGTGGAGGCAAATCTGAGGTAGATACTGCCCCCAGCATCATCTTCAAAACAAAAAGGTGCTTCATTTGAAGTGTTAACTTTGTCACTGCTCTTATTATCTTTTTGTAGTTTTTGTACTCAAACCTTCTGCTTAGAAACTTTCTCATGGTAGATATTAGTTTTGGACATAAGAATATTTCACAAACACACACACACACACACACACACACACACACACACACAAAAGTTAGATAAACACTGCTTCGCAAATGCCTACGTGGTAGAATTACCTTCAAAGTAGGTACGATGACTCTATCACATTTTCTATATTTTTGAAGAACCCATAGAATGTCAGTTGACAGACTGAGTACTCTGGTGTCATCATGGCCTTCAGTTTTTGTGCTCTGGAGGTAGTCTAACAAAGCACTAAGAGATGCCTTTTTTAAAGAATCTTGTAGTCCACCAATAGAGATTACCATTCCAGACACAATATATTTGCTATAGCAACTAACTTCAAGGAGTTGCACAAAACGAGGATACGAGAATGTTGGCACCTGTATTAAGATCGGGAACAAGATATTTCTCAATAAATCGATTATTAAGCATTAACAGAATGATCTGCTGTTTAACTTACCCCCCAGTCAAGCTCAGATTCATCTGGAAATATACGTTCAAGGATTTCCCTGTCTGGTATATGTGGTACAAAAGTTGTCTTATTATAAAGTAATCTTTGAAGAATCCTTGCTGCTGATTCCCTTAATTTATCCATCTTCTCTACAGCTTGCTTGATAATGCCTCCAACTAAATTATTTGCCATACTGGCATCAAAATATGAGCTAATCTTGTCACTATTGGAGCTATCACGAGACCCTTTCTCTTGATTTATAGAATCTCTCTTGCACAGAATATATGTGCATCTCTCAAGGCCATCCATTGCTGCCTCACGAACCCAAGAACCTACATCACCCCTGTTGTCAGTGGAATAATCATCAAGAGCTTTAAAAAGGCTGCTCATCACTTCATTCTTGATGAAAGCAAACAGAGCAAGCCCATCTTCTCCAGAAAAGAAAGAAGATTCTCCTGCCCCCGATAAAGTTTCACAAACAGATACAAGTCCTTTGACAGCATTCACACGTGCTTCAGCATCCCTATCTTCAGGATTATCCTGCATACACCAAACTGTTCCGTAAGAAAAGCGAAAGTGTGTGTTCATTTTTATTCCAAATCCAATTCCTCCTCTAAGTTAGGCCACCACGTATACCTCAATTTCACATGAACGACAGAGCTTCATTACTACAGATTTCCACCCTTTTGCCAGAAACTCAACAGGCAGAACACCTAGTGCAAGAGCTGATCCTCGTCTTGCAGCCACATTAGGATCAGTCAACTGCTCAAGGTATCTTGACATGATATCCTCGACTCCCTTTTCATCCAATGATACAAGGTACGCAGGAATGTAGTGTTTAAGGGCTTCAACAGCGGCACTCTACAAGCATGAAAAAAAGTCATAAAAAAGCCAGGCTTTTGAAGTGAGCCCGGAAGTACAATTTAGTAAAGAGAAAGACCTGTATGTGAAGATTAGGATGTTTCAAATTCTCATTGAGGGTGTCAAGCAAACTTCGTTTGATCTTCTCAGTCAGAGATATTTGAACTATGGAAATGCACTCAATGAAACGAGAAACGGCCAAACGCATGATTTCTCCTCCCTTACCACGATAAAGGCGTGCTTTCTCAATGGCAGGAACAATACCACCAACAACTCTCTGCTTATCTGCAAGAACAAACCCAAGGAGTAGGTTAATCATACTACAGTTTCATTCCCACCAAATAAGCAACTCCTAGGGCATTTACATATTCTCCAATAAGGCTTTGCTTAAACTACTAATAGTACCCCCTCCCACCTTTATAAACTACCAGCACCTCCCTTAAGTTCTTGTTTTTTAAATTTAACTACAAAACCTAAAATCTGTGTGGCAAATGACAATTCATTCCTCATATAAACCTACAATAAAGTAAAAGACTTCAAAATCTCAGAAAACGCAAACAATTTGCCTGCAATTCTATAGATGTAAGTTTCTGTTCATATATCTTTAAAGTTGGAATGCATTAGATACTTGAAATTTGGTGCAGAGAATGCAAAGGTCCAAATTTAAATTGATTGTACTGGCCCCAGTGGCCAATTCTTGAAAATATAAACCCTAGAGCTTCTACAGTACAACCAAAACATCCAGCACCATCCATTGTCATCACTTGGCGCCATCAACATCAACGTTGGTTACTACACGTGCAATCTCAGCAATTCACATGATCTTCACATTGCATACACACTAACCAGGAAAAGTTTAGAACAAAAGCCAATGGAATTTGGTTTGCAAAGTCTTGCCAAAAACTTGTAACTTACTTACACCTCTGGATCAAGCATCAATCATTACAAAAAGATGCAGAAAGAAGTCTCTAATTTTCTTTAACTAATGAAAAACAAGGCTCACAGATTTTTCGTCACAAATATATTAACATCAAATTAAGTGTCCATTTTGGCTTATATTCTTTGGTTATCATGAACAAAAAAAAAAACTAATTTGCTTCACATCTTTAGCGTATAATATCTCCTTCAAAACTTATATTTATCAAGTTAAAATAAAGAAAAGAGAAGATGGGGCAACCTCTGAGGTTGCGGGGGGTGGGGGAATTCTAAAGAGGATGGTGTGAATTAACCTGTGGAAAGAGCACGGTTGTGCTTATGTAAAGCCAAAACCACCTCCCCGATGGCCAAGGTTGCACCATGCCGCATGCACAAGTCAGATGATAGAGTGCAAGGAACTAATTTCTCCAATATCACATTAGCAAAATATTCAGGCTCAAATTTTACAAGAGACGATAGAGCAGAGGCCGCAAGTTCTCTCAAACCTTTGTCCTGCATCTCCATCATGCAAGCATTAGATAAAGAAATAGGTAGTGACAGCAATAACAAGGAGAGAAGCACATGCCTACAGTATATTTGAAAAATAAGTATATATTAACAGCAGCGCTAAAAAAATATAGAAAAGTTGTGTAATGGGTCAGCAATCAATCAAGAAAAGGGTAGAGGTGGATTGGGAGCAGCCAAGAAATAAGTTCAATATGGGTATAAAAGTTTAGTATGAGAAGACATGACAAATACTAAAACTAAAGACAACATATAAACCAGAAACCACATACCCAATGACAGATCTTACTATGCAACAGTTCATCCACAAAATGATGAAGGTAGCCATCATATTGAGCAATGCAAACAGCAACATGAAGATAAGAGTTTGTTCGAGAGGACAGTGCAAAATAATCAGCCGTGTTCACTATGTCAATGCCATGTGGGTAATTTCCTTGTCTCCCTACATTTTCCTGGAAAGCAGCAGCTGCTGCTCTTCTGCAATTAACCTAAGCATTAAGTTCATAGACTCATCATCATGCCGGTAAGAGTAGAAAAAGAAATCAGAAGAATACATGTTCTCGGAAAAGGAAAGACTTTTGTTTTATAGTTAAGCACCTCACGGTCGTAGCAGGCCACAGTTAAAAGATGTGGTGCGACTTGTTCCAGCACATTTTTCATGTCTCTGTGGTAATATGCCCGCCCGAAAGCCCAGCAAACATAAGCTGCAGCATCACGTACGTGAGAGCCAACACTATGAGGTCCTCTTCGAACATCATAATGTAAAGCCTGCAACGGAAACACAATTTATCAAAAAGCCTCAGCAGAAAAACAATGATTACAATTGTTTGGCCCCAGAAGAGTTCATTCAGAGTAACATACAACAGGAAAGAATCAAAATCTTGGACTTCGTCTCCTTTCTTTTTCTCTTTGGGGGGGGGGGGAGTTGAAACTACAATTCAAGGATGGGTATGAGAAGTTCCGTACACCACAACCGACCAACTAAAATTTAGTACAAAAGATTAAAGAGTAGATTCTTCTAAATATTGTGTATCAAAACTATAAAGAATCAAGAGAGGATTGCATTCATGAATTATGTGACAGCTATAAATATGCTTAACATTGCCAAAACAAGCTACAACAGAATCCGAAAGTTGGCACTCTGAAATCCATAAAACAGAGTTGAGTTTGCATATAGGTGTTGGGTTGGGAGGGGGGGGGGGGGGGGGGGGGGGGGAGGGGGGGGAGGGGGAATCTACAGACAGAAGGTATACATATGGATGCAGCTGAAATCTAACTTAAGGTGAATAAAGAGGCATGCGGTTCTCCAAAACCATAGGTACATCAGCAATTAAACCAGGATGGTAAAGAGAAGTCTCAGAAATATAAATAAAGGTATCCAAGAAACTCAGTAATTTTTTATTTTGTACAGCTGCACCACAAAGATGAGGGAAAAAAACACACAGACACACACACACACACACACCTTTATGATAACAGGAACAACTTTGGGAAAACTGATTGGTAAGAGCAATCCTCTTCGTGCTAGTTCTCCTAGTGCCAAGCATCCACCATGCCACGAGCCATCTCCCTGAAAGAAATTATAAATTACAACAAGCCAGAACATTGCCATCATAGATATTATTGCCTGGTTATCAGTAAGCTCTAACGGAGAAAGATGTTATTCTAGCTAGATGTGGCTAATGCACTGGTGCTGCACATTCTACGTCATCTGTTCAGATGCTATGACTAAGTGTTTAATGAGCTATCCAAAACAGTGGGTTCCTAGATCTTTCCATTCAAAAGCTGCAAGATTAGCATCTTTTGAGTTCGTCCGATGGAAAAACAATCTCGATCAAGATACTATGGCTGATGTGAAAGAGTTAGCTACAATAAAGGGAGAACCCACATTATTCTGCACACGTGAAACCAAACCTTGTTGAAGACTAAAAAAACACTAAAATGGCACTAGCATAGAGACTGATCCTTGTGACAGATCGTTTGTGAGATGGTAAGAGTGAATGAGGTATTCTTTGTGTGGTATTTTATAAAGTGTGAATGGTTGTGCTACAAGCTTCAGGTAGGCCGAATAAGGTAATTGAGGAGTTCCATTCGACTCCTTCAAAGGGTCATCAAAGGGCTTACAAGACTTATCATCGTCTTGCTGCAAGTGTTTATTGGTTGGGAATGATGTGCCAAATCACTAACTTTGTGGCAGAATCCTTGGTTTGCCAATGGAGCAAGCATGACCCAAGTTCGCGAGCCAAGCTGTTGCAACCTCTTCATATTTTGGCTAAGGTGTTTGCTCAGGAGGTGGTTCAGCTACATGGGATGCCTATCTCTATTGTCTATGATCATGATCTGCTCTTTGTTAGCTCATTTTGGTCTGAGTTATTTAAAGCTTCTGGTACCAAGATACATATGAGTTCAGCTGATCATTCTGTGACAGACGGTCAGACAGAGGTACTTAATCGTTGTTTGGATACCTATTTATAATGTTTTATTAGTAAGCACCCCAAGAGTTGGAATATGTGGTTACCTTGGGCAAAGTAAGACTATAATACGAGTTTCCATTTAGCAGCTGAACGGACTCCATTAGAGGTAGTGTACAATCGACCTCCGACAACCTTGCATCAGTTTCTTTCAAGCAAAATTAAGGTTCAAGACGTGGCTGATGAATTTGATGTTCAGGATGACATGTTTCGACAGTTGCGTTGGCATCTTGAGTGTGCCCAACAACGGATGACTGAGGCTGCCAACTTACATCAGCGTCATTTGGAGTTTGCTATGGGTTATAAGGTTCTGTTGAAGCTCAATACTCGTCGTTGTGCTAACTTGCAAGGGAAATTAAATGTTAAGCTTGCCCCTTGTTATATTGGGTCGTTTGAAGTGACTGAGGGGGTAGGTGCAGTTGCTTATAGGTTGCGTCTTCTTCATGCTTGTTGGGTGCACTCTATGTTTCACGTTTCACAGTTGAATCCTCTAAAGGGAGACTATCAACCAAGTCTCGTTGTCTGATGATCATTTGACTGAGGAACCATTGTTTTTGCCTCAAACTATTGTGGATAAACAAGTGTTGAAATGTGATGAGAAGGATGTTCCACAGGTGTTGATTAAATGGGTAGGTCGTAATGACGAGGATGCTAGTTGGGTGGATGAGGTGGATATGTGTGGTCAGTTTCCAAATTTCAGCCTTGAGGACAATGCTATTTTGCAAGAGGGAGGAGTTTTTAGCAAACCATTTGATTGTTTATACTCGGCATGCCAAGAAGAATTAGTATTTTAATATTTCAGTTTTTCCTTTATTACGTCTAGTTGGTTAATTTAATTATTTATTTTATTTTGGGTCTGAATTGTTAAGGTCTGTAGGCCTGATTAATCCTACTAGTATTTAAGGAGGTTGAGTCAAGAGTTAGGATATTGAATTTTGGATTATTGTTTTGGCCACAAGGGCTGGGGCAAACTGCATCTCGCGAAGGTGGCTTTAGCTTGCAGATTATTTTGGGGTTAATTTTTCCTTGCTATACCTTTTACTTCCATCAACATGTAACTGAATGCATGGACGATCCTACAACTTAGTTCAGAGCTAAGTGTTTTCATTATTCTAGATTTTTGAGTCCTATTTAATAAGGAGAAATCTTGAGCATAAAGAAATAATTAAATAATTAATTAATTTTAAAAAAATAATAATAAATAGCCCAAAGAAGAAGGGACGAATAAGGTCTGCTTGCAAAGAAGATGAGGCATAAGAGATAACTTTAACAGCATACCTCTCCGGGAGAAAAGAGCTCTAATACAGATGAGAGGACTTCATCGCAAAGCGAATAAGTTAAGCGTGAAGTAACGCGCCCAATACCTTTTGCAGCAGACCATCGCACAACAGTGTCCTGACAAAAGATTTGCAAGATTCACAACTCAAAGAAACTGTGTCGATTAAGCAAAAGTTAATTGTAAAGGAAATATTATTGCATCAAATACACAAATCAATAGAAATAGCAAGACTACTAAATATGACATTGTAAATACTAACTATAATGATAAGTAGGCATAGTATGCAATTTGAAGAATTCAAATAGGTTGAACATAAGCCTCTATGCATACCGTATCTCTCAATCCTGATAGCAGAAGTTCAATAATATCTTCTATAATATCTGGAACATCCATATCTTCCTCTTCAAGGCAGCTAGTCTCCAAAGAGGTATTGCATGAATTCATGTTGACTGGATTATTTAATTTGTCACAATTTCTTGTCCCGTGTGAAGATAGACTTTCTCCAAGAGTTTTGTTTCTACCCTGCAATATATCAGCATAGTAAAAGCTAGTAAACAATAAACAATTAGACTTACATTACAATTTGAGCCACAAGAGCTTCTTCATAGACCAAGCTATACTTAAAAGGAAGAACTTAAATATTTTACAAACATTTAGAAATTATCTGCAACTTTTGAAAGTAATGATATGTTAAAAGCTGCTTATGTCCATCTATTTATGAGTTCAGTGCAGCTTGCATTAAATACAGAGAAGGTATGAGATAAAATTTTAACTCCTTTCTCTTATTAAATATAAAGAAAACTGTCAATTAGCCGCTTACAGACACTTTTCTCTTTACTTCTGTCACTAAATCCATTGAAGGATTCGGAACAATTGTCAAGTTAGGAAATTAGAAACTCTTAGGGTCAGCCAAAGAAAGCTGTATTCTTTGTGTCAAACTCACTTCCTTTTTTTCGGTGTGAATTTTGCAAGATATTCAAGCACTTATTTCTATTTTTCTCAGCTTCCTCTCCATTTTAGTGCATATTATTCACTCTCTTGTTCTTTTTCAGGTATTCTTAACACAGTGAACTGACAAAAGCACATAAGAACACATATTATCACCCTATAAATCAGCCCCAATAACATTGGATACCCAACATCTGCATTAATATATGGAATGTCAAGCATAATATTAAAGCAACATTTGAAAAGATGCACTCAAACAAGTTGAGAAATATATGTCTCTTCCAAAAGTTGGTTTCTATGGTTCTTTTGGGCCAGAGAGAAAATTTCCTCAAGGTCAAATTTGAAAATCATTCAAAATACATTTTGTTGATCGTTAACATAGCAAATAGACTTATATGTTCAGGCAAATACACAAATATTCAAATGAAATGTTTTTAACTCAACTGACCACATAACGCCATGTTGCTGAGCGATGAGGCAGGCAAGTAAGCCCAATCCGCTGGGTCAGCTTTACAAGATACTTGCGAAGTAAAGGACTCCGAGCAGCAGTACTAGACTTGATCAAAATTGATGCGTCATTCCATAAAAGTGGGACCACATTCAACAATACTGATGTGCTGCCAATCTGCATTGTAAGGAGAAAAATCTTGATAAGCCAATATTTGCATCTGCTGATAAAGCACTTTTTAAGAGACGGGGGAAGATGAATGAAAGGACAAATGGAAAAGGAAAATTCATTCAAAGGAAGAATCGCACAAGAGATAGTCATGTCTAATCCTTTGGCAAACAAATCTTAGCAAGACTGATAATGAAAGCAAACCTTAAAAATGGCAGCCAAAGCTTCAACTGCACCTAACAATCGGAAGTGATCCATAACATTGCCCTCCATAGAAGAGAGAATTTTATGGGCCCAATCAACAAAGCTGAAACATAACAAACAATGAAATCAAGTAAGATCAAGTATCAAAAAATGATGACAATACCTGAAAAGCAGAGCATTTGAATGATGTTATTATCACTCCATCAGTTGAATATGTTCATATAAGTATCTCTATGTGGAGCAACGAGTGGAAACCTCTTGTACCGAGCAGTTCTTCTAACATTTCCCACACCCCCAAAACAAACAAACACACACACACACACACACACACCCTAACAAAAAAATATAAGATTCCTTTTAGGAATCAGGATATGAGGAAAAGACCCATGTAATCTTCCTGATTTCTTCATTGCAGTGAACAAGAAACAGGTGCAGCGTATTCTGGTTCCCGTAGTTGAAGATGAATTGAGAAATAATTACTTAATTAGTTCCATCTTTTTCATTTTGCAGGCAAGGATAATACATTGTAGATGCTGAAAACTAAGAACAAAAGTTGAAACTACAAGAAGTGATAATTGCCAAAGGTAAAAGGCAGAAAAAATCTCGAAGATTTCCTTAAGCATGCTATTAGTTTCGAAATCTTGTGGCAATGCCCTTTGGTGTTTCATAACATTACAATATCAAATTTGAAAGTGAAAGGTAATGCATTCATGACTAGCATAGGACCTGGTAAATGCCTTCAACATATCTGGGCGCGTTAAGAGCCTTGACAGAAGCAATCCAGCTATGGTGCGCATAGGACCTGCATTTGATAAATAGTCCTTACAGATGTCTAAAATCCTCACTACCAGTGGAGTAGGCTCATCTCTCCCAATATAGTTGCTATTTGCTATACTAGTATCCACAGAGGATATGTCAAACGGAATCAATACTAGAATAGAAAGCCAAAGAAGTACGATGCATTTTGTCTCCATCTCTCCAGTACTTTCTTGCCTCAATGAGGTTGCAGCATTCTTGCTATGGCATTTCTCCAAAAGAGATACTGCAAGTTCTAAATCCGAAACCTGATGGGGGAAGAACTTGATAACAGACTTGTATCCACAAACTGTAACCAGGGAATAAACTATGATGCAAATAGGCTTGACCACTTCCAAAATTTCATCAGAGGCGGTCCCTAACTCTGTAGTTCTTGAACGAACAATAGCCATTATAGGTGAAACTATGCTCTCCAGATAAGGCTCAATGAGTTGACCTTGCTCCTGATACTTATCCATCTGCAGATAAACACTTTAAGAATCAATGCATTTGTCCACAAAGATCTTTAAAATTCTTAAGTAAACAGAAACCCAGTCTAGGAAAATAAACATTGGAAAATTCATACAGAATCCAGCCAGTAGCATCTGGGGCTTTAAAATCATTCACCAAAGCAACTTTTAATTCTCAAAGAGGAATGGTTTCAACAAGCACCCAGACCATGTAAAAGAATATTTGGAAAAGAATGAACATAGCAATCATCATAACTGACTGGATGAATAAAGCTGAAATGGCATTGCAACAGTCTTCAAACAAAATAAGATTCAGAAAAAGGACAAGGTACATTTTCTAAAAATACCGCATTGAAGATATTCCCAGCAACTTCGAAGCACCACCATTCAGGGGTGACAAAAAAGTGACTAAAGTTTATCTAGTTTTCATACAGATAGAACATTTATTGGTTGACGGTTTGTTAAATATATTTCAAATAGAAATCTAAAAGTACCCAATTTAGTGATTCACAGACATAATTCTGCAACAAATTTAGTTTCATGCTAAAATCTCCCAATCAGAAATATAAAAATATAACACCTTGTTAGAAATAAACAAATATACCGCTGCCACACTCCAGCAACAAGGAGCAATGAAGATACAAACTTTGGAGCATAACGTTTAACTAAAATAATCACTGACAAACTTCAGCCGAATCAAACACTTTCCAAAACAAACAAATAACCTGGAACGACTATTTCAGTACACTTGAATAGCAAATCAACCCAAAAAGAAAAACATAGTATCACAAAACAAGAAGTGGGACCCAGATTTCACTCAGAGATGGTACAAGATCAAACCACAAATGTACAACATCAACTCCACTCTTATGATACCGTGTGTACGTGTACTGCGTGAAGAGACAAGGAAGTTGCGACAACGTACAATTGATCGAATCTTGTGGACGGCGGAGGGATCGGTGACGCGGCGAGCGGAAACGATGTCGTCGAGGAGGGACTTGACGAGCTTCCATTCTTGAAGGAAGTATCGCTGCAAAACCCTCTCCTTTGAATCGTGCTCGTCGTCTTCTTCTCCTCCTCGCAATGATGGTGATACTGCGGCTTCCTCCATTTCCATCTTCTCTACGCTTTCTGGTACTGCTCGAGAGCTGATTTACATTTCCCGCGTGCAGAGGGTTAAGTTGTAGTGATGTTTTTTGTAACTTAAAAGGTCAATTTTTGCCGATTTTCTTTTGTGCCAACAATGTCCCCAATAAAATATATTTTATTATATTAATTTTTTTAATAAAATTATATTATTATTATTAAAAAATTATACATAACTTATTATTTATATCAATTATATTTATTTAAATATTATTCAATTTAAAATATATTTTGTTATATTAAATTGTATTTTCATTTTCTAAAATTACTTTTATTAAATATAATTGTACAACATTCTAAAGTAAATTTTTAATTATCCGAAATATTTCTAAAAGTATTAAAATTACATAATAAATTATAATATTATATAAATTAATAGTTTAATATTTTTACTTTTATAAAAAATTATTTATACTTTTTAGCTTAAATTCATCTAAAAATTTGATATAATATTTATTCAAATCCATCACATATATCAAAATTTAAAAAATAATAATTCAGTGTATAAAAAAGTTATATTTCATATTTTAAATGTTATCATTTATTCAATATATATAACATTGGTGTTAAATTAAAGATTTCAAAAAGAAAATCTATTTGATATATCATATATAAAAAACAGAAGTAAAACAGAAAAAATATTTGAATTTTTAAATTTTAGTGAAAAATAGAAAAGAAAAAATTTGTGAAAGACACATATCAATTAATTATGAAGACACGACAAAAAATTTTAAAAATAAAATTTAAGTCCGCATGACATCTCGAGTGGGCTAACTGGGTCAAGAGAGCATGGTGGGGGCTAATTTAGATGAAATCATAACCCTGTGCTCCATCATCGCCAATTAACATTTTTTTTTCTGAATTCTATCCTTGTTTGTTGGTATTTATTATGTCTTTGGAACATCAAAGCCAATATATATGTGCATTGTATCTATTAAGTATATGTGCCACTTGCACGGTAGTTAGAAAATTAGTTAGACGGTTATGCCACTTGCGTGGTTGTTAAAAGTAGTTTCACAAGTTAGATAATTAGTTAGAAATGTGTTAGATGGTTATGCAACTTGCAAGGTAGCTACAACTTCTTTGATAAGTTAGTTTTGAGCCTCCAAACTTTTGTATAAATACGTGACAACTATTATAGTTGTTCTTTGATGAATTCAATATATTTTCACTTTATAATTTGGTTTGATACGGTATCTTGAGCCAGTATCATCCTCTCCGACATATCTCATGGCACAAATTGTTCTTCCTACGTTTCATACGCTGACGGTTCGGCTAGACCGTACCAATTTTGTGTATTGGAGGTCTCAAGTTCTATCTACTGTGCGTGCTCATGGTTACGAGGATTTTCTTTTTTGCAACTCAAAGAGCGTTCCATCTTAGTTTAACTCTGCAAATGATAGCGATGATATTGTGGTTCCTAATCCTGAATCAGTTCTTATTGAGCTGGCTTTTGAATTCAATAAGTGAAACAATGTTTGGTCATGTTACTAGATGCGTTTATTCTTTTGAAGTTTGGGAGATCTTTGAAAGTTTGTTTCGGTCTCAATCTAAAGCCAAAGTTATGAATCTTCGATTTCAACTACAGACATTGAAGAAAGGTGATCTATCTATAGAGGAATATGTCCTTAAGATGCGAGAAATAGCTGACAATATTCAAGCAGCTGGTCAAGTTATGACAAATGATGATTTAGTTTTGTACATCATTGGTGGTTTAGGATCCAAGTATGAAAGTATTATGGTAAATCTTACTACTAGAGGAGATCAAGTTCCCTTATCCGAATTACAGTTTATTCTACAAACACATGAAATACGGCTAGCTCAAATGTATACCAGTTCTACAGTTCCTAATCTCAACAGTGTTCAGAATCCTTCTCTTCATCTTACTGAGAAGAAAAATTTTACAAATTTTTGGTCACAGAGGGGTGGACATTTTGGTCGAAATAGAGGAAGAGGTCGATTTTTTCAAGGCTCTCAAATGGTTTGTCAAATTTGTGGCCGGAATAATCATGTGGCGATCAAATGTTATAAAAGGTTTGATGTGAACTATCAAGGTCTTGAGAATTCAGGTTCAAGACAAGGTTATTATTCTTCTCCACGAGCAAATATGGTTTCTGCTCAACAAGGCATTGCTTCTCAACCTACAGCTCATTTTTCACATCAACAAGAAATTTTTATTCCTAATGGAAGTCAGAATTCCACATCCGTTACACCTTCTGGTCAGTTCAAATTTGACGAGCATGGCTATGGCTCTTCTCCCTCCCCTTCTGGGTATGAATCAGCCTCTGATTGGATTGTTGACAGTGGGGCAACTCATCATATAACCTCAAGTCTTCAAAATCTCCATGTGCAGACTCCTTATCATGGTAAGAAACGGCTTGTTGTCGGTAATGCAAGTTCAATTCCTATTTCTCATATTGGTTCATCTACTCTACCTAGCCTACATTCTTCAGTTTTATTTGATCTTAATCACGTTCTTCATGTTCCGCACATTACTTAAAACCTTCTTAGCATTTCTCAATTCTTACAAGATAATTCCGTATATGTTGAATTTCATGTTGACTGTTGTTTTGTCAAGGATCTGAAAACACACAAAATTCTCTTGAGAGGACTGCTTAAGGACGGGCTTTACCAACTTGACCTCTCTCATATGCAAAAACACTTCAATCATTTTGTCTCACACTCTACCACAATTTCTCCAAGCATTCATACAGCCTCTACGCGTCATTCCACAGATTATAAAGCAACAACTACAACAACTCTTTGGCATAAACGTTTGGGTCATTGTTGTAGTAAAACTCTGAATAAAGTACTTCAACATTTGAAGATATCATGTACTCATTCAGAATTTTCTTTTTGTGAAGCATGTAAACTTGGAAAATTTCATCAAATGCATTTTCCTTCCGTCATTCATACAACTACTTCTCCTCTTGAAATAATACATAGTGATATTTGGGGACCTGCATCCACCCTTATCTACAGATGGTTACAGATACTATGTTATCTTTGTGGATGATTTCACTCGATTTACATGGATTTATCCTTTAGTTCAAAAATCTGATGTTGCAAAAGTCTTTCCTATCTTCCTTGCCATGGTTGAAAGACAATTTTCAAGTCCTTTGAAAATATTTCAATGTGATATGGGGGGTGAATTTCAATCATTATCAAATATCCTAAAAACTAAAGGTATTATTTCTAGACACTCTTGTCCCTACACACACCCTCAAAATGGCTAGTTGAAAGGAAACATTAACACATTATTGAGATTGGCTTATCTTTACTTGCTCAGGCTTCCATGCCTCCTAAATTTTGGTGGGATTTTTTTCTTACTGCAGTATATACTATTAATAGACTTCCTACCCATGTTCTTGACTATTCTTCTCCGTTTCAGGTTCTTTTTAAAAATAGTCCTGATTACACATTTCTCAAGACATTTGGGTGCGCTTGTTTTCCATTTCTTAGACCATGTAATTCCTCAAAATTACAGTTCAGAAGTACTAAATGCATTTTTCTTGGTTACAGTGCTTCACATAAAGGTTATAAGTGTTTGAGTTCAACGGGCAAGATATATGTTGCTAGAACTGTGGAATTTAATGAGTTTGATTTTCCATATCAATCACTTTTTCCTAAAACCATTCAATTTTCCTCACCCACACACTCCAACTCTATACTTCCCGTTCTTCCGATTCTCACACCTATTCCACTTACCAATCAAGATATTCCACCTCCATCGCCTCAACACTTACCTACTTCTAGTCCATCCACTTCCTCTCAGCCATCTGCCTCTCATTTACCACAGCCTCACACTTCTAGCCATTGTATGGTGACTAGATCCAAAAATGGGATATTCAAACCCAAATTATAAAATACGGCCTTGTCTCACTCAAATGTTCAACATGTTACTATGCAACAAGCTTTATCTTCTCCTGAGTGGAAATCTGCTATGGATTCTGAATACTCGCTCTTATGAAGAATAATACATGGGCTCTTGTTCCTGCTCATCCTCACATGAATCTTATCACTAACAAGTGAATTTTCAGAATTAAGAAAAAGTCCGATGGCACTATTGATAAATACAAGGCCAGATTGGTTGCTAGGGTTTTTCAGCAAAATGCCGAAGTGGATTACTTTGATACTTTTAGTCCGGTTGTTAAACCGATTACAAGCAGACTTATTTTCACCATGGCTATCACTAAGGGTTAGAAAATACAACAAGTCGATGTGAACAATGCTTTCTTAAATGGAGACTTAAGAGAAATTATTTTCATGAAGCAGCCTGAAGGATATGAAGATTCCTCCAAACCAGATTATGTATGCAGGTTAATGAAGTCTCTTTATGGCTTGAAATAAGCTCCAAAAGCATTGTATGACAAGCTCAAAGGTTTCTTGCTTTCTAAAGGCCTCAAAATGTCTGTCTCTGATCATTCTTTTTTTCATATTCATGTCAATGGTAGAATGCTAATTGTACTTGTGTATGTTGATGATATTTTGGTCACTGGTGATGATCCCTCTCAGATTCAACAGCTTATCTCTGATCTTGACAATAAATTCTCCTTAAAACACTTAGGGGAAGTGAGTTATTTTCTTGGCCTAGAAGCTGATAGGACTATTCAAGGCATTCATCTTACTCAGTCAAAGTACATTCGGGATCTTCTACATCAACATAATATGGAAAAATGTAAGCCTCTGCCTACTCCTTGTTGTTCTGGGATTAAATTACATTTGCAAGACAGTCGTCCTTTTGATCAACCATCCAAATACAGAAGTCTTGTTGGTGCATTGCAATATCTTGTTATGACAAGACCAGATATTTCTTATATTGTGAATAAATTGAGCCAATTTCTTCATGCTCCCACTGTCAATCATTGGAAAGCTGGAAAACGGGTATTGCGATTTTTACAAGGCACTATTTCCACTCGTTTGTTCTTTAAACTTGTTTCTAGAATAGTGCTTGAAGGTTTTGCAGATGCCGATTTTGCGAGTTGTGTTGATGATAGGAGGAGCACTGGTGGTTTTTGCATATTTCTATGATCCAATCCTATATCCTGGTCTTCTAGGAAGTAGCATACTGTGGTAAGGAGCAGCACTGAAGCTGAGTATCGGGCTCTTGCCATGGCTACCACTGAACTGATCTGGATTCGTAGTCTTTTTACTGAACTTGGTCTGCCTATTGTTAAACCTTCAGTTTTGTGGTGTGATAACTTGGGAGCAGTTAAATTGGCATTTAATCCGGCTTTCCATGCTCGAACTCGACATATTGAGGTTGATGTTCATTTTCTTAGAGAGAAGGTGCAAAGCAAGGACCTGGATACCACATTTGTTCCGTCTGAAGATCAAACAGCAGACATACTAACCAAAGCCTGTCCTGTACTCGGTTTCAATTCCTAAGTTCAAAGTTATCTGTCTATCCTGAACCCGGTTGAGCTTACAAGGGAGCATATTAAGTATATGTGCCACTTGCACAGTAGTTTGAAAATTAGTTAGACGGTTATGCCACTTGCGTGGTTGTTAAAAGTAGTTTCACAAGTTAGATAATTAGTTAGAAATGTGTTAGATGGTTATGCAACTTGCAAGGTAGTTACAACTTCTTTGATAAGTTAGTTTTGAGCCTCCAAACTTTTGTATAAATACGTGACAACTATTATAGTTGTTCTTTGATGAATTCAACATATTTTCACTTTATAATTTGGTTTGATAGTATCTACACATACCTAATTACGGTGGTCATTTTTTTATTTTCAGTGAATAATTTAATTACATGATGTTAAAAAATTAATTATTTTTTTATGATACCAAATCACATAACAATGGATTAAATGTGAAATCTGGTTTCAGTTTAGTTTCAATCACAAACTCAATATGGTAAATTGAGCCAACCCTGGCCTCCCCCAATTATAAGAAACTTATATGTGAAAGAATATGGAGAGAGGTGACTTGTTTGCGCAGGTCTTTGATATTATTTTGAGTTGGCGGCTAATGGGCTACAGCACAGCAGACATTCTGAAATTAATGGGGCGTAAAAATTGGAACCCTTTGAGGGAAAAAACAAGAATAAAATACTAAGTGTATTGGGCTTTAGGCCCTTAATAGTATGAGAGTAGCTAATCATACAATAAATATATGGGTCGAAGCCCAAACAAATTGGATTTATCTAAAATTGCACAATTTATAATATTTACATTAATATAATAGTAAATTATAATTAATAGTAATACAATTATTAAATTATGCATTTTTTTATGTCACGCAAAATTTTGTCACTTCTATATAATAAATAAATAATTCTATAAGATAATAATAAATTTATCTAAAATAAAATTCATGTATATGAAATATATTTTTAAATATAATTTTATTTTGCATAAAAATATCTCATAATTATATTTTATATAAAAATATTTTAAATATAAAATATATTACAATTAACCTAAAGAATATTATATTTTTTTTAAAAAAAAATTATTTTTATATATGCAATATGAATATCATATTACAGATCTTGAAAAAATATTTAATTTGATATATTTCTCATAAAAAAATAAGTTGAGACAAAAAAGTTATAAACATTTGAAATTTAAGGTGAAAAAAAAAGAAAAAAAGGTGGAAAATTGTGATTAGTCAAAAAATTATGCCTTTTTTTTTTGTAATAATTTCAGCCGAAATTATAGAAAATGATTTGGGCGGGAAATGACATTTTTTAAAATTTCTCCAATTGTCATGTTTTTATATAGTTATAAATTAAGGTTTTTGGAAACCAATCGAGGTATAAACTATCTATAACTATATAAAAGTAAGATAGTTGAATTTTTTTGCAAAATGTCTTTTTTTCGCCTAAATCACCTTTTAATGTATTGAAAATATGATATCCAATCTGATTTTTTCATTTTCATTGATTTTTTACTCTAATTTTCAAGGGCTTTATAACTTTTTCATCTCAACTTGATATTTAATGAAAAATATATCAAATTAATCATCCTTTTGTGATTGTCACTTTGATATCCATATTGCATATATCAAAATAAAATATTAATTTTTAAATATAAAATGTTTTTTATACATTAATTGTGGTATATTTTTATATTGTGATGTATTTTTATTTTAAACAATTTTTATTAAAAATATATTTTATATAATTATGCTTTTTTTTTAAAAAAAATCTTATAGTACTATGTTTATAATAATAATAATATTACAATATCATATTATAAATTGTGCGACGATTATAAATATGCATATAAGTTTAAACACGTGAGTATAATTAAACCCTAGTTGAATGAATGATCAATATAACCTAAACCCTAAAAAAACATAATGCTTGTAAACTAAACCGTTGAAGGTCAAATTAGTTCATGGAGAACTTCAAACGAATATGAAAATAATCTTGATAGTTTTAGACAATGTTAATTCATTTGGATTACTTAAACACAATCTACTGCTACACACACACACACGAAATGATGAACCTTGAAGCTATGTGTTGGAAACTAAATGGGCAAGATGATATATATTTTTCGTAAGTAATTAATTAAACATGGCTTGCACCAGAAATAATGAAAAATGTTCGATTTTTTTTAAGGCAAAACAAAACAAAAAAAAAATCTCCATGTTTCTAATCTAATCACGGGATCCAAGAATTGATATTACCACTTACCATGTAATCGTTGACCCATATATATAAATATATAAATATATATACACACATGTAGGTGTATTTTATAATATAAATTTCAACTAGAGTTATGTTAGGGTTTGACGTACATCGTTTATCTGTATATTACACTTGTATATTAATATGTATATTGATATATAATATGAATCGATTATATGTGCTATATATCTGTATGTATTATTGAATGTGCGTAGTGTAAATTATGTGATTGTGTAAAGTGAATGTAAATATTGTATCAAATTAAAAACAATGGTTTCCCGTTTCTAATACAAAACAGAATGAAAAAAAAAAAAAAAATCAACAACAACAAAAACGAACAAAAGTGTAACATGAAACAAGACCTTATACTGCACTTGAAGAATTGAAAAGTAAAGCATTATTGTGTGTTAACACTTAAATAATTTGATCGTATGTAAATAAAAAATAATATTGTATCAAGTCGATTGACGAAATACACGTCACGATTTAGATCCCAAAACTTTGAATATTCACATATTTTCCCCTTACATATGCTACTTCCCATCCACAACAAAGATCAAATGAAAGCCCAGTCTTAATTTTTTCACAAATTAATTAAAGAACCTAAACTTCAGGTTTTTTAGCATGAGAGGACTTATATCTTGCAGCAAACCTGTTAAACAAGGCAAGGGCATTGCTGGTAACTTGTTCGAGATTAAGAACCCTGGCTTTGATAATGGCCTTAGTCTTCCCCCCTATGGCCCGGCCCGAAAACCCATCTATACAAAAGCTTGCATCAGTCAGGGCCGCGCTCATCCATGTTTGGACATTGCTTGCATGCCAAGGAAAGTCACTGCTTTCCCCGTTTTCCTTAATCTCCTGTGTCTCTTTGATGCAGTTCGACAATTGTTCCACCCCATCATTTATTTGATCCAAACAGTCCTTAACAGCCTGGTAATCCTTCCTGCCCTTTCTTTGCTTGAGCTCCTTAGCCACCTCGGTGACGTAGGTCCGAGTCGACTCAGCCTTGGCTAGACTTACTCTTAGGGCGATTTGAGCTAGTTTCTGTTGACTCAGAGATGTCGTGAAATTGCTGACATAGTTTGAGAGAGAACGGATGCACAAGTCGGGGTAGAGCGTCGTCGCTTGGCACTGTGACTCGATAAAAGCCCTAGCACGAGAGCGTCTGCGCATGACCGGATGCTCGGCTTGAACTAGTGTTGAGAAGAGAAGAGAAAGAAGAAAGAAAGATACCTTGATTGATCTTGCCATGCCTATGTATGTATGTGTGTGTGTGTGTGATTGTTATGTTGAAACTTTGAAATGAAAGAGGGTGTTATGGGCTTATATAGATGCATTTCATATATAATTGTTATATAGATGGGAGTTTTTTATTCTTGTTTTTATTTAAACTAATTCTTGTGCATGTGTTATAGGGTTTCTAGGAACCAGGTGGTCAGTTTTGGGAGTAACCCTACAACCTTGATTCTTGTTGGAGCAATCTGGCAAAGTAAGTAACCTTTTCATTAATTATTGTACAAGATTAAGATTCAAAGATGATTATGCATTCGGATTTGAAGGTTTACTATATATGAAATAAATATAATATGACAAATTGGAATAAGACATGCTTTAAGAAGAAAATTTGAAAATTATATTTCCAATCATCATTTTGTTAACCCAATTTACTTATTGCTTTTAAAAATTAGAACATTACGAGTCCGTGAAATTTCTATTTTATTTTGTATTTTATCTCATGTTCCAATTTTATCAATACGCATCATCTGCATAGAATAAAATCATTAATTATCATATGTCATATCAGAATATGGCTTGAATATGATAACATCTCATTCGCTAAGTAAGTCTATTACGGGTCTCGCTGTCAGTGAGGGAGTCTATTTTGGCTATCTGTTATCTAGGTCATTCACGTATCTCCTTCTCGATAGTAGTATATATATATATATATTACTTTCTATATAAAGATCAATTTGTATTCTAAATATCCTTAAAACAATAAAAAATTTCCACTCATCTACTCGTAGATGAACCAACATATTGTTGGTGAACCACGTAAATCTCAGCATTTTTAAATTCTAACTTTAATTTTCTGTTTTTTCTTGCAAATAAAAGATAAAACATAAAGTAAAAAGGAAGTGAGGTACTTGCAAAAAAAGCATATTTTAGAAGATTTTGTCAAGAACCAAATATGAAGTTGGAGGAACATAAAATGAAATTAATGTGTTATTTTTATGAATTTATGCAGTGGTCATCCCATATTATTTGATTTTAAATAAAATAATGGAAAACATTGAAATACAAAATATAATAGGGTATTACTATACACCATTATTAGTATTGAAGCAAAGCAAAAGGTTTGACCATTGAAAATTAGGGTAGACATAAGTGAACAAGAAAATTCTAGAATACTGTAAGTAGATCTTAAAATTAGATCACACTCACAAGTCATAGTGATAAAACTGCGTTGACTTAGCGGTATGCATGGACCATGAATTTTGGTTCTTAGACCCCAACTTTGTCCTCATCCTTACACACTCTTAATTATAATAATAATAATACATTTCAGTGGCGCTACATCAATTATTGGTCGGTTTAAGAAAACCTTGTCTATAATTAAAATATATTATTAGCATTGCCACATACTCCTAATATAATAATTATTATTATCAATAGGAACCATTATTTTTCAGTAGGAGAAGACTAATCGTAATAATAATATTATTAATAATTAATCTCATATAGTGCATGCCAGTGCTCTCACGTAATAATCATTATTCCGGCTCCTTAGATATATGTGGTATGTGGTGTAATTTAATATAAAATATTATTTATTTAATTAAAATATATTTTTTATTTATTTTTAAATATAAATAAAAATAATAAATTATATTTTTTAAGTAAATAAATAATATGATGGGTCGAAAGTCATTTGTTGAAATAAAAATTTTGTTTTAAATTGTATTTAAAGAAATAAAGCCTTATTTTATTAATGAAAGTAAGAAAATGTGTAGAAGTTAAAAATTTATGTTAATTATTGTTAACTTATGGGTTAATTAAAGTAAGATGATTATCTCTTCATACGCATTATTGATTTATTTAATGGGGAGACAAGTTTCCGCAGAATCCGACAAGCCTGCCGGATGCCCCATTTCGTCCCCAATTAGTGGGACTCATACGACAGAGAATACTACAGGAAAAAAAAAAAACAAATAATAAAAGTAATAATAACAACAATTATAATAAAATTAATATATTATATGAGAAGAAATGAATTATCAATCAAAAATATATTTATATTTTTAAAAAAGGAAATTGTTAAAAGGAAAACGAAACTAAGAAAACAAATCAATAGAATTATAGCAACACAATAATTTGTGCAGACACCAAATTTATTATTGGTAGACAAAGATATCCAAATTCATAATTGTACGAGAAAAACAGAAAAACATAATTTATTTTGAGATCAAAAATGTTTTTAACTCGTGACTCGTAGGAGTTGCAATCAAGCTGCTATTCCCTAAAAACAGATATTAATTTTATTTTTTACTTTTAATATATGAAAGTACTTGAATATATTTACATCAAAAGTAATATAATTGTACCTTATCAAGGGGCTCCAAGTAGGGCTTGAATATGACAATATATCAAACTCGACTCAAACCATTTTCACCCCTAGCTAGATTATTAAATTTTCTAGCTCCCCACACCTGCATTTCTGTACTGCTTAGTTAAACTCAGCATTTCAATAAAGAATCAAAAGAAAATGCTTGGAGGGGCTGCGAAGCTCAGCATCCATGGCACAAAAAAAGTAGTAAGCTGAAAGAAAACACGACATTATATATCTAAATAAGGACCCAATCTAATGCACACAGTTGAGTTAAATACAAATCCATCGAAAATTTTCCAGCACAGAAATAAAATGTCATTCTGCAACCTTCACGCCTGTTAGGTAGACATGGGATTGGATAATGCTACCACCTATCCAGAAACCCGGCATAACCATCAGCCCGACTTTTGGCTTCTCGTCACCTTCTTCTACGATAAAATTTTTCACAACACTTTCCATATAAACTTCTGAGAACTCACTATCCCTCTTTACCTGGAAAATCTTTACAGTAGGATCATAAGAATGGGCCAATCGGTGCAAAAGCCAGATCGCCTTTGCCAGTTTGAGAAAAGCCTGGTAAAAAGCTGTCCTTGGATGCCCACCACCCATTATATAATTTTGTTGATCCAAGTTCCCAAAGAATGAAGCCTCCATTTTTTGATGAACAACAACGAGATATTTGTTTTGGCAAAATTTTCCAAACAAGGAATCGGGACTCTGGCACACAGCATCCAATGGGTCCATTTCCCTCAAGGCAAGATACTGCTGATACAAACTTTCTTTGGTTTCTGGTGGGTTCTCTGCTTTCATGGAGAAACTTTCGTCCTGAAACCCGATGAACATTCTCTGGCAAATGTGAGACTCAAAGGCATATTTCTTGTGGGCTCTCTTTGCATAAACAATGTTTGGTTCGATGGAGTTTGCAGCTGCATCAAGATCCCACCCAGCTGCTTTCATCATGTTGATTAATGGCTTGGAAAAGTCATGAATGGCCTTGGAAGCAGCTTCTACAGCTGACCTAAAAATATCAGGGGATAAATCCGGTGAGAAAAGTCCGGCTTCACTGCCACTGCCTTCTGATTCTTTAGTTGACAAGCCCCTAAGCTTCAGGTTCTTCTCAAGTTTTACTCGCTTCTGACTAGCCTCCTGGATCTGCTGCTCCAGTTGAAGAATCTCAGAATCTTTATTCTGAATTTCAGACTGGAATTTTTTTACCATGACCTCGTACGTCTTCAACAGGCTTTGCTGTTCTTGAATCTCAGCAGCTAACCGCGAGTCTTGTGGAGACACACAGACAGGTTTAGGATTGTGTTCTCTGTAAAAATGCTTGAGTTCAGATAGATTCTTTAGTTCTGATATTACAAGTTTATCAGCAGCTTGGATTTTATCAGGGTCATAAGGAGTATGAGCAGCTTGAAGTTGAATGTAAGCTGATTTTAGGGAGGAGATTTGCATAAATATCCTAGACACAAGGGATTCCATAGCTTCAGGGTTCTGATTATTTGCCTCTTCCATTGGCTGGGGGTGAACCTTTTGGTTGCTGCTTTCACGAAGTTGGGTATCTTTTACACCAGTGTGTTGCATATCTACTTTCACTGAGAAAAACATTCACCACATTACTTTAGGACAACAGGTAAATATTGCATCAATAACTGCATAAAAGAAGGTTGTTTTCAACTAGGCAGGGAAGAAGATAAAATTAATAATGGTTCTTCAGAATACTTTGATAGGTTTGTTTTAGAAGGAATAGAAAACAAAGTTCAACCTTCAACGGCTTACCTGCTCCAAACTCCAAAGCTCAACTGTTATCTTAGTATTAACAGCTATGAAGCAGAGAAACATATACACTTGCTCTCAAACCAGATATTTAAGATCAGATAAACAAGTAACTCTATGAAACAACAAAACGAATATGTTGCTCATAAAAATTATGCACAAATCATATAAAAATTGAGGCCACAATTTGAGGCAATGAGAGAGAGAGAGAGAGATTTTGGTGAGTCTGTCCTACACTCAAACAAGGATATCTTTGTGGTCCTTCATTTCTGGATGTTTTTTGGAACTGCAGACCAAAAACCCATCTGGAAACCTAGATAGGCATTCCAGGTTCCAACTTCACCAATAGAAATCTCTAAAGAGTTCCAAATCTTATGGGCTGACACTGTGAGAGAGAATTTACCTACAAGTATCACAAACCAGCAGTCATGTGCACCCACAAAGCATAATAACCTTCAATCTTCAGCACATACACAAACTTATTTAATCAACAAATAACCTCATTCAATGACTTTTGTACTACAATCTATTAGCTATTCAATATACCAGAATCAATAGAGCTTCTAGCTGCTTAACAAAAAACAAAAAGATAAAGCGAAGTTTTATGAAGGTGGTGTGATTAAGACTATTCACACACAATAGCACACCCTACTTTTCTCAACTACTTTAAAAAGTTGCTTTTATTAAGAAATTTGGTACTTTAATTGCTTCTGTAAAGTGTGGTCATTTTTTTAGACTAAAGACCTTAATGATACATTTTGTACAAGTTCAGTGGATAAAGAAGGTAAGAACTTAATTAAATACAGCCGGGCTTGGTTCTCCATATGTCTTCTTCTCTTATGACATTAGTTGTGACCATAAACGAAATCCAGACGGGGACGCAGAAAACCCTAACCGCCTAATTTGCCTAACCTACAAGCAGAAAGAAAAAATCTTTCTTTTTTTTTTTTGTCCTTTATTCAGGCATACCAAGTTCTCACAGGCGAATATTTACTCTTGCAATCTCTACTTTAGTACTAAGTTACTAACGGTTGTTCCTCACTTCTCCAAATAGATTGGTTTCCAGTTCATTTCGCCATCCCAAATAGTGACAATTTGCATCAAAAGAGGGAACAAAAGATCTTGCATGATTATTAGGATTCCTAGCCAACAAATATGAATTGTACTGGTTTTCGTAACTGTCGTATCCAATGAAAAAAGGAAATATTGATATCCTTAACAGAGGTATGTACCCTTATTGCCTACATTTCCATCATGATAATTACATACTTCTATTGCTCCAGGCAACCGCTAAATTTGGTAGCTGTCATGAAACTGCATAACTATTCCCCAATGTTTATAATCTACCGCAACGAAATAATCGGTTGGAGACAATAACCATCAAGTTTGCAAGTTAGATAATTTTCCTTCTATAGTTCTTTGAGAAGTGGAAAATCTGGGCAACAAAGTGAAAATCCTCAGTTAAACCAATCAAAGAGATCTGCCTATCAACACTGCTACAGAACATAATAAACAAGTAAAGATGCAACGACCATAAAAGAGTTAAAAGAAACGTAGATTTTATGCAGGGAAAGAAGCAGACAACTATTTCCCACTTCCAAGCACGAAGCAGTACCATAAAAGAATGCTGCAGATAACAATTACACTGGAAATCAAGCACCTTTCTTATATAAATCGTTTTTGAAATCAACATTTCCTATACAATACAAAAGTCGAACAAACATTTAATTGGCAGACCATCACTTCATCTCTGCTTGACATCACATCCTATTCTCACTATTCTAACATCCATTAATCTCCCACCACAGATTACTGAAACTTCCAATTAGCTTCATCACCGCCCCATTAAACATCTCCACATAACCCTCAACACAGAAAATATCTAATTATTCACTCGACACTGAAAAGGACAGCAAATTAACTATCAAGGATATGCAGACGGAACACCGTACCCAAAATTGGTCTCAATCAAACCCTAGAGATTATGAAACCAAAAAGTACAAAGCATCAACAGAACCCCACAAAACACTAAATCAGAAGGAAGTTCACCGGGAAAAAAAAAAGACAAATCTGCGGAAGAAATTACCCAATCGGAGATCTCGCCGGGAATTTGAGCCGTGAATCTGTGAAGAGGGAGAGAATGAGCTGCGGGCAGGGGTTTAAAGTGTTTTCCGACAAAAAAGAACCGCATTACTGCAGAGTATGAAAAGTAAGAGGGGAGGGCGCAATTGTTATCTAATTCGTATTTATTTTATTGTCAGAGGTTGTGCGCTGTAGTTAATTTTCTTCAATGATGATTGCTTTGGTAATCATTGCATTCAAATACATTTATACATGCAAATAAACTTATATTGTACCCATTATTATTATTATTATTATTATTATTATTATTGTTGTTGTTGTTGTTGTTGTTTTAAATAGATGGTATTTGGTTTATTTTATTTGTATAAAAAAAATGATCAATAGTATAATATAAATTCTTAATAAAATATAAGTAGTCGGTTTTATGATCACTCAGTCCTTACTAAAGAGGCTAAAAGCGCTTGGTCTTCATGAAGATTTTTTTTTTGCATATGCAGCCTTAATTTGTTGAACGTTATTATCCAGACGACCACAAAAGAAGTAACGAATGCCGCCATAAATTCTTTGCATGAAATTTTGAGTTCGGGAGAGTTATCAACAAAGCGATCTTTGTTAAGTACTTTGACAAATGTCAAATTATCTTTGATACACCAACAAGACGACAAGGTTGCTCATCGTTAACCAGGTGTTTTCATTTTTATACATATCTTTCATATTGAGATTTTATTTTATTTTATTTTTTTGTGTATTTCCACTCTAATTGATTATTGATTTATAGTTCAAAAAATATCTATGAATGTGTATCTTATATAATAGATATCCTAACGTAGAACTCGTGAAATTTATGGGATGTCCAAAAAATCTGTAACACAATACAATCTTTCATACAATAATAATCGAATGAATAAATATATTAACTCATTAGCAATAATTATTTCAATTATATCAGCATATATATATTTTTGTTACAATTCGATATATCACTGAGTTAAATTACATTAAAAGAATAAAGCAAGTGTCTAGATTATGAGACTATATAATAATAATATGATTTGTTTTGTAATAAATATAAACCAAATAAAAATAGAAGGATTAAAAAATGAAAAATATATTCGAATATGAACCATTTACTCTAAATAATTACATATTTTTTGTAATTTTAAAATTATTCCATTTTATCGTTATTCATGTGACTTTTAATTATTAATCAAGCCTTAATAAATTATACGATAAACTTAATATGTAATAAATATTGACCACTAATTATTAATATTGCAAATAAAATAAATTCTTACGTAAATTATATAATAAACATACTATGTAATAAATATTAATTACTAATTATTTATCGTGTAAATAAAAAATACATTCCAAAATTATAGAATTTTATTTAAGATAAATAAGATGATCAATATTAAGATTAATATTTTCATATTATAAATAATAATATAAAAATCAATGATGACATATATTTTTTTTATTTTATATTGGATAATAAAATTGATATGTTTCAATTTTGTACATTTTGATATATTTAATGGGTATATTAACAATATATTTAGATATAGTTTTTTAAGGATATGTATTTAATAAATTTTGGTAAAATAAGATTTTACGGTTGTATGAATTCATTTCTCAATTGTGGTAATGATGATGAATAAAATATATGGACATAATAAGTTTGCTTAGATTGCAAGGCAAACTTGTTCCTGGAGTACCTTTCTATCTAAGGTTAATCTTAAGGAATGTAATTGAATCGGGTTGATTTTATTATTTTTATTGGTTAAATTTAATTTATTTATAATAGAGAGTTCGATTTATCAACTTGATGATTTGTGAATTTAGTTGACTATTTGAGCCAAAACGAGCTAATTGAATATATGTAAACTATTAATGAACTATAACCATTACTTTATTAAAAAAATTACAAATTCTTAAAAGTATAATATATAAAGAATTATGTAATAGTTTTTTGAAACCAAATATTTATACATTTATGCTAAGGAAAATAAAAAATACTATAAATTAAATGAGAAATTATTAGTTCAATAGTCCAGTAGCAAGTTCACGCATAATCTAACAAATTGTTTATTTAAATAAGTTGCATTAAGCGAGTTCGGAATACCTCTCGATCGACTTATGATGTACGGAATTGATTATATTAATAATAAGTTGGGCTGCAATTTGGGCCTAATATACTGACATTAAGATATGGGCCTATTGTTCTCCACGAAAATAACAAGATGGGCCGATTTTATATCCATATATTGGCCGACTAATTGAATAGGTATCTCTAAGTGGAACAATGCCTTTCTTAACTCGGAGTAGGGTGGCAATTTCCCTGCGGGGAATCACCTTTGTTGGGAATCCAATGTTTTGGGCGGGAATCATCGAATAATTCTGGGATAGGTTGGAATTTGGAGTTGGGATGGGAATTCCCCAAAAGTAAATTAGTATGGATGGAGCAGGGACGGTATTTATGTTCCCAATCAATCTTTATTTTCGTGCTATTTTTATTTAGTTAAATTGGAGATTTCATGTATTCATTCTCCTTTTTTGTTAGTTTTTTTTATTATATAATATATGTATATATTAGTAAATTAGTTGTGATTGATTTTATTTTATTTCAATTTTTATTCTGGCTTTATTTTATTGATTTTTTTATATTTAATTCTTTAATATTGTTTAAAAAATTATTAAAAATTTAGTGTTAATTTAAGTATAAATGAATTGGGATTTTGAATTCCCACTGAAAATCTATTCTCTGAACGGGGAATTTTATTCCCGTACCAAATTTTAAAAGTGGAGATGGGGATGGTAGTTAAAATAACATTCTGATATGAGGATGGTAATTTCAATATCATCCTCAAAATTGACCATTGTCATTCTTGACTCGGAGGAGTGTTTGGTTCTGCTTTCATATGGATTTCAAATATCAAAATAATCAAAACTCATTATGTGGGATAGATAATTTATATTGACTTTAAATTTTAAATTTATTTTGAAATATTGTATAATTTATTATTTGATAGGGATAACACTGATTAAAAGATTTCTCACACTAGCCCAAAACTTGAGGAAATATAAATATAATCAATATAACATAAATAAACTATAATTCAAATTAAATAATATTTATATAAATTGTGATTTATATACTTTTGATGATAACAATAATATAATTTCATCATATATTTATTAATATAATAAAAAATTTATTAGAGTAAGATTTATGCAAGACCATCTTACGGGTTTAAGTTGAGAGGACGGGTAAAAGCGGTTTAATAGTGACAGAAAAAGTGGTGGTTGACCAATAAAACAAAAAACATGATGGGGCATAATAAAATGCTACTTTTACTATAAAAAAAATATTACTTTTGAGGAAAATAATGTTACTTTTAAAATATTACTATAAATATTGAACATAAAATAATATATATTACTTTTAAATTTTAAGTAAAAACTATTACCTGTATAAAAAAAATGATTACTTTTAAGAGAACAATGGTATTTTTGTTTACTCTTACAAAATAACTATTTTTTTCATAAAATATTGTTACTTTTTTCAAACTAAAAGACTATTAATTTTCTCATAAAAATGGTTATTATTAAGGTAACAAAATGTTACTTCAGTTACTTTTGTTTCCTCTTAAGAGTACTATTTTTATTATTAAAAAATTGTTATTATTGTTGCTTTAAATGTCTTTTTTTGTTATAAAACAATGTTACCTTTAAGGTAATAAATATTACTTTTGTGATGACTATTGTTACTGTTGTTTACTCACAACTGTTACTTTCATTATAAACATAATAATTTTCTCGAAAAATTGTTATTTTTATCATACATATTATTATTATGTTAACTATGAAAATTGTTATTTTTAAGGTAAAAATTATTACTTTTATTATAAATACTTTTTTTTATTTTACTTTTCAACGGTTATTGTTATCATAAATTGATATTTTTATTTACTTTTAAAGTATTATTTATCATAAAAATTGTTACTTTTAAGATAAAAAGGTGCCACTTTCGAAAAAGATATTATCATTTTTAAAATATTACAATAAATTTTGAGTTTTTTTAAAATAATATATTTTAACGCAAAATGAATTTTGCTACAAAATATTTAATCTTATCTCTCTCAATTGGTTTCGCACGATTAGGGATGACAATTTTATTCGCAGGGTAGGGTAATTTGCGGGCAATGTTGAAAAAATCGCGATATATCGGCGATATATCGCCGATATATCGCCAAACCCGTGCAACCGATACGAAATTTAGGGGGAACGAATTTTTTTACAAAATATTGGTAAAATATCGGTCCGTATCGGCATCGTATCGGTAAAATATCGGTATCGATTACGCTACGTTGTGATTTTCCAATATATCGGGATATATCGCCGATAGTATCGGCGATATATCGTGTGTCGGTTGAAAATATCGCCAAAATGTCGGTTCGAAGACCATGGATCTAGAGCAGGAGGTCAAGGGATAGGTGCAATTGGTAAGGATTATGTGAGAAGGCGTGCTTGGAACCAGTATGGGAGCTCAAGTACTGACATAGAATCACTTGGTATGAGTCTCGACTCAATGAGCATGGACACTGATCGCAGTGATCAAGAATTGTATGGACACCGGAGCACTCATAACAATTTTGATCACTCTTACTCTCAGATGTCATATGGAGGTCCAATCATGCCTCAACAACATGTTGATTGGATAAATCCACACTATCCAATTCATGGCCAAACAGTTGGACAAGATAGAGCAATATACTACTGGCATGTCCAGAATTATGTTCAGAATTACTCTACTACGATGAGTTGGTATCAGTACTGTTTAGATCAAGATGGCATGTCTTCTTTTACATTTGAGCCTCATAGGACATCATTTTGGTATTAGTTGCCTTGTATTAAATAAGTATGAATAATTATTGTATCACTTCAGACTGCTTATGTTTTTTGTTATTGATATGTTTGTCATAAATAATTCATTTTGTTGAGATTTTATGATTAATTTATGTATTAAAGTTAGTAGGAACATTCTCTAAAATTTCATGTTAAATTTCCATCATTTTAATAAAATTTCCATCAATTTTCTAATTTTTACCGATACCGATACTCGATACCGATATATCCACCGATATATCCGTAAATTTAAGGTACCGATATTTCCACCGATACCGATATTTTCATCCTTGTTTGCGGGTAAACGGATAATCGAGCAGGGTAGGGTATAAGAGTTCAGGTAACGGGCAGGGTATTATCCGTACCCGTCAAACAATATCAGGGTAAGGGTAGGGCATGAGCTTAACATTTTATCCGTTTACCTGACCCATATACCCGATACACACACACACATATATATTATAAAATTATATATAATAAAATAAATATTAATTATTTTTAAAAAACAGTATTTAATTATATTTATTATTTTTATATCCTAAAAATTCTAATTTGAATCAAGTGATCGGTGATCACATAAATATTTTATTTTGGATGTTATTATTATTACTTTATATCATGATGATTTGTATTCATGTTTAATAATATTATATTTTGTTAATTTTTAATTGTGAAGGAAGTCAATAATACACTTTTATTCCAAAAATATATATATTTTTACAGGACGGGCGGACAGGTGGGCAAGACAATTCAATTCAGTTGAATCAAGAGTATATTATGTTTGTGATAAATGAGCTATTACTTAACTTAAAATAAAGTATCTATTTAAAAACAAATTTGATATTTGAGTTAGAATTTCGATGAAGGACATACTTAACTAGGATGAAACTTATGTTTTGAAATAAAATAAGTAGCCAATTAATTATTTTAACAAAATGGATTATTTGAATCAGATAAAAATTAAAATACAGCACCATGTTGTCGTAAATGTTATTTTCACCAGCTGCGGTTTACTACTTCTCAGGTAATGGACCCAACCAATGGTCTCTCCGCCGCCATCTCATTAAATAGCCCTAATATCGCCGACTAAAATATATTATATATTCATAAATTATTATTTAAAAGAATTGGCACATGTGACGCATACTTCTCACTAATCAAAATGTTTTGTTTTAAGAAAATGTATATATTTATGACTTGACAAATATTATATTAAATCGTTTATGTCCATAAAGATAGATGATGTGAAGTTTTATTAGGGAACTGATTAGTTTAAAATATAAGTGTTCGTAGTATATTTGAATAAATATATTTAAAAAATTTATATCACATCAATAAAGACATAAATAAAAAAATATAAATAATGTACGATTTGAATGAAAGAAAATATTCAATCTTCCGTCCATAATTCAAAACAAATGTATATTTGGGCTGAACCTTCTTCTCATGGGTCAACTCAAAACAAATAAGCCAAGGTGAATAAACAATTAAGGCCTCCTACTTCTCATTTATCATTTAATTTTTTATACAAATATCTTTATATATATAATAATAAACTAACATATTCTATATTTGTTATTATTATTTTTTATGTTTATTTTTTTTTCACAAATGGAAAAATAAATTTTTAGGAAATGGTATTATACTGCTAAGTAATATATTTATTTTAATTTTTTATATTTTTATTTGTTAGGATGGGTATGTTACTAATTTTATCAAAACTAATAAAAAAATTCATATATCTTTATAATTACTTGATTTTATCTTTATAATTCATATATTCAATTTTCTTGATTTTATATCTTTATAATTACTTGATTTTATCAAATCAATTATAAATTTGGGTCAGATTCGATGCTATATGTAATAATAAAAAATGTTCACATTGATATACCAACTTCTATTCAATTTTCTTGATTTCAAAAGAAAATACTATATATGTGTTAATTTAATGATTGTATTTTATAAATAAAATTAAATAATATGCACATATAATTCATATACAATATTTATATCCTTATTATAATTATGGTACATATAAAAGTTATTGAATATAATTATATATATATATATATATATATTTAAATATTAATTATATATATTTTTAAAATTTAATAATATTATATTATTATTTTTGTGCGGGAGAATATAGTAGTTATATTTAAATCAAATATGTCTATAAATACACTACGTTCTATAATATCAACGATCCACTAGTTTTATATTTCTTTGATAAACAATATGACTAAAAGATTAAATAAAAGAGGACATCATCACTTAAAAATATTCCATAATTGTTCATTAAACTATACATATATATATATGACTTACACATGAACACAATTTTGGTTCGAATTAAAATTGATGGTTCGAATCATCGGTCAACAATTTAATTTAATTATTAATATAATTTAAATTTAAATTTGAAATCAAAATCAAAATCTAATCGATTTGGTTTTGAGTATCGAATTCAGCAAACCAACGAATGTGAAATTTGAAAAGAAAAAGAATCAAGACCAAAATTGTGGAACCGACAACTTCATAACTGACAGATAATTTTACACTAAAATTTACATATTAATAATTTTAAAATCAGGCATGTTAAAATTGAAACCGGAAAAGTCATGCAATGCCCAATGAGATATACATAAAAAAATTAGTATTATATATAATGACATATACATAAAAAATAGTATGTATATGGAGAGAGGGAGAGAGAGAGCTCTTGGAGGCACAATAAGCCAAATATAGTCTAAATCTCTCTCCAAGAGTTCACCTAACCTTTCCACGCGCCAATGTACACAATTTAAACAAATAACTGATAGTTCATGCATAGTAATTATCACCCAATAAAAGATGTTGGAATATCAAGATCAAGTTTATTTTTCTAATTTATTCTTATATTAAATAAATAAAAATGTTGGAATATTTTTCTGATTTCTTAAAATATGAATTTCCTTTAATACAAAAACATTTTTAATATTATTGGTTTTTTTAGAAAAAAACGATATCAAAATACCAAATAAGGCGAGGTTTAATTGTAATAATCTTTTCGATAAATTCACAATTTTTACAAAATATAAAATTATTCTACTTATAAAAAAGTATTTACAACTAATAAGTAAATAAAAACGACCATCATAATAAATTCCTTTTTGCTTCCTCTCATACCTCTCCTGCCTTGAACATACATTTTCAGCACGCACTCAGAGTAAACAAGCACAGCTATGGCTTCTTCCTCTCTCTCACTCTCTCAAGCAGTCCTCTCTCGTTCCTCCACTGCCCGCCATGGCTACATCCAGCCAGCATCCTCATCCCCCTCTCTGTCTGTTCCCTCTTTTTCCGGTCTCAAATCCACCACCTCCTTCATCACAAACTCTGCCGCCATCCGCCGCCGAGGCCCCACCACCAACCGCCTCCCCATCCGCGCCTCGTCAGCCTTAGAAACCCTTGAAAAGACAACCGAAACCGAGCTTATCGAGAAATCCGTCAACACGATCCGTTTCTTGGCAGTTGACGCCGTAGAGAAGGCAAATTCCGGCCATCCTGGTCTGCCGATGGGCTGTGCTCCGATAGGTCATATATTGTACGATGAGGTGATGAGGTACAACCCCAAGAATCCCTATTGGTTTAATCGTGATCGATTTGTGCTCTCCGCCGGGCATGGGTGTATGCTACATTACGCGCTTCTTCACCTTGCCGGATACGACGCCGTAAAGGTATAATATTTACCTCAGCTCGTGTGTTAATTTTCTTACGAGCAAATACTTGGCATGCAATCTGGTTCCATGTTGGTGGATCTATGTGGGTTGGTGATAGATTTGTTGATTCTTGGATCTAATTTTACCTTTTCTTTTCGAAAAGACTTGTATCTTTTTTTGTTTTGTTGCAAAGGTCCAGAAAATTGTTGAAGACTTTATTTTTTAGATTAATTATAGATATGTCTTGATTTAGTTTTGTGGATTGAGAAACTTACTTACTAATTTATTGGGGTTTCTTCTTCTTCTTCTTTGTTTTTGTTTTTTTTGTTTTTTGCCCTCTTGATTATAAGACAATTTTCAGGGGAATTAGTATCTTGTTGCATGTTTTATTTCCATAGCCCGATTAGCATTTCATATATATTTCTTAACTGAACAGTATCGTTTTGTTAGGAAGAGGATTTGAGGAATTTCCGTCAATGGGGAAGCAAGACACCGGGTCATCCTGAGAACTTTGAGACACCGGGCATTGAAGTCACGACGGGTGAAAATTATGCCCAGAAATTTAAATTTGATTGCTTCTATGGAACGAGTTATGATTATTGAAACTGATTATGATTTCCTCTTTTGTCTTTTGTAGGTCCTCTAGGTCAAGGCATTGCCAATGCTGTTGGCTTGGCGCTTGCAGAAAAGCACTTGGCTGCCCGTTATAACAAACCGGGTAGTGAGATTGTCGACCACTATACGTAAGAGAATTGTTTCACTTGCTCTTTTATTTGTGTTCTTTGATCAAGGATTTGATTATTGCAACTTGTTTGGCTGATGGGATTGGCGTCTATTCAGGTATTCTATCCTTGGTGATGGATGTCAAATGGAGGGTATTGCAAATGAAGCCTGTTCTCTTGCAGGACATTGGGGACTTGGAAAGTTGATTGCTTTTTACGATGATAATCACATCTCTATAGATGGTGATACAGAAATTGCGTTTACTGAATCTGTTGATTCCCGTTTTGAGTCTCTTGGTTGGCATGTAATCTGGGTGAAGAATGGTAATAATGGCTATGATGAAATTCGTGCTGCCATCAAGGAAGCGAAGGCTGTGAAAGACAAGCCCACTCTGATCAAGGTTGGTGTCCTATTTGTATGGTAGGGTGATCAAAAGTCACATTAATGAAGAAATGTGTAAAAATATTCTTCTAATTCTTTAATATCATAGTTACTAGACAAATCTGCTGATTTTTTCTTCTTCTTTTTTTCTTTAAACCTGAGCAGATTACAACCACCATTGGTTTTGGTTCCCCCAACAAAGCTAACTCATATAGCGTGCATGGAAGTGCATTGGGGGCCAAGGAAGTTGAAGCCACCAGAAAAAACCTTGGATGGCCTTATGAGCCTTTCCACGTGCCTGAGGATGTCAAGAAGTAAGAACGTCTGGGCGACCTTACATGATCTGGAAATTGTGTGTTTGTTGTTGTGTTTTTTTTTTTTTTGTTCCCCCCAACCCCCACCACCTAAATGGATGCTTAGTGATCTTGGGTAATCTTTATGGCAGACTTTGGAGCCGACATGTGCCTGAGGGTGCCGTTCTTGAAGCTGAATGGAATGCCAAGTTTGCTGAATACGAGAAGAAGTATCCTGTGGAAGCTGCTGAGCTGAAGTCTATCATCAATGGTGAATTCCCAGCTGGTTGGGAGACTGCTCTTCCTGTGAGTAGTTCTTTGCCTATTTTGTTTTCTTCATCTAAGTTGCTACTGCTAAAGATTCTCTATCATTGAATTAACGCTTCATGGTTGAGGACATCAATTCCGAAATTTGGAATATGTTAAGGATATGAATGAATTGCAATGAATACAATTTCAGAAAAGTGTTGCCTATTGCCTAAACTTGTTATACTTCTGTTCAGAAAATTAGCAATGGATATAAATTGAAGTCCTGTCTAAATCTACGAGACTTTTGTACCTTCTCAAATATGTCTGTGACTTTTCCGTCTCTTTATTCAGACCTACACCCCCGAGAGTGCAGCTGATGCCACCAGAAATCTCTCTCAGCAAAACCTCAATGCTCTAGCAAAGGTTCTGCCCGGTCTGCTTGGGGGAAGTGCTGATCTTGCCTCATCCAATATGACCCTTCTCAAAACGTTCGGTGACTTCCAAAAGAGTACTCCGGAAGAACGTAACATAAGGTTTGGTGTTCGTGAGCATGGTATGGGAGCCATATGCAATGGAATTGCCCTTCACAGCCCAGGCCTCATTCCTTACTGTGCAACCTTCTTTGTCTTTACTGACTACATGAGGGCAGCCATGAGGATCTCTGCTTTGTCCGAAGCTGGAGTTATCTATGTGATGACCCACGATTCTATAGGGCTTGGAGAGGACGGGCCCACCCATCAGCCCATCGAGCACTTGGCGAGTTTCCGAGCAATGCCCAACATACTGATGCTCCGTCCGGCTGACGGCAAAGAGACAGCAGGTGCTTATAAGGTGGCTGTCCTCAATAGAAAGAGACCGTCCGTTCTTGCCCTGTCTCGGCAAAAACTGCCCCACCTGCCCGGAACCTCCATTGAAGGTGTGGCAAAGGGAGGCTACATTATATCAGACAATTCTTCGGGCAACAAGCCCGATGTCATTTTGATCGGAACTGGTTCGGAGTTGGAAATTGCAGAAAAGGCTGGCGATGAGCTAAGGAAGGAAGGGAAGAGCGTTAGGGTTGTCTCGTTCGTTTCTTGGGAGCTTTTCGATGATCAATCTGACGAGTACAAGGAAAGCGTCCTCCCAGCTGACGTGACAGCTAGGGTAAGCATTGAGGCTGGATCGACGTTTGGATGGGGCAAGATCGTAGGAAGTAAAGGAAAGGCCATCGGCATAGATCGGTTTGGGGCTAGTGCACCTGCAGGGAAAATATACAAGGAGTTTGGCATCACGGTAGAAGCTGTTATAGCCGCAGCCAAACAAGTGTCTTAAGCTGTCGTTTTCTGAACTACAATCATATGCGGAAGGGACTCCATATGGCAGTGTAAGCCATTTCAGTATTCTTAATAAAGAAGATAAGAGGATTTTTTTTGGTCCTTTTGTTTTAAATGGAGCAGCAGAATTTGCAGTGTAATGAGATAAGAGGAGAGAGATGAGGCACCCTTTGGATTTGTATGCTTCAACATTGGCTTGAATTTGTTACTCAAATGTGTTTTGACTCTTTTGAGTTCCATTAGGTATGAGAATGCAATTTCTTGTTCAAATTATTAACTCAATTTGGCCTACTAACTCTCTCTCTCCCCCCCCACCCCCTCACACACACACACACGCACAAAGTGACAATAAAAAAAAAAAAAAAAAAAAGAATATATATATATATATATATATATGAAGCTTATAAAGCTTGAACTTGTATTTGATATATCATACTTTATTCTCTTAGTTAGTTTTTAATAAAATAAATAAAATCAATTATTAATTATTATAAGATTCAAAATAATAAATAAGAGGCTGAAACTTTAAATACTATAACATTAAAGCACTGAAAGCAATAATGTAATTTAAATTTTAAGAATTTGAATTTAAAACATTAAGTTATATATATCACTGAAATGTTTGAATTTTTTTATATTTGTTTTAGTGAAATAACTGTTGTAAACTATGCATTTTTATAATGAAATCTAAAATTTTATCTTAAATATAATAATTATATGATTTGATTAAATTTCAAATATAAATGAGAATGAGAAATTGTTTATTCTAATTCATAGCACAAAATTACTCATTTAGTCCAAAATTTGATACAGTTAGAGTTAGGTTTATAATATCGCCAACACATTTCAAATGACACATTTAGCCTGATATTCGATTAACCCAATATTTGTGAGGGCTAACGTGTTTAAAATTCGTATGTTTCAATTTTTTTTTTAGTTTGTGAATTGAATTGCATAAAAGTCCACATTTCTTCTAAGAAATGGCTAGATTAGGATGGCAAGTGAGTAAGATGTTGGGTAAAAAAAGATGAAAAACTAAGGAAAAAAATAAAAATCCTCAGAGAAAACAGAAGATGTAAAATACAAGATTAATATTGCTGCAAATGTTAGATAATAAATATAAGCTATTAAAGTATTTTCAGATGCAAATATATAATCGATATTCAAAGGCTAGACTATTTTTTTTACTGATTTGTAAATACCTTTTACTCATTTCATATGTGGGCCTAAGCCCACTTCCCCTGAAACATGGCAACTGCTCTCCTGGTGTTGGATTTTTAGTTTGCTTGGGCCGAAGCCCACTTCCCCTGGCCGCCCTGTAACGGGCCGACGTTCTAGAGCGATTCATCCGGCGGTTTACACACCGGTCTGGCACATCACGGTTCGGTCGGTTTGTCCGGCCCATGGAGGTCCAACCGGGGCGAACCGATTACACGGCCTAATCGATTCGGTCTGCACTAACCGGTCCTACAGGCGCAGCGGTCTGAAATACTGCTTGGTAGCAAGGAACGTTATTCATGGCAGTGATGCAGTGTCGCAAGAAAGGAAATCGGTCAGGGATTCCCTGAAGAAGGCATTGATTTTTGGGGTTAATAACAACAATTCATTGAAGATTGTGGCCTCCAAAGCCACAACCGAGGAACTGTTGACGATGCCGGAAATTTTGCTCGAACCAATTAATAAAATCTCCGGCACTCTTAAGCTACCTGGATCCAATCCCATTCTGATCGCGTTTTACTTCTTGATGCCCCTATCTTGGTAACGTTCTGTATTACTAATTTGAATGACTATTCCATATTTTCTGGGTTTCCGAAATAGCCTTTTGTGACTAAAATAACCGATGTATGTCTGTTGTAACTGCGGAATAAAACTTCTCTTGGAATTGTGCATGAAATTTGGTACTTCTAATTGTTCTTTGTTGTTTTTGCGAATGCGCACTATTTGTTCGAGGTAACTTCTAGCCTAGCTGTAGCTAAGGTGTTAAGAATGTAAGAAAAAGAAGACTTCCTGTTAGCTTATAATTAAGATTTACGACTTAAGTTTTTAAGGGACTCAAGATTGTATGGTGGATTCTATCACCCAAGTTCCATTGCCCTTATTGATCGTTATTTGATCTCAGTATAAGGTTAAGATTGTGTTTCTGGTATAATTTGTTTTAAAGATGTGTCTAGGCCTTGGAAGGAACAGCATCCTGATAAAAGTTCATTCAAAGGGTAAGAGTAGTGAAAAGGATATTTAGATCTTTTTTAAAAGGAGGTTTTGTTGTAATGATGAGTTGATGCACAAAATGATCGAATTAACTTGAAGTTTGTAATTTCATACAATTATTGGGAAACATTCTATTTGATTTCCTCGACAAGAATGTTCATGAGTAGGGGAGCCGGTGATTATGTTTCTATTATGACTGGTGAAGCTTCAGAAGTTCCTTGAATTGATATTTGAAACTACGGTAGTTTGTACTAATTTTCCAAGTGCCTTTGATCAGGGTTGAAAGGATTCTTAAATTCATTAAATATGCTTTTATCAACCTTACAACTTTACACCTTATATCATACTAATCGAGCTTTTCTTCTAGGATTTTCTCTTAGCATATAGAAAAGCTTGTGATCACTGCTATGATCTTGTATCTGAGGTTTTTATATTTGCATAACATGTTAAATCTTGTGCCACACCATTTATATAGTATTGTTGGTACTAAGTTGATCACCTAGTCACTTGTTTGCATTCTGATATGTACGAAAATTGGACGCTTTCAGCAATCTATTTACAAATTTTTTATTTCTGTGATTTTTCAGATGTAATTTGTACTCTATGGGGGGTTCCGGAATGAGAGAGACCAATTGGTGATTTGGTCACCGGGCATAAGAAGCTTGGTGCAGAGTTGTTTTCTGGGCAAGAACTATCATCCTGTTCATGTTGTTCGGAAAGGAGGTGTTCCTGGTGGAAAGGTTGGTCTTCCAAGGATCTGTTATGGCATTATGTGACACTAGTTATTCATTTACCCAAGGTAGTTTCGTATCATTCAGCTACATTTTTTGATGAATCTTCGTGTCATGAAATATTTGGAGGCGGAAAGGTCTTTAACCATAATGGAATTCAACCACATGGTTGAAATCTATGCGACTTGTGATTTATTACAGTTTTAGTTACCAACCTTTACATTAACAACAAATTGGTATCTGAACTTTGCATTATTCTGTGTATTTGATAGTTGTTTTTAAGTTGCTTTGGATACCATTTTGATATGTAAAATCGAAGGATGGTACCGATTTGTTACATATTGCAAATTTGGTTACTAACTGTTGGGACTTTGGGATCGAACAAAGTACCCAAAAAAAAAAAAAACATGAGAAAATAGACGTTAAAGGAATTGATTAGCTACTCATACACTAACAAAGTGCATCTTTTTTTACCAATCATCATGAAAAAGGAACTCCGAGGTTATACGAATGTGTGGTATAGATCTTCAGGAAGTTATTCAGAATGCGCGACAAAATGCACTCGATAAAATTCGTATTGATTTGTGAAGGTGATACATCAATCCAGAAGTGCTCCGAATTTTATTGCATTTATTTATGATTGTGGTTGTTACTGGTGGAAAATAAGTTGTATAATACTCCTGTTTTATTAATTCATATTAACGTTAATTTTCCCGTTAAGGAAGTTCAACGGTTAAAGGGGAGCATCCCTTTCAGATACGTACCAAATTTGAAATTGTTGGCCTGACATTTTTCTTGCCGTACTTAAATGATTTTGTCTTATTATCTTCTGTCTTAATAGATTTGAAAAGCAACAGCAAACTGCGAATTAGTCGTCGGCATCCTCACGTTAAAGTTGTGAATATCGTTCTGAATTTTATATAGCTAAATTAAAATATAATTTATTAAATTCCTAAATAAAATATAAAACTACGTTACCATAAAGTTATCACAGAACATTTGTCATAAAGCTTGAGTGCAATCTCCAAACCATCGAATAAAAAACAAAATTAGTCCTAATACTAAACATATTATAAAATTGTAATAAATTAAAGCACCCAAAGTTCATAATTAACATAGAGGATCCAGCTGGTATGTCATTACATAAAGTATTGTCTTTAAGTACATTCAAATCACAAAGAAGTGTCTGCCAGAAAATCTGTATTTATATATACATAGGACGACAATTAAAAATAAAAAGAGTATTTTATTGCACAAATTATCTCTTTATTTTAAAAAAAATTTGATATCCAATCAAGTTTTATATAGAGAAGTGTATAATGAAATATTGAAAGCTTTTAAGTAAAACTTAATCGTGATTAACATTCGGTTGAATAAGGATATCAACACAAAAACAAGTAAAATGATATAATTAATCATTTAATCTGGAGTTTATCACTTTACATTTACGCTTAAATTTATAGGTAAAGACAGAAATTGTCCACCTTTCTCATCTCATTTCACAGCAAATCTGATGTTAACTCAAACTAATATGAAAATATATGTTCACATTTTATTTTACTTTTCTATTTAATTAACTAAATTTTATATTTAAACTTTCGATATTTTTATTATATTTTTAACTAACTTCAGTCAGTTTTAAGTAACAAGTAATGATCAGTGACGAAGGGTGATTGAAACAATGAATAAAAGTCAATTTGATGGGAAATGAACAATAGTGATTTCTTTTTCCTTTCTGAAATCCAAGTATAATTGAATGATCCAAAGAATTTTTTTTAAAAAAAAATTAAATATATATTATGTTCAATTAAACTCGATTCATATAATCCTAACAAAAAAGTTTCCTTTTTTCTTCGTCCTTTTTTCTTTTCACTAAGAAAAGTATAAAAGAATTCTAAGTACACACAAAACTGAAGAGAAAAATAGTAAGATCCTATTTTAGCAAACTTCCAAGAGTTAAAAACCCTATATTCTTTTTACTATTATCAGAAAATAAATTGACTAATAATTAGACTAAAAAAGAATGTTTAATGATTAATGAGAGGCTATCAAATTTGGTGATCCCCAGTGATTCCCTCACCCTCATTTGCCTTGAAAATTGTGAACCCCTATTACTTACCCTAAAAATCTCTTATCCACACACCACCCCCAACAAACAACCCCCAACTCACCAATCTTAGTTACAACTCAACGAGTAATTATTGGTAGCAACATTGCCATGTGAAAATGAAGGCCCTAATTCTGGGAAATTGCTCGTGTCACAATCAATAACAACGACGATAACAACAATAGTTATGATACGTGTAATTCAGTAAAATAAAAAATTTATTGATATGTGATATATTTATACATTATGTAACAAAAATAACGTATGCATTGATCCTTTAAATTCATTGCGCATTTGAAGGAAAATCAATGATCTAGGAAGAAGTCATGGTGCAATGCATTGAGTTAGTGATGATGTGAATTAAGATGAAGAAATTGGATTAATTAAAGCCTCATTTGGACTGAGTTCATTATTATTAGTCCACCCTTGCTCTTCCATTATAATCCATTTTAAACTTCCTTCAAACCTCATTCTTCTCCGTTCTCCCTCCTCCCCACGCCTTCAAAACTCTCTTTCTTCATTCTTCTCTTTCCACTCACTCATTCTTATTCTATCTACAAAAATCCAAATCCTTTTGTTTGTCTTTTTAATTATACAAACCAGAAGAACAGAACAGAAATTCCAGCACAAAAGGCAAAAAAGATATACCATCACCACCAACAAGTACAAATCCTTCAAGAAAACCTGATTCCTCATCAATAAAGGTGTATTGTTCTTCGTCTTTAGGCACCCCTTTTCTTTCTTTCCCCTAATCTTTAGCACCACATTCATTCTTTCAAGAAACAAGATTAGAGAAAAATAAAATTGAAATCTTTATAGCCGTGGTTTGCCAGAATCCAAGAAAATCTGCAGATTGGAAGGGTGATTTCTAAGTGGGCTCTTCTCAAATCTTCAAGATTCATAGTGGATTGTGTTGCAGATGAAGCACATTGACAGCGCCCCGTCAACCCCAGGAAAGATCAAGATGGAGAAATCTCCATACAATAGGAGGCTGCATTCTTCCTTAGCAAAGCTTACTTTTTGGTCATTTGTTTTTACTGGATTGATTTATGTATTCTTTTTTAGATCACCCTCTTCATCATCCCCGATGCCCTCAGATCTCTCTAGGAGATCGCTTAGAACCAGTTTCTATGGAGGTCCCAACTTCGAAAAAAGGGTTAGAGATTCAGCTAAAGCTAGGTCGAGAAATGGGATGTCTGTTTTGGTTACAGGGGCTGCTGGTTTTGTCGGAACTCATGTCTCCGCCGCTCTTAAGCGGCGGGGTGACGGCGTTTTGGGCCTTGATAATTTCAATGATTATTATGATCCATCTCTCAAGAGGGCTAGGCAGGCTCTTTTAGAGCGTAGTGGGGTGTACATTGTGGAGGGTGATATCAATGATGCTGCATTACTAACTAAGCTTTTCGAGATTGTACCTTTTACTCATGTTATGCATCTAGCAGCACAGGCCGGTGTACGTTATGCCATGGAGAATCCTAGCTCTTATGTGCATAGCAACATAGCTGGCCTTGTTAACCTTCTTGAGGTCTGCAAGAGCGTGAATCCTCAGCCTGCGATTGTGTGGGCTTCAAGTAGTTCTGTATATGGATTGAATACAAAGGTGCCCTTTTCGGAGAGGGATAGAACCGATCAGCCTGCTAGTTTGTATGCAGCAACTAAGAAGGCTGGTGAGGAAATTGCACATACTTATAACCATATATACGGCCTTTCGCTTACTGGATTGAGATTCTTTACAGTTTATGGACCTTGGGGTAGGCCGGATATGGCCTATTTCTTTTTTACTAGGGATATTTTGAAAGGGAAGTCGATTCCTATCTTTGAGGCGCCTAATCATGGAACTGTAGCTAGAGATTTCACCTTCATTGATGATATAGTGAAGGGTTGTATAGCTTCATTGGACACTGCAGAGAAGAGTACTGGCAGTGGGGGGAAGAAGAAGGGGCCCGCCCAGTTGCGCGTGTTTAATCTGGGGAACACGTCCCCTGTGCCTGTGTCGGATCTTGTGAACATTTTGGAGAAGTTGCTCAAGGTGAAGGCAAAGAGGTTGATCATGAAGTTACCCAGGAATGGTGATGTGCAATTTACACATGCTAACATAAGTTCGGCTCAAAGAGAGCTTGGTTATAAGCCAAGAACAGATTTGCAGACAGGGTTGAAGAAATTCGTGCAATGGTACCTCAGTTACTATGTTGATGGGAAGAAGAGCGCACAGTGATAGAGTTTATTCTTCCAATTGTGTGGTAGGATCATTCCATTCTTGTTCATTTTGATTCATATGATTGTTTTTTAACCTATTTTATTCGTCCTATATCACATATCTTGATGATGATGTTGTATAAGGATAATATACGTGATCCCACGATGGAGATGTTATTTTGGTTGGCGGGCGTTGATCCTTCCGGCATTGTGATCTGCATCGAAGGACAAGCCGGGTCTGGTGTCTGATGGGATTGTAATTGTTGTATTTTTATTGTTGTAGAATTCAAGCAAATTTTTACTCATTGATGGACATGTATTTTATCCAAATCCAATTCAAATAAACAGCAGCATACGATAGTTTGCCTACTGCAATTCTTAGATTGCGTAGTTACATTATTGTCTATTGGCTCTCTTGTCCGTATTTGTTTTATGTGATTAGAGTGTATAGATGTTAGTCAATCAGTCGAATTTTCAGGGCGTCGCGGTTGTTAAAATGGTTGCGGAAGATGCCTGCAGCATTGCATTTCTGGTTCAGGTGGTGAATTCACTCTTGAGAAGCCAAATGTGTTCCAGTTGGACGGTCATGATTTAGTAACGTAGTTCCCGTTAGTTGAAAATTTATCTACATTAATATCGGGGATGGGCCATTCAAAATGTATGGACATTTGTAGTTTGAGAATGAAAATCAACTTACTGGTGAAGTTAGATGGTTAAAAGGGTTGCCTTATAATTGTTTATGCATATTAGGTTTCTGATATCCTTCATGCTCTTCAGAAAGCTAGGTCAGTTTTCTTCTGCGAAGATGGTTGTTTCTGAACTCCTCTTGAATAGACGAGTTTAGAAACATCCATCAACTGAAAAAATAGTATTGATCCCTTCATCCTTGTCCGATTTACATATCAGTTTTGAGCTTCAAACTTCTACATAGAAGACGTGAGCGCGCGTGGAGAGAGAGAGAGAGAGAGAGAGAGAGAGAGAGAGACACTTATCTATAAATTTCAACTGAGAAAAGGAAAACTACAAAGGGAAAACCCTCAATTCATTGAGTACAGTTTCCACTGGGTTTCCTGATCAGGGATTATTCCAAATTTAGATTCCTCAAAAGAACCAAGAGAAGAAGATTACATGAACACCCAGGACCCGAACTCTCGTTTCACAAATTTGGTGTATACACAAACATATAAAGATAATACGAGTGAAAAGAATCCATGTAAACACAGATAATTTAAATCTCAACCTGTCTTTTGCATGGACAAAAATCTCATAGGAGAGGCTATTTAAGGTATAATAGCAAAGTACTCTGCATTTCTCACGCACCCCCCAAAAGAGAAAATTAAAGACAGATAAATATAACAGAGATATTCAAGCATATGCAAAACATCCTCATGTACCTTGCAAGATACATGTTGTCAAGGCCTTGCAAGAGAATACTTTTTCTTTCCTAAGTGCCATCTAAAAAGGTATGGGCTCTCTTTTTGGCCATGATTCTATCTTTTGGAAGTACTTCACAGGCACCACCCCATCAAAACCCTCTGTTAAAATCACCCGGTTGTCTGATATGTACAGCTTCATTCCCTCTGATTACAGGGAAGAACATGAGCTACAATATAGGAGCACATTAGGACTTTTATTCGGTATTAAATTCATTTTTAGTACCTTCCAAAGCCTTCCTCACATCAAGATAGATTAACACGTTAATATCCCGCCTCATACCTGTAAAATAATATGCATATGGACACAAGTTACTCACCAATATGATTATTGTCAATGCTCAAGTACATCCAGCCTCATATGCCGACAGACGAGAGGCAAGGAGTAACAAAGAAACTCAGAAGAGAGAGTAGAGGAATCATTGTCACATGAATAATGGTAAGGACTATGACATCAGAAAACAAACTATTTCCCACCAATTACAATGGGCATACATGGATACTGAATAACAATGCAACCGAAACTAAAACATGTAACCTACTGGTGGAATTAATTACAGTTTTCATTGATCCACCTACAGCAGGTAAGGGGTTACAGTTTGCAGGTTAACAATATAGTGCCCAAAACCTTAAGCTTTTAACAACAAAACCTGGGGCAAAGCACTAGAACCATGTCAAACATCTTCAGATGAATTAATCCTACTATAGTGAGTCTTCCCATATGCACCTTAGACTTGTACTGTTACATTTATTATTCTCAGAGCAGGTCAAAGAACCAGGCAAGTCTGACTCCTGATCAACAAAACATATATGATAGATCTTGAATACATGATTTAAACATAATTTACCACTAATAACTTCTCCATCTGTTGGCAAGCCACAAGAGAAATGCACATGTAATCTCTTCATGCGCTTGAGGCCCTCCTGCAGAATTGATTCCATATTTTTCTTGTAGGTCCCATGCACACAAACTGCACAATCCAAAGCATGGAAAACAGGCGCATGAATGATGTGAAACAGCTCATTACGTCATTTGGAGAATAAGAAAGACACACACAGTAGAATAATCTAACCAGGAACTTCTTCGGGAGAAAGTATGGGTTTCAGCAAGCTCTCTGTCTCAACAGCCTGTCAAAGCATTAAGAATGAAGGAGTAATTTATAAAGCATGAAAATCATGGCTACAGTCAGTAAAACATCAATGAAGCCTTTTCGAATAATTATAATGAATATGGGGATAATGTAAAGATTGGCCCCGCATACAGGGGATATAGGGGGCAATTTTTTCTAGAAATCGTGTAAACACACAAGTGATCATTCTGTTAATGTAAATCAGCACGGCATTTGATTTCTTTTCATTGTAAGACATAAGACAAAAGGTTAAAATATGCCACTCCAAACGCTGCAATTGACTTACTGAATATCACTAAATCAATAGAGCAGATGAATTTGAGCATGAGATACAAGATGCTCCCTTTAGTCCAGTATGCCAATATTTGGCTCAAAAGGCATGCTTTCATGTTCAGATACCATCCAGCAGAAGCATCATATAAATTCAGGTTAATATTGATCAAAACAAGAGAACTCTAGTACTATTTGCACGGAGTTATAACAACTCCACCTTCTATTGCCGATGCATATTTTGGGTCTCACAAATGAGAGCTTTTTGTAACTGATAAATTACTTTTAGAAATATTCTGTCGTAAGATGATATTTGTCTTAGCTCCAAAGATCTTTAAATAACTTATAAGAGTTTGAGAACTTATAACCTCATCATAAATGTATGGTAAAATCCTTAAAAATATCTTATTTGCTCCAGAATAAGATATCAGTGTAGCTGTTCTCCAAAGGTAAGAAAAGGCGACAACTGAGCTTTTATCCAATATGTGTGTCAGCTTTATGGATTGTACTTCGCTATCGTATTCAGTCGAAACACATTTTATAAAGTACGAAGATCAACTTTTTTTCCCCTCAAAGAAGATCCTAACTTGAGACTCTTTTTAAATTTGGTAATTGTAACACCTTAGTAAAATCCATGTCGTATTTTTATCCAAACATTTTTAAGTCTTTCAATTAATCTATAAGATACAGCATAACACTTATAAGCTCTAAAAGCAGCTTATACTAAAAACAACTTATAAAGCTTATATGATCTATCAAATAAGCTTAGTCAAACAGCCCCTTAATGAATCATAAATAAGTTCCACTTTAAGAAACTTCAAGTAGAATTATACCAACCCCTTCATCACTTCCATAATTTGATGTTCACGTCATGCTGTTTGAAGTTTGAACTTTATACCATTCCAATGGTTAAAATTCTAAAAATTTAGTTAAGCATCATTTCTACTTAATAAAATACATAATTTTTTCAGGAAGTTCATTCTTCTGAGAGAAGAAATAAATAGCTAAAAATAAATAAATAAATAAATATGCATAAAACATTTTACATAATGTGATAATAACACTCAGCTGATAATTATATTTCAGTTACTCCACCCAGAACAGAATACAGCCTTTGTCACAAACTTCCAAAAGATATATTACCGTTAAAGTGTGTCCTTGGTTTGCACGTATCAGAAGCTCCCCATTTTCTTCCAGCAGGCTAAACCGCTGCTTGTTATCCTTTCTGACAGCCTGTGAGCATAATATAGTAACCAGGAAGTGTTTTTAGGCATAAACTCAACTAAATTACTAATATTAGTAATTTGGAGACTTGGTTTCAGAAAATCTTGAAATAAGTTTGAAAGTCTAGCACCCCAAGTTATGCACTAGGAGTTGTGAGTCAAACCTCTCTAACATCATCAATTGTGTGCGATCGTAGTGGGACATTGGCAAAAGTTTTTAGACTCAGCTTGAGCAGGTCTTGGACTTTCACATAGCCATCACTCCTCATATCTAGTTTCAACTCAGAAGCCATGTGCCTCAGGATGCGTGTTCTATAATTATTACGGAACAATTACAGAAGTATTTCAACAAAACCAAATGCAAATAAAAAATTCATCAAATTGGAAATTCAAAACCAATCATACTAGTCTCAACTTTGGAAATTGTAGAACACAAAGATTCATTTTGGCAAGTTGTTTTATTTCTTCTGAGAAGAAAACATAACCATCAAAATGAGGCGCAAAGCCTCCTTTCAACAAAAACATAAAAATTGAATTTTGACAACTATGAAAGTGGCAAGCAAACCTCCACTCAAACTCAATTTCAAGTTTTCAACCAGTTAAGTACCACAAATGAATATGGAGCACAAAACCAGTTTTAAAATCAAGGGATGAAAGAATATACAAATTTCTTTCATTTGCATGTTCGATCAAAAATAATTTCTTTCTTTCCCATGGGATATGGTAGAAATATCACTAGTGAAGGTGGCAAGCGGGTAAGGTCTGGATGGTCGGGTATGACAGTAAAATACGCAGACAGATGAATTCTGAAAATTGAAAAATCAAAGCATGACCAATATGAATTGAAAGAATATAACACAATTCTTTCTCTTGCATGTTCCATCAACACGAATCTTTTCTTCTTTCCCATGGAAAAAATTCTGGATATTAGCCCTTCACTCGTAACAAACACGAATCCTCTACCAACAAAAAGCTGAATAGAGTAAAAGACTAAACTTCTAATTAAAAATCCAACAATTGTGACTACATACAGTAGTCTGCCAAGTGCATCAATTTTATCCTTTCCAGCAGAGCTGCTGCCACTTCCTCTTGATCTTTGGCGGTTATCTTTCACCTCCATTCCTCTACCTCTGCCCCCACTGTCGCCAGAAAGTTTACACCAAGCAATCAGCAACAAAAACATTCGAAAAAAGTTTACTCACGTAATTTTCCACCTTCAAGAAAAAAAAATTGCAATAAAAACAACCGGGAAGGAAATTAACCTTCTGTTAGAATGAGCGGAGGTGGTAAGAGAAGGGTTCCCAGCGTTGAAATTGAGATGACTCTCCATCAATCTCGACTTCCGGAATCTGGAATGCAACAGAGAAGGAGCGTCAGCAATGAGGCCCGGCGGGAAAACAAGGCGGTTGCATAGAATTCGTAAACCCACGCAGGTGAGAGAAGCCCACATCGACCCTGAAGCTGGTTTAGCGGGTCGGGTCAATGACTTAATCGAAGTTTTACTTCTAAGTCATTATCCAATTGAACGAAGCTAATTAAATGGAAATAAGGAGACCTATTTTCGGGTGCTGACCACTGCGCAAAGGCCGACGGCGTGAGGGCGGCGCCGGTGGTTGGCGTCTGCTGTGTGGAGTGCGTACCGTGGGAATATGTGCGGTGCGTTTCTTTTGATTATGGTTCAGTTACCTGAGTACGCAAGAGGAGGTGTGACCGAGTGACTCAAGACGGCAATATTTCAGATTCGTCCAAGTCTTAATTTATATTTAAATGATAATTACATAATTAAATATAAATTAGTTCAAATATTTCTTTTTTATTTATTTTTAAAAAATCAAAATATTTGAAACACAAATTTTTCTTTTTCTTTTTTTATAATTTTTTATTATAATATATCAAATTTAACATGTTTCCTCGCTTTTTAATTTGGCAAACAAAATTTATTAAATTATTTATATATTTAAAAATAAAAAATTTAATTTAATTTATTTTGTATTTTTATAATAACTATTTTATAAATTTTATCGTGCATGTTTACTTAATTATGAAAATAATAATTTTTGTATAATTAATTCAAAAATAAAAGTAATTGAAAGTTGTCCAAGAAAAACTTGAATAATTCATGATCATTTCACGTCGTTTCTAATGATTGCAAAACAAAAATGAAATCAATATCTTAGTAAATAAATTATTGCGTAAAAAAATTGAGAGATATTTTCTTTATTTTTTAAGGTGAATATTTTATTGATACTTTTTAAAAATATCTTTTACGTGATATATAACAAATATTTTGATCTTTATATATTTTTATGTAAAAAAATTTATATACATCGATATAAAATTGGGGGTGCTCATATGCCCACCAGTGAACACCAATTTATATGAATCATAGTATACCATATCAACAAGAATGTCCACCAAATTATATATTTTACTTTTTATTTAACTTTCATATTTTCTATTGTACATTTTTTTACCCGCATTTTATTAATTAAATAAGATAAGAGTCTATTCTCATCCCAATTATTTGACAGCACAGAGCATCAACACCATAAACAACGTAAGCAATATGGACGACCAACAAAGTATTGATTTATTATATTTCAATATGTTTCTTTGATTTTATGTAATTAGCTCTTTAATTATGAAAAATTAATTCAATATGCTTTCAATGTAAAACTACCAACAAGGTATAAATAATTATTTAATCTTAAATTTAATTTATCTTTATTTAAAAAAAAAGATTTATTTAGCTTGATAGCATTAAAATCAAATTTACAAAGCAGCAATACTCTTCGTATTACATGAATTTATTTATTAATCGAAAAATATGTATTTATTATTTGAAGTTAATTTAATTTGACAAATTGATTTTTTTTTACGTGGAATTATGTTAAAACATAGAGTAGGTCGGTTGATTAAACTTATATCCGTAATTAAACATGTTTCATTTATTTAATTAAAAGATGGAGTCAAAAACGAAAAATATAAAAATATGAAAATTAAATGAAAAGAAAAATATATATAATATGGTGAAGTTGATGTAAATACCACATAAGTGGTAGACATGTAAATTGGTGCCCACATTGGACACCTTAATTAGAATCCTGCAAAGTTGTATTATATTTTCTAAATAATATAATTAAGGATAGTCCTATTTCCACATAACTAGTATTTCTTTGGCTTGATATATGGTCCTATAATGTAATAAGATATTATAAAAATAACAATATAATTTTGAAAATAAAATACATAAATACATAAATTATGTTTTTAATAACAATTTTACTTTATATAAAGATATTTTAAATATTAAAATATATCATTTTATCTATAATTTGTTTATATTTAAAAATTAATATTTTATTTTATATATGCAATATAAATATCAAAATAAAAGTTATGAAAATATGATTAATTTGCTATTTTTATATAATAAAAAAAAGAGGTGAGACGAAAAGTTATAAGGTTTTACAAATTAGTGGAAAAAAAATGAATGATAGACTTTCTATAATTTTGGTGAGAAAATCTCAATTTACTACTTTTGTCGTTGTTCTCTTATTATATATGTTGGTATTTCCTTCGTGTGTTGCATAATTTGTAATATGGTAGTATATTAAATTATTATAAAATTAATAATATAATTTATAAAATTAAATTAAAAAATATAAAAAATATATTTTAATAAATAATTATTTAACATAAAATATCTCATAATTTTATTTTATATACATTTATTTTAATATTGAAATATACCACAAATAATCTGTTAAAAATAATTTATATTTAAAAATTAATATTTTCTTTATGTATAGTATAAATATTAAAATTGAAGATAATAAAAATATGATTAATTTGATATTTAAAAAAATGAAGGCGAAATAAAAAGAATTATAAACTTTTAAAAATAAAAGTGAATAATAACAAAATACAAAAATCTAATTAGATACCAATCTTATAAAAAAATAGGGAATAATTTTGGCGAAAAAACACTTCATTTACTGTTTTTGTGATGACGCTCTTATATATACTAATTAAGCTCCCGTGCGATGCACAAACATATTATGATATATTATTTATGTGAACTTTTTTCATTTAATTTAGTTATATAATATTATGAAATTCAAGTATTATATAACATTCATATATATTTCTTTCTCTTTTATTTTCTAATTAAAATATGTTCAACAGTTAGTCTTAAATATGTGAGGTGCAAATTATTACAATTATTAATATGATACAGTAATTTTATTCACATCACCCCTCCCCATCCCCACATATATATATATATATATATATATATGAACTTATTATATTTTAAGAGTAAGTGAATATAATATTTTCAACATAATATAAATATGCATATTTACAGTAAACATATAAAAATAGTGCATAACAGTTTTTATAATTGTGAAAATGCATTGATTTAAAAAAAAAAAAAAATTCGTGGTCATAGTAAAACTTATATATTTGACAAAAAAATTATATATATGAATTTTTAGTGCAATATCTCTAAAAGAATAAATTGTTTCAATGAAAAATGTATATATTGAAACAATATATTAATGATAAAATAAATAAATAAATATATATATTAACATTATAGTATTAAAAAAAGAGTCAATATTATCAAATAATTAGAAATTATAATCATATTCTTCAATTTCATTAAACATGCAAATCTCAAATTTTTTAACAAAAAATATTAGTAAAGAACAAAAAAATCACCACCATAGGATATGATTTTTTGTATTTTTTATATCTTTAAATAAACAAATATCAAAAGATATACATAATCTTATAAGAAAAAATAATTTATATTTAATAATTAATTTTTTATGTATATATATGTATACATTTAATATAGATGTCTACTTAAAGATTGTCAAAATATAATTAATTACATATATTTTTCATAAAAAATAGAGTTGAAACAAAAAATTTATAAGCTTTTAAATTTTTTAGTGAAAAATAAAAATAATAACAACAAAGATAATCAAATAAATGTATTTTGATAGATAATAATAATACAACATAATTTTAGTTAATCTTGAAAATAATAAGTGTAATTTCAACATTGAAAACCGTGGCTTTATTAATCAAATTGTATTATTATATCTTATATACATATAGAGATCAATATAGATATGTAGAAAAATAAATACCATAATTAGAAATTAGTTTATCTAGAAAAATTTAATATTTTTCAGGCGATACTTCTCTTTATATATATATATATATACACACACATATAGTGATAATCCACAGACAATTTCAAAATAATTATATCATTTATTTCATATAAAAAAACAAACCAAATTTAGTAAGAAAATTACGACAAAAATATTATAAATTTTCTTTATAGAGGTACTGATATATATATATATGTATATATTATAATCAATAAAAAATAATAAATACAATTGTGTCAAAGAAATATATGAAGATCATGATTCAAAGAAAATTAAATATTTTAATATAGAAATATTATGATTCTAAATAGAAGTTTGGCGAAATTTCTGTATTGTAATTTTCATAATTTATTGTTTATGAAAATATTTATTTGGTTTATGAATGTAATTGAAATATTATTTATAAGTTGACTTTTTTTTCTTTTATTGAAAATTAGACATTTTTCCAAAGAAAAAAATTGCTCCTATTATTTTTATGATAACTTCTATTTATACATATATCTATATATCTATTATAGAAAGTAATATATATAATGCAATCCTTGAGCGAGTTTTATTTAGAAAAAGAAAAAGAAAAAAGGGGCCCATTGAATTGGTCACAATTATGTAATGCAATCACATAAAATTAGGGTTTATGCTCCGTTGAGAAAACGTAGCAGCTGATCGAACCGCCACCGCCCCGCTCGTTACCAGTCCTCTCCGCCACCAGACGTCCGGCTTCAAATCACCGCCGCCATGGGTCGTATGCACAGCCGAGGGTTAGCACTCTTTCGAGCTTTATGTTCTTCTATCTGACATTGCTCATTCCTTTTCAGTTTTCAAGTAGTAATAATTTTTGGGGAAATGTAGAAAAGGTATTTCCGCATCAGCGCTTCCGTACAAAAGGACGCCGCCGAGCTGGCTAAAGATTACTTCCCAGGATGTAAGTAATCGCAGTTCCTTCTTTTTATAGTGTGAATGATAATTCTATTCTGTGGTTATCTGTCATTCCACAGATGTATAAAAATTAATTGGTATGCCCTTGAAATGGTGTATGGGGTGTCCCATGGCGCCATTGTCACCGACTCACCGCTTACTCCTGCATAAATGAGTGGCCAGTGAAGTTCAGTTATTGTATTCATGTTTACATGTTTGTTCCATTTGTTATGATTTATTGTTCGTATTAGGGTTAGTGAAAGATATCATGCTAATTTTTAGTTGAGCTAATTGTCGCTTGTGCTCTTATTATTTGCTTTAAATCTTCATCCACTGGTGGATTATATATTTTTAACTTCAATAGATGTTGAATTAATGTGTTACTTTTTCAAGTTTGAGCTATGTTTATTACCCTTCTGATTTTACTATGATTTTTGCCAAAGTTATTTCAACTTAATTATTTGGAAAGCACCAATACTGTGTGTGTTCATGTGTTGGACTTGTTCAAAGTACAGGGTAACCACCCACTTTGCCCTTTTTTCATTTCCCTCTGTTTTTATCTCTAAGGTGGTATTAGAGTTGGAATGCTATCCCTCATTTTACGAGGCGAATTTCGGTTGGAGGTTTGCACCATGGCTTGTCATGCACCTCTGTAAAATGGGCATCTAGTCACGAACCCTTTAATCAGAACTTTTTCATGAATCATTATGTCTGGGTTATTACTTAGCACATATTAAGAGGAAGGTACTGTAGCATTTTAGCTGGAAGTTAGGCACAGATGATTTTGGGTGGATTAGATTTGATGCTTATTTATCTGGCACTTTGATTGAATTTGTATTGCTTCTTTGCTTATATTTTGTTATCAACTTTCTTTTGTTGAAATCTACCTTTGAAATGCTTCATTGATAGGATTAATGATCTCCCTCTTCTGATTAATTATATTGATTTCAGGTTGAAGAAAACATCTGTAAGTTTGCCAAAAAAGGACTGACACCTTCCCAAATTGGAGTTATTCTTCGTGATTCTCATGGAATTGCCCAGGTGAAGAGTGTCACTGGAAGCAAGATTTTGAGGATCCTCAAAGCACATGGTATATATTTTGCATTGTTTATTGATTGTTAAATAAAAAGAATGGGTGTTCATTTTTTGTAGCCATGGTATATTAAATGAAAGCCCGTTCATTGCTATGATTGTTTCTCTGCCCAGGCCTTGCTCCTGAGATACCTGAAGACCTCTACCATCTCATTAAGAAAGCTGTTGCAATTCGGAAGCACCTGGAGAGGAACAGAAAAGACAAAGATTCCAAGTTCAGGTTAATTCTTGTAGAGAGCAGAATTCATAGACTTGCTCGTTACTATAAGAAGACTAAGAAGCTTCCACCTGTCTGGAAATAGTAAGTTCATATTCACTGGTGGCGTTTTCTGTTATATATATTGCGAAGCATGTGCTACTATTTGGTTGTTCTTCCTGATTCCAAATTAATGTTATATTCATTTGTTTTGTTTGCAGTGAATCCACCACTGCCAGCACTCTTGTGGCCTAATGCACGTCTGGAAATCCATACAAGAACATGACAGGCTTAAGTGATTATTATTATATTTGGGTTATCTCTTTGGTTTTCATAGCAGAGTGCGGGGTTTAAAGGCAGAGTAGTTCCTTATTTGCATGTAACTTTTGCACGATTGTGTTTCTGTCATCTCGACGCCAACGATGTGCGATTTGCTCATGAGATAGGTGTAGACTATCAAGATTAGCAGTGTACAATATTCATCGTGCATACTCTTTTGCCTATTCATATATTAGATAGTGAAATGAGAAATTGAAAGGTAGATAATACTAGACGTAGCTGGAGTGTGAAAATGAGAAAATGAAGAAGTGGCTAAAACATGGGCGATTGTTCTTTGGGTGTGGGGGTGTACCTGAGCGCTTGCTCTTAACTAGCATTTTATAATATTTAAAAGCAACTTGTTTTAAGGGTTTATAAAGTCTGTTGCCTAAACTTAGCCTGTTTGCCAAACGCACTTCAAAATTAGGTTATGTCTCCCAAAACTTCAAGAAAACCTAAATTAAATTCACAGGTACGGTATCTTTGATTTGTACTTCATGTTGAAGTATTTTGAATATCAAAATGTTCAATATTAATTTGCTTTGAAATGTGAAATTGGAAATTTCAATTTAATAAACTTCGGCCCTATTATAAAATAAATAAGTTCTTAAAAATGTTTTTTTTTTTAGTTACTATATTTAGTCTCTGTACTTGACTGCACCGTTGGCAATCTATTGTGGTGTAACTAGTAACTTGGAGTTAGAATAGGGTGTTTTCCCATACTCTTTAACTTCTGCAGAAGTAGAAATCGTAGTAAAATTGTCTATACATCAAGAATGGGCAGTATTTGACGACAGAACCAAATTTGTACAATTTTAAAAGTTGAGGGAAAACAGCATTTTGTATAAACTTGATGAATTTAGAATTGTTTCAACATACTTTTGTTTTCGGTTGCTTTAAATATTTGTGTAGTGTTCACTGGTGCAAAATTTAAAACTTGAGTCAAATATATAAATACACACACACACACACACACTCTTAAGCTAAAAAATTATAAAATACTACTTTTCTTAACAATATTCAATTTAATTTACTATAAATATTTTTTTCCTACGCTTTTTAGTACAAGATTGATGTTGATGAGCTAAAAGACTTTTTGTAGAGAGGTATTGAACAGATATCACTTCGAATATCCAAACATGTCCACTGGCATAAAGTAGAAACAAATATGAGCCGAGGAATCTACAAGTCTTGTGATTCTTTAATAATGGAAAGATGACGTAATTTGAAGCGACTAACTTACGTCTTTTTTTTAGTCCCACACTATTCTCAAATTCAAATACTGAATTATTGTGGGCACTGCCAAATAACTTTACAGTAGGTGAGGAGGCCCTTACACTCTAACACACACACACACACACATATATATGTACAAATAATAGGACAAAAGCTAGGTAACAACCTAAGACAGAGACAAAACATAGACAATTATTCAAAACGAGGTGGCTAAAATAGTGAAGAGCTCGATGTTATGCAATAGAGTAACTTATTAGGTATGGTGTCACACTTGTTAGGTGAAATATTGAATGTTTATTAAAATTTGAAGTTTCATAATTATATATTTGTCTTCAGTTATGAATCCAAAAAAGATTCAGTATGTGTGTGTGTGTGTGTTGATCAAACTAGTTTAATTTACATATCTCAATTAAGTGATTCTTGCAAAGTGAGCAATAAAATCCAGCCAAACTTTTCGTGGCAAGACAATGAGATAAAGAAAAAGAGAATATAATATAGAGTAATGAAATATTTCTTTTCTTTTCAAAATAATGATTTTTATTTTTTAGATATTTATTTGTTCTAACGTGAAACTCTTGTTTTAAAAGTTAATATCTCATTTTACTAATTAAAGTAAAATTTTAAAATATGTAATCTTACAAACAAGTTCTATGTAATTGAGTAAGTCAAATAAATAAATAAACAAAATTGTATTCTTTAAACTTTATTACTTCAAAAATATTTCACTTTCATCTAATTGATAAAAAAAAAATTCCTATTTTATATCGGATGAATTACTAAAAAGAATATTTCAATTATAAAGTAAAAAGTACAATGAAATGTTAGATACAAGTTATTTGAAAAGGTTATTATTCAACATTATGTATAATATAATGTTATAGATCTAGATATATTCTACTATTATTCAACATGTGTATAATATAATATTGTCACCATGCACATGATGTAAGAGTTACATTGACACCAAAAAGATTAATAAAATAAAAAGTAATAAAATAGAAATGATTTAGAAACAAAGCTTGGGAAAATGTTGTATGACTGTTAGTTTTGAAAGATAATTTCACAAAAAAGATATTGAAAAATTAGCGTATCTAAAATATAAATAAATTGTATAAGCTAAATAATAAAAAAATGTAAAATTTTGATATATTTCAGGACAAAAATAAAACAAAAATGAATAACTCATTCAAATACTCCATTTCATTTTTCTGTAACAATATGGATAATATTGGATCAATTGATGGGATCATGAATCATCTTAGGTCTCTCTACTTATCTTTACTCATTTGAATTATGAATTAGCTGTGGATTTTCCCAACTAATTTTCACCCTAATGAAAAGGTAATAGAAATATTATTATACGAGTTTGTGATTTGACCTATTCGTTACCCATTTTCTCGATAAAAATAAATCCAACAAAACAATTGAAGTTTGAGGAGTCACAGGCAGTACAAATTCTTGAAAAAAAATTGCTTTGAAGAGTTTCCTTTTTGAAGATAGAGATGGAGATGGACACTCGTGAACTCCATAACCTTTTTCCCATTTCCAAAAATGTCAATTTCTTGTAAATATTGAAGAAAATGGGTGCCAACATTTTTTACCCTAAAAGGCACATGATGAAAACGACTATCTTCTACCTTCATCATATTTAACATGCACAAATGAAACTATGGATCTAAATACACTGTCAATGAGCCAGGTTGGCTCATGAATTGTTTGAGTTGGATTTGGTCAAAACAAGGCCAAAGTTCGTCTCAAATATTAATGAGTCAAGCCGAGCTCGCAAGCACATATCACAAGTTCAAGTGGAATCTAACATTTTGAGCTCGCGTCGAGCTTAAACTCAACATTCTTGAGCTCGAGCCGATCCTAACAGACTCAAGTTCAACTCATTAACAACCCTAGACGTACATTATAATATAATGATTCAAAATATTGTAAAAGAAAAAATTAATTTAATATCGAACCCAAAATTATATTAACTTTTTTGAATGGAAATAAACTTTTACTCTCTCCTATCCACAATGAGAGTCGTTTTAGTGTTTTAATTTTTTTGCACAATAAGTGACGTTTTACAACTTTTAAGGTGGAAATTTATATTATTTTTCCAATTTATCCTTAACTTTTCTTGTAAATGTATATATGATGTATATTTTAACCACTAATCATTAATATTTCTTCTCCATTAATTAAGGGTAAAATAGACACTTAATTTATTTCTTAGTATGTGTAAAAATTTCTAAAACGACACTTATTTGGATAGGAGGGAGTATTATTTAGAGAACATTCATTTTTCTTTTTATTGTTAATGGTTTTAAAAATTCATAATGTATTACTCTCTCCTATCTACAATAAATATTGTTTTAGAAATTTTTATATATATTAATAAATAAATTAAGTGTCTATTATATCATTAATGATTAGTGGTAAAAAGACACATCATGGGCATATTTACAAGAAAAATTAAGGATAAATTAGAAAAATAAATGACTTCTTACCTTGAAAGTTGTAAAACGCCACTTATTTTGTAAAAAATTAAAACTACTAAAATAACGCTTACAGTCGATAGAAAAGAAGATATGTTATTACAATAGTTTATGATCATATTATATGTTATTACCCTGCTTTGCCCTAAAAACGGTAAATTCAGCGACTTTGGTAAATAGGTGAATTAGAAGTATAAATCAATTAATGTGATCATTTAAAAGTTAGTTGATGACCCAAATTTGAAATTTGCATTTAATGAAGAACTGTCTCAAACTTATGTAGCAGCATATCTGTAATAAATAAGCAGAATCTTGCTGGGGTAAGGATAACATTTATTATTATTATTATTATTATTATTATTTGAAGCATTACCGTTACTATTTAATAAGTTGCTTAATTTAAAATGAAATAGTTTTCAAATTTGAATAACATTTATTCTTTTTCAAACTCCCACAATACTGATTTGTTTATTTATTACATCAATATAAAACTTGCTAATCTTCAACTCATACATATTTTCATTTATTACTTAATTATGCTTTTATATGATTAATACCAACAATATCTATCGTGATATTTGATATATGCATTTAATATGATTCGTTGAGTGTAAAGAAAATGCAAATTGTAAATTTATCCACCTGGGAATTTTAATTGATGATCCAAACAAATTATTCTGCCACTTTTGTAAATTATTGCATGTAATCCGTTTAATTTAATGTCACACTGACAATAATTTTCAATGAAATATTATTTTTTATAAAAAAAATCCCATATTTAAAATTATAAGAAACGAAAAATATGAAAGTGGAGGGTCACTGGTCACACTCTACTGATTGAAACATGGGTGTCCAACAAAAGGCTGCAGTTAGCCATGTGACTGCTACCGGCTACTGGCTACCGGTCCTTCCGGGAACCTTGAATTCAAAATTTGCCCAGAAACCGACAAGCATCTCCTCTCTCTCTCTCTCTCTCTCTCAAGAGGGGGAGAAGAACAGGGGCACCATTTGAACTAAAAAGAACACAACTTTGCAAATACCTTGGCTTGCCAAAGGAGATGGCTTTCTTCCAAACAACTTTCCAGCTTCACATTTTCCTTCCAAACCCAAAAATGGCTTTCTTCTGCATGTACACAGTGTTCTTCACACTGCTACTCCCATTTCACACACACTGTCAGCCGGCAAGAACTAGCACCACCTCTCTCTCTCTTCTCATGACAATTAAATCCTCGTTAGACCCTCAAAATCTAGTTCTCTCCTCATGGTCACCCAATGCCACTGACCCGTGCAATGCCTACTTTGAAGGGATTGCCTGCAACGAAAATGGTCAGGTGGTCAACATCTCCTTGCAAGGAAAAGGGCTTTCTGGTCAGATACCACCTGAGATTGGTCGGCTCAAGAGCTTAACAGGCTTGTACTTGCACTTCAATAAGCTTCATGGGTTTGTACCTAAAGAGCTTGCTAACTTGACCGACCTCTCAGATTTGTACCTTAATGTTAATAACCTCTCCGGTGACATACCTCCTGAGTTCGGTGATATGTCTAATTTGCAAGGTCTCTCTCTCTCTCACACACACACACACACACACACACAAAACTTAGGCTCTATTCTTTTTCTTGTTTCCAATTTGTTTGTAGCATTCCGCGTCAGTGGAAAAATGCAATCTTGATTTATGTTACTTACTGTTTTGGTTGGAAGGAGATTGAGGCTAATAGAAAGATGATATGTTTGTAATTAGATATGTTTCCCTCAACTTTCTTGTTCGTTATCTCTTCTCTTGAATTTGTGTTACTGGCAAATGGGAAGTCTCTTTTTATGGAACTTGGTTAATTTGTATGGCAAAGATATGTCTTGATCAACTTTGATGACCTTTACCAGGTTTCAAACATACCAAAAATGGCAAAAGGTCTAAACTTTTTGGGGGTCTATAAAATATACCTAACTTTCGAGGAGATCTGTACATTTCAACTCACGCTATGGTTCTCTGTTTATGCAGTCTTGCAACTCTGTTACAACAATTTAACTGGAAACATTCCCACTCAGCTTGGCTCTCTAAAGAAACTCAGTGTTCTTGCTCTACAGTCCAACCGGTTGAGTGGTGCCATTCCTGCTAGTTTGGGGGAATTGATGATGATAACAAGGTTGGACTTGAGTTTCAATCATCTCTTTGGTTCAATCCCAGTTAAATTGGCTGTTCTACCGTTGCTCAAAGTTCTTGACCTCCGAAATAACACTCTTTCTGGCAATGTCCCTCTAGGTAGTCCTTGTTTCTTTGATTTGTACTTGTAATTATTGTTTGTATGATGAATCTGGAAAACATTGTCTAATAATCATGTCTCTTTTCTGTGGTGGGTGATAATGAAGCATTGAAGCGGCTGGATGAAGGTTTTCAGTATGCAAATAATACAGGATTATGTGGAATCAGTTTCCCGTCACTGGAGATTTGCTCTGTTTCTGGTCAAAATTCAAATAAACCAGAACCATTCGGGCCTGGAACCAGCCATCTACCTTCTAAAGATATTCCAGAATCAGCCAATGTACGACAAAATGGAAAGAATCAGTCCAAGAAATCGGGAGTAGTTGTGGTTGGTGTGATTGCGCTCGTTATTTCGTTAGCAGTGGCAGGACTTTTCTCGTTTTCATGGTATCGTAGAAAGAAGCAAAAAATTGGGAGTGCATTTGACTCTAGTGATAGTCGATTGAGTACTGATCAGGGCAAGGAGGTCCGTAGGAGAAGTGCTTCCCCACTTATTAGCCTAGAGTATTCCAATGGGTGGGACCCGCTGGCCAAGAGACAAGATGCAGGCAGTTTTTCTCAGGAGGTTATGGATAGCTATATGTTCAATTTGGATGAGGTGGAATCTGCAACACAATACTTCTCTGAAATGAACTTATTGGGAAAGAGTAGTTTTTCAGCTGTTTACAAGGGGATGTTGAGGGATGGATCTACAGTTGCGATTAAGTGCATCTCGAAGATTAGCTGCAAGTCTGATGAAGCCGAGTTCCTTAAGGGATTGAAGCTGTTGACATCGTTAAAACACGAGAATCTTTTGAGGTTGAGGGGCTTTTGTTGTTCCAAGGGGAGAGGTGAGTGTTTTCTTGTCTATGAATTCGTTTCTAATGGGAACTTGTTGCAATACCTTGATGTGAAAGAAGGTACGAGAAGAGTTCTCGATTGGGCTACCAGGAAATCGATAATCAGAGGAATTGCCAAAGGTCGGGTTTTTTAGTCTATGCTATTTGCATAAAACAATATACAATTACTGTGGATTTGGATCCTTTGTTTTACATAAAACACAGCGCCAGCTACTCAGTTAGCTTGAGGCTAATTGAGTCTCTGAGACAGTAAGCTCTACGTTTTATGCACAACAGAGGATTTGGATCCAAATTTTTCATCATTATGATTGACTAACTTTAAAAATCATATTATGGATGTAACCAGGTATCGAGTACTTACATAGAAGCCAGAAAAGCAAGCCTACATTGGTCCACCAGAATATATCAGCTGAAAAGGTCCTAATCGACCAACACTACAACCCATTGCTCTCAGACTCAGGCCTTCACAAACTATTAGCAGACGACATAGTTTTCTCGACTCTCAAGTGTAGTGCTGCAATGGGTTATCTTGCTCCTGAGTATACAACCACAGGACGATTCACTGAAAAGAGTGATGTCTACGCATTTGGAATGATCATATTCCAAATCCTCTCTGGAAAAAGTAGAATCACTCAGTTGAATTGTCATGGGGCTGAAATATCTAGATTCGAAGACTTTATAGATGCAAATCTTGGTGGGAAGTTTAAAGAATCCGAGGCAGCTAGGCTGGGGGAAGTTGCTCTTCTCTGCACTCATGAGTCTCCCGGTCACAGGCCGGACATCGGAACTGTAATGCAAGAACTGGATGAGATCAGTTCCGACTCTTGATCGAATTCTTGTCTGAATTTTCCCAATCGAGATAAGAAAAAACAGGCTTGCTACTGATTGACCCGAGTATTCAACCATTTGCGTTGTGTGCTTCGGCCGCTTTAAGACAGTGATATGTGAAAGGTTAAATCCCTGCATTGTTCGTTGTGTAGGAGAAGTAGGTAACTCAAGAGTTCCTTTTAACTCAGTATGACTACTGATCTTATTAGTGTTATTGTAGTGTGTACTCATTTTGTTGTGTAACATTAGCAGGCTCCTGAACTAATGAAAAACATACTCCTCTGTTATCATTTTTAGGGAGTGTTACTCTAAAAAAGCATTTATTTGCCTTTGGCTTTCAAAAAGCAGAAAAGAGTGCTCTGCCTAATAATATAAGTTTGAAGCCACATTCAAGAAGCATTTCAGGGGTTGCGAATATGATGAAGTTTCCTTTTCACACTCCAAATTCTGATTTTTGTCGATAGGCTCTTACAGCTGCTCAAATTTTGCAGCTTCTAACATAACATAATCCATGTCCGAGCAAAAGTTGTTTTTAAATGAAACAAGTCGATAGGCCATTCTGGAAAAAAGAAAAGCTTATGTGGGAATCCAAGGCGATCGACTTCCAGTTTTGTCTTTGTAGCTTGTGAATGTTATTTGTCCTTATGTTGCCTCCCTGTCTTCTCTTTTTTTCATTCTTTCTACATTTTTTCTTTTCTTTTTAATTTAATATTAGATCAAGTATCATCAGGTCTCAAAGAAAGACTTTCTTTCTCCTAGCTTTGTCCTCCCACTAAATCGGATGATGCCACAGTCTATACAAATTTAGAGTGGACAATCAGAAAAGATTCTCTAATCGCTAGTGGGATCCCAAGTGGATGGGTGACAATGCATGCTATAACTTTCCCTAAATTAGTCGAGACAGCTCGTGAGCTACTAGAAATTGACTAAAAAAAAAAAAGGTCAAGTTCAAATTCGCTACTTGAGTAGCTTTTGCTCGAGCTTACCAGTACTTTGCTCAACAATTTTGCTAGCCTACTCGAGCTTATACATTTACACTTTTACCATTGATACTCAATTTATATAATAATAATATAATAAGAGAAACACTAATAAAATCATTGAATCTATTTTACTTTTATAAATATTAATCAAGGAATTGGGTCAAGCCGAGTAGACCATTGAGTCGAGCTGTAGCTTAAAAAAATTAAGCTAGGTCAAGTTCTAGTTGAGCACGAGCTCAACAGTACTTGACTCAACACGGCTCGTTAACATTACACCCCTAGCTATAACTGTGCCTCCACAAAATTTTGAACTATGATAATTTCAAGGCCAATTATTTGATTGGTTTCATCTTGTCGATTTTCTGCCTTCTTTAGTTACTTATAAAGAGAAAAATAAAGTAGATTACTACAATTTTGTCAACAAAGAGAGTTCATCAAAGAAAAAGAACTAGTGAATTACATGAACTGCTATTTTCAAATTACTCAATTTACATTTTGCTCTTTTAAATTTACAGGGAATATACAGTAATATAAGAAATAAACCAACCTTTCCAGCCAGTTTTGGTAAGAGCATCTATTGTATCACATCACCAAAGGGCAATGGCGGAGGAGCTCTGATCTATGTTCGGACCACCTCTAAATGTAGAGCACATTTCACTTATTTCATGATTCGATGCACTCCCTACAAAGAACTCATGTACAGTTCCCTCCAGTTCAATCCAGCTGCAACCAGGAACCTTGTTCAGGTTCCGTTGTTTCATCAACATTCGTACCCTTCTAACGTAGTCCCAACGGCCAAACTGAGCATACATATTCGATAAAAGTATGTAAGAACTTGTGTCACAAGAATCTAATCCAATTAGATGCTCAGCCACTGGCTCGCCGATGCTCAAGTTTTCATGAGTTGTACATCCACTTAGCAGAGTTCGCCAAACCACATCATTTGGCTCAATTGGCATCTCTTTAACGAAATTCGCTGCTTCTTCTATGTGCCCGGCTCTGCTAAGGATATCTACCATGCATCCATAGTGTTGTAACTTGGGGGATATTTTGTGAATTCGTCTCATAATCTCAAAGCAAATGAGACCTTCCTTCATCATCCCGGAATGCCCACAAGCATGTAAAACTGCAATGAATGTAATATCATCGGGTTCTAGAGAACGTTTCTCCATCTCCATGAACAAATCAAAAGCTAAGCCACCCAATCCGTGAACGGCCAACCCACCAATCATAGCATTCCAATGATCGATGCTTTTCTCTTGAATACCCTCAAACACATTCATAGCTTGCTCTATGCTCCCACACTTTGCATACATGTCAACTAAAGCAACACCTAGTTTTCCATTGGTAACAAATCCATGCTTCTCTATATATTGATGTATTGATACCCCTTCATCGATGCATCCCAATTGCGTAGTTGCTGATAGAGCAGTCAATAAAGTAACACTATCGGGAAACAAACTGAAAGAACTCCCTAACATATCATGAAACACTTTTAGTGCCTCTTGAAAACATCCATTGTTAACATAGCCAGCCATCATTGCATTGCAGGAAATCACATCCCTTTGAGGCATAGCATCGAAAAAATATCTAGCAGCATCCACATTCCCCGCTGTAGCATACCCATCAACCATACAAGCCCAACTCACTACATCCCTTAATGGCATTTTATCAAACAGAACATTAGCCATCTTCATCTTCCCATTCTTTGCACAGCAATCAATCATAAGATTCCACGAAACCAAGTCTCTTTCCGGCATGTTATCAAACAAATTGATAGCATGCTCGAGGCCGTTCTCTAATTTCAAATAGCCACCAATCACAGTGTTCCAAGAAACAAGATTCTTCAACCCTGACGGCATTATATCAAACAATTCGCGAGCTAAACTCACCATCCTACACTTTACATACCCATCAATCATCAAATTATACGAGAAGGAATCCTTTTTAAGCATTCTATCAAAAATTTGCCTCCCAAATTGAATAATTCCACATTTTATGTACATGCAAATCAAAGAATTCTGCAAAAACACATCCGACCCAAATCCAAGTTTCAATATCAACGCATGAATCTGCATTCCTTTGCTTAACAAACTCAACCTCGAACAAGATTTTAACACCAAAGAAAATGAATATTCATCCACTAAAACCCCCCTCACAAGCATCGAAACAAACAGTTGAAATGCATTCTCCGGTTCGTCCCCATGCGAGAACGACTTGATAATTGCATTCCAGACGAACGTGTCTTCGTAACTGTACGCAAAAAAGAGGTGTCTTGCCAAGCATATATTTGGTTTGTGCCCAGAAAAAGCGAGATTGAGAATGAGTTTTGAGGTAACTGAAGGATTAAGGATATGGCCCGTAGTGATGAAGTTTGCATGGATTTGACTTAGTTCCATCTGGGTCTTGCATTTTGAGGCAAACGTCAATGCCGGAAGGGTCGAGTTCCATGGCTGAACCGAAGTGGCAGAGAGAAACATCGGATTGGAAGCTCAGAATCAGGCGAGTGTGTGTAAATCTTGGAAATTCTGTTGGTAAATGGGAAATTAATTGAGAAATGTCTGAACGGATAGATGTTCTTCTGGGCATCAATTCAGCACATACACTGATACGCAAGCTAGATTTTTTTTTTTGAAGAGATATAGCTTAGATATTATGAACCTCTTGATATTAATTGGCAAAATCCATTATTATGTAATAAATAAAATTTTAATATATTTTACTGAGACTTTATACCTTCTTTTCTTAGCATGTTCTTGAATTTTCAAACTACTTTCAAATTTTAATTATGAAAGGTATAAATAAAATTTAAAAAATATAAAAAATACAATTTTGCATATTATTTTATCTTAAATAGTTAAAATTATCTTAATTTTTTTTATATATGTCTTGTCGCATATCATTGAAATTTCTTTAACTTTATTGTAATATGATGCTAATTTTCTTCCACCCCCAAAGATTCAAAAGTACAAAGAAAATTTAGTATATGATTTTTTTTTAAGAATAACATGCAAAAAGCCTCTTGTCTCTTATAATTAAACAATTAATAACTAAATATTATTTAAATTATTTATTATTATTAACATTTAATAATTAACAAAAATATTATAGATATTACAAAAAATAATTATATATAAAAAAAAAACTAAAGTCACCATTGAAACTTTCTTAAATTGATCAACTTTATAAAGTTGAATTAATTGATCCTGAATAAAAATAGGAATAAATAAATCGAACAATTACTGAGAACATATCTCCTCCAGACCAAATTTCAATTCACTTGAATCAATCATCCTAAATGAAGCACGTGTTATATTTTATTTATTTATTTTGGTAAATAAAGTCTTACTGGAAGCAATTTGGAGTTTGGACCGTGAATCTCATTTTGGTTGTAATAAACTTATTCTGTTCACAAAATTATGTGAGGACCGCAAGCCTATGAAAAATATAAATAAATAAATAAAATCCTCTATTTGGTATTTAGGGAGGCTGGAAAGAGGATATTTTTATATTAGCCTCTCACAGTTTTAATTTTTAAATTTTGAACAATTTAATTAGTGTGAATTTCTTATAAGTCGATGCACTATGCATCTAATCTACAATATGACTACTTTTTTTAAGGTAACAGATCAGTAGTAATATTTTTTAAATAAATAAATAATACATTATAATTAAACAAGTAATTCTTTACATGAAGTTACATGGTATTTTCAATGCATATAAGTTTTAGCAATTTGATTAAGTAGAGTTAATTTAGTAAAAAATAAAACCAATCGTATTAACCAAAATTTTATAACTATAAACTGAAAACCAATGTAGTGATAGAAAAATCGATTCTAAATTTTTAATTTGATTGGTTTCAATCGATCATTTTAGCTCTTAAGTTAAATTTGCACATCCCTACCCACTACGTCTGAAATCCAAAAATACTATAGAGATCTCACCGTGAGAAAACCTAATTGCCAATACGAATACTAACTATTGATAAAATGTATTTTATCAGTTTTAACTTTTAATAATGGAAAAATGAATCATAACAAATACATAAATAAGCCCTTGAGCTCTGAAAAGAGGCACTGTGGAAAGACATCAACCAAACCATATATACAGCAATGCATACATAAACAAACATCACTTGGCAGCCATTCAACACTTCCAAGCGTCATACAACACACACAGGGTACATAAGCTCATATCATACTACGATTACCTTCAACTTAAACACAATACTAGTTTATAAAAACATGTGACTCCACAGGATACAATAGTACCGATTTGTTTACCGCGCGAGGAGTCTATTCAACAGGGACAATTTTTCTGGAGTTCCCACTAGAAGTTGGCTCCTGAGATTCTCCATCTGCCAGCGCTCCACCACTACCATAATACTCCAGAGGCGGAAAAGGCCATCCACCCCAACGTGCAAAATCATCCCACACTTTGTTGTTACCCCCTGCATGATCATGGTGGGGATAAGAGTGCTGGCATAATCTTCCTCTCATTTGTAGTTTCGTTATGATTTTGGACAATCATGCAATCTTTACGGTTGATGAAGATCCAGTAACGAGCATCACATGTTATGAACTTATAAAGTATTGGACAACAGATGGCCAAGCTTCGTTTGCCTTTTATGTTAACACATTTTTTGACCGACTTTCTTCAAATTTATTTGAATATTTTGGGATAAAACGGACACTGCACTAGAATAAACTGGCCGTGCGCATTATTATTCTCATGGTTTGGTCAAATTATGTTAAATGATAAAGTTCAATGATTAGGTATCAGAAAATAGGAATAGAAAATAAAAAAACAAGAATCTACTTAAAAAACTACAATTCCAAATAGCTACCTGCATCTTCGAGTAAATTGAAGCCATTGCTCCATCCTGGTAAAACTTTGTCAGCATTGCTTTTCCAATTTTCTTCAAATCCAGCAAGCTCATCTAAGAACAAGTATGGAGCAAAATGTAATGAGAAGCAGAATATAAAAGAAAAATTGGCATCGTTGAGAAGCAACCAAACCTTCTTCTAAATTGTGTAAAGTCTGCAAGGAATCAGCTCTGCCATCTGAACACTGTTTGGTTGTAACAGAATGCCCCTTCAAAATAGAAATCACAAACTGTGAGACGAAGTAATAGCTCCTGCTCATGTTTCACAAATAAAGGAATTCATAAACCTCCCAAGAGATCTATAAACTCATGAGAGATTAATTTTGATAAAGTCGTTAATAAAAAAAAAAATTGGGCAAGAAATTCCACACAATATCAAGGAGATTGTCATTTACAGAAAAATGACAGAACTCAAAAAGGAAACCGTGAAACTTCCGCTTTGTCACATTTCAAGTAATACACATTACCTTCACAGTATCACTCTACTTAAAACATGTGTTTTATTCGCTTTATCAAGATCATTACCTTCTCATATATCCCTTTAGAAGTAGTGTGCAGTGATTCACCAACGGTGCGGTCTTCTTCTTTCATCTCCATCAAAAACACCTTCCATCAACAAACATGTAAGGTATCAAAACACTCAATGTAAAAAATTAGTTCAGGTTGAAAAATCACTCACCCCATCTCCGCCACTTCTCTTTCCAACAGAGGAAGAGTAGTAAATCCCATCCGGGCCACCATAAGCAACTCTCTGAAAGCTAAAACTGTGAACCCCTGCAAGAAGTCCAATATTTGCAACAGAATAGGATAAGAAAGACACAAGTTACCACAGTTCCATGGAGGATAACCACAACTTTTTGACTCCTATTATATGTAGCTATCCTTTCCTGAATAAAGACTATTTCCTGTAGTCATACTTATCAAGAATAAAGGTCAGTCCACAAAAAACTCTCGATCTTATAGTCATTCAGCTCAATTCTTTGCAAAAAGGTATGATAAGCAGGCAAGGTTAATTTACAAAGATCACAGCAGAAAATCATCAATGTAATCATCATATATCCAATTTATTTTGGCACGAAGATGTATGATGAACTAACAGAGGCAAAAATAACATATACCTGTCGGATATTCGTTTGAGTTCTTAACAGAAACTTCTTTGCTTGGACCATTGTTCTGCCAAGCATCGCGGCCACCATCATCATCAGGGTTCATCTCCTCGATCTTAATTTGCTTCCGGGAAGCAGAATGGTTATCAAATGGGGTGGTGAAAAAAGGATCGCCAAATGGGCTCTTTCCACCAAACAAGCCACCAAAAGGTTGGGTGAAAAAGGGGTGATCAAATGGATCTTTCCCTCCGTAGAAATTGGCCATAATTGTATGCAATTATCAAATAGGCCCTGTGATTTGCATTAACAACAAACGGGTGGGTAACCAAAAAAAAAAATTTAAGTGAACCATGAAAAATAGTTCCCATACTGTGTAGTTCAACACTGACCAGAACTGAAATTGTAATTCTAACTCAATAAGAAGCATGGGGTTTAAGCAATGTCATGACTCTCTCTCCCCCTCTCTCTCTCTCTCTCTCTCTCTCTCTCTCTCTCTCTCTCTCTCTCTCTCTCTCTCTCTGTGAATATTTCATCACCATACGAGAAAAACCCATAATTTTTTTAATTGTAAAGTCACTGTATTTTATCTCAAGCTGTTCAAGAAGAGAGATTCACACCGCCAAAAACAGCAAATTGTGATGAGCGTGACAATAAGAACATAGTATAATGAATATGCAGAATGCATTGAGCATCAAATTCTTGAAAATTCGAACAAAGAAAGAATCACTTACCTTGAGAGAGAGTGAATGAAAAAGTGAGTTTTTTTTGGTAGAAGCGTGACCGAGGATAGTGACAGTGGTTCAATAGAGCTTCAAAGTAAAAGAGCTAGACACAAAATGCAGAAACTTCTGGAAAAGTGAATTAAAATATTTGAAAAATAATTTTGTTCTCACACACAACCAATATTTCATAAATTGAATATTACTAATTTGTTTATAAGAAATTATATTATAGAATAAAATTAAAATTAAATATTCAATAACATAAATAATATATAAAGATATATAATTTAAAATGTTTAACTATCTTTGAAGCTCAAACGTACCCTATTCGGTTGGTATTATTCTTTACCTATATAACTCATAATTCAATTAATTACAAATATTCAAACCACACAGATATCTAAATAACACACAAGTCATCATAGACAAATTAAATAATCTTATTAGAAAAATAAATATTGATTATAAATAAAACCATGTTTATATTAAAATAATTAATTGTTAATTTTATATCACTAATCATATTTCTACTTTTATTAGTATGATATATATTTATTATAGAATAAAATTACGATTGACAACTTTAAATAAAATAAATTAATCAATATAATATTAAAAAAATAAGATTATGTAATAATTTTATTATAATTAAATTGTTTAACTATTTTTTATTTAAAGTTCGAACCCAATATAAAAGTACAACACAAATAAATAATTAGTCTAACCCAAATAATAAATAAATATGTAAATATATTTTTAATCTAATATTTCATTTTAATGTAAATCAAATTATGGATCTTGACTAAATAATTAGCATGATATATTATACTATAAAAATAAAGTACTAAAGAATAAAATATTTGTATTTTATAAATTGAAAATTTGTATTAAAAAAATAAAAATAAAAATGGTAACAACACGACAACTTACTTAGACACTAAGTGTATGAACATAAGCCATGAAAAAGTCTATATTCACAATTAAACGAAAAAAACATACCTTTTAATTATTATTTTCGTATAGTTGAAATATTACGTCTCTCTCTCTCTCTCTCTCTCTCACACACACACACACACACATACATATATTACATTAGAGTATCTTTATTTTAAAATGTATATTTTTAAAAATAATGATCCTTTTAGTTTCAATTTTCTTATTTATTATATGCTCAGAATAATTGAATGAGACAAGTTAGTGGTTGATAGACATATGCAGTTATATCTTTTTCCTTAATATGTTTTTTTGAATTAATAAATTAATTTTACTCTTTTCCTCACTAATATCTTCTTCAAGACCTTTAATAATTCTTTTAAAATATCTAATTTTTCAATAATTTTGACGTTCCTTTATCCAGAACTTTAGGTAGTAGAATTTTATTATAATAATAATTATTAATTATTATTATTATTATTATTGTTGTTGTTGTTGTTGTTGTTGTTGTTGTTGTTGTTGTTGTTGTTAATAGAAGTCCTGAGTTGTACTAATTTTAAAAAGTCCTTTTCACAAAATATTACCGAAAGAATAAGAGTCTTACATAAATGTGCAAAATCGATACAAATTTCAGCTAATTTTCTTTCTGACTTTAGTTTTCAAAAAAATATTTTTGTTAGATGATGTTTTGAAATTTGATTATAGAAATAAGAAAAAAATGTACAAATTAGCCACTGAATTAGTACTCATGTTTGAATTGTTGAGAAACAATGCTAATTTCACAAAAGATAGATGTGGAAGGAAATTGATTTTAAACTGAAGGAAACTTGTGGCTTTTATAACCATTACAAAATAAAAGAAATAACAAACCACGCATATTAAGCCCTATAGAAGCATGGTGACTAAACAGAAAACTATTTGGGAATAGGACTTCCCATAGACTAGGACTTATTTAACAAACTAAACTAATAGACTAGTAGACTAATAAAGAAATGTGGCTATCATTCCCTCCCTTCAGCTAATGCCTCTTCATTTTGTGGCTATCATTCCCTCCCTTCAGCTAATGCCTCTTCATTTAGCTGATTCAGTTGCTTTAACCACTCCAAGCATCTCACAAAACTTTTCGAACTGCTCCAGCTTGAGTGGTTTTGTCATTATGTCTGCAACTTGATTTTGGTTTTGTCATTATGTCTGCAACTTGATTTTCAGAGCTACAAAAAACTTCACAACTCCGTCATTTACCAGATCTGTAAGGAAATGAAACCTTACTCCAATATGTTTACTTCTTTCATGGAAAACAGGATTTTCGGACAATTTAATAGTCGAACTATTGTCACAATAAAGCAGAGTACCTCTCTTTTCTTCAGCTCCGATCTGCTTTAAAATTCTTCTAAGCCAGATGCATTGGCAAGCACAGGAAGCTGCTGCAATATATTCTGCTTCGGTGGTGGATATACTCACAACCGGTTGCTTTTTCGAAGACCACGAGACAGCTCCATACCCCATCTTGAATACAAAACTAGAAGTGCTCTTTCGATCATCCAAGTCTCCGGCATAGTCACTATCTGTAAAAGCTACGAGACCTGTGTTGCCTTCTCCTTTCTTGTAGAACACGCCGAACTCAGTAGTTCCCTTCAGATATCTTAAGATTCTCTTGGCTGCAATCCAATGTGATGACTTTGGACTTGTCATGAACATGCTAATCAAACTCACTCCATACATCAAATCTGGCCGAGTCACAGTTAGATACATAAGGCTTCCAACTATTTGTTTGAACATAGTAGCATCAACTCCAGTGCCATCTTCATCTTTTGATAATCTTGTCCCTGGAACAATAGGATTTTTTACTGGATTACTATTTTCCCTGCCAAACCTTGCTAGAACTTCTCAAGCATAGCTTCTTTGACATATAAAAATTCCATTTGCACTTTGTATGATTTCTATCCCAAGAAAATATCTCATCCTTCCCAAATCAGACATGTCAGATTCTAACATCATTGACCTTTTAAAGTCATCACACATGCTTATGTTATTTCCAGTAAAGATTAAGTCATCAACATAAAAACTAACAATCAATATGTTACCTCCCTTTGATTTGGTGAATAAAGTGTGCTCACTGGAACATCTTTCAAAACCTTCATGAATAAAATATGCTCCAATCTTGCTACACCACGCCCTGGGTGCCTGTTTGAGGCCATATAATGCCTTTTTCAACTTGTAAACTTTGTCTTCTTCTCCTTTCTTGACAAATCCCTCCGGTTGTTGGATAAACACTTCCTCTTTGAGTTCTCCGTGAAGGAAGGCACTTTTCACATCAAGTTGAAATATTTCCCAACCATACTGGGTTGCCAAAGCAAGTATTACACGTATTGTATCTAGTCTTGCCACTGGTGCAAACACTTCTATATAATCTACTCCATATTGTTGTGCATACCCTTTCGCCACTAACCTTGCCTTGAATTTCTCCACATCCCTATTTTCATTAAGTTTGATTTTGAAAACCCACTTAACTCCTTTCGGCAAGTCTGTTAGTTCCCATGTATGATTCTTTTCTATAGCCTTTATCTCCACATCCATTGCTTCTCTCCACTTTTTGTTTTTTACTGCATCCTCGAAGAGAAGAGGATCACCTTCACCTTCAGTCATCATCATCATTATATTTAAGTCTTCTTCTTCAAATGGACCTACTCCAGTTTCATAATCTGTCATCCAAACCGGCTCTCTTCTATTTCTTGTACCCCTCCCTTGAGCTAGAGCCTGCTGATCAATATTATTTTGCTCATTTGGAGGTGAATCAGTCTCACTTGAGCTGTTGGACGTACCTTGATTTACACCGCCACCACCTATTTGAGTCTCTTGCTTTTAATCACCATCATCTTCATCTTCCCATATTAGAACATCAGATTTGTGATCTTCCTCATTTTTGTCCCATTCCCAAATTTTATCTTCTTCAAATATGACATCTCGGCTTACAATGATCTTCTTTGTGATTGGATCAAACAATCTGTAAGCTTTAGATTCATCACTAACACCCAAGAATACACACCTTTTACTCTTATCATCCAACTTGCTTCTCTTTTGATCTGGTATGTGAGCATGGGCTACACATCCAAAAATTCGAAAGTAGTCCACTGTAGGCTTTATACCACTCCATGCTTCTTCTGGGGTTTTATTTTCTACGGCTGTTGTTGGACTTCTATTCTATACATGCACACATCACCTTACTGCCTCAGGCCAAAAAACTTTGGGAACTTGTCTTTCGTTCAACATGGTTCTCACGGCATTCATGATCGTCCCGTTCTTTCTCTCAGCAACTCCGTTCTGCTGAGGAGTATAAGCTGTTGTCAATTGCCTGCTAATCCCGTGAACCTTACAAAACTCTTCAAACTCATTTGAGGTGAATTCACCACCCCTATATGTTCTCAAACAAGTTACGTATGCACCAATTTCTTTTTCAACCCAAATCTTGAAATTTTTAAAATTGACAAATGCCTCTGATTTTTCATGTAAGAAATAAACCCAAGTTTTACGAGTAAAATCATCAATAAAACTTAAGAAGTACCTCTTATTGCTGTTTGAATTTGGCCTGATAGGACCACATATGTCGGCATGCACCAATTGAAGTTGCTTTGACGCCCTCCACAAACTCCTTTGTGGTATTGATTCTCTATGTTGTTTTCCAGTTAAGCAGGTAGTACATATCTCCTTCAAGGATTGTAGAGAGGGTAAACCGTCCACCATCTTCTTATGTGAGAGTGTTATGAGTCCCTTGTGATTAAGATGCCCGAAACGGCAATGCCACAAGTGAGCCTCTTTCTCTAACACTATCTTAGCTTGTAAACAGACTGTATCTTTTGGTGCCATAGAGTTCTTTGGTGCCATAGCTGCTAACAAACAAAACATTCTGTTTCCACTCATGTTGGCCTACATGATTAACCCTCTTCTGGTGTGAAATATTTTGCAAGTTCTATGCTGGAACAAAATTGTTAGCCCTTTCTCTTGAAGTTGTCCAATGCTAAGCAAGTTGTTCTTAAGCTCGGGAACAAAATAAACGTCTGATATTACCTGAATGATATTATCCACTTGTATCCTTATGCTTCCTTTTGCTACAACCTCCATTCTCATATCATTCCCGAGTTTCACAGTTCGATAAAAACCTTCTTCCAATTCCATGAACCATTCTCTATTCCCCGTCATGTGATTGTTGCATCCGGAGTCGAGAAATTAGACCTCTTCTTGTGTGGCTTGATATGACTCTTCATAGGACATTAACAAAAGCTACTCTTCTTCCTCCACCTCGGTATAATTTGCTTCCTTTTCCCAATTAGGACACTCATACCGAAAGTGTCCCAACTTATGACATTTATAACACTCAATTAATTCTTTGTTGAAAGGTTGTCTTCCTCTTCCTTTTCCTTTTCCTCGGTTTCCTTTGGACAAATCTCGACCTCCTTTTCCTTTCCCTGGTTTATCATCATAGGTTATTTTCAATGCCTGTTCATCTGCCTGGTATCCATACATCCTTTGTTCATGAACAAGGAGACTTCCATGCAATTCATCAATACCTAATTTACTTATATCATTTGACTCCTCTATTGAACAAACAACATAAGCAAATTTGGATGGTAGTGATCTAAGTATCTTGCTGATTACTGTGCTTTGTTCCATTACTTCACCATTTGATTTCATCTTGTTCACCACAGTCAGTGTTCGTCCCAAGTAACTGTCTACTTTCTCTCCTTCTCTCATGGCAAGTAACTCAAACTCCCTTCTCACTGCTTGAAGTTGTGCCTGTTTCACCTTTGAGGATCCTTGATACTTCTTTCGCATTGAATCCCAGATTGCTTTCGATGTTCCCTTATCGAGAATTGTTTCCAGAATTTCTCTGTCAATAGCTTGAAACAAAAAGTTTTTACCTTCAGATCCTTAAGCTTGACCTCCTCCACACTCTTTCTTTGTGCCTCACTTGGTGCAGCAGTTCCATTTGCTGGTGCTGGAATACCTTCGTCGACCAGGTTCCACATTTCCTTACTTCTTAGGAAATTTTCCATCGTCATCGACCAATAATCATAATGGCCATCGAACCTCGGAATGGATGGTTGTACAAACTTTTCTGAAGTTGTCATCTTAAACTCTCTGTGTTTTACTCACACTCACAAACTCTCGTGTTTGCTCTCAATTTTACACCCTGATCAATTTCACACTCTACCAGGCCCCTTTCGGAGCTCTGATACCAGATGTTGAGAAACAATGCTAATTTCACAAAAGATAGAAGTGGAAGGAAATTGATTTTAACCTGAAGGAAACCTGTGGCCTTTATAACCATTACAAAATAAAAAAAATAACAAACCCACGCATATTAAGCCCTATAGCAGCATGGTGACTAAACAGAAAATTAATCCCAAAAGAATAGGACTTCCCAGTAGACTAGGACTTATTTAACAAACTAGACTAATAGACTAGTAGACTAATAAAGAAATGTGGCTATCACGAATTGGAGTTTAAATTAATTTTTAGTATAAATCGAGTATTTAACTTTTAAAAGTGGGCAAACAAAATTACTAAACTTCTTATTACTAAATAAATAGGTCATTTTAATAAATTAAAATAATAAAATAATTTCACAAAATATTTAATAAATTAGAAAAATATTTATATAAATAAAAAATTATTAAAATAAATATTAAAAACAAAAAATCTAAGTTATTTAATAAATATTTAATATCAAAAGACCTTAAATAATTAAAATACAAAAAAAAAATTGAATATCTAGAAAACATAATAAATCATATCTTGTCTATTTTTATATTTAAATTATTAAAATTTTTGACTTGATTACTTTATTGATTTAGTTAAATATATTTATGATTTAATTTTTTTATTTTAGGTTAATATTTAGAAGGATCCTATTTGTCGTATATCTAAAATTTTAAAAATTTGTTTGACATATTTAAAAAATTCAGGAGTATATTTAATTAATTTTAAAATTTTAAAATTATATTTATATGAAAAAATATTTTAAGGTCCAATTTAGGCTAATTTATACATTTTCTCCATAAATTAAAAGACAAATGAACAGGCATAAAATAAAGGTTGGCAAAACCAAAAATTGAAAAGCAAAAAAGAATTCGCCCACCGTGGGGCTCGAACCCACGACCACAAGGTTAAGAGCCTTGCGCTCTACCAACTGAGCTAGACGGGCTTTTTGTTATCTGTCAGACAATAAGACCAATATCATCTTGTACTCGTTACATGTTACGAAACGTACATTCTACCATAAATTTATACATAAATAAGCACAGTTGCAGACACCCGTGGATGCATTTATGAATTTTTGATGATTCTACGGCGGATGGAGTGGTATGCACAAAAAGATATAAGAATTTCATAAATAAGCAATTTGAATTTTCTATCGTAAGTCACTAATTACACGTGCTTATGGTAGCAATTTAAGAACAAGTAACAAGAGGATGATGACATGATGAGACTTTAGATAATCTAGACCCTCAATTCTCCTGAGACATTATTGTATTACTAGTATACGCCTAACGTGCATGGGTGAGAAGAATTACAACATTGAAAACTGCCCATATCAAACAAAAAGAAACGAAAAGAACACATGAAAATATAAGTGTAATAAAGGGCTAATGTACATTTGTTTGTATGTCCCACCTAACCGTTGGAAAGATCAAACATAACTTTCCAAGAAGGTTTCTTTGCCATCTAACTGGAACTCTCTCACTTCTGCTTGTCCTTTGTCTGAAAAACTCAAAAGGGAAATTAGAATCTGAGTTAAAAAAGTAACAGATCAGGAATCATGATTAAGCACAATTACTAAGCCATAAGAAGTGGATTCACAAAGTAAGACTCGTAGTGTATGGATATAGGATGTAATCTGTGACCATAATCGGAGAAAATTGATCTATATGACGCTATGTAAATACCTTTTCGAATTCCCTCTTGTATCGGTATCCCTGTATTACGGAGCAGCAATTGATCAATACACGCAAGGCGTAAAGAAATTCATACGGTTGAATTCTACTATACATACCTTGTTGGTTCCATATATGTAATCGCAGTATGTAAAAACTGATGCAAAATTGCTTTGGCTTTTTGCTCCAACAAAATGATGATAGTCATGGAAGGCTGCTCCTCCATAGAATGGAATCAACTTTGAAGGACTCCAGGGGAAATCGTACCTTATTAACACGAAAAAGAAAACAATTCATTGCCACCCTTAATCGATTTCTTCCAAAGAACCAAAAAAAGGGTCATCAAAAAGACCAGAAAACAGTACTTAACAGCAACATGTGATGTGCTCTGAAAAGAGTGATTTATTACATTAACTAAAGCCTACATGATTTTACTTAGAATGCGCGATTTTTCATGATTTAAGAAGGGAGTTCTGATGCATACCCGCTGTGAGTTTCAATGGCTTCCATTTGCCTCACAATCATCCAGAGCCAGAAGGTGATCATATGTCCTGGAACAATGAGTGGGCCGAGAAATGAGGCTAAGCCGAGGATTATGATTTCGGCCCAATGAGCATAAGGGGCTGCAAATCCAATAGGAGCAGTGTATTCGTGGTGGACATGATGGATGTTCTCATAGCCCCATTTTTGGTGGAGAAATCTATGCAGCCAATAGTTAGCATAGTCCTCAACAACAAAGTATATCAACAGCTGCAAGAAGATCTCTGTGGCTGATGGTAGTGGCAAGCTTGTTCTTATTCCAATCATCTGCAAGTCGTATAGATCGATTATACTTGTATCTTTTTTTAATATACGAATCGAGATCAGCCAAAATAATGAAAAACAACCAGGAATTTTACAAACTTCATCTATCATGTCCAAGAATTTGAATTGTACTAAGTTATTGCAATTGATTGAATAAGATTTGTTCTGCATTGCATGATGAAGCAATAAAGGAAAATAAAATCCACTTAAAGAGTGCGCCCCGGTCGATCCTTCCTTCATTGATCGTGAGAAAGAACTTGCAAGGTCCATATGGTATAACATAAAGAACTGCCGTTGACTTGTTTCCATGACTTCATCATCCTTAGTCAATCTCACAAAATGGACACATTTCACATTGCCACTTAACATCAACCAAACAATCCAAAAGGCAAATACATACACACATACATACATACATAGATATATATATAAATTTGTGTGTCATATATATAAATATGTGCGTGTTGTGTGCGCACGCGTTGTATGATATAAACCCACAATTTTTCATCTTATAGTAATACATGAATACCAGAACATGATCAAACATATCAATTTTCAAATCCAAGAATGCTACATGATCAAACTCACATATGCATGGAAAAAGGCTCAATAAATCAAACCCATAATTTATATTTTTTTCCCACCAAAATAACCATTTCACCAAATCCCAACACATGCAGAAAAACCACCTTGAATGGACAAAAAAATTTTATCCAAAATTTATACCTCAATGACAGGGAAAGAAAAGAGTTGGAGAGGCCCGACAGCAAGAACAAAAGTTATCATGACTTTTTTATAACAATCCAACATATTCGACAATGAATTGTTTATTTTGGGCTGAATCTTGTAGTTATCAATCTTCCTGGAACGGATCAGCTCGATGATCACGTACGGCAATGGCAGCAAAGTGTAGAAAATGAACAAGAAAAACGTGTTGTGACAATACAGAATGTAATCGGATTTCTGGGCAGAGTAATTGAACCATAATCCCTCCGCGTATGTGAGGTTTCTCCCCAGAGAAGCCTCCGCTTCTTGAAGTGTTTGGTATGGCAACATTCTTGTTTTCTTTTGTGGGCCTTCCTGGCGCTGTATATCTGTGTTTTTGTGTGTATCTCTCTCTCTCTCTCCAGATATAGAGAGAGAAAGGACAAGAAGAGGAAGAAAATTCGGTCAGGTGAAGATCCTTTTGTTATATTAACAGTTGCCAAAGCAATGAACAAGTGATGGGAATAAGAGGTGACAGGAAAAGAGAGGTTCAGCGAAGAAAGAGGAAGTCGTCTTCGTATATTGTTCATCAATTCATCCTCAGAATTTGGAAGAATAAGAATTTTCATATTAGAATTGAGAATTAATATAGATACAATCTAGAAATTTTAATTTTACTTAAAAAGTAACTTTTTCCATTTGAAACAAAAAAAGAGTGCTGTTATTTCAACTCAAAATCTCTAAATATATCCTGTAGTCTAAATAAACTTTATATAAATTAGATATTTTCTTTTTTTACTAAATATACCCTATTTATACCAATTATACCATTTTAATTAAAAAATAATAACCTTTTTAATCTCATTACCACCATAATCAGTCTCCCTGAAAGACATGAGTACTTCCTTCGGAAACTGAGAAGCTCGAGAACTCAACTTCTTTGAAGATATGAATATCTCATTTGGAGACTAGAGAATCATGAGAACTCTAAAGAAAGATCCCGACCACCCTCTATCCTATTATGCACTTCGTCTTTGCTTCCATCGGTAGTGTAATGAATAAACAAAAGATGGTTGTAAATATTCCTTTCATTTGCAAAGTTATATATTTCTTTGTAATTTGATTGAATTCTTTCATTTTTTATGACATTTTAATGAAGGACTCTTTTGTTTATTTGAACATGGCGAGATTGAAAAAATATACATTAAATGGTGTTTCTTACTAAACATATTCATCAAGAAACATATGTTCCAAAATAAGTTTCATTTAATATTATAGTACACATTTCGTTTTCTTGATTATTGGGCTCTTTTTTGTTTTCAAAATGTGCAAACACATTTCGTTTTAGAGTTAACAACCGCGACTTACATACGCTCTTCATTCACACACGCTACCACTCTTTTACTGTTCAATCTATTTATTGTTACCTACCCAAATAAAATAAAAAAATTGAAGAGGAAATACTATTTATTTACATATGCAGAAGTATTACAAGTTCACAAATGAAGGAAGTTGAGGTGCAAACTTCGATTTTTCCGAGCATCTGTCTTCATAGAACAATTCATCCGACAGCATCCGGTTGTCTATCGGGCAAGGAAGCTAGGAATTCTGGAAGGGCCTTGCACGACTCGTATATTGCACGCAAAGTTGGGAAATCGGACTGTTGGGAGGAAAAAGAGCAGGATATGTCGATACACAACATGAAATATTCCAAGAATAAACAGTTAAATTAATCCCTGTATTGCAAACTGCATTTCGTTTTCTATTTCAACAGTTCTTTTCAATATACATTGATGATTTCACTTTATACACGTCGCATTTGTTGGTCATTTATATACCTAGTAATATGCGAATAGAAGATAAAGCAATATTTGGAACTGAGGATCTTGTGCAGAGAATTAAGAGGATGGTTGAGAGGACTTACCATATCAACATTAAACCTCTTTGTAGTAATTGCGATTTGAGGGGCCAAGAATACATCAGCCTGCACATAAATTGCCCTGGTGATGAACAACATCAAAGCTCGTTTGCCACAATTGTGAAGTAATATGGAACCATATATTATATATCACATGTGCTAATAAACTATTCTTTCATTATTTGTTCTCTGTTATATTTCTCAACTGTCCACAACACTTGGCCATCCAACGCTCTCCAGAGGCCAGGTTGCCAAACATAAATTGGATTCTCCACGAGTTTCATGGATCTTGATCAGCCAACTACACCGAATAATTTTGGCATAATACATTTTACGGTCCTTAAACTACTCGAGAATATCCTAAAAGCTCTCTACAACTAAGAAAAAATGATATGTGCAAGTCCTTTCTTACAACATCAAAAGCTCTATTAGGGAAGGACTAATGTAAAACAGTTTTTCATAGTGTAGGGACCTTTTCAAACATTTGTGAATTGACCATCTCAAATATATGCGAATAATTTATGGACCTTAAGATGCATTTTGCCAATAATTTTTAAGGTTGGTTTATGTGTGACTCGTGAAACTTGGCTTCTATGAGTACTATACTGTAGCAAATGAAAAAGTTACCATATAAGCTTTGCCTCCTGTCGAAAACGTGCCTGCATGATCTTTCAGTAGATTCTCAAGAGCTGCATAAAGTAATTTGATGGCATTACAAAACTACGAATACAAAGAACATAGATAGAATTTTTATTTAAGGACATCTATTAAAGCATCTCACCATGGAAACCTTTTTTAATATGAAACTGCACCCATGCTTCTCGCTCTTCAGTGCCAAATTTATCCTTTACATATTTCTGCCACATTAACGCATAACATTAGATTATTAGATCTCAATTTCGACATTTCTAATGCATTTGTCAGTTCGTAGATGATATATGCAGTAAGAACTGACCAGCAACGACATCATGTGAAGTGGCTGTATGCTGGACGATACAATACTTGCAACCTGTCCAAATTATACTTTCAGAAAAAGGTTGTGCTGTTATAGTGACAGCTACACATAAAGTGGCATTATAGTGAGTTCTCTGATAAAGCTAAAGCTATATATACAGCTAAGGCGTGATCTAAAACAAGAGACAAGTGATGCCTTTGTGATGGGACCAGGATATACAGCAAAGAATATTATTAATATGTATTTGAGCTTATACAAAAAGGATAAAACTATTAGGACTAACCTGGAGATTGATTACTCTTAGCTTAGGATCAGCTGGCAAAAGTGGATTCTGAGGATACTTTTCTTCCAAATACTGATAAGAAAAAAATTATGTTAGCAAATTAATTGAATTTCCCTGTACTTCCAAATATAAACACGGGTTAACTGTTATCTCCAGCTTTAATTTGGACAAAGCAAACAAACCAGTAAAATTGCGTACGAGTCTGAAACAATTACATCTCCATCAACCAAAACTGGGACATAGTGAAGGGGATTTAATTTCTCAAACTCTGCAAGCAAAATGTGAATTCTGTAAGACCTTCAATATGATGAAAACAAGAAGAGGACGACATGAGTATACAAGCATATAGAATTACAAGTTTTTAATATGAGTGGGAGTATGGTCCTTTTAAACACGTGCCGTTGACTCTATTTGCACTTTCCATTGTCATGAGGTTAGACACCTTAAAGCAGAGTTCGTCAAAGGTAATAAACACAAACTTAGAGATAGGCTGCATCAAGACTAAGGGTCTATTAAGAAAAAAAAAAAAATTTAAAATCCATTTCCAGTTCTGATAATTCCAGAAAAGTTGTCACATTTCCAATTCTGATAATTACTACTCTATTTTCAATTGAACCAGAATATCAGTTGAGGTGCTGTTGTGGCCGTCTTTTTCACAATACGAAAATTATTTTTTGTTGGTTTATCAATAAAGACTTATTGAAATTGAACCAGAATATCAGTCTTTGGGATTCTTCCTATCCTGTAATCAAGATAGTCACTCAAAGTGCCAATTTTTATACATTTCTGGGAATTTCAAAATTCGATCACTTAATCTACTTTCTGAGTTTTGTCACATTAACCAGCATCTTAGGCTTCAATTTTCAGTGCAAAACACTGATCGAAATTCATCGGTTACGGGTAGATTCCAAGCGTGGCTTAAAACAGAAAAATTTATCATATCTCAACTTTCAAGAGCATCAATATCGCCAACAGAAAAAAGGACATAGCCAAAATATGTGTCTTCACACACACACACACACGGTCACACACGAAAAGTACCTGTAGTAAACTGCTCTCCTTTGTCAAGATTAACAGCCCTGTACTCGTACGGAAGGCCTAAAAACCAGAAAAAGAAAGAACTTCAACAAATATTTTTCACAGAAAATTAACAAAAGAATGAATGAAACCATAGGAATCAACCACGCACCTCTTAATTCTTCTTTGAAAACAAAAAACAAAAAAAAAATCTCTAACTAGAAATCAAAATTTAAAAGATTTCGAAGGCATAGAAATCCAAGATCAAACAATTTAGGAAACACATAATGAACCTTTGAGATTCAAAGCAAAGCGTACACGCCAAGAACAAGAGCTCTGCCAGTACGAGTAGAGCACAAGCTTGGGAGCTGAGGACGAATCAACTGGCATATGCATCTGCAGTTGTACAGATAGAAAAACCATGCTATTACATACAATTTCTTTTATTTTATTATCTTTCTACTGAAATACTTCGAAGATTAAGAACATATGTATGAGAGAGAAGCGGGTGAAGGAGTAAGAAACCTTGTACTTGGATTTCAATGTAGTTTTGGAGATGAATTTGAGCTGAAGCCCAACAGGTTAAAGAAAGTGAGGAAGAGGAAACTGCAGCGGTCAAGGGAGGGTGGAGTTGGTGTGCACGGTCTTCACTTTTCACCCTTACTATTTTAACTAACACTGAACAGACAAACAGCCTTTCATGCGGTCCAATGTCCAAACCCCTCGTGTTATATTTGAATAATTATATATATATATATATATATTTTTTTTTTTTTATTGATGCGTACTTAGGTTTTATTACTTGTTGTGATGCTTGTTTACCAATATACTCGAAAAAATAAAGACTATTTATTTTTGTTCAATTTGATAAAATTATAATTTCATAAAAATTATAAATTTACATTTATACGATAATTTGTTTATGAAATATATAACTTTTTAAAAATAATAATAAGACATTAATTTTTAAAATATGACTCATTTTTTAATAAAAAAATAAACAAAACGGTGGGAGTACTTGTTATTGAAAATATTTCAATCAATAGATTTACATATGTGTTGAATAAATAGTATAATGCTCTTCGAAAGATTCAATAATAGTGATCTATTATGATTTAATTATGGATCTAAAGATATTAAATAATTATGAATTTTACGTGTTGACAACATAAACAAAATTAATTTATCAAGAGACCACAGTAAAAGAAATTATTATTAAAAGTTAGAATTATAATCCTTACACATCATTATTCATACATATATATACTAACACAAGTACTTATAAATAATAAAGTTTTGTTAAAAATTAATATTCAATTTTAGTTTTTTTTTTTTTTTTTTTACAATTTTATGTAGAAAAACAAAGATAAATAATATTATACGTAACAACTTATAATTGATTATTTTTATTTAATTTTTTCTAAATATTTAAATTACAAATTATATTTTTTGTGCATAATATATCAAATAATTTTTTTTTACGATCTTTAGTGTAATGCATATTGATTGTGTATTTTAAATTTCAAAAATACAATTATTTATTACATAATATAGACCCACATGCATTCGTCTTCTTAAAGCATAGATCATACCTAACTTAATTCCACGAAACAATGCATGGATCGACGTTTGCGGTGCACGCATACTTTTTATGCGTGCACTAAAAAATATAATATTTTTTCCTAAAAAATATAATATTTTTGGATAAAATAGTAAATCTCATGAACAATTTACGTAATGTTTGGTGCACTAAAAAATATAATAATTTTTCCTAAAAAATATAATATTTTTGGATAAAATAGTAAATCTCATGAACAATTTACGTAATGTTTGGTTTGACAACTGTCAAGTCATTTGTTTGGTGGTTGTTATTGTTGTTGTTGTTGTTGTTGTTATTATTATTATTATTATTATTATTATTATTATTATTATATTATATTATTATTATTATTATTACTACTATTATTATTATTATTATTATTATTGTTATTGTTATATTCTTGTTATTGTTTTTATTATTGTTATTGTTATATTCTTGTTATTGTTTTTATTATTATTATATTAATGTGCTAAGTGATCGAAACAAAATTAGTGCAAAATAATGGACTAAAGTGTAATTGCATGTGTTTACTGAATCTACTCCTATATTAATATTTTTAATAATATAATATGAAATATATATTAATATAATAGTAAAGTAGTTTAAATATAGTAAATTTTCAGAAATTTTCAGTTTCCACTAGTGGAATTTGTTTGAAAAATAATATGTCATCTTTTGATTAATTAATTTTATTTTTTAAATATAATTTTTAATTTATTAAAATACAAATAATTTTTTTTATTTCTGTACCATTTTTACATATAATTTATTAAATTAATATCATTTCATGATGTTTAATTTGAATATTTGATACCCATTTTTGTTAGGTTAATTCACAAAATAATACAAAATAAATAATAAATTCAAAAAATAGGTTGGTTTTTAATAGTTTTCCCAAACTAGGGTAAAACGTCAGGTACGATAACATTTTTGGTAAAAACATCAGATTCACTGACGTTTTAATTTTGGTTAAACTGAAAATAAAAACGTCATGCAACTGACATTTTTTATTTTCAGTTTATATATAAATATATATGTATATATATGCACACTGAGATGTATGCCTCCATTATGTATATTATATATACAATACACACACTACACATATATATACACCATCATATATACTATATATAAATATATATACATAAACAGTTTTTTTTTTCTAATTCAGTATATATATATATATATTTACATATAAGTAATATTTATATATATAATTCTATTATATTTTAAGTTATAAACAAAATTTAAAAAAAGTGAAAAGTTATATTTATTTATTTATAATATTTTTACCATATGTTATATTAAAATTAAATTTGTTAAGATATTATAAATGAATTAATACACACTATGTGTAATTTTATAAAATTACAAATAAAATTGAAAAAGTAAAAAAAATATTTGTTTATTTATAAACATTTTGATTAATTTTATTTCATTCGCTGTACATATATATATATATATATTTATATATAATTAATAAATATTTTTTATTATATTTTAAATTGTAAATAAAACAGAAAAAGTAAAAAGTTATAATATTTTTACCACATATTATATTAAATTAAAATTTATCAAAATATTATAAATAAATTAATACTTAATATAATTTTAAAAAAGAATTTGTATAGAATGCTTACTAATAATTATATATTTTAATTTTGTTTGTTTAATTTTTATTTATGTGTTAATATGTATATCATATATATTTTTATGTATAAATAATAACAAATATAACTAATTTAAATATATATATATATATCATAAATATTAAATAAATAAAAAATACAACAAAGGATTTTTTAAAAATATAAAATAATCAATACTTCTTAATTTTAAATTATTAAATTCTCTAAATATCTATATATCTTATTCATTTTTATATATAATTAATATTTATATATAGGAATAATTTTATTTTCTTTTAAATTTTAAATAATTAAAATAATTAAAAAATTACAACAAGAAATTTTTGGAATATATATATATATCTAATTAGTTAATATATGTGTGTATATATATATGTGTGTGTGTGTGTGTGTGTGTGTGTGTTGTAGGTAGGCATACATACATGCATGGCCTAATAATGTCACGCCCACTTACGTTTCCACTGAAATAACTCGCAACCTCTTAAAACTGCAGATTCTACTATTTGATCTGTTTTATAATATAATTGTATTCATATAAAACATAATTTCAAAATATAAAAAATACATTTATAACTTTTCAATTTTTTAATTATATTATGTATTAATTCATTTATATATTTTTACAAATAATATATATTAAATTACATTTAATAAATATATATTTTTTGGTAATAAACAAAGCAAAAAAATTAAAAAACAAAAAAATAAGTAAAATATAAGTGATTGAAAATATATATAACAATAAATAAATCAATAACATATATATATATATATTATTTTTTAATTTAAAAAAAAAGATATATTTAATATCATCATATATACATATATATTTACTATTTTTTCTTTCACCTATTACTTTTTATTTTGATATAATATATAGTAAAAATATTATATATATGTATTGAACATTTTTTTTCTTTTCTTTTAAAATGGATTTATATGTATACATATTTATTTAAATTATTTTAATAACTATTATAATAAAATATATAATTATTAATAAATATTATTTTATTTTTTAAAATTAATTTATGAGATGATAAGATTATTATAAAGAAAAAAATATAATTTTATTGGCCTTTTAATTATATTCTTAATTTATAAGATAATAGAAATATATATATATATATTTATAATTATTTATTAATATAAGAAAAAATAAAAGAATAATTTTTTTTTCTTAAAACAAAAATATAAATAAAAAATTAATGAAAGTTCATATTTTATTTATAGATATATTGTAATATATATAAATTAAATTTAAAGAGTACATACATACATACATACATAGATAATAATATATTTATTTAAATTATTCAAATAATTCTTATAATAAAATATATAATTATTAATAACATTTATTTATGGTATGATAAAAGTATTATAAACATAAAAATATAATATTTATTGTTTTTTAATTATATTAATAATTTATATGGTAATAGAAATATATATATTTGTAATTATATATTAATATAAGAAATATATATATATATATATATATATGCTTTAAACTTATAAAAAAATTAATGAATCTTCATATATACATATAAATAAAATATATAAAGAATATATATATATATATATATATATATATAAATTTAAAAAATAAAGAAACGTAGGCTTGACATTATCTTACAATTTTTTTCTTTTTAAAAAAACAAGGATTTATATATATATATATATATATATATATTTATTTTAATTATTCAAATAATTCTTACAATAAAATATGTAATTATTAATAAATATTCTTTAATTTTTTAAAATTTATTTATGATATGATTGAATTAATTTAAATAAAAAATTTATAATTATTATTGATTTATAATTATATTCTTAATTTATTGAATAATAGCAATATATAACTAATAAAAAAATATAAATACATAAATATATACACACGTATATTATGAGCATAATAACGTAAATATATTATATAAATAATTATATATATTATATATATACATATACACATAAATACACACATATTTATATATTTGTTATGTATAAAAAATATAATTGAAAAAAAATATAATATGTATGATTATGAAGCATCATCATGCATATGTGGTGGGTGTTTATATATACAGTACATATATATGTAATATATATATATATGTGTGTATGTGAAAATATAAATATTAGTGAGATTGTCGTTTTTTATTTTTAGTTGATCAAAGAAAACGTCTGGCTGGTAACATTTTTTAGAAAAGACATTAGGTTTGGTGATATTTTTAACAAAAAAATTACGTTCGGTGACATTTTAATCCAGTGTGGGAAACTTTTTTAAAACCCACCCATTTTGTGAATTTATTAATTCTTTTACATTATTTTGATAATGAAGCTCATTTTTGTTTTTATAATAAATAAATTAAATTATTTAATAAATTTATAAAAAAATATTAGTTAATATTTAGTTACTACACAAATATAATATAAAAAATTTAATATACAATAAATATTCGAATCTAACCTAAATAATTAATAAAAAATTAATTATATTTTTAATTTAATATTTTATTTCAATATAAGCGATATGAATGAAAAATGACTATTTTAATAAATTGTACAAAAATTAAATTAGAAACAAAATCGTATTTGTATGTTAATAAATTGTAACAACTATTTCTCAAAATAAAAGAAAAATAAAAAGATTTTTACTTTTGAAAATATTAATGAGGGAAAAACTATTTTAAAACTAAGTTATTATATTAGTATAGATATATTTATAGATAATTATAGATACAGATGTAATTATGTGCTAGCATATATATACGTCTCCCGCCGTGCCGTGCATATATAAATCGTAGGGTTTAAAGATCCTAAACAAATAAACCGTAAAACCTCCATCTCACTAGGGTTTAAAGAGAGAGATTGGGAGAAGCGTATAGTAATCAAGTTCAAGAAGTGCGAAATCTGAATTCTTCAACGTACAGGAATGGCATTCTGGGGTGAGAGATCGTTCTGTCGCTACTCTTTCTTATTTCATTTAGTGTAAAATCAAGTTTGTGTGTGTGTGCGGTTTTTTTTTTTTTTTTTTTTTTTTTTTTTTTTTTTTCCGGGTCTCTTTGATGAAATTAAATGATTTGAATCTTGGTCACGTTTATTATTCTATATTTTTTAGTCATCTACGGATTGAAACTGTTTAATTTGTTTGGGTGTTTCCGTTGGGTGTATTTATTATTTATTTGTATTTTCTTGCAACTTTGTTGCTGCAATTTAGGTGTTGAGGTGAAACCCGGAAAGCCTGTGACTCATTCATGTGAAAAGGCTAGAGGAAGGCTCCGAATCTCCCAGGTACTCTTTTAGATGACTGAAATTTGAAATTTGTTTGGGTGTGCATATAGATGGGGATGATGCCATGATCTATTTATTTTTGTATATTTTGTTGTTGTGTATGCGTCATCTTCTACTTTTTTTTTTTTTTTTTTTAAATATAAGATAAGATGTATTTAGGATTTGGCAAAATTTTAGTCATAGAAAGAAATAGTCTTAAAATTTTGGGTGGTTGTGCTTGTTTTATCTGTTACTTAAAGCTTTCTTGGAGATCAACACTTGGGGATATTAATGATCAGATCCATGGGACAATACTTCGCTGTTTGTCTGGCATTGAATATTTTTACCACCTGTTAAATTATTATTATTATAGTTTATGGGATTTCACATTGTGGTGTATGCTGTTATTACTTGTTTAGGCCACACTGGGGATCAGTACTGCTACCAACAAGATTATAGTACAGTGTAATGTGGGTAAGAGAAGTCCGGTTTTACTCTGCGTTTTGCTGCCCAACCACACTGAGTCATGCCATTTAGCTTTGGAATTTGAGGAGGCAGATGATGTCGTTTTTTCTGTTCTTGGGCCTCGAAGTGTCTATCTCACTGGATATTATGTCCATCAAAGTCAGCAGACCAGCCCCCATAGTGACTCGTATCCTTTTTATTGACTTTTTTTTCAAATCTTATGGAAACTATGATTTTCTAATCTTGTTCAATTTAGCACTGAAATTATTATCAATTATGTCTAGAAATGCTAAGATGTGTCTTGTTATGGCCCTACTTAATTCCTTCATATTTTCATGAAAGCTATGCAGATTCTCATTTTGGCAAAATGCTTCTCTGCTATTTTTGAGATAACAGTTTGTTTAAATGTTGGGAACTCTTGGCTGCCTTGACTTTGACCAAATAGAGAATCCTATGGGGTGGATATTGCAAATAGTCCAACTGAGGATTCTAGTTACCATAGTGATGATGATAAATATGAGGACAGTTTCATTGATGATGATGAAGTGCAAGAATTTTCACCATCCCCTGTTTTAAGTAGTAAAGGTATGTTCGACACATTCACACACCCCTTCGGTAGTTCTTTTTTGTTGTTACATCTGGATACTCTTCATTATTATTTTAGGAATCTTGTTTCAACAGTGTTGATGATAATTACTCTAGGAATAAGCTACAAATTAGTATTGCCTAGAACCTTACACTATGTATTGTAGTCTTTGATCATTTTAAACAATGAGCTCTTTTTATGGGGGACTTTTATTGTTTACTATCAATGATTAGTCTGTCAGCTCTTACCTGACATCTCACTTTATTTTCTGAACTTTGCCTGTTTATTAAAGTGGAGGATGAGACTACATCAGAAAATGATAAGCCGAAGAACGGAAAGGGACGAGGTAGACAACTTCGGAGAAAATGTCAAGTAATTGAGTCAGATAAGGATGCTAGTTCACATGATAGTGAAGATGAAGATGGCTACCTTTTATCCATATTTAAGAGTAAAAGAGCTACAAAGAAAACTTCGACTGGTTTAGAAGCCAATGGCATCAACCGGGATCTACCTATGAGCAATTGGAAGGCCCAGAAGCATACCCCTGATCTGTGAGTGTCATCTATTAATGAGCTATATACCTATTCTATTCATTTTTGCGAACAACTTTTACATGCCTTTTATTCTGCTGCTTTTCTGGGGTGTAAAATCAGTGCAAACCCAAAAAAGAAAAGAAAAGAACGTTCCAAGGAGGAGAAAACCTCTGAAGTTCAGAATCTTCAGATTGACAAGGATCTTGGTGGTCCCAGAAAAGATAACAAGCATGAAGTTCAAGCCTCCAACAATCTGTAAGCATGTTAATTATGGGCAGTGCACAGCGGTGCATTTTTGGTGTAGCTTTGTCCCTTGGCAATTATTAACATAAAACACTAATTAGCTCTCATCTTACATTACATGCACATGCAGTGACATTGGAGATCAGGTGCCTCCTGAATCTAGCTCTGGCAGTGGTAAAAAATTAAAGAAGAGAAGGAAAGAACAGTTAGAAGGGACATCCGCAGAAGGAATTTACACAAAATTTCACAATGCTGCTAAAGATATTAAACTCAAGAAGGAATTATTACATGCTGAGAACGAGAATATTTCAGCAGCCAATGGAGTTCTCGAGCCAGAGAATGATAAGTTAGTACCATATCTTGCCCCTTCTTTTTTATTTTAGATTTTGTTTTCTCACAAGTATTCATTCTTATGGAATTTCTATAGCAAACAACTCAAAGGTGAGGTAGGATAGTTGATCATTCTGATGCACATTATAGTTGGAAAAATTGATCAGAAGAACTAGTCAATTGTTGGTTTCTTTGAGATAGGAATGCTCATAATTATTTCAACTAATCTAAAACACCCAGAAAGTAAGTGGAGTTTATGAACAACAATAGTGAAGGATGAATAAAAATTGGAAATCATTTCCTGAGAGTAGTAATCCTGGGGCTCGGGAAAGAAAAGAGTAGTAAGTGGAGTTTATGAACAACAATAGTGAAGGATGAATAAAAATAGGCGCAAGGAGTATCCTATAGCACCCAAGGCGCGCGCCTCTTGAACAGAAACAAATAATCTCAAAAAAACATGTATAAAAACTAAAATTAAAGAGAAATATTTCATTTTAAAGCTAAATATGCATCAAACAAGTTCATAATAGTAAAAGAAAAGAGAAAACATTCATAATACTTGAAAAATCAAGCATCAAAGTTCAAACACCAACTAGTCATCACTGTTATAATCCTCCTCCTCGTCCGTGTCATTATTATCATCATCAAATATTAATTCTTTCTCCTTAAATTCTTCTTGTTGCTTTTCTTCTTCACTTTCCTCTTCTTCATAGTTTGTTCTATTATTTTCATCTAAAAGTCTTAACAACGAGGATCTCACATTCTTTTCCTTTTCCTTCTCTTTCTCCTCCTCTTTTCTCTTTCCCTTATCCACTGGTCTTGGAGGCAACTTAGAGCTTAAATTTGAGGACAAAATAGATTTTCTGCCCTCTCTCTAGTCACATATGCAGACTCATCAGCTCCCATAGCCTTACTAACATCACCCCAAGTTAAATTTTCACCATCAAACACTAACTCGTTGCCTTCATCGTCTTTTACTTCTTCATTTTCATCATCCATCTTACCCGTCAACCATTCATTACTTTCATCTATATCCCTCAAAGTGATAGGGTCAATCATATGACGTCTAACGTGACGACATTGAAGAGAACAATTGTACTTTACAAACACCAACTCTTTTAATTTATCTTGATCCAACCTACTTTTTTTGTTATGAATCTGCAAAATATTTAAAAAGCAAACTTTAAAATTTAAAGCAATTCTTAACATAGTACCATACTTACATACTTAAATACATTCCAATTGCGCTCACATGCAGAAGAACTGCAAGTAAGGTTAAACACTTTAATAGCAAATTTTTGCTTCTGGAATATTTGATCCAAAGATTTCCCACCATAGAGCTAGATATATTGTTCGTCTTTGCCTAATTGCCAAATCATTTTCCAAATGAACCTTCTGCATTTCGATATTAAGAGAGTTGATGCTAATTCTTTCTTGATCATCTAAGCTTGGAACCGATCTCTCCATAGAACTAAAGAAATCATTAATCACTTCATCATCCATTGCATATGTGTGCTTATAGAAGAATTGAGGATTCAATAGGTATCCAGTCGTATGTAAAGGACAATGGAGTTGGCTTTTCCACCTATTATCAATTATCTCAAATGCTTTTTGTACTTCTTGTTTTCCTTGAAGGCGGCAATAATCGCTTCTTTTGCTCTATCCATAGCCTCATAAATGTAACCCATTGCAGACCTTTTTTCACCATCAACCAACCTCAAAACACAGACTAAAGGTGCATATATCTTCAAGATATACTGAACACTATTTCAAAAATCTTATTGACATGATGATTGATGTTGCCTTCTTACCATCATCTTCTTTTGACCACCTACTTTCTACCCAATCTTGAGAAGTGAACATTGATTTCAAGCTTTTCTTCAGGGTATGCACATTTTCTAAGTTGAGATAGACAGTAGCAAATCTAGTGATGCCCGCCCGACAAAGTTCTTATCCCCTATTGAAATGCCTTAGCATATTCACCATTCCCAGGTGAACATAAATGTAGGAACTCAAACAATTTTCCAATGTCTTCTCATATCAAATCAATTCAATGAGTAGCACACAAAGTCCAGTACAAGTGAGGCCTTTTTTCACCATCAACCAACCTCAAAACACAGACTAAAGGTGCATATATCTTCAAGATATACTGAACACTACTTCAAAAATCTTATTGACATGATGATTGATGTTGCCTTCTTACCATCAGCTTCTTTTGACCACCTACTTTCTACCCAATCTTGAGAAGTGAACATTGATTTCAAGCTTTTCTTCAGGGTATGCACCTTTTCTAAATTGAGATAGACAGTAGCAAATCTAGTGATGCTCGCCCGACAAAGTTCTTATCCCCTCGTGAAATGCCTTAGCACATTCACCATTCCCAGGCGAACATAAATGTAGGAACTCAAACAATTTTCCAATGTCTTCTCATACCAAATCAATTCAATGAGTAGCACACAAAGTCCAGTACAAGTGAGGCCTTTTTGCTTCCAACAATCTACCAGTAGACACTATGTTACTTGCATTGTCAGTGATAATTTGTACGACATTTTCTTCATCCTCACGTTCCAAAAATCCATCAATCAACTCAAACATCTTCTCTCCTGCCTTTGCATAATTAGAAGTATAAACGGACTTAATAAAAATCAAACCTCTTGGAGAATTCACCAAGAAATTAATCAAAGTCCCCTGCCATCTATCTGTCCAACAATCAACCATCAAACTACAACCATATTTTGCCCACTCTGCTTTACAACCACTGACATATTCTTCTTCCACATGGTTTACTGTCTTTTTCAAATAAGGTGCCTGTACCTCTTATTGCTAGGACCAAACCTACACCATGAGCACCAATATCATCAATTGCCTATTGCAAACTACCATAATTGACAACATTAAAAAGAATTCCAGCATTATACATCCATCTTGTAAAGCTTTGAATAGCTTTGCCCCTCAACTCCTTTTTTGCCTCATCTAGCGTCGGTTGCCTATCTCTTTGCCAACTTTGCATGGATCAACACTTCTTCTTACATACATACTATTGGACCTTCATCTTCATCTTCATCATCACTTCGAAGAGGATATACATCCTCATAAGCTAGAATTGCAACTCTTGTACAATGAACCTTTGCATTTTTCTACATATATATTTGGATTTCTTGGCACACATTTGGTACACTTTCGGCATATTGCAGCATTTCTATGCCCCCTAACAAGATGTTTCGCTCTAAAAATTCCCCCTTTGAAAATATTTCCACAAATATACTTACCAGGCATGTTGTGCCTGTGCGAATGGCTGGCAGTGGAAAATGCTTGTTGAAGGCAAAACAGGCGTAAAATTCTCCCTCTTTTTCTTTCTATATTCTAACTCAAAACCCTAGTGTTTTTTGTAGTTGAACCAAATACTGAAATATCTATATAAAACATGTTTTCCTTTCTATTTTTAATTATATAAAAACACAAAAACGTGCCCTGGGCTCAACAAAAAATAAATAAAAAATATAACACAAAAAGTGATCAAAGTCACGCCTTGGGTGCAATCCCGGATGCGCCTAAAGGCGCGCGCCATCTGGACAGCGGCTGCCTCAACATGCCAGGGGCGTACACCTCAAAAAAGGGTGCGCCTCGCGCGCACATCCAACAAGTATGCCAAAATACTAAGATATCCATTGTTTGACCTCCATGACTCTGCCTGAACTTAAAAAAAACTGTAAACCACAATACGAAGAGGGTTACCTTGATATTGAAAGGATAAAGAAAGTTATCTATACTTCAGCTCTAGAAAGAGTTATATAGTTCTAATGTTGTGAATGCAGTGATTTTGTGAATTAATTCAATGCCACAGCTTTCATCATAAGATCACCAAGCTCCCCCCCCCCCCCCCAACACACACCAAAAAAAAAAAATTACCTCTTGTTCAGAACAGCCATTACTTTTTTTTTGGCTTTCGAAAGACCTACGGTGTTATTTTTATAATGGAAATTTGTACTTGCAGCAATGTCCACATAAAACTTGAAGCACTTGTTAATGCTAATCAACCTGAGAAGGAAACTAAGAAAAAGATGAAGAAAAAGAAGAAAAATCAAGGTGAGGGAGATTTGAACATGGCTACAGAAAGCAATCAAGAGAACACACTCATGACATTTGAGAACCAGACTGCAGAGGTAAAGCTAATGCAAAACAGGACATTATCGAATGGGTTGATTATTGAAGAGGTGGCACATGGATCACCTGATGGAAAAGTAGCTTCTAATGGCAAAAAGGTATATTTATGCCCGCCAGTCAGAGATTCTTTCAATTTTCAATTGTTTGGAATATTTACGGTCTTTCCACTAACTACTGCATACATAAAACATTGGATCAGGTCAAAATTTTATACACTGGCATGTTGAAGGAGAATGGTCATGTGTTTGACTCAAATGCGGGCAAAAGTGCCTGCAAGTTTCGATTAGGTACAAAGTTCTAGTCTTTTATTGCAATAACCGTAGCTTTACCTTTGTATCTCATAAAAGGAAAGGAATATGGTCTTGTTTATATATTTTGCTTATCATCATCCGTTCATCTTTGTCCAGGTGATGAAGATATTATTGATGGATGGAATCTTGGGATTGAAGGTAGTTCGGCTTTAAACTGATATATAGTCCTTATTCCCTTTGTGCTTTCATTCATGTCTTAATTCACAATGGTGATTTTAATGTGTGATGCTCAGGTATGCATGTTGGTGACAAACGGAGACTCATCATCCCTCCTTCTTTGAGGTATGGTTCTGAACCTTCTGATGTCTTGGATACTAATGTGTCTAATCTAGTAAATTACTGAATATATATATATATATATATTAAATTCGCACATCTATATATGTATGCGTACTTGTATACAAGGAAAAACTAGGAAAAAGTTGTTCACAAAACATATCATTTCCCTAAAAACTTTGTGGACTATTATATTCTTAAGATTCTCATGTTTATCATGCAGCAGTTCTGGAAAGTATGGGGGCGTTGAAAATGTTCCACCAAACTCATGGCTTGTATATGATGTTGAATTGGTTAGTGTTCGTAGATGACCTTACATTTTTCCCTAGCTCCATTTTCCCTTTGAATCTTTTCCATCGAGCGCCCTTACTTGGAAGAGATGAGAAGACTCATGAATGGTGGACTAAAGCTAAAGATAAAGCTGAAATTTTATGTTTGGAGATTTATTATTCATCATTTCTTTATTTTCATTTTGTGTGTGTGTGCAAGCACACATGAAGTTCTTGAGTACTCGTTTTCTTGATTTTCTTTTTGCGGTGTGTTTGTGTGTTCAAATGCACACGAATGCTGATAGTGAATAGTATTGAGGTGTGATCAGCCTGTGCAACCATTTTTGTCTACGAGAAGTACAAGCCTATATACTTGGAATATGTATGTATTTTACTATAGTTTAAATGTTCTCTCAAATATTGGACTCTTCAATCTATTTGATATTTTTCTTGCACCTCCCATCTTTAATCTTTATCTTAATTATTTTATTATTTTATTCAGTAGTGTGAAGAACTACTCCTTATGGATTAGGATGGTCATATAGCAGAAACTCTATAATTGTAAATATTATATGTGATATATTAGATGTAGCATGTATTGACACTTCCTAGTAAAATATATAGGTATGTTCATATAACCCTCTTAGCTGACCCGTCACTTACACACACACGGATATATACATGCAGTTTTTTAGCACTAGTTTTTCTTACCCTACTTTAAGGGCTGAATATTTATTAATAAGCCTCTCAAATTTAATATTTTTTGTTTATTTTATTATTTATTAGATAGTAAAATGATTTTTTTAATCTTTAATGATACCACACCATGAAAGCTGATATATAAGGTATGCAGGGCTCGTAGGTGTTATTTTATATGGCTTGAAATGCTCACATTGAGCTTTATTAATAGTACCATGGAACATTATTTTTCTTAATTTTTAAAATAGAAATTGATGGTATTATTGTTATAGCTTAAAACATTTTGAACTTTATTAAAAAAAAAAAAAAAAAAAAAAAAAAAAGAACAAGACTTGATTGTACTGTTCATTTTGAGTTCAGTGAACAGTGCCATCAAACCATTATATTTTGGTATGAAAAAAGGGCATTTCAAATTATTTAAAGTTTCAGACAATATACATGTATATCACACATCCCCCAAACCAGACATGCATAATGTTGTTAATTATTACGCGGCTGCTTCTACCATCTACGTCGCTTTGTTTCCAAACAGGATTCGAGGGATGAACCTAGATACTAAGGCATAGATCATTAAGGCAACCTATCTAGAACGCATGATGATGATCACACCTACTGCTTGAAAAATTCTCCATGCCAATTTTTAAGCGTTTCAAATGATTTGTGTATATTAGAAGTCATACAAAAGAATGCAGCAATCGGTCCCTCTTGAAATGCGATGCCGAGGCTCTAAAACCCTTCTTGTCCGGCCGTATCCCTTATCTGTTGATAAAGATTCGATTATATATATATATATATATATATATTTTTAAAGGTACATGCATATATATACACTTTCCTTGCAAATTATTAGCAGCTGGGGCCTAATCACTTGTAAGGTGCCAATTTTGTCATCAATCTGAAGTTCTTTGGTGACGAAACCAACACCAACTGTTACTTTATATTGTGGTATGAGTTGAGTAAATAATGTTTTAAAAAGGTAACAAAATACACGCACACACTATAATTTAATGAAAATGTCATATGAAAAGGATACTGGTTCATCGAAAAAAACAAGAAAACGAGTAGGAAGCAGCACAGCAGAAAGCACAAAACCCCTTTAAACAGGACAAAAAAAATGTTGGGAAAAGAATACCCACCGTCTCCAAGGAGGATGATCTTGAGCAAACTTCATTTCAGCATAGTCGTTGCAGTTGTCAGTGCAGAAAAAGATTAAACAACTTTAAGCTTGTTCTTTGTCAATGACGAAAAATCTGTGACACTTGAAACCTTTATTTCTTTTAATGATCAAAACTTACACCAATCATATCTGAAATCCCAAGAAGAGCCGTTAAACTTCCACCAACAGCCTTCAGAGTATAATCAATTTGCTTTTCATGCTGGAGAGGTTAATAATGAATGCTATACATTTAATAAGATTGTGTGAGCAAAATTTACGCGCGTTGTAAACTTTCTAAAGGCATATGACAGAGTTTGTCGGTATATGGAGACGAAAATGAAGTCGGTAGAAGTAGCTTATTGAATTTTTTATAGGACATGTATAAAGATATAAAGATATAACCACTAGTACAAAACCCGCATTTAAAACGTCAACTTTTTATTTCAAGAGTTTAGTCTTCTATTTAACGTAAATAAAAAAACACGAAGATTAAAGAGAAATTCAATAGAAAATTAATTTATCAAATATCTCTTTAGTCTTAGAAATGGCAAAATGCTAAATGGAATTCATCAACATGTTTTACTCGCAACAATTTAACATCTTCTGACTCTAAGAAAGTAGGAATCATTTTCATCTCCAATTCAAACAAGAAAGTTTTTACTTAAGTCTAAAAAATTATATGAACAAAAGCCAACAACTCTCATATTCAATTGGGAAAGAGAATGAAATGAAATTAAAAATTGTTATTTACTGGAAAAAATGATCTAAACACAGAAACCCATCTTTTAAAATCTTAATTCTTAGAATAAGAAAGATGGTTTCAAAATGGGTTTTAGTTACTTTGGTTATATAGGTTGTAGATTGATAGCAAGATGACTTAAAATGAGATTGTCTGAACTGCTGGCTAGGATGATGCACTTTTTGAGGGTTGAGTTGGCACAGTTTGGTTCATTGATGGAATGAACGGCTCGGATCAGCCGAAATCCACGAACTTCACCAACACCAGGAGAGGTCTGTTTCCGAATTATACAATTACGTACCCACTGCGCCTACAAGCATAAAAAGCTCACCATTGGACAACCGTCCACTATAGCAGTTATAAAAGTTGATTTCTTTTTTCCTACAAACAACAGACACAGAAACCAACAGTTGAGCTTTCATAGATGGCTTCAATGGCAACCCCAAGTGCTCATTTCTGCAGCCAAAAGAGCTACAAAAGAATTTCTCTCTCTCCCCACATCATTCTCTCTCATCAGAAACAACAGGAAGAGAAGCCACCCAATGCCCCAAAGAGTCGAAGGTACACACACACACACACACACACACGATGTTTCTTGTACCGTAACACAGAAATAGAAACAGGAGTGATGGTAATTGGAGAAATTAAATGTGTGCAGGGAAATAATCTTGAGGAGTAGTGAAGTTGCTGTTCTTGGAGCCATTTTCCACTTCAGGTACTTCAATTTCTTTTAATCCCACTTGTAATAAAGGATTTTATTGCCCACCTCATATACCTTATCCATTTTGCCTCAAGAATTTCCTAAATACAGTTATCGATGTAATTTGGAGATGTATCCTAAATGTAAGATTAGTTTCTGGTGATATTCTTGCAGTGGAACAAAACCAAATTACTTGGGCGTGCAGAAAAATCCTCCTGGCCTGGCTTTATGTCCTGCTACAAACAACTGTGTATCAACTTCTGAGAATATAAGCGACCTCACACACTACGCTCCCCCTTGGTCAGTATCCTCTACTTTTTCCTAAATCCAAACTGGGTGATGGTGATGGTGATGGGGTTGCAAAACCTTGGACGGTGAAACTCCATGATCATTAGCCTTATTGATTCAAGTCAAAGCTTGTGATTTTTGAAAAAAAGAAAAACGTGGGAAATGAGGAAAACAAGTAAATTAATATAGGCTTTTTTGCGTCAAGCCCACCAAAGTTAGCGGGCTTGGCATCTTAACCACTTTTTGGTAGATTTTGTTCCGGGAGAAACTTTCATATGTAGTGGATATCACATTTTCAAGTCTTTTTCGACTTTTGAATATAAAAAGACAAAATTAATTACTTCCATCGTTTTCAAGTTTAGGCATGAATTTCAATACAATCATCGCTTGTCTTGTTTGTGTTGTCGGAGACTGAATTAGGGTAGTGTTTTCAGGAATTATAATCCTGAGGAGGGCCGTGGGAGTAAAAAACCAGTGAGTAAAGAAGAAGCAATGGAAGAGCTTCTTGATGTGGTAAGAACCTCCATAATATCTGCTTAAAAAATGATCACAGATACACATTTTTGTAGATTTTCCCTGCACCAGTTTCTATTGTGTTTCAATCTGATTTTCAGATTATGATTCGCAGATAAAATCAACAAAACCAGACAATTTCACACCAAAAATAACAGAGAAAAGGGATGACTATGTGCGTGTGGAGTATGAAAGCCCAATCTTGGGGGTAAGTTCTTTAACTCGCTCTAACATGCAGCATAAGTCCATCAAACACATGCACTTTAAAATACAAGTTTCTGGTGATTTATGTTACAGTTTGTTGATGATGTCGAGTTTTGGTTTCCACCGGGCAAGAAATCAATTGTGCAATATCGATCAGCATCGCGCTTGGGGAATTTCGACTTTGACATAAACCGGAAGAGAATCAAGGTGAGATTTTTCAGACTTATGGCGTTGGAATGAAGCATATGATACAAGTTAATTTGAAGAATGTTGTGTGTACAGGCACTGCGTGTAGCACTGGAGAAGAAGGGATGGGCATCAGAAAACAGTTTCTAAATAGCAAAGATTACACTATTCAGCTCACCACAGAATTTCACATACGTCTTTGTATAATTTTATTCATGGAATAAAAAATGCTTTAGCAAATACTACCCTCCCTCCAAAAATACGTGTTATTCTAGAAAATTTGACTCTTTTAAGTTGTGAAACCTCTTAAACGACTCATATGTAATATTTTACAATTAAACTAAAAAATAGTTTATATTTTTCAAAAAATATTTTTAAATATGTAATATGAATATCAAATCATTTTCTTAAAAATAATTAATTAAATATATATCTTATAAAAAAATAAGTTTGAGATAAAAAAATTATAAACATTTGCTGGCACCTCGAAAAGCCTACTTCTTAGCCCCTTTTGGCGGATCTTGAAAACCTTACCTTTGCGCCAGTCCGGGCTTGTAGGCCAAGACGAAGTTCCAGAATATATGCCTATATAAAAATAAAAAGGCTCCTGAGGCACATGCTTGCATTAGCAAGCACTTTCTTTGTTTTTCTCTTTTAATTTTGGTAAGAATTAAAATAGAAAGATGATTTGAACAAAAAAAGTGACATTTTTGTACATTTTTCCAAATTTACTAATTTTATATAATTATAGATATCAGAAACATGCCCATTAATCAGCTCCAAAGAAAGGCAAGTTGCAATATTTGTTTCAAAGGTAATAAATTAAAAATTCTCCAGAATTCAATCTCGACCAAATTTTGGTACATACCCCACGGATTAAAATTTAAGACAAGCAGTGTCTTGACGCATACAGAGGCAGAAAAGGAAGCTGTTGTGCGCCTTGTTAAAAATCGTAAGGTGAACTCTGTTCATGAAATGATGCAGCACAAACATACAGGGGATATGGACTCAATCTAGCCTGAGGTCCATGAACTCACGACGTATACCACTAGCGTTCAAAACGGTTATCTCCACCTTGTCTCCCTGTAATACCACAAATAACCAAGAACACGAGAATCCAAATAAGCAAACAGAAGAAAACACAAACAGGTGGGTAATTTGAACACTCATAAAATATTAGAACCCTACTTGCTTGTGAATGGAAAATCAAATGAAATATTTGTGATCATATGGTCAAATACAAGATTGTAAGTTGGGGAAACGTGCTTATTTTGTAAGAATTGGTAGTGTGAACAGTGATCAGATAATATATTGTGTTCGAACTTAAATCTCAAATTTTATGTTACAGAGCCTGAGCAAAGCTCAACAGTTGTAGTGAAGATTACATAAAACTGAAAGTAATCTACGGATATCAAATGGAAATGGAGGAGAGAAGAAACTTACCGTGTATATATCTCTTTCTGTTGCTGATGCAAAACAGGTTTTCACCAAGTCAATGGCTTCTGTCTCTGAAAGTGGAGTGACCGCATCCTGCAGCAATTAATTATTTATTCAGATATTATGGTATGGGTACAAATAAACTGTAAGAAAGAGTAATCATGACCAAACCTTTGCAGGTAATAAGAGAGGACTTGAAGATTTCAGTTGATTGTCCAAGAAAGGTGTGATAAGAGTAGCACCAGAACCTTGAGCGCTGTATCCCACTCTTTCATAAGATCCAACAGCATCGTATGTGAAGACACATCCCTTTCCTTCAGGAATTTTCATAAAGGCAAAGTTAAATAATAATAGTAATAACAATAAAATAATGAAATGATATCCGCCTAAAATAATTTGTAGTCTTACCCTCACTATCAAGGCCGCCCAAAACATTGAAAGCATAATATGGGAAGAAACGTTTGAAGTACAGAGTGTTAGACAACAACTGAGCCATTGCAGGGCAGCTCATTTGCTTGTTATGTTGGTGCTGATAAATCTAGACGTCAAAAAAAAAAAAAAAAAAAATTAATCTTTTGCATAATTTCTGTCAAATTGAAATCTAATAGTCTGGTTACGTAAAAGGAGATTTTGAAAATGTTGTGCATATTTTAAACTTCTCATGGCATTCTTCAAACTATTCTTGTCATTTCTTTCCAGGAAATAAAAAAGTGAACAAAATTTTATCAAAAGTTAAAAGGGTAATAGTGACCACGTAAACCAGCTGTACAACCCCAGAGAAACTAAAAACTAGGAGACAGAAAGAGGTTTGCAATTTGCAAATCTTCGGCAAACAAAAATGTCATTTGTTTGGTACTTTTTAGGGTGGGAAGGTGTTTTGTTTCATTTTGTTGACTGGATTTATTTCGGGGGAAGCTCATGTAGAGGACTGGTGTGATGCAATTCACTCATAAACTGCTTGTTCTAGAACTTCCACACAAGATCAAGGGGAAACAAAAATCAGATTATTCATTTTTTTAAATGGCTCTAAGTTTATGAATGTAATGCAATGACAGAGGACTTAGCTACCAAGTCCATGCATTTATCCTCAATTGATAAACAAACCAGTAAAATTGCTAACAATAAGTAACTACCAATAATTATTATTGATCAATGGCAGAACACACCCATTAATTAATAGACAAGAAACTCAAAAACAGTGAACAAGCAGTATAGCAAGTCAAGCATTTTTATTTTCAGAAGAATACAAGTATTTGGAATAGGATGAAACAGCAAGCTATGTAAATCATACAATAAGTGATCCATACCAGTCTATTTCTGTAATCGTAACCTAATCTCAGTCTCATTAACTAGCTGTCAATTCTGGCATTGTGAGACAATCAAACACACAAAAAAAAAAAACAAATTGTCCTAAAAGGCACTAGGTGCCAGCTGGATGGGAATCTGGAGCATAGGCAGGGCTGATTTGGAAAACGGCAGAGGCAACTGACTGGGGGTTAATGCATAGACGGGACCAAGTGCCTCACACCTAGCAGGTTCCAGGTTGGGCCTTTTAAACGCTGCCAAAACAGGCGATTTAATACTAAAATAGTGTATACTTTACTAACATAGAGAATCAGGTTGCATGGAAGTCAAATATGTATAGCACATTCCATGGCCCCCACTGCTCATACATAAAACATTGCACATGAAACCAAAGAGATAAAAACAGAGACACAGCAAGAAAGGAAGATGATGAAAATGTTAAAAAAGTCAGCCACACCGGCTTCTAATACATGTTTTAACAACTCACCAAGTGTCTAGCTCCCAACACCTTTTGCAGAGCCCTTACGTCAGCCTGAAACCCTGAAGAGGCCATCACAGATTTATCCGCACTACATGGTCAAATGAACAAAAGAAATCATTACAATGGAACAATATTAACAGTTGACACACCACATACACCCACCTACAAAACAAAAGCTCAATTTTTAAATGTATTGTAGCCAAAAAAAGAAAAAAAAGAAATCCAAATGCTATAGTCATTACTAACAAAAAAAAGAGTAAAATCAAGAAGAAAACAGTTTATATCACAAAGTAGCTCAAGTATGAAGGGAACAATAATATTATAACAAATTCTTCCCTGGGAAGGCCCCATGGATAACAAAGTTGGAATAGAAGGTGGATACTAAGAAGTCATGAAAAAAGAGACATTATTTATAAGAGGTATATAAAAAGCATACTTTTTACCTAGTTAATTGGGATAGGAATAAAGTCAAATTGTGTGAGTCCGGCTAATCTGAGCAAATTGAATGTTCATGAATATTACTGTCAAATTCGAAGTTGGGAGATGGGGAGAGCATTGAACAAAATGAAAATTTATAAAGCAATCGGCCAAGATGATATACCAATTGAGGCATTGAAGTGTTGAATAAGTTGGAAATATCATCGCTTACTAAATTGTTTAATGCAATTATGAGAAACAGGGAAAATGCCAGAAATAGTATACCAATAGACTTATATAAAATAAAGGATATATACAAAATTGCACAAATTATAGGGTATTGAATAAAGATTGATACATTTTAGGGAAGAATAATAAAGACAGGCTGAGAAAAGAGACTAATATATTAGAAAACTAATTTGGTTTCCATGCAAGGGAGGTTTAAAATGGAAGCTATGTGTGAGCATTATAATAAGATATAACAAGATCTAGGGCGCTATTTATAGACTATGTAAAGGCATATTATGACAGAGTTTGATGGGATATGATATGATTGATATTAAAAATGAGACCAGTAAAAGTAGCTTATCTGGAATTTATACAAGATGTGTACAAAGCTTTAACAACTTGTGTAAGAGCAGTATTTAAAACGACAACTTCTTATTTTCAAGAGTCCAGTCTTTTACTGGACTCAAGGGGCCGTTAGATAGATCATTTAGTGAAAGTAAAAGACCAAAAGGTTATAGAGAGATTCAAAAGGAATTTAATTTATCAAAAAAACAAAAAAAAAGTCCAGAAAATGACAAAATGCTAAATGTAAACAATACTTAGAGGTCCGTAAGTCATCGACATCTTTTACTCACAAAATTTAACACCTTTTGACTAGAGGAAAGTAGTAATCCTTCTCATCTCCAGTCCAACATGGACATCTTGAAGACAATGTTATTCTGGAGCCTTATGATAACCAATTGTTCGTTTAGTTTTGAAAGTAAGCCTGACAATGATTACAAAAAAACAACAGCTTTCCAGCATAATTCGGAAAGAGAATGGAATTAAAATTTGTTTTTCCTCTCCAAATGCTCTAAACACAGAAACAGATATTTTTAGTCAACAGTTTAAGACAAGAAAGATGGTTTCAAAATGGGTTTTAGATATCTACTGCATATTCGTTCAACAGCTTACAGCTAGCGGTACAATACTGCTTAAGCAACCTCATCCATCAAATTCCCAGAAAGAAACTGAAAGATCACGACATAGAACAAGAGCAATAAAAGAATTCTCGTATAAACAGAAAATAGAATTCAACAAAAAAGCACAAAGAATTTACAGCTGAATAATTTTGGAGTAATCCCGAGTAAGAATATTGTAGCCAGTAGACATTCGAGTATCGGCCGCAATCACACAGTAATCAGCCCCGGCAATCGCAACACAGGTCCTGCATATAGCAAACACAGACAGACATATATTAGCGTTCGAATCTTGAAATTGGAGGGCAAACTTCGGTGATTAAAAGTCCGATTAGGGTTTATACACACCCTCCATTGTTGTCGTAGGGAGACCATTTTGCTTGTTGTTTGGTCATCGTGATTTCTAACCAGGCAATGAAGAATCACTTAGGAGAGGGAGAGAGGAGGAAATTTTGCTGGATTCAAAGATGAATCACACTTCACTTTTTTCTTTCTTTTTATTTCGCTGTCTTTCCTATCAAGAAATAAATTCGATTAAGCTTCAATACTCCATACGGTGTCGCATCCTACATTATTAACTTTTCTTCCTTTCTTTCCTCTATTGGGCTTAATTTAGGCCCATTGGGCCGAACTGAGCCTAGACATCTTACAAAAGAGCCGTCATACAAAAATATCTTGGACATCATTTTGAATTCATAAAATTTATTGAACTTATAGTTGGCCTAACATAAATTTGTACGCTCACCCCATAAACTAATAAAATATTAATTACTAATTTAACAAGATTTACAGTACCAGGCCAGGAATGGAAAACAAAATTAACCCTTCTACTCGTATGATATTACCGTGCTAAAGATTTCAGCAACTACCAGAATTTTTTTATAAATATTTGGTATGTACTTAAGAATCTACTATCGATCATTTTTCTTTTATGTGTAATGTACTTGTAGTAGTATAGTATAGACCATAGAGGAATATATAGCTCATACATACATATAGTTAATATGCGACATGATGTGAGTATTCATAAGTATGGTACTTAATACAAACTTAATTCAAATATAAGTGCATTGAGATAGATTCATTGCGAGTTGAGTTGAAATCGGACCACTACTCTTTTTATCAAAGTTTGCAATGGAAAGTATAAAAGTGTTTGGCAGAGTAGCTTCCTTCCTCTTACCACGTGAGGCCGTAAAATTCGTGCTCCAAGGCTCTTACAAGTGGAGATGATCCAAATATGTACAGAGATTTCACATACGCAAAGTATTACAAGACATATTTTTGTTATGGCGCTGCAGTTAGCCAATAAGATCTTACTTCTTGATTTGAATCAAGCAAGTATAGATCATCCGTAATTTTCAAAGATCGCCTGTAGTAGCTAGTTCGACGAAAATGATTATCATTAAAAGGTGTGTTACATATCAACTGTGGACACCACAGCAGTAAGGCTAACTATGAAGGCTTCTACAAGACTATCTTTGCAAGTATATATTGATACCTTGAGTCCATATGAGCGCATTCAACCATACTTGAAAACATATATACATAAAAGGTCACATCCTGTATGCATGAATAGTAGGAGCCATAAATCAATGGCCTCTGTAGCATGAGAGATATGATCATGAAACAAAGTAAAGAGAACCTAAACATCAATCACACAAATCACACAATAGCTCAAACACTTCAAACTAGGGGCAATATCTTAGAATGTGACTTGGGAGCCGCAAATCCAGCTCTGTCCTCCTCATAAGAATAATCATCTTCTTCCATACCACGAAAGCCTGGTCTAAAAGGCGTTGTACCTGTTTGCATTGCAGCAGAAACCGTTGGAGGAGTAGCCGGTAATGGAATTGGCATTGTCTTTGGTGTTCTGTTCTCATTGTTTGCAGAAAATGTTTTCGTTTTCGTTGGCGTTGCTCCTTGGGTGTTATAACCAGTTTTTGTATCCTGAAACTCACTATTTTTTGTATTCTGGTCCTTATTGTAAGAAATGATATTCGACGATAATGATGATGATAAGGGAGAGAGGGCCTTCCTCAGCATCGATGATCCAGTGTGCTGTGAGTTTGATGCACTGCTTGAGTGCTGCTGTTTGAGAGGGCCTCCAGACATGCTTTTCTTGCCTGTTTTACAAATACAGTTGAATCTTAGCACTTAGCAGTTGTACACAGGTCACCATTAAGCATAGAGGTGAAAATTCAGGCCACTGGGCCAGGCCAGCACAAATTGCCCGTGAGCCAGGATTCTGTTGACCCCAGCCCCTATTCCATGCTTCACCCAAAAAAATAGTGGGCTGGCCCTAAAAAAGATTCAAATAGGCCCATCGAGCCATTCAAACCTTTCTGGCGCAGGCATGAAAAAAGGCCTAGGCCAGCTTAACTTCCCAGCCAGGCTCATATTGTCATCTCTAATAAAGCAAAACTGGCTTCAGAAATGGTTGAAATAGATACTTGAACAATTGAACACAAAGGTTTCTGAACATTTTAACCTGAAGAATGAGCCACGGAACCTGTGTGGGGATGGTTGTACGAAGTAGTCTGCCGTTTGACAGGGTTATTCTTCAGGAGAGAACGAGAAGAGAGAGATGCTTTGTCAAGTTTATTTTGAAGAACAGCTCCTCCTAATGAAAACCTCGTAGTAGCTGCACCAACAGCTGAAGGTCTAAAATTCTTGGTCCCGCTTTTAGATGGGCTGGGTTTTGACCCATAAATTGCTTCTTGCTCCGTCACTAACAAACCCTGGAGCTTCTTCTGATCCTAATGTTATATATGAGCATGAAATTTATTAACATGTTGCTTTCAGTATATCCCCCTCACAATCAAATGGACATTCAACAAAATAATAAGTGTACCCTCTGCTTTTGGCGCTCTTGTTCTTTCAATCGCTTTACTTCGCAGTACTGATCAATCATGGATATAAGACCAACCTAGACCACAAGGAATAAAATTGCAACATTGATCACAATTTGGCAGGTGCTAGGTGAAATCATAATCCAAGATACTTACACCATCATATAGAAATTCTGCATTTCTTTCTTTCTCCCAAGCTTTTGTCTTTGATTTCAGTGCTTCTACCATTGCTTTTGACACCAAGAAGATATACATATTAATAAATATAGTTATTTCAACTACAGTATTATTCTGACGGAATACCTGGAATTTTGTTGACAACCACACGAGCTTTCTCAGCACGCTTTAGCGTAAGATGTGTGCCTCTCCCAGCATTATAACGATTGTCATCCTATATACAAATACTCTTAGAGAGATGGAGGAGGAAGGGTTGGGGTAGGGTGAGGGTGGGGGTAGGAAGATGTAGTAAAATGATAGCAAAACTCAGTGACATTAACCACACTATAACTAACCCTATTGTACTCTTCCAGCCAGCATTCCTCTTCACAGGCAGCCAACCATTTTTGAACCTTTTCAAGAATCTCTTTTCTACTGAACGCTTCCTCTTTAACACTGGAAATCCGAGCCTCCAGTTCTTCTAGTAGATAAGGACTGATTGCCCCTGCAATATTGTAATAAGATTAAGGGGAGATGGAATCAACCGACTTGCAGCCTACTACTCTTTTTGGAACACAAAGGTCATTTGCAATTGCAGTGAAAAACATACCTGACTCCATAGAATTTAATGCTACAGAGATATCTGTTCCCAACTGTCCATCAACAGCCATGTGCGCTCCTCGGCATATTTCCACTAAAACTGATCTCTTTTTCATAAGGACCTCCTTGATTTTACTCGCTTTCATTTCTTGCAGCCTCAACACTTCTGCCTCAGCCTGAAAACAAGAAACCTTGTATCTATAGCACTGCCAAAAGAAAATGCCAGTAGAATATACTGGCATATGGAAAATAGGGATGAAGGAAGGGAGGAAGCATAAACTGCTTGCATAGTCTTAAAATATACAACTAATTACTGGGAGGGACATGGTGAGAAAGTACTTCATTGATAATCTCCAAAGATAGACTGTTGAGATCTGTTATTTCATTTTCTGCAGCAGCAATAGTACGTGTGACATTTTGGAACATTTGTTGCTCCTGAACTGGTGTATCCATCAGAGTCCACAGTTCTACCATGGTCATTGCAAGATCTTGAAGCTGAAAAAGCAACAGATAAGAGAGAGAGAGAGAGAGAGAGAGAGAGAGAGAGAAACTTGACTTGAAAATATGTGTACCCTTTGCATGCGCTGCAACTTAACATTCTTGAGCGTACATATCTTAGAAGATAGGCCCTGTATTATATATGCACCTATATTCCTTTTCCCACATGAGTCATCCAAAGATGGATGCACATCACAAACTGCTGATTTGAAATCTATTCCAAGCACCATGCACAGAGTGTTCAAAACATTCAATAGGTCATGCAACTGCTTCAGGCGTTCATCCTGCATGTAAATTCAGTTTATTTCAGAAGAAAATAAGTTAGAATCAGCCAGTAAAAAGACATGCATGGAGCTTCCAAACAAGAAAACAAGTCAGGGAGCACCTTCTCTTTCTGAAGCAAAAGTAACTGGTTTCGTAATTCATCTAATCTCTTTATTGACAAATCACTCTCATCTATAACCACTTTGTCAAGTTTCTCTTCTCTGGATCCAGCAAGCTCCATAGTAATGCTATTTATTTGTTTCAAAACATCTGCAAATTGACTCTTCCTCTCATTTCTTTTCTTTGTCATATCTTCTAGTTGAGGCATAATTGCCTGAAGCTCTCTCCTCAAGCTTCCTGAATTCTGTTTCAAACAGCAAACTGGCACTATTTATCAATCATACAAACAATTTGCATAATTCTAAAGATTACTGATGCTAAACATATAACATTTTAGATTTTCATTGTTTTCCTTCTTTATATGTGTTTTGACCTTCTTTAAATGAGCTGGTCGTTCTCCCAGTGCAGAGCATGTGTCCGCAAGCTGAGCTTCAGCATCAGCAATTTCCTGTCTCAGCTGAGCTCTGCAGCAGCTTGCTTGATCCACTTTCTTTTTGTATGCATCCAGACACTCTTGTTCAAGTTCGAAAAGCATTTTGTCCCTTTGATGATCAGGCTCACCAACTTCATCCCATATTTTCTGATTCCAGAAACCAATTTAATTTTGAAACATTACTTATGTCAAGTAACAAAGTCAATTGGTGCACATCAGATAAACATGCAATATATATATATATATACGTATATGCATATCAGATCACCTGTAGTTCAGATAGAAGAGAACTGCAAGTTGTTTCCATTTGTAATCGCTGATCTATGTGGTGGTTATAAATGAGAAGCCTGATGTGCCTGGAGTCCCAATCCAGAGCATCAAGTCAATCACAACAATGGGACAAAATACATACCACCACCCATGACATACATCAATTTTCCACCAAAAACAAAATAAAGAATCTTAAGGCCAAACAACAGAAATTGAGCCTGTAACCAATCTTCCTTAACTGAAATGATGTGATGATTATAAAGTATTAATTACATCATGCTGCCCTCAGCTAACAGCTACAAGTTTTTACATCTTATAGTAGGGGGGGGGAGCCATTTTTAACACTATATGAGATATAAACAAGCTACTTTAATTTTGGTTAGCCTACACATATTCGTGGCAGCAACATCACCACACTTCTCTGATGCTGAACCAAGTTGAACAATTTACAAGAAAATCAGTCTGTGGATCAATTATCTCAGACCTAGATTACAAGATATGCAAATTCTCGTATTCAAACAGCCTTCCAAAATTATCAAACAAGAGACCCGAGAAGGGGGAAAAGAAAGATAACAAACGGAAATTTCATCATACATCTCAAATCCATTTTCCACAAACCATAATTTCATCTCTAATAATTCCAAACAAGCATTCCAACCGATGAATTATCAATAGAACTCAGTTGAACAACTACTTTTTTAACAACATGAATTTTCGGACGCAGGGGCCAGAAGTACCAGCAATCAAGATACTGCTTTATCTCCATCTTCAATAAGGTACACAACATATAAGGAGTCCTTTCCACTTAATTTCCACCCCTTTTCAGCGAGTAACAGAAAAACAGAGCATCGATCGTAGAAGACTGATAACGAAAACCAAACCTGAAACTAAAGCGCCTGATCGCTGCAGTGATTCCTCACTCTCCTCCGAAGTTGTTGGAGAATCAGCACAAGATTTCTGTGGGAAGCGCTTCGTATATAGATACTGCTAAAAAGAAGGCAAGAAATGTAGGGAAATTCGTAACGCTTAATTTGAATCAGATATGTTGGGAGGGAATGATTACGAAATTGAACCGATTTTCTTTTTCTTTTCTTTTTGCTTTTTAAGGGAAAAATGAAGCGTCCTGAGAGCGTTTTGTCGTTAAGATTCGTTCTTGTGGGGTCTACATTCTGTACAGTTTTTGAATTTCACTTATTTGGACTCTCAAATTTAAATTTGTCAACAAATTTTTAGGGATGGTTTGTTTATATTTAGATAGGTATATTTAAAAAATTTATATTTATATAAATTGAAAAAATTAAGTTTGTATTGGAATAAAGTAGAGTAAAATGATAACAATGATAGATATCAAATCAATTACAATCAATAAAATTAGCAAGAAAAAATATTGTATCATCCATCCGTAGCCCAAATTAAACATCCAGCACAAACTAGGCCTTACCTTTTGCCTATATATTCCGCATAAAGATTTGAGTGATTCATCGTTCTCATTTTATTTTGATTTAGTGATTTTTGTAACTTAAAATATATTTTAATTAAGTGGATTTGAAAACTATTTTTTAAATATTTAAATTAGAACCCTCAATTCCTTTTTAACAAGTTAATTCTATATAGTTAAACCATATTATGAATTTATGAAAATGTGCATTTTCCATACTCTTTGATAGGATATTACCTTTTTTTTTTAACAAAAAAAAAATTACGGACATTATTGTTTAGATGGTTCAAAATGGAAGAATTTGAAATTAAAGAATATAAAATATAATCCCACCAAAATCATTTAAAATAGATAGTTCAAAATAAGTAAAATAATTTTCAGATTCAGTTAAAATTATTCTTTCCAGAATTTGTAACAATATTTTATCCACTAAAGCTCGCTTGGAACACAAGAAGTTGCACGTCCCGTAAGGTGAGTGATATGTGAATAGAGTTGAGAGTTCATGGCATTGTGCTGATCATGTTCTTCCCCTCTCAATGCTGGACAACATCATCACTTTTACATAGATTTTATTCTGTTGTAAGTTTGGTCGAGGAATGTTTTGTTTGTTTCTTGTTGAAAAAATAGATTGGTAAAGTTGCCGCGTTATTATAGATTAGTTGGAAGCAAAGGAACAATAAATTAAAACTGAAGTTCTAGCTTTTATAAAACAAGGTTCTTATCCTGATCAATGAAACATTTTATCGCTCTTTTTTTTTTCAAAAATTTAATTTTTTTTTAAAAATTGGGATAATTGAAATGAGTAAATTAAACTCTGGAACTTTTTTTATCAGAGTAAGTTGAGTACCAAAGTCTCCTAATAAAACTTTTTATAACTAGTTAGGGACGAAAATATAAGCAATACATGTCAAAATTTTGGTTCCTAAGTGGTAGATGTTGCACCACCCACACTTGTCAAGTATCTCAATAACAAATTTCTTAATATAAGAAAAAGATAAAAATTGACCCATCATTGTAGGTCTCAAAAGCAAATTGACCTTTAATTCTCTTTTTTATAATTGAACACCTTTTTCTTTCTTTTCTTTTTTTCCAAATAAATAAATCAGCCTTTGATCTTAAGAAATTTAAATAGATCAATCATTTTATCAAAAATCAAATTAACAGCGGTTTTTATTTATTTATTTATTTTTGTTGCTTTCCTTCTTGCTAATATTATCGCTAGATTCAGCTCCATAATTGTTTGGGTTGAATAAAAAATGGGTGTTTCATTTTCTGATAGGTGAGCTAAATATTCTTGGATAATCTATACCTATTGATATAAAGTGATAGAAGTAGAACATTTTTAGAAATAGTTTTGTTTTTCCGTTCAATGTAGGTTTTCAATAAAGGAAATAGTTTTCGTAATCTGTAAATTGAATATTAAACAATTAAAAACCAATTTATCCTCTTGCTGATTGAATGAATCAGCAAAAATCACGTACAATTAATTAGCAAAATTCATGGAGATATGTTACAACTAAATCAATTTGTAAAAAGAAAAATTATTTTCCACTAATCACAAAACTCTAACCATAAATTGAGTAGAGTGGTTCCTCAGCATATATCCATCCATCACCTACTCTCTCTCTCTCTCTCTCTCTCTCTTCTGCAACATATTCACATGTCTTGCATTTTAAAGAATTTTCTAATTGAGTGTTTCTTTTCATGATTTTTTTTGTTAATTTTTTTAAATTTTGCATTGTTAACCGCAGCCTGCAATATCTCATACGATCAAAAAAGAAAGAGAATGAATCTGCAACTAGAATATAAGTTTGGAAGTGGATGTATTTTTATCCAACTTGTAATTTTAAATATATTACTATTTATTCTTTATTTTATGAATTTCGTTGTTTTCTTTTGAGTTTTAGTTGGATTAGCAACAGTTAATTTGTGGTTTGCTTATGTCTATTGCTAAATATTAACACTTTTCTTATTAATTTATTGCTTATGGTGACTTTTTTTTTATTGATTTGTGGTTGTTTCTTTTTTTTTTTTTTGAACTTTTAGTGATAAATTGTTGTGTGTGTGTGTTTTTTTCTAGATTATGTTTCATTTTTTGTTTTGTTTTATGCATGTTACAACCCTCAGTAAATTTCGTAAGTTATTCTTCAAAAAATATTTGATTTGTACATTAATACGTATTGACATATTTATTTACAATATATTTAAAATAATTTTATGTTAAACTTATATTATAGGCACAAGAGAATATGTAAAAATAAGTAATATTTTAATATTTTAAATTTTATTTTTTTTAGTAATTTATTCACATTTACATTTATCAATAGTCATATTAGGTATTTATTAATTAAAAAATATATAGACAATAAGTTTTTTTATATTTGAAAGCCTTACATTTATTTCTCCTTCTGAAACATAGTTTATGCAAGAAAATTGAGCCATATCCGGTATATTAGTTACATTTAATATGCATATTTATTTACATATATTTTTAAATTTTATAAAAATGATTCTCTTTGTTAAATTTGGATTTATTAGTATGACCATCTGTTATCATGTCCCCTACTTCCATTGAAATGGTGAGCCATCCACTTATAGTTAAAACTTGAAATTTATTTTATATTGTTTCATATTATAAAGATATTTACTTCAAGTGTGCATATTTTTTAACATAATTGGAGGACAACTTCCTATAAAGTGTGAAAGGTGTCATGGGAATGGGGATTTCGGATCATCAAGCTGACATTCTAATAAATATTCTATTTTTATATAAATATAATATGTAACTTAAATCATTTTTTTATTTTCTAACATGGCATCTCCAAATCTTAGTATATTTAAGCAGAGCCCTCAACAAATGGTCTATACAATTATCATTCTTGCTGTAAATGAAGAAGTTTTGGAATTTTTTTATTGAATATTTCTGAAATTCGTGGTGATGTCATTCATATTTTTTTTTAATTAAAATTATCTATTTATATTCATACAATCAATATCATTTTAGCATTAAAACCGTGTGGTATCTTAAATTAAATAACTGATTACTATATATTAATTTAAATTTTTGTTGTGAAATATAAGTATATAAGGATCTTGAAATCATAAAATTATTCAATATCCAAAAAACTGAAATATATAATTATTTTTTAAGTTAAAATTGTGGCACTAATATCTTTTATAAAATTATTAAGTCGTGTATTCTTTTTGTATACGTTCTTAGTTATTACTTCTACATTAAAAAAAAACAACCATCAAGATTTCTCCTATTTTTATAGTGTTTATCTATAAAAAAAATTTATTAACAAATTATATATTTCTAAGCAAAATTTTCATAACTATATATGAGGCACCATTTAATCAATAAAATTATAAAGCCATAATTGTTTTTAGCTTTTAAATTAAATAAAATTATAATCAAGATTTGATCTTCTTTAATAGTGCTTACTTATAGAAGTATAGGAAAAATAATTGATTTGGATGCATATCTCTAATAATACAAGTAGATTATGATTTTTTAATTATTCCACTTTTTGAAAATCTGTTGTTTGATTATATTAATACACACACATATATATATATTATATATAGTAATTATAGTTTATGTAATTAATTAACCCCTTCTTAACTTTTGAAAATTGGTTTATGTAATTACTTCAATAATTATGCATAATTTTGCTTGTGATGGATTAACAAAATATTCATCCTTCATTAGGTAATTTATATATATATATATATATATATATAATAGTAAAAGAAGTACATATTTAGAAACTGTTGCATTTTCCACCTAAAATAATTGCTAAATTTGGGAGTACACGTGGCAGCATGGACAATTTTATACAATTGACTTCATATTTAAGTTAAAAGGATGAGCTGATTTTTTGGAGATTTTTTTATTATTTTGTTTGCAATAAATCTTAAACATTGTTTACTTAATTAATAGGTGAATCTTTCCTTAGATGCTTTATGTAGAAAATATTCACAAATTGAAATGAGAATGATGTGTAACCATCTATAGTAATCTACACAACTCTAGTGCAGATTTTTTACTATTTTAGTACAAAATCTGCATTCCTTCTCGAGCACTCTACGCTACTTTCTACACTAAAAAAGAATATTTCATAATATTCCTTATATTTTATTTATTTATAATAATTATTTTAATTATGTCATATTTTTAAATACTGTAATCTATTAAAAATAGTATATATATAATATTTTACTTTTTATTTGTAAAATTAATTATATATAAATAATACATATAGAATTTTATTCATTTTTATTTTATAATGATAATTTTACATGTAGTATTTTTAATTTTATTGTACTATTTTTATTTTACACCTTTTTCATTATTAATTTTTTATTAAATTTAATTAAGATAATTTTAAAATATATTTAATTAAATTATTGGTGATATAAAAAATATGATATTCAATACAAAATATATAAATTAATAAAGAAAGTAAAACCAAAGTGCCGCACACTTGAAGCAGGAAAAAAAAAAAAAGGAAAAGTTCATAATGGTGTGGGCTCCAGGGCACTGCTGGAGCTTATAAAGAAACCGCTATCGCAACTCTAACGCAGTGTTGGAGTTCCCCTAAATAGAAGATATTTCATTATTCACAAATATTGCTTAAATTCCAACCTATTTCCACGTTGGCCTTTTTTATAATGAATTTAATCAATATTTAGCTGGTATTTGTAACAAAAATTAGATTAAATTTTAAATCTTTTTCATTAAAAGATAAGGAGGGATGGTTTTGAAAACTAAATAAATAAAAATTAAGGGAAAAAACTGACAGCCACTAAGATCTCATCATAATCATACCAAAATCTGAATGATTATTACTTTTCAATTTTTACTAATAAATAATTAATATGCAATTAATACTTATTCATTGAATAATAAGGTATATGAAAAAGTCAACAACACACTAATATATATAGATATACTTATTAATTAAGGTAATATATTTAATTAATAATTTCCTTAATATATTTATCATAACCAAGTGCATTCATTTAGCTTTCTATATATTAATATATTATTACATATTACATATTACGAAAATATACATACAAAATGATTAACCAACCAATTAATTAAATTGAAAACGTCTTTAATATTAATTTGTTTCACATTAAATTGATATATACCCCATAAAATCAGGGACAACTGAATGTATTACAAAAATGGTTTAATAAATTAAATTAATTCGATAATATTGTATTGTATTTATATATATATATATATATAATATCAAAAGCCACACATTTTTGGAAACTATTGTATTTTCCCGCCTTAAATAATTTACTAATTTTGGAAATACACATTCACCATCTAATTGATAGATCAAACTCCCCTTAGATTTTTTTTCGTAAATATATCCAATTGATATCTAACAAATTTAAAATAAATGCTTTAATTGACTAGGTAAATGTTATTTTGATTGAATGTAATTTTTCAATTTTTTTAATTTAATATTTTAGATCATATTTTTTAATAAAATCTTAAAAATTATGGGTGAAATGATATGATTTTAAATGTATTTTTTAATTAGGATTATAATTAGTATGTATTAATATTGTAATATTATTTTATTAAACTGTATTTTTTATTATGTTCGAAAGTTAGATTTATATTATATATTTAAAAACATGTTTTATGCATATGTTGTGATACACACACACACACACACACACACACATATATATGTATATGTATATGCACATATTATATTAATAGTTATTTATATATATAGAACATTAGTATTATATTATAATTACAAGACTAAAACATTAATCAACATTTAAGAATTATTGGTGCTATTGCGTAAAGGTTAAACAACATTATGAGTATAATATATGTGAGCATTATGTATTATTATTATTGTTATTATTATTATTATTATTATTATTATTATTATTATTCATAAATACTCACATTAATGTTATTAAATTAGTTAATTAGGGTAATTTTATATAATTGTTTATACTTATTTTAGTAAAGTCAAAAATACATTCATAAATCATATTAATTTAAATTTTGATTGAGAGTCTCACTATCTTTAATGTATTTTTTCCTTTATTATGTCTATAATTTTCATTTCTGAAAAGTTAAAGAAAAATAATAATTATTCATTATTCCAAGGATAATTCAATTTGCTTATATAAATATGCATTCCATGAATCATTCCCTCACCCTCATTTGAATTTGATGGTTCATTAGCATCTCTAATGAGGTTAGATCTATCTAATCGAATAATTGAGCTTCTTTCATGCGTGATATCTTTTTCTTAGGTATTTATATTTTATACAATATGTTTTTTTATATTGATTATGTATTTCATCACAATCGTTTCCTTTTAATTTTTTGTCAAAAATTTCTTTTCATTGAATTATCTATATGGAAGCCAAATTAGTTTCATTCTTTTAATACATGTTTCAGTTTTGTAATTAAAATGTCAATTATCATTAGTTCAATAATATATTTTATTTATGATTAGTTTTATTTGTTCTCATTATTATATCATTGTTTCTTATAATTTTATTTGATTTTTTTTTTTTTAAAAAAAACTTCATTTTTAAGGAGTTGTTTACGCCATATATATCTCTCTTCTCATTTTTTTTAAAATATAATATCTTTCTTACTAGAATCATATTAGACTTTTTAATTCTCATTAGTGTTCTACCTTTCTTTACAATCTCGATTATTCATCTTTTCATCGCTTGAATCAGAGTTCGCAAGGGCACACAAACTATTGAGAATATTAAGATTCCCGGTCTTTTTTTTCTTCTCAGATTTCATATGTATTTCATTTTTCTAAACATTCATATTAAATTTTTACTGAAATTTCTTATCTCAACCAAAATTCTTAAGGGCATAAATATCACTTTCAATAAAAAGCATACTCCACAATCAATTATGTTTTCTTAATTGGCTTCATCTCATAAAGATTTTCTCTCCTAAAGATGATGTAAATCAATTTTATATGCTTTTAATATTTTTAAAATTTTCTGTATGTTCTAAACTTTTATTGTTTGTATTTTTTGATTCCACTAATCTGACTTTTTAGAATTCTTGAAAAACCAAATGTTTAAAGGTATGTTATCTTTTATTTTATTATTTATGCATGTATGTTCTAATTATTTAGGAGTGATTCCAATTATTTAATTTATTTGATTGTCGTGTAATATGTTTCTATATATTTAGGTCTCAGCATTGTACATGTAATTTATGTTTTATTTGTATTTTATATTTTGTATTTATTGATTCTTATTAATTTTGTGCATGTTATGTAGGCTTTTATAATTTGTATTTATTGATTCCTACTAATTTAATTTTTTAAAATTCTTGAAAAACCAAATGTTTAAAGGTATGTTATCTTTTATTTTATTATTTATGCATGTATGTTGTATTTGTCTAAGTATTTAGTAGTGATTCAAATTATTTAATTTATTTGATTGTCGTGTAATATATTTTTATATATTTGGGCCTCAACATTGTACATGTAATTTATATATATTTTTTGTATTTATTGATTTATAGTTTATCAATATTTATAATTATATCTTTATTCCATATAAATCTTTTATTTAATATTTATTAATATATTATTATAATATTTTATAAAATTTAAACATAGTCCGTTTATTTTACAAGAAATTTTCTATAAAAAAATATAATTTTAACTATTTATTGTAGTCCATTAAATTACATCAACATATATTTAATATTTTAAAATTAAAATTTATGTATATTTTTGTTATGTAATAATTTGCATTTAATACGTTCTTTAGTTGTATTATTGTTAATTTAATATGATTTAAATACAATTTTATAAAATACACATATTTACTGCATTTTAATTTGTTACATAAATTAATTATTTTATTGGATCATATCAAATTATTTTATTCAGTATATAAAATTTGTTGTTATTTTCTGTTGTTCATTTGAGAGAATAATGGAACAATACCAATTAAGAATACGAGGCCAATTTTTTTTCATAGTATTCGTATGTCTTTGGACACTCCTTTGTAAATTTGTCTTAGCAATTACATTCAATTACACCTTTAAATGACATCACAAACGATATATTCTAATTATTTCAAATTTTGAAATTTAAGTTTTTTATTAATTAGTATAACATTATTAAATTGTTTGTTTTGAGAATTACAGTTTGATTTGTTGAGAAATTTCTTTTATTCAGAGAATGTTTTGATTTTCAAATGGAGTGGTTTTAAATTTTTTGTTTGTTCTGAAGATAATGTTGAAAAAAGTTCAATGAAAAATGTAGTATTTCATAAAGTTTTTCGAAATGTATAATTGTTTTATCACAATTTTTTAAATAAATTGGTTATTATATAATGTTATCATTTTATCTCTTCTATAATTTGCATATTTAATTTTGTGAATATATTTTTACAAATTTATATAACTTCAATATATCAATTTTATGTATTTTTCCAAATATTACATATTTTAACATATCTTTAAGTTTGAATTTAAAATGAAAAATATATTATTTGGAGATATTACAAATGATATGGATTAGTGATTTCATATTCTTCTTATTTTCAGAGGTTTTAAATTTTATCTATTTTTAAAATATCATATTAAATTATTTAAATATATCTATGTATATGAATATTTATTTGATTATATTTTTAATATATTAAAAAGTATAAATGAATAAGTTTATTCAATTATATATAAATATGATAATATTTTAATATAAATATGTTGTTTATATTTTTAAAGTTTAAAAAATTATTTTATATTATTCAATTAAAAATATTTTGTTAATATTTATATGTTACAATTCGTGCATCGCACGGGTGCAATGCTAGTTGATGTAATATTACATATAACTACTAGATGTTTGCTCGTACGATGTACATGATAAAATATATTTTATTATATTAATAATATATTATAAAATTAATTTATTGTTATAAAATATTATAAAATATATAAGTAATATGAAAAAAAATTAAAACATATAATTATATAATAAAGCAAGAGGTCATGGTGAACAAAAATACTTATGATAATAAAAAAAGAAATATTGTGTGTAACTTACATACATTTATAGTGTTTAACACATGTGTTTTTTTAATCTTCTAGAAGAATATTTTTTTAAATGACAAAAAAAAAAAAAAAAAACTGCATTTCTAAATATATTTTGTGTGTTTGTTTTTCTTTATATTTTACTAGCATGTTCTCTTGTGCGATGCACAAACATATTATTATGGTATAATATTATTAAATTTAATAAATATATATAATTAATAATTTTAAGAAATATATATAATTATGTTCAATAAATTATATATGTACCATGATTATAATAAGACTATAAATATAAAATCATATGTGAACTTTAATTAATTTGATTTATAAAATAAAATTATCAAATTACCAAATATATAGTATTTTCTTTTGAAATCAAGAAAATTGAATAATATATGATATATCAATGTGAACATTTATTATTATTATTATTATTATTATTATTATTATTATTATTATTATTATTATTATTATTATTATTATTATTATCATCATCGAATCTGCCACAAATTTATAATTAATTTGTTAGAATCAAGTAATTATAAATATATATGATGTTTTTATTAGTTTTGATAAAATTAGTAACATTATCAATATTAACAAATAAAAATATAAAAAATTAAAATGAATGAGTCTTGGTTAGCAATATAAAATATTTCCTAAAAATCCATTTTTTCATTTGTGGAAAGAAAAATGGCGAAGAAAATGATAATAACAAATATAGAAACAATCAGTTTACTATTATATATAGATTTTATCTACTTTCAAAATCAAATATAAAATAATATTTTCAATATGTAGTAGACGTAAGATATTATAAATTTTAGGATCTCACTCAATTTGAAGTATAATTTCATATGTATATTGTATTGTTATTTTCTCTAATAAATTAATCAATTACACGACAAAGTAAATTTTAGAATTCAAATTCAATCTAATCCACTATAATTCCTCAAAGTTAATATAAAAAAAATAAAAATACAATGAAACAACTAATTATTATATAGTTGAATAATATAATATAATATATTATAAATAATATTTAATATTTTTATATTGTCTCAAATTTATACAAGAATTTAATCCACTTTTTAGTCAAATCTAATACATATTTCAAATAAACTCATAACAAAATATTTCATATTTTTGATATAATATTTTATTTTGATATATATATAATATTAGTATCAAATTAAAGATCAGAAAATTCATTTATAAAAAAAAACTTATTTAAAGTTTAAAATTTAGGTTAATTTTTACATATAATCTTTTTAAATATATTTCTTAAATATAAAATATAAAAGAAATTTGAAATAATATTTTTAAAATTTTTTAGAATATTTTTCAAAATTCTCCTTCTTTATGAAGGCCATCTCCAGCAATGCGCTGGAGAGGCGTGATTTTAGGAAAAGCAGGCTCCAGTAGTGCGCTGCGCCACAATACAGCTTTCCCTTCTTTTCTTTTTATTTGATGTATAAATGACGCAGGCCCAAGCCTGCGTCACATCTTTTCCTTTTTTTCATTTTTTTTTTCTAAATTCTGTTTTATTATTTTATGTATTTAATAATAAATTTTTATTTTATAATTAATTTAATTTAATTAATTTTAATAGTATTTAATTAAATATGATAAAAAAATAAAAAGATGTAATTTCAATTAGAAATAAAAATAATACAATAATTTTTTCTTTTAAAATTAATTTGGTTTAATTAATTTTAAGATTATTTTAATTAAATATGATAAAAAATAATAAAAAGATGTAATTTTAATTATAAATAATAATCATACAATAAAATTTTAAATACTACACATATAATTATTATTCTACCATAAAAATTAAAAAATAGATAAAAATACAAATAGACAAAACATACATTTACAACTAAAAATTATAAAGTTACATACAAAATATAAAATTACACAACATAAGTAAAAACAAAATTTCTTATACTAAATAGAAAATACACATGATACTAAATTAATAACCTAATTTCAATAATCAGATAGACCACCTCCAGACCCTCCAATGTCCGGAATTTTTTTTTCAAACACATTAAATGTATTCGGAGGTGGATTTGCTGGCTCGGCTTGTGTCCTCCTCTGCAGAATTCTTTGCTGCTCCAACCTCAAGTATTCACGTAGTGCAGGATCAGTAACAGTGTCTAAATTCATACTTAAAGTTGCGTTCTCCTATTTGATCCTTTCCCATTCATTGTTCATTATCTCACGATCTTTCAACTCAAGTTCACGAGCTTTTAGCTCATTCTCACGATCTTTTCTTGACGAGTATATCAAAATTGGAGAGTCTACTACAATTGAATGTGTCAAAAGATTTTGTAGTGCTATTGTGGAGATATTTGGGGGAGAATATCTAAGATCTCCTATTGTGGAGATATTTGGGGGAGAATATCTAAGATCTCCTACCGCTAATGATGTTGCAAGGTTACTTCATATTGGTCAACAACGTGGCTTTCCAGGAATGTTGGGAAGTTTGGATTGTATGCATTGGAAGTGGAAAAATTGTCCAACGGCATGGGCAAGACGATATGCTGGTCGAAGTGGATCTCCAACAATTATTCTTGAAGCTGTGGCTGATTATGATTTGTGGATATGGCATGCTTATTTCGGGATGCCAGGATCCAACAATGATATTAATGTGTTGGAGACGTCCCACCTTTTCTCTAACCTTGCTAAAGGTATTGCTCCTCCTGCACGTTATGTTATTAAAGGAAATGAGTACAACATGAGGTATTATTTGGCTGATAGTATATATCTCAAATGGGCAACTCTTGTGCAAACGATTCATGCACCAAATTGTCCAAAAAAAAAATATTTTGCAAATAAACAAGAATCGTGTAGAAAGGATGTGGAACGTGCATTTGGAGTCCTCCAAAGTCGATTTGCAATAGTGGCAAATCCAGCACGTTTTTGAAGTAAAATTGATTTGAAAGATATTATGACTGCGTGCATAATAATGCATAATATGATAATTGAGGATGAACGAGAACTTGATGCCCCAGTCGAAGAAGCAAGAGAAGTGCCAGCTCCGGAGGTCGAACTTGTTGAAAATGAAAACACGCATTTTCAAAATTTTCTAGCTCGATTTAGACAAATTAGAGATGCGGAAGCTCATTTTGCACTTCGAAATGCATTAATTGAGCATTTGTGGACAGAATATTCTAATTCGGAAATTTAATCTTGTAAACGTGTATTTTTATTGTACTATTATTATGAAGTTCAATTTTAATTTTGCATTATTATTGCTTGATATTATATGTATTTTTTATATATAATTAATTTTATAGATAAAAAATTAAAATATTACATATAAAAAAATATTTTTAATATATTACGTATTATGTATTTAACAAATATGAAAATTTTGAAATATAGATTAAATATAAATAAATTATAAGGAATATTATTATAATATTTTTTTAGTGTAGAAAGTAGTGCAAACTGCTGGATATATAATACAAATTTTGCTAAAAAATAGTGCAAAATTTGCACTAGAGTTGTGCATACTGCTGGAGATGGTCTAAATAGAGATATAATATATACATATATAGTGTAGATTGGCATTAGTTGCCTAAACGACAGTAGAGCCACTAATATTTTCTCTAAGATGTACACGTGGCGGTCAAAGTGGGACCGAGTGTGGACGTCCTGTCCCTCATTGCTTCCTCTTCACACCACACTCTTTGGACAAGGGAACCGGACGGCGCGGTGATGCCGCCTTTAGGAGCTGTTACTTCCTTTTATCAACTTTTTTTTATTTTTTTTTTATTTGTTTTTTTGTTTTTTTTTTCCCCCCTAAATGTAGAGCAAATATTAACTAGTTTCTTATGCCAACTAATTTAACAATTAACACCACGGTGGATTTTTTTTTATTTAAATTTTTAACTTTTACGTTTTGTATTTAAATAAATACAGTAGTTTAAATATTAGAAAAATTACAAATTCAATAATATCCATAAAATGCTATAAAAACCAAAATGCACATTACAAATTCTGAAATACTTCATTATATACAACATTAATAATTGAACTATTATGTTGTTAAAATATCAATAATGAAAAAATAATTGATTTAATACATTATGCATGAAAATAAATTAGAAAAAATGTTATAAATTTTTTACAATTTATTTGAATTGAGGAGTTCAGTACCGATATAAACTCTACGGCTATCATAGATGAGTTGAAGATTATATGTTTGTTCTTAGCCTTTAGGTTTAAAGTTCTAAATCTAACTCCAAACTTTGTGACAAGATAATTCTTTAATTCTTGTTCATTTGTTATTTGATTGCATTATGATCCTTTTTCTATCTATTTTAATGTTTTTTTAAATGTATTAATAAATCCTAGGTCCCTATATTCCCTCAAAGAAAAAAATATCATAGGTTCATATACACATATTTTTCTTTGATAATGCAAGTTCATATATATTTGGTGATTATGGTACAATTACAATATTTAAATATGGAGGAATATAAGATAATTAATAAATAGTAAATAGAATGTTGAATATATATATATATATATATATTTAAAAGAGTGTGTAGTCTTTTATGTAACGAGTGTACCGTACACCTAATTTATAGAATTACTTGTCTATACGTTATATAAAAGAAGGATGGCGAGATTTTTTTCTCTTCTCATTACATCTATTCTAACAATTAATTAATATGTGTCAGTCCCTTATTTTTTTTCTCCCCTACTTTTATTTTTACTAAAATTTAAAAATTCAAATAAAATTTTGTTTTAAGTTCGTTTTTAATATATGATCGATCAAATTATTCTTATTTTTGTGCTTTTTAATTTGACACCAATATTGTATATATTGAAATAAGTAATTATATTTGAAATTATGGAATATAATTTTTATGGATGAAATATAAATTTTTTATGCATTGAATTATAAATTTTAAAATTTTGATATACGTGATGGGTTGAATAAATAGTATATCAAATTTTTATGGATTTAATCTAAAAATATAAATAGTTTTCTTTATAAAAATAAAAATATTATACTATTAATTTATTGTTTAACTTCAATAATTTTTTTTTAAACAAGAAAGAACTTTTAATTAAAAAACACAAGACTAAGTACTACTGAGCAGGCTATCCACACAATCCGGAGGCTCGACTCAACAATGAGAATTGAGGTAAGACCTAGCAGTCCTAGCTAAGCAATGTGCAACAACATTTGCACTATAACAAACCAAAGAAATATTTATATTCAGTTGAGGGAAAATTCAAAATTCACTTCAAAATATTGTATAATTTATTATTTAATAAAATTAACTTAATAAATTTAAAATGCAATTTAATATCTAAATAATATTTCAAATTGAATAATATTTATATAAGTATAATTTATATAAATAATAGGTTATGTAATTTTTTAATCAAAATAAATAATTTTATTAAACTATTTATATAATAAATATATTATATTACGTGTATCGTACCAGCGGACATCTAGTTTAACTAAAATGTATTGCTTGTTTATTTAAAACAATATTACTATTTTTTAAAATAATTAATCAATAATAATATTTTTAAATAAATAAATAATATTTTTAATTAAATTAATAATATTGTAGATCTAATTTTCAAAATTCTATTTACCGTTTTATTAAAATATGAAGCCCTTAACGATCTATTAAAAAAATGAGTTTAACAACGTTAGTTAGGATGGCTGTAATTGGGTGTCTGACTTTGAGCACACTCTTGGACAGCTGCAAGAATTTCACTCATTCTGTTACGGGTGACATCACCGATCCTACGTGGCGGCTTAAAATTGCAAAGGAAAATAATAGCTGGCGTTGTGCTGAACGCCGCCGAACTCTCGATCAGGTTTGACTATTTTGACTGTCTTAACTTTCCGTTTTGTTTTCTTATTTTTCTTATTATTTTATTTACATCTTTTCTGCAATGACAATTTTACCCTCCTTGCAATTTTGATTCAAAATTATTTTCAAGCATCCATCATAAGGACCCTTTACTTTACCAATCAAAGACAAGTAAATGAATCGATTCAATCAACCACAGTAATGCTATCAAGTTTATATGAAATTTATCCAATTGGCAATTTGAATTTGAATTTAATTTGATAAATGAGTTTTACATCGGAATAATTTTCAAAATAACAGCTTAAAAAAAAAAGAAGGTTACTATATACATTTATATAGATATACTTTAGGAGCATAGAATAATTACTATCTCACAAAATTCAATTCCTAACACTTACCTCTATGGTAGACAGGTCGTGAAAGTGGTTCACCATTTTTGGTGCTATAATAGTATGGCGGTACTTTAAAGTTAGTTATCTTTTAATGAGGTTCCTCAAACAAGCCAATAATTATTACTCAATATTTGTATCAATTCAATTAAACTTAATTGGATTTTAATCAAGACATCAAACTCAAGTACATCAAGTTTAAACTTTTGTTCTTGTTCTTTTCAACAGTTTATTACTATCATTGAGCCGAAGACAATTATTTAATCTTATCAAACACAAAATTACGTTGTGGCTTTAGCAGAATCAAGCTTGCAAACTGTAGGTGATTAATCCCGATCAAGTTGAGTGTCGAATAACTTGATATATACGATTTGTAATCGTAATTGAAATTACTTAACCTAATACATGTGAACAAATCACTAGGATAATTTCCTAATCCTCAATTTCCTGATTTACTAAGTTGGTAAAGCAGCACTCTCAAGTAGCCCCTCTGCAATTGGATGCAAAGTAGTTAGGATTATGACAACCATAACAATCCCACATCAATTTCTTATTTGTGGCCCTAATAATGCATAACATATCCTTTCAAGCACTCATTTTTATATAGCTAAGCTTCAAAGGCAGATTACATGAATTTTACCCGCTTACGGATCAACTATATATGGTATGAATAAAATACATCGATTTTAGATTATAATTTATTTCATTTTATTTATTTTTAAAAAATTACTCTAAAAAATATGTGTTATAATAATGAAATTAATCCTGATAAAATGTATATATACAGAGATTAGTGGATATATATTTAAGTTTCATATTAAGGAAAATGATGTCATGTATTTATATGAGTTTTTTTATTTATTAACTAAATCATTATTTATTATTGTTGGTGGGGGTATAATATTTAGATTACAAAATTACTTAAAATGTAGTGAATAATTGATGAGTACATCATTGAGAGAAAATTTTAATAAACAAACTTGTATTGGAGAGACAAATAAATATTTCTTTCTTCTCATTTTTAAAAATATAAGAAAAATAAAAAGTGCTTAGCTCTTCACAAGTTATTGGTAAGTACATATATTGCGCCAATGACCTTGTGAGTCTTGAGTTTAAGCCATTTAAAGAGGGGTTCTTTAATTATTTTCGTGTTTTATTCTCTATGTATCTGATTAGTATTGTTGAACTTTTCAAACTCTTGTGGATAGTTTAGTTCATTGTTTTAGACATCTTCGAACTGCATGATTTTTCTTAACCTTTTAAAATATCTTATATTAATAAAAACATGACAATATTTATAAATCCACAACTATTTTTATTTAAAATCGAGACAACAAACCATCGATATAATACATATACCTTATATAATATACTTGTACACACTTTAAAAAGCATGAAGCAATTACATAAAAAAATAGGAAAAGCAAAACACCTCATTTTCTCGGTCGGGGTTAATTATGTAATTTCGCCGGAGTGATATGATGAGTTGGAAAAGTCCCTTTGGGGGATCAAAAGGACGAGGAAGGAATGAAGAAATTGACAATAGAGTGAGATGGCGTTTTTTGCCCTCTACGCACCTTCAAACACGCTGTACCCTACACTCTCATCGACACGTTTCACCTCCTTAAATCCCATTTCCTTTTTTAGACATCACATTGAATTAATGATAATTAAATAATCCAAAATAGTATTTTTTAATTAATTAACTAATTAATTAACAGAAATTAAGAGAATTATATATGTGTTTAAGATAGTTTAGTGTGGGATATATTACAGGAATGTGATTTTCTATTTTATTTTTTATTTTAAAATAATCACTCTACGAATAACATATATTATGTATTAAATATTTTAAAATAAAAGGTAAAACATTGAATAAAATATAGAATTCAAACCCAATTTTTTAGATGCTCAATATTGTATGCAAGAAATCGAGAATTTTTAACTCAAATTAAAAAGTAAATTAATAACAGAGTACACAAAAACTTGTTATACTTATATATATATATATATATATATATATATATAAAGTGTTGTAATTGAATATGCCGAGAATATGATTTATCGAATCGAACACTCATATTTTACAAACTCACATATTTTTAAGCGAGACTCTTGTGTATCAGATGCACATAATTTATAGTATTACTTATTTACATGAAAAACACTACTACTTTTTTTAAGGTATAACAAATCAGTAAAAGTACTTTTTAAATAAATAAATAATATTATTTTAGTTAAACAAGTAATATTTTGATCAAATTGCACCATAGACCAGATACACATAAGTTTTGAGCTAGGAGATGCGTGTGAGTGCTGTCTGACTTACAAAAATTATATCTTGCATATTTTATTCAACTAATGCAGCATGACCATACCACACCTCTAATATACTCATACAAATACATGTACATGTATATTATACATACATCAATATATATGTTTACACACACACACTGATACATACGGTTGAAAAAAAATTGGTGTTGAGGCAAAATTCAAGAGATAAATAAAAGCAGGTGGCTTATCGCATGTTTGCTTCACGCAAGTTTGCTTCATAGCGTGGCTTCAAAGTCTTCTTGTAGTGTTTAAAAACGCTCGTCTCTCCCCTTCTCTCAAATACAACAAATTCATTCCACCAAACCCTAAAGCCAACAAAAAGATTAAAACAAAAAAAGAAATTTAATTTCTCCCTTTCGTTTGCAGTACTCTCCGAGCATTTCTCTTTCAAGAGAAACAGGGAAGGAAAGAAAGCCCTTTTCAAGAAAATAAATAAAAGAAAAAGGTTATGTTAGTTAATTACCAGTATCCACAGACCGCAGCTGACTAGGTGTTAAACTAACTGGGTGTTTGTGTGAGAGATGAGCAGTTCAAGTGTTCCCAGCAGCAGCTCGTCGGCGGCGGGCGGCGGGCCATGCGGGGCATGCAAATTCTTGAGGAGGAAGTGCGTGGCGGGGTGCATATTTGCGCCGTATTTCGACTCGGAGCAGGGCGCGGCTCACTTCGCGGCGGTTCACAAGGTGTTTGGGGCTAGTAATGTGTCGAAGCTCCTCCTGCACATTCCGGTTCACAAGCGGCTCGATGCGGTTGTCACCATTTGTTATGAGGCTCAGGCCCGGCTCAGGGACCCGGTCTACGGCTGCGTTGCCCATATCTTTGCTCTACAACAACAGGTAATAATTCATCAATTTACCTGATATAATTTCTTTTTCCCCTTTTAATTTGTTTTGCCTTATTTTGTGGTGGTGGTATGTATTTAGGAGAGGTTGAGTAATCTGAGTGCTCTCTAATTAAATAGTATTTCATTCCGTATTTTAATAGGATATAAACATCACGCTGCCTTTGATCAAATATTGATAAAATTGCAATATAAAGATGAAACATCATTTGAAATAGAAGCTCTCGTCTCTCAACCTTTCATTACCACCAAAAACATTGATGCTTTATACTTAAAAATTGTCCAATCAGAGTTGGTAAAAAATTAGAGACAACAACCCTCTTTTTCCGGATTACATCTTATTATATCATGGCATACGATTCGTATAGTTATGTACCGATAAAACAAAGTAACAATTATAGATTTAAAAAGTCGTACTTTAATTAACCTTAACAAATTATTGAGTATGTAGCAAGGGTTTGAGCTGGCATATGCTGGAACATCATAGTTTTGTGTTATCAATTCATTTACTTTTCTTTACAACATGTTATAGAAGTGTGTGTGTGTTTGTATATATAAATGAGGAATGGAGAAAGTGTGGACCTGTATGTGGTGCATTGGGGGAACAGTTACATGATTTGCTGAAATCAAGAAAACTGTTGATTCTGATTGATGAGCTTAGCATACTATATTTGCTAGCTAGCTTTCTGTGCCTTCACTTTTTTCTTGCAAGAATTTATGATCTTGCTGTTATTAAGGAATATGTCGGTCATCTTTTGTACAACGTTTGTGGGAAGAAAAATGGGGTCATCACTGTCAGACTCAGATGCAGCTTTTGGGCAGTATTGTTATTTTTTTTCCTTAAATACAAATTTAGCTTCAGTTTTTTGCGTAAAATAAATATATAATAATAATAAATAAAGTCTACATTAAAATAAACTACAACATAAAAAATTGCTGTCATTAAAAAATTAAAACATATAACATGAAATATGAATCCTAAAACTTACAGACCATGAACTATATATGAACCATAAATAAATGAAGGTAAGATAAATGATCATACCAACTTCTAAAATATGGATTCTAGGTCCTAAATTTTAAATTTGAACATGAATTGTAGTGTAAAACAAAAACACGAATCTAATTAATCATGAATCCTGTAAGACACATACAAAATTGGAACTGAGAATCCCGTGAATAATATTAATTGTATGTTGTATCGAGTATATACATTCTAGCTTGATTTTGTAGTTGTTAGTAAATTTTCATCGGTTTTACATCAATATGTAACTTAGCAATATTCAATCCTCTATATTTTGAATGATATCATCTTGATCGTGTTTATGTCATTAATGCACATAACATGCATAATATAACATTATTACTTCGTATTTTATGAAGTATACATTGATAAAATTAAAATGTAGTAAAAAATAATGGATGACTTACGGTTTAAGTTGCAGGTGGTGAATTCTCTGTTTTTTTTTTTTTTTTTTTTTTTTTTTTTTTTTAATTATGTTTTGAATAATTAGAAACCTTAATCTAAGGTTTTGAAAATTTTGCAGGTGGTGAATTTACAAGCAGAACTCTCCTACTTACAAGCCCATCTCGCCACCCTTGAGCTTCCAACTCCGCCACCACAGCCGCCATCGTTACTCCCACCGCCACCCTTATCCATAGCAGATCTGCCGACGTCTTCACCAGTTCCAGCAACATATGACTTATCATCTCTATTTGATCCAATGATGCATCCTTCATGGACCCTTCACTACCGCGGCCAGGAGACCAACCCACCGTCTCATTTTCCGACCACCACAGCTCCGCCGGAAGTACCATCTTCCTCCGCCAGTGGAGGCGGCGGCGATCTTCAAGAACTCGCTCGTGAGCTTCTGAACAGACACGCACCTCCAACAGAGCCATGCAGAAATCAAGCTTCAACTTTGCCACCCCACTCTAGCTAAATACTAAAGGAAAAAGAAAAAAGATAAAAAATCATCTGATGAAAAACTGATTGAGTAGTATAGCTTGCAGTTGCATGCCATAATGCTCGAGGAAATTAATTTTTTTTTTTTTTAAAAAATTTCTGGAATACCCTCACCGATCGTAACTTGATCTTGAATTTAATATTTTTTTTGTTCTTTTCGTTACAGAACTCTTTTGCATATTTAGTGGAGTTCAAAGTAAATTATTTGGGAGATTTGATTGCTTAGATTATCAGTCCTTTTTATGGAACCTCACTCTTTATTTTTAGAATTAGAATTCTCTATTTCATTTGTTGTTTTTTTTTTCTATTTTAAAATATTTAATATACAACACTTATTAATTAATAATATTATTATAAACAAGTGTTATTGTTATTATTTTGAAATAGAAAATGAAGATAAAATAAAAAAATTCCAACCCTTTTTCTCAAGGATTAATTTTAAAAAATAAATAAATTAAATATTGTTTAATTTTCCACAACACAAAAACTTCTAAGGCTGTGTAATTGACCGAAATTCTTGTAGCATATAGAATATTTTTTCAATTCCGATATAAATCAATTCTTTCTCAAATACATATTATTTTTAGTTTAGAGAAAATTAAATTTTATAGTTGTAACCTATTATAGTAGTGCAATCCACTCAAAATATTCAATTCCATCACAAATATCTAAATTCACACAAATAATATTAAGATATTAATTGAGTAAACAAAATGATATTTTCTATTTTAATTTTCAAATTTTCTAAAGCAATATATTATTTTTATTCTAAAAGAGTCCATTGATGAATTTTCCGAATCTAAGACAAATAGTACAATCTACTAAAAATATTAAATGCCACTGCAAATATACTAAACTAACACAAAAATACAAAAATAGTAAAGGTTGAATAACTTGAAGAATATTATTATGTTCTTAGAAAAAGCCAAATATCGTGTATAATATATTATTTTGATTCAAAAAATATATATTTTTAAAATACTTTATTTGTAGATAAAACTAATCTAGATAATTCAATTCATTTCTAATACTAAGTTAAATTCAAATATTTTGTTACCCACCAAAATCAATTCCAAATTTCATGTCTTATAGATTATATATATATGTTGTTATTTTAGTATATGCAATATAAATGTAAAATATTATTAAAATCAAATTTAATATCATGCAAATTAAATTTAAAACAAAAAACTTAGTGTATTTTAAAATAATATATAAGAAATTTAATTTTTGTAAAAAAGAAAACTTTGGCAGCTTTTTCACAGACTTGCATCTCCCAATCAGTGTCTTTAAATAGGTCTGACTTTCATAAGTTGGCATGGTTTAGTTAGAAAATTGCAACATTTTTTTTATCACTTACCTACATTTAATATCAATAGATTAATAATAATAATAATAATAATAATAATAATATATTATTATTATTATTATTATTATTATTATTATTATTATTATTATTATTATTATTATTATTATTATTATTATTATTATTATTAATTTTTTGCTATTGTTGTACCGATTTTACCATCTAGATATTCTCAATTCAATATGTATCATAATCAGCCTAATTCGATTATTAATGGGATCGTTTACTTTACTTGATGGAATAATATTTGATATATAATACTAGAATTTATTATTCAATATTATGTATCAATCTTATGTTTATTATGCAAAATTGCAACACATAATATCTCATATGCATATGGAATATTGTGTTTTGTTAAATAAATGTAAAATGTATATATTGACTATTATAGCCACTTACATTTTTAATAATTTACAAACTTTACTTATGACTCCATTTTGATCAAAATAAAAGTCGACAATTTCCTTCTACATATCTTTTCTCTAGTATCATATTTTTAAAAAGTTAGCAAGCTCAACATAAATTTCAATATTTCTATGCAAATTTTACATTGATAATTTGTAATATATATATATATATACATATATTATCACGAGGTCCATAATTTTAAAATTTATTAGGACATCTTAAAAGTAAACTTTGTATCATAGACATAAATATAATTAAAAATAGTACTTGATATAATTTAGAATAAAATTATTGCGTTCATGTGAGTTTTTAATTTTCATAAAAATAAAAACTCACACGAACGCAATAATTTTTTAATAAAGTTTTTTTTCAAATTTTTTTAATTATGTGTCTTTCAATTTTTATGATTTTTTTTTCTCATTCTCTAACTTTTAATTTTGTTCAAATTTGTTTTGATTTTCACTAGAATTTCAATTTATTGTCATAAATTCCTGAACTACTTGAGATTTTTCTAAAAAAGGTAGGAAATGTGGGAGAAACTTTACACGTCATTAAAAAAATTAATTTTTTAAAAATTATTTTAAAAAATTAATAATTGGAAAATTATATTTTCAAATCATAAAAATATTCCTAAAAACTAAAATTCACAAATTTATAAATGCATATATTACAAAACCAAATGAAAATCTGAAAATTAAAATCTTCATGTTTCCAAATTTTTCTTATAATGTTATGATTTTTAATAATATTATTTTGTATTTTAAAAATAATTTTCTCTTTTATTTTCAAATCTTCAGTTTTTTAGATAATTATTTGTAATTTCTTAATTTTCATTTTTTATAATTATTTTATTTTATTTTGAATATAATTTTCAGATTTTGTATTACTATTATTTGTATATTTTAATATAATATTTAGAGTTTTATGTTGTTATAGTTTCTTAAATTTAATTTTAAGGAAATTATTTAATATTTCAAAACTTAATTTTTTAGATTTCCAATTTATTTTATTATTTTCTTAAAATTGCCAAACTTCCATTTTTTATTTAATTTTTAACATTTTGTTATTTTATAATTCCAATTTTTTTTTAATTTTTATATATTTAGACTTTGTAGTATTATTATTTGTAATCTAAGAATATATATATAATAAGAAATGTTTTTTATGTATTTATAAATTTGAACATGTCTCGCATACAAATTAATTTCATATAATTATTTGATTGCTATAATATCTAATTGTTTCATATGTTTTTATTTTATAATTTGAAATAGCTAAGATCATATTTGGAATTATTTAGCTAATATCTTGTTGAATGATTGAAAACTTAATCTCACCTAGAGGTGGGATTCATAATCTTGTATAAGATTGATAATAGATAAGGGGTCAGTCCATTAAACTCCAGTAGTATGCACAACTCTAGTGCAGATTTTGCACTACTTTAGTGAAAAATTTGCATTGCTTTTCCAATAGTTTGCATTACTTTCTATACTAAAAAAGAAAATTCCACAATATTTCATATATTTAATTTATTTTTAATCTTTATTTTAATTACTTCATATTTATGAAACGCATAATGTGTAATCTATTAAAAATAATTTTCATATATGTAACATTTTAAATTATTATTTGTTAAAAAATACATATAGAATTGACCAATAATAATGTAAATTAAATTGATTGAAATAATAATTTTATGTGTAATATTTTAAATTTAATAGTATTTTTTATTATGATTGAAATTACACATATATTATAATTTTTATATCACATTTAATTAAAATAATTTTAAAATTAATTATAATACATAATATATTATTAAATACATAATATATAAACAAAACATTAAATAAAAAAAGAAATAGTGGCTTGCGCCACTTTTACCGCAGAACAAAAAAAAAATAAAAATAAAAGCATCATAATAACAAGAGGACTGCTAGAGCCTGTTTTTATAATTTTAAAGCCGCTACAACACAATGCTGGAGTTTGTCTAAAAGGACTTTCATTATTATTAATATTGTAAAACAAATATGAGATAAGAAGGAATATCTTATCTATCAAGCTCTTATCGAACGAAACAAACAAGCTCTTAGGAACAATAATAAGATCATTTTAATCTTAATTATGAACAATAATAAGATCAATTTAATTTTAATTTGTTCCAACTGTACTCTTAATTTTGTTTCAATTCGATCTACCTATTAATTTTGCAATGACCTTTTGTCTCATCTATATAAAAATTTAAGATAGTAATTATTTTCATAATAAATAGTTGATTACAACTTAGTGATTAGTTGCAGTAATACAACAACAATTTCAATCAATCAATACAACTTTATGTAAATTATAGATTTTCTCAACACATTTATATCTTTATTTATATCTATATGAATATAAAAGTAATTAAATAACTAAAATATATGTTCTTGTATTGTATGGACTACCATCCAGTAATAGTAATAAGGAAATAATTATTTCATCAAAATATATAAAAATTCCAAGTATAGAAATCTAAATATTTACATTGTAGACTTCCAAGATTAAGACGATCCATAATTTGTAATTTCTAATTGTTGCTTGTGCTTTAATTTTTAACGTAACCATTTGCAACAAATTATATATATATACACACACATATATATTATACATTTTTTTATGTAATAATCGTATAAATATAATTTTTATGTAAATAATTTATATCTCTTATTATGTACCGATTTTCATTTTTAATCAAATTAGTTTTTCAATTATCATAGTACAACATCTTATAGTTACAAACGGTGCGGGCATTACAAGTCTAAATAAAAGGTATGAACAACAACGGTAAATTCAATATTTTTATAGCTTAATTACGTAAAAATTTATAATCTTTTAGTCAATTATCAATTGTAATATGATTTTTAAAATATAACATAAAAATATATGATTGTAATAATTTTTTTGAATTACGTACATACGGGTCGAAACCGGGTTCCCCTTGCTGACGTGTAGCCCGAATTACTGACTTGTAAATGGACATGTAATTTTTTTAATATACGTAATCATCATAAAACGACTTCGTTTTATATTTTATGAAAACTAAATCCCTAGATGTAGGTAATGAGTACCACAAACGGGGGGCGGGAAGAAAAACACGCAGCTGAGTAAATCACGTAGAACCCTTGAACGAGAATCGGGAGAAAAAAATCGCTGAAATTATCCATCTACTGATTCGATTGCAAATAAATGTCATCATCTTCAAGCCGCAAAAGGATGGGTCTTCGGGTTTGAGTGTGAATAAATGTTATCATCATGTTCCATCTGTACTCCGAGATTTTACGGCAAACCTCCACCCTGCTCCAAGATTATTGTACTGCTTATTTCGAGAGGTAAGATGTTTACAATTTTTAAAATTAATTATGTACCTTCTTTAGATATGTTATAGGATTCTTGAAGCACCTTGGGAAAAAATATTTGTTTTTTAAATTGGTAGATGAATGTTCATTTGATATAACATGGGGAGATGAATGTTCATTTGACATAACATGGGGCTAAGTTTTTTGTGAGGAATGAATTCTGATTCAAAAATTCTAGATGTTTGGTTGGAAAATCTTGTTTTCTATGATGTCGAAACAAATAAAAGTTATGTTCTATTGCATACATATTCAAAATTTATATATATTTTTTATTTTATTGATGATTTACCGACCGATAACTGCTCTTTCTTTGAGTGGATTGATCCTGAAGTTTCAAGCTATCAAAAGGGCGTTTTAGCTACCATGAAAGCACAAAGGGACAAATATATAAGAGCAAGTGAACTAGAAAGCTGAAATTGAGAGGATGGAGAGAATTCAATTGAACGTTGTTGATAGTATAGTTGAAGAAATTACCCTAAAGAATACAAAGTTGGAGAGGAATGATGACAAACTTCTTGTAGAGAAGGCAAAGTTAGCTGAAAAAAATCAAAATTTGAAGAAAAGTGTGAAGATGTGGAAGACTATAACTGCTTTTGTTGTATGTTTATTTCTTATATTGTTGAGTTTGTTATTTGATGATAAAAAACTTATAGGAAGACATTTGATGTTGTATCAAAATTCTATAAAAAGAATTATTATGAATCATTGTACTATTCGTGAGTAAGTAATTTTCTATGTCAATATATAATAAAGATTTCAATAAGATCTCACTCCCTCTCTCCATTTTTGTTTCATTTTCATTGTACAATATTTATTGATATAACTTTTGGAAGAATTAGTTTGAGAAATATTAGTTTGATGGGTTATGCTCAGGATTTTTATTTGAATTTGTATTTTACAGATAATTTAAACACATATCTAGGATTGTCAAAAAAAGAAAAAAAGAAAAAGAAAAAAAACACATATCTAGGAGTTGTTTGACTTGAACTTGAAATTATTGACTTTAAATACTCATATCAAGTAATTTTTCAACTTGAATTTTTTCACGAAATTTATGTTTGGATTTTGATAATGCAACACACACACACACACACACACACACCTTGTAGTAGGATCTAGGCTCCCATTATTAATTTTCTTTTTTAATTTCTGGATTAGAATATGGCTTGATTGCAAAAAGAAAGAAGCTACATCAAACAAGAAGAATAAATAATACAACGCGAATGACTTTGTTCTAAGAAAACATCTCAATAAAAGATGTTAAAGTTACAAAGAGAAGTTGTAATGATTTACATCAAACATGCCCACAACTGAAGCTGCAATTTGACTTAAACAACTCAACTCAAGCCATAAGTTTTACTTACATTATGAATCATTGTACCATCCTTGGAACAAGCTATGGTAATCCAAACCTGAAGTACTAAACAAAATTAGCAAACTGTAGCACCAACAAATTTTACATAGCACTGACAACCTTCAAAAGTTGCAAACTGGTGTGCTCAAGGTTTTTACAATCACACCAACAAAAATGAGTAGCACATCAAAACTCATTAACACATAAAAAATCAGTAGCACATCAAAAGAACCCTTCCAACTATGTAGTACTTTCTTAAGTCTGAACCCTTCCACATATTCTCTTACTTTTTGCTCGTACAATAATAGTTGAAGTTGAGCCTTCATCTCTTATCTTGGAAGCTTCTCCTATTGCTTTAAGCCCATGCACCATCTTTACTTTGTTATTTTTAGGCACCCACAAGTTAAATTGAGAACGTTATAGAAAAGAGCATAAATTCACAACATTTATGTTGGTACTCTCCAACAATCTACTCATATGTAACAAGCTTGTTGTTCATAACTCGATGATAAGTGTGCTCACCAATAAGGGCCTTGATAGCAAATGTTTGTTCCTTCTTGATCATACTTCCATATAACCTTCATTTGCACCCCTCACTACAATAGCCTCAACCTAGCTATTACTACTTCTACTAAAATGGATTGAAAAAAACCCTTGATTTAGTCCATATCTCTGTATAGCTGATCTACACTAGTTTGCACTTTCAAACCTAATGTTAAGAAGGAATTCAAATGACTTATGATCACATCTTGGATCATATCTAACCTTCTTCTGCTTTGTCAATTTGTGCATTCACCATCCTCCTCACTAGTTCCATCAGAGTTCACCTCTCCATCTGTATCTTCACACTTACTCAACATTAAAATATCACCCGATTCATTAGGAGATGGGAGTGCATTTGGGAGTGCATGGGGGACTGCATTCTTGTAATTAGACTTATTTTTCCTTGCTTCAATGTACTCTTCATCATCTGAAGCAAGATCAACATCATCAAGTTCACCATTAGATTCAAATTCTTCCATTGGTTTATAATCAGGATCCGAATCTGAATCTTCATCTGAAAGGAATTATAATCCTTGATTATTCTTATTAACACAATGGCTATATATACAAGATATGAAGCTTAACTGTAGGCATAAATCATGGCTAATAATTAGGAAACTAATTATTTCATTGATCACTAAGTATATTGTGTATATTTAACATGCTAATAATTAGGAAACTAATTATTTACATTGACCACTAAATATATACAATATATTTAACACACCCCCACAGTCGAAGCGGGAGGTTTACGGACACTAAGACTATCCCGAAAATCCTCAAACAATACTAGCGGAAGACCCTTGGTGAATATACTCACAATCTGATATCGTGATGGCACATGAAGAACCTGAACCTGTCTACGGGCAACCTTCTCTCTAACAAAATGAATATCCATTTCAATATGTTTGGTACGTTGATGTTGAACTAGATTTTTCGATAAATAAATAACACTTACATTGTCACAATAAACAAGAGTAGCCTTTTTAATTGGACAATGCAACTCCAAGAGAAGATTTCAAAGCAAACACAACTCGGAGACAACATTTACTACCCCACGATACTCGACCTCAACACTAGAATGAGAGAAAGTGGGTTGTCTCTTAGACGACCATGAGACCAAGTTATCTCCCAAAAATACACAATAACCTGACGTAGATCTCCTTGTGTCAGGGCATCCACTCCATTCTGTATCAGTATAAGAGACTAATGTAGAGAAAAAAATGGGTATATATGAAGCCTGTGATCCAAAGTATCGTTAACATACCGAATAACCCGCTTGAGAGCAGACATATGATCAACTCTTGATCATGCATATGTAGGCAAACATGTTGGATCGCATAAAAGATATCCAGCTAGGTAAAAGTAAGATATTGTAGAGCCCCTGCAAGACTCCAATAAAGAGTGGGATCGTCAAATGTATAACTAGAAGTAGCACTAACCTTTGACTTGGTGTCAACTGGAGTGGGAGACGGTTTACAAGATGATATTTCGGCACACTCAATTATTTCTTCAACATATTTGCTTTGTGAAAGAAATATACCACATTTATTTTGAGTCACAGCAATACCAAGAAGATAATTCAAAGGACCAAGATCCTTCATAGCAAATTCAGAACTAAAAAGATTGATAATAGAGTATTGGAGAGTATCAGAAGAGGCAGTGAGAATCATATCATCAACATACAATAAAATGTAAGCCATATATGTCCCCTTGTTGTAAATGAACAATGAGTTGTCACATTTGCTGCTAGTAAAATTAATAGACATAACAAAATTAGTAAATTGCGTATACCAAGCATAGGGAGCTTGGTTAAGCCCATATAAAGACTTACGCAAAAGACACACATAATCAGGTTGGATATGATCCTGGTACCCCAAAGTTTGATGCATATATACTGTCTCCTTAAGTTTACCATGAAGAAAAACATTTTTAACATCCAACTGATGAATTGCCCATGCTTGTGAGGGAGAAAGACTAAGCACAGTCCGAATCGTTGTCGGTTTCACAATCGGACTAAATGTCTCATCACAATCAATACCAACTTGCTGAATTTTTCCATCATCTACAAGACATGCTTTATGCCTCTCAAACACGCTATTAAATTTTTCTTTATGAGTAAAATTTCACATAGACCGAATCACATTTGCATTAGGTGGACAGGGCACCAACTCCCATGTCTTTTTTTTTTTTTTTTTTTTAATAAGAGCATCATATTCATCACCCATACCATTTTCCAATTCGGGTTGCGAAGAGCCGCCACTGGATTACGTGGCAAAGGTGGTATCGTACCCGTAGCCTGCAAAGCATGATATTTTTTATTAGGTTTAAAAATACCGTTTTGGCTCTGGGTCACCATTTGGGATTGCTGGATGGAACAAATGGAGAATGGAGATGATTGGGGGTCGGTTTGTGGTTGGGTCGTGGGTGAGAAGGAAGTAGAAGGAAGAAGATTGGCATTTGGTGAGAGAGGTGGGCTGTGATGAGAAGAGCCAACAGAAGCAGCTGGTGGGCTAGCTGTGGGCGGCCCAACAAGATCTGTGGGCTAGGAGGATGATGAGCACATTGTGGGCTGGCTGGAATTGAGCTAGCAGGTGGAAAAGTCATGGTCACAGTTGGAGGGACATGCTGTGAGGTCGAAAGTGTGACAGGGGATTGAGATGTAGGTTAATTTTGTAAACGGTATATATTATATGGAAATAAAACATCATCTAGAAATCATAAGTATGAGAATACGGTGTATGTAATTGAACAAGCGGAAAAACATGCTCATCAAAATTAACATCTCGACAAATGATAGTTTCATTGAAAGAAAAATCATAACATTTGTAGCCACAATGATTCAGAGGATATACCGAAAAGACACATGGAGTAGAGTAGTGGAAGGGGTAAGGGGATAACACAAGCAACCGAAAACCTAAATGTGAGAGTAAGAGGGATGTTGTTGGTAAAGTATTTGAAGAGGAGAAGAATTACGTAATTTCTTGCTTGGAAGAATATTAATGATATATAAGTGGTCATTTGCAAAGCATGATGCCAAAAGAAGGAAGAAGAGATGCATGAGCAAGAAGAGTACGAGTAATATTATTTATAGTTCAAATTTTTCTTTTAGCTTTACCATTTTGAGATGAGGCATGAGGGCAAGAAAGATGGAAATACATGCCATTTGATTTACAAAACTCCAGAAAAAGACCATAGTCAAATTCCCTCCCATTGTCATATTGAACATTCTTTATATTTCGCTCAAATTGGGTGAAAATATGAATCTTGAAAATTAAGAACTCGTCAAACACATACGACTTTCTAGCCAATGGAAAAGTCCATAAAACATTTAAATAATCATCTACCAATAACTTATAGTATTTATGTCCTGCAGAACTCAAAACAGGGGATGACCAAAGATCACTATGAATAATATCAAAGGGCATAGTAGTACTAGATATCGAAGACGCAAATGACAATTTAATATGTTTTCCGAAAACACTAGAATGACAAATACTTGAACTAGAGAGTCTATTACAACCAATGCTTTTATTGACCATAAGAGTATCTAGAATAGGAACACCCGGATGACCTAGTCGATCATGCCAAAGTGTAGGAGATATATCTGCAAAGGTAGAATGGGCAGTTTGATTTTTGAAAGAAGAAGAAACAGGATAAAGGTCACTTCGGCTCTCACATCTCATTATTGGCATCCCCGTATGAAAATGCTTAATAGAAAACCCAAAAGGATCAAACTCAACTATCACATAATTATCAGTAGTAAACTTTCTAACATATATGAGATTTTTAATAAGTTTGGGGGCATGAAGGACATTGTTTAAAGACTGATAAGTAGGAAATTGTTCGTATTTTTAATTGGTAAAATTATATTTTTAATATAATTAATTCTTGTGTACTCTCTGCTCCTACTTATTTAATTTTTCGACGAAAACTACTTCCTTTTTGGTTTTGTGGTTATTTGCAGCATGTTTTTGGACAATTTCATACAATAATCCACATAAGCAGTTGGCCATCCTTAACCCATCTGAGGAAGGAAGATTACAGAGAAGTTTATGAGCTGAAAAAGTTAAGGTCTTAATTAATTAATTAATTAAGCCCACGAATTGAATTAGAGCAAATTAACAACAATAAAAGGATCATTCACGCAGGGCAGCATCCATCATTCTTTTACTCATGTAGCAACACTCATTCACGCAGGGGCAACATCATCAATTTAAAAGAAAGACACTTTTATTCATTTTGGGAGAGGAGAGAAGAAAACAGGCGGCCAGATAAAGAGAAATACCTTGGTTTATTCTCTCCTTCTTACTTTGATTTTGATGTCTTTCGTTTTGATGATTTTGACTATTTGACACGATATATGTAACTAAATTTATATTCCAGTTTAGGAAATGTTTGAACCCTATTTCAATATTATATGATTTATATTTTTGTGACACCGTATTGATTTAATATGTACGAATTTATTATGTTGATTGTTTGAATTGATTTATAATATATATATATATATATATATATATTGTGAATTGTGATTGAATAACTCAATTGATAGTTTATATATTTAGGGCTAGGATTTGAATTGCAATCCGTAATTGTTGTGATGTTGAACCCGTTTGTAGCGACTAATAATATTTATTATTAGAATCAACATAATTCATGATTAATTGAATCGAGCGTGTGAATTTAATAACCTGCCTACCCTATTATCCTAATTGATAATGCATTTAACGAATTAAATCCGAAGAGTGTATTTTGGACTGTTCGATTAAATAGGTTAATTAGAGAGTTTATTCTAATTAATTACACTTATGGGATAAAATACATCAATAGAGCTTGTTGTTGGTTTAGGGGTAGGAATTTCACGATTAAATTGATAACGTGTTGCATAATCATATAAGTTGTAATAGGGGAAAAATTGAACCGTGAACTGGAATTGCTTCTTATTACTGTTTGCCATCTGTTTATTTGCTCGATTTTTATTTGAGTAGATTTGATTTTATTAGTTTAGTAGACAAAATCCATCAACAACCCTCTCTTATTTGCATTCATAAATTGGCATAAAAATATAAAAATAATTCAACCGTTCTATGTGAGATCGATCCTTACTTTCCACTGCTACAATATAGTAGATGAAAACAAGTTAAAATAATATAATTAATTTTGACGTGCCCCGGCAGCACGGTCAAAATTTTGACAAAGGTGGATTAGGAGAAGGCAAACACGAGTGACCATAACCATGAATTGGAATTGAATGACCATTTCCGACAATAATAACATTATTATGATTGCTCAAATTAAAATATGATGAGAAATTACCTGGTGAGGATATCATGTGAGAAGTAGCTCCGGTGTCCATGTACCAAGACTGATCTGGTTGATTGAGTGTCATTGTATGCACTGCCGACTCAATATCTGTCGAAGTATATGAATCAGGTTGCCCGGAGGAAGTCATATGAGCTTGTTGTGCTCGAGGCCCTAAAATCCCTTGCCGTGGATGTGGATCTTGAGCTGGACAAGCCTATCCTTGTGTAGAAAAGTGACAAGGAGGGGTGGCCTACTGAGGTGGCATTAAACCCCAATTGGAATATGGATTTTGCAGCCAATTCGGGTATGGAGGCCAACTCGCATACTGCTGTAGCATCTGTCGCTGACCGGAATCCTCACGGTCATGACCAGCCTTGTTGCCGCCACCACCTTTGTTGTTCCGGTTACCACCCTGTTGTTTTTCCGGCCACCAGAATTCTTGCACTGATTTTACCCCTAGCATGCGCCGACTGGTCAAAATGTGGAGCAAAGTCATATGAAACTTAACTGTAGGCATAAATATAGACAAATAATTAGGAAACTAATTATTTACATTCATCACTAAATATATTGTATATATTTAACATGCTAATAATTAAGAAACTGATTATTTACATTGACCACTAAATATATATAATATATTTAACATCATCAACACTATCTTTCCACCACCATTTGAGGTCTCTTCTTCACCACTATTTTCTTGGTTACCACATTCGTCATCACTTTCTTCACTATCACCACTATTTTCCAAATTACTTATATTTTCTGAAGGACCAACTTTAGAACCTCCATCTTTTATCTCACCATCAACAAAAATAATAATTATCCTATGCCTCTTAGACACATAATTCATCATCTCCACCACACCACTATCATCACACAAAAACTTTACCTTCATATTTCATGGTAGGTTGTAACCAAGCCTCTTAAAAGACCTATACCCAAACTTCTCTACTTCATCAACTAGATCAAAATAATCAAATCTATCTACATCGAACCCATGTCTCGATATAAGTGAGCCTCCACCATAATGAGGAACATTGCTCTCAACATTATACAGTGTGCCTCCCGTGGTGGAAATACAACGAAAATTTACCTCTATACAAAAAAATAAATTTTGTTTATATATTATTTACCCTTTAAAGTAGAGCAAATAAACGAGCCCTAAAACCAGCCCTAAAATACGAAGACCGTTATTAAACAAATTCAATAGAAATTGAAATTAATTGCCACTTGTTTATAATATAAATTTAAACGAACCTAATATCGACAAGCCCTAGAATAAGAGACCACAAATACTAAAAAAAGTTATTAAAAATGATGAAAAAAAATACGTGTATTCCATTAAAGAACAAATAGGGACCATAATTTTTGGAAAATAAAAAACGACGAATGTGCTTTTCAGTTGTGCCCCGCGATTTATTTCTTTGTCTCGTGCTTTTCAATCATCTTTCTCACTCATTCTCAGTCCCCTTCCTTACGTGATTTACTCAGCTTTGTGTTTTTCTTCCCTTCCCTCATTTTTGGTACTCTTACCCATATTTAGGGATTTAGTTTTTATAAAATATGAAACAACATTGTTTTATGATGATTGTGTATATAAAAAAATTACAAGTTAGCAATTCAGGCTCCACGTCAGCAAGAGGAGGCCAATTTCGACTCGTATGTACTTAATTAAAAAATTATTAACGTCGTATTGCAATTGATAATTGACTAAAAGATTATGAATCTTTATGAAATTAAGCTTGTTTTTATTTTATATATATATATATATATATAATCAATAATTGGTTTTTTTTTTTTTTTTTTTTATTTTTATTTTTATTTTTGGGTTGTTTTGTGTAGCTTCTTTGTTGAGGAGAATTGAGAAATAAAAAGAAATTTGTAAAAAAATACATTCATCATCACTGGAGTATGGGATTCTTGAATTACAATTCATCACAAGTCAACAGAAGGGCAATTCAGTCATTTAAACCGTCGCAGAATTTGTTCTTTCGCATCAAATCACCGGCCATCGGTCATCCACATGACACCGTTCCTGCCGGAACCTTTCACTCTGTCTAGATTCACCACCACGACGGCCACCTCTACCACCACCTCCGCTGCAATATTGAAGGGACCAAAACACCTTCTCATCCACCTCCACCTCCACCTCCCTTTTTAAGCTCCCCGATTCACTCACCTGCAAACTCCGGGAATGGCTTCTCCGGAAGTTGATTCCCGCTTAGCTCAAGTTCTAGTCCCCTCCTTCGATAAAATCATCAAAAACGCCTCATGGCGCAAGCATTCCAAAATCGCCGCCGAGTGCAAATCCGTGATCGAACGCCTCACTTCACCTAATCAAACTCCTTCTCCTGCTTCCCCCTCCGGCCAATCCGATCCAGACGCGTCATCGCACCCCGGAGTTCTCCTGGACCTGACACTATCCGATTCCGAAGTAATTCTCAGCCCTCTAATCAACGCGCTCTCCTCTAATTTCGTGAAAATTGCCGAACCTGCTCTAGATGCGGTACAGAAATTGATTGCACATGGATATCTACACGGTGAGGCGGATACGACTGGTGGTGCCGACGCGAAATTGCTATCCAAATTGATTGATGTTAAGTGCAAATGCCACGATTTAGGGGATGAAAATGTGGAGTTACTTGTGATCAAGGCTCTTTTATCTGCTGTTACGTCAGTCTCGCTGCGAATACATGGAGACTGTTTGTTGCAGGTTGTGAGGACATGCTACGACATTTATTTGAGTAGTAAGAACGTGGTGAATCAGACTACTGCAAAGGCGTCATTGGTCCAGATGCTGGTGATCGTGTTTAGGAGAATGGAGGCTGATTCATCAACCGTTCCACTACAGCCAATCGTAGTGGCGGAGCTAACGGAGCCAATGGAGAAGGCTGATGCAGATGGTTCGATGACAATGTTCGTTCAGGGATTTATTACTAAGATAGTGCAGGACATCGATGGGGTTTTTAATCCCAGTACGCCAAGGAGTGTTGTGGGATCAGGCGTTGGGGCTCATGATGGGGCATTTGAGACTAAGACCTCCACGGTGGACGGCACTAATCCTGCAGATTTGTTGGACTCAACGGATAAGGATATGTTGGATGCAAAGTACTGGGAGATCAGTATGTATAAGACAGCATTGGAAGGAAGGAAAGGAGAGCTGGCGGATGGTGAGGGGGAGAGGGATGATGATTTGGAGGTTCAGATTGGGAATAAATTGAGACGGGATGCTTTTCTGGTCTTCAGGGCTTTATGTAAGCTCTCGATGAAGACTCCACCCAAAGACGCCATGGTGGATCCTCAGGCAATGAAGGGGAAGATTCTAGCCTTGGAGTTGCTCAAGATTTTGCTGGAGAATGCTGGGGCAATATTTAGGACAAGTGAAAGGTATTGGATGCTTCGTGTTTTTTATTTTTTTGGTTGTTTTTATGAGTACTTATTCAGTTTTTGTAGTCTTTGGTACTTAAAACTTATATGTTATGATCAAGAGGTTCCTGTCATGAATATTTTGACTGTCAACTTACAGTTTGCACTTTGGACATCTACTTGGGCAGCAGCAACATTGTAGTGGAATTATCACACACACACTCACATATAATTTTTTTTTTTTTTTCCTTTTTTGCTCTACATAAGGCTAATCACCATATGTCATGCAACTGAAAAGAATGCTATGAAATAGTTTACCATAGTAATTATGAATACAAAAGTAGTTTGTGGCTTACTTGGAACAATAGGTTGCATGCATTACCTTGCAATTTTATAATTAGTGGAGCATTTGAATCCATTTAGATCTTATAAATTCTTTCTCATATCAACGGTGCAAGTACCAGAAACTTAACATGTGGTATTTTGCTGGTGAGATTTTCACATTATTTATGCTAAGAAAGTAGGATATCTGGATGCACTTGACTGCCCCATTTATATTCCAAATTAGATTTTGGTTTGATATCTTGAGTTCAGTAGGATTGCTACCATTGTAATGTGTTTATCATGAATGTGTTTTTCCATTCTATTGGTTCCATTCTTGAAAATCTAATTTTGTCCTATTTATTTGTTATGATAGCTTATCTTTACTGATTACTTTGCATAACATTTTTGAAGTCACCTTGTTTTCCAGGTGTATTGATATTTGACCATCCCCCATTTCAATTATATCTTTATTTTTCTCTTCTTTTGTTTTGTCCTTTTAATTTGACAGCTCTGTTCTTGCTCTTGAACAGATTCTTAGATGCTATAAAGCAGTACTTGTGTCTGTCACTTTTGAAGAACACTGCCTCAACCCTTATGATTATTTTCCAGCTTTCTTGCTCAATATTTATAAGCCTGGTCTCACGATTTAGAGCTGGACTGAAAGCGGAAATTGGTGTATTTTTCCCAATGATTATCCTCCGAGTACTAGAAAATGTAGCACAACCAAATTTTCAGCAAAAGATGACGGTACTTCGGTTTCTGGAGAAGCTGTGCGGTGATTCACAGATCATGATAGATATATTCCTTAACTATGACTGTGATGTTAATGCTTCAAATATATTTGAGAGGTATAATTTTCTCATGGCTCTCTTTATTTGATGTTGTTTAAGATGTAATAGTGCTTTTGAATATGTTACCTTATTTGCTGGAAGGGCTTAGTATCGTTATATCGGTGATATTTATAGTGGCATATATTTGCTAAAATGCATTTGATTCATTTTTCGTAGAGATTATCAATTTTCAATCTGTTATCATGGTTGCTTTCTGTTAGAGATGATATTGCAGGGTATAGGTTATTCTGTTGAAGTAATAATTGATAAGTGTGTTTGAGATATAAATATTATCCTTTTGAAATCCTAATCACCAAGCACAATTTTGTTCCTTGAGATCAAAAGTATTTTGGTGGAAACAACTCCACTTAGTGTCTATTTTCAGCTTTCATTTTGTTGCAATATTCCAGGATGGTCAATGGCCTACTTAAAACTGCTCAAGGTGTTCCACCTGGTGTTGCTACCACACTTCAGCCTCCTCAAGATTATACTATGAAGCTAGAAGCTATGAAATGCTTAGTTGCTATTTTGAAGTGTATGGGTGACTGGATAAACAAACAATTGCGAATTCCAGATGCTCACTCTCCAAAAAAATTTGAAGCTATGGACAACATTTCTGATCATGGAAGTGCCTCTCTGGCAAATGGCAACACAGATGAATCCTCTGAAGCTTCAGAGAGTCACTCTGAAGCAAGTGAGGTTTCTGATGTCTCCACAATTGAGCAGCGTCGTGCATATAAACTTGAACTTCAGGTCTAGTTAAGTTAAATTAGTTTGCTTACTTTGGAAACCAGTTATGACTTCCAAGTTTTACAGTGGCTTACTTACTAGACCTAACATATATTGCAGGAGGGCATCTCTCTTTTTAACCGTAAGCCCAAGAAAGGTATTGAATTCCTGATAAATGCAAAAAAGGTGGTTGACTCTCCAGAAGAGATAGCAGCCTTCCTTAAAAATGCATCTGGCTTGAATAAAAGTCTGATTGGTGACTATCTGGGTGAAAGAGAAGATCTACCGCTGAAAGTGATGCATGCATATGTTGATTCATTTGATTTTCAAGGGATGCAGTTTGACGAGGCAATAAGAACCTTTCTACTGGGCTTTAGACTCCCAGGTGAGGCACAAAAGATTGACCGTATCATGGAAAAGTTTGCTGAACGGTACTGCAAATGCAATCCGAAGGCCTTTATAAGTGCTGACACAGCTTATGTGCTTGCATACTCTGTTATAATGCTGAACACGGATGCACACAACCCTATGGTGAAGAACAAGGTATAGTAAACTTTTAACCCAACAATGGGACTATTGAGGGTGAAAATTGATCCATTCTTCACTACTTACAGTTGTTATTTGATTATACAGATGTCAGCTGAGGATTTTATAAGGAACAACCGTGGAATAGATGATGGAAAAGATTTACCTGACGAATATTTGAGATCTCTGTATGAGCGAATATCAAGAAATGAGATTAAGATGAAAGAAGATAATTTGTCCATCAAACAGACGCAATCTGCGAACTCAAACAGGGGTTTAGGCTTAGATAACATACTCAATATTGTAATCCGCAAACGAGGTGGAGACAGTATGGAGACCAGTGATGACCTCATGAAACACATGCAGGAACAATTCAAAGAAAAGGCTAGCAAATCCGAGTAAGATCTCATATATAATATACTGCATCCTAGGCTAGGGACTTGACCTTCTGCCAATCACCAGAGGATGTTTCGGTCCTTTCCTAGCCACTTTTCTTTATTTATCATGTTCTTCCATCATCTTTATATGGAGGCTTAACTGCGTAAAATTCTTCCCATGCTATGGTCATTTGAGACAAACTTATCCTGAAAAGTGAAGTAGGACAATGATGGTTAGAATTTGATGAACGGAAATAATACTCCGTACTACATGATTTTGGATATTTTTTTCTTGCTACGATGAATTACAATTTCTTTCATCCTATAATACATAATCAGATACATTTTTGATGTTCTACTTGTATTGGCAAAATGTAGGTCAGTTTATTATCCTGCAACAGATGTTGTGATCCTCAGATTCATGATAGAGGCATCTTGGGCTCCTATGCTGGCTGCCTTCAGTGTTCCTCTTGATCAGAGTGATGATGAAGTTGTCATAGCTCTATGCTTGGAAGGCTTTCGCAGTGCAATCCATGTTACAGCAGCAATGTCGATGAAAACTCATAGAGATGCTTTTGTGACATCATTAGCAAAATTTACTTCCCTACACGCACCTGCAGATATCAGACAAAAAAACATTGATGCAATCAAGGTCGGTAGTTCTTATTTGCTTATCATGGTTTCTATGATTAAGCTAATTATGGTCTAATGATAGTGAGACAAATTGAACTATTTATTTGCTTATCATGGTTTCTATGATTAAGCTAATTATGGTCTAATGATAGTGAGACAAATTGAACTATAGAAGTTGTATTTCTCCTTCTAATTTATACAACATCTAATATGTCCTGAGGTAACATGCTAAACGGCATGCCTGGAGACAGTAGGTAATTCCCCTAATGTCATTATTATGTGTCCAGTGCCCCTCTGGATTGTTATGGCCGTGAGCCTGAATAATCCTACTAATATCAGGAACCGTACTAGTATTTAAGGAGATTGAGTCAGGATTTAGGGTATTGAATTTGGATTATTTTTGGGCTGATTGCCTCTCACAATTCTGTGGACTTCTAGTAGCTTGCAGATTATTTTGGAGTTAATTTTTCCTTGCTATCACCCTTCAAGTCTGTCAATTGCTAGAAATTTTTTACTGAATATTGTATACAGTTTGCACCTTGAAAACTGGAAAGTTAAACATACGCATGATTTTGGGTTGAGTTGTATAGGAGATGATTCATGTTAGTGGAGATAATGAATTAATCTATCTTTTATGCAGTGAAGTAACTAAAACACCTTCATCATGAAATAAGTCTCTAGAGGGCTTTTTTCAGCTTTAACATATTTAATTATTATGAAGTTTTGATGTTCTTTGCTTTGCAGTGGTCATTGCTCACCGTTCCCTGTTCCCTCTTAATATACCTCTCTTTCTCTGTGCTTTTTCAAAATTAGTATGCATGCATATGAAAACACACACTATTTGATCATCAAATTGGCCCCTTCTTTGGATGCCTCTACGTCACTCCATTTATGGGGTTATTGTGTATTTTTCCTGTGGGTTTGAGAGCTTTTCTGTTACCTTTGTCTCCTTGCCAGCTCTGCCCTCTCGTTTACTTTCATTTCTAATGGGCATCATTCTTCTGTCTATCAATTTGAACTTTTTTTGTTGCTGACACTATGCTTGCAGGTTAGCTACTTCTGTTACTTTACATTGTGAGTATGTGGAGCACACTCCTCTGATCTTAATAATTAGGCAATAATCTTGTAGATGTAGTATGATGCTGATGCTGACCTAAGATAATGAAACACATGGCCTAGAAAGACATTGGATCTGCTTATCTGCAGAAAAAGTGTGTTAAGAAGAAGTTAAACATAATCGTTGGAGACCAAAGTTACGGTCTTGCTTAAAGTCAAAGGGAAATGCCTAGAGATCTAGCAAAATTAGATCTAATTGTCTGGAACTTCCAAGCAACTAATCCATCTGTTTTCTCCCATCAACAGGCTATAGTAACAATAGCAGATGAAGATGGGAATTACTTGCAGGAGGCCTGGGAGCATATTTTGACATGTGTTTCACGGTTTGAACATTTGCATCTTTTGGGTGAAGGTGCCCCACCTGATGCAACTTTTTTTGCAATTCCTCAAAATGAATCTGATAAATCTAAACAAGGCAAATCCAATATTCTTCCTGTTCTACGAAAGACAGGACCTGGGAAGTTTCAGAATGCAGCTTCAGCTGTGAGGAGGGGTACGTATGACAGTGCTGGTGTTGGTGGTAATGTGGCTTCTGGGATTACATCCGAACAGATGAACAACTTGGTCTCTAACTTGAACATGTTGGAACAAGTTGGTGAAATGAACCGTATATTCATTCGAAGCCAAAAGCTAAACAGTGAGGCAATAATTGATTTTGTCAAGGCACTTTGCAAGGTCTCTATGGAAGAATTGCGGTCCACATCTGACCCACGGGTTTTCAGCCTTACAAAAATTGTTGAGATTACGTATGTTACTTCAACCTTTTGGCTCTCCCTCTTTGCACAATATATATATTATAATTTTTATGTAATTTTTTTCCCCTGGCAAAAACTCTATGGTCAAGTTACTTTTACTTTTCACTTTACTGGCTGGATAAGACAATTAAATATGTTTTCCTTATTAACAGGCACTATAACATGAACCGTATCAGGCTTGTCTGGTCAAAAATTTGGCAAGTACTCTCTGAGTTCTTTGTAACAATTGGATGTTCAGAGAACCTTTCAATTGCAATATTTGCGATGGACTCTTTACGCCAATTATCAATGAAATTCTTGGAGAGGGAAGAATTGGCTAACTATAACTTTCAGAATGAGTTTATGAAGCCTTTTGTGATTGTGATGCGCAAGAGTAGTTCTGTCGAAATCAGAGAATTGATAATCAGATGTGTTTCTCAGATGGTGTTATCACGTGTCAATAATGTCAAGTCAGGATGGAAGAGCATGTTCATGGTAGTAACCTCCCACATTTATTCTGCTGATTGATTCATTGGTTTAATATTTCTCATGTCAATTCTTTTATTGGTGAACTACAAGCTCCTGCGTTCAGTACCCAGTTAATTCCTCTCATTTACAAATTTTCAGGTCTTCACAACTGCAGCTTATGATGAGCATAAGAACATTGTCCTCCTTGCTTTTGAAATAACTGAGAAGATTATTAGAGACTATTTCCCTTACATAACCGAAACTGAGACCACTACTTTCACTGATTGCGTGAATTGTTTGATAGCTTTCACCAATAGTAGATACAACAAAGACATTAGTCTTCATGCAATTGGCTTCCTGCGTTTTTGTGCTGCAAAACTTGCTGAAGGAGACCTAGGCAAGGGAACTTCTGGAAAGGTTCATCCATCTTCACCTCATATAGGAAAAGATAAAAAAGTTGACAATGGAGAAGCTGTTGATAAGGTTGATCATCTGTATTTATGGTTTCCTTTGCTGGCAGGTAAAGGACAATTTTCTTGTTCCAATGTTTGTTTCTTAAAAACTGGTTGTCTTTCAAGCTTTATTTATACTGGACTCTCCTTTATTTGAAATATTAATGCACCATGCAAGTTAAGAAAGTAGTGTACTAGTGTGCTTAAGCTCCCTCCTGCCCGCAATCCAGGTTTATCTGAACTGAGCTTTGACCCAAGACCTGAAATCAGGCAAAGTGCCCTACAAATACTCTTTGATACTTTACGCAACTACGGCCAACATTTTTCGCTGCCCTTATGGGAAAAGGTATTTGAATCTGTCTTATTTAGAATCTTCGACGATGCTCGGCGTGCCATTGATCCATCCAGAGGTAACTCCCAAAGGCACATGGCTGATGACAATTTGGAGGAACTTGATCAAGATGCATGGCTTTATGAGACATGCACATTGGCTCTTCAACTGGTTGTGGATCTTTTTGTTAACTTCTACGATACTGTCAATCCCCTTCTGAAGAAAGTGCTGATGTTATTAGCTAGTTTTATCAAACGTCCTCATCAAAGCCTTGGTGGAATTGGTATTGCTGCCTTTGTTCGTTTAATGAGCAGTGCTGGGGAACTGTTTTCTGAAGATAACTGGTTTGAGGTGGTTTCATCTCTCAAAGAAGTTGCCCTGGAAACACTCCCTGATTTTTCTTTTGTGCTTAATGAGGATGGTAACATCCGGGTGCATGAAGAGGGAAACAGCCAGGATGAATCTACTGCAACAATTACCTCCAATGATGATATGGACAGCTCCAGTAGACACCGTTTATATGCAGCTATATCTGATGTTAAGAGCCGGGCTGCCATTCAGCTATATTTAATACAGGTGATTTCAGCATTACTCCTATACAACTTTATTTAGTGCATTTTTGCTGTATGTTTTTCTTGTTTTAGCACTTAATCTCTCTCTCTCTCTCTGAACTTGCTCTCTATTTTCTTTGGCCAAGTAAATGGAACTGGAACTGGTATTACCTTGTTTGGCAAAAAATGATGATGTTTTCTCCCCAAGTAGAGGGAACTGGGTCTACTTTGATAAGTAATGGTATTTTCGTAGCTTTTATTGGATGGCCCCCAGCAATGGCAGGAGCTGGAAAAATTGCATGGAGTGGTGATTTTTTTCTTTTTTTAAAGAAAAGTTAAATATGCTAAACTAGGGCTTATATAATAAGCAGGACTCAGTCTAGATGCAGTAATAATAAAGAAAAAAATAATCCTATTAAAGAAGTCATGTATCATGGTAATAAATTGTTGACTGATGGTACTTTTCGATGAAATATGGCAGGCTATCTTGGAGATTTACAGCATGTACAGAACACAACTATCAGTTAAAAACACTGTCATCCTCTTTGATGCTTTGCATTCTGTTGCACTTCATGCTCAGAAGATAAACAGTGATATGTCACTGCGTCCAAAGCTTCAAGAACTTGGGTCCATAACACAAATGCAGGATCCTCCTCTGCTTCGCCTCGAGAATGAGTCTTATCAAATTTGCCTCACATTTCTACAGAATCTGGCACTCAATAGTCTTTCTAGTAATGAAGAGTCAGAAGTGGAGTCTTACCTTGTCAACCTCTGCCAAGAGGTCTTGCAATTCTACATCGAAATTTCAAGCTCGGGCCAGGGGCCTGATTCATCTCTTGATAGGAGGCCTGTAAGGATGATCCCTGTAGGTTCTGGCCGACGGAAAGAATTGGCTGCAAGGGCACCTCTTATTGTTGCAACTCTTCAGGCTATAAGTAGCTTAGGAGATTCTTCCTTTGAGAAGAACTTGTCTTGCTTCTTTCCCCTGCTTTCAAGCTTGATAAGCTGTGAGCATGGGTCAAATGAGGTTCAGCTTGCATTAAGTGAGATGCTTACCTCATCTGTGGGTCCCATATTGCTGCGATCATGTTGATCCGACTCTCGCGTTTTTTGGAGATGTATGATAGTTTTACTAAAAAATCAGTTTTTTCGTACAGTTATTTAGAGAATATGATGAAACTACAGTTCATTAGAAGTTGATGATGGTTTTCATATAGAAATGTTATCAGGAGCTCCAGAGATGCATGTTACAAAGTTTTGTATGAAGAGAGTTTGTCTGTTCGGCTATATAATTGTTATTTTGTTACTGAGTTTCTTCTTGCAGGCTGATAGTTGATTCACAAGAAGCCATTTGTACAATTTTCTGAATTACGCAGCCTGTTGTCGTATATGTTATCATTGGGAGGTAAATTTCTGTTTTACTGATATACAAGTTTCCCTGTTCAAATTTGGGTTGTTGTAATTTCAAGTGTTTTGGATTAGGTATTGTGAAGATTGGGTCTTTGTATTTTCATTCTCTTTGACGTAGGTGTTTTTACTCTCATTTTTGTTTGAATTACGTCCCACACTTTCATATGTAGAAGTTGATCCTTGAAACTTTCATTTTTGTTGTGCAGAATCAAACATTAATGAAAGTACAACGACTCATTTTATAAACGAAAAGTATAAATGTCCAATTCAAACAAAATTTAGAATATAGGTAGACATGGGTACGGTTTTGTCGGTTTCTGTTTCGGTTCTATTTTTATTTCGGTTTTCGGAACCAAAACTGAATTGACATATAGCCGGTTCCGGTTCTGGTTTCGGAACCACCGGTTTGGAACCGATATCGAAAACTCGGTTCCAAACCAAAATTGGGTCAACGGTTAAATTGAATTGTTGACTGTCGATTTTGGTTTGGAATTGGAACCGTGTCCATGTTTAGAATATAGGGATTTTGTTTCTCTTGCGGAAGCATGATGTTACACGGTGAAGTCTTCCAAGGATTATTGCTGGGTGAAAAGGTCACTAAATCAGATGATGAAGACATTGATGTGAATCATATTCTTGAATAGGTTTGATGTGATCAAGGTTGATTGTTAAAGCTGGAATTATAGATTGAAGTGATGAAGACATTTGATGCGTTTCAGGTTGATTGTTTTCTTGGACTACAAGTCTGAGCTTAGTTTCGTGCATCACACAAACTATTCCTCTACTATTTTAAAATTAATTATAATAGATTGGATAAAGTAGATATTAAATTCGGTGTATTATGTATCGAATATTTTTAATCATTCATACCCACATTAAAGCATATTTATGTAGATGTGTGTGAATTTATGGCTAAAAACGACCACTTATGGTGTCTGAAAAACCATTGATTGGATATTGGTTTGGTAGTTCATCAATTTAATTTACTCCTATACTAGTTACGTGTTGGGTCTTGCATGTCTTATTGGGGATGTAGATATCTTAAATATTCTTCGTGGGGCTAAGTCTAGGTCCATTCACCAATCAACATAATTTCGTTAAATTTATTTTCAAACAAAATTTATAAGATGTTAAATTTTGTTCAATGAAACAAGTCTTATTGGATGAAATAACATGGCAAAGCTGACACTTTTGAAAATCAATGGGGTTTTGTTTTCTTGAAACCAAATCAATGGAGTTTTTTTTAAAAAAAAAAAAAAAAAATGATGTCTTTTTTTTTTTTTTTAGTAAATAAAAATAAAATAGGGTAAGTGTATTTACAATATAAGTGGATACTCTAATTGATATTCGATAAAGAATAAATTAACTGCATTGTAGTTGCTTTCACTTTTAACTAAAATTTAATAACAGATATTGCGTTAAAAAATAGTTCACATGTAAAAAAAGTAGAATTTTTAAAATAGTATATTTTATTAAAATATATTATTTTTTATTTGACTAATTATAAAAAAACGTAGTTAAAATATTCTCATTTAAATGTAGTTGGAATGTATTATTATTTTTAGATAAAAAGTAATATTTTTTACACGATCATAAAGTATTACTCACACCATTTCAAAATAAAACTCTTGTTTCAAAGGTAATACTATATATTATTAATCAAAGTATAAAAAAAAAAAAGATAAATCTCAAATACATTACATGTTATTGAATAAGTTCAATCAACAAATAAAAAATTCATATAAATAAAAATTTGTTACTCTAGAAGATTGTATCCTTAACAAAATTTAAGGTAGATAGTGTACTTTCTATTGAAAATATAATATGCACAAAACATGTGCACTTATAGCAAGTGCCAAATCTACATATTTTCTTTTATGGGATTTAGATCGGGTCGACATGGATATGCACATTTTTTACTAACATATAAGTCGGACTCAACCCATTGTACATATTTTAATGCATACAATTGTAGCCTTTTTTTTTTCTTTTACTCTTTTTTCTTTTTAAAGAAGCTTCTTTTTCACTTTTGAAGCTATAATAATTATAATAGACAATATCTTACTTTCTTTGTTTAACAAATATTTTTTGTTTGAAAAAAAGTCATATTTCAGAAATTTATTTCATTAGTTAACTAGATGTCCACCTATATTTAAACTCAAATTCAATACAGATAATTCAACTCACCAAAAAATAGTAATATGAAACAATATATTAGGTAAATAAATTATATATTAATCATATTTTTATAGTTGAAGGTGAAATTTATATAAAAATTTATTTGATTATTTATTCAAATCTAATATATATATATATATTCTATAATTGAATATCATATTTATTTTAATATAGTAATATTAATGTTAAATTAAAAATTATTAAAAATGATTAATTTGATAGATTATATGAAAAAAGTGAATTTGAAAGAATGTTAAACTTTAATAGAAAAACAGAACAATAAAAAGAAAAGAAAAAGGACGAAGGTTTGTGTCAGTTACGCCTGATTTGACTTGGTCGCCTTTTCATTTTTTTTTATTTTTTAATTTTTTGCAGAATTTATAGAAACACTCGTCAATTTATTATTCACTATTTTATTTTACTTTTTTTATTTAATATAAAAGTAAATTATTAAAAATAAGAATTTTACGTGTCATCACACTTAATATAAATAAAGAATCCTTACAAATATGCTAAAAAGCACACATAACTTTAAAAAATATCTGCATTTTTTATTTATAAAATATAATTAAAAAATTATATATTAAAAAACAAAATAATTTTATGTACTAAGAGTATTTTTTTGACTAAAATTTTAAAATATTAATAATTATTTTGTTACAAATTCATTTTTGATGTGTGATAAATTGAAATAATTGTTTTTTTTATGATCTTTAATTTAATATCAATATTGTATATTTTCAAATAAAATATTATATTTTAAATATGAAATAAATTTTTAATGAGTTAAATTATTTATTTTTATTTGAAATATGTGTTGATTTGAATAAAAAATGGGTTAAATTCTTATATTAATTTAAGATAATATAAAAAATAAAAATATCAAATATTTTTATATATTTTTATAGAAGAATAATAATAAATATTTTCATAAATTAAAAATATTATACTATTCAAGTATAATTTAGTTGTTTTATTTAATATTTTTTTACTAATTTTAAATATTTCTATTGACTTTGAGAACTATAGTGGTTGTATTGAGTTTTAATTTGCTTCGTCATATAATTTATTATTTATAGAGAAATCTTTTTAGAGAATGACAATGTACTACACATATTAAATTTTACTTCAAATTGATTCGAGTGAAAATTTAAGATTTCTAATTTCTAATATCTACTAGTCTACATATTGTGAATAATATTCGATATTTGATTTTATAAGTAAAAATATTAAAATATAAGGAAAAATAAATACACAAAAAACATATTCAGAAAATACGGTATTTTAGTTTCTTTTAGTATCATGTAAAAAAATGATTTACAAATATGTGTAAGTCACACGCAAAATTTATTAATTTTCTTTATTGTATTTTATATTTCATAAGTATTTTGTTTGCATCATGATGTCTTGATTTTTATATAATTATATGTTTTTTTTTTTCATATCACTTAAATATTTTATATTTTTTATAATAATAATAATAATAATAATAATAATAATAATAATAATAATAATAATATAATTTTATAATATATTATTAATATAATAAAATATATTTTATCCTATGTGTCAGGTGCACATCTAGTATATTATAAAACATTATATGAGAATTTCGTTTTTTTTGCAGCAGTTTTGTTAAAAACAAGTTTTATTGTAATGCAACAATTATGTGTGGGGTATTAACACTATAGAAGTTTTCCTAAATTCATGATTCTATTTTTTTTAATTCAATTATTAAATTACAATTATTGTACTGTAACAATTTACTCTCCCCTTCCCAATTTGTGTGTGCTTATCATTTCATTTTTGGGTTTCTTAAAATTTCATAATAATTGTGTTAGGTCACATGTTGAGTACAATTGATCAAACAATTGTTTGTTGTTTTGCCGTCCCTCCCTCTCTCTCTCTCTCTCTCTCTCTCTCTCTCTCTCTCTCTCTATATATATATATATATATATATTTTGAGAGATTTAAAATTTAATTAGCTTTACAAAAGTTGACAGAGAGACATGTGTACCGAATAATTCTCCTATTATATTTAAAAGAGGATGGTAAATAATTGAAATTATTTTATTTCTTATTTATATATAGTTGAATAAATTAAATTAAGAAATGAAAAAATATTTAAAAAAATACTTATAGTTTTATGAGTTAAGCAAAAAAATGTGTATGATTCTATTTGTTAAGAATGTATTTCTATAGATTTGCTTTAAATGATTTTCTACTTATTCTAATTATGAGTTCTAATACTTTGGTTTTTGATTTTTTTGTTTAATTTAATGATATTTAAAATATTTTGGACTTTGAGATATGTACAAGTAAAGTGATGAATAAAACATGAAGTTGGACCTAAAAAATAAAAGAATTGGTTAATATTAGATTAGACTCATACTGAGTATGACGCTCCGTTCATTATTTTGAAGCCCAAAAAGAGAAACTCCTTGAATTGAGGCAACGGCCGAAAAGAGGATCGCATCTTTGACAATTGATTTGGGAGGCCAGAAATTAGGGTTGCCGGATGTCCACTTTCTGCAAAAGGACGGACAATTCTTTGAACACCAATTCTTTTCTTTTCTTTTTTTTTTTTTTAATCTTTGATGATACGTTTATTGCTAGAAAATAGTTTACAATCTGTAATTGTGTTAATTAATTTTCATCTGTAACATCTAATGATATGTTCATTAGGATATCATAATTCAAGATTAATTAAAATCGAGCCTGTGTTTTCAATAACCTGTCTAATTACCTTTTGTCCTAATTTGAATGCATTTAATAAATTAAATTCAAAGAACTTATTTTGGGTTGTTCAATTATGTAAGTTAATCAAAGAGATTATTTAAATTTATTAAACCTAAAGGACATTACAAATCAACAAAGCTAGCTTGTTTTTGATTTAGGAAGAAATTCTAGAATTTAATAAGAGGAATGTCACAATAATTTGAAGGGTAATCAAGAGTAGAGAATAACTGAATTGTGAAGTGGATCTTGTTTATATTAAGGAATATATTTCTCTCATTATTTGATTGTATATTGATTCATTCCTAGATTAGTGCCATTATATATTCTTCCTAAATTAGAATAGGTCAACACTTTTGTAAATATATATCTCTGTTGGTATTGTAAATATTCTCTTAGAAAATACAATTCTATATGGTATCAGAGCAAAATATATTTATTCCTTAATGGGAGTATTTCCGCCGTAAGGGAGCCGAAGATAGCGGCGAGAAGAAGCTGGTCTTGTTGAACCCACGCTTCAACAACGGCCAGATTAGAGCAGTCGGCGGCCCTGGCCGGACATGGGCGTGACCCATCAATGAATCCGAGCAGGTTATGTCCGCGTAACAAAGCAATGAGATGAGCACGCCAAGAGGTGAAGTTCTTGTGCGTTAATTTGATAGGGAGATCGTGGCGTTCAGAGAGAGGTACGATAGCAGGTACGGCGGAGGACTCGCCGGTGGTCGTCGTGACAGAAGATGGTGCCATTGGATCTGTGAACGAATAGAAAATTGCAGCGGAAGAAACGGGAAGGAAGTTAGGACCGTCCCTGCTATCGTACCCCTCTCTACACGCCACGATCTCCCTATCAAATTAACGCACAAGAACTTCACCTCTTGGCGTGCTCATCTCATTGCTTTGTTACGCAGACATAACCTGCTCGGATTCATTGATCGGTCACGCCCATATCCGGCCAGGGCCGCCGACGGCTCTAATCTGGCCGTCATTGAAGCGTGGGTTCAACAAGACCAGCTTCTTCTCGCCGCTATCTTCGGCTCCCTTACGGCGGAAATACTCCCCTTGGTTTCATCCGCCTCCACCGCCGCGGAGGCATGGGGTATTCTTACTCGTCTCTGTATGAGTAAATCACGTTCTCGTGTAAACAACCTCAAGAGTGATCTTTTTCGGGTGCAAATAAAGGATCGATCTATAACTGAATTCTTGCATCACGTTAAAGGCATGGCTGACGAGCTCTCCCTAATTGACGAGCCCGTCAAACCCGATGACTTAACCCTATTTATCATCAACGGACTTAGCCCGGAGTACGCCTCCATCGTTGGTCCGATTAGGCTCATGAGACTCCTCTTCAGTTCGAGGAATTGCATGACCTCCTATGTGCACATGAATCCTCGCTACGTTCGTCGGAGGCGGCCGCTGCTTCGCTTGTTGCCACTGCTAACACCGCTCGTACTGGTGGTGGCGGTGGCGGTGGTCGTTCAGGTGGTTCGAACAAAGGTCGCCATGGTGGTTCTGGCGGTGGGCGTCACCAGCCCCAGACGACCACGTTTGGTTCTTATTGGCAGGGGTCTCGTTCGTCGGCTACCTCTGGTTCGTCGGCTAACTCACAAGGTCCGAAGCCTTCTCCTGTAATCTGCCAATTATGCGGGTATCGAGGTCATGCAGCGCCTACATGCCGCCTCCCATGGCACATGCTGTTTCCTTGCCAGTTGAGTCGCGACCTCAGTCCTCTTGGTTGGTGGATTCGGGGGCCTCCCACAGTCTTACATCCGAACTTGGCAATCTATCCATTCACTCAGAGTATGATGGCACTGACGAGGTGCACATAGCTGACGGTACGGGTCTTCCTATTTCTCATTCTGGTATTGGATTTCTAAAATTTCCGTCTCGTCAGTTCTTATTATCAGATTTATTATGTGTTCCTACTGCTCAGCGTAATCTGTTATCTGTTAGTAAATTTACTCGGGATAATGATGTTTCGATGGAATTTTTTCCGTCCTATTTTCTTGTTAAGGATCGGGTAACGGGGACTCCGCTGCTTAAGGGTGATTGTCAAGATGATGTTTATGCTCTGTCTTCGTCTAGTACTCTGTTGAAGTCAGCTTCTGTTGGTGTTCGTACTACTTCATACAATTGGCATGCCCGACTTGGTCATCTGTCTGTGGAGACCAGTTGATTTATTTTGAACACTTTTAACTTACCTGTCTTGAATAAATCCCATGTTTTGAGGAATAATTGTGTTTCTTGTCGTTTGAGCAAGGCTTGTAGACTCCTGTTTGGAGATACTTCATTTACTGCTGAGCATCCGTTGGATTTTTTATATACTGATGTGTGGGGTCCTTCTTCTGTCTCAAGTGATGGGTCTAAATATTTTTTGCTGTTTGTGGACTTATTTACTCGTTATTGCTGGTTGTATCCCATGTCTGTTAAATCTGAGGTTGCAAATATTTTCATGAGTTTTAAACCTGTGGTTGAGAAGCAATTTGGATTTCTCATTAAGAATTTATACTCTGATAATGGTGGGGAATTTCAAACCTTACGTCCACCTCTCAATCGTTTGGGTATTAGCTGGCTCACAACAGCTCCTTATATCCGTCAGAAGAATGGCATGTCCGATCGTCGGAATAGACATATTCTCGAGGTTGGTCGTGCACTACTTGCACATGCTAATCTCCCGGGTTCTTTCTGGTCATTTGCTTTGCAAACAGCTGTTTATCTGATATATCGTATGCCCACACCTGTCCTCCAAAATCGCACTCCTTTTCATATGCTTTTTGGGCGGGCTCCTCACTACTCTAAGTTAAGGGTTTTTGGGTGCCTCTGTTTTCCCTGGCTTCGGCCCTATGATTCTGACAAGCTATCTATGCCGTCTCGTCGTTGTCTCTTTGTTGGGTATCCTACCTCTCAAAGTGCGTATCGATGCATGGAGATCTCCTCTGGCAAGATCTTCTATCTCGACATGTTCGATTTTTGGAGGATACCTTCCCGGGTTTCTCGCCTTCGCCTTTGGTTTCCTTACCTGATGAGCCTGCTACCTTATCTGTTTTACAGTTGCCTACTGCTAATCCTGTTCCTTCTACTATGGCTCCCCCTGCGGACAATCCTTTGCCACCTGTCTCTGGAACTGTTCCTTCTGGTTCACCTCCGCGTACCCATGGTATGCGTACGCGTAGTCAAAATAATATATTTAAGCCCAAGGTCTTGAACAGTGCCACTAAGTATCCCCTTCCGGATGATGTTGAGCCTTCTACTGTTAAACAGGCTCTTTCCTCGCCTCAGTGGCGCCTTGCTATGGATGACGAGTTCACCGCTTTACAACGTCATGGTACGTGGATCTGGTTGCTCCCCCTCCCAATGCTAATATTATTGGTTGCAAATGGGTTTTTCGTCTCAAGCGGAAGCCCGATGGCACGATTGATAAGTACAAAGCAAGGCTTGTCGCTAAGGGTTTTCACTAACGTCCTGGGTTTGATTTCACTGAGACCTTTGGTCTTGTTGTCAAGCCTGCTACGATACGTTATGTTCTTACTCTTGCTGTTTCTTCTGGTTGGGCTATTCGTCACTTAGATGTGAGTAATGCATTCCTTCATGGCGATCTCGATGTGCCTGTTTATATGTCTCAGCCTCCGGGTTTCAAAGACTCGTCTAATCCTACGCATGTGTGCTTACTTCGGCGCTCCTTATATGGTCTTCGTCAAGCCCCTCGTGCTTGGTACAATTCTTTGTGTGCTGCTCTGGTTCAGTTTGGTATGGTCCGTTCTAAGGCTGATTCTTCCTTGTTCACCTTTTTTACGGGCTCGAATACTCTTCTAGTTCTTGCTTATGTTGACGACTTGGTTCTGACTGGCTCTAGTTCGTCTTTACTGTCTATCTTGACTACTCACTTGCAATCCTGCTTTGCTGTCAAGGATCTTGGCTCGTTGTCTTACTTTCTTGGTGTTGAGGCTTTCCCGTGCAAAGAGGGTTTATTTCTCTCTCAGCACAAGTATACGGTTGATCTTTTGCGACGTTTTCAGATGGATGGGGTCAAACCAGTTAGTACACCCATTTCTCTGAAGTCGGCTCCTGCTTTTGGCTCGGTTTCTCCGACTACTTATCGAAGTGCCCTGGGTGGCTAACAGTATCTCACCCTTACCCGGCCTGATATTGCATTCACCGTTAATCGCTTGGCTCAGTTCATGGCCGCACCCACTTCTGATCATTGGCTGGCGGTTAAGCGTCTGTTCCGCTACCTTAAGCGCACTCTTCATCATGGTTTGCTGCTACGACCGGTCTCGCAGTTCTCCTTGACAGCTTACTCAGATTCTGACTTTGGGGGTGACCTTTCAGATTGCAAGTCTATCTCTGCCTTCATTATTTTCCTTAGTACCACACCTATTTCCTGGAGGTCTCGTAAGCAACGTGGAGTTGCTCGCTCTTCTACTGAGGCCGAATATCGGTCCCTTGCTTCTGCCGCTTCTGAGGTCTGCTGGCTTCGTCATCTCTTTGATGACCTTCGTCTCACACTGGTTGCTCCTCCGAGAATTCTGTGCGGCAACATGGGTGCAACTCGTCTTGCTCTTAACCCAGTGCTTCACTCTCGTATGAAGCACATTGCAATCGACCTCCACTTCGTTCGGGACCTCTCTTCTAAAGGTGTTCTCTCTGTCTCCTATGTGAATACATTGGATCAACTTGCGGATCTTCTCACTAAGCCTCTCTCTTGGGCTCGTTTTCATAGTTTTCGTTCCAAAATTGCCATTGCTGATGGCACGTCTATTTTGAGGGGGCGTATTAAGGAATAAATATATTTCTCTCATTATTTGATTGTATATTGATTCATTCCTAGATTACTGCCATTATATATTCTTCCTAAATTAGAATAGGTCAACACTTTTGTAAATATATATCTCTGTTGGTATTGTAAATATTCTCTTAGAAAATTCAATTCTATAGTTTAGTATTTAAAAGAATCGATTCGTTTATTTTATGTTTATTAATCTCTGTTTAAAATAATAATTTTTAGAATTATTAATTAGGATCAATCAAACTCTCAGTTTGTTCTTGTTTATAAATTAATATGAGAAAGACTTAAATGAATTTACCTGTTCTCGGGGGATATACACTCACTACCCCCACTACTAGTAAGTAAAAAAGAGAGCCAAAGAACAATATTTAATTTTGTGTGCCTCAACAGAGCACGGTGGACAAAATTGCAACTTCATTAAATTAATCAAAAAAAAAAAAGTAAAAAAAAAAATTGTATTCTTGTAAAAATGACTATTTAGTTGCTTGGCTTCTCTGCATAATAACCAAAAATATTAGTTTTATAATATTTAAAATGTCTATGCTGGAATGTAAATGTGCAAAAAATTTCAACACTTATACTCTTCTAGAGGCATTTGAATACCACCACACTCAATGTAGATTTACCATTACATAAATAACATGTACTAATGAAATAAAAATACTATAAAATAAATAATTCTATAATCTGCAGAAAGGGCTCAACTGGCATATGATATATATATATATATATATATGTGTGTGTGTGTGTGTGTGTGTGTATTTTAGTCATCAATTTAACTATACCTTATCATCAGTTTAACCATAAAAATTTAAAAAGAGAGTTCCAGCATGAGAATCAGGGTTTTCTATAGTTTATTTTGGTTATAGGTACATATATACTCCAAACAATGTACGGAATTTAATCACTATAGATAAATCTTATGGTATATGTTTATTTATATTTAATTATTAATTGCATTAATAACTTGTTTTAAATATAATAATAATAACAATAATAATATGCACATCAATCATTTTGCTTTTCCCTGCTCCAATTAAATATTGAGTTCAGATTATTTTATGATTTGGCATGCCTCAACTTCACACCTTTTATAATATTTATCCAACATTTTTAATATGATTGCTTTTTAATAACTCCTTACTATTCATTTATTAATTACTACATATAAAACCATCGCCACTATGTTGGAAAAGTTTCACAAATTTCAAGATTAGAATTATATATATATATATATATATGTATATATATTAAAGTTTAAGTGAGATAAAAATATATATATTAACATGTATGTGTGTTTGCGCGCACTGATTTTGCTTTTTGATTGAGGGCTGGTCTCTTAATTGGAGTTCTTAAGTTCCTAATCCTGCCTGCTGGCCTCACAATCTGTAACATTCTTGATTGATTTTAGTTTCATAGAAAATTTGAAATACTTTTATGATCTCTATTTCTTGAATATTTTTAGAATTTTGGGTGGCAACAAAATTATCAATAAGATAATCTTATTTAATTGAGATTCTAAAAGGCCTTTTTGATCTTGATTTGTTGCAAGTGTAAATAAATTATGTTTGATTAATTGGGATATTTATTGATTTTTTCACTAAGATTTATTGCAAATTATTATTAAGCTAAATATACCGTTATAAATGGATGGGATATATATTTACACTCTTATTTATATTCACAATCTTAAATAACTCTCTACTTCTTAAAGATGATTTTATTATTATATTAACATAAATTATTTATATTTTTGACCATGTTGATAATTTACTAATTTTTATTATATGTCTATTTTCATTTACAATGAAACTTATGGTCTGGGAGCTATAAAAGACAAAAATAAAAAATTCAAAATAAAAATGTAGACTGATTCCTTGGTGCATATATGGTTGATCGATGATTACTGGCTAGGGTTTCCAAAATTATGTGGCTAGGGTTTCTAAAATTATCTTTTGAGTTCTACAATCCCTAACTCGAAATGATCTAATCGCGCACTTGATCACTCGATAAGTTCAATTTGGCAATAAATTAAATTAAAGTTTTATAAAAGCGACATTGCAATAAAATAAAACTAGGAGAAAGCGTTGACATTGATAAAGGCAGGGTTCCAAGTTGTAATTAGCAGGTGGAAAGATGACCAAAATGATTCCAAACAGATGACTATCTTCTCACGTTCTGACCTCAACTTTGGTCGGCTTTTAAACCCTAAAATACTTGTCATTACAGACGCAATTACTATTAATTAATCTCCACTTGTTGGGATTTATTCCTCCTCCCACATAGAGATGGCTGCACCCTCTTTGGATTTGCTCGTTAAACTTTGGTCTTTAGTCGCCGATAATATAAACTGACAATTTAATCACAAGATTAAGTCTAACTTGTGATTAAATAATAAGATTGATTGTTAAGAGCTCTTTCCAACTCAATTAGGTAAGAATAAGACGTAAGTTTAAACAATTTTTTATTTTATTTCATAAAATCTAAATCACCAACTCGAACTTCTAATAAGAAAAAAGATGTATGTTACTTAATTCAACTCTTTCAAAGGCGGTATTATCAAATAAAGTAAAACTTTGTGCCATTTAAATATGATTGAGTAGCGGTGTGCGTGACGACTCAATTCGTTTCGCTCCGATGGTATATTATATTTTGTGACCACCGAAAGGACAATAATAAAGCATGATAAGCCGTTGAAATTTTGTATTGATACGACTTAATTGGAAGCTAATTTTTTTTCGAGAGAGAGATTGGAAAGGCGGGCGAATGTGGAGAGCACATGAAAGTGATAGCATTTGTTTGGAAGTGGTCCAAATTGGAGGAGGGATTAGCTAGCTTAAGGGAATTGTTTAATGGGGAGGAAAGGTAATGGGATCCATTAGATTAAAGATAAAACACAATTAGAATTAATTAAGATAGTTGCACAACCTCCAAAGTTGCTTTAATTAATTAATTAAGTAATTATCTTTTCCTGAGATTAATTAATGAAGCTATGCACTTCGATTCTTGTTGAGTTTGACAAAATTGTTACAGTTTACACTTTTCATAATCACTTTCATTTTGTCTTTTTTCTTTAGATTAAAAGTAAATGTCCAAAATGATTATTGTTTTAGGAAAATTTTGGTAATTAATATTATGTAATTCAGGTGCTTATTTTGTTTTTATGTTTCTCTTGTGTTTGTTTCATTTATCTTTGTTTAATGAATTAAATTGAATTTCTAAAAGACATTTAAAGCTTTAACATTTTTAATTAACATCTATTTGTAATTTAAAATAAAATTCCCATTAATTTAACTCATTTTTGTCCTATTAAAACCATAACAATAATTACACACGTTTGTGATTCAATAATATGATCACACACACACACACACACACACACACACACACACATATATATATATATATATATATATTTCACATTTTCACATAAATTTAAGTTTGAAGGAAAGAGTTCTTAGAAATCCATCACAAGAAATTTAGTGGAAACATACATGGATTTATGTGAAAATAGCTTAGAAAAGTGATGTCGGAACATTAGTTGCATGTTGTAGGAGAAAATTTATTAAGTTTCATTTGCTTAGTTAATAGTTAATGTAACATTTAATAATTCTATTTGGACCGATTCTCCAACTACATTTATATATTTTAATTATTTCAGGTTTGGCTTCTATTTGGTTGGAACAAAACATCATAGTTAGTGTCGTTTTGCATCTGTCAGAAATAATCAATTGGTGCTTATATTCGTTCTTGAAATTTTCATATTTCCACCAAAAAAAGGAAAGAAAAAAAAACATACATTTAAAGTTAGTTTGTCCCATTAAATTAATACATGTACTCCCATGTCAATGTTGTTTGGTTGATATATATATATAGAAAGTATATATACATGTATAATGCATTTATAGTATCAAACTCGTAACATGGTCTTCAATTATTAAAACTATGAACGAGAATCTTGAAAGATAAATATATTTGGCAAGACTACTGATAATGATAATTGATTTAATACTTGTTTTCAGTATTTTTTTAATTAAAGTTTTTTTTTATATTATTATTATTATTGTTGTTGTTGTTGTTATATATATATTTTTTATTTGTGGGTTCGGGTTTTTGAAGTTAAAACTGTTGAAGTGATGTAGACCTGTGATACAACTGCAAGCAATCCAATCATTTGTAGAACAATCAGAACCATGAAATGCATATCACAAAGAGCGGTGGGTGTGGGGGTATTTGGCTGCTTGCTTCTTCTAGAAAATTATTTTTGTTTTGTAAAAGAAGTTGGAAATTAATAGTGGGATGTTTTAGTATAGCTTAGCGCCTAAGTCGTCGTCTAGATTTTGTTCTTACTTCTATTATACTGCATCGTGGTACGGATCAAATTCTTAGTTCAATTTTTTCTATTACTTTATCGGTTTTTTGAAATAATTTTTACATCTGCATCATGAATTATGAAATTCGGATCTAATTAGTCCAATCATAAATATATGAATTCATGGACCATGAATAAAATTAAATACCACAATCTCAATCTAAATCATATATTCTAAATTTAAATTTGAATTGTTAACTCATGAACTATGAAATATGAGATTTATAATATTAGTTGATGGATTTAAGTAGACCTTGTAGATGCACATTATTGGTGGAGTTGTGTTGCCAAAAACTGTGATCAATATTGTAATGAAAAAAATTATAATTTATAACAAAATTAATAAATTTTAGAAACTCATTATTCAATTAAAAATTGACTCACAGGTCATAATATGTTTATGTAACTAGCCCGACTATAAATTATGAACTCTAAATCTAGATCATGAACCATAAATCCAGATCATGAACCTACTTACCTATAACAAAATTAAGTAAAACTATTTTAATTTTTTGGACTATTTTAATTTTTTGGACAAAACATAAATGAAATTTGAAATAGATGGACATATGATTTCATGTGGCATTATTGTTTGAAATGGAACTCCATGTTTACCTGGAAAAGGTTTTTTTAACGCATAATAAATTTATATTTTTTTCTCTTTATTATACTTCTTTAGAAAATGAAAATGGTATAGATATCAAAACAAACAATACTTCTTTATTTATAGTATTATTGTTTAACTAAAAAATATTATTTTTTAATATGAAAAGTATTGCTACTGATAGTTACCTTAAAGAAAGTAGTAATATTTTTTAAATAAACAAATAATAATTTTCAATTAAAAAAATAATATTATAAATTAAATACATGATGCACTCAATGCATAAGAGTCTCGTTTTTATTAATTTGGTTGTGTTAGTATATGTTATGGTGGAACAAACTTGCCTTTAATAATGATATGAGTTAGTGTTGGGATATGGACAGTGGAGAAAATTGAAATTTATAATAAACAAAAAATAGCCTTATATACATACCTTAGAATAATAAAAGCCACTAATGAAACTAACAATATAGGTTAGCTTTAAAGTATTATATTATATGTCTTCAACTTCAAAAGATTGAAAAGAAAGACATGTGGGCTTAAAGTAACTCGATAAACTGAAAAAGTTGCAGAAGTTCATCACCTTCTATCTTTAACCTTTGAATATCAAAAGATACAGTATTATCTTTAGAAGAAAAAAAAAACCCGATATTTCATTCGTATTTCATCTTTTATTTTAAAATAATCATCATGCAATATATGTAAATCCGGCACCAAATTAAAATGAGAGGGATGAGTATGCGTTGGATTTAATTCTTAAGGGCTAAATAAAATAATATATTGAGGATAATTAATAAAAATAATATTTAAATTAAGTAGGAGTTTTCCATAAATTTGGGGCCTACTCCAGCGCCAAATTTAGATGACTCCCAACACTTCCATTTCTAGTCCTTCCCCCTACATTTTGCAGAACTATCTCGTTGAAAGATTCTATACACGTGTCCTTTTTCAACGTATTTTTTGTTCATTTTTTTTTTCGGATGGTAAATATTTTTTAGAATATGGGGTGTGAATCAAATCTATGTTTGAATTGAGATATTGATGCAAGTTCTTCCCTTCTGAATCAGATAGATTTATATCTGAAAGATGTTGACAATAAATTTTTTCAAAATTAATTATTTGACTCTGTATTTTCTATATTTATTTATAAAATTAATTTACTTATATTTTTAGCATTGTTTATGGATGTTCATGTATTTTTTAAATGAAGTTATTTATATTATTATAATATTAATAAAATTATATAGCCAAAGTATATTCGTCATCACTTGTGAAAGACATAAAAATTTGACAGTTGTATTGTATTCATGGAGACAAAAATATCTTGAGGAACTTCAGTACCCTCAATGTTTTGGCCATGGATCCAACTGACATTATGTGACATCGACACATATATCTATACTAATATAATAATAAAATAATTTAGATATAGCCCACTTATTTTTAGTTTTCAAAAGTAGAAAGTTTCTTAGAAAATGATGCGTCACTTTTTTATTAGCCAAAATATATTTTTCTTCTATTTAAAACAATGTATTTTGATTTATTATAATACACTTTTTTTTTTCAAATTTTTTTAACGTATAATATATCAAATTAACCATCTTTCACGATTTTATATTTTATACCCAAATCACATATATTGAAATAAAATATTAGATTAAAAAAATAAAATTATTTTTTCATTAATAATTTCGGTTATATTTGAATAGTTCGTGAAATCATTCCCATAGTATTTGGGTTGTAAATAAATATTAGATAATAATTTTATAAAATACTTTTGATTATAATCAATCAATTTATTAGATAAACAAAACTCTTATTTTAAAATTTAAGAAATATATAATTTTATTATAAAACTATATATGTTTACATGTGTAACTAATAATATAATAATTTTTTAAATATTTTTAAATATTGGTTTAATTAAAATTTTATAATAAATAGTTTTTATTATATATTTTTAAATATATTATAAATTATAAATTGTAAGTGGCAATGCTAGTTTATACTAATAGTGCAACCCTAAATATAATATACCTCCATCAGGTCTAGGGTGAATTGATTTGGGATGGAGATCAATGATTCATAGTTTTTTCAATATAAAAAATTTATCATAAAAGTTCATAATTTCTGCCCTCAAAATATGAGTTTTGTTTCTTAAAAGTGTGTGTATATATATTTGGCCAATTAGATAAAGATATCATCTTTTAAAACTCATATATTCTAATTTATACGATTTTTATTGATATGACTTGTTCAATTACACGTAACTTATTTGAGAAATTAAATTTTAAATTTTTTAACTTCAACTAATAAAACGAGATTTTAACTTATAGAACATAACTCTTTTTTTTTTTGTTTTTTTTTTTAACAAAAAATATTCTTGTAACAAGAGATCGGAAGAAATAATATATATTGAAGACAGTGCAACATTTAATTTCTTACATCTTAAATTTTTAATACATGTAATAAATTTACAAGTTACTAAAATAGCAGGGGTGTAATGGTATGCATTCTCTTCTCAAATGTGTTATATAATTTTAATTATATATATTATTAAATTTCACTAAAATTATTAAAAAAAATCATGACGGATCGACTTGGAGAAAGTCAATTAGTTTCAATACTTGTAGTACGGATTTATGTTTGGTTTCGTAATTTTCAAGATATAATATAGCATATTGTTTTTATTATAAATAACATATTTATGGTGTGCGTATTGTATTATAGTAAATAAATATATGAATAAGTTAAAAATATTTAATGATTTTAATTATAATATGATCCAATAAAAGTATAAATTCAATAATTGGTGTCTGAATTTATTAAATTAAATACACAAGATATAAGATTAATTATTCAGGGTCATAAATAAATAATAAAATATGAAAATACTGATCCAGATTGAAGAGGTCGCCCGGTAGACACGGTCTGCAGAGGACAGACCCAATTGTTTTGTTCCAATTTCCCATGATCCACATGCTCTCTCTCTCTCTCTCTCTCTCTCTCTCTCTCGCCACCTCGGCTTGTCCAGTTTCTTGTTCTTGTCTGCATTTCAAACGTCACCGTTTACCCTGTGTACTTGAGCACAACAATGAGCCCCTGTTTTTGAGGAATCTCCAAATTCTATTAACCTTTCTTACATCCATAAATGTATTTATTGCTTTGGTTCCAATCAAAATTATATTGCAAGTGAATGCAGTAACGGGTGACCTGCTTCTATGGTTTGAATCGTAATTGGAGATTATTTTGATATATAATTAAATTATTTTTAGGGGTGTTTGAATCGACAATTAATTTGTCATTTTAACTAAATATTAAATTATTTATTTTTAAATGGATGGTTGAGATTAGACGATCGTTTAAAGATAAATGTTAGAGATCATTTGGCCGTTGATGAAAATGCGCATTTCAAACCATAAGCGACATCTTGAATTCAGCATTGCAGGTTTCGACGGTTACAAATTAATATAAGGACAAAGAAAAATTACAAATTACTAGAAGAACAAAAAAAAGTAGTGTGTAAAGGATTCTTCTAACCTAATTGTTGAATTCAAAATCGTAACTGAAACCATACTCCTATTGGTTCAGTTGTGTTTTCATAATTCTAAAGTACGTATATCTTTTTTTTATAAAAAAATGTAACTGTTAAAGAAAAATGACAAAGAAGCTTTCTAGAAATTTTCTAGATTAATTGTAATTGAAATATAAAGAAATACCGAACTATAAAAAAACAGATGACTTTTTGAGAGATTATAAAAGTAAAAAATTTGAATGACGATAAATGATTTATATATTTACTTTTTTACCATAAGAAATAAAAGATTAACCTAAACTGTTTTTGTAATTTTCCTGACTTTGTAGTTTGATACTACTTTGTATTTCATTTGATACATATTTTGTGTGATCATATATTATATCCTTAAATGATATCCACCTAATTGTATTCTTCTTATAGTTGCATATGGTACATATATGCATAATAAAGTATAGTATTATCAATATGTTTACATATCTATATATATAATATAAAAGAGTGACTCCTTAGAGTATTGGAGGCGCCATATATTTGATTTACTGTATTACTTTTTTAACTAAAAATATTATTTATTTATTTGAAAAGTATTACTATTTTTTAAAAATGTTAAATAAATAATAATATTATTTTACTACATAAATAGTATTTTATATTAGATTGCATGTACAAACGACTGCTTATAAGTATTTGCGAACATAAAATTTTCTACGAACAAAAAAAAAAAAAAGTAAAGAGGATTTCATGGTCAAAAGACTGAAAATTATACAAATTCATATCATATGTTTATAGTATTCCATATTTGGAAACCCCCTCCAGAAAAACATTTCCTGTTATAAGTTTAATGTGGGAGTGTATGATCAATCATTAATTTACACCTCATCCTTCTTGATTTGATGGAATGACATTTATATCTATTTTATGTGATAAGCCTCCAATAATGTAGACGGCGTTGTTTGACCACACTTATTTAAAAGCTGGAGTTTTATTTAAAAATAAAATAGTTATATTATTTTTTTATTTTATTAGTTTTTTGTAGCGGAATTAGTAACTATTTGATTGAAAATAATAACATAGAAGAATCTTTTACATATTTTCTATTATTATTTTTATTTATCATTTCACTATAGTAGTCCTATAATGGTAATAAAAATATCGATAAAATATGAATTTAAATATGTATAAGCATACATGATCATCCGTTCCTAAAAATAATAGAATTGCTGTGAATTTTTTTCGATTAAAGCAACTCCATTGTTATATTCAAGATTTGTGGCGATAAAATGACATTGCTAGTTGCGGGTGTTACTACACACGACAAACGAGGATTGAGTGGTTGATAAGTCATTATATTTAATTGTTTATTTTAGGTTTAAATGTAGAGAAAATCAAAATCTTCTAAAAATTGTAATTAAAACATAACTTTTAGGATTTACTTTCTTTCACCATTTCAAAAAAATATATCACAACTCTTTTTCACCATTTCAATTTGAATTGCAACTAAAATTTGCGGATGACGTCATCTGCCACGTCATTTTGAATCGGTGGTAGGGCATTTTTACCAAGTTCTTCAATGTTAAAAAGATATTTTCATAAAATTATAAATTTATTAACTATTTTATCAATAGTTCAAAGTTATGGGGTATATTATTTTTTTAAATTCTCCTATAAAATAATTATTTTTGTCTCATTAAACTTCAATCTTCGTGGTATCAATCCCTGTGTAAAAATCAAAATCCATGAAAAAAGAAAGGATGTCTTAATTTTCCTACCTAAAAATTAGTCCATACTTACTTTGTATCTTACAAAATAACTCATGAACAAATAAATGCATATGAGATGCACTATGCATAAACTATGCACATAATAATGATTTTTTTATATGGAGAATGTAAATTGTTTACATATATAAGGTGCCTCTATAATTAGCGCATGTAGTGCACGCACTAAAGACGCAAGTTAGGTATAACGTAAGTTTAGTCGACTAATGTATTATATATATATATACATATATATATATATATATATTGTTTTTGCATTCAAAATTTTTAAAGGTTATAACTTTTTCGTGTCAACTTTATTTTGTTATGAAAAATATATAAAATTATTTTTATTTTCAAGATCTTCAATTTAATATTCATATTGTATATATAAAAATATTAGTTTTTAAACATAAAATACTTTTGATTAGATTAATTGTGGTATTCTCTATATTTAAAATATTTTTATATAGAACAAAAATTTGAGATAATGAATTTTTTTTTTGAATTAATAAACTTATTTGATTTCAAATTTACTTTTTTATATAGTATAATTATTTGGTTGTTTGAATTATTTTGTTGTAAGTAGATTGTAAAAAATGATACAATTTTGTTAGGTTTGTATTAATGCCTGATCCGAAAATAGTTATATTTGTTAATATGAGATTTATTAATCTAATTAGTTTTTTTTTTTTTATTGAAAAGTATATTGACCATAAAAATCACAAGAACAAAATATTTGAATATACTTATTTATTTGTATAAATAAGCTTATTAATAACAAACAAATGTAATTATTAAAATATATAATTTTATTTTATTATTAAAATATGTAACACTGTTTCAAAAATATATAATTATTATTAATATCAATAATTTTTAACTATTAGATTATAACAAATATTATCAAACATATAATGCAAGAAAGAAAATTATTATAATAACTTACACATATTGTCATTCATTGGCCACACATTTGCATGTTATACACTTAAGAAATACGATAAATTTAAATTTAAATTCTCTATTTTATTTTATATTTTATTTTAAAATTTATTACTTTTAATATGCATTATTTGTTAATTAGTATATTATTAAAATATGTATAATTTTTATTAATTATTTTAAATTACAAAATAAAATAAGAAAATTCAAAAGCCTTAAAATCTGCCTTGGAAATTAGGACAAAATTGAAATTCACAATCCTTTCAAGTCATCCCACTTTTCATGCGTGAAACTGCCAAACAGGTGATGAGGGTTTTCTTGACAGAGGAGAGAGAAGGAGGGCCCCATTACCACCGCCCATGCGGCCATGCGCACGCTGTCAATTTACCCAGATGCAACCCTTAACCTTAACCCCCACCCCTCCCCCACCACCCCATCCAATCCTCACTATTTCTGACCTAACCCTAACCCCTCAAAAATACGTAGCCCCGAAACATAAAAACTTTCAACATCCTCTCTCTCTCTCTCTCTCTCTCTCTCTTTAAGAACCCCAAAAGCAACTAACAATAGAAGCTCAGGAACGAGATAGAGAGGCATCATCACATGAGGATAGGGCAAGAAGGGATGCTTAATCCAGCTGAAATCTTGATGGTAGATGTTCACTCCACAATTTCTATCCAGTTCTTTGCTGGTGAAGGCTGAATAGTTAACTCCCGTTCGATTCTTGCTTCAAATTTCCAACAAGAATCTTGCAAGAATTCCCAATTATCAGGTTTTGGACAAGAACTTTTCGCCCCTCTCAATTTTCTTCAAGATTTTGTGTGTTGTATAGAATTCAGTGGACGTAGTAGAAGAAACGATGGATCAGCTAGCTCACGGCCGCCCTCTGCCGCCTCCCTTCCACACCAGAGATCTTCAGCTCCACCACCACCAGTTCCAGCAGCAGCAGCACCACCACCACCAGCAGACGAATCCAGAAGACGAGCAAAGTGGAAACAGCAACCACGCCCTCAGCCTAAAGCGGGATCGCGACGAAAGTTACGGCATTCCTAATGAGGAAGACCGACGAATAGACCACCTTGCCACTTCCGACGGCAAAGACTCCGGCCAAGCTCCGAGTGATTCAGGTGAGGTCACACGCAGGCCTCGCGGCCGCCCCGCCGGATCGAAGAACAAGCCCAAGCCCCCCATCATAATCACTCGAGACAGTGCGAATGCACTCAGATCCCATGTGATGGAAATCGCCAACGGCTGCGATATTCAAGAAAGTATCTCCACGTTCGCCACACGGCGGCAGAGGGGAGTCTGCATCTTGAGCGGCAGCGGCACCGTCACCAATGTCACACTCCGGCAGCCCGCTTCGCCTACTTCAGTTCTCACTTTACATGGAAGATTCGAAATTCTTTCCCTTTCCGGCTCCTTTCTTCCGCCGCCAGCACCACCAGCAGCGTCGGGACTAGCCATATACCTGGCCGGCACACAAGGGCAGGTTGTGGGAGGAACAGTGGTGGGTCCGCTGCTGGCCTCCGGCCCGGTGGTGATTATGGCCGCGTCGTTTGGCAACGCAGCGTATGAGCGGCTGCCAATAGAGGAAGAAGAGGCGGCGGTAGCGCCGACTGGCAGCGGCGGGCAGCTAGGGTCGCCGGGGATTGGGGGGCAGCAACTGATGAATGATCCGAACCCGAATCTGTTTCAAGGAACACCTCCAAATCTGCTAAACTCCGTCCAACTACCGGCTGAAGCGTATTGGGGCACAGGCCGCCCTCCATTTTAAATAAATTAACAAGAAAGATCGACGAAAACCCTATGGTTAATTTTTCTTCTGATGACATTACTTTCAGTAGTAACGTTCTTGCAAACCATTTTGCATTAATTCTTCTTTCTTGATAATTTCTTCTAAGATTAATGTCTATTTCTCATCTGTTTTACTTGAGTTCATGATATCTGGTGTCATCTGGTACGTAATTAAATTAGAGGGGCGGCAGCTTTAGATTGAACAAAGATGTACACATTCATGAATTCGCTGTGGTTACATTTTACGAAGATAAACAGCTTCTTCAAACACTGCTACTCCCTCCTTCATTTATCACAAATAATAGTAACTAAGTAGCATTTTCATTAAAATTGGTGGTTCAGAACTGCTGTCATACTATAATGGTGATGCGGAAAATCCTAGGTGGGCAGTGAGAAGAATGTAACCGGATGTAAATAGGGTTAATGTGATTGATGAACAGAGAGGTATGGGGTTAACATTCCGCCTTGATTTCTTGTTTAATTTGACTGCGTTTTTGTTTGGGTCAGAGACATGAATATTGGGGACTGGGTTACACGTGCACAGCTCTGAACTTAGCTCCTTTCCGAGGCACAACTAACTCTTCCACATTCAAAAGCCAGCAACAAACAGCAGGGATTAATGCAGATGCAGATAAAGTTTCCACCTTTAAAGCTCTCTCTCTCTTGAAAGTGCACTCTGAGGTGGGTAATCTGTTTCCAGTCTTGATTCACTGCACTAACTCTATACATACTGTACCTATGTGCTACACCATTTCGATACCTTGGTCATATATATGAGTCCTCAGATTCTACTGCCATACTCTCACTTCACATGCAGTAACCATTTTTAAATACAACTAAAATATAACCAATAATAAATTTAACAAAAACTGAAAGAAATGTCAAAATTATATTTAGTTAAAATTTGGATTTTTTTTCTGTAAAATACATTAACGTTTACTAAAAGCATTCTTTTACGACTGCCATATGTATTTAGTTCAAACTTAATTCGATTATCTTTAATTTATTAGACAATTTTAAATATTTATCTTAATATTTTTTTTAATTTACCCGTTACATAATATAATTCCATTTTCATTTTTTAATTTTTTTTATCATATTTAATTTGTTAACTCGATTTAAAAAGCAAATATTTGGGATACGACTCTTCTTGAATTCTTTAGTTAATTTTTAGAACATACTCGGTTTTATAGATGACTTTATTATATTATAATTCTAATTCTTTAATTAATTAAATGGTTATCATATATTTTTTGGAATCTTGCATTTTATTTTATTTTATTTGTGATTTCTATTGTAAATTTATATTTACTATTTTTTTTAGATTGTTGGTAAATTTAAATTGATTAAATAATTTTATGAGTTTAACGCATGGTGAACGTCAAATTACCAAATGAAGAAAAAAAAAAGAAAAAAAATGATTTGGTTTGAGATTCAGACAAAATTAAATAACTATAAAAGAGAAATATAAAAATCAATTTCTCAAAAATGCAATGACTTTTACTCAACCCTAAATCTGCTATGGTTATTGGTACGATCTAACAACACATTTCTCCTTACTTATTTAACAACAAAGATACTATTAATTTTATATCATTTCGATTTTGTCAATAAACAATTCTAAATATGATATTATAATTTAATCTACGAACAACTTTAAGATTAAAAAAGCCACCAATCATACTAATGTTATTTTCCACAATTATTAGAACAATTAAAAAATGCAAAATTGACATTTTAATTAATAATACATCATATTGATAATTGAACAATGGACCCTATTGTGCAATCACCAAAACAAGATTGTCAACAAACATGAAAGATATAGAAATAATAAAATAACAAAAATAAACACTTAGGATCTCACAATACTAGAAGAACCAAATCATTGATTATCCCTTAGTCGGTGAAATAAGTTTTACTTTCCATAAAGGTTGCAAAAAATCTCAAGAGAAAAGAGAAGATTATGAAATCAGTTTTACATTGTGAATAGAATATGTGAAATGCACCAAAAGAAGTCCTACATAACATTAGTTTATACATATGTGTTTGTCCCCTAAATTCTTGCACTTTTACTCCTATTAAAACTATAAAGAAAAGTTAATAATTATTCTTTGGAGAAAAGAAAAATAAGGGCCACTTTCTTTTTTTTTTTTTTTTTTTTTTTTTTTTTTTTTTTTTATAAAAAAATACTCGCTTTTAGATCTTAAATTGAGACGTGCACACACTTTATGCAAAGTCTTAGTTTATTAGTCTGATAGCAAGGCAACGCGTGCCCACACTAATTTTACAAATCCACCAACCTGATTTATGTTCGAGATATACTAATTCGTCCGGTTATCCTACACAATCTTAATCTTATTCTAAAAATTAGGCATAAACATTATGATAATTCAATTATACATGGAATATGCATCTGATCAATATTCATATTAAAAATGAGTATATGATTAAGAAACCATCTAATGTATATATGAAAGCAATATCCTTATAATGTACTTGATATATTATCAAGCTTATTCTTGCTAATTATTGATATTTTGGTGAAGTTTTAGTAAGAAGAACGTATATAAAGAGAATACTTTTGTGATGTGGTATCTCTACGTCGTGCGTTTTTATATTATGATAAAGAAAATATTGAAATATTTGATAGATTGTGACTTGAAGCTATAAAAAAGAAAAAATATTGTGTAATTGGTGACGACCTGACATAGTTGTATGGAACATTTATGGTGGGATGAGAGACAATTTATGGTGTACTTGTCCTGTGCAATACACGGTAGTTATTTTGTTTATATATTTTTTTCTAAAATTTATGTTAATTTATTTTGTGCTATATAGTAATTTTGTATTAAAATAACTATTGTATTGTTGAATTCTTGTGTTTTTTATTTTTTTAAAATATATAGTTTTTATAATGTGATCATAGATTCCTCTAACTTTTTCATGATACGAATTATCATTTATATATAACACATGCGTGTGTGTGTGTATATATATATTGTATATATAATCGACCTTTCTGCATCGTGGGAGCAAGTTTTAGCAGGAAAATCATTAGTTTTTAGTTTTAGGCATTCATTTTGTATTTGAAAATGAAATTAGATCATGCTTTATTGAAAAGATATATATATATATATAATACAACAACGACGACAATAATAATAATAATAATAATAATAATAATAATAATAATAATAATAATAATAATAATAATAATAATAAAAAAATAAATTGATGTTTTAAAATATCTGTCATCATGTTTATAGTAGGATATTGGATTGTAATTTTATTGAAGAAAAAATAAAATCTAGTTTATTTGAGGAAAAAATCAAATGCATTAATAATTCAATGTCAAAGAGATGAGAGGAAATTTTGATGATGTTTTTTAATTGAAAAAAATATTAATGCTAAAATTTAATGCAACAAAATATATTGATTGATCATATTTTATTATAAAAAATAATTAAAGTATTTCTATAAAAAAAAATATTTAACTTATTTCAATTTGCTCAAACCTAATACAAATAATTGAGCCCATAACACTCATATCCAAGCAAATATTTATCCAACAACTACTCTAATTTTTAACTTTAATCTCATTTTAATATATATATATATATATAATAGGAGAGTCAAGTTAAAGATCAGAAAATAAAAATTAATTTAATATATTATGCATTAAAAATAAATTATTAATAAGAAAGTTATTTGTCAGAAAAAGAAAAGGGCGAAAAAATAATTTCTAAAATATAATGGTAAAATCGAAAAAAAAATTATATCTTGAACGTCATTAATTAGAAACAAATCTATTCATTTAAAATCGTAGTCGATTGTGTGCTTATGTTTATGTAATACTAGTTTTGATTGTTTATTTTCAATAATATGTTAATATAAATATTAAAAATATGAATAATTCATTACTATTTTGTTGAGAATAATGTAGGTGATAAACATCTACATCTCAATAAAATTATCATAGTTTTGTTACCAGGTCGACACCCCCCCCCCCCCCACACATGAAGTTCTTTATTGCTATAAGGGTACTTTTGTAACTTCTAATATTATTAATAAATCAAAATAAATATACTAATTTTTAGAAGTACTTGAAGGATTTTTAAAACTATGGATGTATTTTTTCATACTAGCAATAAAGTTATTATAAAAAAAATTCAAAATATAAATAACAAAATACGAAAGTTATGATGTAATTATATTAAATTATTCATTTTTAATGTTAGGATATAATTGAATTAATTTAATGGTTTTATGAGTATCACTAGTAATTTATAATTTAAATTATAAAGTCAAAATTAGTTAATTGAGGTTCTAAATAAAATTTCTGACTCCGCCGCAGATCTTTACAATGTGTTGTGATATCCGAAAATACATATGCAGTCTTTGCAAGTGATGTTTTATATTTCAATTTTCTTCCAAAGTTTGCTACTGCATATTTTTAAAATAAAAATACATAATTAATTATTAAATTAATAAATAAATTGCATAAATAGATGAATCAATTTTGCCCCTTTGCTTCTATAATATATATTCTTTTTTTTCTTGACAAGTGTTTTATAATTTATTGTTATATGTCGTTATTTAAAATTATTATAAATTAAAAAAAAAAAATTCTTCAACTAACCGCAACTCATGTTGGTTTTTTGCTGATTTTTTTTTAATATTGTTGAATTTTACTAAAATTAACATTAATTTTTTTGTTTCAATTTTTTTTTTTTTTTTTTTTTTTTTTTTTTTTTTTTTTATGTATGATGTATCCAATTAATCATTTTTCGTGATCTTAAATTGACACAAATATTATTTATATTATAACATAATATTATATCTATAATATGAAATATTGTATGAGTTAAATTATTTATTTTTATTTTCATATATGTGTTGTAATTTTTACTAAAAAAATTAAATTAGAAATATTTAATTTTTTTTAAATCCATTGTTTTACTTATAATATATGAAATTAATCTTCGTATCATGATATATAATTTGACACTAATAATGCATATATTATAAAAAAATATTAAGTTTAAAATATGAAATTATTTTTATGATGATTGGGAGTTGGATTTGAATAAATAGTGAATTAACTCTTATATGAATTTGAGCTACAAACATAAAAATATTAATTTTTTTATAAAAATAAAAATATTGTATTGTTTACTTTCATAATTTATTGTCTCACCTTAATATCTTTTAGTGAGTTGAAATATTTATTTTCAGTTTTAGGAATTACAATGGGATAACCAATTTGTATTAGGTTTGAGCTAAAAAATTTACTTTGAAATTTTGTGTATTTATTATTTGCAAGAGATAAGTTATGAGAAAATAATAATATAATACAATATAAGATAACGAAATTATATTTTAAATTGAATAAAATTTATTAAATTATGAGTTGTGTATATTTTTATAGTAACAATAATATAATTTCACCATGCATTATTAATTTAATAAAAAATATTCTATATCTTATATCGGATGAAGGATCAATTTAACTAAAAATAAAATATTGATCTCACCCTCCTCTTATAAATCAATTTTCCAAAAGTGGTATATGAATCATAGTTATACGAATTCTTTATGTTGAATATACATCAAATGACATAAAAAATTAGTCGTTAATAAGACTTTATTTATTTTCTTGTATCCTATAGATTGATATTTCAATCCATTATTGCCTAATCATAAGCAAGTAAAATGACTAGTTCGTTCTTAGTGATCCTCCTATACCCGTAAAATTTAGTTATAGAATTTGCATATTTTGATAGTACTATTTATAAGACTTTAACGAGAAAGTATCATCAAATATTACAGAATAAATAAATTATTTTACTACGTAATAAATAGTAAAATTGACAAAAACATTGAATTTGAAAAGATTGGCAAAACAATTGTACTGGTAAAATAAACTGGTGCCCCATATTATATCCGTTCTTTACGGGAAGCCTGATTGTTCTCATATCACTTTATTCACATCCATTCTTGTATCCATTTCTGCACAAAACAATATGAACTAAGCAACTGCGTCATCTGTCACATAGGACTGCAACAGTTTATGGCTGAGAAGTTTTTTTTTTTTTTTTTTTTTCCAGAAGTTGTATGGGCCTCGGGTGAATTTTTATTGCCTGTATGGCAATGGGTGCATGATCCTCTCTCTCTCTTCCCCTCCCTCTCTAAAACTGGGTGGAACCTTGAATTTGTCTGCAATACTCACCCCAGCCCACAAGCCCATAGTAGCGGCGAGCGAAAGGGGAGCAGCCTAAACGTAAAAACGGTGTTGTGGGATAACAATACAATCCCCGTTGGCTGAAAGATTGTGTAGTTGTCGCAGTACTAATTGTAGTGCATCATTATTTATGCTTCTGGCTTCTTTTTGCATCAAGAAGAAAGGCAATAGAGAAGATGATTGTTCCTGCAAGCATCACACCAAAGTGAGGCCTGATTGTCATCCGACATTTTTCTTGGATCATTTGGTTAGGTTTAATATGAATTCCATTTTGTTTGTATAAGATTTTATTATTCTCCTTCATAATAATTTGTAGTTCTCAATCATGCCGTTGAATCTTAAATTCAACAACTCATAAAATACAGTAAACTTATCAAATCGAACTAAATTGGCCCAATCATATTTCGAACCTAAAAATATATTGTGCAATCCATCTCAAGAATTAGGCTTTTCCGACCAATTTTGGTACCTATGTGAAACCAATATTTGAAATCAACCCTAGCTCCTAGCCAAAATCATGCTTCACAAGGACAAAATTATGGATAGCTGAATCTGACAAAGATGTTAGTGATGGATAATGTAGGAAAAAATAAAAAAGGTAAAAGTCTAGTTTTTAGAAGATTATGTGCTACATATAGGAGACTTCACGGCAGGTGAAAAATCTGGACATAACCGGTACAAGAAGTCATCCCCCAAGTCTAAATATAGTGGAAATTAATATTGAAAAATGTCGAAAACTATTGTATAATATCGACAAATTCTTTGGAAAATTACCTATATATTTATCATTAACTATAACTGATGATTTTCTAGTAAGGTAATACTTCTATACACCTAGGTGTACTGTGTAATCAGACTAAACATTTAATATAATATTACTTGTTTAGTAGAAGTTTCACTTGTTATCTCAAATTATTATTTGTTATCCAAAAAAGTATTGTTTTTTTTATTTTAAAATATATAATAATCTTTTAACCTAAAAATATTAATAATATACTTAAAAAGTAATAACTGAATCGCACATTATGCACCAAATACACAAAAAATTTACTTTTTCATATATTTCTTCAACTCAGCGGCCTTATTTAGAGAAAAGAGCGGCAAGAAAAATTTATGAGCAAAATCAAGCTGAAAAAAAAATTGAAATATAATTTCTTTTAGATAAAAAGTATTAGCTTATACTGCTAATACTTTTTATGGGTAGGGTTATATGGATGAATACTAATTCATCCAAACTATAGTTCTGAAAGTTATTTTATTTGAGCTCGATTAATCTAATCCTATATTTTTTTACCAAAAAAGAAAAAATTGACATCTATTACAAATATTATCTTATACAATTTCAAAATAAATAAAAACTTTACCCTATCATTTTATTTATGCTATTTAAAATTTTTATTGATACACAGGCTCCATCTTAATCATGAACAAACAATAGTCCAATGGTCCACTTTTTACCTTACCAAGAAAGTTCAATATTTGTCTAATTTTGAGGAGTATTGTGCAGTGAGTCCATCGAAGCCAGAGGGGCCATTTTATCATAATACCCATCATCACAAACAACCAAGCCAGAGGGGCCATTTTTCATAATGCATTTCCATGTTATGTTCACTTATTCTAGATTGTTCTTTATTTATCTATAGAGTAATTGTTAATGTTTTCCTATTTATTTTTTAAATTATAAATATTTTAATCAAAATAGAGAAAGAAAAAAAGAAAAAAAAAAAAAAGACAAGACAACAAAGCTTTTGTTGGATGAGATATTTATGTGGCCCTTTATCTAGTTTGGCATGTATCAAGAAGCACCGTATAAAACAATCACCTCTCACCTTCCCTCCTCTTCCATGTAATAAAAGGTTATATTTTTTTAAATATTTATCAATACAATATTATCGAAAAAAAAAAAGAAGACAAAATAACCCCAAAATATACAAAATTGCTTAGCCAACAAAATAACCAAAAATAGGAAAGGACAATTATTTGGTGCAGCCTTATGTCAACTATCGTGCTTATCAACATTACACGAGCAATTATAATATTAAAATACACCACCGCTATGGATAGTTCTATTCATTTGAACTCTCGTCAAATCTCAATGCTAAATATGGTATGTCGTATTTGAAAGTTAAAAGACAAAATTATGAATATTATAAAATAAACAGTATATTCATAAACAACCTTTTTCTTTTGTCGTTCGAACTCTATTACTTTTATCCCTAATTTTTAAAAATTGTTCTCTCTTTTCTCCACATTCATCTTCCAAGGTACGAATAGGGGTAGTTCTGAAAAAAACAAAAGTGAAATATTGCTAAAATATAATAAATTAGTAATAATCTCAACACCTTAATTAAAACGTGAATCAATAGTATTATAGTGTTACCATATTAGACAAAACTTATAAACAAAGGAGTGGGTCCACCCGGTTTTATTAGCTAGAGAGTTCTTGGCTACCTCCACAATAAACTTCTCTCACTCTAATGGATTTGTTTCTCCGGCCAATAATCATATCCATGGCTGTAACCTTTGTATCTGGCATTCTGATTGTTCGACTACTCGCCAGAAAAAGGTACCATCCGGTGGGCGGCAGCATACTGAACCAGCTGCTGAACTTCACCAGATTGCACGATTACATGACTCATCTTGCGGCCAAGTACAGGACTTACAGACTGATCGCCCCTTTCCGAAGCGAGGTTTACACGTCCGACCCCGCCAACGTCGAGTACATACTCAAAACCAACTTCCTTAACTATGGCAAGGTACGTTGCCACCCACGGTATTATATATGTTGCTTGGTTTAAAATGGTGTGTCCTCTCGATCTAATGACTTGTTGCTGCAGGGATGGTACAATTACAGCATTCTGAAGGATTTATTAGGTGATGGCATATTCACAGTTGATGGTGAAAAATGGAGGGAGCAAAGAAAAGTATCAAGCCTTGAGTTTTCTGCCAGGGCTCTAAGGGATGTTAGTAGCGTAGTTTTCTGCCAAAATGCAGTAAAGCTTGGCAACGTTGTGTCTGCGGCTGTGGTTTCTAATCAACCTATGGATATCCAAGTGAATATCCTTAGCTAGCTATATGTTTGTAGGTTTTTCAATTTGAAACTGATTGTGATCATCATCTTTGCAGGACCTTTTTATGAAATCAGCTCTTGATTCGATATTCAGAGTGGCGTTTGGATTCGATCTAGACAGCTTGAGTGGTTTGAATGAAGAGGGTGTGCGATTTAGCCGTGCTTTTGATGATGCGAGTGAGATTACTGCCTGGCGATACGTTGATATTCTGTGGAAGATCAAGAAAGCCTTGAATGTTGGTGCCGAAGCGAAATTGAAGGAAAATATTAGGATAATTGATGAATTTGTGTATAAGCTGATCCATAGCAAGATCGAACAAAGGCAAAATGATTCTGTAGGCTGACAGTTCTTTTTTTTTTTTTTTTTTTTTCCTTAGTTTAAAGCATTTATTTGTTCAGACATTAATTTCTTGGTCTTGTGCTTGTCAGGTGCATTTGAAGAAAGAAGACATTTTGTCAAGATTCTTGAAATTGTCTGAAGCTGATCCCAAGTACTTGAGAGATATAATATTGAACTTTGTAATGGCTGGTAAAGACACAACAGCAACAACTCTGTCCTGGTTCTTTTACATGATGTGCAAGCACCCTGTCTTACAGGAAAAGACGGCGCAAGAAGTTCTAGAAGCAGCAGCCTCAAATGGGGTCGTAAATATTTCAGAATTTTCAGCCAGTTTGAGTGAAGAGGCTTTGGAGAAGATGCATTATCTTCATGCAGCATTGACAGAGACCCTCAGACTTTATCCTCCAGTTCCTGTGGTAAGGAAAAACACATTCATTTGAAACCCACTGTTGCGTTTCTTATGGAGCCAAATTCAACACAAATTACTCGTACTAATACTGCTTTATCTCAGATTACTCCCACAGTGTTTCATCTCATATACCACACACTATATGCATATGTATTAACCAAAACATTTTTGATACTTAGGACCCCAAAATGTGCTTGTCGGACGACACAATGCCGGATGGTTTCCAAGTGAAGAAAGGGGACGCAGTGGCGTACCAACCATATGCAATGGGAAGGATGAGATTTATATGGGGTGATGATGCAGAGCAGTTCAGACCGGAGAGGTGGCTGGATGAAAAGGGTTGCTTCAGACAGGAGAGCCCCTTCAAGTTTACGGCTTTTCAGGTTAGTATTGTTACAACTTGTGCGAAGATTATAATGTAATAATTCCAAGCCTGTTCATTACATTTTGTAAATCAAACAGGCCGGGCCGCGAATCTGTTTGGGGAAGGAATTTGCATACAGGCAGATGAAGATACTGTCAGCTGTTCTGCTGAGATTCTTTGTGTGGAGATTAAGTGAAGAGGGAAAGGCAGTAAAATACAGGACAATGATCAACCTTCATGTTGATGGGGGGCTCTGGGTTCGTGCACAACCCAAGCCAAGCCCTGTGATTTCTTAAGGTGCGCACAATTAGGTGTCGTTTTGGTTGAAGCAATAAATGTTGGTGAAGCTATATCCAATCCTCTTTGTACCTTTTTTTTTTCTTTTTTAATGTTGATGTGAACTATAGTTGTGTACGATACCACAATTGATTTTTTTTTTTCAATTAAATTTGGGTATAAATAGTTTTATCTCATAAAGTACAATCGAAATTGTTGATATTGTTATTATATACATAGGGCTAGTTTGATAGTCATGACAGGGGTGATTGTTTAATTATATGCCTTTATCATATGTTTGGTAGCCATGATAAAAGCTCGGATAAAGACAAGCTCGTGTCAATTTACTGTAGCTCTGTGACAATCTGTACATTTTGTCAAGTTTATATTCCACTCAGTTTGAACAACAACTAAGATTTTTTTTATTCCCAAAATACCCTCCTTTGGAATCTTTTTTTCTTTTTGGCATTATGATTTTTTTCCCATTTGCTAATTTTTTTTTCATATACTTGTTATCAGTTTTTGTGTGCGTGAGAATGTGTATCTTTTATATATTGATGTGTGAGAGAAAATAAAAAATGAATATTCATAAATTCATTTGTATATAAATAAATAAATATATATGACATAATATGTTAGAAATATGGATATATTATATATACATTAGAGTTGATTTCGTGTGATGTACGGTTTGTAATATATTTAAAATATAAAATAAAAATATATTTATAATATAATTTTCTGTTAATCAATATTTAAGAGTATTCAAAATATTTTATTATTTAACTCATAAAGATATGTAATATTAAATTTTTATATAAAATTATATATTCCTTCCATTCCAAAATAAAAAACTTGTTTGTATAATAAATTGATTAACTATATAAAAATTAAATTATTTAGTATTTTTATAAAAAATAATTATTTAATATTTATTTGCCGTTCAAATTCATTACAAATAATTCAATACAAAAAAATATATAATCTCAAATATTCAACGAAAATAGTTTCATTTGTTGCATCTAAATATTTTATTTTACCTGTGCGATATAGGTATAAAATTAAAGATTATAAAAAAAATAATTAACAAATTAAAATAATATATTACCAAAAAAGAAGAAAAATAAAATTCAACTAATCAAATTTGACATATTATTTTGAAAAATATTGCTTTTTTTGAAAATTAAAAATAGGCGAAAAAATATATAGACTATTTTATTTTTATATTGGTGGGTGTGTATATATAATTGTGAGTGGGGACACATGGATTAGGAAAAAGGAGAGCAAAATTTAGACATATGCTTTTCTAATAATGTAGGGTAGAAAATATATATTTTTTCTTGTGGGGATATAAGAGTTATTTTAATTATTATCTAAATTACTAAAATGAGTACCAATTAGGTTATTGATTATAATATAAAATATTAACACACTTATCAAACATAAAATAAATTTCTTCTCATGCTATACTATCTCATTATTAATTTATCTACCCTAATCCAAGCACATCTACTAAACTAGCCCATAATGTATACTATAAACTAAAATATAAGATTAAATAGCATTTATAATAGAGAATTTATAAAAAAATTATAAAATATAGAATTATATTGTACATGTTGCCTAATAATAATTACTTTATCAAGTAATAAAAGAAATCAATCTATACCAATAAATACAAATCAAAATCTAAGTATTCCTCCAAGGACATGACTCTTGCATGTAAAAGGTTTGAACTTCTCTTTCCCACCCTCTTTCTTGCTCTTCTTTTCCTCCTCCACCACTGCCTTCACCAGCGCCCCATCTAGCAGCAATCCCCTCCCCATGAACGGCCGAAACACCTTCCTTTCCTCCTCCTTTTCGCCGCAATCAACCACCTTCTTCGTGATCTCTGGCTTCGGCTCCTTGCAGTCCAACGGTGGCACAAATTCCAACTGGCAATCACTTCAACTGGCAATCACTTCCGGTCAAAGAGATCGACCGTAACATTATTTGGATCAGTCAAGCCTACAATAAAAATATTTTTCCGACTGAAATCTTTATTGTAAAGTTTTTATATGCACTCCCATATATAATAGAGTACATACACATACACATACACATATAATATCTACAAATATATAATGTAACATCTCTTATTTTCCAAAGTTGAATAACATATTCATTGTATATTTTAAATTGTTTTTAATATCTATCTTAAAGTTCTTCGAAAATTTTCATCAAAGTTACTGAAAAGATTTATTGAGTTTTGTCTAACAATTGAAAACACTAATGAATTTTTGTATGAAATTCATATTAAGTGTTATTGGATAAGCTTTCATGGAGACCGGCTCGCAAGTAACTCGCTCAACATGTGAATAAGAAAATATATACTTGAAATTGTTGGAAAATGAACAAGTAAGATGATGTTTTACATAAAATTCACATACAATTTCTTGTGAGCACTACAAGAAAAATGCTAATAGACAACAAATTTTTTCCGTTGTCTTTTTAAACTTATGACTGTTTTTTAATCCACTGTTTTTAAAAGTGGCGCTAAAAGATAACGAATTTTTTCCGTTGTCTTTTACAATTTATGCCCATGAAGACAACACTTTAAACACAACGTTTCCTAATTGTTGTCTTTTACATATTTATGCAAAAATGTTACAGCAACAGTTTTTTTACCGTTGTCTTTCAGAACTGTTGTTGTTTGCTTTTCTTTTTACAATTTTTTTTTTAATTTTTTAATTTTGATGCTTTTTTATTATAATTATTATATAACCAAACTTTTAAAACAAAACGAATATATCCAAATTTATACTAATAAACATCGCTACAAAATGTACTTAGTACACGAAAAATATCAACATAATTCTAAAAAAAAAAAAAGTATCCAATTAACGGTTACAGTAGTCATTTCTAAAAGTCACAAACCAATTAAAGATAAATATAATTGCAAATTATGATCTACTACTCCATATAGCTACCACCACATCACAACCTGTCAAATGTACAAAACAAATCATATATTAATTATAAGTAAACTACTAAATAACAACAAATGATCCATGTAAAGTGATACATTTAACTACTCATATATATATTCTTCAACACATTATGTTCATTCCGTACGGACTTCATCAATATCAATTAGAGAGTACCCCTTCATATGTGCGAACTATGAGATAAAAAGATATTAATTAAGTAAATTGATGTCTAATTATGAAATATCCAAATTTGTAAATAGACAGAAAATTATTACAATTGGCCGAAGCGAAATCATATTTGCATTTGCATCTTCATCAAGTAATTGTCTCATGTACTGCATTACATAAAAATCACATTGTTTGGAATCAGGTTGCATTGGGATCTACATTGGAAACATAGAAATTAATGGTTAATAGAAAAAAGTTGGAACACTTATTAGTCACGAGTTTTTATACCTCTTTGAGTACTTCCCATGTTGCTCATTTCCTTCATTTCTTTTGAATTCAATATTGAACATTCTTATGGCCCTTCATTCATAAAAGTTGATAATCATGTAAGGAAATAAAAGATTTTAAAGCAAAGAAAAAAAATTAAAACTTACAAATCCATAAATTTTTTCTAAGTTTGATCATGCAAGTGCTGATAAAAGGGATCCAACAAATAGACGATCTCCTTGTGGGCGTTAATGACTGTAAGAATTCAGTGGGCGCTACAAAAAATAAGTAATTAGAGCATACAAATCAAGTCAACAAAAGATACAATTTAAAAAGAATATCAACTTACCCTATATTACATGGTGCCAAAACGAATTAATTAGCCAATGTACCATTTAGCCTACTTGCCAATTCACGCGCACTCCTATCCATTTTATTGTCTAGAAAGTTTGCATCTTCTTTTGTTGATAGAAAATTTTCTATATCGTATGGAATCACAAATCTGAAATTTTCATGCTTGTTTTCTCTCTTTAACCTTTTGTAAAGATATCTAACCACAACTTAAAGTAATATTCAATACACAGAGAATGTTATATGAACATGCATGAACTATACATAAAATTTAATGTGGCTAAAGTACTTACTATATGTAGACAACAATACATGTGTACGAAATTGGCTCCAACTAACAAAATGAGACGATATCTTCAATGTTAACAAAGATTTGGAATTCACTGCCAAATACATCATGACTGAAATCTACTCTGACGTTGCCTCAATGTTGAAGAGCTATTTTAACATAGCAATACAATATATATACTGGTTTGGCACACTTAATGGATCAATTGTAGGCATTTTTCTGTTATTCCCAATTTTCTTCTCTCTTGGCTTCTAAAAACATAAAGTGATAATTAGTAACCTTATGTTATATACATAAAGCAAAATAAATAAGTATTACCTTATCTTTTAACTTTATCAAGTGCCTAGGCCAAGCGACTTGAAACCTTACTACTGCACCAATACTATCACACTCTCCAGGAATCGACAAATGGGCATCGTGATCTAATGCTTGATCAATGGAGATACAAATTCAATTTTCAGGTAGTGGTTTACCATGAACAATTTGATTGGCTCCACTGAATTTTATCATTGTACCATATGCAGCAACATTTGTACATGATTCCAATGTTAAAGCGACTGATTCACCCTATAAAATACAATAGATACAAATGCTAACATCACTTAAAACAACAAGATTTTCAGACTTAAATGCACTTGAGGGAGATTCAAAACACAATTTCAGATTTCTATAAACAAAGAAGCCAAGAAAGCTGCAAATTTCAGAAATATTAGTCATATACCTGTTAAAGTGCACCATTGTACAAAAACAGAACATCATCATCATCTAATTTTTCATGTGAGAGGTTGCGTTATTTTTATGTTCCACACTCATCCAGTGAAGGACTACGAATTTGCACGGAGCAACTACCCTTCTCGTCAGTGTCAATATTGCACTTCTTGTAAAATGTTGCTTCTAATTTTTTTAAATGTTCATCAAATTCTGAATTTTTGTTATCTTTGCTTCATCAATTGCCTTTGTGCTTCAATGAAAAGTTCTTTATCCGCAAGATTACTCCTCCCTTTCGAAACATTAAAGTACGTAGACAGAGTGACATGACCTCCAACACCTCTTAGACGACCATCATGTTCTTCAAACTGAAGTGCTTTTGCAAGAATACCATTTTTTCTTCCTTGGTCGACTTTATACTTACCGTCTTTTTTTGTTGTATATATTCATCATGTAATACATATCAATTATAAAATAAAAATCTTTATCAATTCATGATATTTTATTATGGCACTATATAGAATGAAAACACATGTACATTTATCATACTCATAATTTTGACAATTGTTTCTTTCAACTCATTTGTTTTAGGTTCCCCTTCTTTAGTGCATCGAGCATTTAACCAAAGAATAGCTCGATTTATATCTTCATCCTCGTACAGTTCATCCGCCTACATGAAATAGGAAAAATTCCATTAAAGTGATTTTAAATGAGCGTTATGAATTAATAATATAAAACACACTTACGATTTCTTCAGTCAAGCGTGCATAACCTTTACGGGAAATATTATAGGGGTATTTATGTTTTTTCCTTCGCTCTTTTTGTTCCTTGCACATTTTCTACATCAAATAAAGATACCGAGTATTAACATAGTTGTAAAATCCATCATTTGAGGTTACATAATGAGTAAGAAGAGGTGTTGATTACCTTGAAGTCTTCGAACAAACAACTAATCACAAAATTACTCCAATCACGTTGATCAATATCAGATGCAGGAGGTGGTGTATTTAATGTTACAGGGTCATTGCTTCTTTCAAAAATATATTTGTTAGTGAGAGAGGTCTTGTATTAACGACACTTGTTCTTCATCGATGTCAAACATTCTTTATGCCATGCAGGTGGAATATTGAATAATAGCTACTAAAACAAAAGTAGAGCACTAAAAAATAATTAGAGTGTACCATAAAATTAACATTATTAAGTTTGCATGACAAGATGTATAACTTACATTGACGGATTCCCATATTGATTCCTTCACATCATTTGGCACTGCCTTCCGAGTGTCAAAGGTTATTTTGACTTTTTCTCGAGCCAACACTCCAATATAACTTGTATCTCAGAACAATAAGGTTAATAGGCCGACATTTGTCATTGAACATCACATTCTTTTTTAAGCCTAGAGCTCTTTGTATCAATAGAGCATACATATGTATATAACATCTAGGCATTCTGCTTGTTTGAGTACTTTTTGAGCCATCATCTTTATTTCATTACTAGAATCATAAGCTTTCTCAATTATCTCATGATCTTCCTTCGGTATACATTTACGAGACAACATGGTTTTTCTCTGCACAACACAATAAGCTCATACAAGATAGAATAACTATAGAAGCTCAAGTCATTTACCAATACACTAAGACATATAGATAATTATATTATATATATATAAATAAAAGAAGTGCACAAATATATACCAGATTAAGAGTTAGAATTATCAATCCAAATCCCATCACAATCTTCACGAATGCATGGTGGTTCAATGTCATCTATTCCATCAACATCAAATGAGGGTATCCCTTTGGTAAAATATTGGTGGTGAATGCTAGATTCTTTTGATTTATCACCATTAATTTCTTCAAAGTACTCCTACTCGGAGTTGCAAGTACAACATGTCATGTAGGATCCAAAGAGTCTTCAATATAGAAAATTTGCTTTGCTTGACTACCCAATATCAACTAATCCGATTTGAATCCAATTCGACTAAGATTTACTAAAGTGAAACCAAGATAATCTACTTTAATACCACTATTATTCTCTACCAAGTTACATATGAACATCAAAATTTGAAAATATTAATAATCTAGTTCCTATATTTCATCAATAACTCCATAGAACTCCATGTCACTCACTACTTGATTTTTATCCTTTGCACTCGATATTTTCATAATCTTTGCAACTAAACTTACTCCCGATCTTTGAACAGCTCGTACACTATGACGCTCCCCTGTGTAATGTGTGACCCCATTAATCATGTAACTAGAATACTTCAACACTTGTTTGTTGGGTCCATTCGTGATCCACTTCAACTTTTTTTATATATGATCTGTTGAATGTTTAATTTCATTTGCAACCTATTATTCACAATTGTTAGAGTTAGCATTTTTGTAAATTCAAGCCTTTGGGATAAAAACATAATAATTTAAAGGGTATAAATACTTACTCGATCCTACAACCAAGTAATAAATATTTTGTTGTGCTCATACTGTAGTTGTTTTTCTGACTTGATTTTTTTTTTCCTAATGTCCTCTTCAGATGAGCAATGTATTCTCTAATGAAATGTTAAAACCAATTTATGGTCAACAATGATAAACAACATAAGGAATTTAATGTGTTGGTGATCTTACTTGATATAAGGATCAATCTCCATGTCATTTGTCAAAACATGATGATGCACTTATGTCCACTCATCATGGCTAGCAGTATGTACCTGTGCAACTGATAAAGGTCTAGTAAGATTTACTTGTCGATGCCTTAATAGGATTTTAATTGTGTGCACACTAGACAGGTAATCTGAACAAAAATCCACAGCCTCCTCTGTAATATAACATTCATCTAAGCAACCCTCGGGTTGATTCCTATTTTGCACATAACCTTTCAAGACACATGTATCTCTCAAATGGGTGCATCCATCTAAGTCAGGCTGGTCCACACAATTTGACCTCCTGCACAAGATGAACAACTAGGTGAATCATGATATCAAAAAATGAACGAGGAAAATATTTTTCAAGTAAACACAATGTCGTCACAATCTCTGTTTGTATTGCATCCAACTTTGAGACATCTATCACTTTACTGCATATCACATTAAAAAAGAAACATAATCGAGTGGATGTATACCTGACATTATTAGGTATAGCCACATGAAGCAATTGTTGCAATAAAGTGTGACAATCATGCGACTTGAGGCCTACAAGTTTCAACTCCTTCATTGACACCGAATTTTTAACATTGGATGAGTAAGCTATAGGGACATTCATTCCCATCAAAGAGAGACTTTTCTTTTCTCTTCTTTAATTAGAGTATAACAAGCTGGTGGCAAAAATATTTTTTGGTCGCCCATTTGTGGTGCTAGTTCAGTCCTAAGGTTCATCTCTACAAGGTTAAGTCTTGCTGCTATTCCATATTTTGGTTTTCCTGGAATGTTTAGTCGTGTACCAATGAGACTTTCACACACATTTTTCTCAATATGCATCACATCAAGAACATGTCGTACGTGTTGATGTTTCCAATATCCAATTTCAAAGAATATTGATTTCTTTTTCCAACATAGTTTATCTTCATTGAGCTTTGACCAATTAGTACGACTCATTTTTCCCCAATTACATTGAATTCCAACTACTCTTCTTAGAACATCATGGCCACTTAATGGTTTTGGTGCAGGGGCAAATTCTGAATTCCCATCAAACACCTTCTTTTGCTTTCGATAAGGATGGCTTGCATGAAAGAACCTTCTATGGCCCATATAAGATATTTTGTTGCCGTGTTTCAACCTTTTGCCATATGTTTTTCCACAAATCGAACATGCATTATATCATTTTGTTGTGCAACCTGATAGGTTTCCATAGGCCAGAAAGTCATTGATGGTCCAGAGCAGTACAACTTTAGAAAACTTTCATCTCGATAACTATCATATATTTCAATGCCTACTTCCCATAAGAATTTTAAGTCCTCAATCAAGGGTGACAAGCAAATATCAATATCATTCCCCTGCTGCTCAGGAACCAGAAATTAACATGCCATCTTAGTTTTTTCAAAATATACACTACAACATGCCATCTTAGTTTCTATGTGTCATATATATATTACATGTATCACCTGTGTAATTGAAGTCTTGAAGCTTTTGAAGTTCAAAGTACAAGACAACTATAAGTTGAATAAAGTTTGAACACAAGACCTTAAATAAATTCAAATAATTAACCATTAAACCAAAAGCTATTACTGAAAATTACTTGCAATATAATAATCTTAATAAAATATGTAACCACAAAAGATACTATATATTTTATTTTCTATATATAGTAAGTATGCCATCATAAAGGGTATCTATTATTGGATTATAAAACAATTAATCCCAAAATATAAGTATACATTACTTTCTTTAAAAAATCTTACACATTATTAAACAAAATAAAATTAAAATTAGATAAAGTTAAAAGAATAATTTATTAAAAGTATGCATAATTATTACATATTAAAGAAAATGAAATAAAAATTTAAATCATATGTGGTTATTTACTTTTTATCTAATGTTTTTAAAAAAAAAATTATCTTTACATATATTATAATCAACATCAATTTTTGAAAAAAGTCATCATGCTAAAAGCTCATTTATAAATTTACAAAATAATATTAATATTCGTTTGATAAAGAATTTAAAATATAATTTATTTTACACTTAACATGTAACGTCCCAAATTCATATTTGGAACACTACTACTTGACACTTAATTTAAATATTTTTCAATATTTCAAAAGATATTACTTTAAAAGAAAAAAGCTTAATTGAGAAATCATATGGTGGAAATAAACATAATATAACTCGTGCAAGATTTTCATTACACAACATAAACAATTTTCATAAACTAATTCAATTTTAAAACATTTGATTAATTAAAGAAACCTACATAGTCGGAGTCGAAACCACAGTCAAGCTCATCCTTCCTGACCTCTTTACCTGAAAAGGGTGAGGGATGAGTATTGGAAAACACTCTGTGGGCTAACTATTTTACCCACAAGAGTACATACACATGAAAACAAAACAATTTACATTGCATGGAGGCACATTGTACATTGAAGCACTTCACATATGACCATAAATCATTAATTCTGTAATATGTATACTATTTACTTATTATAGTAAACATAATAGCACATCAATATTGCTTGGGACATGCCTTGTCTTGCTCGAGAATCATGAGTTCGGGAGCTACCCGAAGTGATCTTTTAATCAGAATTTTGTACAAGTCATACCTACAAATCTTAGTTATATCTATGTACGGTATTATCCGTATACCTAACACATTGTGCGACTTTACCGCAAATCTTGCAGATAAGATATCACATATTGTATGTCAAACATTATGTTCATAGCATCATGTCATTAAACCACCATCAAGTTACATTTAACATTCACAATACCAACGCATATCATAGATAATTGCCATATAATCATGCATATTTCTCTAGAGGATAATTTAACAAACCACAACACACGATTAGTGTAAGAGTATCACCCATCTCTTTTGTAGTAGGGATGATATCTTCAATTATGTCTTGTCCTAAACTCGAGGTCTCCGGAGCTCCTACAATATGGATGAATTATTTACTATTAACCCCTTAATTAAATAAAATATTAATCTATAAAAAACTGAGATGTTACTGACTGAAAAACTGTATAAATTGACTTAAAACATTTTAGGAAGTGGAAACGGGGGCTAATTTTTATAAAGGTTGTGAAAATGAGCTTCTTATTCAAACTTAGTCACGTTCTGTTCTCAAAATTTGTTCGCGATATATAAATACAAAAACTTCCTTTTTCTCAACACCAACTATAGATAATGAAATTTGACATTTTTTCCACTGATTTGAGTCCAATCAAACTTAAAACGAAGATTTTATGACTATTTGACGTATATTTTCACTGCGCAATAAGGAATGAATATTTTATAATTCACAAACTATAAGGAGGAACGAGTTGAATTTTAAACTGTAGAAACTAGAATCTATGAAAGTGTGCTATAAAATTTTCGTATCTTTTTTAAAAGATTTACTATTGATTTTGGATTTTGAAATTGAAATAGTTGAAGCTGTAAATCTTACATAGCCATAGAAAATAAATCATAACTCATAAATTATAAACTGGATTGACTTGGAATTTTTATGAAAGATGAATAACACCTATAGGAACGACATATTAAAAATTGAAGAGATTTGTATAACTATAAACCTTTATTTCGAATTTTCAAATCAGAAACGTAGCATTTTATAAATTTGGATTTGGAGTAATAGAAAATTCATATAATAAAATCGATACCCAATTGATCTAAAAAAAATTAAAAGTGAATTGAAATCATAGGAATGAAACACATTCAAACTTCAAGGGTTTGGTTATCTATAACCATATATTTTGAATTTTAAAATTATAAACGCTAGAATTTGTAAATCTAGATAGCAAGGGGTAGAAAATTCGTATAAAATAGAATACATATCAAATCTAATTGAAATTCTAATATAGCCCAAATCATAATAAGGAACAACATATTAAAATTTCATAGAATTCGGAGATGAATAAATAAGACTTTCGAATTTTTTACAATAAGAGTACCTGAAAGTTGGAAGGAAGGAAGAATGATATTGAATGAACGATAGCGGCTCACTGGAGAATCTCAAACTGATATACCATAATTATAAGTATTAATTTATAATTAATCCTCATATTCTATTTATATATCCAATCTTGTCATCCTATTGGGTAATCCTCCTATTCTATTTATATATCCAATCTTGTCATCCTATTGGGCTCCGGGTCTCAGTCTATAGATTTTTAATATTAATTTTTTTAATCCCAATTATGGCTTAAAATTTTAAATAATGGCCCAATGTTAATCAAATAGTTAATCATGTTTTTTCTCAGTTTCATTCCATATAGAAATTATATCATCCTAAAAAATAATCTAATTGCAATAATTACATAAGTTGCAAATTAAATCATGGAATGATTTTATAAAACCATGAAATCATAAAATTTAATATATAATAACATTTAATAATCTTAGTTGTTAGAGATAATTAAGGGATTGTAAATATTTCAAAATTGATTTTATTCCATGTATATATTTAGATTGATTTATTTCCTAGTTTATAGGATATTATGTTGTAACTTGTACACATTATATAATTAGTGCAATAATGTTTACAATCCTCAATTGAGGAAAACTAAATCTTATCACATTAGTTATCATTCTATTAATTTAAGTCAATCAATTATAAATAAACCATGAAAATCAAAATCTTATAATGTATATTGAATCACTTAATCATGCTCTAACTTCAATTCCACAAATAAAATCATGACGATATTAATTAGAATACCTCATAATTAAGTCATAATAATTCTCACATGAAATTCCAGAAAAACTTTCATATTTTAAATCATGACATCATGATCATTAGTACTTTCATAGAAGCAATTTTAACAATGTAATAAAAATTCGAGTTATCACATAACATATCAAACAAATTAAAACTTAAATTTATACATACATATTATTTACTTTAAATTTTTATTTAATTTGAAATTATGAATTTAATTTTACATTAGATGATAATATATATCTATTGTAATATACAGACAAATTAAAAAATTTAATATATATTAATTTCTTCAAAATATATTTATAATTTACTTTAACAAATTAGCTAAAATAAAAATAATAATTTTAAAAAAGTATAAATAATTATTTCATATAAAATAAAATTTTTGAATCGCAAGTGGTTATTTTCTTTTTCTTTTTTAATATTCTTTTTCAAAATAATATTTATGTAAAATTACTTTATTAACATCAATATTTTTATTAAATTTTACTTGCTCAGATCTAGAGATGTTAATAGGGCTGAGGCCCGCCGTGCCAGCCCGTTTCACCCGAAAAAAATAGGTTTAGGGCCCAACTTTTTCAGCCCGTTTGACATCCGGGCTTTTTAGCCCGGACCGTTAGACCTGCGGGCTAAGCGGGTCGGTCCGCGGGTTAACCGGGCTGGCCCGCGGGCTGCCTTCAAATTTTTTTATTTTTTTTTTAATAGAGAAGAAGCTTCGGTAATGCTGTATGTCTAACATATATACATAAGGACTGCCCCATTTTGAAATCCTCTGCATATCAAGTGTGGGAACAGACTGACAGGCACACATATAATACCTACCTTAGTTTTATATTAATATATACATAATCTAATATATATATATATATAAACATGTAATATATACATATAATAATATAATAGATAATTATATTATTATATTAATATATACTACATATGTACACTATAATGTATACTATGATATACATATATAATATTATAATAATTTACTTAATATTAGTAATATATTATAATATATATGTATTATATTATAGAATGTGTAGATTTGTAATTCAGTGATTATCTTTTTTGTATAATGAGTAGAAATTTATTGTAATTTTATATTTTGTCTTTTCTTATATTAGAATTAGCCTCCATTTTCATTTAAAAAAAAAAAAAAAAAGACGAAACCCTAAGTCCCTAACTTCAGCCCCCACCGCATCGCGTGAGTCCGCCGCATCTTTCACCTGAGTCACCATTTTTTTTTACTCATAGCCCGATAGTAGCCCGATTAGCCCGAAACCCGTTAGGGTTAGGGTTAGGTTCATGATATTATTAGCCCGTTTAAACTGGCCCTGTTAGCCCGATGACCGATTAGCCCGAAACTCGATAGAGCTAACCCGAAACCGCTAGGGCTAGCCCGATTAACATCCCTACTCAGATCTAGTTTATAAATTTACAAAATAATATTATTATTTTTAATAAAATATTAAAAAAATATAATTTATTTTACACCTAACAAATTAAACAATGAAGACTTAATTATATACATAATACTAATTCGTTTAGAAAGAAAAGGAAGAGAAGAGAGACGAGATTTTGTAAGTTCAATCATGAAAGCTCAATCATGAAACTTAATCGTGAAAATTACACAATGAATTGTGATGAACTCAATTATAAATCTAATCGTGAAAATTACACTTAATCGTGAAGATAAAGAAAAGAGAGAAAGAGGGCTTTCAGGATTGGAAGGGCCAAGAGAGATGAGAGAGAAGAGAGAAGAGAGAAGAGAGAAGAGAGAAGAGAGAGAAGAGAGAAAAAAGCTTAAGAAAGGACAAATTGATCTATAAACCATAAATATAGGTACAAAATATTTTTTTATCTTTTTATTAAAAAAAAATGAACTATTTTAAATTGGTACAATTGTATTTTTATTTTTTATTTTTTTTATCACAGTACTTCACCCCTTACCTAAAAATTTATTACACATTAGCATCAAAGGAATGTCTAAAAGTGATTGGTGACAGAACTTTTAATTGTTTTTATGTGCAAAATTTCAAACAAATTTCATTCAACACCAATTTTTACCTTAAACATTTGTTTATTACAAAGTAATTAGTATTTTTACTGTCCATTGTATAATTTATATAAAATATATTTTTAATAAAAAATTATTAAAATAAAAATGTATCATAATATAAAATATTAAAATATACTATAATAAATCTATAAAAAGTAACTTTATATTTAAAAATTAATATTTTATTTTTATATATATAATATGAATATGAAATTAAAGGTCATGAAAAGATGATTAATTTGATATATTTTTTATAAAAAAAAAGAAGTAAAGTTGAAATAAAAAAGGTATAAATTATTAAAAATTAAAATAAAAAAGAAAAGAATTTTTTTTATTCATTATTAGACTTTAAAAATAAAAAAATATGTTGGGTGAAAAATCTTAGTTCCTATTTCTTAGTGTGATTCTTTCTACTATTATTATTATTATTATTATTATTATTATTGTTGTTGTTGTTGTTGTTGTTGTTGTTGTTGTTGTTATTATTATTATATAGATAAATTGACACATGCTATTGATATATCAGTTTCTTAGGGTATGTGCTTATTCATTATATATCTGATGAGAATCGATTAAGAATTTAATGTTAGTTTCCTTTAGAGGTTAATTAATTAGTGATGTGACAGATACCACAGATTATTGGATACGAGTTTAAATTATGATGTTGTTCTTTATAATATTTGAGGTTGTTTGTTCTGGGATGGAAGTATTGTGGCACGTTTGAATGGATACATCTAAAAAATTTATATCAAAATAAATAGTAAAAAATTATGTTTGTATTGAGATTGAGTAGGGTACAATAGTATTATAGATACCATATCAGTAGTGAGAAAAAAAAATTTTGTCAAATAATCTAATATTACATCGGCCACGGTCAATAAAATTTGAATGAAAAAAAATGTTTGATCTCCCATCCATAACTTAAAACAAACAAGTTGTTGATTGAATTCATCATCATCCAAATAGGTTCAACTCAACACAAACAAAACTTTTGTTTTCTACTTGTAGATAAACATATCTTAAAAAGATTTTGGGATTATTAAAATCAAACCTAGTTAACTCAGTGGGTAGACTTGGATATTGTTTGTTTGTTTTTTCTTTCTTTTATCCAACTTCACATATTTCACAACACCAGTTCAGATGCATTTTTGCTATATATATATACTCAAAAAAATCTCCGACTTCCTGTAAGAAAATTTCTCTGACTTCCTGTAAGAAAATTTCTCTGACTTCCAAGTTTCTCTTGACAAAAAAGTTCACTTTCATCAGATTCGATGGCAATCATCTTTCTAAGCATCCTTTTTGGCACAATCGCCATCATAGTGCTGGCTCGAAAACTGCAGGAATCGCATGGAGGAAAGAAAAAGTACCACCCAATTGGCGGCACCGTAATTAACCAGCTCATGAACTTCGATAGGCTGCACGATTACATGACTGACCTCGCCGGAAAGTACAAGACCTACAGGTTAATCGGCCCTTTCCGCAGCGAAGTTTATACCTCCGATCCGGCTAATGTTGAGTACATGCTGAAAACTAACTTCGAAAACTATGGCAAGGTACTTGTATATTCTAGAAAAAATATATATTGTTTCTCAAAAGTTCTTTTATTTTATGGTAAAATACCTCATTACATCGTTAATTTATGCTAAATAGGAGCATGTCTGATAGTTCGAAGCAGTAATTATTTTAGTAAAAATATTTTTTCCTTCTTTGGATAAGATGACTCCTCTTTTTTTTCTTTCTTTTTAAAAAAAAATTAAATAATAAGCAGATTTGCAGCAGAACACATAGCTCGTCAATAGTGCAGCTAAAAGGAATTCTGTGAATCTTGAAAATTTAGTAACTTAATACTTGATTGCCAGAAGATGGATATAATAGAATCTAAGAATTATATAGATACAGGAGTGGGCAACTGCCCCACTAGACCTAGTGAGAAGATGTGATTTTGTTAGCATAGTTTCTTTGTGAAGGGGTAATAGCAGGAGCTTGAAACTCAGTAGTTACTGATCTTGGCAGGGGCTATACAATTACAGCATTCTGAGGGATCTATTAGGTGATGGGATTTTCACCGTTGATGGTGATAAGTGGCGCGAGCAAAGAAAAGTATCGAGTTATGAGTTCTCTACGAGGGTCCTAAGGGATTTCAGTAGTGTGGTGTTCAGAAAAAATGTTGTAAAGGTTGCTAACATAGTGTCTGAAGCTGCAATTTCCAATGAACCAATGGATATCCAGGTTGAGTTCTCGAATTTCTTCAGACAAATTATTCTGTTGGACTTCAAGAAACAACTGATTATGATGTTATCTAATGCAGGATCTTTTCATGAAAGCAACTTTAGATTCGATATTCAGAGTTGCATTTGGTATTGACCTAGATACTATGTGTGGTTCAAACGAAGAGGGTGCCAAATTTAGCAGTGCTTTTGATGATGCAAGTGCAATGACTCTCTGGAGGTATGTGGATATTCTGTGGAAGATCAAGAAAGCTCTGAATATTGGTTCAGAAGCTTATCTGAAGAGAAATATCAAAGTGGTTGATGAATTTGTGTATAAGTTGATCTCTAGCAAGAGCGACAAAATGCACAAGTCAAAGGACGATCCATCGGTGGGGCATCATTTTGTAGTTTTTCTTTTTGTCGCTAGACATTGACAACTGCTTATATGTTTGTTTTTCTTCTAGATTCAATGGAAAAAGGATGACATCTTGTCGAGGTTTCTACAATTCAATGAGACTGATCCTAAGTACTTGCGAGATATAATATTGAACTTCATAATTGCTGGGAAGGACACGACAGCAACGACTCTGTCCTGGTTTATTTACATGCTTTGCAAGCATCCTCTTGTACAGGAAAAGGTGGCGAAAGAAGTAGAAGATGCAACAGACTCGACAGATTGTGCAAGTATTTCAGAATTTGCAGCTAGTGTAAGTGAAGAAGCTCTGGAGAAGATGCATTACCTTCATGCAGCACTGACTGAAACTCTGAGGCTATATCCTGCGGTTCCGGTGGTAAGGATGAGTTGACTCAGAGCAATATTATAACCTGTTAATCTTAAGAATAATTACTGAATTATCGAATTATACTGTTTCTTTATAAAGAGTTAAAACTACAAGATTATGAAATTTTTCTCTTATTACATGCAAATCCTCATGTTGTTATGTGGAGTAGCATATAACCAAGATTCATGTTCACATTCTGCATTGAAGACTAATTCATGTTGACGTTCCTTATACATTAAATAGGATGCGAAACTATGCTTGTCTGACGACACAATGCCAGATGGATACAGCTTGAAGAAAGGCGATATGGTGGCTTATCAACCGTATGCAATGGGAAGGATGCGGTTCATATGGGGTGACAACGCACTAGACTTTAAACCAGAAAGATGGGTCGATGAGAATGGCTGCTTCCAGCCCGAGAACCCATTCAAATTTACAGCTTTTCAGGTAAATCAGAATTAAATCAAGCATAATCCTACCGTTGAAGTGTTATTTAGGCATGTGTTCCGTTTCATCAACTATGACCGAATTCTGAAATCATGTCAGGCTGGGCCGAGAATCTGTTTGGGGAAGGAATTCGCATATAGGCAGATGAAAATATTTGCAGCTGTCCTGTTGCGATTCTTTGTGTTCAAATTAAGTGATGAAAGGCAGAGTGTGAAGTACAGAACAATGATCAACCTTCACATTGATGGGGGTCTCAGTGTTCTTGCCTTTCACAGATTCGACGAGAAATCAACATGAACTGTGCCTGCAACTCTTTCTAAGATTCGTGGTTATGTCCATTGTGTAATCTCTGTTTAAACCTATATTTACGAGATGATAATAATAGAGTATGCCCTCCATTTTCACACTGATGAGTGTTTTCACACTGATGAGTGTCGTGTTAAGCTCTGAAAACTTAGTTTGGTTATTCCTTATGCATATGCATGTATAGAACAGAGAGTAAGGATGCAATCAAAACAAGTTGAATCAAACTTAGGATAGTTTAAGTTCGGTATGTTTGCCGTCGAACTAAATTTGAACTAAATTTACCGAACATATGAATAACTTGCAGGTCTAAAACGAGCTTAATAAAAAGAACTTACGCTAAGATAATAACTTAAAAAAAAAAAAAAAAAAAAAGTGTATTTAGCAATGCAGCTGCACAGACTGTAACCAATTAGGAGGTTCTCTTAAAAAAAGTAATCAATTATCTTTCGACCAGCTTTACAAGAGCACTGGACCAGATTTCCCACAGGGCATCAATGCTAACAGGTCAATAGCACTAATCGTTCATAACTCCCACTATTCCATTTTCCTGTCCAGGGATCAAACATCAAGTGTTTTGCATCGACATATATATAGGTTAGTAAAATGGCCATTTAGAGGAGGAAATAATCGCAGTATTCGACCAACTAGGGGATAGGTGTTGTAGCCACAAGAGTAGGAAGCTTGACTCCTGGCCTTGATTCCCATCCTTTACGTTTCCTGTAGGCATCAACCGCCTGTATACGTAGCCTTTCTTGTGAAGCATCCTTGGCTGCCTTGAATGCCTTCATTACAACCAGAAATGATGGATTAATCAAATAATTCTAGCACTGATATAATCTCTGCATAAAAATCAATCTCATGATATGATGATATTAAAGTTGAAACCTTAGGAACAACTAGCTTAGGCGGTGCCTGAACAACATCTCCAAATTTTATCTCTTCTCGGCCAGGAAAGTCCATATCCTCTTCTGTACTGGATTTTTTGTGTTTCTTCTTTCTTGCTTCCAACAGCCTGGAAATATCAAACAAAATCATTTCGTATTGAGATAGAGAGAGAGAGAGAGAGAGAGAGAGAGGGCTTAAGAACCCAAAATGAGGTAAGAGTAAACAGACAAAAGATCAATAAACTTACTGCTTTCTACGCTCTTTTCTCCGAGAACCAGAACCAACTGCCTTATCCACTGCCTCAAACCGGAGGTCATTTGCTTTTGCACTGTCCCGCTTCTTCTTCTTCTTCTTCTCATTCTTGCCATCATCAGGGGCTTCATCTCCATGTTCCTTATGTTGTGCCGTCAATGTCTGATCATTTCTTTTCCTTTTCATCCCTTTAGACATAGAATCTGTTCCTTCACCTAAACGAGCTCCCTAAAACAAATTATATTAAGGTTCGGAAAACAAATGACAGAACAAACTGCAACGAAATTCAAGGGGTTGGCAGTCACAGTTTGTTAGTACAAACATGTGTAGAGATATTTTAGACTGCGAGATAATTGCTTCCCTAAATTAGCAGAAAAGATGTAAAATAGCTACCGAGTACAGTTCATTTTCTTGGAACAAGAGGCAGAATAAGGTTAATAGTCCAACATTGCCATACACTATGACTGTACAGATTCTGTATTGGGACACAATTAAGTGTTAAATAATCAGGTTAAACAACCTTTTGACAAAGAATGTGACACAAACCCATAACAGGGGGTTAAGGAAGAAAGAACAGCTTAATATCATGTTGCTTCAATAATCCGCCCATCTTAATTAGCCATCATTAACATCCATGAAAGCTGGTCTGCCAGCATTAGTGGAGAAATTCTTCCATTCCTGGTTGAAAACTTTTCAATCAATTGAAACTGAATATAAAGTCTTTTGCTCAGTAAACAATATGAAGAATTGGTAAAAAGATGTCCCAATTTTTTATTTTAGGTAACTATCCGAATTCCATAAATCACACATTTTTGAGACTAAGTTCATCCAAAAGAAACTATATCCAAGCAAATTTCATCAAATCCAAATCCCATCTTTTGATTACTCACTTAAAACACTTGAAATTGGATTTGGAAGTATAAATTCCATTACATCATACTCAATCCATCATTGCTATATGCATGGCACTCCTATAGGTATAAAACCAAAGCCATAGTTACGGCAGCAATGGAAATTTAAAAAAATAAAAACAAAAAACAAAAAACAAAAAAAAAAAAACAAAATTCTGACTAATAATAATGTATTAAAAATCCTTCAAAGATCCTTCAGTCAAGCTTTAGAAAATCAAGATTACAATAATCTCTCAGCAGGAATAAACTTAATTTCCACCTTCCTTGGACAATAATCAGAAGTATGGGCGGTAAGCTATTTACACTAGAGTCCTATACATAAAAGTACACCTCAAATCATTCATGGACAAGAGCAAGCATTGAAAATTTATAAGATGCCAATTATATGCCACCAAGTCACTTCCACAAATAACAAAAAGAAACATCAACATAGAAGCTGGACTCACTACCTTATCAGAACCATCTCCTGTATTTTTCTTCGCATGGCTGAGTTGTTGTCTTCCAGCTCCTGAAAACAGGGTTCAATTAAATCACATACATTTAAACACAAGTTAACCAGATTAATTCATTGAAAACGATTCAAGATTACCAGTAATCTCCAAGAGCATTAACAACAAAGGTTCCAGCTTAAAAGGTGAGAAACAAAAGCAATAGAAAAGAAAGAGGGCAAAGACACAAATAATTCTCTGTATATATTTGCAATTTCAGACACAATATGAGTAGATAAATATCCTTGCATAGAACCCGTAAAATTGAACTAAAAGAAACGTCTTAGCATGTATATATCAACATATGTTCGGCGAATGCAAGACAAAGATGAGGGAGGCGGAGACAACCTGGGAGGGACATGAGCTTGCGAAGCTTAGAAGGAAGAGCATCAATGGAGGAAGGATCGGGTGGTGGTGGGAGTCTGGTGTGGCCTCCTCCATGAGCTGCTTTGTAGTTCTTCTCTCTTCTTTTAATCCCCTTTCCTCCCATTTCTTTCACCTCCTACAGCGTTTTTTGTTACAGTAGAACTTGAAAACCCTACTCGAGAAATTGAGTGCGGTGGAGGTCGGCTTCGGGCAGATCCGAGACATGACCCGACCCTCTTATTTACAGGATTTTAAGATTTTTTGGTTGGTTACACCATTTATAAATGATGTAAAAATAATAATATAATTTTTTTAAATAAAATATTTTCTATAAAATATATATTTAATAAAATTATTTAAAATAAAAATATTTTACAATATAAAATATATTAAATATTAAAATATATCATAGTTAATCAATGAAAAATATTTTATATTTGAAAATTGGGTAAAAAAAATTTCATCTAAACAATTGTCATTTCTTGAGTTTACCATATGAAATTTTTTTTTTGTAATTACCATATAAACTATTCTAAATTTTGTCAATTATCATCTAAAACAATTATCCAAAGTACTCATTGTTTCTTTTTTTTTTAAAGCAACAAAGTACTCATTGTTAATTTCATTAAATATTTAAAGTGAGTTTTATAAATTAAATCGTCTTTCACCCTATATGAAGATCGACAAATAGATATTAATAATATTATTTACTATAATTAATCATCATTTTTGTATTAAAAATAAATTATATTTTTTCATGTTAGAAAATAAAACATTTCACCCAAATATATGGTTTTTAATATATAAAAACTGACTCAAAATTATTTTAACAAATAGATATCGCTATTTGTTGACTATCACAATATTCAAACAGTAAAAAAAATTATAGCTAGAATATATTTCAAGAAAAAAAATCATATTATGCCTAGTTATTCAAGGACCATACAATTATGTTGGATTCGTCGACCGATTAAAATTTTTGGATAACTTGTAAGATAAGTTTTCCAATTCAATGATTTATATAAAATGCAATTTTATTTTTTATTGAAGTAACTGTGTTGTGAGAAAAAATAATAAATTTCCTAAAAGATGCGATTAAAGCAGTGGATCGAGAAATGCATTTCAAACTTGTGAAAATTTTAAAATTCTTTATAAAAGACCACTTTTATCTTTATGAAATAACATATCAATAATATGATGCAATTAAAATGAAATATTCATTTGTTGTACGGTAAGTGACAAACTTTAGTATAGTTTATATGTTAAGCACAAAAAGAAAAAAAAATAAAAAAAAATAAAAGACAATAGTTTAGATGGGAAAAAGTTTTTTGGCCTTAAAAATAAATATTTCATTTTTATATATGCACTATAAATATCAAATTGAAACTCATAAAAAGATGGTTAATTTAATATTTTCTCATAAAAAATAAAGGTTAGATGAAAAAGTTATAAATTCTTAAAAATTAGAGTTAAAAAATAAAAAAAAAATTGAATTTCTAAAAATAAAAAGATGATGTGATGAAAAATGATATTTCTTTAATCTTATTCAGTTTCAAAAACAAAAGGTTAAGATATTATCCTACTCATTACTCGTTTACCCATAAGGTAACCCGATTATGGGTAAACTTGACACCCTACATATATTAGATTTGGATGGACACGTCGATGTACATTAACTAATAGTGATTACGTTGTAATTATTATAAGTATTGTTTCAAACTTTAGTAGCATTGTTTCAAACTTTAGTGTCACCCAGGATATATATATATATATATATATACACACTAAAATGAGACATTAATTTTTAAATATACAAGTATTTTTTTATTGATTATTTAGATCGTCTAATTAAAGAGTATTACTTATTTACTTAAAAGTATTACTAAGATAACAAATAAAAAAAAAATTAGTTAAACAAGTTGCACGATGCACCTGATCATATAAGTTTTTATATTTTTATATGTATAATCAATAAAATGTTTAAACAATTAGAATAATTTTAAATATTAATTTAATAAAATATATTGTAAATATTTTATTATTTTTTTTATAATATTTCAAAACCGTGCATTCGTCACAATAATGATTAAAAGAGTCATCTTACATAGCATGTATTGCGGCATGCACATTACAATATTCCACGTTTTCACGAGTTGATGAAAAGGTCTACTAATTCACTCTTTGACCAGTTGAGCAAGATACAAACACACTAACAACTCATCACCACTCACTTGCATATATAATAAAACCATATTATATAGTCCCACACCGCTCGACTTTGACACCCACGCACAAATCTCCGAGCCGGCGCTTCAAGATTTCAATTCAGTCGGAGCCTACATTCATGGCAGCTACCAAAGCCGTGCCACTCTGCCTACTTCTGGTGGCTTTGCTCATTACTTCGGCCGCGGCGGCTGATACTTACGCCAATCACACCGTGGGCAGCACCGCCGGCTGGTTCTTTAACTCCACCACCAATAAGACTTCCGCTGACTTCAGTGCTTGGGCTGCTAAACAGACCTTCAACCTTGGGGACTATCTGAGTGAGTTGTTAATTCTGATTTATTTCTATTTGGGATCCTTCTCTTTTTTTCTGCATCATTGGATTATTTAATATGGGATTTGATTCCTTGGAGTATGATTCTCTGGGTTTCTGGAATTGTTTGATGCTTAGCTGTATTGGAGTTTAAAGATTCCTCTTGGCTATGGATTAAGTTTAAACCTGATCGTCTCTGTGTGTGTTTATTGTTTTCAATTTAGTTGGGCTCCCAGAATTGTTGATCGCAATTGTAGAATTCAATTTTAAAGAAATCATTGTTCATAATTATTTGAGTTAAGATGACATTAAGAAATCTTCATCTATTTCTCTGTTTGAGTCCTAAAGAGAAAAAAGGGATCAGCAATTAGATATGTGATTAAAGTGATTTTCATCTCTTGAGAAAATTGATATATGTTGGCTGATTTTGTCTCGTTCTGTTTTCTTTTTGCAGTTTTTAACACAAACACGAATCAAACTGTGATCCAAACCTACAATAAGACAACCTACGATAGCTGCGTCATAGACGATTCATTAGATACTGATACATTTCAGTATGATGGGGGCAGAAGTGAATTTGGGAACGCGACCACTGTATCTGTACCATTGACCATTGAAGGGACTCAGTATTACTTCTCGGCTGCTGAGGATGGGACCCAATGCCACAATGGAATGGCCTTCCAGATCAAGGTGGGCCACGGGCTTGGACTCCCACCTAGCCTCAACAAACCACCACCTCCTGCCTACGTTCCACCACCAGCTCCGGCAGAGGAGGGGCTGTCACCTCCAACCACAGTGGTGACTAGCCCTTCTAGTAACAATTGCTTGAGGATTGGAGCTAACCTTTTCTCGTTGATTGTGGGGCTTGTTGTTTTGATCTCGTTCATGATATAAAGGGTATATGGGATTTGTTCTTTTGGAGATTCAAGATTTTTTATTTTAGGATCTCAGAATAATTACACACAGAAAAAGGGAATTTTGACTTCATGTTCTACTGATTCTTCTTCCAGTATTTATCTAATTCTTGTAATGACCTTGTCTGGCAGAACCTGGGGAAATCATACACTTTCTTGTTTGTATTGACTGGTTGTGTGGATCTATTTCATTATTCTTATTTGGGGTTTCATTGAGCCATCTACCTATGTTCTTCCGAATATGTTCTCCGCTCTCCCCACGTAAGTAAGGGCATAAAGGCCTCAATTAGACATGGGCAAAGTTCCACGGTTGCGGTTTCGGTTTCAGAACCGACGGTTTTTGGATCCGTGGAGGGCGGAACCGAAACCGAACCGCCATATATACGGTTTTGGTTCCGGTTCCAAAACCGGCGGTTCCCCAGTTCCGGAACCGGCGGTTCCACGGTTCTTATTTATTTTTATTTTTTTAATTAACAACTTTCAAAAAAATTTTGGTCTTTTGAATTTAATTATCACAAGAGATTGAATTGAATATATAGTTAACTTAACTAAAACAATTACATTTTATAAAAAAAAATTACAACAATCAAAACTTAACTTTACAACTTATAATAAAATTACAAAAAAAAAAAAATAGAAAAGTTACGACAAAAAATTAACTTACCTAAAAATATTTACTTCTTTTAATAAGAGATTACAACTTTACAAGTTTTCAATTCCAACATATTAATAAAAAATAGAAGAGATAAAAAAAAAAATACTTGAGCTTAACTATAAATTAGAAATTAAAATTTAATTTCTAATTTAGAATTAAGTTGTCTACGTATCCTCATAGTTGAGGAATCAAAGTCGACGTAGATCTCTTACCTTCTTGTAATATTAGTACTTTAATGCTTGAGAAGTGGTGTGACTCAATCACTCCCGGATGTGGTCGAATACTCGTTTCCATCTTCATCCTCATCCTCTTCATCAAAATTTACTTCTTATTTTCTTATCTCGGCGTTCAACCAATCATTAAGTAAAGCTTGATTTTCTAGATTTTCCACCTTTAAATTGGATCTTCGAAGATCCAAAATGTAATCGCCGGTGCTAAATGCTTGCTCAACCGAAACGGTGGATGCCGGACACGCAAATATTTCCTTTGCCAGTAGTGATAAAATAGGAAAAAAAATTGTTCTTTGGTACCACCATCTCAAAGCTCGTTAGGTGTATCAAATCCAAGTTTTTCAAAAATAGTAGATAGGTAATTATCTAATTCTTGATAAAGACTATTACTTCTAGGTTTTTTTAATTTTCTAATATCATAAAACCTATAATATTGATTAAGGTATTCAAAGTTCGTATCTTGATGATGTTAGGGTTGATTCGAAACCGAACTACCTCCACCAATATCTTCATTTCCGTGACCGATTTCACTATTTAAATTATCACCATAATAAATTTTATATTATTTAAAACAATCATAAAGTAATTATTTTGTGTTACCTACAATTATATGCAGATTAGGAGTGTCATCATCCTTAACCAAAAATAATGCATCATAATACATTCTTAGTAATTATTCTAAACCATCTTCTCTAATTATATATAGGATCTAAAAGTTTTGCAACAAAAATAAATCAGGAATTTCTTTATAATACTTTAACCATTTACTTCTCATGCTTGCAATGCAATTTTGTAAAGTGTCATGCGAATAATATGATTGTAATATAAGTGCAATTTTAACACAATGATCTATAACTAAAGGAGAAGTGGGATAGTAACATCCGAATAATTCTTCCATTGCATCTTTAAAAACTTTAAAAAAAGACATTAATTCAACACATGTATCCCATCAACTTAGAAATAAAGGAATGTCTAATTGCTGTTGTGAAAAAAATGTACATAATTCATTTTTAACATCATAAGAAGAATTCAACAATATGTTGAATTCCAATGATTAGGCACATCTTTAATGATTTTTTTTTGTGCACTCATACCATATGCTTTACAAAATCTTCTACATTTTTTGCATAAAGTTGCATGTCTAGCTAAATGTCCAATTGCTAATCTAATAGGACCTATATGTGCTTTAAAATGTTCCATGACATCTTGTACACACAAATTTAAAACATGACACATGTATCTAATGTGAAAAAATCTACCCTTGAATGATGGTTGAATTAATAATGGCAAACTAGCAGTATTAGCACTAGCATTGTCAAATGAAATTGAAAATTTTTTTGTAACTAAATTATATTCTTGCAAAATAGTATGAATTTTATGAGAAATATTTGCGGCCGTGTGTGTTTGATCAAATTCTCTATATGCAAGTAATATTTTTTGCATTGTCCATGAATTATCTATTCAATGACAAGTAAGTCCTAAAAAACTATGTCCTCTCCAATGATCCGCACAAATTGAAACTTTTTGTTGTATAGAATTAAACATATCAATTAAAGACAACTTAAATTCACCTACAATTTTTTCAATATCAATAACTAATGTTCTACGTGAAACAACGGACGCTTGAGGGTTTAGTGATAGTGACACATAATTTTTAAACAAATCATTTTCAGCAAAATTAAAAGCTAAAGACACGCCACAAACTATTTTTGATAAATATTTTCTCATTGTTGGTTCGGAATATTTAAATAAAGAAGTCATACCTTGTGATTCATTGGTGAATCCTTCACGAGGTATTTGTCTTTGACGCCGATCGTTTCAGACTTTGTCCGGAATGTGACGTTGCAAATGTTTTTTGAGCGTGCCATAACCTCCTCCTTTTTGAAAAACATATTCCACCCCGCAATAGTTGCAAATTATTTTATTATTTTGCATATCTCTTTTGAAGTGAACGGCAAAGATATTCGATCTTAGTGCCTCATCTCGTCCACTTTGAGTTTGTCGCGTACTTTGACTTTGACTCTCTTGAGTTGGAAAACGTTCTTCTTCGGTAGATTCGTTTTGTGCACCTAAATTGATAATCATAATAAATTATTAATCATAGATAGTTGAGAGAGATATTTAAAATAAAAAGGTATAAAATAATATTTAAGAGAGATATCTTATTAAATAAACACAAACCTAATTCAGTTTGAAAATCTTCTTGCCACTCGATCGGAATTTCAGTATCTTCACCATCAATATTAAGATACCTTGGAACTAAAGGAGGTGGTGGTGGTAATCTGGTTCTGGCACTTGTACTCGTCGGCATAGGGGATTTTCCTTTAGCTGGTCGAGATGAAGAAGATGATCCTCTACCTCCACGTCCTCTTTGGCTTGAGCTCGACATTTTGAGAGAGATTGAGAAAGATGACAAGATAAAGATAATTGAGAGAGATTGAGGGAGATTGAGAAAAATGACAATATAATCGGGAGAGATTGAGAAAGATGTTGGGAGAGATTTAGAGAGATTGAGAGAGATCAGAAGATAATTGAGAGAGATTAGATATTGTGAAATAAAATGAGTAGGGAGGAAGTATTTATAGGGAAAAAAAAAATAAAAGAGGCGTTGGAACCGCCGGTTTTCCGGTTCTGGTTCGGAACCGGCGGTTCCCAACAGTTATTCCATCTCAGCCGTTGATCTCCAACGACTATAATTTTCAAATTCAATCTGGAACCAAACCGAACCAAAACCGAAACTGGAACCGTTACTTCGACGGTTTTGGTTTCGGTTTGGAACCGGAACCTGATCAACGGTTGAACCGAATCGTTGACCGACGGTTCTAGTTCCAAATCAGAACCGTGCCCATGTCTAACCCCAATCTCATAACAGTATCTCATAGTTTGCCTCCTTTATCAGCAGAAGGAAGTTAGGATCTTTTTAGGTCTATCTTAGAGATAGGGTATTCTCGGTCTCTCATTTGAAACTCATTATCATTTGGTTTCAATATTAATTTCTTTGAAGAATGGCGGAAGATATTTTTGTGAACTTTTAGATTTTTTATATGAATGAATTTACGTGCACAGTTGCATAGATCTAAATTCGTATAACTAAGCTAATTTGATAAAAATAAATAAAAAATTGTACGAATAATCTAAGGCGTGTTTTCTAACAATATTATCTCTTTAAAATGATAGTTGTATATATGCCATGCTATGCACGAATAACATATATACTTTATTTCTTATAAATAAATGTGTTATAGAATAATATTAAGATTGAAAATTAAACATAACAAAAACAAAAAAAAAAAACCTTTTAAATTGATTAGTTGTTGATTGAAATTCAAAATACACTTGTTATGAGTCCATATCCTTTTTTTTAACCTATGTGAACAATCCAAATAGTTAAATTAATTATAAATAATTATGTGAACACAAATATCTAAATAACAAATGACTCATAAAAACTTTGTAAGATAAAATAAATTGAATAACCTAATTAGAATTTTTTTTTCCAATTCCAATAATCCCATATAAAAGCATTTTTAACTGATATTTTTATATTTTAAAATATAAGTTAACCACAAATAGTCCATCTTTTATTTATTAAATCCAACTCAAATATTAAACCTATTTTGGCCAACTATTATATTTATATATATGTCTATATTTAATTTTAAATTGGATAACAAATAAACATGTGCTGCAGTGTTCAAATCGAAGTATCATAATACACTACTATTACAATTTTGTTTGATTATTGTTTAAGATATTTGCAACTCTGTTACAAAATTATACAAATAATCAATTTTTAATGCAAATAGTTGTTGGAAAAACAAAGTTACTATAATTTGCCACATTTCTACTTATCTTAGTGTGTGTGTGTATATATTTATTTATTTATTTATAGTATAAAAGTAATATTAAAAAATCAAAGTAAAGTGATTAGTATTTTTTAAAATTATGAATAATCTTATTATAAGAATATTATTTAAATATTTTTTAATTATCCAAATTTAGTTCAACCAGCAATAAATAATTAAATATGATCAAAATAATAATCAAATAAGCAATTGCATGTCTTGATTCTAATATTTTATTTATTAGATGTGATATGTTGTGATATTAAAATTAGGAGAATAAGATTAATTTGATATGATATATATCAAAATCATAGTAAAAAAAAAACTTGTAATTTAAAAAAAAAAAAAGATAAACCAATAAAATTGTGACAATACAACATCAGACAAGTATATGAATAAAACTAAATGAAAGTTCATATTCACAATTGAGCTGTAAAATGAAAAAAAATATTATTCTTCTTTAATTGAAATAAAAAAATTATATATTATATATATTTACCTATTTTTAAAATCAAATCCAAGTGAATTCATAAATTTTGTAGGTGTGTGTACTTTTTTATTCATAATCATAGTTGACCATACATGAGGGGATCGAAAAGTCAACTACGACGTGCAGATGTAAAACGTATGGCTGGGGCCCACTACCTCATCTGAAATTATTAACATAATAATATTTTTGAATTTGAATGATGCCGTTGTGATTTCCGGAAAAAAGAAAAAAAGAATCCGTACTGTACTTGAAATAATATTTAAACATGAAGTCTTTTATATTATTTCACAATATATATATATATATATATATATTCTCATAAGCAAATTACTATCTTTTTTTTTTCCTCTTTGGAAACTATATTAAGCACCTGCCTATACTATATTGTATATACAATATATTAAATTAATTATTTTTTAATAATTTTTAATTTAACATCAATATTGTCTATATTAAAATAAATAATTATATTTAAAGTATGGAATATAATTTTTTATGAATAGAATATAGCTTTTTATGGATTGAAATATTTATTTTTGTTTTAATTTATGTGTTGGATTAAATAAATAGTATTTAATTTTTTATATAAATTTTAGTTCAATTTAATAATTTCTAGTGAGTGGAAATTTTTTTTTTTAAGTTTGGGAACATTCTAAAATTGATTTTGAAATGTCCTATAATTTATTAATTAACTTTTAAGAGATTGACAATATATTCAATATAAATAAATATTTTTAAATTAAATGATATTTATATAAATGAAATTAATATAAATATTTATTATATAGATTTTTATAATATTAATAATAATGATACAATTTTAATCATTATTATTATATTTTATAACGTACTGATTCAGACAGCATCCATAATTATTAAAAAACACAAAATGTGAAAAGTGGAAGAGGGTGAAAATCAAAGAGATGGGGACAAGCAATATGGTTTGATTTAATGATGTGTAGGCGTTGAAATTATCAAGTTATAACGCATAGTAACCTCGGAAAAGAAAGCGTATAAATATAGAATTGGATCACCAACTTCTGAAAAAGCAAAGCAAACACATGAAATAGAGAGAGAGAGAGGATCAAATTGACAATTAATATTCATGCATCAGATGTTGCCATTTGTACATACATATACGCACAAGCTTGATACAAAATGTAATTAATTGATCATTAATGAGACAGTAATCTCTGTGGTGGAAGCCGGACGGGATTTATAACGTAAAGTTACGGTTTAAACTAGGAAATCAGGGTTTCAGATTTCGAAGATAAGCACGAAATTGAGGAAAATGGGGTTGATTTCGGGAATGGTGATGGGAATTTTGTTTGGAATTGCGTTGATGGCGGGTTGGAAGCACATGATCGACTACCGGAGCAATAAGCGAATCTCTAAGGTTCTTCTTAATATACATTTTCTTATAATTTTTTCTTTTCGAAATTATTCTTCCTCTATCAAATTTTCGAATTCAAGTGTTCGCATGCATAGTGGTTATGATCGCAATTTTTTTTTTCTCCAAGAAATTTTTGGTTTGCTCCATATTCAACTGTTTTGCCTGCCCAATAGTTTTGAAATTTCGTATTTGTTGGTTATATTTTGGATTGCTGGAAATCTTATTATTGTGTCTTCCTCAACAGGCAGTCAATGTCAAACTACTAAGCACACTAAATAGGGATGATCTGAGGAAAATATGTGGTGAAAATTTTCCAGAATGGATATCATTTCCTGTCTTTGAGCAGGTCAGATTATATGTTCCATGCTTTCTGATTGGCTCTGAACTGGGATTGAGAATATTTTAGAGATATCTGATTATTGATGGTCATTTTTTGTGTGATCAATTTATTTGTTCCTTAACATTCTGTTATTGAGATTGTTGGTAACAGTTTCTTCTTCAGTGAGAAAATTTGAGCATATATCCTTTAATCAATCTCAAAATCTGTCTCAGCTGTGATTGGTCGCAGACCTGGAGAAAGTGGGATAGAGTATTTCCTTATGCATATGAATTTTCTGGTCTAATGAGCATGAATGATGACATTATGTTACTTTTTTGTTTTAGAGAATGCCTTTAGTAGAAGAGGTTGCAAAAGGAGGATTCTATTCCAGCTACTTCGTGCATAGGCTAGGCTGTCAAGAGTGAATTAGGTTGTTCTGCTAAGAGATAGAATTTCTATTGGTGCCGACCTATTTACTGGAAGAAATAATCTAACTAAGCATAAAATATGTTTCATGAAGATGGAATAAAAGATGTGCAAATAGCTAAAATGACTTCATATCAGTTCTCTAATATCATGATTCTTTATCTGTCGTTACATTTTTGAATCATAAAGTGACGGATTTAGACTTATTAAAGCATATTTCATGGTCATTCTTGTGCTACTTTGCAGTTGCCAGTGGAAAAGTTGGACGAGCTATTAATGTTTGCTATAGTTATATTGTTTGACTAAGAATATTTGGCCTTCTTAATGAAAGTACATAAAAAATGAATGAGCTCAAACAAACATTGAAGAGGTTCCATAGAGGATACGGAGGATGGCACATTATATCTAGGGTGGTTTCTTTCTTTATTTCAGCTGCATCACTCATAACTTGATTATCTTCCAGGTGAATATGGCAGCGTTTACATCTCTTTGCATTAATGAAAATTTAAGAAAGTAGTCTATTTCCACTCTACACTTCAGTGCTAATCTGACTGTGATGGAACTATAAGACTCAAATTACATGGGAGGAAAATAAGGGTTTTCACTGGAAATTCAGAGTAGCTTCTGATTTGTGCATAGATCAACTTTGATGAGCTAGATGTACCATGCTATGATTTATCCTACTTGCTAAGTTGCTACCAAGGATCAATTGGGAGCTTCTACAATATGGATTTACGAGAGGGTTGGATAATAATAAAATACCCTAGGCAGGTACTTAAGAATGAATGCAAGTTATTTGGACCCCCTGAGATTGTTTTGGTCTGGTTCATAAAATAATTGCAACCATGCTCCTCAAATGGAGTTGGTCATATATTGTTCATATAATGCTCCTCTACTTACAATTTCAGGTTAAATGGCTGAACAAACACCTTAACAAGCTCTGGCCGTTTGTTGCAGATGTAAGTTTTTCTTTTATTCTTCTCCACACTAGGTATTACTTTGCATATCACATGTATTTAATCTTTTACTAAAAATACCTTTTGGCTTCTAAGATAAATCATCTCATAGTTTTTATAAGGTATCCCAAAAGAATTAAGAGTAGAACTCTGCAAAATGCTGCAGTACTTTGTCAAAATGGTCTATCAGTTTCTTTCACAAACCCTTCTCCATCGCATCCACACAAGATTCCATATGTGTATTCATCATAATGGCAGTTCGGACCACATTGATGAAGGCAAGAGATGGAAATCACACGACAAGAAATATTATTACTTATAACTGGAATATTCACAGGATATAATCCTGCCCAAGCTTAACAGACTAGTTCTACACCAAATTTCCTGATACCCAAACTTAATAAAACATAACAAAAATAATAAAACAGCCCCAAACTCAAGCATCTGTCTGGCGAGTCCCACGGCACCGATAAATCCATTCGCTGTCAGACTCCTAGCATACCTGATGATCACTTCATGCTATGGGATTGGTACTCTATCGATGTGGCACCTGTATTCTAATTCATAAGTCATTCCTTACAAGTTTCTTTCCATCATAAATTTGTATGATAGATGAAATATCTCTGTTAGTTGAAAAGCCTACTCTGCTCTTTCTAATCTTGATTTTTAAATCTCCCTTCAGTTGAGTTAACATTTCTGAGTTTTCTGAGACTTTTCTTTTCTCAGGCAGCAGAGGCTGTCATCAAAGATTCTGTTGAACCATTGTTGGAAGAATATCGGCCTCCTGGGATAACATCATTAAAGTTCAGTACATTGTCCCTTGGAACTGTGGCTCCTAAAATTGAAGGTTGCAACTCTGATGACCAGCTGTTAATATGGTTGATTGCTCTTTTAATTTGCATTGTCCATCATGCCATTCTTGTGCATTCTAGATATAGTTGCTGAACCAAACCGAGAGAAATAAATTTCTTTTTTGTTGTGTCGCTTGGGGTGTTGATAAGTTGGCTAAAATTCCATGGAGGAAATCTAAAAAATCCATTTCTTAATTTGGTTGTTTCAAGTTTATTTATCGTTCGTGCGGATTGTTGTGCGGAATTCACTGTTGGTTTAAGGTGCTGCTTCCACCAAAGACAGAAAATTGGTGACCTTATCAGAAAGTCTTAATTTTCTATTCCAGAAGAGAATATATTTATGGGATATAAAATGCTGCTTTAGTATTCAACTGGTATTTCTTTGAAATGTTTAATACTTTAATTATTACATTCTTTCAGGAATTCGAGTTCAGAGTCTTAAAGAAGGTCAAATTACAATGGACATTGACTTCCGTTGGGGTGGTAATCCCAATATTGTTCTAGCTGTTGAGGCAGCACGAGTTGCTTCTATACCCATTCAGGTCAGTGCGTCAAACCTGCTAAGAGCTATTGTTGTAGTTTGTGATGCAGTATGTTGCATTGCCTCTTTATGCTTAGAATATGGACCAAAATATGAAGTTCTCAATTTTTTTGTTTCAGCTGAAGGATCTTCAAGTTTTCACTGTGGTCCGTGCTATTTTTCAACTTGCAGATGAAATTCCTTGTATCTCTGCTGTTGTTGTTGCCCTACTTGCTGAGGTACATCCAGAGCGTTCTACTTTTCTCATATGGCTAGATTCAAGTACATATTTCCCCATTTTTTGTAAGAGGCAAAGTCAATGCAAATTAGTTTCTGTGAATTGTTCTAAGAAATTACAAAAGATATTTTCGTAGTGTTTTGTCTGCTGGTTTGGTGAGGTTGTGTTAAAGGTTTGTATTGGTGATGTGACAATCTGTTTTGAGGATTAAGGCTGTGTAATTCCAATGCTTAGAATTTCACTCTCAATTGTTTTATATGGGCCACATGGAAGAAGAAAAATATATAGGCGTTTGATGGGTATGGAAATATTCTATTTGGAAAATAACGAAGAACAATATCTCTATTTTTCAGAGCCGTAAAATTATCTTCAGGTGAAAACACCTTGTTTGCAGTGTTCATGATGAAATTTTAGACTGCATTTACAAAAGAAATTCTCATTTCCGAAATTTCATCATTGCCAAATGTTGAATAACTTGTCTGTCACATGAAATGCATAAACATACTTGTGACTACAATAAATTTGTGATATACATCATGGGTTTATTTTGCTAAGAAGGTTATGAGCGTGCAACTATAGATGTCCATTCCCTAAATGTGATAACGAAATCTAGTTATTTACCCTCTAATCTTGTTTTTTGAAGTGAACCATCTAATCTTGTTAGAAACTAGAAAAACATATCAGAATCAATCAAGGTTAATGCTTTTGTGTTCTATAATCTTACGTTGTTTTTCAGTTACTTGGTGACATGTTATTACATCAGTTTGCTGATGTATTAGGTCTGTTTGGAGTTCAAACCAATTTTACAATCATTGTTTTCTTTATGGTTGCTTACTTGATATGATTTGTTTTTGTTTCATGTCATTCAGCCAAAGCCACGAATTGATTATACTCTGAAGGCTGTTGGTGGAAGTTTAACAGCTCTTCCTGGGATTTCAGATATGATTGATGTAAGTTTTGATGATTTCCTTATAGTGGAATAATTTTGTACTATCACTTGGACTGACTGTATTTTTATGGATGTAAGGATACTGTTACTTCAATTGTAACAGACATGCTGCAATGGCCTCACAGGATTGTTGTTCCTCTTGGCGGCATACCTATTGATACAAGGTGAATCTTTTTCTGCTGTTAATCTGCTTTCTTGGTTTTCTGGCTCTTCTCGGCGTATCATGAAGTTCCCTCTTGTGTAATATTTCTGTTTTGACGTTTGAACATCTTTTGAAATGCTTTAGTTTCACAACTAGTAGAGTTCTTCATGTGTTACTTTACCTCATAACAGTTGGTTTATCTATTTAGTATTTTTTAATTGTTCAGCATATTTTCTGTCAATATGGAATTTTCATGGCCATGCAACGAACACACGCACACAAAAACAAATGGTCTGACACTCAACTTTGAACCTTTTGCAGTGAGTTGGAGCTAAAGCCTGTTGGAAGGGTTACAGTAACTATCATAAAGGCAAATGACCTGAAAAATATGGAGTTGGTTGGAAAATCTGACCCCTATGTTACTTTGCATATTCGTCCACTTTTTAAAGTAAAAACAAAAGTTATTGACAATGACTTGAATCCTGTATGGAATGAAACATTTGAATTGATCGCAGAAGACAAGGAAACACAGTCTATCCTTTTTGAGGTTGAAGTCTCTTTTTGTACTCATATTTAGATTTATGTTGTTTATCATTTCTCCTCATTATTTCCTGAAAATGTGGCTCCATTTTCTGTAGTTTTTCAAAAAATATATCTTAAAGTCCCTTGTGTTATGTAATTAACATATTCAGTGATCTCTGGGATTAAATTCTGGGGATGTGTAAGGAAAGCTTCTCGTACATCTTGAATTGATCTGTACGGCATACTTGTCAGCTTTATCATAGCATATTCGTCCTTGTTATTGAATATTTTTGTTTGGTTATTGAATAGACTAAATGATGATGCGATTAGTGATTGAATCTTGTCTGATGAAGCAGGTATTCGATGAAGATATTGGGGACGATAAACGGCTGGGGATAGCAAAGTTACCTCTGATCGAACTGCAAGCTGAAACATCTAAAGAAATTGAGCTAAGACTCCTTCCATCTCTTGATATGCTTAAAATCAAAGATAAGAAAGATAGAGGAACACTAACAATCAAGGTACATAACTAATTAATTATGCTTCAAGAAAATCTCACCCCTCTCATTTGCCAATTCAAGCTTTTATTCCTTAGCCTGTATTTATTGGTTACAGGTGTTTTATCATGAATTTAACAAGAAAGAGCAGATGGAAGCTCTTGAAGAAGAGAAAAGAACAATAGAAGAAAGAAAAAAGTTGAAAGAAGATGGAATAATCGGGAGCACTGTTGATGCCCTTGATGGTGCAGCAACTCTTGTTGGTTCTGGTGTTAGTGCCGTTGGAACAGGTGTGGGTGCTGGAGTGGGTTTTGTCGGGGGTGGCCTTGGAGCCGTTGGTAGCAGTCTGAGTCGGGCTGGAAAATTCATGGGCCGAACCATCACTGGACACACAGGCGGGTCGAAGAGGAGCGGGTCCACCACGCCCGTAAACTCCATCCTAGAAAATGGAGGTGCAAAACCACGGCCAACTTGAACCACCATTGGCTTGAAACAGGTTTTGTGAATCGAGAAATTCTTTATTAGTCTTCAATTCATACATTCTTCTGGTTTCTTGACACGAGCCAGGTTTTGTAAATCGAGTTTCGTGATTATGTTGCCATCTGTACTCTTTTCTCTGGATATGGTCTCGGCTGGGAAGACTGGGAACATTGATGTTGCGACCATTGAATGTGATGGTGGTTCTTTATCCTCTATTCTTTTGTCCAATCTGCCAATGTAAAGTTTCATTGAACTGGTTGTCATTTTTGGAGAAGATCTTTCTTTTATTTCATATACCGATGAAGGGTGATGGGCTGTTTTAGATTCTCGATTTTCTTATTTAACTGGAAATCTATTCAGGGACTTGCCAGGTTGCAGATCATACATAAATAGGGTATATACATCCCTAATGGCTTGGTTATAGTTAAGGGTGTGCTGGACTTGTTTTGAAAAAAAAAAAAAAAACCCCCCGAAATCAAGCCAGCAAACTAATAGTTTCGCGCTTATCTGATCATTCATTTGTTATGACACCTAATTTTATCGACAACACACCACCATATCAAGTAAGCGGCCAGTCCTCCAACAATGGAGATTGGAGAGGGTGATGGTCATAGCTGTGGAAAAAATACCTAAAATACTAGTACATCACACTTACCGATTTTGAAAATATTAAAATTTTTGATATATCAAAATTTTTGGTACGATAACAAGCAAAATTTTATACCGATATATTGAATGTTATTTCGTATTTCGATATACCGAACGGTATTTGATATACTAGTTTTTCATAATACCAGTATACCAAACAGTATTTAGTATGTTAGTACTTTAAAATATACTAAAATATTGATATATTGAAATATTAAAATAGTTTTGCTACATCAATAATTTAGTATGACATAGTGTACTAAAATTTTGATATTGTACAATATGAAAAGTAAATATATCATACCAAAATTTCAATATAATATGCTGTATGACATAAATTTTTGAGTTTGGCCCTCTTACTTTTTCAGAGTTCGCTACCCTTGCTTGTGAAATTTTCCATAAAAATAATTTTTTGTCAGCTTAAAATAAAATCGTGATCCATAACAGGGACTGTCTCAAACAATTTTGATATTCTGCTAGTTATTAAAATTAAATTCCTATAAAAAATTAAAAAAAATATAATCACCAAAAAAAATTATTATTACATAATTATATTATGATAGTTTCTTACAAAATAAAAAATCAAATGCACTCTAATTTTTTGATGGGCTGCTACATGTTTTAATTTTTTTTTTCTTTTTTTGTGGGGCCCTAAAATGTGGAAGCTCTATGATGAATCCATCCCAGGCCTGTCAATAGCCGGGCCTGGATCATCCATCCCCGCGGAGAAGGCTACTCAAGTGTGTGAAGAATGGAGAGAAGATTCAGAATTGCATGTGCATGGCGTCATATAGTCCTAATTGTGGACCCTACCTAATAATTCATGCAACCTCCTTGTTCATGTTTAATGTTGGCTATCGTTATAATTATTCTCAAAGAAATTCCTACTCTTAACGTTCATGGAATTAATCATTCATTCCACATCCCATAACATTAGTCATTGATTAATTTAAAGAGAATTATTATAATCGATTGATATTAATTACTATTGATTTAATAAAAGTACTCGTAACAACATTGATAATAATATAATTATTATTTTATGATTAATTAATAATATTATTGATATAATATAATCAAGAAAACTATTATTAATATAATTATTATTGGATGATTATAATAATTAATAATATTTGTTAGTTAAGAATATTATTTAATATATTGATAAATAATAGCTACTAATTTAACAACAATAATAATTTTTTATCATAATAAAATAATAAATTATTATTCTATGATTATAATAAGTAATAATATTTATTCATAATTTATAACATTGATCACCACTACAGTAAAATCCTATATAATCTACTGTTTATGATAACTTTCCAATCCAGTTAAACCCTTTTCAAGTATGCCCTTAAATTTTGGGTTAATTACAGCAAATAAAATGCATGGTTGATTGGTTATCCGAATCACAATTGGAAGAAATCAATACATGGGCCAATAATTGGGCCGGGTCGCTTGATTTAAGGAACGATACTACATGTGCCACAATTCTTGTTAGGACTGAACTTTTAAACTAAACCCAAGCCCAAGCCCAAGCCCATAAAAATACTTAAAAATCAGGCGAAAAACAAAAGGTTAAAGGAAATTTCTAGCAATTTAGGTGTGTGGATAATGCGACATGAGAAGGGAAACCTGATTTCCTTGCCTTCACTACCCTACTTTAGTTTTTGGGGTTTTGAACTAAAATGAAAATCTTTTGGGAACTTTAAAACTTTAGATGAAGTTGTTATTATGGATGTCACTATACATACAATCAATTTTCTTTGTAGCGGCATAATATATCTCCACTAATGATGGAGATATTGTTTGTACTTTGCAGAAATCCGTGTGAATTATATGGCTGCCCACCTTCCGCAATTGCCTGAAATCATAGTCCTCGGGCCGCCGTCTCTCTTTCGAACATACGAGAACGAATTCTGTTCCAGGTTCCGAGTTTTAAAGCCATGGGAATCTCTGCTGCCCCTGGCCCACTTCCTAGCGGGCCGGGCCCAGAACACGCAGGCCGCTCTCTGCAGCGGCTTCTTCTCTCTGTCCGCCGCCGTTCTGCAAAATCTCCCCTCTCTACGCCTGGTCGTCACCACCAGCGCTGGCCTCGACCACATAGATCTTGCTGAGTGCCGCCGCCTCGGTATCTCCGTCGCCTACGCTGCCACCATCTTCTCCGCCGATGTGGCTGATCTTGCGGTGGGGCTCCTCATCGATGTCTTGCGGAAAATCAGCGCCGGAAATCGTTTTGTGAAAAATGGGATTTGGCCGGACCAAGGATCATTCCCTCTTGGCGTCAAGGTATTCTTCAAATTCCTTAATTATAATCTTCATTTTTCATTTACGCATTAAAATGCTTCATGGAATTATCATGCTCAATTATTACCCTCAAAATTTAGACTGGTACGCAAGTGTAGCATCTGGGGGTGGCAATTTGTCCAGGACAATCTCACGATGCCACACAAAGGGAATCTAAATATAAATATAATGGGTTAGAGTTCATCGTCAACAGTTCGGATCAAACTAAGTCAGGCCCGAATAATTTGAATAAAAATGGGCTTAGTCGCGTCAACCTGTTAATCTACATAATTATTATTTTCAAAAAATTATATTTTATTTATAATTTTATAAAGTATAATAGATAATATTATAGAAAAATCACATATATATATAGAAAAAATTATATCTCGTCCTATTATATATTGTTAATTTTAATTATTATTTTATGAATTAAAAAATTTGTACATTCACTAATATTTTAATTCATTTAGTTTTTAAGTTTTTATAATATTTTTTTATTGGGTCCCCTGCAAAATAAGTGGCTTGTGTTTAGCTTATAATTCTAACAAGATAAGTTAAATTGAGTTCACTCAAAATATGTCATAATCATGTTGCAACTCGAGGTGTAACTGTAGTCCAACTTATTTGACACCCCTAGTAGCATCTATGAGCGTGTGATTTTGTGTAAATAGATATTGGCATGGCTTCTATACATGTGACCCTGGATACTTTTGTGTGCGTAAACATTGACTCTCCGGATTAGTAACATGATCGCGACATATAATTGAAGTTAGGAGGCAAGCGGGTTGGAATCGTGGGACTCGGAAGCATTGGCGTTGAGGTGGGAAAGAGACTTGAAGCATTTGGGTGCGCAATATCATACCACTCGAGGAACAAGAAGCCGTCCGTTTCGTACCCATTCTATCCAGATATCTCCGAATTAGCTGCAGCGTCCGATATACTTGTACTCTGTTGTGCGTTAACAGAAGAAACGCGTCACATGATCGGGCGTGAGGTCATGTTGGCGCTCGGAAAAGATGGAGTTATTGTGAACATCGCACGTGGTGCAGTAATAGACGAGAAGGAATTGGTGTGTTGTTTGAGGCGAGGAGAAATCGCAGGGGCGGGGCTGGATGTGTTTGAGGACGAACCTAGTGTTCCGACAGAGCTTTGCGAGCTTGACTGCGTTGTGTTGTCTCCACACGTTGCTGTCTTGACCGAGGAAGGCACGAGAGAACTGTATGAACTCATTGTTGGGAATTTGGAAGCTTTCTTCTTGAATAAACCTTTGGTTTCTCCGGTTCCAGAGTAGCAGGGATGAGCCACCGATCCGATTAGTCGATTGTTATGAAATTTGCTTTGATTAATGGGTTTGGTAAGAACCCGACCCATACTTGTTTGGTATCTTGATTTCGTACTTGTTTTTTCATTTTGTATTTTATTTGATTAATTTAGTTCGTCTTTATATGTGCTAAAATTTGCATTTTTTTTACCATATGAAAAAAATCAATTTAAAAGTTGTTAAAAATAATTAATTCAATATACAAAAAGATTAAAGATAAAAAAAGTTATTTGTGTTTTAAAAAAATAGAAATTCAATAAGAATTGTATTAAGTCCAAAACCTACATAGAGAGAGAGAGAGAGAGAGAGAGAGAGATGAGAGAAACTTTTGTCAGTTTTTTCCTCAACTAATGTTCGCCAATATCAATGGGCTCCAAGTTTGATTTAATACAGGCCCAATTGCATATGTACAATAGGTCCAATTCATACTCCGGCCCAAGTAGAGTTAGTGTATAGGTCCATCTAAGACTAATTAAGGTCCAATTACTTGTATTAGTGACATTTTGCCATTTGACACACCTTTAAGAAGGGTAAAAGATGACCACCATGACCACAACAACACCAATAATAAGCAAAATAGCACAAATTAGCTCCTAAATTATCATTTCAAGTTCAACTTAAATCTTAAATTATTTTTTTGTATATATAGAATATTTAACTTTTAAAATAGGTCAAATAAACCCCAAAAGTTGTTATTACTATATAAATGGTTATTTTAATAAATTAAAATAACAAAAAAATCTAATAAATATTTAATAAATTATAAGAAAATTATTAAAATAAAATAATATTTAAAAATAAAATGATAAAATCTAAGTTATTTAATAAATAAAAAATATAAAAAAAACTTAAATTATTTAAATATAATAAAAAATTGAATATCTCAAAAACACATCATCAAGTATCAAACCCTTTTTTATATTTAAATTATTATTAAATTTTAACTTATTAATTTATTTAAACATGTTTATGATTTAATTTGTAGATTTTTAGATTTTTTTTGAGTATTTTTAAATTTTTTAGTTAACTTAATATTAATGAGGGTTCAACTTTTTTATATATTTAAAATTTCAAGGGCTTATTTCACCTATTTTAAAAGTTTAGAAGTTTATTAACTAATTTAAAAAGTTTAAAGTGCTATTTGTACGAAGAAATAATTTAGAGTGCGATTTGAATCTGAGTTACTAATTTGTATGTTTTCCAATAATAATAATAATAATAATAATAATAAAAAAGTGTACAAATGTAGCAGCTTCGTTGGAGCACTACAATTCTAGCACAATATTCTATTATAAGCCGTGTTGAACAACGTATTAGTAAAATAGTTTGCAGGAGCGGTCCTAAACCTAGGCAAGAAGGAGATGGCCTAGGACACCCACTTTTTTGGGCCCCAAAATACAAAGTTTTGTATATAAAATATATCGACATTCTGAAAACAAAGCACAGTTACAGCTTAGTGGCAATAGAGTTGCTGCCTTTCCAGCAAAAGCTTCAAGTTTGATAAATCTAATTTCAGTCCTTGTCTTCTTCTTTCTTGATAAAAACATTCATTTTTAGGACTCCATTGATTTTATTCATCTTCGTCCCCAAAAACTTACGATCGACCCTTAAGTAGTTGTTCAAATGGAGAAGCCGAAACATTAGCCAACCAAATATATTTGGATCAAGTAATTATTTATTTTTCAAATTTAGAAGTGTTTTGATCTGTCTGAACTCTATAACAGCTAAAATTTTGCAGAATTTAAGGATATGCTTCAAAGTTTGAAGACAAGAAACATTTAGCCGCGTCACATTGCCCTTACCTTACTATATATAGAAGAGAATCAGAATCCAGATGATACATGTTTATCAAGATCTTATGTTAACAAGTTGATCACATGAACCTGCATTCATTCGTCACATTAAATAGCTGAAAACCTTCGAGAGAAAACCTAAATACTTTAATGTTGAATTATGTGAAAAAATTCAAACAAAAAGGAAAAGGACAACGTGACAAAACTGTCTTTGTTGTTATATGATTATGAAGTTGGGATTGGAAATCGAGAACAGCTAGGTTTCATTGTCACCTTGTCCGACAGCACCAGAATCTTCCCAGAATCCAACATGCCCATATATCTCATTCTTTTTAATTAATTGCTCCTTAATTTAACTCTATCAGTGTATAGTTCTAGTTATTATTATTTCTTTGTTCAACACTTTCATCTTTCCACAAAGGAATCTTAATTTTATAACTGATTATTAATAAATAAGACTGTTTTTAGGATGAAAGAAATAATATTTTATCTTTTGTCGAACAAAAAATATATTATCTTTTGTTTCATAGCATAGCTAATTTAGTTTGATGAAATGTTTCGAGTCCGATTTGATCCACATTACATTCGAGTATTTGATAATGAGTCCAACCCAGATGCCAATTATAATTCTTTGGAGATTTAAGTTAGATCGAATAATAAGAATTGTTATGTTCTTGACATTTTTTTTTTTTTTGTATTTATATTTGTCAGTGTTAAAATTAGAGAAATCAATCATTCGTTCATTTTCATAGTATCTACAACTTAACAAGAAACATACTTTGTGCGTGCCTTAGTGACACGCAACGTTCGTATAAAATTCTTGTTGGACATGATGAATGATAGCAAAGTTAGGTCAAATTAGAATATGGGGTTCAAGCTTGAGTAGAAAGATATGAATTTTAACTTACACACTCTCTATCTCTAAATTCAAATTTCGCCCAAGTAATCTTAGTATATTTGTGTTAAGAGTTCATTTCAAATTAAAACTTAAAGTAGTGAGAGTTACTTTTGTTATTAAGCATTGCATGTTATGTATATAATTTTAGTATTAGTAAGATCTTAAACAACTTCACATAAGTATTATATACTAACGACATCGCTGTTAAATACTTTCTCCTTTTCAAAATAAAATTTATGCTTCTCAAGAATATAATCTTATTTTTGGTTAATTAGATAAAGTTACAATCTCCTGAAAATTATTAATTCACACTTATCTAAATCCTTTATTTGTTGATTTGATGTACTTAATCAAATATAGATTATTCGTGAGATTAAAAATTTCAATCTTCCGTTTGACTAATAAAACACATGAATTCTTGAAATATGACTCTTATTTTCGTACAATAAGAATTTTCTTACAAACATATGTCTAAGTTTAGGACGGAATGAGTACTATATTTTGTACGCTAATACAATCAATCATAGAATGAAATGCTCTCTTCGTCCAAAAAATATAATCTAAAAATAAGAACATTTTCTGTCCAACAAAATAGTTATGTTTCAAAAGTCAATGTCTTGTTTTATTAGTTATAGTAAAAAAAATCCTAACAAATTGTATATGATTGAATAATTAAAATCAAGAAATAGAAGAAAACGTATAAGAGTGAAATTTATGAATTTTGGTAGTTGTATCTTCATTAAAATCACAAAAAAAAAAAAAAGAGTTATGTTCTTATGAAACATGACTATTTTTTAAAATTTTAAGTGACCTTTTAAGTATAACATAAATTTTCAAATTTAGTTTCTATCAATGTTGTCATGAACTAATATGTCTTTTTTTTCCCTCATTCAACATCTTACCCCGTTCAATTATGGTGTCACCAACATTATTAAATATGTCTCAACGTGATTGTTCAAATGCATCACTTGTATTTCCATCCACCTGCCATACCCGTAAAACAAAGGCAAAAGACCTAATTTTAACCCCTCCATGGGTCATCCAAATACATCACATATATTTTCATCCACCTGCCATACCCGTAAAATGAGGACAAGAGACCTAATTTTTAACCCAAATGTATGCTGAGGTGTCAGCTGGAAAATATTTCTGTTATTAAGAAGATGTTTAGTTTAGGCTTAAGTGGGTCGTTGAAAATTCTAACTTTAAAATCCTATGATTATGAAATAAAGATGAATAGTGATATTTTTTTTATTGTTTTGAGATTGTATAGATTAGAATTATTGGATTTTATTATGATGTTACCAACATTATTGAATACGTATCAACGTGATCTTCCGAATGCATCGCATATATTTCCATCCACCCGTCATACCCGTAACATATGGGCAAACGGCCTAATTTTAACCCCTCGATGGGGTCGTCTAAATGCATCACATATATTTCCATCCACCTGCCGCACCCGTAAAACACGGATAGAAAACTTAATTTTAACCCCAAATTTACGTTGAATGAAGATATGAGTAGTAAATATAAAACAATATTATTCGGGCGCATCAAAATTCAATAATAATGGTGATATACAAATTAGAAGCTAGGAAAAAATTTCCATTATTAAGAGTTGTTTGGTTTAAATTTAAGTGGGTCATGGAAAATTTTGACTTAAAATTCTAGAATAGTGAAATAAAATTGATTAGTGATAATTTTTGTTTGTCTTGAAATTGTATAGGATTTGATTGTACGGTAGATACCAGATCAATGTTAGAGAAAATAAGTTTTATTATAATATTATATTATGTTTGTAAAGAGAAAAAATTAGAAAAAAAAATGGGATATATGTACATAATAGAATTCAAAATAGTTATTAGCATAATATTTTATTATATTATAAAATTTAATTTTATAACTCAAAATAAACAAACATGCTTAAAATATCTATTCGGTTTTGGTGATATTGGCCAACAAGATCAATCCACGGCATACGTAGTAGACATGGGCATGGGTCCGGTTCCAAACCGGAACCACCGGTTAACGATTCGGTTCAATCGTTGACCCGGTTCTGGTTCCAAACCGAAACCGAAACCGAAACCGTCGGAGTAACGGTTCGGTTTCGGTTCTCAATTTTTTGGAACCGGAACCATCGGTTCTAAACCGGCGTTCCGGTTCTGGTTCGGTTCGGTTCCGGTTCGAATTTGAAAATTATAGCCGTTGGAGATCAACGGCTGAGATTAAATAGCCGTTGATCTTCAACGGCTGAGATTGAAGAACCGTTGGGAACCGGGAACCGGCGGTTCCCAACGGATCTTTTGTTTTTTGTTTTCCTATAAATACCCCTTCCTACTCATTTTATTTCACAATATCTAATCTCTCTCAATCTCTCTCAATTATCTTGTGATCTCTCTCAATCTCTCCCGACATCTTTCTCAATCTCTCTCAATTATCTTGTGATCTCTCTCAATCTCTCCCGACATCTTTCTCAATCTCTCTCAATTATCTTGTGATCTCCCTCAATCTCTCTCAATTATGTTTATCCTATCATCTTTCTCAATCTCTCTCAAAATATCGAGCTCAAGCCAAAGAGGACGTGGAGGTAGAAGAACATCTTCTTTATCTCGACAAGTAAAAGGTAAAGCACCTATGCCGACGAGTACAAGTGCCAGAACCGGATTACCACCACCTTCTCCTTTGGTTCCAAGGTATCTCAATCTTGATGGTGAAGATATTGAAATTCGGATCGAGTGGCAAGAAGATTTTTAAGCTCAATTAGGTTTGTGTTTATTTTATAAAATATCTCTCTTAAATATTATTTTATACTTCTTTAATTTAAATATCTCTCTCAACTATCTATGGTTAATAATTTATTATGATTATCAATTTAGGTGCACAAAACGAATCTACCGAAGAAGAACGTCTTCCAACTCAAGAGAGTCAAAGTCAAAGTACGCGGCAAACTCAAAGTGGACGAGATGAAGCACTAAGATCGAATATCTTTGCCGTTCACTTCAAAAGAGATATACAAAATAATAAAGCAATTTGCGACTATTGTGGGGTGGAATATGTTTTTAAAAAAGGAGGAGGTTATGGCACGCTCAAAAAACATTTGCAACGTCATCATCCGGACAAAGTCGGAAACGATCGGCGTCAAACACAAATACCTCGTGGAGGATTCTTCGGATTCACCGATGAATCACAAGGTACGACTTCTTTATTTAAATATTCCGAACCAACAATGAGAAAATATTTATAAAAAACGGTTTGTGGCATGTCTTTATCTTTTAATTTTGCTGAGAATGATTTGTATAAAAACCTTGTGTCATTATCAATGAACCCTCAAGTGTCCGATGTTTCACGTAGAACATTAGTTCGTGATATTGAAAAAATTGTAGGTGAATTTAAGTTGTCTTTAATTGATATGTTTAATTCTTTACAACAAAAAGTTTCAATTTGTGCGGATATATGGACGGTTCATTGGAGAGAACATAGTTTTTTAGGACTTAGTTGTCATTGGATAGATAATTCATGGACAATGCAAAAATGATTACTTCCATATAGAGAATTTGATCAAACACACACGGCCGCAAATATTTCTCATAAAATTCATACTATTTTGCAAGAATATAATTTAGTTACAAAAAATTTTCAATTTCATTTGACAATGCTAGTGCTAATACTGCTAGTTTGCCATTATTAATTCAAATTTGTCAACCATCATTTAAGGGTAGATTTTTTCACATTAGATGCATGTGTCGTGTTTTAAATTTGTGTGTACAAGATGACATAGAACATTTTAAAGCACATATAGGTTATATTAGATTAACAATTGGACATTTAGCTAGACATGCAACTTTATGCAAAAAATGGAGAAGATTTTGTAAAACATTTGGTATGAGTGCACCCAAAAAAATCACTAAAGATGTGTCTAATCGTTGGAATTCAACATATAAAATGTTGAATTCTTCTTATGAGGTTAGAAATGAATTATGTACATTTTTTCACAAGAACAATTAGGCATTCCTTTATTTCCAAGTTCATGGGATACATGTGTTGAATTAATGTCTCTTTTGAAAGTTTTTAAAGATGCAACAGAAGAATTATCCGGATGTTACTATCCCACTTCTTCTTTAGTTATAGATCATTGTGTTAAAATTGCACTTATTTTACAATCATATTATTCGCATGACACTTTACAAAAATGCATTGCAAGCATGAGAAGTAAATGGTTAAAATATTATCAAAAAATTCCCGATTTATTTTTAGTTGCAAAGTTTTTAGATCCTAGAATTAGAGAAGATGGTTTAGAAGAATTACTAAGAATGTATTATGATGCATTATTTTCGGTTAAAGATAATGACACTCCCAATCCGCATATAATTGTAGATAACACAAAACAATTACTTTATGATTGTTTTAAAGAATATAAAATTTATTATGGTGATAGTTTAAATAGTGCAAGCGGTCACGGAAATGAAGATATTGGTGGAGGTAATTCGGTTTCGGATCAACCCGATCATCATCAAGATCCGAACTTTGAACACCTTAATCAATATTATAGGTTTTATGATATTAGAAAATTAAAAAAATCTAGGAGTAATAGTCTTTATGAAGAATTAGATAATTATCTATCTACTACTTTTGAAGAACTTGGATTTGATATACCTAATGAGCTTTTGAGATGGTGGTCTCGAAGAGCAAATTTTTTTTCTATTTTATCACTAATGGCAAAGGAAATATTTGCATGCCCGGCATCCACCGTCTCGGTTGAACAAGCATTTAGCACCGGCGGTTACATTTTGGATCTTCGAAGATTCAATTTGAAGGTGGAAAATCTAGAAAATCAAGCTTTAATTCATGATTGGTCGAACGCCGAGGTAAGAAAACAAGAAGTAAATTTTGATGAAGAGGATGAGGATGAAGATGAAAATGGGTATTCGACCACATCCGGGAGTTATTGAGTCACGCTACTTCTTACAAGAAGGTAAGAGAACTACGTCGACTTTGATTCCTCAACTATGAGGTTACGTAGGCAACTTAATTCTAAATTAAAAATTAAATTTTAATTTCTAATTTATAGTTGAGCTCAAGTTTTTTTTTTCTCTCTCTTCTATTTTTTTTAATATGTTGTAATTGAAAACTTATAAAGTTGTAATCTCTTATTAATAGAAATAAATATTTTTATGTAAGTTAATTTTTTGTTGTAACTTTTCTATTTTTTTTGTAATTTTATTATAAGTTGTAAAGTTAAGTTTGAAATGTTGTAATTTTTTTTTTGTAAAATGTAATTTTTTTAGTTAACTATATATTCAATTCAATCTCTTGTGATAATCAAATTCAAAAGACAAAAATTATTTTTGAAAATTGTTAACAAAAAAAAAAAAAAAGAACTGTGGAACCGTGGAACCGGAACCAGAACAGGAACCGAGGAAACCGTCGATTCCGAAATCGAAACCGAAACCGTGTATATAACCGTTCGATTTCGACCACTATTCACAATTTCAAAAATCGACAATTCCAAAATCAAATCCAAAATCGTAAAACCGTGCCGTCTACTACATAGTTCGACTATTTAAAGAAAAGTAGGTGATATGGACAAAAAAATGATATCCTTTTCAGAGTTGTAATAAGCTTTATATAGTGTTGCGACAAAATATTATAATGAAATATTTGAAATGAGTTTAGAAGTTGGAAAGTGGATCAGCTTTTGGGAACAACCGATCCATATTCATTCGCCAAACTGCACCTCAATTGATAGATATTTGTTTGTGTTTGATAACGTGTCGACCCCTCATTGGTTGGTATTAAGGTCAAATACGTCATATTCTCCCATTCTCTCATCAATCAATCACAATCACTTCAACCATTCACAAAAAGCACGACTAGTTATCACCCAAACAACTTTTCGCATATTTTAATTATTTACTCTTATGTTATTATTATTATTATTATTATTATTATTATTATTATTATTATTATTATTATTATTATTATTATTATTATCTATGTATAGAACTGAGTTATAATAGACTTACAATTAAGACCTATCTCAAAAAACTTTAGAAATATATTTGCACTGTATTGGAGGGGTGTGGTGAATAATTTCATAAAAATATAAAATTGCGTAAATCCAAAAGAATAGTTTAAATTTTATGTTGTTTTGATATTTAATAAGGTATAATTTGTACACTATATATATATATATATCAAATTATGATTAAAAAAATTGGAGTTGAAAATTAGTTTTGTAATAATGTAACTATTGAAAAATTACAAAATAATTATTGAATATATATATATATATATATCAAATTATGATTAAAAAAATTGGATTGAAAATTAGTTTTGTAATAATGTAACTATTGAAAAATTACAAAATAATTATTGAAATTTGTAAGATAATTGAATGAGAGATGAAACCAAAAAAACAAAAAAGAAAAAAAATTAGTAGGTGTCGATTTTTTGAAGGAGTGATTATAGTAAAGAAACAATATAATACAAGTACAAAATTAAATGAATATGCCGGCATCCAGACGAGCTAAGACCAATGCAAATATATCTCATATTTTTAATTATCACGATAGGTTGTAAGATTATCTAAAAATCAAATGAAGTACATTTAACTTGCACATTCGTACTTTCACTATCTTAAAAAATTGTGAATGTTTTTTAAATTTTCTAAAATTATTTAATAAATTTATTATGTTATTAAACGAAGTTACACCAATATTTGAAATTACAATAGATATGTTCTTTTTTTTTTTTTTTTGTTTTTTCTAATTCTACTTATTTCCATATACATGTAAATGCACGCGTGGAATACATATATGATTGGGCTATGAGACTTACTACTCAATATTTTAATATTTATTTTAAATAAAAGCATATCACCTTTCCTACTCGATCAACTGTTTATGTATTTGAATTGAAAGATTTGATGACAAATTTAAAATTGAAAGTAACAAAAATGATTAAACTAATTTTACAAAAAATTGTGTGGATATAAGAATGCTCGTGAACATATTCGTTTATTGACTGGTGCGGAAATGAGGTAATATATATAAAAATAAAGGAGGGACCTGGTGGTGGATCTTCTAGAAAGGTGATGGAACGGGAGATGCTGAGTCCACCATGTATATATATATGTGGAGGTGGAGGTCATTCACTCCACTGCAAATTCATGAACATGCACTTCCCTTGGATGCCACTTTTCAGAATATGTTATATCTTGTTATCTCCTAACCATTCATCAACACAAAGGCTACGGATGACGTGGACAATGCTTCGGAAGTCCTAATGTTAAAACTAAATTGGGTCATTTTTATTTAAATAAAGTAATATTATAATATTATTGATTGAATACATAATATAAAAATAAAATAATAATAAAAATGTCATATTTTATATTAACTTTATATATAATAAAAATTCATCTAAATTAGTGTTTTTTTTCGAGTGGCAAGGTTTTAATCTTTTTTATTTCTTCCAATATATGTTGCAATGCATAATTTTTTTATTGTTGGTCAATTATAAAATCGTATATTTATACAAATCATCATTTTGTATTTATACAATTTTGTTTAATTAACTTTTTAAGTTGCATTTAACTCGTAATCATCTTAGTTATAGAAGAATTATAGATATTTTAATAAATAACTAACTTTATCTTTGCAAACACGATTGTTAGAAAATTAATAAAGTCGTAAAAGTGGACTTCTTTTCCCTTAGGGTAGTATATCGGTACTCTCTGTCTGTGTGCACGCATATACATCGTCTTCTCCCGTAATATGGGGAAGGAGAGGATTTCTTTGACGTACTTAATTTAGAGATGATATATTTGTATGTAGAGAGAAGTCAAATATGAATATATATGATGTAACTTCTTTGACTCATTTACTTGTAATCCCAGAATATGTGGTAGCAACTGTTTGGGTTGATTTATGCAGATGCCCAGGTCAGTTTATGTAATGTCTAAATGCAGTTGATTTTTCAACTTGAGGAAGACAAAAACTACTTTACTTGATTCCACAAGAACATCATGTCCCAAGAATTTGTAAAAGGGAGTTTTGTCTTGCTGGACCAAAATCAAGAACAGCGTGTGTTTTGTGTGTGTGTGTGTGTGTCCATCACTCAATCTTTTCTACTCATCAAACCAATTCACTCACCAAAACTTAACTTCATTATTCTTCTGATTAAATTAGTTAAGATAATGTGTGTGTGTGTGTTTTGGAATTCTTAAAAAGTCAACGCCACTCTAACCAAGTGGATAATCAATCATTAATAACTATTGTAATTAGGAACCGAATATTCTTTCTCCTCCCCCCCCAAAAAAGTTATAAATAAAAAAAAAAAAACAAAACAAAAAATTGGGTTGTGTTGTTAGTGTCGATGGTCAAGCTTTATGTATTTGTTCAACTATCGAACCTAGTTAAGTTTTCTTTCAACTTAAGCATGTCCGAGACTTACAAGGTTAACCTAATTTTATTTCAAATATCTTAATTATTACATCTTATAAGATGTTTTAGAGCTTATGAGAAATTTTATTTTATCTTAAAATTAATTGTTAAGATTTTTGGATAAATAAAAGGATGAAACTTAAAAATTGTAAATCGTGAAAAAATATAAATTACTTGGATTATTGCCAAAATAAAATGTTATATCATAAATAAAATAAAACTTTAATTATAAGCTTGTAACATTTTTTGCAAAATATTTTTGACGGGCGCATCACAAACTTTTAAATATCTTATAAAATTTTATTAGAATTTTATATGCTCAGTCAAACACTCTTCAATATAATTTGAAAACATCAAGATCAAGTTAAGGTTTGTTTATAATTTGTGTTCGAGTATATATGTCAAAAATACGGGCTTGCAAGTCCTCGTAGCAACACTAAAAAGATTATTTTCATTAATTACTCCATGAAATCTTGGTTTTTCTAAAAATCAGTTTTAATCGTGTCTAGTCCTCATACCACTATTAACAACACCTTTTCTTTTTTTTTTTTTTTTTTTGTGAAAATGGGTCCTTGTGCCTCTTTCTAAGACGATAGTTATTTAAGAACTTGTTTACTCAATTTCACAATATAAAAATCAAGATACCCCTACTATAGGGTAGGCTGGCGCCACACACGAGTGTGTTAAAAATTAAATAATTCAATATTTTAAAATATATTATTTATTAAATTAATCTGATATTTTTATTTTCTGTGCATAAATCTTTGATTTAATTCTTATATTTATAGTCCAACTCAACACATTATAGTCCAAGCCACTTAAAATATCTAAATTTAATATAAATATCAAAATTCATTACAAACACTCAACCAAACCAAAGATAGTAAAAAAATAATAAATAAAAATACATTAGAAAAACATTATTTTTCAGATAATCTAAATTTTTAAATATTTTATTAAAAACTAGTTAATTTCTTTATTTGTAGCCACAACCCACTATAAATAGTCAATGATACTACCCTCAGACCCAACACAAATATTCCTATCAACCCAAAAATATTAAAATAAAATAATAAATAAAATAGAGTAATAATCATATTTTATATACAAATTAGAATCTATTTTTTTTTAAAAGAATCTAATAGTTTTATTTCTATAAAATAATTATTTGACTAATCTTTATATTTGTAACACATGTTTACAGCAAAACAGCTTAAGTACTGTAGCCCCACTCCTACACTAAAACGCACGCACAGCGCATTGTCAGACATGTGCCTAACTAATTTTTATTTTTCAACGGAACTAATTGTTGGGTTTCCCGTTTTGGCAAGTGTGTAACTGTGTTTGGACAAAACAATATATACACACACATATATATATATATATACACAAACATATATATACATATATTGATTGATGGGTAAAAATAAATTTTTTTATATGAATATCAATAGTGGTATTATTTAATTTGTAATACAAAAAATAAGATACTATTTAGCAAGTTATATTTTCATATCATATTAAACGATTATTTATATATACTGATGTAATAAAATACGAAATCTAAATATAATTAAAAATATATAGATCAAAGTAGAGCAGTGGAACACTATAAAATGGCAACCATGAAATAAGACACAAAAATTCCTCAAATGATTAATCATGAAAATATACAATGGCGAGTGGTTCTTTCATCATGGAACTCATGCATAAAGATGTATAGCCATACATCCTTTTCAACCGAAGGGGGGCATCCCTAAGGATTAATTAGTGCACAAATGTGCATATATAAATAAATAAATATATATATATATATAATATGTATATGCACCATATACAGCACTACTCGTTCAAAGTGAACCTAAGTTGACTGCAAATTATTTGATTAACAAAATTTCCAGCCTACGCAAACTCTACAAACTGCTTTTATTGCACATACATATGCATAATTCTGTTAGAAAATTGAGTCTTCATCTGAAGCCAACATTAATCAACAGCCTGCATTGCCTGCCTGGTACCCCCCAAACCAAAATAGTGAGTGATTCTTGAATATTTGTGTCTATGGTTGGCCATTCAGTCGAAGCCAGGCTACAAAAGCGTCGAGAGTTTTCATGTCGGAGCGATAATGTTTCTGGGTGAATTCGAGCAGCGACGGCCATGTGAAATCTGGATACATTCTTGGATTCCTTTCAGACACCAACTCTTTTGGTGGGCAAACAATCCTGTCCATTCTCGGACACAGAAAGAATGCAAGAGATTTCCTGGGAGTTGTTCTGTTCACCACTGCCCTGTGCAGGCAGCCTTTGTAAATCCCATTTGACAGTGCCTGCATAAGGTGGTTAAATTACTTCATTTTCAGTCAATCAATCATGGAGGAATAATTGAAGAAGCTGGGTGTCGTTTTCTAAAGTTACCATGAATGTGTCCCCAATGTTGACGACAAAAGCTTGTGGGTCGGGAGTTATGGAATGCCATTTTTCATCAACATAAACTTCAAGACCGCCAACATCATCCTGATGGAGGATGGTTAAGGATGTAGGGTCACAGTGAGGCCCAGTCCCCAGTGCTAGATCAGGCTTCTGACATGGAGGGTAGTAGTTTAATCTCATTATCGAGTCGTTGCCTTCGAAGAACTCCTTGAAATAATCAGGCCCTACTCCAAGACTTATTCCCAAAAGCTTCATCACATGTAGAGACAGAGTGTTCATGGCTTCACAATACTTCTGGCACACCCTCCTGCAAAAAAAAAAAACAACATGCATTAGCTAGCAAACAAATTTGATTGAAAACCGTTCATTCGATCTTTCAGATTATTTCGTACCCGAATGGAGTGTAATCTTCCCCCATTGTCCCGGAGAAGAAGCTTTCGACAATGTTGGAGAGGCGGCGCTCTGCGCTGTAACGGAAAGAGAGCGTCTCTTTCCATGGAAGCTTAGAGGAGAATCTGTTGGTGAAGCTACTAGCATAACCACAATGTTCACCTTGTTTTCTCAGAGCTTTCTCCTTCACCTCAAGTGGCATCTTGAAGAAGAAATCAGTGCCACTATGAGCTTCTTCTATGAGCTTCATATCAATGCCATGGTTCACAACAAGGAAGAACCCATGCTTCCTGCACGCCTCATCGATTTGGCGGGCGGCATCCGAGACGGCCTCAGGGTCGCCGGAGAGGAAGCCGCCCAAGTCGATGGGTGGCACGTGGAGGCGCGGGGGAGGCTCCAGGCAGGGCTTTTCGTGATCGGGCCATACGAACTGAGGTGGGATGTGGGATTGGTGTTGCAGGATTGATGCATCAAAGGAGAAAGGAGTAGTGAGTTGGGATGGCATTGTGCGTGGTGGGGGTGGGAGATGGGAATGGGAATGGGTGTGGTTTTAAGAGGAGGGAAGGTTTATAGTGAGGACAGGAGAAGAGTTGAATAATAGGGTTGAGAAGGACAAGTGGGAAAGAAACGAACAAAGGTCTACATTGGGGAAGTCGATAAACTAATGTCGGAATCTAATGTACTCAAGTCACTCTTGCATCATCTCACAAATGATTGGATGTTGAAAGAATTAATACTGTTATATATACCTCTATTCCTTTTTTTTTTTTTGGTTTTTATATATAATATATATTAAGAATAATTACGAAAGTTTATATTGTTGTTAGATAATTAGTTCGAAATCAATACCTCTTGGCTTGAGAACGTCATTCTATTGATAGGTAGAACTTTGTTTCCCTTTCATCATTTTCTATACTTTATTGTTTATTTCTAAACAAATGTCATAACTTCAAATATTTTTTTGGCTATTTTATATATAAAAAAAAGTACACTTTTTTTAGTCTCTTTTTGGATGAGACAGTATTTCTTGAAGCTAATAAGCTTGAAGACAAATGTGTCTAAATCTTGAATCTCTTCTATGTGTCGAAACAAATGGCCATAAAGAACTGTTGGATGAATATCAAAATATCTTATTCTCAAAATTTTCTTACAATTTACGAAGATTATGCAATATCTCGAAATTTCTAATATTTTAAATTGTTTAACTGATAAGTCTCATGTGGGTGACAAATTATATTTGTTTTTATCAAATGACTAAAAAATATTATGAGCTTATGCAAATATTGTATGCAAGCTTTTACTCCTTGATAGTAATAATACGGTTAACTTAAAAATAATCAAGCTGTTATTTTGAGTCATCTAAATATTTTGTAGATACATATATACTAGAAAGAGTGATAGATATTTGGGGAGTAATGCAACCCCCTTCCTTATTTAGGTATGAAGCTAGGAGGTGGGAGGTTGGATGGAAATGGTGTTGGCATAGGGAAATGAAGTTGTCCGTAATAGAAAAGGAGTTGAGGGGCAGCCAATGAAGAAACGAAACGAAGAATGGTGGAGAATTTGAGCTTTTGATAACCGGGGAACAGAGGTGAACCCAACACAAAACCTGCCCCTCCCTAATATCCCATAAAAAGCTACCAACAATGGTGGTGGACTCTAAAGTTAAGGGACCAAATGGGAGAAATTTTGTCAAAATACAGAATCACATCACATCACAAAAGAGCTATGTGCAGAGGGACCAATTCACTGCGTGTGTGTGTGTGTGTGTGAGAGAGAGAGAGAGAGAGGTCTGGACATGCAAGATTGGGAGAGACTAATTACAAGTTGCAGGTTAAGTTGAAAGAATTCGTTTCATATTATCACTAATCAATCAATTTGTAATGATAGAATAATTGATTGGGAAAACAGGGTCTATATTCCAAGTAAACACTTATAAGATGCAATTAATCATCTTTGAAAGAAAAGGTGCAAATCATCTAATCAAATTCTAGACACTTAGTACATATGAAAAATATTCTTTTATGCTCTTAAGATTAGAATACATTATTCTAGACTCAAATCCATGTCTTGTTCAATCAAGCACTTAGGCTATGTTTGTTCTAGAATATGAGTGTTTGTGGCATATTCGAATGGATACGTTCAAAAGACTATAAGAGATACATAAATTCTTTAATTTTAAAATTTAAAATATAATAGCACATTTGTTAAGTAAAAATTAGGGAACTCGATTTGTTTTGAATATATAAGTTAAAGGGTTTATTTGCCCCAATTCAAAAGTTCAAATACTTGATTGGATAAAAAATATGTTTATATTGATAGCTTATTGGGTATAAGTTGGAGAACCTATTTATATATTTCGATAGTGGAAAATGGTCTTTTCTTCCCTTAAATTTCATAAATCTAAAATGGCTTGGGAAAAACTAAGTCATATTCAATCGATCCCATACCACTTGTTAATTCATGAAAGTTTATAAATAAAATATAAAAAATAAAAAAACTTACAATATACTAAGGAGGATTCATATCTTCTATTTTATTTTATATTTTATCTTTTATTTTAAAATAATTATTACACAGTATCTGTATATAAAATATTACTAATTAACATGTGTGTTAAATATTTTGAAATAGAAAACGAAACACAAAATATCCAAAACCCATAAAGTGGATCGTGTCTGTGTCGCTTGTGTCAAAATTCTCAGAAGCGAGTTTCTCTAATCTCTACCACACTTGCTCTGGGCCGCTACTGTATTAGCAAATCAACTAGATGAGCCCAACTCGTTTGGGTCCATAGCTCTCGATCAAGCCCACACTTCCTTTAATTGGAGAGAGATTGAAGGGGGAAAAAACCCAATAAATGGAGAGGAATTTTGAAACTATTGAAACCAAATCTTTCTTGATTTAAACTTTTTGTAATTCCAAACTTTCCAAATTGTTGCTGTTTTTTTTTTTAAATTTTCTTGAATATATGCTGCGAAAGAGTATCTGTTAACACGAAATACTTAAATAGAATAGTATAGCTGTATTTGTTTCAATTATAAGCATTTTCAAAATGATAAAACGCGTTTGATGGTTTAAACCCATGCCCACAGGGTTGAATTGAACATCTTTGCAATATATTGGAGGTGACTAAAATATATTGGGCTATTGGCCCACTTAAGATGCGTAGTGAAATGGGCCTAGTTGGCTTGCCACTTAATAATAATAATAATAATAATAATAATAATAATAATAATAAAAATAATAAAAAATCAAACTTCACAATTGAGTTGAAAACTAAAATTCGAAAGTGAAAATGAAAATAGAAAGCTAAAATTGTAATCAGATCCACAACTAAAGCTTTCTTGTCCGAGTGGTTTTGGACTTTTTGAACTTTCTGCTCTTTTAATTACTTACCCTAATTATAGGCCCACCCTTAATTAACCAAGGATTACTTTTATATAATGAGAAAAACTTTTGTGTATGGAATGCACCGTACAATGTATGTTTAAGTATATTTGTTTGAGTAAAAGATATTGTGCATTTATTTGAAATATATTATAATATTTTTTAAATAAATAAATAACATTTTTAGGTTAAATAAGTTATAATATAAAACAGGGACACAAAATTTTCGAGTTCATTATTACAGGCTTCGTTTTTCCAATGAAACCAATTTATAATCAATAAATTAATTGGTTCTTTCGGAATTAACTTATTTGAGAATAAGATTGCTTATAAAATTCGTAATGTTTTTTGTTCTCTTATTTCCAGAGAATATGATTTTTAATCTATATTTAATATAAAAAGAAAATAGCATCAACAAAATGTTGTACACTTATTAAATAAATTAAAAAATTAAATTGTATTCCTTCTTTATATAAAACAAGAATAGATGTGTCTCAAGTGTATGTCCATCTCTAATCTAATTTTTACTTCTTACTAAAAGTTGAAAATTTAAATAATTTTTTATTTTAAATTTACTTTTGACATATTATATATCAAACTAATTCCTTTATTTTAATTTCACACCAATAGTGCATATTTTAAAATAAATAATTATATTTAAAATATATTTTATAGATATAATATTAGTTTTTTATTGATTGTATTTTTTTTTTTTGATATTTATATTGTATTTGAATAAATAATATATGGATTTGATTTAAAAATATAGATATTTTTTTGTTAAAACAATTTATACTATTAATTTATATAATATTATAACTTATTCCTCCACTTTAATAGGTATTAAGTTGAAAATTTTGTATTCAGTTGAGAACACTCTAAAATTCAATTCAAAAAAATCGTGCAATTTATTATTTAATAAAGATATATTTTAAGAAAATAACAATGTAATATAAAATAAATTCAAAGTCATATAACTTATTGAGCTCAATTCTAAATTAAATTTTACATTAATGGAGGATAATATAAACTAATATGTTTCTTATGATTAAAACTTGGAGTTTTACACAAAAAAATTCATAAAATAATCGATATTGAAACATTGAACAATTTAATTTGATGTTCAACCCTAGCCTCATTTGGCAGAGCTAGATAGAGAAGTAAAAAGGAAATGTTGGAGGAAGGGCCCTTTCTTTGGTTCGTGTTGGTAAATAATACCAATAATTAGTTATAGCAACAGATGAAAATTGATAGAAGGGGTCAGGCTTTTGGTACGGACGACGCCGTTGAAGCCTATTATTTTCAAGAAATGCTTTTTTCTCTACTTTTAATTACACCTTTCTAATCTGTCACCATCTGTTGTATTTTAATTAAAAAACGCCAAAAAAATAAATAATAATTTCTTGAGTTATAAACAGTGAATTCTCCCTCCTCTTTTTGTTGTCTTTAATTTAATACCCATATTATATATATATATATAAAATAAAATATTAATTTTTAAATAAAAAATATTTGTTCACATATTAGTTATGGTATATTTTATTATTTAATATATATTTATTTTAAACAATTTTTATTAAAAATATATTTTATATAATTATATATTTTATTACAAAAATTATATTATTATTTTATAATAATTATTATATTATAAATTATGCAACGTGTCAAAAAAATACTAATAATAATAATAGACATTTGTTATGAGATGTTTGGACTAGGTTGAAGGTCTCCGTAGCACAATCAGTTGTGAGTTGTGAGATTGTGCCCCAACCAAATGCATGATAAAAAGTCATACTTGTTTTGGATTGTGATAGGGTAGGTTGTTTCTGTATATGTCAAATCAGTAGCTTTAGTAAGATTTTGTTTGTATATTATAAAAAATAGAAATTTGTGAATTTAATAATTGATGATGGATTATTGATATATATATATATATTCTTAAAATATAAAAAATATAAAAAAAACATAAATATATTATTATATTAATATATTCCTAACATACAAAAAATGATAGAAAATATATAAATAATATATAAAAATCCTAAATAATATATAAATAATACATATAAACAAAAGTAATATATATATATACACACATTTACATATATGAATGTGTGTACATAATCCAAATCCCATTGTGCACCATTAAATATTTAATTGTGTAATATATATGTATAATATAATTATAATTTATATTTAATAATAAATTTATTATTATTAATCTGCAAAAATATAATTGACGAAAAAATTTGAAAAATATAATAATTTAAAAAAATAAAAAAAATTATAATATCAGAAACATAAAAAATGAATTTTAAATATTTTTATTTTTATATATGATTTATGAATGTCACAATAAAGATCTTCAAATTTATAATTAATATGATATATTTATCATAATACTTAAATAATCTTATTTTTCAAAAAAAATATTTAATCTAGTACTCTCATATTTTTATTTTATATAAAAATATTTTAAATAAAAAATATCACTATTAACTTAACAAAAATATTTTATATTTAATAAAATTATTTTATTTTTATATATGTTAAATGGATATTAAAATAAAGATATTGAAGAGAGAATTAATATGATATATTTTTTTTATACAAAATAGATTTGAAATAAAAAAAATTATAAGTACTTAAAAGAAATTGGTGAAAAATTATATATTGAGTTGTTTTCTTGGAATGATGAGAGATAAGGAAGAAAAAAGAGGTATAGTTATGAATGAAACAATCACAATCCATAACTCAATAAATAAATACATATTAAATTATGGCACAACTCACAACATATCGTGTCCAACCCAATCCAAATATAGTTATAGTTGTCGAAAATATTGAAAGGTAGCTCTGCAAATTGAGGGGGGGCCATGGCCATGGGGTCCGTTCCTTCAGTTTAAATTAATTTTACTTGTGGGGCCCATATCATTTACTACCGCGATGACACTAAATTTATAATTACCATGCATCTTGTCATTACACTAATTCATTAAGATATAGTTAATCCTTATTATTATTATTATTATTATTATTATGGTGACCTTTTTAAATATATTAAAAAAATATTTATAATATAATTTTGAGTTGATTAATTTTTAGGAATAAATATTTAAAATATTTTATTATTATTATATTAATATAGACATTGACAAAATATAAATTTTTTGCTTCCAAAATTAATAAAGGCATAAATTTGTACTATTTATTTATTTAATTAAAGAGACATATAAATGTGAAGTTTTATGCAATAATGCAAAGAGAGCAATATGGTCCCCCAATTTGTAAGGGCAGGGCGGCATCTTGAAACGTGCAAGCTCAGGTGATAAAGAAAGCATTGCCCAAAAATAGGAACACGAGCAATTAAAATACCAACTTGGGCCCATTAAACAATTCCTTTTAAGGAAACTTTTAACCACCCCACAGCACCCTACCTATGCCCCACTATACTTGGCTCGCTGCGCTGCGCTGCACTGCACTGCACTGCACAGGTGTGTAAACAAACATACATATCATGAATTCAAAGTCCCGTGACTTGTCTCTTGTCGAAATAATGGATTATAAATTTAGCGAGCACCAATTAATTTTGTAATAGAATGTCAGTATTACATAAATGAATGAACTAACTTAATATGTTGAATCGTACCAAGTTATTCAAAATTTAATAGATTGTGGGTGTTTTCATTATTAAAAGAGAAGTGTATAATGTGTTGCTTTTGAATTTTCTGTTTCTCGATTCTTTACCACTACAAACTTCTTTTCTTTTTGCATCTTATTGTAGTAAATATTTGTTAGTATGTGAGGGTTGTTTTCAAAAGGAAAAAGAGCAGCGTGTGGATATACTCCAGAATAGGATTTGTAGGCCCAAAAATCAAATATACGTAACTCCTCAAACTACACACAAACATATATACTATGGATTCTGAAAAATTAAGGACTTTAGACAATCGATCTCCAAACACGACTCAGCCCGTAAAATTATAAAAGTGTACAAATATTTCATCAAATGGTAGTACACTGGTACTAGAGATGGTGAAGAAGCAATGCAAAACTTGTGGTTGGTTAGATTTAATTGTTGAAGTTACGTTTTGGATTAAAATGTGAATAAAGGATGGACCATAAAGGGCGGGGACCATTTATCTAATATTGGAAAAAACAGAGGACCATCTAAATAATATTGTACTAACCTATTCATGTGTCCCTTTAGTTTCATGTGTGTAGTATTGTGGTCCAAATATACTTACATTATTCTCTTGCGATAATCATCTTTTACTACAAAAGGTTACCTATTAAACTTCTATTTTGCCTCACTTGAATAGGTAAAATGTTAAACCACAATGGAGAATTATTTTTCAATTCTATTTTTGTTTTAATTAGATAGTGCGTAAACTTCATGAAATGCCAAAATGACTTCATAAACCTTTTCAACTTGGTTAGTAAATATTGAGAATTTTGTTTTACAATGTATTGCTCTAGTCCAATTAGTCATTTATCTATTTTTTTATTATAAATTTTATTATTATTGAATTTTAATACAAACTACATATTTTCTATATTTTAAGGAATAAATAAAACACTTATAATATGATTTTTGGATAATCTCAAACCACAATATGTATACAAATAGTATCAACATGAGTCTATTTTTTATTCCTTTTTTTCATATTGGTATTTGATAAACGTTATTTGCACATGCATTTTGGGGTGATTTGATATATATTTTATGATGAAAAGAGTGTATGAATACATCATTTAACCTATTTCTTGCCCGACCAAGCACTCGATCAGGCCAAAATCTCACTCGTCTAAGTGTGTCCGCTCGATCAAAGCAAAATCGACACTTGACTAAGCGTTTCTCGCTCAACTACTCAACCTATTTAGATTGGGCACTCGACCACCCATTTTCCGCTCGACTAGGCCATCTCCCGCTAAACCGAGCGCCATCACATAATTTTGCGCTTATCTTTGTGATTTCGATAAATATGACAGCCGAGACAAACCCTAGCACGTTTTATGCCTATAAATAGGTGACCTCTGTATCTAGAATCAACATCTTCATATTTACACACCTCTACATCCTTACATCCAAATATGCACCAACTTATCGAGAGAGAAGCAAGGTAGAGGTGATTCACCACCCACGCCACAGGCTTCAACGGATATTTCATCAGAATTACTTTGAAGTTTCAAAGTTTCCTCCGTCCCTTTTGTTTTATTTTATTCTAGAGATAGTTAGAATTAGATTTCTTATGATATTTAATTCTGCAATGTGTGGTTAAACCATCGTAGTTGGCATGTTAGAAACAATTATGTGATTCTATTGATTTATTTTAAGTTTATATTTAAGTTCTTCGTCTAAGCTCTTTTTAATATATATGATTTGATGTTCCTTTTTTAATTGTGTGGCTAGTAATTGATCAGCTTTTACATATGTCGAGTCAAAATTCAAAAGATGAGACTCCACATAAATCTGATATATATGACATAAATATTTATATGATTGTCTGCCTGTGATATTTATGAAGAATGATTAGTTCTATTAATTGTTTTGTGAGTTAATTATTTATTGAAATAGGGATATTGAGATAGATAATTAATCTATGAATTGTGTGCACTTCGGGACTAGGGGTAATTCAATACTGTGATTGTCTTATAAGAACGAATAAAAAATAAACTTGAATTGAACTAATTTAATAATATAATTGTTGAGTTTTGAAAACATGACCCTAGGACTTGTTTCTTCTATCTATTTATCCATATATTTACCGACTTATTTCTTGGTTTGTTGATACATATTTTATTCTCTTTTATGTTTATTAGTAATTAGGTTATAACAATCCTTTCGATCATCTACATAAAGTCCAAGATAAACTGGTAGTACTTAATAATCTCCACGGATCCTTGTGGATACAACCTTGCTCAATACTATTTTATAAACTCCTCTGTACACTTGCAAGATAGTGTGTAGATTTAGGTGAACACTATTACATCCATAATTTAATAAATTTGTATATTATTGATTTCCATATCTTTGATTGTAACTTTATCAATATATGTATATATATATATACTCGTATGTATAAAATGTCAAATTATTTCCACTATGTATTTTAGTAAATAATAGTTTGATAGTAAGTGCATATATATGTGTGTGTGATGGAAATTACTAAAAAGCTTTAAGCCTACTATATCCTTCTAGTAGGACAGGAGGGGGTGGCTTGTTCAAGGTCAAAATTATAATAGTAGAATTAATAATATTATTATTAAGATTTTACATAAAACTAAGATTTTCAATAAAAGAATAAAGAAATGATTTAAAAATATTGAAATTGGTTAATTTTTTTAACTATAATATGATATGTTATATTTTATTGATATATGTGTAGGCTTAGAAAAGGATCTTTTATGAATTATTGTTATTTATATTAGATATAATAGTGAGTATGAAAAATACACCCACACATATTTATATATTAAAATGTTATATAGATATACTATATATTAAAAATATAATAATATGTATAACAGAACAGAATGGACAGAAAATGAACTCAGGCCCACCTTGCCTCTCTATTGGGTCGGGCAATGTGGAACAAATCAATTTGACATCCCTAATAAGACTATTATTTCAATATTATTACTATTGTTACTAGTAATACTAATAACAATAACAACAATAAAATAATTTATTCAATTTTTTTTTTAATTTTTGAAAGGGTTGAAGTAATATTATAAATAAAAAATTTAAAATAAATTTAGAAGAAAAAAATTGGTAAACAAAGCAAACAATTACCAATGGTATCATGATGAGAACAAGAGCCATATAATGTGGCAGGCTCCCATGACATGCATGCATGCATCGCTTGTTACTACTCATTTAAGTTTTTTTGTTTTTTCCCATATTTTGATGGGCTAAAAGAATTACAAAAGGCAAGGGACTGTTACCCTAGGGAGAAAGAGATTAATATACAAGACAACTCTAATGATCAACCAGAGGGATCAAGAAGGGCCGAGAGCATTCCCAAGACCCCACATCCATCCAACTCTCATATATGCTTCCCATCTCCGAAATCCAACGATAGGGAGGTTATGGTGGAGGAGGACCCAATAGTGCCTAATATTTCTTTAATTTCAAGACCTATCCAACCGGGCGACAGAGACCTTGATCTCGGCTGGGAGGAGGGACATCATAGGGCACAGGCACAAGTAGCGGTGGATGGACTTAGTACACAAGCTCAATCCACGATTGGTCCGAGACTGGTGGAAATGGTGCAGGAAAATTCTGGTTACTCTAGTGATGCACTCCGAAATCTCCTTATTTGGATGGACCGTCTTTATCATCAGGATCTTCTTTCCTAAATTTGGTAAGACAAGCTAAAATAACATTTCTATATCTGAGTTCGTAGGTTCAAGACTTGGGGGTTCAGGGAGGACGAATTTAATCCCCCATCCCCCATGATTATTACAAAATAAAATGTCAGAGGGTTTCACAAACCCCTCAAGCAAATATCGTTTGCTAATTTTGTGCACCTTCATAAAACCTGATGTTATCGGTTTACTTGAAACCAAATTCACTAGTGAATCATAACAATCTTTTTTGATAAAACATGGTGTTAATTGGGATGTGGCTGAAAATTTGATTTGGTTAAAGGTGGTCGAATTCTTATGTTATGTAATCCTTTGACTGTGTAAATAATTTTTCTTAAAAAAGAAAAACAAGCGTTGCACGCCTTTGTTAGGTGCAGGATCACTAATAATTCTTTTCACTTTGCACTTGTTTACCGGGTTGTGGCAGGTGATGGATAGAAGAGAGTATGGGATTCCTTAATTACCAATGTTCCACTAACATGTCCTTCGGTAGTTGTTGGTGATTTTAACTGTATTCTTGATCCAACAGAGAGGGGCGGAGGAAGAACCCCGTTGGAAAGAGAATATATGGACTTTGTGGATACTTCGGCTTATCTAAGCATTGAGGATGTACCATCTACCAGATGTCATTTTGCATGGACAGACTCTACCAAATTTTCAAAAATTGATAAAACTCTAACAATTCATGGGCATGGGGCTAATTATTATTGAAGGGCAAATTTTCTTCCTAGGGGTACTCTGTCTGATCATTCGGCAGTACTCAACAGCCTATTTGAGGAAGAAAAGAGATTTAGCAGACCATTTAAATTCTTCAATATGTGGATGAAGCACCCTAAGTTTGCTACCTGTCTGGAGAGCGTTTGGACTGGAAATATTGAACCAAAGGCTCAATCACAACTAGCACGTAAATTGAAAATCCTACAGACTGAGTTGATGAAGCTGAACCTAAAAGAATATAATCAATTAGTAGAACAGACCAAAGCTTCTAAAACTCAGTTGGAGGAGGCACAAAGCAGAGTTGATGCTAATGCACTGAACTTGCGTCTAGTGGAGGATGAACTTGAATTGAGAAAGAAAACTATATTCCTTGAAGAGGCTGAAAGATCATTCTTCATGCAAAAATCCAAGGGCCTTCGGTTAAATCTTGGAGACAGGAATACTTGTTTATTTCATTCTTTTGTTAAGAAAAGAAATTTGCGTGATGCCATTTTATTTTTGTGCAGGGACAATGGTGAACCCGAATTTGACATGGATGCCATCATAGATTCGTTTGTAAAGTTCAATAAAGAGCTTTTTGGAACAGAAAAGGAGACTGAAGCCACTATCCCAGAAGTTTTTGCAAATGAAGGTTGTCTTGAACCCAATGACAGATGGAGCATGCTGCGAGAAGTCACTGAATCGGACATCAACATATGCAATATTTGATATTGCAAGTGACAAAGCTCTAGGGCCTGATGGGTTCCCTTCAACATTCTTTAAAGAGAACTGTGATATTGTAGGGGATGACGTTGTGGGTCCTATACATGAATTCTTTCAATATGGCATCATTCTTCGAGAGCTGAATCATACAAACATTGTAATCATCTCGAAAATAAAACATAACCCAATTACAAAACCATAACAAAAATATTAACCAACAAAATGCAGCCTTTTTTGAATTATATTGTGAATAAGGCACATTCAGCTTTTTCAAAATGTCGAAATTTGACTGATAACATTTTTCTTATGCAGGAACTCTTGAGAGGCTAGGGAAGGAAACAAAGTTCGCCTAAATGCATGGTGAAGATAGATTTACATAAGGCATATGATTCCATTTCTTGAAAATTCCTTCATTCAGTTCTTGCAGGGCTGAAATTCCATTCATACATTGGGTGACGACGTGTGTGACCTCTCCCACATACGCGTTGGCTATCAATGGGGGGAAGTCAAGGCTTCATACAAGGAAAGAGAGGTTTAAGACAAGAGACCCAATGTCTCCTATATTGTTTCTATTTTGCGTGGAATATTTGTCTAGATTGGTTCATTGCGAACCAGGGAGTCAAACTTTCAATACCATCCACGTTGTGATACTAATGAAATTACCCACTTAGCATTTGCGGATGATTTACTTTTGTTTGGCAGGGGGATGTTGCTTCCATAAGAGTGTTGAATGATGCACTTATGGAATTTGTGAGAATATTAGTCCTATCCATTAATAAGGGCAAATCCCAAATATTTATGGGAGGGGTTGCTCCATATGAGAAACAGTGCATATTGAAGATTTTTGAATTTCCATTAGGGGAGTTCCTGGTGAAATATTTGGGGATTCTGTTGGTCACCAAGAAATTACAGAACACATATTACTCTCCATTAATAGAAGCTATATCTGGATTTATAAATTGATGGAGTAACTTGAATCTCTCCCTTGCAGGTAAAATTGAGCTAGTCCGGTCGGTATTACAAGGAGTGGAGTGTTTGGATTCAAGTGTAGCTGATACTAGCAAATATTATTGATATAATTAACACACTTGCTAAAAGATTTATGTGGGAAGCTAAGTACTCACCAATGGTGTGGAGGGAGGTATGTAAGCCCAAAGCTGAAGGAGGCTTGGGATTACGTGACCTCAGTACATGGAATAAAGCCCTCCTAGCTAAAACCTTGTGGAATATACATTGTAAGAAGGACTCATTATGGATTAAATGGGTCCATATTGAATATGTGAAGGGCAGAAATATCTGGGAGGTGAACCAACACATGAGGGACTCACCTCTATTCAAGAATATCCTCAAAATTCGAGATAAACTTTTGGAGGATTGTGGTGGGGTTGTAGAGAGTGTGATTGCTACAATGGAAAAGTGGTTTGAGAAAAATGGAGTGTCAGAGGCATATGAATACATGAGAGAAAAGGCCAATAAACTATATTGGTATAAAGCTATCTAGAAGCCTTTTATACCACCAAAGTTTTCTATGTCGCTTTGGTTTGCTCTTAAGGGTAGACTGAAGACAACATATATTATATTTTCTTAATATTTCACAGGTATGTCTGTTTTGTAATTCCTTATCAGAATCTAATGTTCATTTGTTTTTTAGATGTGGAGCAACAAAAGTTGTGTGGAATAAAGTGAAGGGTTGGCTTAATATTGAGAGGTGTTATCATTCATTCCGAGTGCAATCAAATTTTTGGAAGGAATAAAAGAGGCTCGGCGGTGTTACAAAAGGCAAAAGCCCTCTCATTGGCAGATACGGTGAACCATATATGGTATGCACAAAACAAACTCGTCTTTGAGGATATCTCATTTGAGGTGGATAAATCAAGATCAATCAAAGAGAAGTATACACCTCTTTATATTTTGTTTATCCAGTTGAATATGTTATAGTACATTTGGAAAGTTTAACGAATTAAAACTGGGTAGTAGAAGGTATGGATAGGTAGGTAATACTTGTGTAGAAATCATTTGTATCTTCTCACGCATTGGGGACCACGTAGTGAGGTCTTCTCCATGTATTGTTTTTAATTAATAAACTTTGAGAGCTGTGTGAGTGGGGGCTGCTCGGCCCAACCATAGTAATGCACCCGGGTTGGTGTTTGTGGGTCTGTTTGCTACACGTACATATTTCTATCACATTGTTTATTTTGCAACACCTTAGGGCGCTATTTTCCTTGTTTGGTCGTGAGATTTTTAATGAGATCCACCCCAACCCAATTGAGTGTTTTTCTGAGGCGGATTTTTAACAACATAGGATTTCAATTTTGGCCGTTATATTTCGAGACGTATTCCATGCCTAGAAAGTTTTGTGCAACATTGGGTCCCTCCCCACGCCGAGCAATTGTGCCTTGTGTTGTAATCCCCTCGGGTATGTCTGACTATTGTGTAATTATTAACTTTTTTTATTTATCTAATTTCCATGTTTTCGACAAAAAGAATTGTATATGTGTGTATACACTTATTTATTTATGTATATATCTGTAACGACCCGAATTTCATAACATATAATTAAATAGTAAATTACAGTTATAAACAAGTAGACACATAAAATATGTTTTGGTAAAATTAATATTTCTAAAATCAGGCCGTTAAAAGAGAACCATATGGCATAAATTTTATTCAAGTACTAAAATGAATTACTAGATTTCATAATACTAAATTTTTGTATGCCGTAACATCAAATAATTATAACTAATAATATATTTTCAAAAACAAAATCAAATAACAAGTAGTTGCATGAAGACCTAAACTACAAGAAATTGATTTCTCATGCCCATTAACCCAACACACAATTTAACCCATACGAATAATAAATAAAATAGTATTCATTCTAAAATGAGTTCGTAATTAAAATCAATCTAGTCATGCCACTAATTAAATAATTTCCTGTACAATTAAAAATCTACTAAGCAGCGGAATAAATAAGCATAATTCCAAAATTAATTCATATATAATTAAATCAAATGACGTAAATGGTCCAAGAGGCAATAATGAGTTCCGAGCACTTATTAATCCCTTACTAGACTACTAATCCTTATCACAAAATAAATGAAAAAAAAATAATAATTCAACTAGTGCGTTATTAGAAAATAACTTAACGAAAATCCTATTTATCATATGCTCGTCGGCTTGCCTCTACTCCATCGCTAGCTCCATCTTGTCCTGAAAGGTTCAAAAGGTTGGGGTGAGCTTCCTTTAGCTCGTGGGAGTCAAGTTGTCAAAATCAATTATACAATTGACAGTAAAACATGTAGTACAGTTATACGTATGTCATAACATAATAAGTAAGCATCAAATACTTACATCACTTAGAACTTAAGGGCATGTAGCTGTGTAGCATGCGTAGCTTAGGGATTGATCAATCAACTTAGGGGTGTAACTTAATTCTAGCACAATTCATAAATCATAACATATAATAACAGTAAACATGTAAACGAATCAAATAATATAATTAATAATGATAACCGTAAAAACCCCCACCTCGACTTTGAAATATGAATAAGTTTCGAGAATTTCATGCAATGAGCCTAAACACCGTGTTCTTGATCAGTACTTCCAGCAGAAAATCTCTCTCTCCCTTTTTTTTTTCAAGTCGTAATCTGTGTTGGGAGGGAAAATTATTGATTTATACTTAGGGTTAACAATAGATATTGCTGGATTATGGTTTTTTATCAGATAGAAAATCTAATCGTATCCTTATCGGTAAGGATTTTTGTTATTCAAATCTTCTATTCTTTGGGATTCTTATTTTAGTAGGAACCGGTCAAGAACAGTGATTTATGCTATGCACATAAACATGCTGAACATTTTATGGCTCAAAATATTGGGCCTAATTTCATTCGGGCCAAAAGATGCAATTTAACAATAAACAACTGACATAATGCATTATGGGCTTATTCAATACAATGAGACATATCAAAATATTAGTATCTCAGTAGAATTTACTTAATAAATAAATTGGGCCATTATAACCCAAGACTAAAAAAAAAATTAAAATTATGTGTACTATTTGACTTATCTTAGCCAATAATAATTAAACAGCATATACTTAAAATTTAAATAATAAGATAAGGGTGAAAAAAAATATCGGGCGTTACAATATCAAGATATATATATATATATATATATATATTTTTTTTTTTTTTCTTTTGAGGGATGTGACTTAATCTGAATTGACAGAAGATGGAATTGATCAGGTTTGCATAAGGGGCAAGTGGAGCACCAATTTGATGAGACTGGACATACAGTCCTCATCAATAAACACATCTCAATCTAATAAGTAATCAGTAATCGTGAAATGTACCCTTTTTTATTGGAATGTTTATATTTATATGCACCTTATGTCTTCTCCCTAGTTTATATATATACTTTTATTTTATTTTTTGTGAATATAAATAATAAATATTACACCAAATATATTAGAGAAAAAAATGATTCTATTTGCGTATGCTGTGTATTTGTTAAAATCTTCATATAATTGTTTAGGAAGATTTCATACATAATTGTTTCTTCAAAAATTCATTATTCAAAATCAAAATTTTGGTAACCTGATTTATAATAAGAATACAAGATTAAAAATATTAAATAAATAAAAAGCACTATATAAACACATATATGTAATCTAAATAAATATTATACAAAGATATTCAAAATAAAGTGCGTGCTTAGTGTGTTAAAATTTAAAAATGAAACTTTGAGAGCTTAGTCATAAAGTTTGTGCAGTACACGGATACTGCACCACTATGATCTAAACTACTCATCTCGTTTCAACCTCTAAATATAATGTTATATTAAAAGAAAAGGAGAAATTTTAAATTGTGCAAAAGGTAAATAAAGAAGATCGAGGTTAATTGAGAAGTAAAAATTAATGTCAACTTCTATTTGACAAAGAGTGTGGGGGGTGGGGGTAATGTACTAACTTCGAAGGTGACTGATCAACATCTGATGCATGTGGGGTTGATGTACATTGCTTCCTTATATTTCCGCACCAAGGAATATAAGAAATTAATGTACATTAAGCTTAACTATTGTAGAATCAAAATTATATTATAGTTTCTTAAAATCACTTTAAATGGTTAAAAGCATGCACGTGGAAATTGTTTTGATTGACATTATATATCGTCAATTTTGCATGTTTAATTTCATACGAATAATACTCATAATCTTGTTTCAAGACATGTAGCGTGGGAGGATTATTTTAAACCACGTGTACATTGGAATCCTTCTTCTTGTAAATAAGAAGTAGAGTAATGATAAGAAATTTGATGTCGTATTTTTTTTTACTTAGCTGAATTTAATATAAAATATTAGTACATAGCACGATAAATAGTGTATGATACAATGCATGGTTGTGGTCAGAAAATGAAGCTGATGATTAGGGGTATAAGTGGGTCGAAACAACTTCTGAGCTCTTCGGAATTAACTTGAATTGAGATCAAATCTGAGTTGAAGTCAATTGAGCCGATCTTGAGCTACTTGAGTAGCTCTCGAGCTCTATCTCAAATCGATGAATACTTGTTCAATAGGCTCGCAAGTCTAGTCGAACTCAATTAATTTTACAATTTTACTCCTTATTCTTTACTGATTTTTCAAATACCTTATTGTAAATAAAATAAAATCCTAATACATCTACCTTTAATTATAAAAAAAAAAAAAAAATAGCTAACAAGTTGAGTCAAGTTAAATTCTAGCTTATTTAAATAATATTGCACGATGCATCCGATACATAAATTTTTTTTTTAATAAATAAATACTCACTTAATTGTATATAGTTGATATATATATATATATATACATATGCATATTTTAAACTAATAAAAAATTTATACACATATAATAAAGTTTAACATTTCCCAAGAAAAAAATAGGTCCTATATTTAAGAAATCACGTACGCGCATTATTCCTTCAAAGATCAATTTTGAAATTTCTTTAAGAAATTAAGATTCATATATAGTTCATTGTTTATAATTCCTATATTGTTAGTGAAATCCTAATTCAAGTCAAATATGAAGTCTAGGGTTAGACTTTATATATAAATTATGTTATACAAGTATATTCATGATTCATGGTTTGTGTTGAACTTTAATTTGTGGTACTCGATTATTCTCAGATTTTTACTTTTGAAGGGCACGTAGGTAATATATGGAAAACAAAAAAACAAAAAAACGATAGTGAATGTTCGATTTAAATATCAATACAAAAATAAAATAAAAAAATCAGCTTATAAGAATTTTGGAGTAATTAGACCCGACTATGCAATCTACACGATAGTAACCCGCATATATAATAATTATTATTATTATTAGTATTATTTTGGAGAGGGAGCTACCATAGTTTTTAGTATGTACACTTTTAATAAATAATTAATGCAATTAAACAGAACATACTAAAATAGTCGAAATATTGCCAAGTTTAATGTGCATCAAACATTCTTGTTTCTTGTCCAAATCAGTGCAAGAACCCAAAACTATAAGCCCATTTTCACATGGGCAACCAACCCTCTTTAAATTCTTAAACAACCCTTTTCTTTTTCTTGTTGGATGGAGTAACAAAGTACTGCTTAATTATATTCTTGAATGGTCACAAAAAGTTAGCGTATTATCATGAGTGAGGAAAGCGCGTGAGCACCAGTTTTTACCCAAGAAACATACTGTCGCACACAAGACAGAGTGAATCTTTACTTAGGTTTTTCTATACAGTACAAATGGAAAGATGAGAAACAGTAATGTTTTATGTGTAAAAGGAACAAAAAAATGATGAAATATAGAGAATTGTGTTATAACCATTTTCTTGCAACAGGAAAATCCAAAAACTACATGTTCTGTATTTATGAAGACCAAGAATTTTCAGAACCCCTACTTTATTATACACCCCACCTCTCCCTCTCCTTCCACTATATATTCTCACACACACACACACGCGCACACTCTTACAGTACTGTGTGAGAGAAAACTTAGAGAGAGAAAATGGGGAGAGGGAGAGTTGAGTTGAAAAGAATAGAGAACAAGATAAACAGACAGGTGACTTTTTCTAAGAGGAGAAATGGGCTGCTCAAGAAAGCATATGAACTCTCTGTTCTTTGTGATGCTGAGGTTGCCCTTATCATCTTCTCTAGCAGAGGAAAGCTTTATGAGTTTGGTAGTACTAGGTAACATGTTTGTGGATAAGTATCCATTCATGTGCTTGCATAAATGAGTGAATGTTGTTTAAATTTGGTTTTCTGGTAGTTTTCTGGTTTTCATGCCATATGCTTTACCATAAAAACCATGCAAGATTTTTATTTTTATTTTAAACAACAAAAGAAAGAAAGATAAACACACACACACACACACACAAAAGATTCTATGCATTATGATAATGGTTTTTTCTTTCTTTCTTGAATCTTGAAGACAATTCAGACCATTCAAAAAACTGGACTTTCTGTTAGAGAGTCTTGTGCTTTTTACAGAGCTTTCAATTTTGATTGGTTTTTCTGTCTGTAATGTCGTACTTTTGTTTCTCTTGGCATTATCCAGTGGTTTTGGTTTTGGGATTTGGGCATCACCAATGTTTCTTATTGTTTATGAATTTTGATGGCTTCAAAAATTAGATTATTTTTTTTAATTGTCTGCAAATTTTTGCAATCGACACGTTTCAAGTCTCCTGAGAATCCCACCAAACTAAGATCAGAAGTGACTGACGAGGTTTCTAGTGATTGTTCGGCAGCATAAACTTCTCCAACCCCTCTTGGACCTCTGTGCAAGATCTAGGGTTTTCTCTCTCCTTCATCTCTCTCTCTCTCTCTCTCTCTACATGCTTTGCATCTTCTTTTTAATGCTCCACCAAATCTTTTTTCAGTGGGGGTACCAAGAAACTGCACAACCTCCAGAAAAAAGTTTCAGATTTTGTCTTCTATTATTGTCATCCTTAGATCTTGCGGTTTCTTCGTTGATCCTTTGTTATTTTAACTTTTTCTGCCATGGTCTTGGCTTTACCTTATACTCAAACATTTTATTAAAAATTTTTATGATTATTATAATTTTTTTAAAACTGTAGATGCATGTGAATAGTTGTCTGAATTCTTGCATATTTTTTTTGGAAAAAACTAGGATGTTTGAGGGGCAATTGTAGCATAATTTTGTGAACGTTTTTGAAGCAGAAGCTCAGTTTCTTTGTTTTAGGTAATCTGAATTTCAGGCTTTCGATCAAGAATTTCAATTTAGTTAAAAATTTGGTGTTACATTTTTTCTTTGGAGAGTGTGGAGATTCTTCATGTTTTTCCAGTTGAAATCATTTTTTTCATGCCATTTACCCCCACCTTTCTGAACCCAGATTCATTCTTACGTAGCTATAGATAAAAAAATGTATTTAAACTCTCTCTCTCTCTCTCTCTCAACTGGACTACATGCTTATGTTATATGTGGTGTTTGGTTGTGTGTTGCCGCATCTTTTCTTGTTAAACTTTCACCAGTTATTGAGCTCTCACTTTTTCTGGGTTTTCTGGATCTTATATTGTCAATGTTCTTGATAAATCAAGCTTTTAAGAATGTTTGGTTCGATGTAATGACCGATTAATGTTACAGATAACTCAAAGCAGATATATGTTCAAGATATAACCATACCTCATATTTCCTTTTCCCTTTTGCTCTTCAAATTTCTAAAAAAAGAAGTGATAATGCTTAACAATAACCTTATTTTCCTATATTCTTCCAAATGATTGACTTTTGGGGTCCTGTACGAAGATATTTCATCACTATTTTACTCAATTAAGAACCAGCACACCCCTTTTTGCTACCCTCACACTACCATACATATTTGAACACAGTTTCTCACTGATAAACGAAAAAGTGTCCGCAAATACAACCCTTTTTTTTAGCAACCATACCTAATTCTTTGATTTTTAATTTGTTTTTTTAAGCATGACAAAGACACTTGAGCGATACCATCGTTGCTGCTACAATCCTCAAGACAACACTCCTGAAACAGAAACACAGGTTTAGTTTAGTTCCAACTTCAGTCTGAATTAATTTGTGTGTTTGTGTGTATTACATATGTTGTAATTAATTAATGTTAATGTGTATTATCTAATTTTGAAGAAAATGTCCAAGGAAGTAAAACTCAACTATTTTCTTCCTTTTTCTTGGCGTTTGCACAGAGCTGGTACCAAGAGGTCTCAAAATTAAAGGCCAAGTACGAATCCCTTCAAAGAACACAAAGGTTATTGCCTCTTCTCTGCACCTCCTTTATTTCTCCTTTTATTAATATGTATGTATATATATATGTGTGTGTGTGTGTGCATATTACTATTTGAGATGGGGGCCTTCAAGAACACAAAATACATGGTTGAAAAGGTTAAAATTATCAGTCAGGACTGTTGTGATACTTATATGTTTATATTTGAAAAGTTTGTTAATTGATAAATATTTATATAAATTAATGGGATGAATGAAGGCACTTGCTGGGAGAAGATCTTGGTCCTCTGAGTATTAAGGAGTTGCAAAATCTTGAGAAACAACTTGAAGGAGCTCTTGCTCAAGCCAGGCAAAGGAAGGTATATACGTACGCCATTATATATATACATGTGTGTGTGTTCCTCAGCCATATCTTATGGTTAAAGCAGATGCTCTTTTGGTTTATCTGCACTTCTTCATATGAATTGGATACTGATCACAATATTTTCTTAGATATATACTATAAATATATGTTCATCTATAAACAAATAAGCATCCATGTGTATAAATATTCTTGGAAACATGCTAAGTTTTTTTTTTTTTTTTTTTTTTTTTTCTTGTTAAATAACATTTTTTTTTTCTCCATCTAGAATTAACAAGAATTAATGTTATATTTGTTAATGGGCTGATTTATGATTAGTCATAACCTATAGTTTGATACTGCATACTTGCAGACACAGATTCTGATGGAACAAATGGAAGAGCTCCGCAGAAAGGTAGCTTTGTTCTGAGCTTGCTCCCTTATTTAGTTGGTAACAAAGTATTGAACATGATTGTGCTCGTCCGTCTATAAAAAAAAGTTTTATTTGAATGTTTATTTTAATAATACAATTAAGATTTTTTTTTTTTTTTTTTTTCGGGAACGGAGGGAATATGATTAAGGTTGTCTTAATCCCATAAACAATATAAACCCTAACTAAAAGTCGTGTTCATATATACAGACATATATATACACAATATATATATATATATATTTATACTTGTGCAGTGGTGCAATATTTTGGTTGATGGAAAACCCTAAATAGCAATTAAACTTGAGCAGTAAATTAAAAATTTGATTAAATAAACAAACTTGTTGACATTCTGCAGGAACGGGAACTGGGGGACATGAACAAGCAGCTCAAGATCAAGATTTCCCTTGAAATGTCATCGGTAATCAATTCACATGATCATTTACCTATTGATTGCAATAAACATATTTATGTGGCCAGTTCGTTTAAAAAATAATAACCTTCGAAATTTGCAGCTCGAGGCTGAAGGACAAGGCCTAAGGGCCCTTCCCTGTCAATGGAATAATCCGGGTTCATCTGAAACCACCGGCTTCCCTGTCCAAATTCAGGCTTCCAATCCCATGCAAATTGAGCCGGAAACATTTCTGCAAATAGGGTATAAATAGTTTTATCAACCTGCAAGTTACATTTTTCTTAAAAATATAATAAAGAAAATAACATTTTGATTATGTTGTAATTAATTTTGCAGGTATCATCACTATAATCTTGGAGAGGGGCCATCTGTTCCAAGAAGAATGGCTATAGACAGTAATATGATTCAAGGGTGGACACTTTGATCTGCTTAATTTGGTCATATTCCATTATACTACAACAAATATGTTCTAATTTCTGATTTTAAGGTTGGCTTGTTTGTGGTTTTGAGAATGTCTGGATAAACTTAACTGCACTTTGATTTTAGTGATCAAGAAACTTGTAAAGTGCAGACAAATTGCATGTAACATGTGACATTGTGCAAATATGTTTTGATTTTGTTATTGTGAAATCTTAAAATCAATCACGAATATTGATCAGTGGAGATTTGTCTTTATTCATTGTTAAGATATATGATGTAACACCCCTCTGTTCCACGTTACCGATGAGAAAGTTGTTTGTATGAATTTATTTTAAAAGATCATCCAATTTAAGAGCACGTCTACATCGTTTGAAGATCTTGAATATGCACTTTTCAAAGAAATAGACCAATATTCAATTTGTCGCCAAATTGGCCAACTTGAAGTATACACATCAAGCGATATCCCATCTTATTGTATGATCCCCTTTACGTGTATAAAAACCTTTTTCTCTCTATGTGGCTTAAGCTACAAAGCAGCCTTTCAGGTTTGAAGCAATGTATCAATGTTAAATCAAATATTTACATTAAGGAGGAGATAACTATTAGGGCCCTTTGAACGTATTAATTTGTTTTAAGGGCCCTTTTATTAATAAGCCCGATTTAGAGGCCCAAGTGCTTAACTAATATTGGGCTTTTCCTATTGGGCCAAAATATGCTTGTGCTTGACCCATTGGTACTTAGAGAAGACCTTATGTTGGGCTGTTTCGCTGGTCCTTATATTTGACGGACAGCTAACGATAGGTGACCAACGCTGATTTAAAATACGAACAGCACAATTAATTACCTGACCAAAAATGTAAAATTTCCTTTGATTTTTATACTTATTTCAATAAATATTAAGTTGCTAGAAAATGATGAAGGTGTTTCTTGTGCATCGGGTGCACCGTACATCTGATCTATAATATTATTTATTTAATAAAAAAGTAATACTTATTTACTTAAAAATTAGTATTACTACCTTTTTAAAAATGAAAAATCAAAAGTAATAATTTGTACATGTATTAGTAATATTTTTCAATTAAAAAAGTAATATTTTATATGGTCTGTTTATTTGGGAGGATTAGCTCGAACAAGGATAGGTTATTCAAGTCAATCCTCCATTTACTTCATATGACAGCAAATCCAGAGCCCCAGGATTGGTTCGAAAACCCAGGTAAAATCCGTGATTGTGTATCCCCTCATATGAAGTGTTATAAGTTATCCCAACTGTGTTAAAGTTGTAAAATATCAAAATTAACCTTCACTTATCTGGTAAATAATGGTTTGACTTCTCTTTACATAAAGACATTTCGGTAAAATTATTTAATTTTCAAATATATCAAGCAAAATAAATGTTGGATAAGGATAATTTATCCAACTTTTTTAATCCCCTACGGTAAACATTGGATAAATTGTAGTTACGAATAAACAATCCCCTATATAATACAACATTATTCTATTTAACCTAATCACACTCCTCCCAAGTAAACACATCTTCTGTGGAATTGCACGGTGCACCCAATTCAAAAAAAAAAAAAAATTACAATTAAACAAGTAATTTATTATATAGAGTTGCACGATGTGCCTGATTCTCAGAATTTTATAGCAAAAACAATAATTGTGCAGCCGAGAAAAGTCGAAGCAACTAATCTAGATTGTATAGAAATGGCATAAAAGAAAAAAAAAGTAGGTTTCCTGGAAACTAAATGAAGGGATTAGCTCACTAAGTCACTTTCAAAAACGTGAAGATAGCTTTTATAATTTATCAGCTTTGCTACTTATGAAATCAAAGGGCCAACACTTGCATTTCAATCCAAGCAACTCGCCCTACATAGAAACCCCTCTTAGCTTCTACCTTTCTTTTTCATTATCTTAGTTCCAAGTGGGATCATAAGGTATACCATAAATTTAATCCACTAGATTAGTCTACTATTATGTGTGCATCGGGTAGGTCTCATGTGAGATTGTCTCATGTTGTGACGATAATACTTTTAACGTATTAAAATTATGTATTTTTTTATTATAAAAATTTAATGTTCAAAATGTTATTAGTTAAAGTTTCAATAATATTTTATATGTAATAATGAAAAAAGTTATTTTATATTTCGAAAAATTGATAAAAAAAAGACTTCCAAATCAATATTAATGAATATAAGTAATGTTAGGTAAATATATATTACAAACCCAGATAAAGGAAGGATATCGATGCTAGGTTATTGATTATTTATTACTCTTTATTAAAGTAGAAGTCGTTTGACATTTTAAAATATATTGTGTCCATCCTGAAAAATATTGGGAACGTACAAAGAAAACTCTTTTTTTGGGACACAAGAAGCATATTTTTGTTATACGGCTTATTGCGTGAAAACTCTATATTTGAGTATTTGTATTCGTGTGGCTGCAAATAGCATTCATAGGTTAACAAAATATATAAGAACTTTGGTATCATCATCTTCATGTGTGGGGGGGGGGGGGGGGGGGGGGGCTTGTGCAAGACATTAGATTTAAATTTGGTCAATCAAGAAAAAGTTGCCAGACATAGAAGTTAAGGTTGCCATAAAACTAATTAATTAGCTCCAAAGTCTTGAATAAGGATTAACTGTACCCATCATTCCCTGTCTTGATCAAAATCCCATATTCAAAACTCAGATATTTGTCCATCTTTCTTCTAAGATTTCCCAATCCAAATCTTCAACATAAGACTGTCCAAGGAGTTAAGCTAAAGTCTTTGAATTTTATACCTACTGTTCATGGCAACCCTTGTTACTTCTTCCTTAATGCCTTCAAATTCTTCCTATTTATATGTAATACTATTTCTTGTCAGAATACATACATGCACATAGATCTTTCTTTCCTCTGCAACTCTTCCATAATGTCGACTGATTACCCATCGCCTTACCTTCTACTCTACCTTGTCCTAACCAGCGCTGTCATAGCTGCAAACGGGAATGTGAGCAAGTTCTGCCTCTTTTTTACATGTCTACTGTGTGTCTGTGAGTGTGGATTGTGTGATAGTTTGTTCTGTTGCAGGACTTTTACGTTGTTTTCTTGAAAGACGAAGCGTCGACTGAGAGCTTGAAACTCGAGACACATCGTACTGTGCTATCATCCTTGAAGGGAAGGTTGGTTTTATTGTTTATTACTGCTCCATCTTGGTTTTTTTCTCTGAAGTGTTCACCATTAGGGCGAAGAGTGTGGCGATAAACGTGTGATTTGATCTTCGTTTCTTGGATTACGATGATGTTTTTATTGTAGCGAACATGATGCTTCGGGAGCCCTTGTCTATAGCTATACAAAGAGTTTTAATGCATTTGCTGCAAAGCTTTCTGAAGATGAAGCCAGAATGTTATCCAGTATGTATATATTTGTACACAGGAGCTTTATTCTGCATTCCATGGATCTTATTATGAAAAACTTTTCCAGACAGGGATGAAGTAGTCTCGATTTTCCCTAATCGATATCACAAACTGCACACAACAAAGTCATGGGACTTTGTTGGATTGACTCCAAACTCAAGAAGGGACTTTAAACTTGAGAGCAACATAATTGTGGGAGTACTCGACACAGGTAAAACGCCGTTCCCATGAATCGATTTCCCATGTTACTGTTCCATAAGCTGTTGTGCTGATACTACTTGCCCTCAATATTACCAGGAATCACTCCAGATTCAGACAGCTTTAAGGACCAAGGTTTCGGCCCTCCACCGGCTAAATGGAAAGGAAGTTGTGGCCACTTTGCCAACTTTTCAGGATGCAACAAGTACGTTCATGTCAATCTTGAATTGTTGAAATTCGTAGTGTAGATCATTAATTTTTTTATCCTATAATGACTTCAATTTTGGACCATATTCTCATGTTCCTTTGGCGAATCTCTTTGTGCCTCGAAGCAAGCTCATTGGAGCAAAATACTTCAAGCTGGACAAAAAACCTGATCCCAAAGACATACTATCACCTATAGATGTTGATGGTCATGGTACCCACACAGCTTCAACTCTAGCAGGAGTTCCAGTTCCGAATGCAAACCTTAACGGTCTTGCAAAAGGGACTGCACGTGGGGGGGTCCCCTCTGCTCGTGTTGCAGTGTACAAAGTGTGTTGGGCCACTTCTTTTTGTTCGGACATGGACATCCTTGCTGCATTTGATGCTGCTATAAGTGATGGAGTCGACATTATATCCATCTCCATAGGTGGATTTACGGGAAGCTATACTTCCGACTCCATAGCAGTAGGCGCCTTTCACGCTATGAGGAAAGGGGTTCTGACAGTGGCTTCGGCAGGGAACGATGGGCCAAGCCATGGCACCGTTTCTAATCACGCGCCTTGGATTTTGACAGTCGGGGCTAGCGGGATTGATCGACAGTTTAGAAGCAAAGTCTCGCTGGCAAATGGCGTGACAGTCTCAGTAAGTGCCTATTCTATTGAAAACTCACCTTCTAATTCGGCTCAACATAGCTTTTTTTATATGTGATTTAGGGAGTTGGAATCAGTACCTTTGAGCCCAAGGAGAAGCTGTATCCTCTTGCAAGTGGGGTAGATGTTGCTAAGAACTCTGATACAAAGGATGATTCTATATATTGTCTCGAAAACTCGATGGACCCAAAGAAGGTGAAGGGGAAGCTTGTTTACTGCAAGCTAGGTTCATGGGGTGCAGACTCTGTTGTCAAAGGTCTCGGAGGCGTTGGCGTCGTCATCGAGAGCGACGTGTTTCTTGATGCTCCACAGATCTTCATGGCTCCTGCAACTATGGTGAATTCTTCAACAGGGAAGAGAATCAATGACTACATTCATTCAACAAAGTAAGTTCTCATCATCTTCAACCATAATTTATCAAAGTGGAGTGACAATAGTATGGTGTAATTTGCAGAACACCATCTGCAGTTATATACAAGTCTGAGGAAATCAAGATCCAAGCTCCTTTTGTAGCTTCATTTTCCTCCAGGGGACCAAATCCTGGAACACAACATCTTCTCAAGGTACAAACTGCAACTAAGATATGATAATCGCATTCCCAGTGTTTATGATTGCATGTTTTTCCATCCGATCTCTGATAAAAACATGAACAGCCTGACATTACAGCTCCTGGAATCGATATCCTAGCATCATACACTCCATTGAAATCACTAACTGGATTGAAAGGAGACACACAGTACTCGAAGTTCACCTTCATGTCCGGTACGTCAATGTCGTGCCCTCACATTGGTGCGGCCGCAGCGTACGTGAAATCGTTCCACCCCAAGTGGTCCCCAGCTGCAATCAAATCCGCTCTCATGACTACTGGTAAACTAGAATTGTCGAACCAATTCACATATAACCATTAATGGTTACTGAATCGAATCCTCAAACGTGTTCTTTTGCAGCAACACCAATGAGCTCGAAGGTAGACAAGGATGCTGAGTTTGCATATGGATCGGGCCAAGTTAATCCGACGAAGGCAATCAGTCCCGGACTAATCTACGACATGGATGATATGTCTTACATTCAGTTCTTGTGCCATGAAGGCTACAATGGATCTTCGATGGGGGCTTTAGTCGGACAAGGCCCAATAAATTGCTCGAGCTTGCTTCCTGCAAAGGGTGAGGATGCAATCAACTATCCTACTATGCAACTTAAGCTAAGAAGCGATCAAGCACCCACTGTGGGCATTTTCAGGCGGAAGGTCACAAATGTGGGGTCGCCTGAGTCCGTCTACAATGCCACAATCAAAGCTCCAAAAGGAGTGGAGATTGTGGTGAAACCGACGAGCCTTGTCTTCTCTAAGGCCAATCAGAAACGAAGCTTCAAAGTCGTGGTGAAGGCAAAGGCAATGGACAGCAATGTTCTTGTTTTATCAGGTTCACTTGTATGGAGAAGTTCTGGTTACACTGTAAGAAGTCCTATTGCTATTTTCAATCCATGGGCCAATTAGGAACATTGAGATTGAAAGGATGCCTGTAAACTCTTCGCAACTGATATAAAGGGATGCAAAAACATCTTGCAACACTTACAATCATAGTAATCTGACTACTAATGCAATCACACAATCGACAAATTCAGATAAATAAAAAATACTGCCTTGATTGGGATCTTGTGTATTACAAAATAAAGATTTCTAAACCCAGTGCATCATCAGTTTACAATCCATGCAGCTCTTACCTCCCCTCTTGTAAGGTTACGAGAAAAAAAAAAAAAAAAAAAAAAAAAAAAGAGAGAACACAATCCTCACTTATTAACCTTTAAATGAAAAAAAGAACTTCAAGAATTGATTTAAAACTACCTACAGAGATTGATACCCTTTCAAAGTTGAGTGGGAAAGAAATTTGCTACTTTGGCTGTGAAACTTGCATTAGGTCGCCAGCCAGCCAGCCTCGTTTGCATTATAGTCCTTCAGCATCAACCTTTTGTTTCCCTTTTTTGAGTCTTTCGAGCTCTGATTCAGCATCATTGAGCTGTTCTTTTAAGGTTGATACTCTCTCCTCAACCTCTTCTATTGATCCTCGAACGAGGGATGGTTGATAAGGTGATATAAAATGGTGTGAAAATGCTTGCAAGGCTTCAATCCCACAAACCTGTAAAATATTCCACGTGAACATAGTAATAATAGATGAATCCAACGAGGCACATGATGGAAGCATTCCGAAACTAATAACTGAATAAAAGTCTAGAAATTGTACATACCTCCTGGGGCAACAATGGCAACTTAGTTATGTTAAAGTCGTCATACAACACATAGAACTGATCCAGATACTTCCGTTGCATTTGGATTCTAGCTTTGAGCAATTTTGATTCAACAGCTGCAGAAATAACAAAGACCATGTAAATTGATATGGTAAAGAAAATAAATGTGGTATGTATGTGTGTGTGTGTGCAACTTGTAAGCACCATAGCCCAGGAGATACAAACAATTACCCTCGTCATCAAAAATTACTTGGTTAATAATGATATTATGAGTATCTATCTCAAATTTAGTAAGCTCCTGAACCAGTCGTTCCGTTTCATACAGAGAGAGGAACTCTGGAATGCAAACACAGATAAAAGTTGTCATATCCTGCCAAAAAAAGAACACTAATGCATCAGAAAGATTTTCACAGAATACACAAGTATGAGACAAATCGAGCTTATATAAATAATATACATATATACATATATATATATATATTTGACAAAATGTAGGCTTCACATTCTTTTGGCTAATATGGTCCTTGCACTAGAAACAACTGCATCGAGAAGAAACGACAAACTTAATCAAGTGTTTTGTTATACCAATGACCAGACAGTTATGAGGAAAAGGAACATACTTGTATTTGTAATCACAGTTCAAGTTCTTCTCAGATATCACGTCAACCGAATATTTCAGTTAACAGACAACTTAAGAAAGGAATTGCTCATTCATGTTTCCTTTTAGCCAGACCAGAGATATAAACCTCAGGTAGGAAAAAACCAGAGTTAAGCATACACAATAAACAGTTAGAAACCCATATCTTTTAACATTAGTAGTTGCTAGACATGATATCTCACATTCTTGAGAAGGGACTTCGCACCTTGAACCCCCAACTCACCCACACCCACACGTAAATGAATATCGATTTAAGTTTAACTTCAACCACAAACCAAAGGTTGCTTCATTGGTTGATGCATCATTAACCCATTCAAACTTTAGTAGCGTACGAGCAGTCCACAACCTTCATGCCTATAAACTTAAATTGAGCCTTTCTACTCTTTTCCTATATGCTTCCAGCATCATCTTTCTTTTTTAAGTCCAGCAAATATCAAAAGTGATTATGACATCAATAATTTTCTCATTGTCAGTACTTGTGGGAATTGTGATTATCTTATGACAACACTTGAATATCAGAAGTCTCTCTTTTAATAATAGAAATGGACAAGAAACGTATATTCCAGCAAGAAGTAACAAGGTCTCACAGGATCCTTAAACTGCCGGTTCACTTGTTCAATCACATCTTTCATGCCTTCAAGCTTTCCCAGGAGATCATCTTCACCAAAATCATCAGCAATACCAAAGATACGAGTCATCTGCATGCAAAGATTGAGAGATACTTGAATATCATCAAAATATGCTTGTGATATCTGAAAATTAAATAACTCAAAAAACTCCTAAAGGGTTTGCTGAAACATAATCAGAAGAATATTCAATTTTATTTGCAAGAAAAGAAGTGACTGGACATTCAACATGGGGAATATATTACTGATACAACAACAAGCTTGTGCTTCTTTTCACTTTAGGAAAAACCTTATTGATATCATCAAACATCAACTGTTTGAGCTATAAATTCTTTTTACGCATGTTGCAGCAGTTTAATCACATTTTCACAATCAGCCATGCCAGGTGCAACCTAGACGGAGTCATAAATATCTCAACTAACATGAACAACACACAAAACTGAAAGCCCTATGAATGTCTGTACACAGTTAACATTAGCAGCCATCATCAAACTATCTGAAAAAACAAACAAGAGCTGCAGTGAGAATACAGAAATAACAAATCCAATGTGTTTGACATATATATATGGGGTTTTGGATCTCAGGGTCCATTTACAGAAGTCTCAAATGCTGGTTGTATTTTACAGATATCCAAGCAATAACAGTCCAATTCCAAATAAGTGATCTTTTATCAACCTCTGATTACAGTTAAGTTCTTTTTTTTTTTTTTTTTTTTCCGTCTCTTATCGGAAGGCTAATCCTACATATCCATCATAATTACGAAGGAGGTAAAAATTGAAGAGTTCATGATAATAGCTTTGCAAATAAATGAAGACATACATTGCATTTTAATAAGGTTACTTAATAAGTAAGCATCCTCATACCTGGTTCAACAAGCCACCAAACTTATTCCTCAAACTCATCAACTTGGAAAGCCCTTTCTCTAATGTTGCAGGAAATTGCAACAGCCGAAGAGTGTGACCAGTTGGAGCTGTATCAAACACTATAACAGAATAATCCATTGTCTGCACTAGCCTGAAGTACACATTCACAGAAGAACTCCAATTTGAGACTATGAATCAGATATGACAGTGTCAAGTATTAATTTGAGTTGCTAAGGGGAGGCTTGGGTGTTGACTTATACCCCTCTTAAGCAAGGGAAGTGAAATCCAATGCCCTATCTGTTAATTCCTATTCCCTTTCCCATTCCCTAAAATTTTCCAAGCACCCTTTAAATAAAGATCCACCACTCAGAGAGTGAGCATCTTTTTGTATATCCTGACAACCATGGTCTTATGCCTGAATGAATTAGAGGAAAGGGTAAAGGGCTAAGGATTAAGATATATAAATCAGTTTCTTAGTGTGGAACTCTTGGAAGATAAACAATCACAAAGGCTTCAAGGCTAAGAAATAAAGTCCTGAACTTTGTCGCTTACCATAATTGTTACTTATGTGATTCCAAGGAAGAACGATCATGGCACTTAAGATGCGTACAAGCTAGAGAATATGGGCAAGATTTTCCCTTGTGGAATTAAATAAGGTGAAGAAGGAACATAGGTTATAATGGATTCCCTACCACACTTCCTTTATAAGTCCCTAAATCTATAGTTGTACTATCAAAATAGAAACTATTTAGTTAAATATTGTTGTGCATAGTTTATCTCTTCATAAGAATATTCCTCATTGGTCTACCAGAAGTGCTTCGCAGAAGGACACAAAGCGTTTCAATCAAATGTAATACAGGAATGATCAACAAATACAATAATCTGTCTAAAATAAATCAATGGTTGATTGGCTAGCAAAATTAAGGATTGCAGATTTGACATTTAAAACATAAATAACTAGAAGCAGTAGAAAGGCATTTGGCTTACTTGAGCATTTCTGCAAAACTCATGGCCTCATCTATTCCCGGAATCGAATTTGTTAAGTCTGACATAAATCCATCAGTATCTGAACCAAGGCCGTCCTCATTTTCCACATTAGGATCAACTTCCTAGAAGAAAGAATCTTTCATCGCACATTTAAGACTATACAGTATCATATATACATGTCTAAGAACACACATACACCAACAACAACACATAAATTTTGAGCACTAGCCCACATTCAGAAGCAAATTTCAACTAAAACTGAAATCAGTGTGCTGTATTCAATATACATTGGTGAACAAGAACCACCACCAAGAAAAAGGTAAAGTGGAACATTATAATTCCTCATAGCGGCAACTTTTGTCCAATAAAAGATGAGGGTCAAAACGAAAAGTAACACAATGGGAATTGGTAAATTTCAAAATAATGCATGAAAAATTTATCAATAAACAAAGGAGTAAAGCTGCCAAAATCCGAATGCATATCATAAACTTGATTGACTGCCAAGTGCCAATCCTAAATTATTTCTATATATATATATATATATATATATATATATCACACCGCAATGAGGTTAGCACAGACTCAAACCTCCAATCCTACATCTTCACACCACAAACAAACCCATTACAATGCCACCCAGCAAGGAGAGACAAACAGAAAAGACTACAACCAAAAAATAACAATTAATTAATGAAGACATCAATATTCTCACCATGGCGTACAAATTTGAGAAGCCAGTAACAAGGGTGGGAGTCTTGGTGAACCTCTGCTGAAATGCATCGCTTAGATTATGTGCAGGGTCGGTGGAAATGATGAGCACCGAGGGTCTCACCCGTGCGAGTATAATCGACATAATCGAGCTGCATGTAGTCTTGCCAACGCCACCTTTTCCCCCGACGAAGACCCATTTCAACGTTTCTTGCTCAAGAATATTCTGCACAGTTCCCTCCGGCAATTCGTCGCTGGGACCCATCAATCGATGTTGATTGATCGTATGATTGCAGCAGCTTTTTTGTCAGTGGATGCAGAAATGGGTCTCGCTCTTGCCTTCTTGGGTGTTTTCTGTGTTGTTCATGGGTTTCTGTGTTGTTTTGGGAAATTGGTGCAAACAGGTGGAGTGTCGTATTGCGGCCTCCTCCTTTTTGGGAAATTCTTCCAATTACTATATTATTATTATTGACCAATTAATTATATCATTATTATTCTCAGATGTTTTTTAATAATTGCTGACAAATTAAAAGTAATTGTGGAATTAATTTGAATAAAATCAATAATTATTAGAAGGAGGCTCTTCTAAATTTGGGATGTTCAGCTAATTTTGAAGTAGATAAATAATAGTTTTAAAGTAATATTATAAATTAATTTATACAGTGTATCGAATGCTTATAAGTTTTTTTTATAATTATTAACGAAAAAATGTATGCTTTCCCGTCATTCAATCTACCTTTGATCATTTTAAAAATCTGCTTATGATTTTTTTTTTATGAACTTTTAATAATCATTTTCTTTACACTAAAATTTTGTACTATATGAATATATAAATGTGTTTTTATAATCGGACCGAAGAATGCATCGATCAAGCTATTAGGTCCTAGTCCAATCAATTGGATTGTCTGACCCGACTGTCCAACCAAAAAAATAATAATAACCTTTTTTATATAATTTTGGAATTACCATATATATTATATATTAACATCCACATAAAAAAAAAATTTGTAGATATATAACTTAATACATAATATTCATATTTAGAACATAGTATTTCTCTATTTTCCTAAATTTTAATTTTAGAAAATTAAAAGATTGATTTGACCAGTTGGTTTTGATTAGTTATACTAGTTTTGATATGTTGGTGGGATTCACGCACAGATTTTCGATTAATTCAGGCATAAATTTTTTATTTAACTTATTAAACGGACCTAGTCCCACCATGAAAAAAAGATTTGCACTTTTATCAGATTATTTATCCAAATAATCCAAAAAAAAAATATTTCATAAAATAGGGTAGATCTAAAAAGTGTGTCATAAAAGGTCAAGCCCGATGACGATGTTTGGTAAAAATATCACCGTGCCTGACGTTTTAATTTTAAAAATATATTTATATTCATATTGACTCATGCATGATGCCTAATGCCTCGTCCCTCATCCATATATACAAATATATATATATATATATACATATACATATATATATATATATGCAAATATATATCTATATATAAAAATATATAATTATATATATATATATATTGCAATTTGTTTGTATTAATTATTTTTATATTATTTAATAAATGATATTTATATTATTAGAATTCAAATTTCTTTTGTATATTTACTGAAACTAAATGAAATATAATATTAAATATATTTATATATTGAAAATATATAAATATGTTTATTTCAATATTATATAAAATAATAATATAATTGTAAATCAATAAAAATTCTAAATTTAAAAAAATCATATTATAAAAAAACCTTTTAAAGAAATTAAGGAATCTTTTTAATTAATTTTGATATTTATATTACTAATTATTGGAATAATTTAAATAAATATATACATAAATGTAATAATAATTAAAAAAAATTACAATAAACGTCAAGCCCACTAACGTTTTAAAAGAAACGTCAATGGGCCTGACGTTTCTTTTAAATTTTTTTAATTTTATATTATATATCTTATTTATATTTAATATATATATAAATTATATGTTATTTATTATGCTTATCTATTTTTTTATATAAATATTTTATTAGAAATATATGTATATATATTTTTTCTATATAAATATATATGTTATGTATTTATAAAAAAATAATAGTTTATATTGTTATTTAAGATAATTAAATCATATAAATAATTTTAAAAAGTTAAAGACTAATTAATAATTATTATTATATTTTTATTTAAGTATTATGTGAATATTTAAAAATATATATACATATTAATACATGAATATATTATAAAATATGTATATATATACATATATACATAAATATATAAAATAATAAAGGATATAATGTCAGGCCCACTGACGTTTTAAAGAAACGTCAGTGGGCCTGACGTTTCCTTGATTTAATTTTTTTGAAATATTTATATTTTATATATATTATATATATTATAAATATATATATATATATATATATTATTTCTTATTTATTATGATTAAAATAAATATAACTATCGTTTATATTTAATTTTTTTATATAAATATATATATATAGAAATTTATATACATATTTTATAGAAATATATATTATATAATTGTAAATAATAAAATTTTATATTATTATTTAAGATAATTAAATTATATTATTAAAAAAATTATATAATTTAAAGGATATTTTTTAATAATTATTATACTTTTATTTTAAGTATAATTTGAATATTTAAAAATATATAGATATATACAAATATATATGCATATTTACATAAATATATAAAAATAATAAAAAGATAACGTCATGCCCACTAACGTTTTAAAGAAACATCAGTGGGCTTGACGTTTGTTTTAGGATTTATATATATTATATATATTATAAATATATATTTATATATATATATATATATATTATTTCTTATTTATTATGATTAAATAAAAATACAATTATCATTTATATTTAATTTTTTGTTATATAAATATATATATATATAATGTATATATTTTTTTATAGAAATATATATTATATAATTGTAAATATTAGAATTTTATATTTTTATTTAAGATAATGAAATCATATTATAAAAAATTTATAAAATTTAAAGGATATTTTTTTAATAATTATTATACTTTTATTTAAAGTATAATTCGAATATTTAAAATATATATATATGCACACATATTTAGATAAATATATTAAAATATATATATATATATATATATATAACATCAGGCCCACTGACGTTTTAAAGAAACGTCAGTGGACTTGATGTTTCTTTTAATTTTTATATTCTTTAATAATATATTATATATATATTATTTATATTTAATATATATATATATATATATCTATATTATTTCTTATTTATTCTTTTAAAAATATATATGGTTATCGTGTATATTATTTTTTTCTTATATAAATTTTTATTTACAAATATATATATTTTCTATATAAATATAAATTATATAATTGTAAATAATTAAATTTTATATTTTTATTTTTGATAATTAAATCATAATATAAATAATTTTTTATAAAATAAAGAATATTTATTAATAATTAGAATATTTTTTAAGTATAATTCTAATATTTTTTATATTATATATATATATATATATTTTTTATTAAATTATGATAATTATACCTGTTATGAATGAATTGTCAATCAATTTTACTTTTCTTTTTACTTTTCAGAGAATTGTCAATCAATCTGAAAAATTATGCACATTTTCTTTTACAAAGAGTGTAGTGAAGTGAGGTTAGTTTTTATAGCGTGCACGTCTTCTCAAATCCCACTGAAGTCTGTACCGCATCGTGCAGTCAATTCAGTAATAATTTTTATTCCTGAACTAATATAAATAGGAATGTCATAGCATAATACATAAATGTGTAAAGAGAATGAGTAAGGAAAAAGGGCGTGTTTGCACGAGTGATGAAGGATACATCGATGACTCGCCAATTCTGGATGAAAATAAGTCTTATTTCGATATTACATTGTCTAAATCACATATTGCCCCACACTATCTACTAGTAAATATTTTTTACAAGAACTATAGCAAGGTGTGTATATTATTTATTTAAAAAAATTATTTTTTTATAAATTTTCTTCCAGTCAATACCTAGGGAGATGATCAAACTCTTGCCTAACATTGAAGTACCAGTTGTTTTATATTGTCTGGAAAAGTCATGGACAATGCGATACCATGAAAATCAAAAAAATCAAAATTTGATAATGCAAGTTGGGGGCGCTTTGTGGAGGACACGGAATTGAATTTGGGTGATTTATCTATTTTCTCATTTGTTGAAAATACTCGAACGAAAGTCACTTTTAAAATTGGTTTGGCCATGCTGAGCGCTTCATTATTGTCTCGAGACGTATCGGGTACAAGTGGTGGTTCATGTGGTTAAGTATGTCCATGTGAAAAATTGCTACTAAGGGTTTTATTTTGTTTGTTTGTGTTTTTTCAGGAAAATTTTCTTCGGTGTAATAGTTTATTGTTGTTTTATGTTTATGTTATTGTGTAATAATAAAATAAATTTATTATAATTTTTTATAATATTGGTATTTAAATATAATTCTTGGTGTTCAGTAAGATCAAGAAATAAATAATATATATTAAGATTAGCTAAGGTGAATTTATGGCACAATAAGCCCTTCCAAAGCCTATCTACGAAGTGGGGTTTGAGGGTTTTCCCCATGGTGGTGCGCCTAAATCCGTCTATGAATTCATTCTACTTTTTTCCTAGATACTCGGGTTCAAATACCCATGGATTCGCTGTTTGCTTACTGGCTTCATATAATTCAGAAAACACTAGTTTTTTGGAAGCTTCTTGTTCATATCTATCATCAAAAGGAGCTATTTCGATAATGACTGTCTAGCAAACTCCCTGCTAACCCGAGTGAACATTCAAATATATGTCCTACATTCATTCGTGGAGGTAGTCCTAATGGGTTGAAGACCATATCAACAGGTCTTCCATCTTGCAGATAAGGCATATCCTGTCTAGGCAAAATTTTGGAAATGATACCTTTATTTCCGTGTCTTCCAGCTACTTTATCGCCTACTTTGATTTCACGTGTCTGTGAAATATATACACGAATCATTTCTGGATTATAACTAGAACCTCCTCTTTTCTCACCTTAACCTATACATATACTATAACACTCAATAAATAATATCCTAATATTATTACAAGTCATGAAAATTCAACATCTGAAACGACAATCGTAACTACACCAAATTATTTTTTCTTCGCCTTGGATCTCTCCATACTTGAGGAAGATGGTCCACTCACGACATCATTATCTTCAAACTTGAAAAGCTTCTTTAGTTAGTCGAAGAATGGCTCGCCATCAAATAAGTATGCAATTATATTTATCATTTTGGGATCGCAATCCTATAAATGTAAAAATAATTAATATAACTGTAAATTGGATATTTACAATCAAGAAAATGAATGGTTGGTTAACTTTTAGAGAAAATTACCCATAAACGCCAATGATCCGGTGCAGATGTTATAAGTTGTCGTTCACCAACTATATGAACTCCAGCCGTGATTATCATTTTTTTGAATGTGTAGTGATAGGATTGTAGCAAACCAACGCGGCTTTTCATGTCAGCATAATTGAATTTACACTCCTTGAATTGGTTCTTCAAAACATTTCTTACGTTCAGTAAGCAGTTGCTATTATGGTTACCAATTTTCCAATCACCTGCTTCGACGTTCTTGACAAGAGTATTCACAAGCACTGTCTCCATCTCCTTTGTCCAGCCGGTGTCCGAGTAGAACTCAGCTTCTTGTAAGTTATAGCATTTGATTGTGAAGGAAGAGGAGAGAATTTCAATGGGTGATCCATCTATGTATGTAAGTAAAATGAATGTCATCACACACGTTTTTATAATGGTAACATCTTGCTGAGTCTATACACATTTGTAATGTACATTAACTGTTTGGTGTGTTGTTGATGGGACATTTGATTTCATATGTTATTAATATATTAAAATAAATAAATATACAAACCATTTTTTTGGTTAATGCAACAAATGATACCGAATAATTATTATAATAAATAAACATAGTCAAGATTTGCTATCATTTTAGCAATACTAATGAATATGAGTTTAGAGGCAAAACAAGAAGAACAGTTGGACCACCTACTTCTAGATAGAATAAATTCATGGTCGATACGGAGTGTTTGATGGGTTGAAAGGTTGATATGCAGGATATTCACGCTCCTCAAAATGGCCTTGCTGCACGTGCCACTCGTATTGTTATCTCTGCATGTTAAGTGCAATTTGAGAATTACATGATTGGCGATGCATATATTCTTCGATGTTGGCAACCTGTGTATCCAAGGCATTTCTCAATTCTGACCAATTGTTCCAACCTATATGAAGTTGATGTGAAGGGTGGGCCTGTTGGGAAGTCCCGGTCTCATACTGTGGGAGATTTTCCCTTCTTCTTCCATGTGCATATGCAAGTAGTTCTGCTTCCCCCATCATCTCATCCTCATTTTGTTCTTCGATATCGACATCCATAGGTTGTGTTCTTGTATCTATACTTCTTTGCCTCCTCTTCATTATTCAGTTCTCTTTCGTTTTCCTCGATGGCTTCAGTGTGGATTGAGCCATTAAGCAGAATATTCGATACTTTTCCACCAGAGACATTTGTCAGACGAGAGTTGAGCAGAGAAAGTCTTTTCTTATCAGAAAAAATGAGATATAATTTTCTCGTGCCGGGGTGCAACATACACATCTTCATGTTGATTAGAAGTTCAAGGTTGATGGTTGTTTTACCTGAAGTTTCTTCCAACCCTTCCAAATTAATCCCGACATATCAAGCAATTGGAGTAATCAACCCTCCGATATGGTTTGCTACTTGTTGTTTTATTCGCACAAATTGCCTTAAAAGCATCGGTACTACATTGAACTTTTTCCATTCATCAAACACAATAATATAAACAACTCGTCCAATGTAACAACCCTTGGTTCAGGTTTCGCCAAAATTGTACTTGAGAGGAACCGTTGGAAATATCGAATCGTCAGACTTCTTATACTTGATGTTTTTGATCGGCTAGGATTGTAAACGGATGGCTTGTCTGGGAAAGCCTACGTTATTTCCTTCCAGAACATTATTGGATTGAATTCAGGGAAGTGTATCTTCGTATATGGTAGATTGGATAATATCTTCTTTGAAAATCCATAAATTTTATTTAAGGTTTCCGGCGAAAGCGTATGAAACTCATTATCCAAATAGAAGGTTATGGTTCCCGGCATGGTATCATCGTATCCCACGTGAACGATCAAGAAGAATTCAAGGACCAACCGCTCATATGTTTTCTCTCGTAAGGCGAAGAACTTAGGCCATCCCATATTTTTGCACAATTTTTTTAGATCCTCGTAAATTTCCAGCTCTTTCATGCATTCTTCATCTGTAAAATGGGTGGCCCAGTCTTTTATTTCTGTACACCTCAAACCATCTCTCACTCAGAATATTCTAACCTTCAAATTTTATGTCGTATGCATCGAGCATAATTGCTATAATTCTCTTGTATTCTTGTTGTTGTTCTTCCACGGAGTGTTAATTCCAATCGAAATCAATACCTACAACTTCCATTGAATAAATTTGAGTTCTAAGTCTTTGCTCCTCTTCAAATCTACGTCTACCCTCTATTAGCTGACCCATATCATCAGCGGTGAGAGCACAAGTACTAAACGAATACGGATACATTTTCTCAATGGTACCTACAAAACATCAAGTTATACATCCACTCTTATATTAATTATATTACTTCAAAAATGCACATCTTTCATATTATTGTAACAAATTCATACACTTCAATGGTAAACACTATATTCATATTTCATACACCTATTATCTATTCATTCCTTAATACATGTATTTATTTCATTAATAACATGTAATAATCGTACAAGATTCTAATTTATGGGATAATAACAATAGATTATCATTATTCAATGCCAATACAACCAAATCCCCAATTAATATGATGCACACTAAATGTTCGATGAAATACTCCAATAAATTAAACCAACATAACATAACCTGATTGATGGCACAATACTCCAAATAGAAGGTATGACCAATATATCACTCAAAATAGAAGGTATGACCAATATATCCACTTTTGTAGTGCCTCCAGAAACTTAGGTAGCTTTCTTACGGAGCTCTCCCATGTCCCATAAGTGTTCTCAATTGCCCGTCTAATGCCATGTCATGCCTTTTTATATGAAATCGAGAATCTAGTCGTGTTTTTAACATCTGCTTGTGCCTCAGAGATGCAGATTGCAGGATTGACTCGAACATTTTCCTTAATCAAGAAAGCTACAAAAAATTTATCCAGATTTCGATGATCAGAAAATATGTCATTCGTATAACATCTATGATCTCCACCATATTTTGTTATTTTGAACATCCTCAAATTTCGCTTAAATGTTGCTCTAAAATACCAAGGGTGCTCTTGAAAAGGTGTATTGTGTTCACATTTGACAACCCAAATGAATGATTTACTTTCTGTAACTCCAAATTGACGTCTTGCATGTCGTGTCGAGAAATCCTTAATCGCTGAAACCGAAGTCTTCTTATCCCTGAATACCATGTCCTTCTCAATTATACATCGGCTATGATCGTAAAATTTTTCCCATGAAGATGAAGGATTATGCATCGAGTCAGCAACAACTTCGAGAACAATTATTGTGTAAAATGGGATGTTTTGAGTCCGAATCGATATGGATTGTTGTTTCCACACTGTCGGGGTCTACATTGGTTGCATCAACATCTTCTTCGTCTACTATTGCTTTTGTGTCATCCAAATTTTTATTTTTCATTTCACATGGGGAAATTGTACCTAATGAATCTGCACAAGGGTCAGTGTCTTCTGTATTCCTAGTATTACTAGAACCAATTATATCTTCAGGTTCATTCTTAGTATTAGTGGGACCAATTATATTTTGGACATTACATGATCTGGAACCACTGAAAACAGTGTTTCTTAAATCAAGGTTCTCTAAGCCCTGGGTGATTTCGGGCACATAATCACAAGGGTTATTGAAATCTTGGACTGATGTGATGGGTACATCTTGTTAGGATAGAAACGACATATAATATCCCCAGTCTTGGCTCATAAGCACAACTTCATGCTCGCTAAGATTTTGACATAGTTTTTTCTCAACGAAAATGTCCATAGAGTTTAATCCATCATTAGGATCTAGGAAGATCCTAAGATTATCGTCATTCTCAATCTAGACTACAGACTCTATAACATTATTGTGTCCGTAAACTTCTCCCCATTTTGTGAAAAGTTTCAGATGAAACTAGTCTTTAGGCACACCAAGAATTTGGTAAATTTGATCATTCAATGTAGATAAATCTGTATTTTGATCAATTTGTGTGTAACCATTGGTCGCATAACTATAAAATACTTTTCCATTTTCGTGTATAATTTCGTCTCTGCTATATACTCTAATTGAGACTTGTATGTGACTCATCATTGCTTCAAAGTGATATTTATAATTTGTTTCACTGTGAAATATAAAAATTTCAAAAAAATATGAAGAACAAATAAATTAAAATGAGTAAGTGTGGACCACATAGTACGTATGAAAACATGATAAATAATGCATTATATTTCACAACAAAGATACAATTACATGAAATATACATCACTCTGTGAATGATCATTAGCGGGTAAATTGTCTACACCATTATTATCATCCACGACTTCTATATCAATATTTTCGTTCTCAACTGGATCTTGCCAAATATTTAAGTCAGGGGTGACATCTATAAGATCTAGTATGCGTGATCGCATCATATTCACGTGATAAAAGTTAGTCGTACTCTCTTGTTGGATAATTTCATTTTGGTGTCTCTCACTATCCAATTGAGCACGTAACTCATGAACCTCGTTTTCAAGGGCGTTTATACGTCCATCTCTAACCCAAGCTGCTCTATCATATTATTATTTTTCGTTGCCATGGTACTTAAAGTACCACGTAGAAAATTTATTTCCTGCCCTAAGACATCTTTTTGTTGCCGAACGCAACCTTCTAAACAAAGACATGGTTAGATGACCACTCCAATTCAACTTGACACATCTTTACACACTGCTGTAATTTTCGTAATTATTGTTCTTGCATGTTGGATATGACATTTGCGGCAATATTATTTCCCCTCAATCCCTCTATTTCTTCTTTTAGTTGTTGATTACGTACTCTTAATTGCACCAAACTTGTAGACATTTTTACGATAGACTGATAACCTTTGTATGTGAAATTTTTATTGGGTCGTGTGGAAGTTGATGCTGATGATTTTGATGTTGAAGCAATACCTATCAAATATAATTTATAAGGGTCATTATTGTTATTGAATTTCAATAATTTATTTAAGTATCATATAATAATATATTAATTATACTAAAAAAGTTTTAATTAGTCAACATAACAAATCGTAAAGCAAAACAAGTTAAACATATAATACATGCAACACTAAAAAAATATTCATCATAATAAATAAATAAAATTGAAATAACATCACTTTAATAAATACAACAAAATAATTAAAGAACACATAAAACAATACACTCATAAAATAAAAATTTACGAACATGTTCATGTAAATATATACATGAAATCAAACAAACATCCACAAAAATAATGATAGTAAAATAAATGATGTATATATACTACTTACCTTAGCTTAGGTTACGGAGATGTCTGGAGATGTCTCTGCAAAATGATGTTTTTCTTGTTGAATACAATCTAGATGATATAGCATCAAAAAATTAAAAATTTGATGATTAGTGTCTGAGAAAAAAATAATGTCATATCATGCAAAAAGTTAGAAGATATAAACTTATTTTGATTGGTAATAAATAAAGAAAAAATGGTCAAAATTATAAACAAAAAAAAATCAATACATGTGAAAGGAAAAATAAAAGAAATAATAATATCTAATATATATATATATATATACATATATATTATCAAATAAATAAAACAAATCTTGGAACAGATACAAGAGATAGTTACAACAGAAAGCAGAAATAATTAAGGAAGATAATTTGATAAGAAGAGAAGAAGTGAAATGGGGGCACAGCAGTAGCAACAACAACAAAAAGCTCAAGAAGAAGAAGAAGAAGAAGAAAAAGTGGAGGAGTTAACAAGATTTTGAAATGAAATGGAAAGAGACGTGAAGAATATAAGTGAAGAGAGAGAATGGGTTTGTTGTGAAAACATGTGAAGATATGTGAATGCAGTAAATTTTGCAGGAGATAGCATGTGAAATGGCAGTCATTTTACAGTAAAAAATTAGAGTGCATGAAATGTCATTTCTGCAGTAATGGTTGCAGATTATTTCCTGTTTTTATTTCAGTATTGTTGCATCGTTTCGTGCTTTTATTTCTATACTGTGTGATATTATTTTGCTGTAAAAATATTTAACATGTGATATATTTATGTTATAAAAATATATAATATGATATTATCGTGTTATAAAAATATATGATGTGATATTATCTTTTTGTAAAAACATATATATGATAATGTGATATTTTTAATTAGTTTATTTGTATACAAAAATGGAATTTTTTTAATTTAATAAATTGTTCGTGTATAATGTATATAATTTTTGTTAATTTCTGTTAATTTGTTTATGTTTCTTCAGAAATAATTTAATAATTAAATATTACATATATTATTAAATATAAACATATATATTTTTTTAAAATTATTCAAATAATAATCAAAATAAATTATTAAAATAAAAATGTAATAATTATTAAAACATATTCTTATAATTTTTAAAGAGAATAAATAAGAAATGATATATATTAAATATAAAAATATATATATAGAATATAATATTAAAAAAATTTAAAAATCTAAAAGAAACGTCAGGCCCACTGACGTTTCTTTAAAACGTCAGTGGGCCTGACGTTATCTTTTTATTGTTTTATATATTTTATGTAAATATATATATATATATATAAATATATGTGTGTGTATTTTTTTCAAATATTCAAATTATACTTAAAATTTAAGCATAATAATTATTAAAAAATATCCTTTAAATTATATTAAAAAATTATAATATGATTTAATTATATTAAATAATAATATAAATTTTTATTATTTACAATTATATAATATATATTTCTATAATATTTATATATATATATATATTTATATAACAAAAAATTTTAAATATAGACAATAATTACATTTATTTTAATCAGTATAAATAAGAAATAACATATATATATTTATAACATATATAATATAAATATTAAAAAAATTAAATCAAAGAAACGTCAGGCCCACTGACATTTCTTTAAAAATTCAATGGTCCTTTTTTTTTTATTTATGATATATGTATATATACATATTTTATAATATATTTATGTATTAGTATCTATATATTTTTTTAATATTCAAATAATACTTAAATAAAAATATAACAATTATTATTAATTAGTCTTTAATTTTTATAAATTATTTATAATAAGATTTAATTATCATAAATAAAAATATAAACTTTTATTTTTTATAATTATACAATATATATATATATATATATTTATATAGAGAAATTATATATACATATATTTTATTTAAAAAATAGATAAGCATAATAAATAACATATAATTTATATATATATATATATTAAATATAAATAATATATAAAATTTAAAATTTAAAAAAATCTAAAACAAACATCAAGCCCACTAACATTTATTTAAAACGTGAGTGGGCCTGACGTTATCTTTTTATTTTATTTTTATATATTTATGTAAATATGTATATATATATATGTATGTATATATATATTTCAAATATTCAAGTTATACTTAAAATAAAAGTATAATAATTATTAAAAAAATATCCTTTAAATTATATAAATCTTTTAATAATAAAATTTAATTATCTTAAATAATAATATAAAATTTTATTATTTACAATTATATAATATATATTTCTATAAAATATGTATATAAATTTCTATATATATATATATATATTTATATAACAAAAAAATTAAATATAAACGATAATTATATTTATTATAATTAGAATAATTAAGAAATAATATATATATATATATATTTATAATATATATATATAATATATAGAAAATATAAATATTTAAAAAAATTAAATCAATGAAACGTCAGGCCCACTAACGTTTCTTTAAAACGTCAGTGGGCCTGACGTTATATTTTTTTTTATAAATATTTATGAATATATGTATATATATACATATTTTATAATATATTTATGTATTAATATGTATATATATATTTTTTTTAAATATTCAAATAATACTTAAATAAAAATTAATAATTATTATTAATTAGTCTTTAATTTTTTAAAATTATTTTTATGATTTAATTATCTTAAATAACGATATAAACTTTTATTTTCTATAATTATATAATATATATATATAGAAAAATTATATATACATATATTTCTAATAAAATATTTATATTAAAAAAAATAGATAAGCATAATAAATAACTTATAGTTTATATATATATATTTAATATATATAATATAAAATTTAAAAGAAACGTCAGGCCCACTCACATTTCTTTAAAACGTCAGTGGACTCGATGTTTATTGTATTATCTTTTTTTAATTATTATTACATATATATATATATTAAATTATTCCAATAATTAGTAATATAAATAGCAAAATTAATTAAAAATATCCCTTAATTTCTTTAATATGTTTTTTTATAATATGATTTTTTTAAATTTAGAATTTTTATTGATTTACAATTATATTATTATTTTATATAGTATTTAAATAAATATATATTTATATAATGAAAATATATAAATATATTTAATATTATATTTCATTTAGTTTCAGTAAATATACAAAAAAATTGAATTCTAAAAATATAAATATCATTTATTAAGTAATATAAAAAAATTAATACAAACAAATTACAAAATATATATATATAATATTATATATACAAATTATATATCTTTATATATAGATATATATATATATATAGATATATATACTTGCATATATATATATATATATATATATGGATGATGAATGAGGCATCAGGCATAAGTCAATATGCATATATATATATATATATATATATATTTTGAAAATAAAAACGTCAGGTACGGTAACTTTTTTATCAAACATCGTTACCGAGCGTGACGTTTTACCCTATTTTGGATACATTTTTTAAATCTACCCTATTTAATGAAATGTTCTTTTTTTTTTGGGTAAAAACCCCACTTTTATCTTCACTTAATTATGATCATTGTGTGAAACACATTGACCACTAAATCCTAAGGACAACTTTAATACGGAAACTAACAAAGACATAATTTTTAATTATAAAAAATAGGGGACTGAATTTTAATGCAGATGGAGGTATAATGACTTAATGTTCATTACTATATATAAAAAGTACAAAGAACTGAATAAATAAATGTAGACGCACCCAAATATATGATTTTCCAATATTCAAACAAACACCTAAAAACAAGATACGGTGGAAAGATAACAATATGATGTTATTGCATTTCTGATGAACAAATGAATCTTGAGCATTATATACATATGCATTCCCCCTTGTATAGTTCTTCCTTAAAACCAACAAAATGAAACAATTCAGCACATATCACACCACCTATACAGACACTGAATATATCCCCCTTCTGTACAGTGTGATTCCAAATTGCATTTAATCTTGATCCTATTACTCCAAATCATTGAGAGTGAGCGAAGAACAAAAAAGAAGAAGATATAGAACCATTCATAGTTTCTATGATGATCTTGATGTTGCGTCTCTTGAAACTCCAGAGTCCAGGTCAATGGCAATGGAATCTGGATGTGTTTGGTTGCGTGCAGCAATAGGGAGCAGCCATTGTTGAGAATGTTCGATTGAAATCTCAGAACTATCAAAAGATTGTCCTGAATTCAGGGCATTTGTCCTTACACGCGTTGTTTCAGCAGAGTCCTGTACTGAAAGACGGCATACTGGACAGGTGGATTGTTTGCTGAGCCATACATCGATGCAAGATAGATGAAAACTATGCCCGCATTTTGGCATAATTCTCAACACTTCCTTCTCTTGATACTCCGATAAGCAAATGGTGCATCTGTCATTCGAAATGAATATCTGTCAAAATCCATGATTATTAGCAACAAATGGGATAAAATTTGTTCTCCGGAACACTTTCTGCAGTGTGTTTCAAATCGTGATTCAAACATATATTTTCCCTTCTCCCCTGATATGCGTTTGTTATGACTAGCAATAATCACTCACTGTGTGTTCTCTGTTGAATTGAATGCTTCGCGATTGAACTTCATTGTTGGAATTGCAGCAACTTCTACTGGTTCAAGACCATTAATCCGGTGTTCTGGCTGCCAAAAAGGGATCCAGAGAAAGAAGTTAGAATGAAATGACTGACATGTAAAAACTCCAAGATATGCAATGCCCACAAATAATGCATATAAAACTCTGGCTTCTATCGAAAAATCTCCAAGCTGCAGACTTAGATCACAGGCATGGAGACTTCCACTTGCTTCTATCGAAAAACCACTTAATTGTAATGCAATTTTCATCAACAAATGGATCACATATTTTAACCGATTTCAGTTAGTTATAGAAGATGATGTTGTCATTCACAATGAAGACAGAAAATCCTAAGAAATTTCCATAAGGTGATTCAATATCACACAACAAGATCAGTATCCTACCAATATACACACATTTCGCAAGACAATAGTAACATGTTATGGTGGTAGGCAATTAGCCTTACAATCGATCTAAGCACCAAAGAAACACACACAGATCAGCATTCGTAATTCGATGGAAAAGCTCTTCCTGGCTTTAAAAAGAAGCCTAGAATGCAGTAGGAAAGAACATACCACCAGCTCAAGATCAATTCTTGAGTCAATCTCTAACATTTGCTGAGCCTCAAACCGGCGGAGCCGGCTGCAAACCAGTCTAGTGCAGACAAAAACGATGAAAGTTGCACTCATTCCAAACCCAACAATTGTTGTGATCAGATTCATTCCAGAGCCTAACATAACAAGCACTCTTGATTCTTCAGCCCAGCCTCCAAATATAGTAAAGAAGACGAGAAAAACTAGAGAAATTCCTAGATCAAGAGGAGATGTCAACTATTTTTCTGAAAGTCAACTGTTAGGTAAGAAATCCAGTGCGAGGAGACATCAGCCAACAACAAGTTTCACAACAGACGGAAGAAAATCAACAGTGAAATAGGTAATCAAATCACACAACAAGAATTTTCAAGAAATGGGAGAAAGGGTGTAATTTATTTGTTTTTCTCTTTTTTTGTGGGAACTAATGATGAGAAAATACACATCACTAGAAACACCAACAGAAGCTAATGAGTGAATTACCAACAAAAGCCAATAATACAAGTATACAACACAAGTTTTAAATTCACTCCAATAAAACAGAGACAACAAATCAAGATTTTACCAACAAAAGGGGCTAACCAAATCAATATTTCACCAGAAAAGGGCTAAACAAATGCAAGATTACAGTCCCAAACATGGGATCCTAATCCCTTTGGATGAGAATGAAGAAGCATAACAAATCTTCCATCTCTTTTTGGATTTTGCCTGTGGACTTGCATTTTTTAAATAATATTTTAATTAAATAAGTAATAATGTAAATCGTATGCCAATTCATACATAAAAAACTCATTCAATTAGGAGTAATAATACTTTTTTTTCTAATTTTATTGGACGGAAAAGGAAAAGGGAAAGTGTGGTGGGTCAAAACAATCAATTTTGAAATTCCAATAAGAAAAAATAAATACAAAATTTCTTAAATTGTAGCACAGACAAAAAAAAAATATAATAATTTGACTTTCAAACATACTTTAATACTCTAAAATCGTCTTTTTGTTATTATTAATCTAATAAAGATTAGGAATTCAATCTCTATTTCATGAAATGCCCCACAAAATAAAGAAATAAAGATTCAGTATAAATATATACTGCATATTATAATGCAAATCCGGGGTCCCAATTTAGGCCCTGACTTCGTAGACAAAAAAATAAGTTTTGGGGACCGAGGAGATCAATCTATGGGCTCTGCCTCATAACTCAGAAATATCCTCCAGTCTAGAGATGAACACGTTTTTTATTTGAAATTATAATTAACGGTTTGAATTACTAGTCAACAATTTAATTAGATTACTGATCGATTTTAAATTAAAACTTAAATTAAAAATTGATCAATTCGATTTTGATTTCAGGATAATCCCTTTCGGAAACCTATGGCTCCAGTTTCGAACCACCGATTCCAAATTTGAAATATAAAAAAAAAATGATACGAAATCAAAATTGAAATTATGAAATCTGCAATTTTCAGAACCAAAACCAAAATCATCTATATGTGAGCTTGATTCCAACTCCATATTTCATGATTTTAAAAATCAGTAATTTCAAAATAGAATCGAAGAACCGTAGCTAGATATGAATTTTGAATTAGGTTATGGGACAAAAGAGATTTTTGCATTCCCTTTGAATGTTTTGGGAATGATGTCATAGTTGTGGGGCTCCTTAAACTTCCGTACTCATTCGATGGCCTCTAAATTGCAAATCACTCCAAAAAATTAAATTACATGGGAATGAGTTCAACCTAAGAAAAGTTACTATCAACCTAAGAAAAGTTACTAAAAAGATTCCAACTCATAACCTACAACTTAATATTAGTTGAATTAGGTCTCCAATTATTGATTTATTATATAAGATAATTCTGGGATGCTGGAGATTTGGCAGGATGTACAAATTAATAAACTAGCATCCAAGAATTAAAATATAAGAAAAAATAGTACAAACAAAAAAATTTATCATTAAAAATAGTGTTACAATTAGTTTTAATCTCGAGTTAATAAAATATAGAAGAATGAATTGACAATATATCATAAACGTAGAAGGGGGTTGAAAATTATTAACTGGAACAAGAATGAAAAATTAGAATTGAACTACATGAATGATATTTTTATAATTTTAAAACGTAAAATTCAGTATGTTGGATGTTTACATTACTATGTATTTTTTAAAATATTTTTAGTAATTGAATTCAAATTAGAATGAAGTAATATTTTGATATAGATCAATTTCACTTAATTATTTATCACATAGATTAATAAAATTATTTAATAATTAATGAATATAATATTCTAAGAAAATATCTCGTATAATACATGAGTTGCACCCGCAGTTTGTAATGCAGCATTTTAAAAAGAAAATTGTTAGTTTATGTAATTGTTGATAGCACTCAAGTACAGGTTTCATTATAAAGGAAATAGTTTGTTTTTTATATTGGTTGGTGGCTGAAAAAAGTTGAATTTTGTTGTATGCTGCTGGAAGGATCATAATGCAGTTTTTCTATATTTATTAATATAAGTAAATCATAATGCAGTAGTGTTCTACAGTGAAAAAATTTAAATGTATCGATGCATTGTGTAATTTGATGTATAATATACCTAATTAACTAAAAACTTTATTTGAAATTTTGAAAGTATTACTACTGATTTGTTATTTTGAAAAAAACTAGTATGTTCTTCCGTGTGATAAACGGACATATTATTATATTATAATATTATTAAATTTTAAAAATATATCAAAATAATATTTTAAATATATATATATAATTATGTTCAATAATTTATATATTTAGCATGATTATAATAAAGATATAAATATTATATATAAAATCATATGTGAATATTAATTAATTTTATTTATAAAATAAAATCATTAAATTATCAAATATATAATATTTTCTTTTAAAATCAAGGAAATTAAATAAAATCTGATATATCAATGTGAACATCTTTTATTATTATGATATATCAATGTGAACAAATAAAAATATAAAAAATTAAAATGAATATTCATTGGTTAGCAATATAACAACATTTCCTAAAAATTCGTCTTTCCATTTGTGGAAGAAAAATGGGCGGAAAAATGATAATAACAAATATAGAAACAATCAGTTTTTTATTATTATTATTATTATTATTATTATTATTATTATTATTATTATTATTATTATTATTATTATTATTATTATTATTATATATATATAGTAGTACTTTTTAAGTAAATAAGTAATATTTTTTAGTTAAATAAGTAATACTATAAATCGGGTGTATGGTGCACCTAATACACAAAAGACTGTAACACAATATATATTTCCATGTACTTTATAATTATAAATATTATTTGTACCCTAATTTTTTATTTTACCAAATGTGTGCACATCTATATGACTGTAACTTTGAGCTTAAATTGTCCCATTTAACAATTTTTCAAGATTTATGGGAGTAAATATTTTTGGCAAAATTAAAATTTTATTCAGATCAGTAATAAAAGAAAAAAGATTTTTTTTTACAAGAGGAAAAATGATAGATGGAGAATAAATTGTGACAATGGTGAAGAAGAGAGGAAAAAGGAAGGCTGAAAGAGCAAGGGTGGTTAATTATCTAAATTATGTAAAAAAAAAAAAAAAAAAAATTCACAAAATGATGCAGTTTTGAAAAGTGTGTTCCAAAATAGGATAGAATGTCACCGAGAGTCATGTTGTTTGTAAAAAAACGTCACTGAAAATAAATAACATCAGACCCATTGATGTTTTTATTTCCTAAATATATATATGTATATATATATGTGTATATGTATATGTATATATATGTTACACATAATTATCAGCCATGACGATGATATTATGCATGCAATATATATATATATATATATATATTATATCATTTTATATTATATATTTATGTATATATAAAAAGACATATAATTATTTATATAATATGTATTTACTTTAAGAATATATGTGTATATATATTTATATTTTTGTACAGTGTATTTATTTTTCTTATTCAATAAATTATAATTTATATTATTAAAAATCAATAAAAATATTTTATTTTATTTAAATTAATTAAATCATATCATAAAATATTTTTTATATTTTTCTTATATAAATATATATTTATTCTAATTACAAATATACAGATATATATATATATTTCTATTATCATATAGATTAATAATATAATTATAAACCAATAAAAAATATATTTTTGTATTTAACCTAATTAAATCATATTATAAATAAATTTCAAAAAATTAATGAATATTTATTAATAATTATAAATTTTATATTACGTATTATTTGAATAACTTAAATAAATATATATATATATATATATATATATATATAAATATATAAATTATATTTAAAAAAAGAAAATTTGAAATAACGTCAGGCTGACGTTTTAAAAGAAACGTCAGTGGGCATGACGTTTCTTTATTTATTTTGTTTTATATATATACATATACATATTTATTCTTTATATTTATATATTCTAATATATATATATATATATATTAAAATATATGTAATATCTTAATTTGAAAATTTATTTATTTTTTATTTATTTTATCTGTTTAAAACATATATATTTGTGTATATATTTATATTATTTCTTATATAAATATATAATTAAATATATATATATATATATATTCTTATATAATTATATATTATATAATTATGATCCAATAAAAAATTATAATTTTATTTAAATTAATTAAATCATATTATAAATAATATTTAAAAAATTAATGAATATTTATTAATAATTATATATTTATTATACGTATTTATTGAATGTAGTTTAATATAAATTATTTGTAAAAATTGTAAATGAATTAATACATAATATAATTAAAAATAAAAAATGTTATAAATATATAGTTTTTATTTTAAAATTATGTTTTATATTAATACAATTATATTATAAAAAAGATCAAATATAGAATGTGCTCCAGTGGTTAGTGGTTAAGCACTTGGTGGAGCTTTATGAGGTTGTGGGTTCAAATATGATATATATATATATATATATATATATATATATATATATATATATATTATATTAACTAAATTTGATAAATTCCAAAATTTTCTGTAATTTTTAATTATTTTTATTTATTTAAAATTTAATAGAAAATAGAATTATTCCTATATATAAATATTATTATATATAAAAATGTATAAGGTATATAGATATTTAAAGAATTTAATAAATTTAAAATTAAGATATACTGATTATTTTTATTTTTAAAAAATTCTTTTTTGTATTTATTTATTTATTTAATATTTATGATGTATATATATATATATATATATTTAAACACTCCGTATATTTTTTTTTAAAATTATATTATGTATTAATTCATTTATAATATCTTAATAAATTTAATTTTGTTATAACACATGGTAAAAATATTATAAATAAATAAATATAACTTTTCACTTTTTTTTAGTTTTATTTATAACTTACAATAGAATAGAATTATATATATAAATATTACTTATATATAATATATATTCTGAATTAGAATTTTTTTTAAAATAAAAATAAAACTGTTTATGTATATATGATGGTGTGTATATATTTGCCATGTGCTAATACTTATATATATATATATATATATATATGTAGTGTGTGTATATATTGTATATATAATATATGTAATGGATGCATACATCTCAACATATATATATATACTTATATATATATATATGTAGTGTGTGTATATATTGTATATATAATATATGTAATGGATGCATACATCTCAACATATATATATATATATATATATATATAATCAAAATAAAAAATGTTAGGCCCACTGATGTTTTTCTTAAACAAAATTGGGCCTGACGTTATATGAATATTATTTTTTTTAAATCTGATTTATATATAGTAATATATTTATTCAAATTATTCACGTTTAAAAAGATATATAATTACAAATATAATATTTATTGATTTTTTTATTGTGTTATCAATTATATGATAATAGAAATATATATATATATATATTTGTAATTAGAAATAATTATATATTTATATAAGAAAAAATATAAAAATATATTTATGATATGATTTAATTAATTTAAATAAAAATAAAATATTTGTCATTGATTTTTAATAATATAAATATAATTTATTGAATACTAGAAATAAATAAACAGTACAAAAATATAAATATATATATGTATATTCTTAAAGTAAATAAATATTATCTAAATAATTATATATCTTTTATGTATACATAAATATATAATATAAAATGATATATATATATATACATACGTATATATATTTTGCCTGCATAACATCATAATCATGGCTGAGAATTACATGTAAAATATATATATATATATATATATTTAGAAAATAAAAATGTTAGTTAAACTGACCTTATTTATTTTCAATTAAAAATATCAGGTTCGTTGATGTTTTTTCTAAATAACATCATGCTTGGTGACATTTTACTATTTTCAAAACACTTTTTAAATTTGCATCATTTTGTGATTTTTTTTTTTTTTACATTATTTATGTAATTAAGCCGAAAGAACAAATGAAAGAGGAGAGAGAAATAATCTGATGGAAATCACAGAAATAAGGGGTGGACAACCCAGCCCAAACACTAGTACCCAATTAAAATATAAAGAGTGGAAAGCCCAATCACTCGGCCCGACCCAATATGTTGAAAGCCCAAATATTTCAGCCGTGACGTTGTCGTTTAAGTTCACCATCGATAGTATCTCTATCTCCAACTTCTCTAGGGTTTCTTAACATCAATCCCCTTGAAGAAAATATCAAGGGTAACATCTTGCAGTATTGCCCCCTTTAATTTCGTGAGTATAATCATATTCATAATAATAAAAATAATTAATAATGATAATTTATGGTAGAAATATTTTCCTGTGAAAAGTAAATTGAGTATAAGATGACGAATCTCGTTTTTGCAGCAAGTCTAAGGATCATGAAGTCTATATTCTGCGGGAATCTGGATTTTGATGCTCGACAATCTGATGTGGATCGTCTTTTCGGAAGATATGGGCGGGTCGAGAGGGTGGACCTAAAATCTGGTAACTTTTTTTGTGTGTGTTTATATGTGCTTTGATTTTAGGATTTGAAGGTTTGAGTGAGTGTTTGTATAGATATGCGTGGGATCAATGAGTGTGTGTATATATGTGTGTGGGATCAGTGAAGGTAAATGATGTTCAGGTCACTTAAATTAGATCTTTCCCTGTTTTGCAAGCTCTCTGCCTCTGCAAACTCTTTTTTTTTTTTTTTTTTTTTCTCTTTGCACTCAAAAGGTGAAAAATGAGTGTGTTTCTAACGGCTATATGATGGCGAACAGATGAGCTGTTGTGATTATTACCATTTTGTCTTTGAAAGAAGCCCTGGATGCAGATTGTGTAGTACAAATTTGTTCTTTCAACTAATTATTGTAAGAAAGTTGTTTGCGCAGGGTTGCTTCAATACTCCATGGCCTTAATCGATGGATGGCTCTCTGCCTTTATTTTCTAGCTTGTGCCCAAGATACATATTTGTCTCTGTTCGAAAGAACCAATATATCTGCCATGGTCCATTGACTTTTTGCATTCGTATGACATTGCCCACTCATCAATTTCCGACATGTTTCGGCATAGATATCATGTTCATTTCAGATCCATTGGTAGGTGTTGCGTTTTCTTCACACCAAATTTCTCTTTTTATCTCCCTCTTATTTGCATTGGTTGAATGTTGCACTTGTTTGTGTGTGCATCATTTTGTAATTTAGTGTATTTGTAAATGCATCTTGACATAATCATTGGTCTTGTCATGCTTTGTTTATTTTTATAATTTTTGCGGCTTTATAGGCTTCTGCTTCGTTTATATGGAAGAAGAGCGGGATGCAGAGGATGCGATCCGTAAACTTGATAGGATAGAGTTTGGCAGAAAAGGACGCAGACTTCGGGTTGAGTGGACTAAGGTTTGTATGGTATTACATGACTTTCAAATGCCATACTGTATGTAGATAATTTGCATGAGATTGATTAATTAGTGCTGACTGGATATCCTTTTATTTTGTCTTGTCATAAAATTAATTGATTTTTTTTATCTGCAGCAAGAACATGGTGGTGGGAGAAAGCCTGATATCTCGAGAAAATCTTCTGCTAAATCAGGACCTTCAAAAACTTTGTTTGTCATTAACTTTGATCCTATCAGTACTAGGACCAGAGACATTGAAAGGTATTTTGAACACTATGGAAAAATATCCAATGTCAGGGTGAGAAGGAATTTTGCATTTGTGCAATATGAGTTGCAGGAAGATGCTACACGAGCATTAGAAGCGGCTCACCTAAGGTTTGTATTTCTGTAAGGAAACTTTCAATTTTCCTAGCATTTATTTCTAATGAAATCACATATTTTGAGCCTGTACTTCCATATTTCTTTTACTTTTGTCCCCTATAATTTCTTTTTTATACTTTTGCCCATTGCATTTTTCAAATTTTTGTAGCTTTTGCCTTACTTACCATGTTTTTTACTTTTTCCCCTACACTTCCTTGGGGTTTTTTCACTACTCGAAAGTTAAAAAAAAAAAAAAAAAAAAAAAAAAAAAAAAATGAAAGTACAGTGGGTAATAATTAACAAAAAAAAAATTGTTACAGGTACAAAAGTTCAGATATTAGAGTATAGGAGGCATTTTTTGTTTTTGTAAAAAGAAAAAGTACAATGGCATAATATGCAGTTCCCTATTTCCTACGTGAATCTTGCTTGATGACTTGGGGTCTACTAGTCTTTATTTAGGCAAAAATGACAAAATACGGTACTGTTCAAAAAAAATTTCAAAAATATAGTAAAAAAAAAAAATTAAAAAATGTGTAAAGTCGCCCCTCGCAGGGGCGACATTCAATTTAAATTTTTTTTTATTTTTTTTTTAATGTCGCCCCTGGCAGGGGCGACTCTCACTTTTTTTTTTTTAATATCTGGAGCCCTCACTCGGTCGGGCACTCGGTCTGGCTCACCACTCGGCCGGCCGAGTGGTGAGTGTCACGGAACTCGGTCGAGCACTTCACTCGGCCGGCCGAGTGCGAACCCGGATTTTGATTTTTAACATCCACTTCAATATTACTCGGTCAAGACACTCGGCCTCAACATTATTCGGCCGACCGAGTTTGAGGATTGTGTGATGAGAAATATGCAAGGTGTATAAATACAAAGAGAGAGTGTAGGAGACTGTTAACACATAAACGATGTGGGACAGGCAAAAGGTGTATAAATACAAAGAGAGAGTGTAGGAGACTCTCAAACATAAACGATGTGGGACAGGCAAAAGGTGTATAAGTAAAAAGAGAGAGTTTCTATTGGACCTTATTTTATTTATTTCTTTCTTTCTTTTTTTAAATTGTAAATAAACACATACATTTTTTAAATTGTAAATTATTTATTTATTTATATGGGTCATAATTTTGTAATTTCTTTTTGATGTATGTGCACTTTATCATTCAAAGGTGCATGTAAAATAAAATAAAATATTTTAAATATTTTATTTTAAATATTTTTTGAAATTATTTAAAATATATTATTTTTATTTCAAATCTATTTTCATTTTTTTGTGTTCCCTTAGAGCCTGAAAGCTGAAATTGATGATTGGAAGCACTTCTGTTGCCCTTGTTTCTATTTTCCTCAACCAGAATAGAGTTTGGAAGCACTTCTGTTGCCCTGGAATTGGTTCCCACATTTGGGAGGACATAGGTAAAAATTAAATTAATTAATAAGCTTCTAAAAAAATATAATTTAATATTATTTTCAGTTCAAATTCAATACATATAAAGATTTGAATGTCTTGAATAATCAATAAAAAATAATTATATTTATTTTAACTAATGTCTCATTCAAGAAATGTTATATGTGTGTAAATTAAAGATTGTGAAAAAATTATTAATTTTGATATATTATATATTAAAATAGATTTGAAATAAAAATAATATATTTTAAATAATTTCAAAAAATATTTAAAATAAGATATTTAAAATATTTTATTTTATTTTAAATGCATCTTTGAATGATGAAGTGCACATACATCAAAAAGAAATTACAAAGTTATGACCCATATAAATAAATAAATAATTTACAATTTAAAAAATGTGTGTGTTTATTTACAATTTAAAAAAAAAAAGAAATAAATAAATAAAATAAGGTCTAATAGAAACTCTCTCTTTTTATTTATACACCTTTTGCCTGTCCCACATCGTTTATGTTTGAGAGTCTCCTACACTCTCTCTTTGTATTTATACAACTTTTGTCTGTCCCACATCGTTTATGTGTTAGAGTCTCCTACACTCTCTCTTTGTATTTATACACCTTGCATATTTCTCATCACATTCCTCAAACTCGGTCGGCCGAATAATATTAAGGCCGAGTGTCTTGACCGAGTAATATTGAAGTGGATGTTAAAAATCAAAATCTGGGTTCGCACTTGGCCGGCCGAGTGAAGTGCTCGACCGAGTGCCGTGACCGAGTGGAAGGAAGTACTCGGTCGGCCGAGTAACACTCACCACTCGGCCGGCCGAGTGGTGAGCCCGACCGAGTGAGGGCTCCAGATATTAAAAAAAAAAAAAATAGGAGAGTCGCCCCTGCCATGGGCGACATTAAAAAAAAAATTTAAATTGAATGTCGCCCCTGCGAGGGGCAACTTTGCACAGTTTTTAATTTTTTTTTTTTTTTTTTTTTACTATATTTTTGCAATTTTTTTTGAATAGTACTGTATTTTATCATTTTTGCCCTTTATTTATAGAAGAAAGAGGAGTTTGTATTCCACTCTTAATTTGCCCCACTTCAAACATGGTGAGTAAAAGGAATTGCCTACCTTTTGTTGCAGTAAGTTCATGGACAGAGTTATTTCAGTGGAGTATGCCATTCGAGATGGTGATGACAAAAGAAATGGCCACAGTCCCCATAGAAGAGGTCGTGATGCGTCCCCTGATAGAAGAAACTATGATAAGAGACGTTCCCCAAGTCCTTATCGAAGGGATAGGGGCAGCCCCGATTACGGACATGGATCCCCTGATAGACGAAACTATGATAGGAGGCGTTCCCCAAGTCCTTATCAAAGGGATAGGGGCAGCCCTGATTACGGATATGGATCCCCTGATAGACGAAACTATGATAAGAGGCGTTCCCCAAGTCCTTATCGAAGGGATAAGGGCAGCCCCAATTATGGACATGGATCAGAGCGACAGAGCAGTCCTAATGGTGGTAGAGCAGAAAGCCCTGCGAAAGATGGATACAACAGGTTGATACCTTCTTATTTTTTCCAGCATCCGCTTTTCTTCTGTTTCTCCCCCATATTTTTTGAAAATGAATACTAGTATAATTCGCAAATTTGTCATTTTTCAGCCGCTCCCCACGTCTACGCGAAAGATCTCGATCTTGAGGAAGATTGTTGTTGGTAGCACTTGGTTATCAACTAGCTATTTGCAAATTCAGGTAGAGATGTAGCATCGTATGGTTTCTGAACTTATTTATAGGTCGGCCTGTTCTATATTTGGTTACATTTGATTTCAGATAATGGGTTATTCTGTGAAGAATATGTCTAATGCAGAATGTGTTTCATTTGGTATTATGTGATTTTCGGATATTGACATCTTAGAATTTGAGAGTCTTGAAATCTTTTTGTCTGTAAAAGTTTGTTTTTGGGATTGTGTAGGATTGAGTGTTGGTGCATTATAATTGTGAAGGTAATTAATTGGAAGATCAAAAAGTAGAATATTAGTTGTGTTATTTATATTCCAGCAACTTCAGTTATGAAAGTAACCAGAATGTTACAATTTAAATTCTAAAACCCTCTGAATGAATAATCTTGAAAGAAAGATGCGGGCCAACTTCACCCATGCACTAGGAAGCCTTACAAAATAATGTGAATGCCTAAACATGACTCGCCCTGCAGTCTACGTTGCTTTACGATTGTTGGTTCTACTTTTGATCGAGTAATTAATTTTAAATATAGTGTAAAAAATGTATTGAAGGAACAGCGGGTAGTATAAGTTTAAGCAACTAGAAGCAGGTGCTGGATTGTTTCCCGTCCGCATGGACAGCTCAGTTGGTTCCTGGGTGGCAGATTGCCCCAAGGACGCAGGATCGAGTCCTGGCAACCTGATTTAACTCCTCCACCAATCTCTGTCGGACCGGGGGGTGGGGGCCCTGGGGGCGAGGGATTTCGCCTTTTGCCCCAAGGATTGTTTCCCGTTTTTTCACGTTAAAGCAATTTTTCGAAAAAAAAAAAAAAAAAAGGCGCCGTCATTCATAGGCATGTAAAGGTCTGAGCTGAGGCAATCTGCCTCGGTCAAATAATAGTTGATCCAACTAGCTCGAAAAAGGCTATATATATTTATAAATACACACACATACATGTAGATATGGGTACAATATTGTTGGTTCTGAAATCGCCGTTCCATAATTTGGTTCTTGATTTTTAATTTTGTTGGTTTGAAATTAAAATCAACGATTTTTAATTAAAATCGGTATTGGGACCTCCGTTTCTAGCATAGTATAAATTGGGGTACAATTGTACCCCCAATTTTTTTCTTAAAAATATTATTATGTCTAATAATATATATATATATATATATATATATATTTGTACCCCAATATATGAAATATTTAAATTTGCATCCTAATTTTTGTTTTTAAATTTCAACAGAAAATGAATAGTAGTTGCTGCTTGCACCAATATTGTTAGTTTCAAAATTAAGAAAAAATAAATTCTTTAATCATTTTCATCGTAGGTACCGCTAGCTTCTTATTGGTATTATTATATTATTGAATTAACTTGTTAATGAGATTTAATTATTGGGTTTAATTTTTTAATGAGTTTAATTATGTTTTTGGAATGTGTATTTGATGGTGGTTATTTGATACATCTTTTTGGAGAGTTTTTGGTGTAATTTTAATGATCATTATCCCTTCAACACCTATATTTTCGAGCTAATTCAAGTTGTTGCATGGTTGTAGGAGAATATTCAACTTTGGAGAAAAAATGGCCAAAATATCCGAAAAAATCTAGCAGGGATTTACTGGAAGACGGTCGGTATGAGCATACCGAACAGTTGGGCCTGAACATAATATTTTTTAGCGGCCCATGATCGATTTAAAGGCTCAATTCCACCACACATATGGGTTCCTACGGGATTTGACAACAAGATACGAGTTAAACTTGTAACCATGGGCTTCATTAACATTGGATTTGTATATATAGTTGAACTAGGGTTCCACTGGGAGGAGACTTTACATTATCAGATTTAACCTACTTCAAGAAACCAAGAAGGCAGCCGTTCTTCTCTCCAAGAAGCAGCCCGGTTTTATCTTTCTATCTTTTATTTGGTTTCTTGATTCTATTATGGGTTGTAGCTAAACTCTTTTATTCCGGTAACAATTAAGGAAACTTTAGCTATTTTATTTTATGGGATCAAATCTGTTCGTATACTTTATTTTATGCAAGTATCTGTGATTCTCTGTGTTTACTGTGGTTAATTGTTTCGGATCTATTGGGTAGTTCGAAATATTCATTAGACCGGAATTAATTAGTAGCCAATTAAATCGGCCATCCGTAATTGTGGTTTAGATTTAATTAGTGGTACATTGATTCTTCAGAATCAAGGGAAGATCAGTCTTAATTCGGTAATCTTGCGTCAGAGTTTATTGGTTTTGAATTGGGTCTCTCTAATTATTAATGCTGTCGGCTCATTAAATCCATAGAGCGTCTTTAGGGTTGTCAGTCGATTAGGAAAATAATTGGTGAAGCGTCTTCCTGATTATCAAGAAATTAAGGAGAGATAGGACCGCGTCAGAAGCGCATTCGGTGGTTATAACTAATTTATTTGCATGAATTAAAGTCAATTTTGCATCAATGATTGAAATAGTTAGCTAGAGTGGAATTAATTGGAACCCGGAATATTTTACATATCTGATACAAATCCTTTTCTTAATTTTTGCTATTCAATTTCATTCTCAAAATACAAATCTTTGCTACTGATTTTCGTGATTATTGGCAGATCAAAAGATTAGAAAAATCCTCGCCAGTCCTTCGGGAGACGATCTTGCTTGCTGCTGTTCTGGTCAGTGTAGGCATACTGACCGCTGGTCGGATTAATTTTGGTGGAGAAACGACGCTACCAGTATTAATTGTTAATGAAACATAAATAGTAAACTATATTAATAAGTGTATATTTTCTAATTATATATAGTACCTTAACATTGTAGATAGGCCAGTGCCGATTTTTAAAATTGAGTACTCTGAAATTGGAACCGAACCATCTAAGTTTCAATTCGAAATCCAAATCAAAATTGATTAAAACTAAACTCTAAACTTTGAAATCAAAGACTGCATATATCTACATACCTGCATGCACTTGTGTGTATATATAAAAAATATATTCTAAATGTCGAGAATCATATGCTGTCGGATGCATGTGTTTGTTGTAAACCAGAAACACGTGAAACTGTGTGTGCAAAATGGTAGTAGATTGAGTTGTGAGGAAAAAGGATTTAGGTGAGTCAGATCCACATACAAAACCAGACAGCTTTGCTAATGGATGCATAATTGTCCCTTAGTGCATAGCTTATTCCCTTTAATTGATTGTTTTTACCATTTATTAATCCAAAAGCAAGACACCAGCAATATACTAGATTCGGCTTTTGTTGCTTTATGTTTGATAAACCCATGCAACAGTTAGAGCATGTCACTGTCCGAATTTGGGCCACGTGTCTCTGCAGGGCCTAATTAACCCTCCTGATTACCACTCTCTATCATTTCTTCTTTAATAGTTAAATTTAATGATTAGGGGTAAAATTTAATGTTTAGTGGTTGATAATAATAATAATAATAATGGAGGTCCTTGTCATAATCAAAGTAAAGTGAAAAGTGTGTTGTTGACAATGAGAAAGAGTGGGACCCCTACCCCTAATATAGAATACACAGCCATCAAGGATCACCTGGCTCCGAATCTTGTGAATCTGGATAAGGGGGAATTTCTATGTTTATTCTGCGAACACAACTTCCACTTGCCCTTTCGAACAGACCGGATAACACACACACACACATATATATATATATACATACATACAACCGCAATATATATGTATATAAAGTAATAATAAAAAAGTTAACATTCTCATATATTATAAGGTATGTCTTAGAAGTTACAAGTAGACCATACTCCAAACATCATCAATGCTAACTAAAATATATGTTGAGCAAAACTAGTTTACTTTGTCATTAAATTGAATTTGTTTTTTAGTTGCACTATTATATTGTAAGACGGTGTTGCTGTCAAAACAATTTAGTTGTTAATTATAAATCTTCATACTATTTATTTAAATGTTTTAAATATAAAGTAGAGAAAATACTTTAAGAAGACATTTATTTGAACCAATAACACTGATTGGTGGAATCAAAATTGTTAATTACTTTTATAATTTTTGTAATTATATGGTAAGTTGCAATTATCCATAACTGGGAATGGGATTATTACTTTTAATGCCAATTATCAACAGTTTAGAGTCCATCACTTGCGTTCTTAAGCGCGTTTCACCACACGCCCCCACATTTGGATTTTCAATGAACATAATAATAATAACTACTACAAATATAATAACTAATTATCCCTCACAATTGCTTCCATAAATGGCAATTGGATGTCTCATTTGCCGCCCACACCCAAATACAAATTTATTATTTGAGAAGACTAAGTCATGAACACTCTATTGTTCAATTCATATGGCACAATATATTTTATTATATTAATAATATATGATAAAATTATATTATTATTATTAAAAATTTACATTAAAATTATTTAGATCAATTATATTTATATGAATATAATGTTATTTGATTTTTTATTATATTATATTAAATTATCATTCTCTTCAAAATTATTTTTATTAAATAATAAATTGCAGAGTGTTTCCAACTCAATATAAAATATTCCACTCAATAAAATCTATTAAGGTGGAACGATAAATTATAATATTATAAAATAAATTATATAATATTTTTGTAAAAAAATGTTTATAGTTTTAGACAAATTTATCATTTATTCAAAATCAATATATATCGAAATAAAAATAAATAAATAAATTCATAAAAAAATTATATCCATAAAAAATTATATATTATATTTTAAATATGCAATATTGGTGTTAAATTAAAAATTATGAGAAGATAATAAATTTAATATGTTATATGTGAAAATTAGATTTAAAGCAAAAAATATTTAATTTTTTTAAATTTAGTAAAATATAAAAAAGATAGAAAAATAGATATGTGAATAATAATTTAAATATAAGACTAAAAAAAAAAGAAAAATTAGGGTAAAATAAATATGGTTGTAATATGTTTGTTAAGAGTATCTTCTTTTGCACAGAAAGTCTTGAGTATAGTACAGCGGATTTGCTTTGAAGGCCCACGCTGCTGAGGTGGCCTAGGACGGGGGGACCCACCATCTGGATAAGACGTTTCCACAATTTTGATGTCCCTTCTCTCATGTACAAGGCCATGCGGTCCCCTTCGGTCATGTGAAAAATTAATTGGACAAGAAAATAATAAAATAAATCAAATTAATCTGTCTTGCCTCAACTTGTCATAATTCTTCTATCTAATTTCATCAAAAACATCTACATCGCTTTATTAATTAATAATTTGTTTTTCTGTCTTATAAATACAATTTAATATTAAATAAAATGCCTGGATGATTAATTTCCTTCGAGAATATCGACTGCACAATTAAATAATGCTTGGAATCCTTTTATCTCTTGTAATATAAAAATGGAGAACTATTTCGATATATATTTTCATAAATAAGTGACATGTGCCTTCTTTTTGCTTTTTTTATTTTTATTTTTTATTAAAACAAAAAATTTAAAATAATTTGTATGAAATCTATTTTTCACATATGATAATATTTAATTTAACATCTATATTATATATGTTTTCTTATATTTAAAATATGAAATATAATATTTTATGGATTGAATTATTATTTCTTAAATTTTTATATATGTGATGAATTTTAATTTAATACTATATCAATTTCTCTAATAGATTTAAGCTAAAAGATATATATTATTTTTTATAAAAATAAATTATTATAATATTAAATTTATTGTTTAACCTCAATAATTTTTAATAAATTAAATTATTTTTTTTCAATTCAGAAACAATTCATAATTCACCTCAAAATATCATATAATTTATTATTTAATAAAATTAATTTTAAAACATAAAAATACAATGTAATATAATAAATTATATTCCAAATTAAATAATATTTGTATAATTGATAGAAATAATAGGTTATATATATTTTTATAATTATAATAATAAATATTATCTTATTAAAAATTCTTAATATAATAAGATATATTATATTTTGTTCATTATACAGACGGGTATTTAGTTTCTAAACAAAAAAATACAGAGTACTTCTATCTGCTAAATTGAATAAGATTATATAATTAATATAAATAATAAATTTGATACATTTTTATAATAATAATAATAATAATAATAAATATAATTTTACTATAAATTCTTATATAATAAAATATATTATATCCATAATAATAACAACTGTAAAGAACCGTGCCCTTTCCCTATAAATAAATATCCCATAATGAGGCCACAATCAACAGAATTGACATTATCACTTTTCTCTCTCTAAAACTGTTTCTCTAAGCTAGTCCAAAGTCTACTATTCTCCGGCCATCAGAAATGGGTGCGAATGCATCTATTCCTACGGCAGATCACGACGAGCCTGGACCATTGTCTGAACTTGAGGACATTCCGGAATCCTGCATAGCTCTGGCTCTCTCCTACTTGGACCCGCCGGAAATAGCCAAGTTGGCCCGACTCAACCGGGCTTTTCGTGCTGCATCCTCCGCCGACTTTATCTGGGTTCCCAAATTGCCATCTACTTATTCCTATATTCTCACCAAATTGTCTGATCAAGGTACCGGAGAGCAATGCAAAAAGGACATTTTTGCCAGGCTATGCAAACCGAACCAGTTGGATGGTGGGACGAAGGTGTGTGCATTTTTCTAACTTCTGGTTCGGAGAAGTTTTTGTTTGTCTTTTATCCTTTTGGGTTTTGAAGTTTTAATGCGAGAGTTAATTTTGTGGACTAGGAAGTTTGGATTGACAAAAGAACCGGAGGGGTTTGTTTGGCTGTTTCTTCAAAGGCTCTAGCAATAACGGGAATTGATGATCGGAGGTATTGGAATCACATTCCAACTGATGAATCGAGGTGAGTTTTTGCAGAGTGTCTGCTTGTGTGTTGTGCCTTACCAGCAGTTGGTGATGCATATGAATGGGTAAATTTTATTTCTTGAGAATTAGATCTTAACTTATTTCTGAGATTGTTGGCGTTGCATTTGTAGGGAATGATTTATGACTTTCTTTAAGATTGGAGAAGCTATGTGAATAACTGTAGAAGAAGTGTTAGATAGAAAAAATTCAGGTCAAACGGATCTTGTGATATTTGGTGTATTCTGAAATTTTAATAGATTTAGTTTCAGGAGCCGAGTAGCATATCTTATGTAGCATTTCAGGATTATTAAAAAAAAAAAAAAAGTTTGTTTTTTTTCTTCCATATTTTCCTTTTTTATATTGGGCTTTCTTTGATCTGGAACTAAGTAAAACTTCATCCAAACAGAGTGGATGAACTTGTGAAGGGAAAATATACTAGGTTTTATATAATTGTGCTAGGCTTATTAGTTCTTGACTCGTTTTCTTTACCTTGAGAATGAATGATGCACAAGTATAATGGAGAAAATGGGTAATTGAACGGCAATTTAGCTGGATAGAGGAGAATAAAAGTATGCAAAAATATGTCTGTGATGGTTGCACCGTGGGGGAAAAAGAACAATTGAAAATTAAAAGTATAGTGGAGAAAACCAAACTCAAGTTTACATAAAGGATGTTTGAATCCATCTTTGATGTTTTGTCTTGATTGGTCTTTAGCCTCATTAAACTGTGAAACAGATAAATGGTCTCTTGTCCTTTTAGTTTGGAAAATTAAGTTGTTTTTACAAAGATTACGTAGCACCTGTTTGTCATGAGAGAGCCTGTGGGGATTGGTTTAATATTGGCCATTATTCTACAATGCAAAAGAGTTGCAAATTAGATCACAAACTGTATTTCTCAAGTCTATTCAGTCGGTTATCAAGACCATCTCCTAACAGATATTTGGTAGTTATGAATTTTGGTTTTCTTGATCTGAGAGATGACTGAATGATTTCCTGTTGCTTCATCATGTAGATTTCAAACAGTTGCATACCTTCAACAAATATGGTGGGTTGAAGTGGATGGAGACCTCGAGTTCCAATTTCCATCTGGAACTTACAGCCTGTTCTTCAGACTCAAGCTTGGAAGAGTTAGTAAGAGATTGGGCAGACGGGTATGTAATTCAGAGAACGTACATGGATGGGACGTAAAACCTGCACAGTTTCAGTTCAAGACGCAGGATGATCAGCATTCAGTGTCCCGTTGCGTGCTGGGCAATTTAGGAAACTGGGTACACTACCATGTGGGAGATTTTGTTGTCAACGATTCGAATGCATTGACAAGCATTAAATTTTCTTTGACTCAGATTGATTGTACACACACCAAAGGTGGTCTATGTGTAGATTCTGTTTTAATATGTCCTAGTAGTGTAGGAAGAGAGTTGTGTTCTGTAGATGATGAAGTTTGTAAGAAAGTTGTAGGTTGCAGATGAAATAAGTTGTCTGTTAGCACAAAAGTAAGCAGAGAGTGCCCTTGGAGGAACAGAATTGTAGCTCTTTGCTAGATGCATATCTGTACAGAAATATTTAAGAATGCATTGCCAGTTTTGAGAATACTAGTTGACATTCTATTGATCAGCTTCTGCTATTTTTGGTAATGAATTGATGATGTAGGGGCCTTTTCTGTTTTAGTGAGCAGCTGCGACAAAACCTGTCTTCTTCTTCTTCTTAGTTCTTACTCATACTAGCTAGTAGCTAGACTCGCCCGTAATAGAAATTAGGTCGTTCCATTTATACAATATATTGTTTCACACTAACTCGAACAATCAGACCAAAAGGATGTACTTGACAAAAGTATTCAGTCGAATATTTCTTTTTAGCTATAAAAGACTATTTACATCCTTACTTATTTTCTTATTTAGTATAAAAGAAGAACCCCTGCAAAATAGCAAATAAATCATTTCTTTACACAACTTTTCTTAGATGGTTAAAAAAGTAAAAACTGAAAAAAATTAATAAAAAAAATTGTTTCACGAATAGAACGCAGTTGTGCTTGCTTAAATTTTAAATTGGTTAATAATTTTATTGGATTGAGTTATTTGATACTCATATCTTTCTTAATATAATCCATCATCAGTAACTCGAAGACCCCATTTCAATTTGGAGGATTTCATCTTGGTCTTGAGAAGAAACAGAGGGACTCATTTGTTTAAAACACTCAGGTAATGCAACAACTCTCGAGCAAGCGCCAACGATGAAGTCCGATATTCTTTGGAGCAAAGATCGCTTGTTGTGCAGGTGGATGAGCAGTGCAACAACAAGACCTGCCACGGTTACAAATCCTGTAACAGCGAAAAGCACCGAAAAGCTTCGCAGCGAGACACTGATTAGCGAGGGACTATTATCAGGACCTGAACACTGTACATTGCTGGATGACCGTTGCTCCATCTCTTGAATGATTCCTTTTTCTGTAAGTTCAATTATGGCTCTAGAGATATCAGCAACTGCAGGAAAACCTTTCGGAAAAGCCTGTCAATGATGAACAGAATACGAGATGATATATTATGTTCAGGACCAAAGACTTGACCCTCATTGAATCAGTGTTCATCCCTTTAAAGGAAAAATACTTACAAAAGCAAATCCGGCCGTGCGGTAGATAGGCCCAACCATCATATACTTGCCGCACGATTGAGATAATATCTGGTTAATGTGAGGCAAAACATCATAATAGGCTGATATACCTCCATTTTTGCTCTCCAAGGATAAATCTCCATGAATGTCATCAACAGACTTATATCTCCTGATTTTTGATTCCTTAAATCCCAATTCTACCAAGTGAGTGATAAGAAATGAACCTTCCTGACACCCAACATAATCTCCATTTTTAAAAAGTTGGGTGGTATCTGTGATAGTTGGTCGAAGCCTTGCTACTGTAAGTCTGGACGATAAGCTGGCAGTGTAGGTCGAGTTGAGCAGACTTGCTACAAAAGCCCATGACACCAGAATCAGACAAACTAAGTTGGATTCTATCCCTTCTCCTGCATGTAAACAGAAGTGTCCAACAGATATACTTATCAGTTGTTTTGGCATTGGCCGAAAGAATATTAGGTAAGATGGTACTGATCTGATCAAATGGAGGAAACAAGTAAATAATTTGCGTCATAGACTAAGACTAAGGTGAAGAGGAGGAGATCCATGACCTGGAAAGAACGGAAAGTAGCAAATCATGCCAGCATGTTGACCGGGCAAATTACTGGATCTGTGGAGAATCCTCTTTGAAAGTATCCAAATTGCCACAGCGGTTGAGATGTAAAAGATAGCAGTGGTTAGCCACAGTTCTGTAGTTAGGGGCTTTAAAAATGTGAAAAGATCACTTACATCCCCATACTTGATGGGAACTATACAACCGAAACCGCCTTCTGCATATGGCATAGTGAAGTCAGCATACTTAGATCGGTTAGCAGTAATTGTGATATCTCCTACAGCACCATCATAATCTTTCTGTCATCACCAAGAATGAAACACAAACAAAACTATAGTCAAGTGAATGTAAGCAGCAAAAAACAAAAAAACAAAAAATGCTTTAACAGGAAGAGAGCTACATAGTTACAGAATAAAACTAAGCGATATAGTCACAGATTTTTTGTTTTTAAAAGAAAAAAAAAAAACAGTTAACATACTCCTTCTCTAACTCACCTGCAAAGAAACTTGATATACAAGATCATCGTAGCTTCCAGCTGTGGAACCATCAGGATTGAAAAATGGATAGGGGATAAATTCATGTGGCATAGCATATGGCAATGCTTCTAGGACAGCATCGAACACCTCTTTGTAGTATCCACTAACTTTGATATCATTACTTCGATTATCTAGCTCAACTTTCAGAAATTCATTAAAACCAGGTTTTTGTGGCACCGCAATTCTTAGCTTTCTAGAGTTTACAGGAACTTCCCAACCTCTTGGTGCATTTGTTAAATTTCCAGGCCAAATGATACTTCTGAAATTTTCTTTTGAAGTAGAGTAAGAACTTGTGTCATTCAGATTTTGCTTTATGGAAAGCCCCTCAGATCGTGTCCAGATTCCCACCTGCCTCTCATTGCTTCCAACCACATTAACTATCTGATATGCTGTCTGCTTTAACTGTCCATTAACAAGGTTAAACTCTCCGGAAAGACCTGTAAACCTCGTTTCCAACAATGCTTTGAGAAGCTTCGGACCTGTTTCTGAAACTCCAAAAGTAAATGGACTAGTTAAATCGGCATTGTTTTTGTTCTCTGTTACATTTGACCTGTCACTCCCAACCTTTTCAGCTGCCATAGCAAGAGCCCACAAAGTATCATATGCCCAAAGACCAAACATACTTGTTTCAGCCGAACTCGTATCATGATTGACTTGAGGAGATGGCCCGAACCATTTAGCAGCAAATGACTGAAGTCCATTGGATTTGGGGATTAGAGGCCTTAACCCGAGAACACCTTGCATGGTTTCAACAACATTAGAATCAACCAATTTGAACAGATCTGTCATCCCACTGGTAACAATCCAAACATATCCTTTAGCCATCATTCTAAATTCTCTTATTTTTGAAAAGAGCTTGGTCCCAAGAGACTGAGACACATGCACCACAAACACTCTTGTCTGCATGGTCATCATTTTGTATAGTTCTTTGCTAATTAAATCACCGCTGGCTGATTTAGGAAGCACACTTTTATATGAAACCCGAGTGTTGACATCTTGGATAGCATTAGACAAATAAGGTATTATTCCAGTCCCAAATTCTGTGTCCTCATGAATGATCACAACCTGGCTCCACTTGAATGTTTCAATTATGGAAGCAATAGCCTGAACTTGATTGGCATCACTCTGTGCTGTCTGAACGAAATAAGGGGTTTGATGAACGAGAGAAGGACTTGTGGCAGAGAAAGATATAATAGGTACATGAGCCCTTTCTCCCAAATCTGTCACAAAGTTGACCTGTGTTGACATTTGAGGACCAATGATAGCATCCACTTTAACATCTCGCAGCAAATCAAGAGCTGCAACGTGGGAGTTGGAACATATCATTTTGATACTTCAATATATCATAAGCAATGTGGAGTGGTATGATTAGAATCACATGGAGAGAAAAAAGATGTAACATACCAGCAGAACCAGCACCAACCACACTGTCACTTGAATCTATTGGATGGAGAATCAGTCTAGTTTTATAGTCTTCATGAAGTGAATAAAAATCATAATGTGCCATCGATAAGAAGCTCCTCCCTAGACGCCCTAACGGTGAATCCAAATCAAGAATCACACCAACATGAAAATCACCATTTTGGGCCATTGGACTTTGTACAGAACAAACAGGATGCAAAAGAAGTGACATACATGAGAAAAATAGAAAGGAACACATTTCCTTGAAATGATTGGCACTCTATCCTGGAAACATACCAATATATAGGATGTACAAGGTTTGAAAAAATATAAAGTATATATGACAAATTAAACGGGTAACAGTGGACATAAGTCTTTCATCCCTTGCATTTGTCAAACCATGTCAGTGTCTTTACCATAAAAGATTTCCCTGAATCTTCTCCTTATCTATTGTGTATATGTATTAAGAGCGACATTTTGTTTTTCCGGTGGATTTTACCTACAAATCTTCAAAGGGTGAAAATTGTCATCATATACATTTTCCACATTATTGGCCCTATTCATTTTCCACCTCATTCCCCAAAAATCAAAGTATCATCGAATCTGTAAGGCATAATACTAAATAATAAAAATGCTCCAACTATCAGAAGCCACCTAGGACGCCGGCTATCCAGTTACAATTTGATAACATCCTGCCCTCACCATCTACCATTATTCATACATAAAGAAAGACGAAGAATTACCCATTAAAATAAAAAATACTGCTTATCTTATTAAAGAAAGTGGATAAATTCTAGAAGAAATAAGAGATTGCTCTTGTATGAATAGTCCCAAATTCTGAGTAAAAAATACAAACATCTTACCGTCATTCTCAGAAAAAGTCCGTCCTCAGGGCAAAGCTGACCCGTTCGAATGAGATATTCAGTTGAGGAAATTGCAGAGTAATTTGGCTTGACTGCAACAAGAAGGAAAAATCCAAGAAACTATGAACCCCAAAAATAAAAATTCGGAATTCAACAGTCGTATTTTGGACCACAATCCGTTTGACATCCATCCTGACTTTGCAACTAGAATGGAACTATCCTTCTTCTCGCATGGAAAAATCTAATGATATGATGTCCATCCTGCATGGAAAGATCCATGCGTATCATTATTTAGCTTTGACAATTAAATAAGTGGGCTTCATTGGACGTAGAGTACGTTTCAACGGTGGTTTGATTTATTTGGAAGACTAAAACATTATTTCTCAATTATAAAGTATTATTATTCTTTAGGGTAACAAATAAATAGTAATATTTTTTAAGTAATTAAGTAAATATTTTTAATTAAATAAATAATAGTGTGAATCATCATATGATACACCCAATACATAAAAGTTTTGGCGTACTCCTAATATATTTTTTATATGCTTTTATAGAACATTTTTGTAAAGGGTTATGTTTAAAATGAATTTTTTTCCTTTAGTTTAGATTGTTTGAAATTAATGTGTTGTATTTACAATTAAATTTTAATTGAAATTATATTATAAATTTAATTTAAACTAGTTTATATTTGAACTAAAAACAAAACACTAATAAGAATGGAAAGTAGAGTTGGACTGAAATTATTAACACACACACACACACACACACACACATATATATATATATATATATATATTTCCATGATTAAACTAGAATTATATGTTAATTTATATATAGATCCCATTTAGTTTGAAAATTAAATTAATTTGTTTGCACAAGGTTATATTAATCATAAAATATAAATATGTATTATATACATATATTTTATAAGTTAGTAAAGCACTGAAATAAAATATGTAAGCTTTATCTAAAAATGCTCCTAAGATCTAAACTTTTAGTATGCAAATACTGTTAACTTAAATTATTATACTAATGTTAAATTAAATGATTATACTAAATAATATATTATTTAAAAATAATAAGAATTTTATTTATAATTATTTAAAAGCAACTTAAAACATCGTAGCATCGTATTTAATATCTTTATTTCTTGATGATTACATTTGTTTTTTTAATATATTTACTTTATTTTTATGAAAATCGTAGAATTGGAATGAAGTTGGGTGGATTAAAAAGTTTTGTGGTATTTTTAATTCATATATAAAAAAAAAAGTACAAATTAGCCCTTGAATTAGTACATTAGGTACAAATTGGTCCTGAAATTATTTTTGGTACAAATAAAACCTTTAACTTTTAAAATAGATCAAATAAACCCATGAATTCTTATTATCAAATAAAAAGGATATTTCAATGAATTACAATACCAAAATATTTAAAAATATTTAATAAATTAGATAAATAAAAAATTATTAAAATAAATATGTAAACATAAAATTATAAATCTAAGTTATAAAATAAATAAAAAATATCAAAAGACCTTAAATAATTTAAATATAATAAAAATAGAAATCTAAAAAACATAACAAATCATCACATCTCAAATCGTTTTTTTATATTTAAATTATTAATAAATTTTACTTTATAAATTTATTAATTTATGTAAGTATATTTATGATTTAATTTGTTGATTTTTATATTTATGTTATTGTTAAAATTTAGTAAAATTAATATTTAGGAGAATCCTATTTGTCATATATTTAAAATTTTACGGATCCATTTTAATAATTCAAGAACTTATTTGATCTATTTTAAAAATTAAAGATCCTATTTATTTAAAAAAAAATAGAATTTAATTTAAAACTAAAATAAAGTTAATTTATACATTTTCTCTTGTATTTAATAGCGGGGTGCTGATAATGGGGTTCTATATAAATTGCTGTAACAAAAAATGAAATTATGGTAGTAGCCCATGATCCAAGTTTAGATAACCGGCCCATTGAAAAAGAAAAAGCCCAAACATAAGGAAATATCATAAATTCTCACACGCGCGAAGCGCACCTACTAGTTTCGGTTAGTCTCACATACACACGCGAACACACACCAGCACACAGTAAAGCTTGGGCCGTGTTTTTCTTTGCTTACTCAACCACTCGAATTTCCCCCGTACATTCACTAATATAATATAATAAGTTATTATAAAAATAATAATATAAAATTTTAAATATAATATATAATTATATAAAATATATTTTATAATATAAAAATATTAAAGATTAAGATATAACACAATTAATATATAAAAAATATTTTATATTTATTAAGTAGTATTTTAATTTTATATAATGTAAATATTAAATTAATTATAAAAAATGATTGATTTAATGTATTTTTTATAAAAATAAAGTTGAGATAAAAAAATTATAAATCTTTGGCATACAATTAAATTTTAAAAAATTATTAATTAAAGCACAATCTTTTGGAATATGGAGAATTGTCAAATAAAAGTTTGTTGTAAAAGCTTACAAAAATACATGATAAAAAGTACATACTTAGGGCCTGTTTACTTGCTTTGTTAGGATTAGATAGGATAGGATAGGAAATAGGATAATATGTGGGATTGTGATAATTTAATAAATTTTATCCTGCGTTTACTTTGCCGGATTACAGGTGGATTCCGGATCTTAAATTTATCCTGTCCTCCGTTTACATTGCGGGATAAAGGGGGATAAGTCTAAAATTACTGAAATGACCTTCATATATTAACTCCCTTTACAAGCCCTACTGCCTCTCACTTCTGCCCACGCAAGTTTCAGAGAAGCCCACCCGCCGATTCCCCTCCCACTCTGCTTCTTGCTCGTCGCTGATCGTCGCATCCCATCGCCGGTCGTCGCTGCTCGTCGCTGCTCGTCGCCTCCCGTCGCCGCTAGTCGCTGGTGGTCGCTGCCTGCCGCTGCTCGTCGGTGCTCCTCGCTCCCGGTCGGTTCTCGTCGCTGGTTCTCCCTGCTCGGTCGGTAATTCGTCCATACTCACCGACATCTGGAAGCGTATTCTCCGTGTTTGTTCGTGAGGTTAGCCTTATGAAGTACTGTTTTCGTAGTTAAATTTGTTGCAATTAATTGTGCCATGGCCACCGCATTATAATGATGATTTACATGTTACGTCCGGATTTGTTGATGTCGATTCTTCGTTGTTTTCGAATACATGTTTTATTTTGGTTATTGTAAAAGTTTGATGGTTTATTTTTTTTTCGTAGGATGGATCCTGGCCTCAATAGTGAAGGTGTGAGAGATGAAGAGATTTTTATTTTCTTAACTGAGTTAATGAATGCGTGTTTCGGTTACATGACCTTCATCAATATGTTTTTAATGCATAGAAGTCGCGGTATTTCAAGTGCAGTACGTGCACGTATTCGTGAGCGATATAGTTTGATTAATAGAATTCCGATGCAAATAAAATATTTGCGTATTGTTATTGGCATTTCTGATGAGGACTGCATAAATCATTTGAGGATGAATAGGGCAGCCTTTTCGCAATTGTGTCATCTTTTGCAACTTGCCGGTGGGCTACGAACAAGTAGAAACAGTAGCATAGTAGAGCAGGTTGCTATGTTTTTGGCTATAATTGCACACCACACAAAAAATCTTGTCTTGAAATCTCAGTATAAGAGATCAGGACGTACTGTTAGCACACACTTTCACAAAGTCTTAAATGCTATAATCAGGCTACACTCATTATTACTAGTAACACCGGAGCCAATCGATGATGGCTGTACAAATAATCGTTGGAAGTTTTTCAAGGTAAATTGATGCCCAATGCTGTATACTTCAGCACTCTGTCTTACATAATACAATGGTATTGAAAGATTCCATGTTTCAGGGTTGTTTAGGTGCACTAGATGGAACATATGTCAATGTGACTGTACCAAAATCTGATAGGCCTCGTTATCGAAATAGGAAAGGGAACGTTTCGGTCAATGTATTGGGGGTTTGTGACTTTAACATGAATTTCATATATGTGTTGGCTGGTTGGGAAGGAAGTGCAGCGGACTCACGTGTGTTGAGAGATGCAGTAAGTAGAAACAATGGATTGCGCGTTCCTAGAGGTAGTATATAATGTCACATGCCCATATAATAATAACATTTATTACATATAGTTTTGAATCTAATTCGATACATGGTTGTTTTTTTAAGGTAACTATTACCTCTGCGATTCTGGATACACAAATGGCGAAGGCTTTCTTACTCCATATCGAGGAGTTAGGTACCATCTCCATGAGTGGGGGGGGACATCAGCTCCACGGAATAAGAATGAGTATTTCAATATGAAGCATTCGAAGGCCCGAAACGTGATTGAAAGAACATTTGGATTGCTAAAAAAAAGATGGGCCATTCTACGTAGCCCGGCCTTTTACCCGATTAAAGTGCAGAATCGTATTATTTTGGCGTGTTGCCTATTACATAATTTCATAAGAACAACTATGGCAATAGACCCGTTAGAAGCCGATCTACCTAATATTGTCGTGAATGAGGATGCTGATGACTACATTGATGACATTGAATGCACAGAACAGTGGTCGAATTGGAGAGATGAATTAGCAAATTCTATGTACAATGAGTGGAGACAAGGCAGCGAATATTAGTGTAGTTTCTTTTTTCCATGAGTGTGTTGTTAATGACATTGTATGACTTTAATTTGTTGTGTTTTCATCGTGAAGTACGTTACCTGTATTCTTTTTATGAAGGGGGTACTTACCTCATTTCTGTTAAACACTGAAGTGTGGGATTAGTTTTTGTTGGTGTGTTATTTTTTTTACTTCACATGAGTGTTAGTATGTGTGCGAAGTTATCACTTTATGACTGGGTCCATATTTTATGCACGCTGCTTCTGTGTAGGCTTCATGGATCCCGCTTGCAGTAGTCGAGGAGACACCTCAGTATCACAAAACAGCAGGGACCGTTGCCGAGTCTGGACACCCAGGGAGGAACAATTACTTATTCTGGCACTGAAAGAGATCATACAGGAGGGGTGGAAGTGCGAGAACGGTTTTCGTAGTGGTTATCTGGGTGCACTTGAGAGGGTCATGCGCAGGATGCTCCCTGATTCTAATATTCGTGCTGAACCACACATAAGTTCCAAAATACATGTTTGGAAGAAGAATCACGGGAGTCTGCAATGTATGTTGAGCCGTTCGGGATTCGCCTGGAGTGCTGAGTCTGGAATGATACTTGTTGAAAGCGACTCTGTTTGGGACGAGTATTGCAAGGTTAGAATCTGTCGTTGAAAGACACGACACACATTATACTTGTTCCTTCAATTTTAGCAACATTGAATCGAGAATGTTGAATTGTGAAATATTAATACCCATACTTGTATTAATGTGTAGACGGAAACGTGGGGTAGGAAAATGCGGTTCAAGTCATACAAGATGTACCCTGATTGGTGTGAGATCTTTGGATCTGATAGAGCAACCGGCGCTCTAGCCGAGGATTGCCATGCTGCGGATGAAATACAATTGGAGGTTGATGAAGATAATGCCACTGCCAACCCATTGAATATGGATATGTCTACCGACAACGAGATCAACTCTCCACAAACACCATCGGAGACCTCCACGGGTAATAAAGGAAAGGGTCGCAAAAGAAAGTCTACTGACACGATGGTTGAGGAGATGGTGAATCTGATGACCAGGTTCTGTGATCGCACCGACGAAAGACTAGGTGAAATAGCCCAACACATAGGCTATGAGTTTAAGATGTCTAAGAAACGAGAAGCTGTCCATGAAGCATTGGGTAAGTTGGGTGTTTTGGATCCTGAGCAACAAATAAGTGTTGCTAAGATTTTGGTTAACAACAACAAAGACCTGGAACTGTTCTTCAGCCTCCCTAATGCTGACAAATCTCGTATGGTCCTAATGATGTTGTCGGGCCGTCTGTAAGGGGTGTTGGTAGACTACCCCACTGTGTTTTGGAAGTGTGTTCGAACTTGTTGGATTTTTGTTATTTGAAAGGCAGCTTGTTATTTCATCTCTCCATGTGGCTGTCAATTTGTAATATTTTGTATGTAGGGGTGGTAGTACTCCTACCTGAAGTCAGGAGTTGGAAGTGTATCGTTAAACTCTGTAACAGATTTAGTCGGGGGGAATTTTTTTGGAATATATAGATGCTCCCACATGTCTGTGCACATGTAGGAGTCTTGAACAAAATCTTGTGTTCATAACCCAGATAGCATTTCTTTTTAAGCATCACATTTTATGTTTGAAATACCACCACGTTGTGAACCCATAGATCTTCTGAAAGCCTCGGGTGCAATAAATGAAATTGCCCGGAGTTTCGTACATTGGCCACCATGATAACAAAATACAAAACAGCTTTTGATGAATACGAAAACACCCACTTCACATTGATCCTACATGACAGATCCATAGTACCACACCATTCAATATTTGGCAATACCTAAACAGCCATAATATGACAAATGCATGTGCTGTGGTCAGAATTTGACCGCTCCAACAATCCATCGCATACAAAACCCTTGTATTTAACACCAACTCAACCAAAGTTTTCCCCAAAAGTGCACAACACCCATGTAATATATTCACATCCATAGTAATGGACGAAGCATTGTTCTTGGATTGCAGAATAGAAGAAATATAATAGTCATCACAATTACAAAAATTTGTTTAAGTTTTTGGGTCTCTCAAACAAGAAGCTACACAAATTCATCAGCCTAAAGGTGGGTTCTCGCTGGTATCTTCGTCATACCGCTCGACTTTCACTGAACCGATTGATTCGCTCCCACTTGTACTAGTCGAAGAAACCTCCATCGCATTGCTTTCGCTGTCCCCACGCAAAATATCCCACTTCTCGTAGCAGCTCGTCTAAAAAATAACCACATTCACAGTTGTTTGATTTCTGACATGGAAGAAGATGAATTCCCCCACGCGGGTCCGGTTCTGAACAAGAAATCTGTCCAAACCGGTTGTCAATACAACACTTGAGGGAGAAGGATATTCCACGCCAACGATCCATCGCGAACCGTATCTGTTCACCAGTGTCAAATTACTTGGTTGTGTGTTTTCGAAGTTGGGCATGGCATCTGGGGGTAATTCCTACACAAAGAAGCCCACTTCTTAGTATTGTGGTAGATTACACGTTGCATAAATATAGTCTTCACAAATACATATGTTGAAAAGTATATAAGTTACATTATGTACCATTCGTACAGGAGTTTGTGATAGGGGATTTGGGTACAACACCTTAAAAAACCTCTTCCAGTGCGGAGGAGGCTGCACACCATCTGCAGGTGCCAATCAAGTATATGATATTTGCCCGATTGTTAAAAAATATTAAAAAACCGACCAAACCATGCTAACCTTGTAACGTGGATGGAATTTTCTGACACGCATTCTTAGTAAATACGCGAACGTAGAAGTTATAAGCACAGTCGTATGAGAATAGGCATACGTCCTGATGCTTGACTTCATTGTCGTCACGAAATTTAGGCCACCCATCGGTTAGGAGTATGGCACCATGATTATCCAGCCCGGTATGTACAACCCAACGCTGCCCCAATTCATTGTTAAGGGCAACCGAGGGAGGAAGTCTACCCCCAACTTCAGTGGCAAATTTTGGGGGAAGTCTCTGCTTTCATGTAACAAGATTAGATTACAGGCAACATGAAGAGGTTATTCATATTTACGAACTCATGTAAGGAACGTATCGATCTTCTTACCAAGCCATTGGGATTGTAGATAAACTTATCCCAACAAAGTTTCATGCAGTTGAAATTTCCTTCAAGATCCATATAGCTGTGTGGATGGTATGGCACATTGCTGTGGTCAGAATTTGCACAAAACAATGGCCCAGCTTTTTGTTTAATTCATTAGGGACCAAACTGTCGTTAATGTTGCAACATGGAGAAACTCCCAATTATGTGTTCTATTCCTAAATTAACTAAACGTAGTTGCAACCAAACCAAAAATAACAACAACACAAATAAATCAGACATTTTCTACATCAGCTTTATCACTGCGATGCACGTTACTACAAAATTGCCACACCATATACATAAACCAGGTAAGAAATAAAGTGCCCGAAAGGGTGAGATACCTATTCTCCGCGAGGAAGCAATAAACAGGAGGAGTATCAGCAAATTAAGCCTTTGTTCCTACAGAATTTGACGACGTCTATGCCCGCGTGAATGATTTAAGCCGACTGCGGTGCCGGAAGGGTTACGCAAGTGAAGGGGAGACGAGCGGCTAGGGTATGTAGGGGGGGTGTATGAAGGAAGAAAAGGTTCAGCAAGCCTTAACAAGTAAATTTTGGAACACGCTTTTAAAATCGTGGATTTCAGCTCGGTCAATCGAGTGGACACTTTGACCGAGTCACAGGACCGAGTGCCTATTGTCAAAGCAGAAAACAAAAACTTTTTACAACTCGGGCATCCGAGTTGTATGACCGACCGAGTGGATGGGTCGAGTGCCCGATTTCAGCCAAAAAAACAGAAACTATTTTCGACTCGGCCACCCGAGTCGTGTGCCTGACCGAGTGAAAGGGTCGAGTGCAGTACTTCAGTCCAGAAACCAGAAACTTTTTTCCACTCGGGCATCCGAGTTGTATGACCGACCGAGTGGATGGGTCGAGTGCAAATCTGCGGCCCAAAAATAGAAACTTTTGTAGACTCGGGCTCCCGAGTCGTCCGCCGGTTCGAGTGGATGGGTCGAGTGCGAACATGCCGCCCAACAACAGAAACTTTTTTCAACTCGGCCTCCCGAGTCATATGCCAGGTCGAGTGGATGGGTCGAGTGCAACGTTGCAGCCCCAAAAGCAGAAACTTTTTTACACTCGACCAACCGAGTCTTCTGCCGAGCCGAGTGGAGGGGTCGAGTGAAGCACTTCAGCATTAATCCCAGAAATATTTTCCCACTCGGCCGCCCGGGTAATATACTGGTCCGAGTGGTCCGGTCGAGCTGCATGCGAAAACCAGCAACTTTTCTCCACTCGGGAAGCCGAGTCATCAGGCGGACCGAGTGGAAGGGCCGAGTGGCCGACTCGTGGCAATTAAACCGAAACCTATTTCAAGTCGGCCGGCCGAGTGCTCTTCCGGGTCGAGTTGGTGGTCCGAGTGGGGCTCCGGATTTTTCCTACATAAACCCCACTCCTTACTTTCCTCATCCATCAAACCCCTAAACCCTACTCTCTCTCAATCTCTCTGGCGGCCGTCCTCCATGTTGGTGTTCAATGATTTGTTTGCAGTTTTGTTTGTTTTAGCCTGGAAGTGTAAAGTGTAGTTTGTATTTTCAGTTTTAAGCAAATATTTTTTAATTGGAGTTTAAATTCTAGGAAGAAGAAGATTACACAGTCAAGTGAGAAGCATAACAAGCGGGGGTGAAAACCCGGACTTGTTCGATGAAAACTTTATTTTAACCGGGAAGTAAATCCGGTTAGCACAGAGAAATTAAACGGGCAGAGACTCCAAATTAGAATACAAACCAATAAAAACTCATAATACGGACACTGCACTTGTCTTTCCAACGCTGACAAACGAAATTTAGTCTCAGTAGATGCCCCGCCGGTCATACGTTCCGCTATTTCTTTTTCATGGGGGACCATGAGGCAGTAGAGCTACGACCTTCCACACCATGCCCGTAACGGCTACTGTCAGCCATGGATTTCTTTCCTTTCTTGTCAGCCGCTTCAATAGGAGAGCTTGTCGATGTTACAGATGTTTGGTCATTTTCGTTCAATGATTTCGTAGTTTGACTATCACTTTCCAACCAAGCCTGCTCCTTCCAAAAGACATTATCAGTGTCCAACGAGCTGTCCTCACTCTCGTTGATGCTCGATAGGTTCACACGATTCGGTTTGGTAATCTCCATGAGGGACGAATCATTACCCGTCACTTCCTCAGTATCACTTGAAATCTGGATAACTAAAAGCTCGTCGCTCCAACTCTTTGCCTCAACTTCTTCAAACAAGTCTTTAAGCGCATTGAAAGCGTATTCTCCCTCTTTGTAATATGCAGCAGCAAGCTTTTCTTGCTATTACATAAAAAATTAAACATATTAATTATACAGCACATTTTCAGCATAGTAGAAAGTACAATCATGACAAACTTACTTCACATAAAGAAGTCCAAACTGAGTCCGCGCACCGAACCTCATGTGTGGTAGGGTCATAGGCAACAAAAGGCTGGTCAATTAGCCATTTGAACACCTTGTAACACTTGTGCAACTTTCTTGTTTGTTCCCTGCAGAAATTGAAGTTGAAATGTGAGCCAAAGTAGCGGTTCATATCACACATGGCAAATGAAATAGCACGGTCGTTTTTTTCCCCAACGACCCAAGCACCGGACTGGAGTTGTTCTAGCAGAGAAAGAATAAACTGACGATCAACCTCTCGGGTCCAGAGGGAATTAAAGCAACTTTATCTTGCATTGTTGCTTGTTTGGGCACACCACTCGGCGCCATAAGGGTGGACAGTGGGGAGGACGAGAAGTGAAGCAATTTGATGACTGTTTCTTTAGTTTTTTCCTTGTTTTTTAAGTGAATGGCAAACCCTCAGTTGTGAAGACACTCAAATATATAGCACATCTGCTATACTTAATATTGAGAGCCTCTGGGCCACCTAAATAGTTTGATCACATGAGGCCACCCATCTGTAAATCTGTCTTTCTTCAGGTTAGAACCTTGTTTGATTCAATGACGACAATTTATATAAAGCTGTGTTTCGCACAGCTAGGAGTATGTTGTTTTATTCAATGAGGACAATATTTGTGAAGCTGGCTTTCTGCAACCACAGTCTTGGTTTGAATTCACATGTTGCTTCAATTGTGTGGTGACATGATGCATCAAGAGTAAGGGTCACCAAGTACCAAAAATACAGGATATATATGACTTTACAGATGGAAAGTGTTGTTACATCACCAGCTTTTCAGTGACATTATAATACAGCAGAAAATGAATGGGAAGTGTTGTATAAATGCAAAAAAAAAAAAAAAAAAAAAAACAACCAGCCAATTTTCCAGGGAAACATAACTTTATCTGGTTCATTACGCACGGTTCGCAACATATTTGCATTAAGAGCATACAGGATTGACCATTTCATCCAATAACTAAAATTCTGGTAAAAAAGTAACATGCACTTAAACGTAGTTGCACCTGTATGTCCCAAAAAAAAAAATGTGCTACAACGAAACTATACATAATGAGCCAACCCTACATTGATCCTACAAGGAGCTGTAACTACATCAATTGGAACCAACTCCGGTTGAGCTCATGAGGGTGGGTTTCTCTGAAACAAAAATCCCTTCACAGGAGTCACAAATGAAATACAGTTGCATCTTCGATACAAAAATTCCATTAACTATCCCACAAACGCAGGAACTAGAGAACTAGCAGCTCGGATTGCATCGTTTCTTAACTTTTGATCAACCATGAACGGAACAAGAACTGTTGTGAACACCAGTTTTTCCCAAGTCAAGTGTCAATGACATTTTTTGTTATTCCTTGTCGCCCATCAGCTCCTTACCACCAAAGTTAACCTGGTGCATGCAGATCAAGCAAGTGATGTTAGACCACATTTATTATCAAACAGCAACACACACATATAGCCAAACATTTTTTCCAAGTGGAAATAGGAAAAGCCTTCTATAATGGATGTCCTAAACAGGACAATGTGCAGTTCGGCAATATATTTGATTAGATAGAAATGCCCTTTACAACTATTCCAAAAACAATATCCCGCTGATTTGCGTGTATGTATCCCATTTATGTAGACTAAGTAACTTTTTACGAAGTACTTATACAAAAACAGGGTTTGAAAACACACATTCATGCATGTATCATATATCCCACGGAAGGCAACAAACAGGCAACTCGTGTCACAAGAAACACCTAATAATGGGAAGACCAGTGTCACCACATTAAAACCAATCAACTCACAAACCGTGGTCATAAATTAAGACACAAAATGAAGAAGCATAAACTCAGGATACAGGATATTTTCCCCGGGAATTTTCATAGCACCTACCTCAGACTTATTCCCCTCTAAAGTCTTGTATAACTAAAGTACCAGAAATTAATACAAATATGAGGCACATGAGAACTGAACTCACCAATTCGGGAATGCAAATTATGTAGGCCTAAAATTTCCTAAATGTCATGCTCCACATTACAGCAAACCCCAGATTACAGGTTCATTCCAATTCCTACAAGAGAAATGTGCGAACACATCATGATGCCGTAATGCACCACTGTTTTAATACACAACATACTTATGCATTATAAAAATCTTAGGACTGTGGCTCGTCCCCAGCAATCACATGGACATGATGGAAATGGTGTACCATGTTGTATAGCAATGCTTTACATATACGTCACCATTTAAATATGATAATGTCATTCAATGCATGTGCATGTGTGGTGTCATTTGGAAATATGAGATGCGTAACTAATTAAAACAAAAGATCAGGTCTTCTTTCACAGCAGTCAAATTGCTCTATTACAAATTATGTTCTACCTTGTAGTCAAATAACTTAAAACCAAATGAACTAGTAATTCAAGACGATAACACAATTTCAAATAGATGAATGTGTAATTTCCAAGTTCCAGGGTATACCGATGATTATACTTATCGGATTAATATTTTCAATGTTTTCAGAATAGACCATCGGAATTCTCTGCAGAAATATATCGGCACCGGAGCTTTCATTAACTCCAAATCTCCCACCACTCCCATCCCCTTTAGTGGGTTGTGAGTGCGGGTGTGTGTTTGAGGGTTCCCATTCCATATCTCTCAAACCACAATCCGAAGAAATTTAACAAAATTATATAAGGTCTGCGAACAAGGGTTTTTGCAACCATACCATTTTTCCCCGCCTCCAGACTTTCCTTTTACTGCTTCCTGAATTTTTCGAACCATCCTGCCAATCAAATTACCCAAGTGTGAATAAATGGCAAAATATATATGCATCACACATGACGATTCCATAAAATTAAATCACTGAAAAAAAATTTAACCATAAAATACACATATATAACCTAAGACCTTATGGCACAATTTATACACCATTTATTTTCAGCTTTCAGTTCGCTTCCATTTATATGCATATCCATGGAAATTTTAAAAGACCAATATCAGCAAAATTTTTAGAAAAATACGCAGAAAGGTGAAACAAGAAACAAGGCATATATACAGGTAAACGCTGGAAAGAAGATGAACCATGACTTCCCATTCTCAGAAAGCATCGCCATTGCCGAGAATTTTCAGTGACTTCCCATTTACAGCATCCTCTGCCCCCGTCTTCATCCTCCTTGTGAAAGGAAAGCGACGCCGGACCGTCCGGGGGAGAAGCCTCAGCCGACCGAAGGGGACAAAGGTGCCGGCGGTGCGGTGCCGAGGTTTGTTGGGACTAAGATGGTGGAAGCCGGTTTGGGCGCCGCAAAGCTGTGGGCTGAATGGAAGGGTTTCTGACCTAGAAAATGAATTATATACGAGGACATTCTTATAATAAAAAAGTCTGAAAGGGGTAAAACCGTCATTTCCTTATCCTTATCCTGTGGGATAATTTTTATCCCGGGGTATACCCCCGGATTAGAATCCTGCGTTTTATCCCGGATTTAGGCAGTTATCCCGGGTCAGGCGGATTGACCCGGGATTTTATCATACGAAGTAAATGCCGGATAAAGCAGGACTATTTTAAATAATCCGACTTTATCCGGCTTTATCCGCCCAAGTAAACACTACCTTAGGGTATCTGCGAACAAAGATGATGGACTTCATCATACCATTAACTATGCACAATCTAGTCCAAATGCTGCCTTAATTTCCTAAATTTTAATGGAATGCAGTTTATTATCAAATTCTTCTTGCTTTTAATTGTAAATTAGAGGTCTCCGTACAATGTACGGGACATAATATATTTTATTATATTAATAATTTATAATAATATTATATTATTATTATTATTATTATAGAAACATACGTAGCTTATTATTTTATATCAATTATATTTATATAAATATTTTAATTTGAAATATAATTAGTTATATTGAATTGCATTTTTATTTTTTTAAATTTATTTTTTTAAACAATAAATTGTACTATATTTTAAACTAAACTTTTATTGTTTTCGATGTAAATATAAATATTTTAACTTATTAAAAACTATTGAGGTTAATAAAAATTATAATATTATATAAGTAAATAGTATAGTATTTATATTTTTTAAGAATAAATTTATATAAAAAATAATATATTATTGACTCAAATTCAATACATATATCAAAATTTAAAAATAAATATTTAATTCATACAATATATTTTTCATCCATAAAAACTAAATTTTATAATTTAAATATAATAATTTATTTCAATATCAAATTAATAATCAATAAAAGAATACTAATTTGATACATTCTATATTAAAAATAAGTATATATATATATATTATATATATTATAACTATATAATAGATGGATGAGTGTTTTCTAATTTTAATCATCGCTTGAAGTGCAGAAGCAAAGACAATGGCAAAACACTCTCACTACTGCTAGCGAGAACCAAAGCGAACAACAGAAAGAAAAACTGAAAAGTACGCATAGAAAAACCCTACCGATAAGACGTAATCCAGCGAGGGATAACGGAATCACACCCGAAGGAAGCAGAAGACGACGCCACCGGAACGATGATTGAGGAAAGCGATAACGTCGTCAGCGGCAACGACGTCGAGGGGCGCCGCCCAATCATAAGCGGCGAGCAGCTAGATATTGAGGCGTACGCGGCGCTGTACACTGGTCGGACGAAAATCAACCGCCTCCTCTTCATCGCCGGTAAATGTGGAGTCCCATCAATGGAATTGGAGGCTCTGAGGATGGCGTATGAGGAGATTAAGGAGGGAAAGGATACGCTGCTATTTAGGCAGGTTGTAGAGAAGATTAACGGGCGATTAGGCCCGAATTACGGCCCTGATAATGCTTGGGCTGATGCTGTGGACCGACGGGCTGCGAAGAGGGAGGAGAGGCTCGAGAATGAACTCAATGTTTACAGGGTAGAGTGCCAACTTTGCAAACGTTAAATACTGGCGCATATTACTCTATTATTTGAATTCCTTGCTTATTCTTGATTGTGGTTTGGTTGTTTTAGAATGAAAAAAAATATGAATTCATATTCTCCATTCTGCTGATGTAATGTGTGGCGGGCATTCTGTTCTATTCTTGCTTGATTTGGCCGACATTATTCTCTTCTCAATTCTGCTCACTTTAGTCTCAGTTTAAGCTTTTCTTCAGTATGAAGTTGCGAGTGTGTAATGGCCAAAGCTTCCTACTGCTTACGCATCAAATTATGCAATGTAGTGAATTTAACTTCTGGAGAAATTATGATTTTTCGTGTTTTGCTACATTCTGGCAATACGACCTTTCAAATCTCCCCCTTATTAATTCATTGATATATATATCTGATGCCAAGCACTGAAAACTCACAGTAGTTTCTTATTCAACTTTATTGATGTTGTTTATAAATGTTGCCAATCCTTACACCTGTTTGTCTATGTTCTGCTTATTTCTTTGTGATTTCGCTTCTTTTTCGTGCAGACAAACTTAATCAAAGAAAGCTTACGTATGGGTTACAATGATTTTGGGGACTTCCACTATGCACGTGGTCGGCTTGATGAGGCATTTAAGAAATACATCTGCACACGTGACTACTGCGATACAGCGAACCATATAGTAAATATGTGTCTCACCATGATTTTGGTTGGCATTGAGATGGGTCGTTTCCTTCATATTGCAAGCTATGTTCGTAAGGCTGAGCTCAGTCAAGATGCCTTGGATCCTGTTACAATTGCAAAACTACGTTGTGCTGCTGGATTGTATCACTTGGAAGGCAAAAATTATAAGCTTGCTTCTCGAAAGGTTTGTCAACAGCTTCTTTCATACCTAGCATATATGTTCTGGAAAGAATGTTGGACAGTTGGTATTTCATACTCGTGTCTGGGGGTGTAATTGAGTTGTCAAGTTGAACAATGCTAAGTCGAGCTTACTTGAACTTGATCTAGCTTAACTTATCTGAGCTGGAGCTCGAGCTTGACTCGATGGCATGTTTGATAAGCTTGGCTTGACTCCTCTAGACTTGGTTGCTTATATGAATGATTTAGTTGAAATTTTAATTCATTAAAAGGCTCAATAAGGCTTTATTTGACAAGGCTTGACCTGGTTCAATAAGGCTCTGCTCGATTATATATGTGTGCGTGTGTGATGGCTAAATATTTAAGGAATAGCCTAGGCTGGCAGGATTATGGAGCGGGTATTGTTGAGCTCGAGCTCGAGCTCGAGCTAGGTACCCCCTACTCGTATATCTGGATGTGATGGTACGTGCAGGTTTGGGTTTCAGGTTGCTGCAAGCTTTGGTGGACTGGAAACTGGACAGGGAATTTATGTATTGATCTAGTGTTCTTCCCATCTTCATTTCTGATATTTGAATTTTCTTCATTGGTTTTTGGGTACTATTGGTTAAGGTGGAATTACCAAATTCTTTAACCAGGGGAAGCGCTTACAGAGATAGATATGATGCTGAAATAATTTATATCTCAAAATTCATGCAATAACTGGATTACTATTTGAAGTACCTTTTCCAACTGTAAATCGTTATTAAATACTTTGGTTTCTGTGAAAAGGAAAAAAAACTAATACATGTTTGAACAATGATGTATTATTAATTTAATAGACATTTACTTTTGTTTAATATATATCTCTAAAATGAAATTGTACTTGCAGTTCCTGGAAACTGGCCCTGAAATAGGGAACAACTACTCAGAAATGATTGCCCCTCAAGATATTGCAACCTACGGTGGTCTATGTGCTCTTGCAAGTTTCGACCGTGCAGAACTCAAGGCAAAATACTTCCTTTCTTTCTCTTTTGTTCGTCAAAGCATATAACAACAAGTATCCTGACATTCGTTGACCTCCAACTTTTCTTGACAATTATACCGCTTCTCTTTGGCAGAGCAAAGTCATTGGCAATAGTAATTTCAGGAATTTCTTGGAATTGGTGCCTGAAATAAGGGAGCTTATAAACAATTTCTACACTAGGTACTAAAATTTTGGTTCGTATTTATGATACAGAGAAATTTGTGCCTTATGCTCCATACATACAAGTAAGAGCATGGATATCTAGACATGGTAATGGGGAAATCAGAGTCCACGTGATTTTTGCTAACTTGGGTCAGTGTTGCATTTTGAATGTTATAAATTTGATTCACTCTATCTTGAGTTGACCTATTTTGGATGAAAACTTCTGACACTCAAAAGCATTTAGCCATCCACTGTCTTACATCCATCATCATACTTTTCATGGAAAAACCTACACGAGCAGAATCGGACTTCCATCGATTTGCATTAGCAGCATTCCTAGGAAGCGTAAGAAAGGGCAGAGTATCATCTTGCTTCTTCATTTGACTTTCCAGATTTTCATTCTGCAGCAACTATGCATCCTGTCTGGAATATCTAGGAAATCTTAAGGCAAACTTGTTGCTTGACATCCACTTACATGACCATGTGGAGGCTTTGTATGAGCAAATACGTCTCAAGGCTCTCATCCAGTACAGTCATCCATTTCTCTCGCTTGATCTGCACATGATGGCCAACGCATTCAAGACAAGTGTCATTTGCCTTGAGAAAGAGCTTGAAGCTCTGATTGCTAACGATCAAATACAGGTAATCAAGTCCAATCAACAATGCACCCTCTTCATTTGGCTTATATTGCACTCGTCAATAAATATATAAGTTTCAGTGTAGTTGAGAAGTTTTTTCATGACATGTTCCAACAGGCTCGTATTGATTCCCACAACAAAATCCTTTACGCTCGGCATGCAGATCAGAGGAATAGCATGTTCCAGCATGTGCTGCAGACTGGCAGTGAACTCGATAGGGAAGTGAAGGCCATGCTTTTGAGGACTAATTGTATGAAACTTGACTACATCAATATGGCATGGCGAAGGTATTGAAATGAACAGTTGCTGGTTTTTGTGCACAGATGATTCGTGTTTCTATAGAATCAATCACGGGTAGTTTTACACGTTGCTGAGGATAGTTTGTTCATTGTGGAGACTTGTGTATAGTGAAGATTAATGGGAGCAATAGCCTGTCCCATTAAGATTACAATGTTTCGTTCGTTTCTTTTGTAGGCAGATCGTCTAAAAACGAATTTACGGTTGTGCTTGATAAGAAAATGCAGTGGTAGCCCCCGCCTCTTTTCTTTTTTCTTTTTTCTTTTTTTTTTTTTTTGTTTTGTTTTGACTATCATACCAGCTGTTAAATCCCCAGTTTAATTCATCTATTTTGAGAGTAGTACGAGCTAGCTTGGCGGACCAAATCCATTTTGACCGCTTTATATGTGAGTTGAGCCCCCGTCCCGCCTCAATAAAATGAAAATTGATCCTCTAAATATTTTTATTTTGTTATTTTATGTGAATATAAGATAGAGTAACACATAATTATAAAAAACTGTGGGAGTGGTTTTCCTTTTCAGTTCCTTTCATTCTCTAAAGTTCACAACAGAGAAATATAGGGATTCAAATATCTTGAAAATGTTTTGCTATTAATCCAACGTCACAGGCCACTCATCTTCGCAAGGGTTTGTAATGTATTCAAAAATAAAATATAGTTTTAAGCTAATTAATATTTAAAATATAAGAAATATTTTATTATTTTACTTGTAAGAAAATATAATTTTGTACTAACATATATATAATTTTGCTGCCCTGAATATAAGACTTGTTGTAATATAAATCTATTAATTGTGTAAAATTAAATTATTTATAAAATTTGTGAAAAATATTTTAATATTTATTTATAATTCAAATTCAATACAAAATAAATATTAAAGTCTAACCCAAATAATCTGCAATATATAATTATATTTTTTTCATCTAATATCCATTTTAATATATACGATATTGATGCTAAATTAAAGATTGTAAAAAAATATTAAGTTAATATATTATATGTAAAATATAGTAGAAACAAATTATTTGTATTTAAAATTTTGAAACAAAATATTCTAAAAAAATAAAGAAAAATAAAATCCAACTAATTAAAAATTGATACATTATTTTTCAAAAATATATTTTTTTAAAATTTAAAATGTATATTTAGACTATTTTATTATTATAAACATAAATATGTGAAAATCAAATTTTTAAAATTTACTAATTAAAAATTGATACATTATTTTTCAAAAATATATTTTTTTAAAATTTAAAATGTATATTTAGACTATTTTATTATTATAAACATAAATATGTGAAAATCAAATTTTTAAAATTTACTAATTAACTGTTAGCTCAATTTAGTATATAAATATAATGTTTGTGATGTCAGAGAAAAAATTGAAAGTATGCATTAACCCCGCAACGATAATTTAAGGGAAAAAATAAAAAGAAAAAACAAGACTACATATGCTAACTGTCAAATCTCTCTTATTGCATACGACCACAAATGATTTAGCAATAATACTTCTTCACAATTTCAACTTTGCTATAATAATGCAACGATCTCCACTCTCTCTCTCTCTCTCTCTCTCTCTCTCTCTCTCTCTCTCTCTCTCTCTCTCTATATATATATATATATATATATATATATATATAAAATACCCCATGGTTCAATGAGTGCAGTTTCAAAATTGTGTAATTGAAATATATTATTAATTTTGTAAGGTAGCAAATCAATGATAATATTATTTAAATAAATAACTAATAATTTTAAGTTAAATAAGTAAAATAGTAGAACATGTTATACGGTGCATTCTTGATTTTCATATGATTATTTATATAAAAATAAATTAATTTAATATTATTACATGTATAAACTTTAGTCTATATATTAATAGTGATCATCTTCCTATAATTTTGATTTGAATCTTTTTATTTGTATGATTGAAAATTAATAATAAATATGTATTGCATGGTAAGTTTATTATGTAATTTATTAAGGTTTAGCTATTAATTAAAATTAATGTGAATTAAAAAAATATTGAATAATTATAATATTAAAAATTAAAAAAAATTATGTAATTATTTAGGTAGATTATTTTTCATTTGTTAATCCTATTGTATTTATTTAATTTATTCTCATTGTAAATAAATTATTTATAAAACATATACCTACATCATTCTTATTGTTTAATACTAATTATAATTAATGATTATATGCTAATATAACTTATAGATATTTGTTATGATGAATTTAATATATTTGTGAATTTAATTATTATGGTAAAAAAAATCATTTTATTATAAATATTTTTAAACATTTCGTAAATTTCACTTCTTTTAGGACTGTTATTTTACTTGTTAAGATTGTTTCTAAATTTAATTTATTGCTTTCTATTCGAATATTTATTGATCGATAATTATTTGTTTAGAAAAAGTGTATTAATTGATCTACCAATTTAATCTAATATTTATTTTTTATTGGTAAATATGATTTTAGGGTCGCGTAATTGTCATGAATGATTAGTCCTGTAATACTGAGTAACATATGTTGAATCTGTTGTGTTATCAAAGTTTATTTTGCCTAAACGAATGAACAAATTTGAATTTAATAGTTGAAGCTATCTTAATTATTAATATTTAACTTTAAATATTTACAAAAGGTCAAATACGTATATCGTGCTCACTTAATAAATATTAAGACTTAATTACATATCTAGTTTGATCAATTAATTTAAGAAAATATGTTGCTTAATATCAAATCTAAAGTTAAATGCTTGAATTACGAAAATAAATGTATGACATGTGATCAATATTCAAAAAATCGCTAGAGCTGGCGCTGGTCAAACGACAAATTGGGTCTAGCTGCCACCCAACAGAATATTTAGAACAATTTCTATTTTGTCAACTAGTATGTTTTTCTGTGCACGAATATATTATTATAGTATAATACTCTATCAATTTTTAAATAAGAATTATAATTTTTAAAGTAATGTAGCTACTTAGTTGAACGGACGATCTTCAAATTTTTTATTTATATACCTTGATTATTTATTGGTTTTACTTATTCAATGACATTTAACTTATTCATAAAATTAAATATTTTAAATTTAATTTTGACTAACCAGACGAGGTATCAACTTTCAAAATCAAACGCCTCAAAGATAAATTCATTTTGTACTGTCACGGTCTTATTTGGGAACAAATTTTTTTTTAAAACACGACTCCTATTTTAGAATCAATGAAAACATTTATATGCAATCTAATGATTTTTTTTTCATTATATCTCTTTAGGAAAAGATTTCATGCTTATATCTCTTTTATGAGGTGTTGGGGAAAATAAAATTTAAGAATTTAATTTATTACTTTATAATTTTTTTTTTAATAAAGAGAGTGTAATTTGTTGATTGCAATGGGCTATTTCGATTTCAACCTTTGATGAAATCCACAAAAAAAGAAAAATAAAATTTATCCCTTTTAGTATTTTCCCTTTAATTTTTTACTTTGTTCACCGCACTTTAATTTCTATTTAGCCAATACAATTTTATTTTAATTAATTTTTCCTCCTATAATTCTTTTTTTTTTACAAAAAAAAAAAAAGAAAAATCATTAATATCAGAAGTATAAATGTTGAAATTACAAACATAAATTAAAAAAATGTAAAATTAAAATTGAATCCCAACGTTTTACTATGTAGCATAATGTTTGAATAATATTCATAAGATTAAATCACATCTTACAAAAAAATTACAAATTTATTCTTCATTAATTTTCGAAAATGGTCTTGTAATATTTTCTCCACTTTTATTGAATATTCCTTCTATTTTATTTCGATATTTTTTCATATTATAAATATTCTTAAATTTTTTAAATAAAACATAGGGAATATAAATAAAAACTAAATTTAAAACTACAGGACCATTTCTATTTTCTATATTTTGACAATTTATTTTTATTTCATATTCATAAAATAACTATCCAATTGTAGATTTTTTTAAATAATTTTCTCATATTTTATTTCACTTTTTTTTATATATATATTCTTCTATACAAATTTTGGATTTTTTATTGTTGTTCCATAATTTAATTATATTTCTTAACAAATTTAAAGTCAAATTTTGAATGAACGAGATGGAGTCCACGTGGCATTAATTTCTTATTTTCTTTCTTATTTATGAAGTGTGCTTATTTTTAGCTACATTGTTGATTACTACATGACACTATTTAATCGGAAATATTCTAAAAATAAAGTTTTATGAGCATTGATAGGTCCATATATAGTAAATTAGATGTATTAAATGTCTGATCTTTTACTGTTTACTTATCTTCTTCATTTAAATTATTTTTTCAGATTAAATGTAATCCAATAATTCAATGCCAAAAAAAAGGGGGAAATTAATACTTTTGATCTCTCAAGTTTTTAATTAATTAAATAAACTAAATTAATTCACATGCATATATATATATATATATATATATCTTCCATTATGAAATTCCAGCATTGAAATAATAATGAGAACGCAACAATTCATATGAAACGATTGTGCATGCGACACGATTTAAGGTACTACTTGTTTAACTATAAAGGATCACTATATTTTTAAGTCTATTACTGGTGATTAGTTACCTTAAAAAATAGTGATAATTTATTGTTAAACAAGTAATACTTTATAGTTACATAAGTAATATCTTAAATCGTGTCACTCGTACAACCGTTTTACAGGAAACTCACTCTATTAAAAAACAAATTAATGCTTAATTGGTGACTTTATACTAAAGAATAAGAATAATACATTATTAATCTAACTTCTTCATATTTTTATTTTTTAAAAAGTAAAATTGATATTTTATAAACTCAAAATATTATATAAAAAGTTTAAATTTAAATTTATCATAAATAGTCAAAGAGGTGCCTGATTTATGGTCCCGCTAGCTGTATTAACTAAGGAAAAAATGAAAAGCTAGGCCATACAAATTAAATATATGATGGCTTACATACCTAGCCCACCATAGCTAGATTCAGCAACAAAATGGTCCAGAAACACACACACACACACACACACATATATATATATATATATATATATTCATCCTTACAAGTCGCTGTATACAGATTGAATTTTTTTTTTCGTTTTAGAAAAGATTACAAACCTACATTTATTATAATTTTATAAATGCTGACATAAATATTACTCCATCCTTCCAAAAAATGAAAAATGAAAAAAAAAAAAGCTCATATATCAAAGTTTTTGTTGTACAAAAAATTGAATTATATTTCAAAAGTTAAGATCTCATTTTATTAGTTAAAATAATAACTTAAAATATTTATTTCACAAACAAGTTATATATGATTGATCAAATTAAATCAACGAGTACAAAAAATTGTATAAATAGAAATTATGATTTTTTGAAAGTTGTCTAATGAATCATAAACAAAAAATTATACATTTTCAAAACAAGACTTATTTTTTCTAGACTCGTAGAATTTCTTTTTAGTTCGAACTTAGATCCAAAATCTATTTTAAAGTGTAAGTAGTATAGAATTAGTGTCACATATCACACATTATGCTATACATGGCTAGGTAAAACTTCTAATTGAATAAATATAGTGTATCAATAAGGTTGTGCAAGGTTCAAGAAGGTTTGAAGATGTAGAAATCTCCAATTTAAATAAACCATTAGAGTTGGCATCATAAATAAAGTGAATAAAATTGAAAAAAAAAAAAAAAAGAAGAAGAACTAAGCATACTTAAACTCGTATGCATGATATTTAGGCAAAAATGCCAAAATATGGCAAAAAAAATAAATTAAAAATGTAAGCAAAGTCGCCCCTCGCAGGGGCGACATTCAATTTTTGAACTTTTTTAAAAAAAAAAATTTTAGTGTCGCCCCTGCCAGGGGCGACTTTGTATTTTTTTTTTTTTAATGCTGGAAGGCTCACTCGGTCGGGCACTCGGTCGGGTCACCACTCGGCCGGCCGAGTGGTACTTGTTACTCGGCCAAGACACTCGGCCCCCGTATTACTCGGCCGACCGAGTTTTGGGAATCCACTCGGTCACGGTACTCGGTCGCACACTTCACTCGGCTGGCCGAGTACGAAGGCGGATTTGGATTTTTAACATCCACTTCAATATTTCTCTCTCTATCATATCTATTACCACCCACCCACACCACACATTTCTCTCTTCATCATCACTTTCTTCACTTCTTTTTCACTTCTTCTTCACTTCTCCTTTTAATTATCCTTCAATTTCCTTTCAATTTTTCTTCAATATTCACGTTTCGTTTTTCTCCATTTCTCAAAAGTTCGTTGAGGTAATTTTTATCTTAATTTTTATGTGTTTCGGTGGTGTGTGTGTGTAGTGTTGTGTGTGTCTGTGTATGTGGTTTTTGTGTGGTAATTTTTGTGTGTGTATGGTGTGTGTGTGTTGCTTTGTGTTGTGTGCTTGTATTGTATGTTGTTGGTGTGGTGTATGTATGAAATGTGGGTATAAAATGTGTGTTGTGATGTATGTTGTGGTGTGTGTGATGTATGTTGTGGTGTATGCTTGTGTGTGTGTTGCTGTGTGTGTTGTGTGTGGCTTGCATTTTTGTGTGTGATGGGTGCGTGTGTATGGTTGTGTGACGTGTGCGTGTGTGCCGTGTTTTGGATATGTGTATGTCGGTCGGTGTATGGTTGTTGCTATATATATTGTTATAAATTTGTCGTTAATATTTTTCTGTTATACATTATTTGATGTAGGAACTGTTGAAATTGTTGCCGTTGTTGTGCATTTATCGCAACCCTCAAATTGTTGCCGTCGCGATGTTTCACTTGTTTGTGCAACAAGGGTACCTCGCGACATTGGATATTCTGGCTTGGTATCAAAATTCTTTCAACTGACAAGGATTGATAGCAATGAATATAAATTGAACATATCCGCTTCAGTACATGCAAACAACAGATATCATCGTATACCAATCAACAACGATGATAATCTATGGTTTTTCTTTGCACCGGATGCGGATAATCAATATGTAGAATTTCATATTGATCCAGAGAAACTGCAAGATAATGCTCTTCCAGATATTCTGCCAAGCAATGAGTATTTTCAATATGCTTCTTACTTAAGAGGGGATGACATTAATAATTCGGCACTCGTCAGGCAAGAGCATACTGTTGGAACCTCAAGGTCCAATAATGAGGGTATTCCAAGTGAAAGAGAAAATGCTCAGACCGAGGATCAAACAGATGATCCATTGATTGACACTTTTGGTGTGAATGAACTAGAAGACACGGTGCCAGAATCCGTGATATTTTATGTGGGAAACGAGTGTCACCATCTTTCGGCCGAAGAGCTCAATCACATTTATGGATTTTCCAAGAAGAAGTACTCAAATATGCCCAATGAGAGGATCAATTTTCCGGAGTTCAATGCAGTGACTTTTTGGAAGGAAATAACATAGTCTGATCGAGCTAACCCATCGGCCTACCACTCTAGTCGGTCGAAAGCATCGAGTATTCGAAGCCCGGTCCTTCGATATTTTCAGAGGTTCATCTCCAATACAATTTTAGCAAAACCTGAGCCTGGAGCGGTCAGTGTGGATGAGCTGTTCGTGCTATTGTGCTTGGTGAAAGGGAAGAAGTTCAATGTGGCACCAATGCTGTTAAGGCAATTTGTCCGAACAAAAAATCAGGTTGCTAATCACATTGGCGGTTTGATCACTCCAATTGCTCGCCACTTCGGGGTCAACTTGGAAGGGATGGAAGAGACACCAGGCGAGACAAGTATAAACCTAGAAATGATGTGCAACATGAAGATGTGCCAATTACATCTCGGCACCAGAAAATTGTATCTGATTTTATCAGATAAGAAGAGGTTTGCACTGCCCAACTCTCGCCTGACTAATATTGCTGGAGGGAAGGGCCATAATCTTTTACTGAATGGCTCGGTTCATACGGAAGCAATTGAAGAGAGTGAGAATGAATTAAGGAATGAGGAGGAACGAAGGAAGAGGAGGAGAAGAACTACGGATGCCCGATCAGAGCCAATGGACCTTGATGTGGACAAGTACAGGCGGATGAAATGATGGGTGAAGCACAAATGCCCTCGTACGATCAGGCAGGACCTTCACAGCATCCACAGTATCCACCTCAGTATCAAGGGGGGTGGAATGATTGGTCGGATTGGAGAAACGCCTTGGATGCACGTTTTGCCAACATAGAAGGGGATGTTGCCGACATAAAAGAGTATGTCCATCGTGAAGTTTACAATTCTCAAATTTTACTTGACATGCAAAGACAACAATATGAGTGGCATGTGCAACAAGGCCATTTTCAAGAAAGGAAATATTCACCTTATCAACCATTCGGCCCATCCAACACACCGTACCGACCCCCTCATTGAGCACACTCCATTCCAATGAAACGGCGCCGACTAATTTTTAAGAATGTATTGCTTTGATTTCAAACTCTTGACTTTGTTGTTTTTTGTTGTTTATTCATGATTTTGAGTACTATTAAATTTTATTTGAAATTTTTTCTTATAAAACATAATTATTGTTATTTGTTGGAAATTCAATTAATCAATACATTTCAAGATATTATAACAATCTCATTTAACAATTTCATCGAATTTTTACCAAACTAAATAAATTAATAAATTTAACTATAACACGAGAAAATAAAAATAAGAGAATGTACAAAAACAGGAGAACGAACGAGAAAACGAGAAGAATAAAAAATCAGAACCGAGTGGAGAGATTACATATTTTAGAAAATTTTCCTTCGCACTCGGCCGGCCGAGTGAAGTGTGCGACCGAGTGCCGTGACCGAGTGGATTCCCAGAACTCGATCGGCCGAGTAATTCTGTTAATTCTGTTAATTCTGCCATTTTTTTTGCCATATTTTTTTGCCATATTTTGTTAATTCTGTCTGATATTTATAGAACATGTAAGATTTTGTCAGAAGATCCTCTTTTTTTATTCAGTTGCCATCAATCGAGGTTGTGATATTCTCACGATTGAGCTCAATATGCCGAGTTTACATGCCTTGAGCTTGTTTTACTATGCATTTTTGACATAATACACAATTTAATTGTGTTGATACCTTAAATTCGATAATCATAACATTGCCACGTGGTAGATTTTTATAAAATACTTCTGACAGCAAATGCCACGTCAAGTTTGATCATCCCCACTAGAGATGTTAAACGGGCTAGCCCTGTCGGTTTCGGGCTAGCCCTAACGGGTTTCAGTTTAATCGGGCTTGATTATGGTGAACCTAACCCTAACTCTACCGGTTTTCGGGCTAATCGAGCCACTATCGGGCTATGAGTCAAAATAGTCAAATTATATATTTAAATTTAAAAATTTAATTAAATGCATATTATCCTCTATTTAAAATACAATTTTAGATAACATTAAAAGATTATATATTTTAGAACTTTTATATCACTATAAAAATTTAAAGATTCAAACATTTAAGTCATATATACTATTTCATGCTCTCAATTATAGCTTTAAGAGCATTCACTGTCATAAAATTTGAAATCATATTACATTTAAGTTCTAAATTTAAATGACACTATTTAGAATCTTCTAGTAATTAAATATAAATTTTAATATCTTCTACTAAAAATCAAATATGGTATATGAAAAATAATAAAAAATGGTGTATATTATTAATTCGATATTAAAAAATAGACAAATAAGAAGAAAAGTTCGGGCTATCGGGCTAGCCCTAACCCTAAGCGGGCTAGCCCTATAGGGCTTCGGGCTAATCGGGCTCGGGCTAAACGGGCTGGTTTTTAAACGGGCTAATAAAACCAAGCCCTAATCCTAAAATTTTTCGGGCTAAACGGGCCAGCCCGTCGGGCCATGGCCTTTTTAACATCCCTAATCCCCACCCAAGGTGGCATACCAAAAACTCAAGAATAAGTTTTGGCTTAGGAACGTACAAACTCAACTTAATTTCTAATAATGAACAATACATAATAGTGGCGTGAACTCGAATAGAAGTCCCACTGGAATAGCCTTACCACAAGAAGTAAAACAAATAAAATCATCCTATTATATTGTATTGAGGTTCGTCTCAAATGATATTAAGGTCATGTGCTAGTTGTTAAATTAGACTTCTAAGAATACGTTAAAAGACACAATTACAAATATATATATATATATATATATATTACATGATCATATTATACAGTTTCATACATGATGAAGAACAAAAAAAAGAAAAGAAAAAATTGTTTGCAGAGAAATTAACAAGGAAGCAGAATGATTATCCTTTGCATACAAGGGTTAGATTTATTTTTTATTTTTTTCCTTTTTTATCTTTCAGTTGATTGATATCTAAAATTTCAAGTGCTTATGCTAGACATGCTGATAGTCATATTTTAGTTGGCAAGATAGGATATCGACTTAGCTCGCGAAGGTTGTTCTGCCAAGCCTATTCATAATTATTTGTTTGAATTTAAATTTTTTTTTAATACACATACACTTTATCGCGAGTTTTACTTTTTTTTTTTTTTTAATTCAATAGTACTATCTAACTTAAATATGCACAATGAGCTATTCCAAAAATCCAAATTTGAAGGAAGAAAATTCGAGGGTAAGGGGTGTCAAAGGAGGAGACAGTCTGCAGTACATCTTTACTTGGTAAATGAGGTTGAAAGGAAGTCACATTGACATTTTTTACTGCCGTCACACACACACACACACACACACATACTTTGAGATGCTTTTGTAGGTATCTGTGTATTATATATATATATGTGTGTGTGTGTGTGTGTGTGTACATGTATATATTGGTGTGTGTACAGTGTGAATTGAGAGTCAACCAACCCTTTTTAGTTCTGTGTTTATTTTGGTGGTATGTATATGTGGGCTTCGAAGACTCCACATAGTATTGCGGGTATTATCTTCACTTTGGCCTTTATTTTCTTCTTTTTTCTGTCATGTCATGTGTTTCCTTCTCTCTCTCTCCTCTTTCTTTTGTTTCTCAGCTTTTGTATGACATGAAAACTAGCTTTTTGCAAGTCAAGCATGCAGACATTGGGATAGCTGAAAAGCCCTCAGAACTAGGGTTTTCTTGAGCCGTTATTTTCCAGATTTTCATCTCTTCTTTCTCTATGTTCTTCTTCACATTGAAAGAAAGATTAGGATTTGTGAGTGAGAAGGGAAAAGGGATTCCTGTATAGGGGAGGGGAGAGAGAGAGAGAGAAAGAGAGAGGGATAGAGAAGGAAGAGCTAAGCAGCATAACACAAGGGTTTTGCTTGCCTTCTTTCTCTTTCTTTCTCTCAGTACAGTAAGCTTTCTTGAGAGGAAGTTGGAGACATTTGGATCTAGGCCTTCTGTCTCCTCTACCTCTCAATTTTCTTCTTTCTGCAAAACATTGAATTCATATACTACCAGTACGTACCATATATGTGTATATCTATATTTCAATCCTTCATCTGTTAATTATTCTACAAATAATTGGGCCTGTTCTCCATATTAACTTCTAGAGAGAGAAAGGAGAGTACCTAAAATAGGTGAAATAAAAACATTTCAAAGAGGGGGTAATTTCATGAATTTTGGGGATTTTCTTGATAACAGTTCTTGTGGTGGTGGGAGTACAAGAATTGTTAGCGATTTGCCTTATAGCCATAGCAGCAGCAACACCATTCATACAGCAACTCCGAGTGCCAATATCAACTGCAACAACAATAACATGCCCTCCGGTGCAATTGATCAGCCCCGCCTTGTATCTCAGCCAATCTCCACCAAGCCTATGTTCAACTCCCCCGGCCTATCTCTTGCCCTCGTACCACTCCCTCCCTCTCTCTATCTCTCTCTCCTCTCGCTTTCTCTCTCTATGTATATATATACAAACACGCACTCGCACTCGCACATGGGGTGATTTGTTGTGGGTTTTCTCTTTTGCAGCAAACTGGTATGGAGGGGCAAGGAGAGGTGGGAAGAATTGGTGAGAATTATGAGTCGAGTAATGTTGGTGGAAGAAGAAGCAGGGATGATGACCATGAGAGCAGATCTGGGAGTGATAACATGGATGGTGCATCTGGAGATGATCTAGATGCTTCAGACAAGCCTCCCAGGAAGAAAAGATATCACCGGCATACTCCTCAGCAAATCCAAGAGCTCGAATCGTATGTCTTTTTTTCAAGAAGCCTTCATTTTGCTCGTAATGATTGATTTTTTTCCTCATTTTCTTTCTGTGATTTATTGTTGTTTTAATTAATGGTAGTTTTTTAGTCTGTTTAAGGAGTGCCCTCATCCTGATGAAAAGCAAAGATTGGAGCTGAGCAAAAGGCTTTGCTTGGAGACTCGGCAAGTCAAGTTCTGGTTCCAAAATCGAAGAACCCAGATGAAGGTGAGAGAGAGAGTATGTGTGTGTGTGTGAGAGAGAAAGAGTTTCAAAACAATTTCCTAAATCATTTTTTCTTTTTCTTTTTCTTTTTTCGTTTTCGATGATTTATAGACACAACTCGAGCGCCACGAAAACTCAATTCTCCGGCAAGAAAACGACAAGCTCCGAGCAGAAAACATGTCTATACGAGAAGCCATGCGGAACCCCATCTGCACCAACTGCGGCGGCGGTGCCATGATCGGCGACATATCCCTGGAGGAGCAACACCTCAGAATCGAGAACGCGCGCCTAAAAGACGAACTGGATCGCGTCTGCGCCCTCGCCGGAAAGTTCCTGGGCCGGCCCATTTCGTCCTTGGCCGCATCAATGGGCACCCCGATGCCCAACTCAAGCTTGGAACTCGGAGTCGGAAGTAACGGATTCGGAGGCCTAAACGCCGTTCCCACTACGCTTCCGCCCGATTTCGGCAGCCCACTTCCGGTGAAAGGGACCATGAATGTCACCCCCATTGAAAGATCATTGGAGCGATCCATATATCTGGAGCTTGCATTGGCTGCCATGGATGAATTAGTGAAAATCGCGCAAACGGGTGATCCGATTTGGATTAGAAGCTTAGAAGGTGGAAGAGAGCTACTGAATCATGAAGAATATTTCAGAAATTTTAGCCCTTGCATTGGAATGAAGCCTAATGGATTTGTTACAGAGGCTTCAAGAGAGAGTGGTATGGTGATTATCAACAGTTTAGCTCTGGTCGAGACATTGATGGACTCGGTAAGAACAAACGTGTCTTTTTTTTGTTTGAAATTTTGGGATAATTTTGATTAATTTGAGGTTAATTTGATCATGTTTTGATAGAACAAATGGGCAGAGATGTTCCCATGTATAATTGCAAGAACCACAACTACAGATTTAATATCAAATGGTATGGGAGGAACAAGGAATGGTGCACTTCAGCTGGTATTATTTCTTCTTGATTCCCAACACTTGCGAAATAAAATACAAAATGAAATCGAACATCAATATATGACTAAATTGTTCTTTTTCATGCCACATTTATTATTTACAGATGCATGCTGAGCTGCAAGTTCTATCACCCTTGGTTCCGGTCCGAGAGGTCAATTTTCTCCGGTTCTGCAAGCAGCACGCCGAGGGGGTGTGGGCCGTTGTTGATGTCTCTGTTGATGCCATCCGAGAGACTTCCGGTGGGGGGCCGACATATCCAAGCTGCCGGAGGCTTCCCTCCGGCTGTGTGGTACAAGATATGCCTAATGGCTATTCCAAGGTAAATAACAATAATTTCATCTTTCCTATATATATATTGTGCATGTATTATTTTGTTGGCATGTTACTTATTACACACTGCTCCATACTTGTTTTCTTCACATTTATTGAGTCTCTCAAGGCCAGGTTGGTACTCTTCACCCCCTTTGTTTTAAATAAGTTGGTTGAAGCAACTGCATCACTTGAAAACACAGTTGAGAACATTAAATTGAATCTTACACTAAATTTCATCGTGCACATTTCATATTTTATTTTATCAATATCATATCATAATAGAAAATCTAGAGCGGCTGTTGTATTTGACCTAAATTCATCATCTTCTTTGACAAGATGCTTCGGGTATCAAGAAAATTATAAATTAAGAAGGTAGGAATATAATAATAGGTCAAGTCCATTAATATAATGGATAGAAGGCTCTACTACTGTTTTTGCTCCTAGGGAGTTGGGTTACATTATCTAAATCATATGACACTTAGAATTAATTTCTTGTAGCCATCAAACATAGGTAGACATAAACTAACTGTCTCGATCAAGGCAGCCATATATGGGACTATATTAAATTGATACCACTGCGTCTTACCTGATTCCAGCCTCAAGTGTCTTTGTTTTTCTACTTTAGTCAACAAACCTAGACCACCTACATTTTTTAAGTCATGTGAGCATCTAATCATCGATGGTGTGACTGCACCTAGTACACATCGATCTCTACGTTTCAGTCAACAAATCTTGTACATAATATTTTATGTCTCAAGATTTTGGGTTTCTTTCTTCTTCTTCTTCTTATTATTATTACTACAATTTTGAATTAGGATTATGTCGGTACCATATAAATTATATTACAATAACTATGATACATCATATTATAATTTGATTCGTCGTGATTCATTGTAGGTTACATGGGTCGAGCATGCCGAATATGATGAGAGCGTTGTTCACCAGCTCTATCGGCCGCTAATAAGCTCTGGTCTTGGCTTCGGCTCGCAAAGGTGGTTAGCCACACTCCAAAGACAATGCGAGTGTCTCGCCATCCTCATGTCATCCAACGCGCCCGCCAGAGATCATTCTGGTAATAAATCAACCAAGCTTTAATGTGTTACCATTTGTAAGCATGTGGATCAAAGCAAGTCAAATTGGTCAAGCATCTCCCGCTCAAATATGTATTATTTAAAACAAATATACAACATATATGAAAATTTTAAAATTATTCCCTTCTAAATCCATATATTAATTTTTTTATTAAAAATATTCTTAAATAAATTTAAAGAACAAATGCAATGTCCCTCCAATCATTAGTTAATATTTTTTCTCATTATCATGTCAAAAAAATCTCACATTGGTGTGATTTGATTCACATAATAATATAAAGATTTGATTTTGTTGTTGTTATTGATGTCCTTAAATTTCACATGCAGCAATAACACCCGGTGGGCGACGAAGCATGCTGAAGTTGGCCCAACGTATGACCAACAACTTCTGTGCGGGCGTGTGTGCCTCCACGGTTCACAAATGGAACAAACTTCAAACTGAAAATGTGGATGATGACGTCCGAGTCATGACCCGAAAGAGCGTCGACGACCCTGGCGAGCCATCGGGAATTGTGTTAAGCGCTGCCACCTCTGTTTGGGTGCCAGTGTCGCCGGATAAACTATTTGACTTTCTCCGAAACGAGCATCTCAGAAGCGAGTGGGACATCCTCTCCAATGGCGGCCCCATGCAAGAAATGGCCCATATCGCCAAGGGCCAAGATCATGGAAATTGTGTTTCACTCCTGCGTGCAAGCGTAAGTCGTTACTTTGAAGCAAGTTAATTATACATGATATTAGCTGATGGGACCGAAATTACGCATGTGCCCTTCAATGATTTAATGGTTGAAACCCTAGAACAGCATAAAGTGAATATGATTAATAGGACAAATATGTAAATTGGAACTACCCATAAAGACAAGTCCTTGGCAGATCCAATGGTGTTGTCACTCATTACCTTTTAACCTGTAGTAAATTTTTGTAAATATATATAAAAGTCAAATATATTATCCCTGTCGCTGTGCCAGCCCCCTGGCCCTGGGGCCCTTATTTGCAATTTACACAAAAAGAATGGGGTTGACTCAGAACTGAGATCTGAATTATCAGAAAAGGTCAAGGGCTAATTCTGTAAATATTCCGACAGGCCATGAACGCGAACCAGAGCAGCATGCTGATACTCCAGGAGACATGCACAGACGCGTCGGGGTCGCTTGTGGTGTACGCGCCGGTGGACATCCCGGCGATGCACGTGGTGATGAACGGCGGCGACTCCGCCTACGTGGCGCTGCTGCCGTCGGGATTCGCGATCGTTCCGGATGGGCCCGAAAGCAATGGCGGGCCGGGCCACAGGGTTAGCGGGTCGCTCTTGACGGTGGCGTTTCAGATACTGGTGAACAGCCTCCCCACGGCGAAGCTGACGGTGGAGTCGGTGGAAACCGTCAATAACCTCATCTCCTGCACCGTTCAGAAAATCAAGGCCGCCCTTCAATGTGAGAGCTGATTTAATGGGCCCACCTTTTTGTGTGTGTGTGTGTGTGTTTAATAAGAGAAGGGGTGGTTGGGGTGGGGTGAGGTGGTTTCTTTTGGGGTAATATTTGAAAATGTAAATCTACTTGAAGTGTAATGACTCGCCAAATAGGGGGTGAGTCAAGAACGAACCGCGGGGCAAAACATCCCTTGCATGGTGGTGGTAGCTTAGTGCGCCGCCGCATCGTGGCGGTGGTGGTGGTGGTCAAGGGTGGTGGTTCGGGTATTGACTCAGGAGGACCCTTGAGTTGGTTCAAGTAGGTGTGCGGGCAGGGCAGGGCAGGGATGGGCAGCAATTTTATTTATTTTGGAAATTTTGAAGTAGTTCTAAATTTGCTTTTATTTTTTATTTTTTTTAAAAGGAAAAGAAATACTGACTCGATTTTCGTGGGTATTTTTGTGTGAAAGTTACAGCATTGTTGATAGATTTCCTAATACTAATTACATTAACATTTTATTTACCTAAATTTAAAATAAATGTTATATATAGATTACAATTTACATTGTAATTCACTGAATATCTTTATTAATATTAAAATAACTAAATAAAATTATTACCTATATGTTGGAATAAATAAAATTAATAATTAATTATTTCGGATTTAATTTTTATTTTTAATATAATTTAAAATTTTGATACTTCAATTAAAACAAAAAAATAATTATGAAAATGTTTATTTAAGGGTAAAATCGTCTATTTTGTTTCCAATATTATATCTGGGTTAGGTGGGTGGGGGGTCCGCCCTGTGCTGTAATGCAGTAAATGAGGGATGCAGAGTTTGTAGGGGAGAAGGGTTTGAGTGCATTAATTGCATGGTTCCCTTTTGCAGGGTCGAGTCTATTTTATGGACTATTATTAAAAACGATATACATTTTATATATTATTAGATGTCCCACAATTTTTATACTAATAATATTTATTATTGTTATTATTATAAAATATATAAAAATCATTTTTTATATCAATTATATATACAAATATTATTTAATTTGAAATACAGTTTATTATATTAAATTGTATTTTTATCTTTTTAAGTTACCTTTAATAAATAATTAATTATACAACATATTGAAGTAAATTTTGAATTACCCTTGATCTAATTACAAATATTTCAATTTACTTACAATAAATTATAATAAAACTTATTAGAATTTTTTAGCTTAAATTCATATGATAAAATTAATATACTACTTATTTAAATTCATCACATATATCTAAATTTAAAAATTGATTATTCAATTCATAAAAAAACTACGTTTCATTCATAAAACTATATTTCATACTTTAAAGGTAATTATTTGGTTCAATATATACAATTGATTTTAAATTAAAGATCACAAAAAGCAGATTAATTTGATATATCATATGATAAAAATAAATTTAAAATAAAAGTATTATTTAAATTTTTTATTTTAGTGAAAAAAGTGTATGCAGAAATACATATCAATTAATTTTGAAAACATATATATAAAAGATAAAGATTCTTACAATTAATCTTTTATAATATAGAATGATGGAGGGATTAGCATCCTAGATATATACAACTTGTACATGCATTCAAGGTAGAATGCTTGGCGATTTAATATTTTATTTAGTTCAATTATAATGGAACATGTTTACTAACTTAGGCAATTAACCTATTAAAATATTTTTTAGTGAGTATCTTGTGCATCGGATACATCATATATCTATTTTAAAATATTAGTTGTTTAATTAAAAGTATTATTTATTTAGTTGAAAAGTATTACTAATTTTTTTAAATAATATTCTACATCGAATTATACGGTACACCCAATTCATATAAGTTTGTACGTATCTTTTTTTTACTTCTTTTGGTTAATACGAGGAAAAGTTTAATACTTTTGTAAGAACTTTTTTTTTTTTTTTGAATGACATTATCAAATTTCATATAAAAATTAGTGTAGGTAATTACCAAATATAATCCCTCTCCATATTGTCAAGCATACTGGTGATTTTCAAATGAAGTTTTAAAACCAAATTACCAAATTAAATAATGATATTAATTACAAAATTTTGGAATGTATATAAATCGGTCCTACGCCAACTGAATAAGATTAGTGCAAATTACGCTGAATATAGAAAAAGAAGATCTAAATGATATGCAAATAATTGAAATCCACACTAGATGGATGTGGAGGGAATGCCTCAGAGATTTGGCTTTCATTTGGGCTTTTTCTTCCTGGAATGATTTATAAAATTTGCAAATAATAAATTGTTGTTTCTGTTCTTTTTATCCCTCCAATCTTATCTGACGTGACGTCATATTTTCTGTTAGCACTGCCACATAATCATCAATAAAAAAATACAATACTACTTTCGATTCTGCCCAAAAGATACAGGACTAGTTTTACAAATTTTTCTAAAAAATTAGAACTAAAATTGAGTATTAAAAAAGATATAAGATGAAATTGGTAAAATTAAAAGATATAGGACTAATTTTGGAACAGATACAAAATTAATTTTGTAATTTTTCCCATATAAAATAATGAATCAGTATACTAATTATATTAAAAATTTCACGTATAGATAAAAACTATAATGTAATATTTTGCAAAAAGTTTAATAAAAACTTTACAAATTTTCAAGAACTTGTAAATTACATTACTGATCTTGTTACAAATATTTTCATTTTCGTCGGTGGACAAAGTTGTCGATCCAAATTGATGTTTTAAAATTTTCTTTTTACATACTGATATTCAAAATAATAATAATAATAATAATAATAATAATAATAATAATAATAATAATAATAATAATAATAATAATAATAATAATAATAATAAATCGAGCATTACAAGGTGGGGTATTATACAAAATCTAAATCCGATTTGTTTTGAAATTAGAATCATAATTGGGGTGCTTTACATAATTAATAATTCCTTTTCTCATGTCTGAAGGCAACAAATAAAGTCAAAATTTGTGATGAGATCTCCAAACCCTAAATTCTTGGTAGGAATCAACACTCTATCTAGATCACTATATATAACAATGTTATGTCAACATTTGGACAGTGAAGTAGACATTTCTTCACACACACACACACAATATATATATATATATATATATATATTAGAAAACAAAACTAGTAAGAGAGGAAGATTGGATCCAATCCAAGTGTGAAACTAGGACTCCAAATTCATTGGAAGTCGTCTTTTTCTAGTAGCTAAAGAAATATCCAACTGACGGCTCAAATACTATTTGCTTCTACTTCCGGCTTCTATAACCTTATTGCTAACATTATTCGAAATTTTGTAATAATTAATATTTTGTCTCAATTTTTTAAAGTATTATTTTAGTCACGATTTGACAAGTTAAGTATAATTTGTTGAATCGGGCACAATGTTACTACATAGAAAAGTGGGAGTTCGTTTGCATTTGGTTGAAGGAAAGTGTTATGAATCTTTTTGTCGAAATTTTAGATTGTGCAAATTCAAAAGAATAATATACATTTTGAGTTTTTTATGAAATTTAATACTATAGAATTTATAAAATATGTATTAAATTATGTGAAAAATGATAAATAAGTATTAAAAAAAGTTTTGTCATTGTTAAATAATTTACTAATAATAAAGTAATTATTAAAAATAAGATAGAGAAAGGGGAGAATGGAAGAGAGAGTGATAAGTGTAGTTTCTTTAGGGGGAGTGAATATTGGATTAAATTCACTCAACCTGAAAAATCTATATATGTGTATGCATATATAATATGTAAAAAGTTGTGTGCATTGGGTGCATCATGCAACACAATAACAATATTAATTGTTAAATTAAAAAATAATATTTAATTATTTAAAAAATATTGTTACTAATTTATTATCTTAAAAAAAACGTAATCTTTTTAAGTAAATAAACAATACGTTTTAACTAAATAAATAATTGTAAATTAAGTGCATGGTACATCAATACACAAGAGACTTTCTCTATATAATAACATAACTAAAATAAAAAATAAAAAATAGTATTTTTCTACCCAAACCATCTTAGAAGTTAGAAGCGCTCTATATAAATTTTCTTTTATTATTATTATTATTGCTGCTGCTGCTGCTGCTGCTGCTGCTGCTGCTGTGTGTTGTGGAATAAAGGTTGCGGGCCACGGTGGGTTATTTGACATGGGCTTTGTGGAAATTTTGACCCAATCCATCACATGCAAGTGGGCTACACTTTGATTGACCCAAGTTATCTGGGGCCTTCCCTAATTAAGTAGTCATTCTCGTAGGCCAGACCATCTGTTCCGCACTCTGGGCTCCACCCTATCCTTGATCCTAAGCCATAAAAATAAAATCGTACCATGAAACACAGCCAATATTTTTAAATAGAATCTTTTAAAAAATATAATAATATAATGTTTTATTTTGAAAATTCATAAAAAATTATTTGACGGCAACCATTTGTGGCCTACATTTTTTCTCAACGTACCCCACTAAATTAAATAATAATAAAAAACTATTATTGAAAGACTACACTACACTTACAATATTTTTACAAAGATTAAAATAAAAAAATTCAAAATAATATTATTGATTTTATCCTTCTTTCTTTAATAAATTTTGTTTCTTTTTTTATATAATTGTTTTATGTTATTTTAATAAAAAATGTATGATTAAAATTATATGGGGTGAGTTGAGAATTAAATATAGTTGTATATATTTATAAAGTGTATTTAGTAATATGGACATAGCCGCCTTTTTTATGAGAAAGTAGCTTCTATGTACTACTTTTTGCAATATGCACATATCATTCACTACTCAATTTTCACTTTAATAGTAAAGTTGATGTGATTTTATTATTTTAATTATTATTATTATTATTATTATTATTATTATTTGGTGAAAAATGTAATAACAGAAAAATTGTTCGATTGAATATAAAAAAATATAATAATTATAATTGGTTTGACATTTTTGTGTAGATTATTAAAAAAGATTATTAGTCTTTATATGTGCTTACTCTCACTTTTTATCAATTTTATTCTTAAAATAGTAGACAAAAGTGAATCCCACTTGATTTCGTAAATGATGTGAATAATGTACCACAAAAACCGAACATATTTTATAAACGATCAATGGACCAATGAAAAACCTCAAATTTAAAATAACAAAAAGAAGTGAAATGTATTTATTCTAAAGAATCATATTATAATTTATGTCTAGTAATTTTGGTCGTGTTGAATGTATGACCTCTAATTTTACAAGTTTTTAATAATAATTTATAACATTTGAGTCTATTCAACTTATACTCGATTTTCAAAAGCTTTAGAAAATTGTGTCTAGAATTGCTAAAGTAGTAGTCATTAATTTCCAACGAGGTTTAAAATTCAAAGTTGAAGAAATGCTATTGTGGAAACCATAAAGTAGTAGTCATTAATTTCCAACAAGGTTTAAAATCCAATTTGTTTTTAATATAAAATTCAATATTCTTTAATGGGGAAGAGAGTGTTTCAGTTTTTTTAATTAATTAATTATTATTATTGTGAGAAGGAAGAATATTTATTAGGATTATGTATAAAATGGTGGAGTGTGGGAATGGGTAGAGAGAGAGAGAGAGAGAGAGAGAATTTGTTTGTCCACATTATTGGGAAAATGAAGGCTTGTAGCGTTGGGGAATTTAATTATTTGGACAAGAAAAAAGTGTAGTTGAAATGTAGGTAGCACTTAATTGAAGTACACATCTTAGTAGCGAAATAATGGAGGTAGGGTTCTTTCTTTGAAAAACACCATATATATATATATATATATATATATATATACATATATTATCTCCATAAAAACAACATTATGTTTCGCAAAAATAATTTTTTTATCAATTTGAAAAAGGACAAACAACTTGTTAAATAAATATATTTATATTTATAAGATTATTTTATTTGTTGATTTAATTTATTCAATTATTTATAATTTTGTATGTAAATTAAAAAAAATCAATTTTAACTTTAATTAATAAATGAGACCTCGATTTTCAAAACATGACTTCTCTTTTAGAACAAAAACTATTTTTAAATACGACTTTTATTTTAAAATGAAATAGTGATTACAATTTAATTTGAGATGGTAATAAATCTCAAACTATTATATATATATAATGGCATATAAATTGAAACTTAACATTAGAATCCTTACTTTTTTACTTAATATAAAAGTTGGGAAAGCTGAAAAGTTCAAATTTGTGCCATCACCACAAAAACTTTATATTTAAAATAAATTAAAAAATTCTTAAAAATATGCTAAAAAACACATGCCACTTTTAGAAATTTTTGTATTTTTTACATAAAAAAATAGTAGTTTTTTTAACTAAAATATTTCATCATTAATTTGATAATAATATTGTACATATTTAAAAAAAAAAGTTATATTTAAAATATGAAATAACTTTTTATGATTTAAACTATTTAATTTTATTTGAAATATATGTTAAGTTTGAAAATAAATAGGTTGAATTCATGTATGATACATCTAAAAAAATAATAAATATTTTATATTTTTATAGAGTATTACTAACAACTCTTTTCATATATTAAAAATATTATATTATTCAAATATATAAATTTTAATAATTTTTTACTTATTTTAAATATTTTTATTGACTTTGAGAAATTATTATAGGTTGGATTGAGTTTGAATCCAAAAATTCACTTCGTTATATAATTATTTATTTATTTATTTATGAGATAAACTTTTTGAGAGAATGACAATGCACTATACATATGAAACTATATTTTATTTTGATTTGAGTGAAAATTTAAAATTTCTAAATTCTTATATCTAGTGCATATTGGGAATGCTATTTGATATTTGATTTTTGATAAGTAGGAAATTGTGCATAATTTTAACTGATAAAATTGTATTTTTAACACAATTAATTATTGTGCACTCTCTATTTCATACTTATTTAATGTTTCAACAAGAATTACTTCCTTTTTGTTTTTGTGGATATTTGCAGCATTTTTTGGATAATTTAATACAATAAGCCACATAAGCACTTGGCCATCTTTAGCCCATCCAAATAATGAAGATTACAAAGAAGTTTATGGGCTGAGATAGCTTTGGACTTAATTAATTAATTAACCCCAAAACTTAATTAAAGCCCATAAAGGAAATTAGGGCAAAATGGCAAGAATAAAAGTGAGATTGAAGGCAAGCAACAGATTCATTCAAGGATTGAGGGTGTGAACAAAGAAAGAAAGAGAGAGAGACGCCAGGAGAAAGGGAGAGAGAGCAACATCAAGCATCCATGGTGTGAACGGAGCAAGGGAATAGATTCCCGAAAGAACTCACCTTTTGTGGATTTGGGTTTATTCCTCCCTTCTTATCTTTGTTTTGATGTTTTTCATTTGGATGATTTTAATTCTTAGACACGTGATGTATAACTAAATTTTATATTCCGATTTAGGGAATGTTTGAACCCTATTTCAATATTATGTGATTTATATTTTCGTGACACCATATTGATTTAATATGTGCGAATTTATTATGTTGATGGGTTGAACTGATTATAATATTTATATATATATATATATATTGTTAATTGTGACTTATCACCCCAATTGATAGTTTATATATTTAGGGCTATGTTTAAATTGCAATCCGTAATTGTTGTGATCTTGAACCGTCTGTAGCAACTAATAATTTATATTATTAGAATCAACATAATTCAGGATTAATTGAATCGAGCGTGTGAATTCAATAACCTGCCTACCATATTATCCTAATTGATAATGCATTTAACGAATTAAATCCAAAGAGCGTATTTTGAATTCTTCGATTAAATAGGTTAATTAGAGAGCTTATTCTAATTAATTACACTTAAGGGATAAAGCGAATCAACAGAGCTTGTTGTTGGTTTAGGGGTAGGAATTCCACAATTACATTAATAATGTGTCGCATAATCATATGATTTGGAATAGGGGGAAAACTGAACCATGAACTGGAATTGATTCATATTACTGTCTGTCTTTTGTTTATTTGCTTGATTTTTATTTATTAGAGTAGATTTTATTTTATTAGTTTAGTAGACAAAATTCATCAACATCCCCCCTTTTTATTTACATTCATCGACCCTTACTTCTCACTACTACAAAATAGTAGAGGAAAGCGAGGTAAAATAATATAATTAATTTTGACGTGCCCCGACAGCACGGTCAAAATTTGGCGCCGTTGCCGGAGAGCGGTGTGAATTTATTTGTGATATTTATTTATGTTGATTTTCGTGTGTTTTTATTTGTTGAAGATTTACGCTGCCAGCAGGTTTCACACTGGGTGACTCAGTGTGAAATGTAGCAGTTTATTTTTTTCAGCGAATCTTTCTGTTTTTTTTCTCTTTCTCTCTCGTGGAATCCACATTTCTTCATTTTATTTATTTTCTCTCATATTTTTCTGTAAATATTTGATTTAGTTGCTTCAAAAAAAAAAAAAGATATTGGCAGCAGGACTGACACTGGGTCACCCAGTGTCATGTCCAGCTGTGAAGTTTTTGTAATTTTTCTATTCTTTTTCGTATTTTTTTCTTTTTAATTTTTTTCCCTTAGATTTTATAGTCTAATAACATTCCTTTGGAGAATTTTGTGCAGGTCAGGCTAACATCCATTTTGAAATTATAATGGCAGTAACGCAAACTTTGAGGGAGCTCACAAATTCTACTATTGCTGAACAATCTTTTTGCATTACATTTCCCGATTTTAGTGCAAATACCACTTTTGAGTTTAATTATGATATTATACACTTATTTCTTTCTTTTTATGGCTATGCAGGTGAAGACCCATATAAGCACCTTTAGGAGTTTCATTTGGTTTGCTCAAGTATGAAAACTATAGGAGTGACTGATTAGCAAATTAAGTTGAGAGCATTTCCATTTTCCTTGAAGGACTTAGCGAAGGATTGACTATATTATTTGTCAGGATCTATCACCACATGGGCTGAGATGGAGAGTTTGTTTTTACAAAAATATTTTCCAGCTTTTTGAGTAGCCAATAGACAGAAGAAGATTTGTGGTATAATGCAAATTGATGGAGAGACACTTCATGCATATTGGGAGCGATTCCAGAAACTTATTGCAAGCTGCCCACAACACCAAATTAGTGAACAACTCCTAATCCAATACTTTTATGAGGGCCTGGCAATGATGGACAGGAACATGATTGATGCAGTCAGTGGTAGAGCACTTGTAAAATAAGACCCCTGCAGCAGCAAAATAGTTAATTTCAAACATGGCAGCTAACTCACAACAGTTTGGCAATCGTGACACATCATATAGAATGGTGAAAGAGGTAAATGATTCGTCACTTCAAAATCAATTAATTGAACTTACCTCTTTTGTTAGACAAACTGCTACAGGAAAATCATGTAAAAATCTGTGAGACTGCCGATCATACGACCGAGGACTGTAGGATCCTTAATGAGGAAAAAAATGCACATGACAATGTCGTTGGCACTGGGAATTTCCAAGGGAGAAGAAACGACCCCAATTTGAATACTTACAACCCAGGGTGGAGAGATCATCCCAATTTTCGGTGGGAAAATTCATATAATGGACCACAACCTGAACAAACTCGTCGACCACCACAACAGAGAGGCCCATACTTTCAAAAACAGCAAATGGAAGAGAGCTTTATTGCAACCTTGGAGGAAATGATGAAAACTCTAACCTCCAGCACGATGCAATTTCAACAAAAGATGGGACAATTCCAGCAAGCAACTCAATTTAGTATCAAAAATCTTGAAACGCAAGTGAGCCAGTTAGCCATCACCGTAAGTCGCCTGGAGAATCAAAATAGCGGAAAATTGCCTTCTCAACCCGAGATAAATCCAAGAAATATAAATGTTGTTACCCTAAGGAGTGGAAAGCAACTTGGAGAGCTTAACAAGCCCGGGTTTGCAGTGAAAGACGCAAAGGAAAAGAAGGTTGACGCTGAAGACACTGACACTGGGTCAACCAATGTGGAACCTGTCGTACAACTGGACACTAGGTTGCCCAGTGTGGAACTGCCCACCCACGGGAATAAGGTAAATCGACCTATTTCTTCTCCTATTAAGACTAACCCATTGCCTTTTCTATCTAATATTCACAGGGTTATAAATGAGGATAAAGAGAATGAGATTAAAGAAGTGTTCAAAATAGATGGAATGTGTATATACTTACATTATGAGATCAAATGTGTGCCACTATATTTTCAGAAAAAAATCTCATATGGAGTTTCTTTCATCAAATTTTCAAAGTCTAAAATGGTGAAAAAGATAGAGATGAATGGATGGACCTTGAATGTAGCAACAGATGTGCCATCTTTGATACCAATTCCAAAACCTCCTTGGAGTGTTCATTGAAAAGAGAAGTCTTGAGTCGATCCAACGACGTTAAACAACGGCGCTACATGGGAGGCAACCCATATATATATATATATATATATATTCTCTTTTAGGTAACTGGAGTAAGAGATAGTCACCCTCTCAAGCCGAATGACTTCACGTAGACCCTCCTCATCGTCCCGATGAACGGTGACTCATTTCCCTCACTTTATGCTTCTTATTATTGTTTATCTTTCATGGTTTTGTAGCATGTTATTGATGTTGGTGTGGGAAGGAAATGAATGCATGCATGTGGTAAATAGGGGACGCTTGCAATGATGAAAATTATGATAACTTGATATTTACTTCCTAAGTTCAAATTGACTCATCTGGCAAGTGTGATTGACTGATATAGTTTTATTAAGTTGTCTCTTTAAGCCTACGGTTGAATCGCCTTTTGCATGTTTGATTTGATACACAACCCGATTATTGAAGTGAGTTTTGAGCCTGTGAGCATGACTTATATACATGATGCTCTTTTTCTTCATGTGGGATTATCACACTTAATTGTTCATTCTAGAACTTGCTCGGTTATGCTTTTTGAAATTATTGTCTTGAGTTATTACATGTTAGATGATAAGGGCGTTTAGGACACTCTATTTGAAACTTTTGCATGAACCTCCCCAATAATTGATCTTTTAGGATACCCAGTTGAGCCTTGGATACTTTCTCTTGCTACACCATCCCTAACCATATCTTGTCATGCACCTCACCTTTATAATTGTTTTGAATATTTGTGGACTGCACTCCTTACAAATTAAGTGAGGATACAGGTAACATGTATACCATCTGTCTCGGGGGGGCCTACTTACTGGTTGTTGATGATTGCCAGGAATCTACTATTGTTGTGTACATTCCATTTTACTATGCTCTGTTGCTGCCCGGAAAAAAAAAAAAAAAAAAGAGTGTGGCTGCTGGGATACGAGCTCAGGTATTGCACTCGGTACTTCTGCCAACACGAAAAAAAATAAAAAAATTGTGGGGGCAGAATAGTACATAATACCAGTCTCGGTATTACTGCAAACACGACAAAAAAAAAAAGAATTCGCGGGGACAGAATAGTGCATAATATCAGTCTCGATACTGCAGCCAACAAAAAAAAATGCAGCAATACCATAGTTCAATCATGGATACACGACAAGGTTGAGTTGGGAAAATGTATACTAGCACCATTAAGTGGATATTCGTTAGAGTGTTTTAAAATCCATAAATATTCATAACAAGTTTAGCCTAACTTTCCTCAAAATTTCACCTCTTTGACTTTACCTTGAACTACAAGTCTACAACCACATTATACCCCGAGAAGACCCTTTGATTTCATGGAAACTCAATTGACAAGTAGTAAAAATTAGATATCCGAGCAAGATTATGGTAAATGATATACTTTGTGTTGATATGAGTGACTTGAAATATATCATCATGTTATACACTTGAGTGAAATGAGTTATCTGTTGTGAGGGTATTAAATCATTGCATGTGTGAGATTAACTTAATTATTAGGTGATGATGAGACACTTTAGGATCAACATATGTTATGAAACACTTACCGGTTGAGTTAAATTTGTCTTGTGAAAGTACATGAGTAGAGATATCTTGAGACTGAGCATAGCTCTCCCCGTTCAACTATATGCCTGCTTTTGTTCTATGTTTGCTTGAGGACAAGCAAATGATTGAGTTTGGGGATATTTGATAAGTAGGAAATTGTGCATAATTTTAATTGATAAAATTGTAATTTTAATATAATTAATTTTTGTGCACTCTATTTCATGCTTATTTAATGTTTCAACAAGAATTACTTCCTTTTTGTTTTTGTGGATATTTGCAGCATTTTTTGGATAATTTTATACAATAAGCCACATAAGCACTTGGCCATCTTTAGCCCATCCAATGAATGAAGATTACAAAGAAGTTTATGGGCTGAGATAGTTTTGGACTTAATTAATTAATTAACCCCAAAACTTAATTAAAGCCCATAAAGGAAATTAGGGCAAAATGGCAAGGATAAAAGGGAGATTGAAGGCAAGCAACAGATTCATTTAAGGATTGAGGGTGTGAACAAAGAAAGAAAGAGAGAGACGCCAGGAGAAAGGGAGAGAGAGCAACATCAATCCTCCATGGTGTGAACGGAGCAAGGGAATAGATTCACGGAAAAACTCACCTTTTGTGGATTTGGGTTTATTCCTCCCTTCTTATCTTTGTTTTGATGACTTTCATTTGGATGATTTTAATTCTTAGACACGTAATGTGTAACTAAATTTTATATTCTGGTTTAGGAAATGTTTGAACTCTATTTCAATATTATGTGATTTGTATTTTTGTGACACCATATTGATTTAATATGTGCGAATTTATTATGTTGATGGGTTGAATTGATTTATAATATATATATGTATGTATATATTGTTAATTGTGACTGATCACCCCAATTGATAGTTTATATATTTAGCGCTAGGTTTAAATTGCAATCCGTAATTGTTGTGATCTTGAACCCGTCTGTAGCAACTAATAATTTATATTATTAGAATCAACATAATTCAGGATTAATTGAATCGAGCGTGTGAATTCAATAACCTGCCTACCATATTATCCTAATTGATAATGCATTTAACGAATTAAATCCAAAGAGCGTATTTTGGACTGTTCGATTAAATAGGTTAATTAGAGAGCTTATTCTAATTAATTATAGTTAAGGGATAAAGCGAATCAACAGAGCTTGTTGTTGGTTTAGGGGTAGGAATTCCACAATTAAATTAATAATGTGTCGTATAATCATATGATTTGGAATAGGGGAAAAACTGAACCATAAACCGGAATTGATTCCTATTACTGTCTGCCTTCTGTTTATTTGCTTGATTTTTATTTATTAGAGTAGATTTTATTTTATTAGTTTAGTAGACAAAATTCATCAACATTCCTCCTTTTTATTTGCATTCGTAAATTAGCATAAAAAAATATACAAATAATTCAACCGTTCTCTGTGAGATCGACTCTTACTTCTCACTACTACAAAATAGTAGAGGAAAGCGAGGTAAAATAATATAATTAATTTTGACGTGCCTCGACAGCACGGTCAATTTTATAAGCAGAAAAAAATAATAAAGAAAAATAAATACACACAAAATATATTTTGAAAATTGGGGTTTTTTTCTGTATCAAGTAAAAAAATTATGTACAAATATGTGTAAGTCACACGCAAAATTTATTAGTTTTTTCTTTGAATTATAATCTCTTACTTTGTTATATAATTATATGTTTTAATTATTTTCATATCACTTATATATTTTATAATCTTATATAACAATCATGTAATTTTATAATATATTATCAATATAATAAAATATAGTTTTCACACATGGTACGGACGAACATTTAGTTTTTTAATATAATAAATAGTTATAACAAATTTAACTTAAGAGCTTGGCTTAATTTGACTGGTTCAAAAAGATCATTAATTTGAGAAGAAAGGTTTACTTTTAATAGTGTACTTAATTAAAAATCAAGAAAAATATGAGAAATGTTATTATCCATTTGTTATATAATAATCAATTGAAAAATACCATTTTTTAATAAAATAAAATACAAATTTGTGTAATAGAAAAGAATCCTTAAATGTTAATTGTTATATTTCTATAAAATTAATATAAACATTTTTTCTTATCTACAATAGGGATGTGATTTGGGCAGCACAGGTGGGCATTTGATCTTCGCCATTTGTTATCTATGCTATTTAATTATTTTGGACCTTTTTTTAAAAAAAATTTAAAGAGTATTACATTCGATCTAATGTGTGTTATTTTTTCTCGAAAAAATATTATATTTTACTTAAAATATGTGCACAAGTACAGCGGCGCATGGGATCCACGTATTTTTCATGAATTTTGATCGAATTGATTAGAATCAGCATGTTTCACTGTTATTAGACTAAAATGTAACTTATTGCACGAAAAAGCTGGCGCACATAGTGCATATAAATGTTTGTCAATTAAATAAATAACCATTTGTCCGAAGTTTAATTACTTACAAAGTAAAAGGAATACAACGAGTTTTGGTTTTAGTTAATAGTGATTTGAAAGATATATAAAAATTCTTGTTTTTTAGTTATTTATATTTCTAAAATAAATTAGGTTTAATCTTAAGATGTATTTCACCCTCAGTAGTACCTCATTTTAATAGAATCCATCTATCTCGTTATTATATAAAAAAACAAAACCTTGAGATTCTTCTCTTCGCTCTTGATATGTTTTTCTACAATTTATTGACATTTGTCTTTTTTTTTTCTCTTTTATTTGTTTTATTAAAATTTGAAAATTAAAACAATTTTTTTCACAATTTTCAAATTAATATTTTTTCACAATTTTTAATTTAACAATAATATTTCATGTGTTAAAATAATATATCACTTTTAATATATAATATAGTCTTTTTATGGATTGAATTATGTATTATTATTTTAACATATGTGTTGGATTTGAATTATTTTTAAAAATTAATTTTATTTATTATTAATTTATATAATATTAATAATTAATTGTTTCACCTTAATAGTTTAGTGAGTTGAAGTATTTTTATTGAGTTCAAGGACATTCTAAAATTTGCTTTGAAATGACATATAATTTATTATTCAATAAAGATAACTTTTTAAAAAAATTATAACATAAAGAAACTATAAATCTATTAAAATTTATATAAGTATAAATGCAAACTTATTTATATTTTATAATAATAAAATTTTATCATATATCATTAATAAATTAAAATTAATGCTCGAAAGTATATATAGTTTTATGTAAATAGAAATTAACTTTTCCATTAAGTGCTACATTTGTATACTAGAAATTAAGAAAAAAGAATAAATTGTTTCATTTTCCAAGAACATCGAACATTCACACCTTCATACCCGCTCAGTTTCATAGAAATTCTCGTTTATATTTTGTATTTTATTTTATATTTTAATTTTACTAATACAAATTATATCCATTAAACACAAATTTTGAAATATAATACTCGTTCTTTGATAAACATAAAAAATCATTTTATAATTAAATTCACGCCAATATATATATATATATATATATATATATATATTAAAATCAAACCTTTGTGAATATTATGTTGAGGATAAGGTAGATTTGAAACCGTGGTTTGAGTTACAAAACCATTTTTATTACACCTAATGCATAATTTTCTTAAAAATTGATTTATTATCAATTAAATTATTGATAGATAAATTAATAAAAATGGTCTATTGGAGCTATATGTAACATAAACCGTGGACATATATGGTTATACGTTACATCTCAATATAGTTAGATGTTGAGTTTTAATCCAATGTCATTATCGCAATTATTAACATCAACAACTTCTATATTCGAAAATTTTGTATGATCCCACACATAAAGTACATTAAATACGAAAGAAAAAGAATAAAAAAACAATAAAAACTAGTTATATTTAACAACTAATGAGATTTAATAGTAGAATAATTAGTAATCTATAACTATATAAGAGCTCAAACAGTTAGGTTATTTTACAAAAATGTTATTTTTCTGTTAAAATTATTTTTTTATTTTAATTCTTGTCAAAAAATTAAAAAAAAAAAAAAAACCCTCAAGTGTGCAGTGCACACTGCTATTTTTCTCCTAACTCAATTTTTATGAAAATTATATCAAATTAATTATTTTTTTCAAGATCTTTAATTTTATATCTAGTCAATATTTTTAAATAGAAAGTATTGTTTAGATTAATTTCACTTTATTTTGATATTTAATATATTTTAATATAAAATAAAACTATAAGATATTTTATGCAAAATAAGATTATATTAAATAATATATTTTATATATAATGAATTTTATTTTAAAAACTTATATTATTATCTTGTAAAATTATTTATTTATTACATAAAAGTGATAAAATCTCACACGATATAAAATATAAAATATACAGTTTAATAATTATATTATTATTAATTATAATTTATTATTATATTATTAAAAATATTATAATTTTTGCACGGAAAAAAAATACGACCATAAAAATGGTAGCTTGTTAAACTTGCCAATGAATTTGACTTTATGGAATATTTTAATATGAAATAAGTTAGCTATATATAAAAATATATTATATAGATATTAGATGTGACATATGTGCATATAATATAAGGATTGCCAGTTTTTTCATAAAAAGACAATTTGCATAAAAGTGTGTACATTTTGACATTTTTGGGGAGTACACATTAATTATGACATTCAGTTCACCACTTTTCAAAATAATAATGACTTGACCTATAATTGTTTATACTATTAGTATAAAGCACAAGTCCATCTCTAGGACCAAGTTTTTAAATATGGACTTTTCAAAACTGCTAGTAAATGCAGTAATTTATTTAATTAATTATATTTGGACCACTCAAAATTTATTAATTTAACTAAATTTTAATTTTTTTAGATTATTAATTTATTAATTGTTAGGGTGAATATATATAGATATATATCTTTATTGTATCAACTAAATGTAATAGTTATTTAATAAGGATATCATGATAAAGAGAAGTGATTATGCAATCCCTTGATTCACAAAATCTTAAAAAAAAATAATAATAATTTTATTTTATATGTTAATAATTGGTGTAATTTTATTTTAATTAAAACTCTTTTGTGCCCAAAATTTGAAAAATAAAGTTAATTTTTCATAGTTAATTGTGAAAAGCTCTTTCTTTCACAATCAATTGTAAAAGTTCTTTCTTTCACCGTCAATCATAAAAGCTCAATTAATCAATCGTGTAATCATATTTCCTCTTAACATATATATATATAGTTTTTTTTCTAATAGTGTATCTATATCTAATTAACGACCATAAATGTTTATAAAATGAAGTTTTAAATTCGAAAAGTTAATTTGAAATGTAGCGTCAAACAAACTTATTCAATCAAATTATCCGCATATCTCAATGCTTATTACGTATTAATGATTTAATGCTTTATTAATGCAACTAACATACTAAAATGTAGTAGTAATTAATTGCACTAAACATATATATATTTCTTAATTACTTACATTAGACCATCTCTAGCAGTGTTCATTATTCTAGTGCAAATTATGCATCACTTTAGCGTAAAATTTACGTACTCTCTCCAACAGTTTGCACTACTTTCTCCACTAAAAAATAATATTACACAATAATCTTTATTTTCTTTATTTTTAGTACTAAATATTTGTTAAAAACATTATATATGTAATTTTATTTAACATTAGATTTTGAGATAATATTTATTTTACTTATATTCTTAAACTATCTTATTCAAAAAATATATATGTAAAATTGAATGTCGGGTAATGTTATGCATTTCTATTTAAATTTATATATAATATTTAAAATCTAATATACTTATTTAAATTATATTTATATTATTATTTAAATTACACATCATATAATTTTAAAAAATTGATTTAATTTCAGTCTGGATAATTGAGTTTTAAATATTAAAAAATGTATATATAATTATATAAAAAAGAAAAGAAAAAAAAAGTAGCGCAATACAAAATCTGCACTAAAAGTAGTGCAAAGATTTCAAAAACTTCAAACTGGTGCAGAGAATGGAGCACTGCTGGAGAGTGAAAACTAACACCAAATGCCAAAATAACTTTTTGTTGGAGAAGCTCTTATAATCCCTTCTTCAACTAGGTTGTTTAACATCCCATATTTTATATTATAAAAAATATTGAATGCGTTATCAATACATAAATTACGTCTACAAGAATGTTATTTATCTGTTCAAAATTAGTTATTTTTTTTTCTTAATCTAATTTTTAAAGGCTCATAATTTTGTCATCTCAACTTTGTTTTTTGTAAAAAATATATCAAATTAATTATTTTTTCATGATCTACAATTTGATATTCATGTTGCATTTATAATAATTTTAAATGTTAAATACTATTTCATACATTAATTGTGATATATTTTAATATTTAATGTATTTTTATACTGTTGGATATTTTTATTTTAAATAATTTTATCAAAATATATTTTATATAATTATGTAATTTATTAAAAATTATATAAATATTTTTATAATAACTTATTATATTAGTATATTATAAATGGTAAATTGCACGGGGGGTTGTTTTAAAAGAAAGAAGAAAGAAAGATTTGATGTGCATTTACTAGTTTGTGTTAAAACATTGGGAAGGACCATGCATGCATCTCCATCTCACAACTGTACGTAACATTTCCCATTAATAAAGTGGGAATTCTTAGGTGGGAAATAATGACCATCTCTCAATTAATTCTTTTCCAATTTAGGCACAACCAAACCTAATTGCTACTCTTTGAGCCCCCCTTCCCCTCATCCCTAACTCTGTCTACCCGACTCGATAGGCCAGCAGTAGTATAGAACCACTCTTTATTATGGGGTTTGATCCTCTTTCTTGTTCTACACAATATTATTTGTGTTATTATACTTGTTATAATCAATACATAAATATGCATTCTTTTTTTAATTTTGGTTTGTGTTTCTCTGTATTTTATAATATATGTTGTCACAATGTTACGATTGAGACGAGCCATCTGAAATAATATCCAAAATTACAATACGGTGTGAAATAAGCACACAAATGGTATGTTATATTAATATTTTTAATTTTTACGTTGAAATGTGTATTTTTCTAGGAAAATATTTATTTCTATGTTTTCTATTTGTGCTTGAATTAATAATAATTTCTTTACAATTTTATTATATTTTAATTTTCTTATGGATAAAAAAAGGGCGTACCTCCATTACAATTTTACTAGTATTTCTCATGTGTTGTATGATTAATAATATAATAATATAAATTTTTAAAATAAAATACTTAAATATATAGAATATTTTATTTGATAACACATTTTTTTAATTGTAGATAAAAATATTTTAAATTTTAAAATATACCATAATTAAGTATGAAAAATATTTTATATTTAAAAATTAATATTTATTTTTATTTATGCAATATGAATAATAAATTGAAAATTATGAAAATATAATCAATTTGATATATTTTTCATAAAAAACAGAGATACCATTTTTTAAATGGGAGTGAAAAATAAAAAAGATTAAAAAAATCTCATTTAATGTAGACTTTCTGAAATTAGTAAATAATTTTGTCAGAAAAATCTAGACTTACTATTTTTATTGTGGTATATATATATATATATATATATATATATATAGAGAGAGAGAGAGAGAGAGAGAGAGAGAGAGAGAGAGAGAGAGAGAGAGATTATGTTTAAATTATTGGGCAGCCGTTTTTATGGGCCTAGAAGTTTCTACATGGGCCGGAGGGTTGTTCTTGATATGGGCGTAAAGAAGAAATAGTGATAATATTTTTAGCCCATGACCCTATTGACTTATCGTTTGTTTGCAATTTTTGGCGTGCTATTAATTTCTTTTTAAATTGTTCCTGCCACTTTTATTTATGGATACTTTAATTTTGTATTTAATGTGATTTAAATAAAATTATTTACTCTTTTTTTTTTCTTTTGATAATTTTATTTGTCAAAAAAAAAAAAAAAAAAAAAAACTCAATAGCTGAGAATTACATTAGACATGGGCACGGTTCGGCGGTTCCGGTTTCGGTTCCGGAACCGGGGAGGGTGAAATCGGAACCGAACCGCCATATACATGGTTCCGATTTCGGTTCCGGAACCGCCGGTTCCACCGGTTCCGGTTCCGGTTCCCGGTTCCGCCGGTTCTTTTTTTTTTTTCTTTTAAAGATTTGTTGGGAACCGCCGTTTTCCGGTTCCCAACAGCCACATGATCTAGGCCGTTGATCTATATTTTTGAAAGCTCAGAACCGGGAACCGGAACCGGTGGTTCCAAACCGGCGGTTCGAACCGCCGGTTCCGGTTCCAAAAAAAAGGAGAACCGGAACCGGAACTGGTCAATGGTTCGAACCGGACCGTTGACCGCCGGTTCGAACCGGCGGTTCCGATTTGGAACCAGAACCGTGCCCGCGTCTAAATTACATCCTTAAGCAACTGACTAATTGCCCGAACTGATAATAACTAACACCTAAGATGGGAATTCTGTAACACTCTCACAATTATGTGAAATTTCAATACATACATTTTTCTATTTTCATGCATAATATTAAAGTTCTATTTATTTTGAGCTAACATCAATTTGAAAATTTGGTCCCAAATATATAAGGCCCAATTTAATTATTTATTTGATCAAGTTTGGAAATTTGGTCCATATGATAAGGCCCAGTTTAATAATTTATTTGATAAAGGTCCTGGAGAAGAGCCCACTCTGCGTCACTTGTTTACCTTATTGATGTTTTAGTTAATGCTTTTAAAACTTTTCAAACAATTTTAATATAATTACATAATTCAAAAGACCCTAAATATCAAAAAGTTTTTCAAGATTTTTTTTTGAAGAACTCCCTTATTGTATGACCATCAACATCCATCACACGATCCTCACTTGCTCCATCGATTTAAAAAAAAAAAAAAAAACTAATTTTAGAGGGGTGAATTGCATATAACTTAGTATAGTTTAATTGTCAAAATTAAATGCAATGAAAATAAGAAGAATATAAAGCATGGCAAGATACTAAAGATGCATGCTGGAAACGAGATGTGTGAGACGGATGACTTTGGGGAGGATTTAGAGGTGATATTGGAGAAATATCATTACAAGCAATCGAAATAGGATCGAGAGAAAGATTTGACTAGGAAATGAAGGCAGTTCATATGGAGAGTGTTGTTGACAACATGTTAGAAACTATGTGATGGGGACTAAGTTCGGGAACTACTTGGATCAACCCATTGTTATTGATTAGTTTTGTTGTGTGGTCGAAATATTGTATTAGACTAATATTATAATAATAAAAAAAATTATGCCAGAACAAATCGCTCCATCCCGTCCTGCCACCCGCAGTGTGTCGGCCTCACCCTAGCTTATTCCCCACCCTAGCTCATTTAAAAATGGAGTGGATTTAGGTTTTCAAATACCCGTCCCAACTTGCTATATAGTTATCTCTACTAATAAGAATGAAAGATATATATGAAAGGATTGATATGGAAAGATCTAGGTTAAAGCTTGTTGATAGCTCCAACCGGAGAAGGTGGCAAGATCACAGAGTAGGAAAATCATGGAAATTAAAACAAAAAGATGAAAAAGTGATGGGCAATCTGGGCCGAAACCACAAGTAAACTTTCCTACATATTCTAAATGGTGGGAAGAAAGATAGAGGCAATTCTTGAATTAGTTAGGCCAATATTTTTGATGTTATAACATGGGACATGTAGTATATAATTTTCTCAGAAATTAAATTAAATAGGAGAGGAGAGCTCCTAATTGAGGACATGGTGGAAGAGTGAGAGTTCGGAATCACTAAGAAAATGTTTTAGTATTATGTAAAATTAATTTGAGGTTGGATTATCATCAACTGAAAATAAAAATGAAGACATTCATATCACTACGAATTTGTAGTTATAAATTAAAGTTTGAGCAACACACCAACACTTCAGTGATCATATTGTCCTATTATTTCTTTAATCAATTTGTCATTATTTTTATTGACGACATTCTAGTATGCTCTAAAGATATATAACAACATAAGCAACACTTATATGATTTTGAAGACACTTCACAAAGAAAATTATTATACAAAATTTAACAAATGTGAGTTTTAAATCGACAAAAAGTGTTTTGAAGACTCTTCTTCACTAAATGAATAAAATTATCACTATTACAAGAAAAAAAATGTTACTAAGAATATTATCATAAAACAAGAACCTAAAATCACATAATTTTAAATATATATATATATGTATATATATGAAGTGTGGCCTTTTGCAACAATTATACTCCATAAATAGATCACACTAACTATAAACAAATAAAATTATTATTTTTGAAGCGATAATCTCTATCCACTACTTACATATAGTGGGAATTATCTCTCCCACTTATTACAAATATGTGTTACTATATGTTTCAATAATATAAAAAATTTATTTCTATTTTATTTAAAAATTAAATATAATTTTAAGATAAAATATATTATAACATGAGTTGAGCTTTGCATGCATTCCCCACCCACATTTAATTAAATAGTTCAAATTCAAAAGTTCAAAGGGAAAATGCCCCCTCCATTGGGCACCGTCAGATGACACCAGTAAGGAATCTACGCTCCAAAATCAAAGTCCACCGCAAGTACAGATTTCAAAAATAAAGAAATATGGTCGGAACGGGTGATGATGATTCGCTTTGAAGGTTTGACTGGAGGAAAAATAATTTGAAAGAGCAGAGGTATTTTCTTTCTTTTTTTGGGATTTTTTTCTTCTTATTTTCTCCTTTTTTGCCGTCATTTCTCTAATGTTTTTGCTCTCTCTGTCTCTCTTTTTCTTTCAGTTTTGAACGCAGGGAAGAAGGAGAGAGAAATTGAGAGAGGAAAAGGCTTCTCCTTTTGCCCATCTTCTGTCTTTTTTGTTCTTCATCAATTCTTCTCATTGTTTCGTGGAGTGATTTGATTTCCAATTTCTTTTTTTTTTTCATTTGTGGGTTGTGTTTTGGTTTGTTTGTGAGGGAATTTTCTTTTTATATCCCTTGTGGGATTTGGATTCGGATTGTATTGGTGAAGGAAACAACAGGATGAATATGATGCGGCGGCTGAAGAGCATTGCTTCTGGCCGCACCTCCGTTTCAGATCCTGTAATTTCTCCAACTTTTAATTTTTTGTGTATATATGAATTTGCATTCATCTTCTTCATCAAAATTTAGTTTTTATGTCTGAGAATGATGAGCAGAAAAAAAATGATCAGTTATTATTATTATTTTTTAATCTTACAAAATGATTGTTTATTGATTATTCTTTGGTGGGTATATCCCTTGAAACCGTAAGAAAATGTAGAGCTTATTTGCAATCCTGTGGAAATTATCACACAATAACACGCACACACACATACACACATCTGGTTTATTTGAAATTTTGATGGTTTGCCATTATCTTCATTTTATTGTTATTTGATTTCTAAAATTATCTTTATGTTTAATGTTGATATGTGGGAACGTGTGGACTTGTTCGAAAGCTGAATTCTGATAAGGACACTAGAACTTCGAACATGTGGTGGAATTTGTTGTTGTCTTGTAATAAGTGGCTGTGAATATTATCAAGTTGGACTCTTTTTGTCTCTTCCATTTTATTTGGGTAGGGATGGAGGAACTCAGGTTGTTTTTATTGGACACGTATTCTCGGGATTTGATAAGACTAGCTCGTCTTAAAACATGTGAACATCTTTCAAAATAAAATGATAGCAAAATCTGATAGAGAATGATATGCTAGATATTCTAAAGTTTGATCAATTTGGTTCAGGGTGGGGATATTAGCCTTAAAAGGGTGAAGGTAGAGCAAGAATTTGATCAGACACTTCCCCATGAAGTAGAGACTGGAGAAAAATGTCTGAAAGCTTCACAGAATCATAAGCATCATAACTCATCAGAAATTGTTGCAACTGCGTCTAATGGTCATGGTAAACCTGAGAAGTCTGGCTATGAGAAGCTTCCTAAAGAAATGCATGGAATGAAAATTAGAGATGATAAAATTGGTGATCACGAAGAGAATGGAAAGGTCTGGTTCTGATTTAGTTACCGTTGTAATGTTGGTGTACGTTACTATGAGATTTTATAATGCTAAGAGGAGTCTCTAGATGGATAATTTATTATCTTGAATTTCTATTGCAATTTGTAGGATATGGAATCAACTGTGGTCAGTGGCAATGGAACAGAAACTGGTCAGATAATTGTGACTTCAATTGGTGGCCGAAATGGACAACCAAAAGAGGTTGATTGATTTTGCTTGCTGTTGTTTTACAGCTTTTAGGGTTATTTTAAGGTAATATATATGTATAATGTAGTTCGCTTATAAGTTTCCTTCTATCTTTTCCTCAGACAATATCTTACATGGCCGAGCGAGTTGTTGGCACTGGTTCATTTGGAGTTGTATATCAGGTATTGTTAAAAAGAGCATAGACCTTAGTCCTGCTTTGTGAGTGTTTTCTTTTTCTTTGCTCTTTTCTTTTTGGAGGGGTGGGGGATTGAGGTTCATTGGTATGAGGGCAACAAGAGTGAGTGGATTTATTTCCATATTCTAATTTTTCTATGTTGTAGGCCAAATGCCTTGAAACGGGTGAATCTGTTGCAATAAAGAAAGTGCTTCAGGACAGGAGATACAAGAACAGAGAACTGCAGATAATGCGGTTGCTTAACCATCCTAATGTTGTTCAGCTGAAGCATTCTTTCTGTTCTACCACAGAAAAGAATGAGGTGTACCTTAATCTTGTCCTGGAATATGTATCAGAAACTGTCTACCGAGCTTCAAGGCACTACAGCAGAGTGAATCAATACATGCCTATTTCTTATGTGCAGCTGTATACATATCAGGTATGTAGCAATTACAGCACACTTTTTTCTGATATGTATTTTTTGGGTGGTGGTGGTAGTGTTTTAGTAATCTTAGTGGCTTGTTGTTGGGTGCTTTCATGTTTTAAGCTTTGAATTACTTCATTGAAAAAGCGAAACATTAAATCATTGCTTTGTTTCCATCTAAAACTGCAGATATGCCGAGCGCTAAATTACATGCATAGAGTTCTTGATGTATGTCACCGTGACATCAAACCACAGAATCTACTGGTATGAATGTACGATCATACGTAGTTCTGCTCTTTTCAGTTCAATCCAAGTGTATATTTTATAGCACACACTGTGTGTGTGGTTCGTCTCTATTTCTGTTTATGCATTCTTTGGCCTATATTTCAGATTTATGCAAATCTCTAGGTTTCAAGGTTAACAAGCATCTGCAATTCATTTTGTTCTTCCAATTGTTGCAGGTTAATCCACACACACATCAGCTTAAGATTTGTGATTTGGGGAGTGCAAAGATGTTGGTATGTTGTATTGCCACCTAGTTTGAATTGAGTCCCACCATAAAGCTGTTATTGAGCTTCTACTTTTCTGCTCTAGGTACCCGGGGAACCAAATATTTCGTACATCTGCTCACGGTATTATAGAGCTCCAGAACTGATCTTTGGTGCTACAGAATACACAACTGCAATCGATATGTGGTCTGCTGGTTGTGTTATGGCCGAGCTACTCTTGGGGCAGGTAAGCATTTATGCTTGCTACTCTCTTATTAAAAAATAAGCATGTGGGCTTTTGACCCACAAACTCATTAAGCTTTTCCATCCAGCATAAAGACAGTGCACTTTTTTGATGAGATTTGTCATCCTGTTTCTCATCTTAAATATTTCAATATTGCATCGCATGCATGGTCAAGTAATGATACGAAGCTTCGAAAAGTTCATCTATGTACTGGTCCATACTTGATTACCTTCTCATTATATCATATGATTAATCATCAATTGTGTTATGGAAATATGTTGGATGTAAAAGTTTTGATTTTCATTTATTTCTCGCATTTCTTACTTCCACTTTTCGTTTAAAATCGAGTCCTGACATTATCGGAACATGTGCAGCCTCTCTTTCCCGGGGAGAGCAGTGTCGATCAGCTAGTTGAAATAATTAAGGTACTGTACGGTTTCTTTTCTTCATATCTAGCATTCCCTTCTCTTTTGTCTCTTCCATATGCATCCCTAACCTAACTAGTTCTTTCTTCTTTTTTTTTTTTGATGTTAGGTCTTGGGAACTCCAACCCGGGAGGAAATCAAGTGCATGAATCCAAATTACAACGAATTTAAATTTCCTCAAATTAAAGCCCATCCATGGCACAAGGTTTGTTCAGCATTCGTGTACGAAATTTCTCATTTTTCTGCATAGGTTTTTCCCTTCACCTTCCAATTTTTCTTTCTACTGTCCAAATAATGTACACAAAAGTGTATATGATGAAAAGAAAACCAAGTACAAAACCAAGCAGAAGAAATAAAAAAGACATGAGCAAACAATCTTGATGAAGTTATTTTTCCAGGTATTTCATCGGAGGTTGCCAGCTGAGGCTGTAGATTTAGTTTCAAGGCTGCTCCAATATTCGCCGACTTTACGTTGCACAGCTGTAAGTTATTCTTCTCTGAGACAATTTTTTTCACTAAATGAATGAGCTCCAATTCACTTTTACACCTATCGTTTTTTTGTTTCCATCAAGTCAATCAACTGCACATTCTTAGTATCAGTTGGAAGCTAACTGTCTTTTAAATTTTTAGTTGGAGGCTTGTGCTCACCCATTTTTCGACGACTTGAGAGAACCCAATGCATGCTTACCTAACGGCCGTCCGCTGCCGCCTTTGTTCAACTTCTCACGTGAAGGTGAGTGTATACTATATAGATCTTTCTTTCAAGGTCATTATACATAAAAGTTCTTTTGTATCCTCCACTTAAATTCTTTTTTTAGGAGATTTTTACCCTTCTTGCCCGCATCACATATATCAGGCTGTACCAATTAAACCTGATCGTTCCTTCGAACTCATAAAAAAAACTAGGCTATCGAACCCCAGGTGGACCACCTAACCAGAAGGGTCCAGTTGGCAATAAAATTCTTTCTCTTGGCTAAAATAGTGAAACTTCAGCTGCGTATCTTATCTATTACAATGTTCGTTTCCACTCTCAACCATGCATGTTCATTGTGCCAGAACTTGCTGGTGCACCTCGTGAGCTGCTACAACGCCTCATCCCGCAACATGCCAAGAAGTGAACTTTACCAGACCAGTTTCTGTATATGAGCTTTTGGAATACGTAGGTGCCCGTCTGAAGCACGCCCGGCTCCCTTGCAATTGAACAGTGAATCAACTATGAAGAAATTCTAGATTTCTGCTATTAAGTTGATTACACGTCCGTTTCGTTGAAGCAAATGGAGAAAAACTTAAAAAAGTTGGGAAATTTTGTGAGTTGCCGGTATGTCTACGCAGATATGAGAGATTTGTTGAGGAGGTTTAGTTTGCAGGTGTACATGTAGTTGATGATGGAGGCTTACAATTCAAACTCAGTATTAGTTTATTTGTTTTCTACTTACTTATTTCTGTAAAAATTACTTTCATAATAGAATAATGTGATACTTTGCTTCTTCTATTTTTATTGAATCTTAATTTTTTATTTTTTACCTTTTTGGAGTATATAATACATAATATCATATGTACTGATAAAATAAAATATAAATTAAAATTATTAAAAAAAAACTAAACCTTGATAGTGTAAAAACAGGAAAATATAAATTTCTTTTTTAATTTTCTTTTCTTGAATATTTAACTTATTTGAATCGAGATTGATCTTTTTAAGTCGATGCAATATTAACGTATTTCACACTTAATAAACTTTAAAGCTCGGATCAACTAAAGCTGATCTATAAAAAAAAAGAAATTGAAAATGAAATTAGTAGAATCTAATTTAATATTGGACATAATTAAAATATGTTGAAGTTTACGGTTTGTTTCATATGGGCCCACCAATAAACAAATAATCTTTATATCTGAGAAAGTGTGTGAATCATCTATGTAATGAAAGTTTAATATAGTTATGATGATCATTATTAATTAAAATAAGTAATTCTGTTCAATCATTATTATATTTAAATAATTAATTGTTCATAATTCCATCCACATACTGTCCTACTTTAGAAACATGAACAGTACAACTTTCATTCAGGAAGAAACACGTAATTTATCTTTATCTCTGACCGTCCGATCAACCTTCTCCCCTTCAACCAAATCCAAACTAACAGCTGAGAACCACAATTCTCCGCTCCGGCGAAGACTATGTCGTCCAACGCCGAAACTCCGCCCCCCGCAGCGGCTGTCGATACCACGCCGCTGCTCGGCGATCAGATCTTCCGCGCTCGCCGCCGCCCTCGCTTCCTCCGCCGCCCTCCCAGTCTGCGTGGAGCGGCTAACTTCCTACGCCGTGCCAGCAGCCGGAGCCGCTCCCTTCGGGAGCCATCCGTCCGCGTCCGAGAAGCAGCCGCCGACCAAATCGAAGAGCGGCAAAGTGATTGGGCTTACTCCAAGCCGATAGTTGTCTTGGACCTTGTTTGGAACATCGCATTCATCATCGTCTCGATTTCGGTGCTGATCATGAGCCGAAATGAAGCGCCGTCGACGCCGTTGAGGCTTTGGATTGTTGGATATGCTTTCCAGTGTGTTCTTCACGTAGTGTGTGTCTGCGCGGAGTATAAGAAGAGGTATTCGCAGCGGAATTTGGATGAGACCGAGGGTGGTCAGTTCGTCTACAGCCGGAATCACTCTAATTCGAGCTCGGGAAGTGACGACGTCCATTCTGGGGGTTATTTTCCCGATCACGAATACAGTGATGATGACAATAGGTACACTTCAATTTGTGCCCTTTCTTTCTTTGGGCTGGATAGGGGTTCGATTGTTATTGCAATGCTGTTAGTTTTCAGAATTCAGTGAACATAGGCAAAAGATAGGTTTCTTTCAGTCATTTAAGGAGGTTATTCTGGCATTGTGTGTGTGTGTGTTTTGTGTGTGTATGCAGCTGTATATTAAGATCAAACGACTGTTGAAGAATGTGGAAAACAAATTATTTAAAGTTCACTTGGAGGTTTGTTAATTTCAGGTGACTGTAAACTCGTAAATGACCAAGTTTGTTGCATTGGAAATGGGGACGACTGAATTCGACTATGCTTAACCTAGTATGATCGTTATAACTGTTGAATGAGAAATTTCAGTTGAAGACAGTTAATGCTAGACGAACTGCATGAAGTTTTGTAACTTAAGTCTCTATTTAAATCACTTGAAGAGGTGATTTGGTTAATAGCTGTGAGTATTATCTGACAAAACAAATAAAGAGTCACTTTTGTAATGTTGATTACTTGATTGTTTCCTATAAGAGGAATTTGTTCTATTTGGAAAATTAGTTTAAAAGGTAGAGCTATATTAGGCCAAGTGTCATCTAGATGTGTTTCCAAGTAAAGCCTTTTTACCTTTATCCAATTTACTCGGAAACTCAGTGATGCATGATTCTTAAATAAGACGTAGGTAGAACACTACGATAGAGGCTTTTATTGACCTTTTTTTCCTTTCCATTTGTCTGCTTCTTAAGGTAAAGAATTACTATGATGACGTTTTGCTGATATCTTATTTTGGCAGTGTCATTAAACATCTGGAGTCTGCAAATACTATGTTCTCATTCATTTGGTGGATAATCGGTTTCTACTGGGTTTCTGCTGGTGCCCAAAGTTTGGCTAGTGAATCACCTCAGCTTTATTGGTCTGTCCAGATCCTGGAGCTAGTTCATTTATAACAAAAAAATACCATTAGTGCTTACAGATTATCACCTTTCATTTCCAGGCTTTGCATTACATTTTTGGCATTTGATGTGTTCTTCGTTGTCATTTGCGTTGCTGTGGCTTGTGTCATTGGACTTGCTGTTTGCTGTTGTCTGCCATGTATCATTGCAATCTTATATGCTGTTGCAGACCAGGTAGGTTGTATTGTTTTATCTCTTACGTGCCCCAATGAACAACAGGTGATAAGGGTTGGACCAAACTTGTGCTTAAAGATAATAATGTTAAGCCTGCCTTGGATGCTCACTGATGCTATATTTTCGATACCTGAGGTCAATTTCTAGCTGCAAGATACTTCCAACCGACCCTCTAATTCTACTTTGGCTTTCATAATAGTCGGACTTACACTTCTAAACCTGAAAAACGTTGGAAATTTATGATGTTTGCTATATCTCTTATCTGCCCTTAACTTACTTGTTTTTTCTTTCTTTGTTAATAGTAATATATAGTTGGCATTATGTTACAGGAAGGAGCTACTAAGGAAGATATTGAAAGACTACCTAGATACAAATTCCGGAAAATTGGTGATTTCGAGAAGCAAAATGGCGAAATCCAAGGATCATTTGGAGGAATAATGACTGAATGTGACACTGATTCTCCCGCAGAGCATGTCCTTCCTATAGAGGATTCTGTATGTCCACTTAGACCATTTTACTCAACAGATGCTATTTGGTTCCAATATGAATTATCTTTATTGCTGCTTCATATCTCGATAGTATTAGCATGACCGTACAGTTAAAATATACGCTGTCTCAGTTATTATGGTTACTATGTTCTGCAGGAATGCTGCATTTGCCTTGGTGCCTACGAAGATGGTACTGAACTGCGTGAGCTTCCGTGCAGCCACCATTTTCACTTGGCCTGTATCGACAAATGGCTGTACATAAACGCCACATGTCCTCTATGCAAGTTCAATATACTCAAATACAGCAACCAGAGTGGTAGTGAAGAAGCATGATTGATTATGCTAACCTTGGTCAGACTGGATTTCCTTTCGTCCTTCATGGATTCTGGCCAGCCCATTGGGCCTGTACGCATCCCCACTTAGCTACGTGTCGACAGCTGCCTGTTCGCGTACGTATTGCGGCACTTTGTCGTTATTAAAATAATACTTAATATGTGGTTTTCTATAGTTGTGTAAGATGTGAGTGTTCAAATCTTGTAATATTAGGAGAAATGAGGGCTGGGCTGGGCTATGGACTACTCATACAGCTCCAATTCATAGTAGAACTACAATGTATTTATGATTACACCATTTGTCCATTTTTGTAAATCCATCTGTTGTGCTCTATTGTATTACTGTCCCACCTCATTTGAGGATCTATCTCTTCCCGTGAAGAAAGCCCCCACTGCACCAACTCAAATTATATTCAACTGTTTTTTGGCCAAAAATTAAAAATTGAAATTCTCCATTAAAATAAAAATCAGCCATGTTTCTCAGTAATATTATTTCACAAACAAACCGTATATAAAAAATGAAAAAAGAAATTTTGGGAAAGCTCAGCAGCGCCGATTTTCATCCGGAGATGTCAGTATGGCAACAGACCCACTGTTGAAACTGGCGCAAGTGTCATCATCGCTCACCCATACCCATCAAATTGGGAATGCACCAGCCGGGAATCGAACCCGGGTCTGTACCGTGGCAGGGTACTATTCTACCACTAGACCACTGGTGCTTGATGCCTTAGATGTGCTGCATAATTTATATTTTTTGATTGCAAATATCTTCAACTAATTTACAGAATTATTATCAATTCATTCCTGTGAAATGATATTATTAATTCACCGGACTGTATATGCTCTAAAATAACTTTCTTATTTTATTAGAATATATCTTCTTTATTTAAGAGAAAGACATTACTATTTAAAATAATTTTGAAACATGATTTTCTTTTTAAACCTAATTTTTTTTGGTAACTGAATAAAGGTATAATTCTCTTAAAAACAATTGATTTTCACTAATATAATTTTTTTATTTGTTAATTTAAATTATTTAATTATATATAAATTATTTGTGAAAGTAATATTTCTAATTTATTGAAATAAGATTTTACTTTTGGAACAAAATATTTTAAAAATATAATTTTAATTTTAGAAATAGAAGTAATTGATATATGGAGGATGGTAGATGATTGTTAATGAGGAAAGTGAAGATGTTCTTGTTCTTTAAAAGATAACACAACCAAAATTAGTTTTTTTTTTCTACAAAAAATTGTATGCATCATGTGTACCGTCCAACCTGTTTTACAATTTATAATTAAAAAAATATTAATTATTTACTTAAAAAAATTATAATTAATATTATTTTTAAAAAAATAGTAATACTTTTCAGATAAATAAATAATAATTTTAATTAAATAAATAATATTATAGATCGGATCCACGAGACACAATACCCAAAAAAAATTACTCTTTTAATAATTGTAAATTTGTTGCAGTCCATTAATAATTAAATTTCAGGACAAGGAAATTGACGAAATCAGTATTTTCTAATTATAATATTTGAAGAACTCATCTTAAATTTAAAAGAGCATACGACGTCGTCTCGATGCGGCTAAGTGAAAGTTCCCATCCATTATAGTTGTTCTGTACTTATTATGTCTATCAAGTATCAACTGCGCTGAAGGAAGGATGTCCTCACCTTTGCCTTCTCGTCTCCTCCCTCTACCCTCCAAACCACCGTCGCCACCTCCTCCGGCGAATTCCGCCGCCACCCTCCTCCATTTTCCGACAGAACGGCACTATGCAGCCTCCGCTAGAGCATCCCGGTTCAAGTGTTCCGCTGGAGAGACCGGTTTCTTTACCAAACTCGGCCGCTTAATCAAAGAAAAGGCCAAGAGTGATGTGGAGAAAATATTTTCCGGATTTTCTAAAACACGAGATAATTTAGCTGTTATTGATGAGCTCCTGCTTTACTGGAATCTCTCTGATACCGATAGAGTTTTGGATGAACTGGAAGAGGTCCAAAGTTTTGCTTTTATTCATTTTTTCCCGCAAGAAGATTATATATAATTAATTCTGGATAGCACTGGAGTTTTTCTTTCTCGTTTTTAATTCGTTAATTTATTAATATTCGGTGGCATTGGCTTCTGTTAATGTATTTAAAACTGTCTGAATGACGCTGAACAACATAGTATATTTCAATTATTAGTAATCAAAATAATACAATATCCATGTAATAGAATAGTGAAATGGCTAAGTATATATTACTTTGTAGTTAACACATTCATTGGGTTATGCTCATTTGTTGTTTCATGGGCTGATGCTATAACAGAAGTATTTATGCTGAGAGGTTGGTTTCTGTGTATCATAAGATGGGCATTGGTGATTTCTGATTTCTTGCTATGCTGTTGTATGTATATATCTGTGCTGATGATGTATTTCCCGTTTTGTCTGATTAGGTATTATTAGTGGCTGATTTTGGACCGAGGATTACTGTAAAGATTGTGGAGAGCTTGAGGGATGATATATATGCTGGCAAGCTCAAATCAGGGACTGAAATCAAAGTAATTATTCATACATTTAAACGTAAATTGCCTTGTTAGAATATTAAAAGTGTTATGTTTTTCATCTTTGAAAGCTATTATGTTGATTATTTCAAGTAATTTATACAATCAAACTAAGTGAGACCCACCTTGGTGGTTTCTAGGATGCTTTAAAGAGGAGTATATTGAATTTGTTAACAGCAAAGGGACTTAAAACTGAGTTGCAGCTGGGCTTCAGGTCTGAATTAGTTCAAATAACCTTGCCGTCTGTGCCCAAGTGAATTTTTACAAGTTGCTAACGTATTATTTCAACTAGGAAACCAGCTGTTATCATGATCGTTGGTGTTAATGGTGGTGGCAAGACTACATCTCTTGGTAAGTAAAACAAATTATTTTTTTTTTTTCTCTGAAAGATTTGCACTTTTTGAATTTTTTATGTAGATCTTGCACTTCATACTCGTCTAGAATCCTTTTCCTGCTGCCATCGAATGTGTTGGTTAATGGTTCAAGAAATTTTCACAGCCAGTTCTGTATGTAATGAATATTTACTGAGTGGAAGATTTGTGTATGAAGTGGATAAGCTGAATGAGGCACCTTTATGTCTATGGCTTTCTATTCTGCTCACTTACATCTTTCCACAGCTTACGAATTGTCATTAGCTATGCATGACAAAAAAAAAATTAGGGTGCTATTGTTTGTAAATATTTGGTGCTATTAATTTGTTTATGAAGACTCTAAATTAATAATAACTGGGATCTTTTCCCCCCACACAGGAAAGCTGGCGAATAGATTGCAAAAAGAAGGGACTAAGGTGAGTTGATACTACTGTTATTGCCATTGACAAATATAAGTTGATTACTTATTATATGACATTGAATATTTTGTGTCAAAAAATTTAGCTGTATGAATGTTTTGAGTGGAACTGCATTATGAAAATGTTAGATACATTACTTATTTGCTTTCGTGTTAAGGAAAAGTTGCTACTCAAGTGTTTTCCAAGAAAATATCAATTTAAAAGCCAAATGGACTTGGTTATTTGTTTTCACTGTCTTTTGATCTTGTTTGTCTACCAAAGACGTAGTTCGAACCTAGATCAAATAGCTTCTCATTTCCGTTGTGCATTTTTTCAAATTTTGCTAGGTATTGTTGGCAGCGGGAGATACGTTTAGAGCAGCTGCAAGTGACCAATTAGAGATATGGGCTGAAAGGACAGGTTGTGAGATTGTTGTAGCTGAAAAGGAAAATGCAAAAGCAGCATCAGGTAAATGATTGCCTGTCCGAAAGTGAGAATTTTAATGATGCAGTAGTCAAACCTTGAACATGATCTTGAAGTTTCTCCAGAGTAGTTCTTTCTCAGGCTGTAAAAAGAGGAAAAGAACAAGGTTTTGATGTTGTTCTGTGTGACACTTCTGGACGTAAGTTTGATAGCACTTGGTTTCAGATTTTGATCTATCCTTTGCTTCTATTCCACTTCTTGATGCAATATTTCCTCTTTGTAATAAAACAGGTTTGCACACGAATTACAGTCTTATGGAAGAACTGATTGCGTGCAAGAAAGCTATTGGGAAAGTTGTTTCTGGTGCACCTAATGTTAGCACTCCCTTCTGCTTTAAGACATTTTCTTTACTTTATGTGACTGAAAAATGCCTTCAATTATTCTTTCACAATCTTGGCAGGAAATCCTTCAAGTGCTGGACGGAACAACTGGTTTAAACATGCTTCCACAAGCAAGAGAATTCAACGACGTAATATATATCTCACTTTACTGCAGTTCATTTACTTTTAAATTTTGTAGACTTTTTTAATGAGCTCTAGTTTGCTTATTGCACCAAGTTCTAATTTATCCATGTTGAGACTTAAGTATTTCTTATATTTATTTCCTACTTCTGCTTGAACGAAGCTTTTGCAGTTGTTTGGCTTAATATTAATGCCTGCCAGGTTGTTGGAGTTACTGGTTTGATTTTGACAAAACTTGATGGTTCTGCTAGAGGTGGCTGTGTGGTATGTTAAATAAACTCTCTCTCTCTCTCTCTCTCTCTCTCTCTCAAAGCTCAGTTGTCTTGACCAAGTGATCAGGTCCATAAAACTCGCAGGTTAGTGTGGTTGACGAGCTTGGTATTCCAGTGAAGTTTGTTGGTGTTGGAGAACGCGTAGAAGATCTCCAACCATTTGATGCGGAAGCATTCGTTAATGCAATATTTCCATGAAATGCCATTGCCAGCAGACAGCAATATTGTTAATAAGTATGCATTGCTCCTATTTGGTTCTTGTTTCTATTTGTTTCTGATCTTCCCCTAGTCTGCAATTCTGATACAAAAATTCCCTTAACTGAACAGAGTCCGTGGATCTTCCCAAGTAAAACCATTTTCCTCAAACGCGTGAGGGGTTACCTGACAATATGTGAACATCACCAATGTTCCTATGCCTCACAAGGAACGATAAGTAGTTACGTGTGATGGGGTTTGGACACTGAACTTTCAGTACATGTTTGCACTTCCAGAGTCTCAATCAGGAAGATGGTATTGATCAAACTAATGGTCGCACAACTGTGCGCTTTTTTTTTTTTTTTTTTAAAGATTCTGTAATCAGTATCGAGTTTGATTGGCCCTGTAATTGAATCAATTTGCGAACTGAGGAGGTTTCTAGCTAACATTATTTTGTAATGGAATATATTGGAAGCCTCATGTACCATGCTGCCGGAACTCTAAATTTTATTTCAATTTAATGTTTTATTTTATATGGGAATGTGAAATGGAATGAGATTAAAGTAATATTTCAATCCATTTTTCATTTTTTTCTCTCTCCTTTAGATGAGTTAATGCTAAGTTCGAAGCTTCGAGAGAGTTAAAACTGAGAAGTGACCCCCTTCTCTTCTGATCAGGGAAAGTTGAGAATTGATAAATATGTTAAAACATAAAGATAATCAAACCAAGCAGCTAGCAAGCTATTCGAAGCTTGATTTGATAAAAGTTTGATCGGGTTTGTTTAATCAAACTCGTTTAAATAACCTTCATCTGTGGGAGATATAATCCAGGATTGTCAATACAATTGAAAACATCTTACATCAATCCCGGTGATACAAACATTAACTACAGATGCTAAAAATCAGTGTTTGCCTTCCGTTCTGCTTATTAGATATGACAAGGAGGAAACAATGGTGGGAAAAAATGGTCCATATTTATGCAGCATTTCCTGATGTAGATTCTGAGACGTTTGGGTTTAATACTCAACTTCACAAACTTGAAATAGGCATGTTGTAGAATGTGGCGCGCGTAATGAAAGCCAATTTCCCTGATTCTTTAAGTCTGAAGTTAACTGCAACGACTGTCACGTTCCTCCCGCCCCTTATCACAGATCCATCAATGACTACTTCTGTCTGTGATAAAGAATCGTCCCAAGTCAGAAAGAAGGTACAAAATCGAAAATTGTCAGCTGATGAAGACAACGATTTGATTAACTTTAGAAGTTTAAAACCAGGTGAGATTACACCGCCCCCCACCCAGAAATTACTGTACATACGTATCCTTAAAAAATATGTTGCGAACTACATAGGCTTTCGGCTATATTCCAAGTCTTTAACACCTTATAGACATGCAACATTGATACAACTACAGATCAGTTCCATATTAGCTTTCCAATCTTGAAACTTACTAAATCACAATAGGGTCGCAACCAAGTTGACAGAATTCTTGGATCTACTGAAATGTGATTTGAGTTCTGGTCACTATTGAAATAATGCTCTTTGAGTTCTCATGAACAAGGAGAAGCATGAACTTTTACATGTTGGACTATAAGAATGACAACTGATAGATACAGCTCTACAGTTCTAAGAAGAATCTTGATGGTATCGAGATAAAAGTGCAGGGCAGGTGATCAAAGTGAAAACAAAATTTTGCAATCACAGTTATCATTTTATTAATTGTAGGAGAATGAATAAGCGAAGCATGTCACAGGTGTAAGCCACTTTGTTTCTTTTTATCCTCTCTGCCTCACAAGCCTAAATATTTGATACCGAGTCTGGTACAAATAAGAAGGGACGACAACAAGAACTATCCACGACAAAATGAACTCCAATCAATCCATACCATTAAAATTAGAAAGTATATTCTAGAAACACAAGAACTCACATTATGTGGAGCAGCAGAGAGATACGATATGCTAAGTTCGCCAAGGAAGATATCCTTGTCTTTTCCAACTACTGTTCGAGCACAAGCAATTGCAACTCTCTCAGCTACTGCCCCAACTGCACCTCCATGCATTCCACCATAACTATTCTAAATTCACAATTAACCAAATCAATGAAATTCATCACAAGTAGGGCGAAAATAGCTTGAATATTGAAAAATAATCTGCAGTTAATTGTTCTAGGTTAAACTAATACAGCTAATAGGAAACTTCAAGAAAAACAGCTTGTTAACAATGACAAGAATTATATGCAACAAGCTAGGCTGCTAATTTAGGAGCAGAAAAGTTCACATTTCAGAATTTCTAATTTTTCCAAGATCATTCTAAACATAATCCAAAATATTTCATATGTATAATTTATAATCTGTAGGAAGCCAACATTTTCACCCCGACTATCCCCTCAAGGAGGGAACCTTAATCATGAGCTTTACACTTCTAGTTAATAGCTCAAGTTTTCGAATCACAACCAATCATGTAGCAGAAACAATAGTTATCAATCCCCTAATTATAAGGCCTAGCAAAACTAATCCAGCATCCAACTGATAAATACTCCCTTCCATTAAGATAAAATCAAGTTTTTATAGACCGTTATGGACTAATACGAAAACTGCACATACATTCATCCTCTTCATGTAAGTATACAAAAACACTGAAAATCTAATATAGCATCATCAAACAATATGCTTAACAGTTTGCTCCCAAATTCCCAATTCATCTTCTCCCCTGATTCAATTTCTTTAATTTACTATAAAGCACTCACCAAAAAAGATTAAATTTTAGGAATTAATTACTGAAAAATATTCAGAGAGGTAAACAATCTCCCCCCCACCCACCCACCCAAATTCCCTTGTTTGTGAGTGTGTGTGTGGTGGGGTGCGGTGGGGGGGGGGAGGTCATCTCTGCGATTCAACAAAAAACAAGCAAAATAAAGAAATCAGCAGAAAGGGGGTACCAAAATGGGAGTTTTGACATTGAGAAGGCAAGAGATTTTGCCCCTTTCAATTGAGAGGACTTTAAGAACACCCCCCACAAGGTTAGAGAAGGAGTCCTTAACGTTGTGCTCTGGTTTAATTGTTTGAAGAACTCCCATATGATTGAAAAATCCTTTGATTGCTTCGTAGGATTCTGTAGGCATATCCTCAGCGACACTGGCTGCTGCGATCGTCGGAGTTTCTGTGGGGGTGGCCATATTTGTTTCTTCTCTCTGCAATCAGCCACACTTCAGCTTGCTTACACTATCGCGTATTTTCCATTTTTAAGGACACAAAGTATCTACGCTATTATATGAAAAACAAATTTAAAAAAAAAAATAATAATCGAGAAGGAGACTAATTTATATATAATAATGTTCGGCTGCTTTTATTATTCAATTGATTTTAGAATAATATTTTTATTACTTTTATTTTTTGTTGTAAAATTAAAATTTTTCATTCAATAATATTTTACCTTACCACTTCAGCTAATATCTATTTTATTATTATTCTATTTGTTCCTATGTGTATCTCTCTTTTCTTTTTACCCACTTCCTCTCTCTTTCTCTCTTATAGCTCTCCCCTTACATACATACATATATATATATATATATATATATTGTGTATATTATACTATATAAAAACTATATATAGAATATGTATATATATTATTATGTGTAATGTACATAAGGAATGATAAAGATCCAAATATTGAGTTTGTTATGATGATTTGAAAGTTTAAATTATCTTACATATTAATAACTATAAACAAATGATAATACTTATCGAATAATTGATAAAGTTTTAATTTCTTGAATTCAACGATATGTTCAAAAGGTTATAATACCTAATTATATTTGTTGATACTGATAATGATGTGAATTGTTAAATTTATTGTATAAGTTCTATAAAACTCACAATATTGAGATCCTTTCTTTATCTACTATATACTTATATACTATATACCGTATATATAATACATATATATTATATTTAAGTAATATAATTTATATATTTGATAAATATTTGAATATATTAATATATATAGTATTATGTAAAGAATATATATGTATATGTAATATTATATAATTACATATATAATATATTTTTTGTATATAATATAATATACACTAGTATGAAACCCGAACGATGCACGTAAAATATATATTTTTTAATTTTATAATACGAGCTTCTAATTAATGTATATAATGTATGAAGGTATAGGCATATAATTTTGTATGATCTATAAAAAATCAACTAATTTTGTATTTACCTATTTTTTGAAATTATTACATTTATACATGTTTGTAATCTTCCCCCCTGTGTAATTTCAACTAACACTGGTTCACTGAACCAGGGCATTTATATCCTGAGGAATCTCAAATACCACACAAATATCTTACTATTATTGCACTCACTATTACAAACATATAACTTATATAAATATTTGTTACTATTTCTTATCATGTAACTTAATCTACCAACAAATCCTTAATTATCTATACTTTCATGATATAAATCCTTATATAATATAAAGTTTTTTTTTTCTTTTAAATTTAATTCCCCAACAAATTGAAAATTCTCCTTACTCGTATCTAAACATTATTTTCATAATTATCTGATATCCCATTAGACCCACAATCTAAACCATAGTATATTAGTTTAGTTGATTAATTGAAAACAAACATGCACTTTTAATTAGTCAAAATATTTATATATATTGAGTGCATCGTGCAGTCTGATCTAGACATGGGCACGGTTCAGCGGTTCCGGTTTCGGTTCCGGAACCGCCGGTTTTCGGAACCGGGAAGAGTGGAACCGGAACCGAACCGCCATATACACGGTTCCGGTTCCGGTTCCGCCGGTTCTGATTTTTTTTTTTTTTAATAACCAACAACTTTGAAAATTAATTTTTTGTCTTTCGAATTTGATTATCACAAGAGATTGAATTGAATATATAGTTAACTTAACTAAAATAATTACATTTTACAAAAAAAAAATTACAACAATCAATATTTAACATTTACAACTTATAATAAAATAAAAAACAAAATAGAAAAGTTACAACAAAAATTTAACTTACCTAAAAACATTTACTTCTTTTAACAAGAGATTACAACTTTACAAGTTTTCAATTACAACATATTAAAAAAAATAGAAGAGAGAAAAAAAAAAAGACTTGAACTTAACTATAAATTAGAAATTAAAATTTAATTTCTAATTTACAATTAAGTTGCCTACGTATCCTCATAGTTGAGGAATCAAAGTCGACGTAGTTCTCTTACGGTCTTACATTGATGCTTGGCGAAACTCAATCACTCCCGGATGTGGTCGAATACTCGGTTCCATCTTCATCCTCATCGTCTTCATCAAAATTTACTTCTTGTTTTCTTACCTCGGCGTTCGACCAATCATGAAGTAAAGCTTGATTTTCTAGATTTTCCACCCTTAAATTGGATCTTCGAAGATCCAAAATGTAACCGTCGGTGCTAAATGTTTGTTCAACCGAGACGGTGGATGCCGGACACTCAAATATTTCCTTTGCCATTAGAGATAAAATAGGAAAATTTTTTGCTCTTCGAGACCACCATCTCAAAAGCTCGTTAGGTGTATCAAATCCAAGTTCTTCAAAAGTAGTAGATAGATAATTATCTACTTCTTGATAAAGACTATTACTCTTAGGTTTTTTTAATTTTCTAATATCATAAAACCTATAATATTGATTGAGGTGTTGAAAGTTCGGATCGTGATGATGTTCGGTTTGATCCGAAACCGAACTACCTCCACCAATATTATCATTTCCGTTATCGGTTTCACTATTTAAACTATCACCATAAAAAAATTTATATTCTTTATAACAATCATAAAGTAATTATTTTGTGTTACCTACAATTATATGCGGATTAGGAGTGTCATCATCCTTAACCGGAAATAATGCATCATAATACATTGTTAGTAATTCTTCTAAACCATCTTCTCTAATTCTAGGATCTAAAGTTTTGCAATTAAAAATAAATCGGAAATTTCTTGATAATACTTTAACCATTTAATTATCATGCTTGCAATGCAATTTTGTAAAGAGTCATGCAAATAATATGATTGTAAAATAAGTGTAATTTTAACACAATGATCTACAACTAAAGGAGAAGTGGGATAGCAACATCCGGATAATTCTTCCATTGCATCTTTAAAAACTTTCAAAAGAGACATTAATTCAACACATGTATCCGATAAACTCGGAAATAAAGGAATGCCTAATTGTTCTTGTGAAAAAAATGTACATAATTCATTTCTAACCTCATAAGAAGAATTCAACATTTTATAGGTCGAATTCCAACAATTAGGCACATCTTTAGTGATTTTTTTGGGTTCCGGCATACCATATGCTTTACAAAATCTTCTCCATTTTTTGCATAAAGTTGCATGTCTTTTTAAATGTCCAATTGCTAATCTAATAGGACCTATATGTGATTTAAAATGTTCCATGCCATCTTATACACACAAATTTAAAACATGACACATGCATCTAATGTGGAAAAATCTACCCTTCAATGATGGTTGACAAATTTGAATTAATAAAGGCAAACTAGCAGTATTAGCACTAGCATTGTCAAATGAAATTGAAAAATTTTTTGTAACTAAATTATATTCTTGCAAAATCGTATGAATTTTATGAGCAATATTTGTGGCCGTGTGTTCTTGATCAAATTCTCTATATGCAAGTAATCGTTTTTGCATTGTCCATGAATTATCTATCCAATGACAAGTAAATCCTAAGAAGCTATGTTCTCTCCAATGATTCGCCCATATATCCGCACAAATTGAAACTTTTTGTTGTAAAGAACCAAACATTTCAGTTAAAGAAAACTTATATTCACCTACAATTTTTTCAATATCACGAACTAATGTTCTACGTGAAACACCGGACACTTGAGGGTTCATTGATAGTGACACAAGATTTTTATACAAATCATTATCAGCAAAATTAAAAGATAAAGACATGCCACAAACCATTTTTGACAAATATTTTCTCATTAAAGGTTCGGAATATTTAAATAAAGAAGGCGTACCTTGTGATTCATCGGTGGATCCGGTGAATCCTCCAGGACCTCCACGAGGTAGTTGTGTTTGACGCCGATCGATTCCAACTTTGTCCGGATGGACACGTTGCAAATGTTTTTTGAGCGTGCCATAACCTCCTCCTTTTTGAAACACATATTCCACCCCGCAATAGTTGCAAACTGCTTTATTATTTTGGATATCTCTTTTGAAGTGGACGGCAAATATATCCGATCTTAATGCCTCATCTCGTCCACTTTGAGTTTGTCGCGTACTTTGACTTTCACTCTCTTGAGTTGGATGCACTTCTTCTTCGTTAGATTCGTTTTGTGCACCTAAATTGATAATAAAAATAAATTAATAGATAGTTGAGAGAGATATTTAAAAAAAAGTATAAAATAATATTTAAGAGGGATATTTTATAAAATAAATACAAACCTAATTGAGCTTCAAAATCTTCTTGCCATTCGACCGGAATTTCAATATCTTCACCGTCAAGATTGAGATATCTTGGAACCAAAGGAGATGGTGGTGGCATTCCGGTTCCGGCACTTGAACTCGTCGGCATAACCGATTTCCCTTTTGCTTGTCGAGATAAAGAAGATGATCCTCTACCTCCACGTCCTCTTTGGCTTGAGCTCGACATTTTGAGAGAGATTAATAAAGATAAAGAATATAAAGATGATTGAGAGAGAGAGAGATTGAGAGAGATGTGAGAGATATGTGAGAGAGCTTGAGAGATGTGAGAGAGATCAAGAGAGATTGAGAGAGATGTGAGAGAAATGTGAGAGAGCTTGAGAGAGATGTGAGAGAGATCGAGAGAGATTGAGAGAGATGTAAGAGAGATTGAGAGAGATTGTGAAATGTGAATTGAAATGAGATGGAAGGGTATTTATAGGAAAAGAAAAAAAAAATTCAAAATAGCGGTTCCCAACGGACACATGATCTTGGCCGTTGAAGATCAACGGCTATTTAATCTCAGCCGTTGATCTTCAACGGCTATATTTTTTTAAATGCAGAACCGTGAACCGGGAACCGTTCCAAAAATTACATAACCGAAACCGAACCGGATGTATCACGGTTTCGGTTCCAAACCGGAACCGAAACCGGAACCGGTCAACGGTTCGAACCGGACCGTTGACCACCGGTTCCGGTTTGGAACCGGAACCGTGCCCACGTCTATGATCTACAGTAATATTTATTTTACTAAAAAATAATACTTAATTATTTAAAAATATATAATTTGTTAACTTAAATAATTTTTTTTTCTTTTTAATTAAGCATCCCAAATGGATTTTCCAGCAACCTATGTATGTTGAATTACGGACAATTTGCAAGAATTAAGGTTGTAATTCACGTGGTCAACATTGTAGCCAGCGGTGCACTAGACAAATTGCCTGACATCCCCCAAAATATTTTCACCTATTTATATTACGGCTAATTATTTTTTATTTAAATTTGATTAACATTTCTTTAACTTTCTAATAAAAAGTCAAGTTTTTATATGTATTTTCATATAGAATTGAAATTTATTTATTAGTCAAGACAAGTAATTGATCGATATTTTTTTTTTAAGTGGGCTGATTTATTATTTGAAATTGATGAAATGTTGAATATTGTTTATAATTGTGCAAATCCAATATGGTCCTACATGTGTATGCAACTGAGTCTTTCACCGTGCACCAAATTCATAATATTATATATTTAATTAAAAAATATTAAATTTTTAAAAAAAAAATTACTATTTTTTAAGATAATAAATTAGTAGTATATTTTTCAAGTAAATAAATAATAATTTTTAATTAAACAAATAACAATTTATATTATATTGTACTGTGCACCCAATATATTTAAGTTTGTGTGCGTGTGTGTATTACTGCTTACTAGTAAATATCTAGTTATAAAATATCATTTTATTTTTTGGGATACATTTATTTATAATACTAATAAAGTCACCAAAGTTATCAAAGGGAACAAAATTTGTGCTCCATAATTCTACTATCCAATAAATTTCTTTGAAAAAAAAAAATCATGTTATCCTAATTTTTCAAATAAATTAATTTAATATTTCATATAAAAATAGTGACTTGTATTAATAAATATCACCTGGTTTATGTTACTGACGTCTTACAATATTGGTATTTGTTATTTTTTATTTCAAAAATTGAAAATTAGTAATTTATATATATATATATATATATATTATTTTCGTTATTCCCGTTGAAATGTGATTCCTTATTATTACATATAATATTTGTTAAATTTAGTACACATATATATTTCAAATAAATTCCCTTTTTATATTTTTATGAATGCATGGATTCATCACCTTATATCATATAAATCCAATTACATATTTAGCATAACAATTCATATATTATATGCAACATATCCATAATTTGCAAGAATTTATGGAACATTTTATATGATTTTCAATAAATTCTATGTAAATAGAAATGTTTGAAAATTAGATTTACTAGAAATTTAACAAAATTAATTACAAAATAAATATATGGAAAGCATATGATAGTCAAACTACCATTTTTATATAATATTTCACTTAACCATATAGTTTTGTTGCAATATTGAAAATAAGTAATTAACATGTATTATATTGTAAGTTTAGTATGTAATTTATTTACGCTTGATTAATAATTCAAATTGACCTGAATAATAAAAAATATAATAATTATTATATTTAAAATTATAAAAAATACATAATTTTTTTATGATAAATTATTCATACTCGCATATATTTTTTATTTTATTAATCTTTGCATATTTATTTAATTTATTAGTATTATAAATTTTTGTGTTATGTAGTTTCATAATTTATACATATATATCATTATTTTTATATAATTTAACTTAATATTATATTTAAGTATAACAAAAAGATATACTTTTTGATATAATTATTAATAATCTAATATAATTATTCTAGATAAAATAATTTCATTATGTTATATAGTATAATATTCTATAATTTTACAAATTCTAAAGTAGGGGGAGTACTGTAACAAACTTATGAAGATGTATTCCGTATATTTGTTGCAGCCACGAAATGACCAACTTTAATGAAACTATATATTATAATAATGCAATAAAAATGCTCAATCTCTTTTATGTATATTATTATAATAGGTGACGAAGAGTACCTCTCTTGTATATCATGACACCTTCAACTTATAATATTATTAATTTAATTATAAATATATAATTTAATATTTAAAAATTATTATTATATTTTTAAAATAATAAATTAATATTAATACTTTTAAAATAAACAAATAATTTATATGCGTAGTTACTATGAATGAATAATTGATTCTCATAAACTAGACTTTACTAATTAGATCTAATTTGAATACTTGTTTAATATTAATTAATATATAATTATTAAAAAAAATTAGAATGTCACACCTTATAAGCTTGTGGTACAAAAAATTTGGATCGTACATTTCCCGGGGAGAGATGTTGATTTACAAGAAATATTGATTTATTAAAATATTTTACTTTAATTTTTTTATAAATATTTTACAAAGAAAAATATTACAAAAGATAACAAAAATGAATATGGAAAATTTATTTAAATACAAATCTGGAGGTGGGTCCCGACAACCATTAAACTAGCTATTAAGACATCATTATACACAAGATCAACAATAACTCACAGAGAATAGAGAGAGGCCGCGCTAGCTGTGATCAGAAATCTTCTCAATTTCCTTACTGCGTTTGAAACTCTCTGCAGTTTCTGTTTGATTCCAAGATGCCACACGGAACCCTTGAAGTTCTTCTTGTTAGCACCAAAGGCCTGGAGAACACGGATTTTTTGTGTATGTGTTTTTTCACCAAAATCTTCTTCTTGTCTGTGTGTGTGTGTGTGTGTGTCTGTGTATTGACTAAAATTCATTTATCATAATAGTAATTTCCTGGTCAGAAAATGTCGATTTATGTTTGTTTTATTTGTTGTTCTAGTTCTTAAAATCATGGGATCTTCTTGCATATAGAAGGATTTATGCTTCTTTGCTCTGTTAGAATTTCCGAGGATGAATAATTTGATGTTTGCCATTTTTGTTGATTTTTTTTTTCGCCGGGGCTTGGGGTTGGAGGTGGGTTGGTTTGTGGTTGACTTTGCGAATGATTGATCAGGAGATTTTTAGACTGTGATTCTGGGTTTGGTATAAGGGATTAAAATCTAAACTAGAAAAATTTATTGGAAAAAAAAAAAGGGACTTGATTCTCCTTCCGATCATACAAGAATCGAGATCAAAAGAGCCGTTAATCATCATTTTATTACAAACATTGAAGAGTCTTTTGCTTGTAGTAATTTATGCAGATCAGCTAATGATCCATGAATAATTGTCTCTAGGAATCATTCCCCGTTCTAAACTGCAAATGTGGCTTAAAATCTCTGTTTCCTCTTCCTCTTGATAATGTGGTTTCATAGAATGCTAACTGTTTTCTATCTCACAAGTAGATCTATTTGCTAATGAACTACCTCTGTGCTGTCTTAATCTTTCAACTTGGCAGCTGGTGTAGATCCTTATGCGGTTCTCACTTGCAGAACTCAGGAGAAGAAAAGTGGCATTGCATCAGGTGCGCGCTTTATCTTGGTTATTTGGTGAACACAAACAGATGAGCATAATCAAACAATCATACTCATAAGCTGTTCTTAGATCTGTCTTTCTTTTATCCTTCAAACATACTTAGTACGTTGTCATTGCCCCTCAATTGTTGTCTGCAGGTGAGTGGCCTTGCCTCGAGTGGAATGAGACATTCCTCTTCACCATCACTGGTGATGTATCCGAACTGAAGATCAAAATAATGGACAAAGATGCATTTACCAGCGATGACTTTGTTGGAGAAGTAACGTGAGTGACATATAACTCGTATAATTCTTATTAATGTGGATATGTATATTTGTGTTGACTTTGTTACGCGATTCTTGATGATATCCTTGGCTATCGTAGAATCCCTCTAGAGCCGGTATTTGATGAAGAAAGTATTCCACCCACTTCATACAATGTTGTTAAGGATGAGAACTATTGTGGAGAGATTAAAGTTGGCCTCAAGTTCACTCACCAGGTTTAAGACGTCCTAATCCTCGTCATATTCAGATGAGATCCTCTATCCCACTTAAAACTACTTGGTTTTTATAACCAAGCGTCGACCTCCTTTTTCTCACCACTCACATTTGGTAAAACTACGTAGTTCTGAGAATGAGGCACGGAAAGTGGGACTGAGGATCTCATCTTCTTGGCTTTTTTTTTTTTTTCTTATAAGTCGAGGTGTTTCTCGTTGCAGACGAGAAGAGGGTTTGAGGAGGAGGAGGAGAGCCTTGGAGGATGGAAACAGTCTGCCAGTGATTTCTGATTCAGCAACATGGTTACCCGTTCATTTTATTGCATCTACTGCTTGTTTTCGTGATCAAAGACGAAATATGTTTTCTTTATGTCATGGTATGCAGATTCAGTGTCTGATTTGTGACAGATTTTTTTTTTTGTCGTTTGGGGTGTCATAGCATCTGGATTCAGTGCGTTTTACCTCTTCCTCTATTAGGGGGCTTATGTGGTGCCCTATACCCACCAGAATTTACTTCTCATAGTAAATTAATAATCGAGCTTTTTTGCATAGTGATTTTTTAAATTTTTAGGTATGAAGTTTTAAATTTTTTGGTTTGTCATTTAAAATTACAAATAAATAAGTCGAAGTAAAGTAGTAATATATAAATAATAATTATACTGTAAAAGAAAATTTATTGGGATTTAATTTCATGTAAAGAAATATATTTCTACCAAAATTATGAGTAACCTTTTATGATGAAATCCTAAACGAGTCATTTTTTCTTTCTCTTTTTCACATGAAGACCAACTTCAAGCGGTGATATGATATATGTTTTAATTTTGCTTATTTTACTGTTAAATTTAAAAAATAGTACAAATATCTTAATAATTTCTAAAATTCAAACATAAATTTTTAAATTCTAGAATACCATGGAATTTACTTTTGCTCATAGACTCATGGTCCAATGCCAAAACAAGACTTTGACCAATTAGTCATCATCTCTTCATTGTGGGTTTCAATTTTTTTTTTAACATTTTCATCTTTCTATTTTTAAATATTTAATATATCATATTCTAATTAATAATACTATTATATATACTATAATAATTATTTAAAAAAAATAGAATTCATTCTATGTTGGGCTCCACCAAGACATTGAATCAGATCGAATTAACTTAAAAAAGAATTTAAGTAGTAGCAATTACGTTTGACAGGGTGCTAGGGATATATTTCGCGACATCAACTTATGAGCAATTCTTGAACTTTAATCCATTCAGTCAATTCTTCTCAACCTTTTTCGTTAGGAGTAAGCCCTAATTCGAGCTGACACTTCCGCTTCCAGTTGATTGTGGGAATATGATATAATTTCAGGTGAAGTCAGTCTCAAAACTTTTAATTTCTTCATTATGATTATAATTTATGTTGGCTTCTGAAGAAATCAAAGAATTCAAATGAAAGTTTGCAGTCTAATCTGCTTTTCATTAAATACAGATGACTTTTTTTTTTTTGGTTCTGTTTATTTCTTGATGAATTGCGTGATTGTTAGGCTTAAGCTCATAGAATGTTGGTGGGTCATGCTGAGGGACTGCCAAAGCTTGGGTCAGCAAAGAATTTGCTGCTTTCTGATCCTGTATCTGAGCTAGATGTAGATGAAGAAGCTGACGATCCCTTACAAGTGAGATATACAGCTTCATTCGAGGAACTCGCGTCGAAAAATATTCAGTATGATACTATAATATGGCTCTCAATATCTCTGTTGCTAGTTTTAGCATGGGGTATTGGGATAATTATGCTGCTTTATTTGCCTTTTAGAAGATATGTTCTTCGAAAAGATATTGCATCGCGTAAACTCTATGTTACATCAGAAGAAATAGTGTATAAGGTACTTGAGTTCCTTGTTTGATTTGGACAGAGAACTACTTGTAATGAGCTAATTAATCTGTTCTGCTTTTCTGATTGTGTTTAGGCGTCTCGACCCTCATTTATACCATTCTGGGGAGAAACAGTGATTGAGAAGCATGTACCTCTTTCCTTGATTATTGATATTATAATAGAACAAGGTAAAAATCAAAGCTTTGATCAGTTGGCTTCATCACTGTTGTTAATTAATTAATTAATTAATTTTAATTGCTTTACTTCTTTCTCAATGCTTTACCTGTACTTGGACCATTCATGAAATCCAAGAATGTTACATCGGTTTTGATATTTCACACTTCTCTGTTTTTCAACATTCATGAATATGTTAAGACTAAAATCAAAGGTTGGAAACACCAAAGAGAAATTTGTATTGAAAGGAACTTTTCGAGTAAGTGCTAATTCCCAAGAGATACAACTTCAGAAGTTTGTTGAATGAATAAAAGAAAACAAAAACTGAGCAGGACAGTAGATGATATCCTTGCCACTCAGTCCCTTTTCCTTCCCAAAAGTTAAGCTGATAAAAAATAACCTTCGAATACTCCCTATCCATGTCTTCCCTTCCTTATTTGGATAGCATAGTCTTTATGCCAGATGGGTGGCTTTCTGATGCGATGTTGGGCTGTTTTTTTTTCTTCGTGGGCCTGTTCATGTGACTGGACTGGAATTCTGGATTGGGCTGGTGAAGTGATAGTGATAGTGATAGTATAAGAATATCAGTTTATTGCAATACTCTCTGATTCTAATGACCAACTGTTTTGTGATTTTGTTTTCACCAATTTATTCCTCTGAAAACTGAATGTCCTTCTGTCTAATTTAAGTTCATTAGTTACTATCTGTCCTTCTTAATGCTACACATCATTGAATAAACAGTTATGCAACCTTCTTCACATTTCAATGCATTGTTCTAACTACAGAGAGGTTCAATGGCAGAAGTTAAGCATTAATAAAGTTAGCAATAACATACATCTGCTCATTCTAATACCTATGTGTTTGTCCTCTCTTCCTTTATTTGAACAATGGTGAAGGTTATTTTTGTGATTAGTCATGTACTGAATGCGGATCAATTTCCTTAGCTTGTTTCCTTGTTCTCAATTGCCACAATTTATTTATCGTACCCTTGGTGTAAACAGTGTATATGTATGTATATGCAGGTTGCTTGCAGTCAGTGTATGGATTGCATACCGTTAGAGTTGAAAGTATTTCGCATGGTAAAGCAGCTCCTGTTGATGAATTACAGGTTCAAGGGGTTAGCAACCCTGCGCTTCTGAGGAAGGTAAATTCTATCAGATCGTCTCTTATCTGTTCTTTTGGTGTGAGGGAAAGAAGAATTAATCATACTCATAATGGTTTGCTATATTGTTAAATTAAACGTATAACATTTAAAGAATCCGCACGAGTGCAGGTTTTAGTGGCACAAGCTTCAAGCACTATACAAGATACTGGTGTAAGCTGGAATCCTAACTTACATATTGCTGGAGGCGAAAGCATGTTCAGTGTGGACTCTTTGACCTTAGGGCCAACAGTTTTGAGGTCACCAACACCGTCTAAAAGCAGGAAGGTAAACGAGATTTCCACCTTGGTTTAGTCTTTTAGATGCATGTCATCTAGTGAAATTCCTACATAAATAATCTGTTTTGTAAGTAGTTATCTGTTAGGAAATGGAAAATAATTGTTCTACTTCAGACCATATTTTCTCCTGCCACCTCTAAGAGTAACTTTATAATCTTTTTGCTAAATTTCTGAGGAATGCATTTTACATTGTTTATCTTGCAGATAATACGGTCTCCTCACCACGCTTCAACAGAACCCAAAGTTGGAGTGCCTACAGATGTGATGATTAACAAGCTAGAAGAAGTCAGCAAGTCTGTGAAGGTGACCAATTTTTTTTCGCATGTGGCTGCTTACATTTTTCTTGCTGCACCGATACTAATCAATGAATTGTTCTGTAGCCTTCTAAAATCTCCTGCATGCATACATCAAAATAAGACAGTTTTAAATTAACAGGGTAAAAGATATGTAACAGTCATGATAGGCTCCATCTTTGTGTTTCTGATTTGATGTTATGATTATGCGTTATGAACGCTATAATCATCAATGTTTTTGTGCTACAAGTGTGGTGTAAATCCTTCGTCTTGGAAATAGTTGCGGTAATCTGACCTACTTAGTTGGCTTTTTAACCAGAAACTCGAGTTCCTTGTTGAGAAAAACCAGGCCTCGTTTGCTGGACCAAGTCTGGAGAACGCTTGAGAAGTTGCTCGGCAATGGACCCCAAAATTGACTTTACCCGAAGAAGAGTAGACGATTGAGAAGTTGCTCGGCAATGTACCCCAAAATTGACTTTATCCGAAGAAGAGTAGACGATGGAAAAGTAATGAAGTGGATAATGTAAATACGGGAGATCTTGAAAGATAGAGAAGCATTGTTAGATTTTCCATGTACGTTATTTGAAATTAGAAGTGGATGTCTTAAGACTGGTTGGCTCTTGATGAGTTTGGCTATAGAGCTTGTGCTGTGTTTTATGTAAAACATTGCAAAATTTATGTTCAATTTACAATATTACTTATTTATTTAAAAAATTATTACTGATTAATTATCTTAATAAAGGTAGTAAAATATTTTTTAATAAATCAGTAATACTTTTTAATTTAATAAATAATAATAAAGATCGGATGCATGTTACTGTTAATCCAAAAGAAACTCACCCTTAAAATATATATATACATGTGTGTGTGTGTATATATATAATATAAGCGGACTCATTTGCTAAATGTGGATATTATTATGAAGTTGTATTAGTAAGAGTATGTTTGGACTGGGTTGGACACGATCGGTTGTGGGTTGTCCTACTACCCAGCCCGTGTTTGTTTATGAGGATGTGGGTTGTGGTTGTTTCATCCATAACCCTACTCACTTTACACCTTTTTTTCTTCAATCTTCTTTCATCATTCCCAAAAAAACTATTAAATATATATTTTTTTCACCTAAATTTTTTAAATACTTATAACTTTTTTATTTCAAATCTATTTTTTTATAAAAGTTATATTATATTAATTCTCTCCTTATGATCTTTATTTTGACATCCATTTAGCATATATATATATATATATAATCATCCATCACCAATTATTAAATCCACAAATGTTTCTCTCATAATATAATAGTACAAACAAAACTCTATTAAACCTATTGATTTGACATGTCAATAACAACCCACATTATCACAACTCAAAACAAACACCACATTTTATTATACATTTGATTATAACACAACCTCACAACCTACAATCGGTTGTACTACGGAGGCCTCCAGCCTAGTCCAAACATAAGACTTTATGGTGATTCAAAGGTTATATCTTCATTTAATTGGTAAAGTTTGTTTAAAAAAATTATATATATATATATATACACACACTATTAGAAATGGAGTAAGTAATAATTTTTAGTAATTTCATACTTAATTTTGTTTCAAAAAGTTTTTATTAAACAAAATGTCATTTTTTTTTGGTAGGTCTAAAATTAACTAATTACTATGATTTTGCTGCCCAAAAAAAACACAATCAATTAAAAAAAAAAAAAATTAACAATTGCCATGAATACAAATGAACTCTGTTGCGGGCATCCCAGCAATCTCTCTCTCTCTCTGAAAGATGAGCGAGAATCGGGTGCTGATAGTGGGAGGCACTGGCTACTTAGGCCAGCACCTCTTACAATCTTTCGCCTTCAATCGAGATGGAAATTCTCCGTTTGCCCTGGCATTCACGCATCACTCCGTTCCTCCTCCTCAAGCGTTGCTCGACGCCATTCCTCGCGCGCTTCCATTCCACGTCGATTTACGCACCGGTGATGGCCTAAATGCCATCTCCGACGCATTCGGACAGGTTTTTAGATTATCAATTTCCTACTGATCTGTAAATGATTCTCCTGTAGTTCAATATCTTAATTTCTTTATGTTGAACGGTGATTTATGGAATCTGTGCCGCTGATAGTTTGGTCAATCTTGCGTTTTTGTCTTTAATTTGTTTCTTCTGTCAACGTGCACTGTGAAAGTTTAACCTTTTACCTTAAGTTGATAAGTTTTGTAAATATTTACTTGATTTCTCTTTGCTAGCCTGATGTGGTGATCAATTGTGCTGCTCTTTCTGTCCCTCGCGTCTGCGAGATGGATCCAGAAGCTGCCATGTCTATAAATGTGCCTACTTCTCTTGTGAAATGGTTATCGAGCTTTAGAGAGGAAACTCTTCTAATCCATTTGTCAACTGACCAAGGTTAGTCGCATTTTGGGGGGCCTTTCCACTATATTGTTTGATTTTTATTTTTTCAAGATTTACTACGTCACTGATGGTGGAATTCTTATGCTCATGTATTTTTAGATTGTGTTTCTGTTGCTTCTTCACCCCACATTCAACATGGGTTTAAAATTCCAATCTCCACATTACAAATTTGCATCACCTAGGGGTTCTTCTTAAATGCATTAACGTAAATAGTCCTGGAAATTCCATATGCATTTCGATTATATTTGAAAACACTGCAAATCGAAGGTTTCTTTTACAAGTCTCTATTGTTTATCTCCCTCTCGTAGACACAGAAACAGAAAATGAATAGAAAAGATCAGAGCACAAAAAAAAGCGGTGGTTCATATTCTTCAGTCCCTTTCTTGAAAATTATTTGGGTTGTCTGCAGTTTATGAAGGAACCAAATCCTTCTATAAGGAAGAGGATGAGACAGTTCCTGTTAATGTTTATGGGAAATCCAAAGTCGAGGCAGAGCATTATATATCTGCGAACTGCCGAAACTTTGCTATTTTGAGAAGCAGTATAATCTATGGACCACAAACTATCTCTCCTGTTCCCAAATCACTTCCAATTCAGGTGTATATACATGCTGCAACTCTGTCTAGTACTTCTGTAACTTAATGAACGGCTTAAAGTTTATTGTACATCTCACGAGCATATCTGATGCAAGTCTACAAATGTAGTCTTCCTAATGCCGACTTGCTTTTAATTGCTGAATGATGCCATGCTTCTGCTTTTTAATCCCTTTAGAACTTCATTAAGGAAAGTAGCTGGTTAGAGTCAAATTATAGATGAATTTTGTGATATCTGTGGTGCAGTGGATGGATGGTGTCCTTGCTAAGGGAGAGGCATTGAATTTCTTTCATGACGAGTTTCGTTGCCCTGTCTTCGTAAAGGACCTTGTTGCTGTCATACAAATATTAACCAACCAATGGATCACAGGTTAGTGGCTTCTGCATGCAAGTGTGGCCCAGTTAGGATTAGTAGATTTAGTACTGGAACTTTTTCTCTCTTCTTTACTTTATATATGTTAAGGTTTGTGGCTTATAGTATTTTACTCAGAGTCGGTAAACAGACAGACAAGTTCCCCCTTATATACATAATGGTTATGTGAATTTTGTTCTCTTCCCACATTGGTGGTGTTTTCCTATTACTTGGCACATTATTTATTGAGACAAGACGATTCATAATGCTTTTGCAGAGGCCAAGAAAGTGCAGTGGATTCTAAATGTTGGCGGGCCAGATAGGGTATCTCGTGTTCAAATGGCTGAGGCTGTTGCACGTCTTAGAAGTTATAGCACCTCATTGATCAAACCAGTTTCTGCATCATCAGTACGTATCTAGACTTGTACATAGATATTCATTATTCATAAATTCTTATTATTTCTCAAGAGAAACCCCTTTTAGAGTGTCTTTCTTTTCCACAAACCATATTCCCTTCCCATCTACTAAATAATTTGTGCGTTGTTATAAATTGATAACTGAGAAATTCAAGCTCCAAGATTTAATCTAAGGCACTTAATTCATGTGGATCCTGGGATTGGACACTATTGTCTCTTTTTCTTTCCCAGTCGTATCCATCGTAGCTTTATGGTTGTCTAAATTTTTATTTTCCCAATATATAGGTTGATCGTGGTGTGAAGTCGCCTTCTGATATTTCCATGGATATAACTAAGGTGATTCAGACAACAGGTATTTCTCCAACTTGTTACGCAGAAGGTGTCAGATTGACACTCGGGGCCGGAGCTACGAGTTAGATCAAGGCTGAGTAGCCATGAATGAAGTTAGTTTGGAGCAAACTACTCTTGTAGCCTTGAGACCTCATACATGATACATTTATTGCAAACGCAGGAATCTCCAGATCAAAATTACGCTTCTATTTCTATGTTGTCTATGGATGTAATACTAACGTATCATTATTTGAATTCACTCGACTACCATATTCTCACGCTGTATCAATTTGTACTCAAAATTGAATTGGAAGTTAATAATTTTTCCAATTTAAAAAAAATTATTCACTGAAATATGCTTTGTAGTCTTTAGTATTTTAGCTCTACGTAAGAAAAATAACATAATTGGAAAGGGATCAGAGTGCTCAAGCAGCCGGATTTGAACCCTGGCCTAACAACCAAGGCTGTTCGGCCCAGAGTTCAATCAGATTGTTTGTTGTTGAGTTTAGTCCAGACCAACTCTTACCAAAATTTATTAGGCTGAGTCGGGTTGAATGAGTCTCAGTTTTTTAAATCTAGATATCTATAGCCCAATCCAGCTAAACATCGAACATTTTGTTTGGTCTTACTTTACCTCAACTCTATCTATTTTATTTTTTGGAAGATTAGATGGCCGTCGGAGCAATACACATGATATTATATAATTTTTATATTAATAATATATGATAAAATTATATTATTATTATTATAAAAATTATACAATAACTATTTATGTTAATTATATTTATATAAATATTATGCAATTTGATTTTTATTATATTATATTATATTATTATTTTCTTAAAATATATCTTTATTAAGTAATAAATTGCATAATTTTTTGAAGATTTTAGAGTAAAATATAAAATTTTCAACTCACTAAAACTTATTAAAATGAAAGAATAAATTATAATATTATATAAATTAATTGTATAAATATTTTTTACAAAAATATATATTTATATTTTTATGATCAAATTCATATATTAGTTAAATCTGATATATATAACAAAATAAAAATAAATAATTCAATTCATAAAAAAATTATATTCTATTCAGAAAAAAATTAAATAATATTTTAAATATAATTATTTATTTTAAAATATACAATGTTAGCATGAAATTAAAAATAGATTTAAAATTGAAAAATTAATTTGAGTTTTTATATGTTAGAAAAAATGAATAGGAAAGAGATGAGGAATACATGTAAACAAAAGTGATGAATTTTCATAATTTTTTCTTTATTCTTTTTTTGTATAAAAAAGGATTAAAGTTTAATTTTTTAATTTATTTAATCAATTAACTATAGAAAATTGTGAAGTGATGTGTCAAGTGACTGTTTTACTTTTTATATTAAGTATAAATATTTGTGTATCATTTCAAGCAAATCACGGCCCATATTATTACCACTTAGGCCCTAACTTACACAACCCACGATCCCAGCCCATACTTTCTGGGTCATCTCGCCATTTCAACCCAAATGGTTCATACTATTTGACCCGTTTCAGTTTTTGTCTCTTCACACACTACACACAGTAAGAAACTCACTATGGGAGCTGAGGAGGACACGCTGGAGCAGCCGCCGGTAGATACGACGTCGGCGGAAAGCGTCGATGCTTTGCTTGAGGTACAGCTCTACACGATTGAATAACTTTTTGCCTTCCATTTTAATGACTATTAGCAAAGTGTATAGCTAGATGTTCGTCATATTCCAGTAAAATTCAGTTTATTGAATGTTTCAAATTTCCTTTATTTTTCTTAGTTAGTATTGTTACGAAACTTTGTTTGGATTACGATGATGCTTTGAATTTTGAGTAGTAACAGTAAAATACTTTGTTTGGATTAATCGAAATTTCTTAATATTTGTTTGCTTGCAATTGGCATTGGTTTTCTTCACAACTGAAATTGAAAGTGCCTTCAATTCATAAGCAGCGAGCATCCGTGCTTATCTTGTGAATTTGGTAATATGTACTTCTATTATCTTTGCTTCCTCTGACTGCTGGCTAATGTTGATCTAATTTTAGTTGGGGTTATTTCCAATTCTTTTCATATGGAAGAAAATATGATGGCTATGTCAGGTTGTTAGTCTCGTTTATTTAGAGTTTTATGGGTGTTTCATTGTTGGAAGCTTTACTCATCTATGTCGTACTATTTATTGAACAGGCTGCTAGATATGATGATATAGATGATCTTTTGAGCATAGTATCTTCTGGTGTTTCCCTTGATTCTAAGGATTCAGAAGGTCGCACAGGTTGTTATTCACTTATTCTCACTGGCTGTAGCTTCTTTTTTGCTAATAACATTTGTAATTTCTGCTAATATTTGCACATAAATGGTTTATTAGTTATAATGTTACTTTTGTTGATCTTTGACCTTTTCGTTTCATCATGGTTTTGTTTGCTCTTGTAATTTTGCAGCGCTACATATGGCTTCAGCAAATGGGCATCTGGACATTGTTGACTATCTTATCTGCAATGGAGCGGTCAGGAAACTGTTACTTTTGCATGTGATATGAGAAAGCTTGAGTTTTGTTATTTTGCTGGATGCTCTTTTAATTTATTTTCTATTGTTAAATCACGATTCTCTCTTTTCTCTACTTTTGATCTGGAGAAGTTCAGTATGATGAGATGTTACCGGTACTGATGTAACATTCCTAGACTCACTTTGCCTTGTTAATAAGTCAGAGAATGTTGTTATGAATGTTGAAGTATATAGTTTAGCGGCGTGGTCTGGAAAAAATCTCTTGTGTCGTGTCCAACTTGGGAAGACACTAGGATCAAACTTTTAAGGCGGGCATGGGATTCTCATTTGCCATATTTGGTAGGATTAGTGCAAGAGGAAAAGGAAGCTAGTGGCTCTTTGACTGTAGGAGGTCTGTGAGTTGCCTCATTGGGTATATTACTGAATAAGATCCATTGCAGTTGTACCTGATTTAATCACGCTCTGGTTGTGCTGCATATTTTAAAGGTTATAGCATTTATTTTTATGTTGGACCATTAATGTTAGCAGTAGCTCAGTTCAAATGCTCTCTGTCTAAACTTGGCAATGAAATTTAGATGGCAGTCAAATATTCAAATCTGGTTTGTTGATAGAAGAGTTTGCTACAACCAAACTTAGTTGAAAATTTTATAGAAGTGTTCACAGCTGTATTATTATAATTTTCCATGATTAGTAAGTTAGTGCTGGAAGTGAATTGTATTAAAATGCTGATTTTTAGAATTTCATCTCTCTCTCTGTCCGCGTTTTAATAACTTGTATGTGGTTTGTAGTTTCGGAAGAATTGATATTTCTTTTTCTTGGGAACAGGATGTTAATGCTTGTAACTTGGAGAAGAATACACCTCTGCATTGGGCTAGTCTCAATGGCCACATCGAGGTATTAACTTCATTACAAGTTCAGGACAAACACTGCTAGTCACTGATTTTTCATTTCTGTGAAGCTAATACTTACACTATCCGCAGGTTGTTAAACGTCTGATTCTTGCTGGAGCCAATATATCTTTACTCAACATGTTAGTCACTTGTCCTCTTGTATCATAATTTCACCAATACTACTTCTTTCCTTTCCTTTTCCCAGCTAAAATTGTTACAATGTTTACTGATCATCAGCCACGAGAAAAGTCCCATAGACGAGGCAGTCAGCAGCGGAAAAATGGATGTGATCGATGCAATTAACGAAGCAGCAGCCCAAGTTGAACTTGCAGGAACACAAGTTTCATAGCCCTATAAGTTTTGTCCAAAAACATCTGATGGCATTATTCGTCATTATACACCTTTGATGGAGTTCAGAATGTGTTGGTGTTAGTTTAGTGTCGCTATGGTTTAAAAGCAGAGGTGAAGTTTCAGCATAGCTTAATGGGAGATTCTGTAATGTTGGCGTTCATCTGTACTATTATAATCCATCAAAATTTACATTCGATACATAATTCTCGATCCAGGATTAGGGTTAAGCAAATTAATATTAAATAATATTTGAAGTATCTTATTATATCATTTGAAAGGACATATAAAAATATTATTTTGTTGAAAAAAAAATATATTTAATATATTAGGTGGATGCGTGTAGCTCATAAATTAAGACCCATATTTCTTTGTATTAGATCTAAATGACTCATGTTTCTGTCCAAGAGGTCAATTTGTAGTTGGATTATGATAGAGTAAACATAGTGTTTTAAGTGGTATAAATAATCCTCATTATACTCATAAATTGACATTACATAATTAATTATAATTTTTTTCTGAAGTTATATGATTAATAAAGAGTGATACAATATCAAACTTTTAATGCATAAATTGTAAACAAGGTGAAAGTAAGTTTTTTTTCATACATATCATACACACGTTTAAATAAAAAATATTAAAGCTGTAAACACATCCTTTGTAATTTTATATATTATTACTTAACTAATATTTATTTTTAGTCAAACTCTGCTCAGATAGTCCATCCAAAAAATACTAAAATCTAACACAAGAAATTAACAAATCTTTTTTCTAACATCTTATTTTAATGTATACAATATGAATATCATAAAAATGATTATTTTGATATATTATATATCAAAATAAATTAAAACCACAATATTTATTTAAATTTGACTTCCAACATTCGTAACAAATATTCAAATTTATATTGCATAAAATTGGGAGGTTTATTTATAACACAACACCACATTGTTAGTTTTAATCAAAATATTTTTATGATAATTATTTTGTATCAAGTAAGTTGATCGTTTATGAAATATACGCAGTAGAATCACATCAACCAACAATTAATACATTTTACCATTATTTGACAAATAAATAATGTATATTCAGTATCACATTTTTAGACAGAAAAATTAACCTATATTTGTTTTTTCTTCGAGTAATAATTTGTATATGGTGATAGATAATAATATTTTATCTTGCATTTTATGCCGAATAATATTTTAAATACGACACGGCATGTTCAATGATCGGATCGATTTATTTAATTTAACAAACAAACTAAATTATCCAATTTGAGATTGATTGTTGGAGAGTGATCTGAATTTTCTTCATTGATTCTAACATATAAACTTAGATAAATTTAATGACAAAATATAAAAATCTTACCCAAATAAAAACATGACATTGGTTGTTTGTTGCTACTTGCAATGTCAGTTATTGTCAACCACATTTTCCCTCAATTTTTTGGACTTTTCGAAACTCCATCCCTAAGGCTAAAAATATTCTTCCCTAATTTTCACGAAATTAAATACTCCGTATAAAAAATTATTAAAAAGATATAAGTAAAATCTTGAGATCTAGTCTTACAATTCAGACAGTATAAAATCCCACTGTCACTTCCAAGAGCAACCGCTTCTGCTTTTCAGATCTGTTCTTAATTTTTTCTGTTCGTTCAGCTTCAGATCTCACGAGTTTTTGCTTCATTCGCCGAGGTAAGCCGGTTTGCTCGCTCAAATTCACGGCTTTCTGGATTGCATTTTAGGTTTTTAAGTCAATGCCAATTTGGATTGCAGTCGAAGAAGGCTAATTGATCATGGCTGCAAGGAGACCTGGATTAATTGCCCTGTTTGATGTTGATGGCACGCTCACTGCTCCCAGAAAGGTGTGCGAACTGTGAAATTGATTGATGATTGTTGTGTTAGTTGGCTTTTGTGTGCGCATGTGTGTGATAATCTGTAGGCAAATGCGTTCTTTGGCTTGACTCTTGTTTTCTTAATTGCATCGGTAATTTTATGGGTATCTGATTGTTGATTTGAGTTGAACATGTAGAATTCCTTGTGATTGTGTGTGTCTTCAGCCTCTCACTTGTGGATATTGTTTGCATTGTGGCACTGAAAATTTTAATTATAAGGAATAAGGCTTGCAAGCAATTGTTAGTGTGTGGGGTGGTTGAGAATGAAGGTTGTGTGGCCTGGTTTACTTGAACTGGTGAATGGTTGAAATAGTAGCTCTGGAGTTGCATTTTTGCTGTGTAATAAGTTGATGGGAGAAAGTTTGATATATTACTTCTCAGGACTGAAGACGAGTCCTTGAATGTGGTGCTATGGCATTGATTCTGGCAATCCATTATATTTTCATTTTCACTTGTTATTATGATGCATTTTGATAGATGATTGAGTGCGTTGTTGCAGGGGGTAACTCCTAAGATGTTAGAGTTTATGCGGGAACTTCGGAAGGTACTTGAATTGGTTTCATTGTAGAGTAATGTTTTAATGGGTCTTCTGTTTTTTCTCTTGGTACGTTCGTGTTTTAAGCATTGTTAGTTTTTATCTTTCCAGGTTGTAACTGTTGGCGTTGTTGGAGGTTCTGATCTTGTTAAGATATCAGAGCAGCTTGGAAAAACAGGTCTCCTTTTATATCCTCATCTCAAATGCCTTATAAGCTAAATTATGATTCTACTGACTGTATGCTTATTTTCTATAAACGCCATTTTTTCTTTGCCTTTGCAGTTACGGATGACTACGATTACGTGTTTGCTGAGAACGGCCTTGTGGCTTACAAGGAGGGGAAGTTGATTGGAACACAGGTATTTTCTAAGACATAGACCTAATGGAAAGAACAATGGTACTAGGAATATATATATATGAACTTTTATTATTATTTTATTACTTCCTTGTGGAGGTATCAAATTAACCATTAGAAATTCTCAAACTATATATGTCATCTAGTTGATGGAGATTATTGATATTCCCAGTTTAAATGTTATAATAATGAAACATTTCATAAGGTGAAATACAATGTTTCTATAACTCAACTGTTAAATTTTTTCGGTTTCTGGTTTCGACTTTGATGATCTGACTTATGCCATGCAGAGCTTGAAGACATTTCTTGGAGATGACAAACTCAAGGTTAGAAATTTCTCTATTGTTTCTGAAATTATTTGTTTGGGAAGTCATATTGGACATGTTTCACCTCTGTTATGGATATTATCATGGAAGGTTGATCTCTAAAATATCAAAGAAGAAAAATATATCTCATAATATTTGTTAGGCCTTCTGGTAAGGAAAAGAGTCTTCAATGGAACTAGAATGAACTGTTACTTTTTGAATTTGAACGGTGCTTTGTATGCGTACAAGAAAATTTGATAGTAGACATATACTTTTGACTTTCTGAATGCGTATTGCTATTTTAACTTTATAATTTCTGGTTAGAATTATTCTGATATAGTGTGAAAATAATGCCACAGGAATTCATTAACTTTACTCTGCATTACATTGCTGACTTGGATATCCCTATTAAAAGGTACTCATGAATATAATTATGGCTCTCAAATAGCACCTGGTTGTTTCTGATGGGGTTCTTAGATCAATTTCCTTTTTATTCTAGGGGAACGTTTATTGAATTTCGAAGTGGGATGCTTAATGTATCTCCAATTGGAAGGAATTGCAGTCAGGAAGAGCGAGATGAGTTCGAAAAGTATGACAAGGTATAATGTATATGCATAGAGTATTAAAGAGGAAAAAAAAGATAGAAGGGCAGGGATATCTTTTTGCATAACTATTGAATTGTGAATTTGAAGAGTTCATGATAACAATTTGTCTTCTCTCTTACTTTATCACTAATAGAATGTGTCCATAACTGTAATCAGGTTCAGAACATTCGCCCCAAGATGGTCTCAGTGCTCCGTGAGAAGTTTGCACACTTTAACCTAACCTTTTCCATTGGGGGACAGATCAGTTTTGATGTAAGCAATGTTTTTATGTTCACCGTGTTTCTGTTTATTGTAGAATGCACCTCAGCACAATGTTTTTGACAGGTTTTCCCTCAAGGCTGGGATAAGACATATTGCTTGAGATACCTGGACGAATTTCATGAAATTCACTTCTTTGGAGACAAGACCTACAAGGTTCTCTTCTCATTACTATTGACAGAATTAATCTGGTTTTATTCATTTCTCCGCACCATTTATTAGCAATGAACTTCGTTCTAATTATCACAATAAAATGTTGACCTTTTAATTTTTAATCTTTAATATTTTTTTCTGAATGATACTTCTTCCATTAGAGGCTATCTGATTAAAATCGTGTTTCTTTTTTTTTTTTTTTTTTTTTTTTTTGCTAGGGAGGAAATGACTTTGAGATATACGAGTCAGAGAGAACCAAGGGCCACACAGGTTAGCTTATCTTTTTCCTTTCTCTTGATAATTTTATCTGATTGTTGATTGTACCGTTTAAAATTTGAAACTTCTGCGAAGATCGAAGTTTTATTCTTTTTTATGTCTGTATGACAGCTGAAATTACATATGCTGTTTGAACTAGAGAAAATATCCTATGAAAAACAAATTAATGCTTGATTGCAACCATGACTTTCTTCAGCATATTTCAGTACAGCACTTTAACATTACAATACGAACTTGCTAATATGTTACTTTTTTACCAGTTACGAGCCCCGATGACACAGTAAACCAGTGTACAGGACTCTTCCTGAGCTAGTAAGAAGGATGACCTCTGGTATTTCCTCCATTTTAATATTATGCTGATTTGTGGACAAAGATATAATCCAGAATTTATGGAGTTTTACTTGCTGAGAGCATATAGCATTGGGGGGGGGGGGGGGGGATATATATCTATTCTTGTTTTCTCAGGCATTCAAGATAGTTTTCTTTAAGCTTTTGTTGTAGCTTTTACATTGAAAGGTTGACATTCATATTTGATACATGTCTAGAACACGTTGCTGTGTTGAAAAAATGTATGAATGATAAATTACGTGCGGGCATGTATTCTTTTTTCCGATCGAGAGAATAATATGGTTTTGTTGTATTGTATGTAGCTTTTCTTGACAGTTGAACTAATTAATGTAATGATGTATTTCATCGCTTCAGTTTAAAATAAAAGAAAAATCATTGTAATAAAATAATCCCTAATGGATAAAAATGCGATTAGAAAGTAACAAAGGTTAATACAGATCATGTTATAGAAAAGAAATCTATCAATTCTAATTCCTACACAGGCAAAGGAAGAGCCTATTTCTATTGCTTATTTTTAAACTGTTCTATACTTCTTAGATATATTCATCTTAAGCTAGTCTTAGTGCATAGATGGATATCACAAGTTCTCAACAAGGATTATATTCAGCACGAAAATTTATGAATTCTTAATGAACATTTCTAGTGTCTGTCTGCTGTATTTCTATACAATTTTCACCAATGATGGGTAAAATCCTAAACAATCTTCACGTTTGGTTTTACCCTGTCGAGGGAACAAAAAAACCTTACCCCTCATTTGTTATTCAACACTTGCACGCTCATATTGGCAGCGTTCCTTCGGTGAATTGGTTGTCATCTGGAGAGTCTGAGGGCTGAGACTTGGGTTTACTCATCATTCGAGAAAATCCATAACCAAGAGAGCTTCCGGTGGTTTCACAGAGCTGCACCACCAACGAGATTTTATTTTTTAGAAATCCTCCATTACATTCCACGTGTGTGCGCGCACACATGTGATGAGGCCTGCAATGGGCTGAAACTCGATAAAATGCACTAATGATGATAAATTGCTTACCTCCGTAAGCTCAGAGAGGTGGCGAGATCTGAACTCATTAATCGTAGCTGCTATCTCTGATGTGGGCAGCTTAGCCTGGAGATAAAAGAAAGAGAAAAGGTCACAATCAATTCTTAAAGATGTGGAGCAAAATGTTAGAAACGATCATGTCCTCCAAATGGCTATGCGGGACGCTGAATGCTATAATTGGATCAGATCATCATTCAATTCATCTTTCCTTTCCTTTCAAAGAGTCGATCTACTTACTTGTGCAAGAACAGCAGCTGCTAACTGCAGACTTGGTTCCAAAGTCTCGGGGACGACCTGAAACATTTTTTTGTAACTCGGAACAAGTTAATTGATTTACACACATAACTACAACACTCCTAAAACAAACAAGAATTATTACCATTCACCAATACTCAATACTTAAAGTACCATAACTCAAGACGCCCAAAAAATCACAGTCCAAGCATACACTGTAAGTCTTTCCCTTCCCCTTTTTGATTCAATTAAATATTCTCTACTTTCTAACAGTTGTACCAAGGCATCTAAAGGTATCCTATGGGCATGGCCAACACATTAAGCATGGACTACTGTAGTGAATAACTCAACCAGAAAAGATAACTCAAATGAGTCAAAGAAAGATACCGCTGTAGCTCCGGCTTTTTCCAAATTGAGTCCGTGATCAACATCATGAGCACGGACAAATGTTTTAACATTGGGAAAGTACTTGCTTAAAGCCCAAACAGTTCTGTAATTTGCTCCTGGACTATCTAACGTTATCGCTGCAGCACATGCTCTTTCAGCACCTATTTTATGGAGGACCTGAAAAGGGGGGAGGGGTGTGATAATAATAAATAAGGATAATACAAAAATGCTCTTTATTTATAAGCGAGCCATAATTAGATTTTGATCATGTTAGTCACCTCTCGACTACCAGCATCACCAAAGTATACAGGAAAATCAAGTGCGCGTCCATATGCAACTTGATCACTGCAATGATGAAAGTTGAGTACAACTACCTTAGTGCAGCAAAAGAGAAGCCAGCTCATCATACTTGGCCGGCTCTTTTTTTAGAAATAAAATTCATCCTTTTTTTTAAACCTCAAGTTATATGCAAATCCAATTTTGTAGTATTACCTCAAACAAAAATGGAACACTACAAAATATAATAATGCAAAAGAAAATGTATAATGCTAGATGCTACAAATATTACAAGATCCACTAGCATGACTCGCGTAAATTTGCAACTGTAACGCACATACAGGAATAAGTGTACCTCCTAACATCAAGTGCAACAAATGGAATCAATCGTTCAGAAAGAAGCTGGGCGATAATCTGTAAGTTTCAAATTGAAAATCAGATGGACTAAAAGACAAAAGATTAAGATTCAAATTAATGCAGTATGTTGATAAATTCATTAAAGCATTTCATAAAACATGAAATGACGAATGTAGGATACCTGGCCAACACGTCCGAAACCACAAATGATAATATGATCTTGCAAATCATCAGTCTGAAAAAATCCAAACCAAGGAAATAGATGATTTTGCTCTGGACATCCTGGGAGCACGTGCAGGTGCTATTACAGCCATGGATTACATGCTTTATCATTATATATAATCTCAGGAACAACCTGAAGACTCAAGCCATCCACCGAACAATTGAAGAGAATTTTAAAAGATGCTCAAATCCCTAATTTTGTAATTATCTATCTTCTTAAATTACAAGGACATTAGAGTATAGAAATCCTATTAAGCCTTACCAAACTGATAAGGACATGCCAGATGGTGTGGCAAATATATTGAGCTGAGAATGAAAAATGTTTTATACAACACTTAAGACAACAAAACAGTGCTTAGAATGGTTATCACAACACTTTATCTACATGAGTTCACATAAGGGCTAAAAGTTCTACACCTCACCTCACTTTCATCAGGCAATAGACTTCGAACATCGTGCAGCTCAAAGCGAGAGGCAATGAATTGGCCTCCAGCAGCTAACCATGGAGTCAAAGCCATCGAAATTCCAACCACAAGAAACAGCAAAGATGACAATTCTGAAGACATTATACCCTGCAAAGGAGGTCGAATCATTAAAGAATTGGTTTCAAGTACCGATAATTAAAAAAAAATTAAAAAATATTTGAGTTCTCTGACAGCAAATATATGTCCTAACAAGTTAATCTAACCAGAACCTCACAGTGCCATGTACTGGAAAAAGAAGGCAGGAATTATGCAATTTAAAGTTTCCTCTCATAAAAATCGTGTTGCTGGTGGAGCTGGAGAAAATAATGGTCACCCTGAAAGCTAAAAACTATTATCCCGAAGTAATAGCACAACAGATAGGATGTGGCTCTGCCAAATGTCGAATGAAACAATCATTGACCAGCAAGCGTTACTACTAAAAATTCATTTTCCTAGATAAAATAAAAAAAAAAAGCAAAAAAAAAAAAAAAAAAAAAAAACGAAAGAAAGAAAGAATTATTGCACTTGCTAAGAAGCTAATATATCACGCCTAAGCAGGAGATTACAGCTACAGGTATGATTTATTAAAGAACCTGATTAACAGCTTCACCAAAAGCTACAAATGCAAATTCTCCACCAGGTGCAAGTAGGAGACCAACTCTTATTGCTGATACCATTGAGATACCAAAAAGTCTACCAACAAGTGCCACCAAGATGGTTTTTCCAGCAATTAGAAGCCCTAATGTTCCTGTAATAACTGGGAAGTTTGAAACTAGAAGTTTTGGATCTATGGACATTCCGACCTGTAAAATGATACTATTTCCGGTAAGAGATAAAACAGAGAGAAACAGTACTAAATTCATTAAGAAGAGGCAGTCGAAACAGTTCACATAAAACGTAATCACATCAAGCAATTAATTGAAATATGAAATTACAGTAAATCAGGACTTCTGAAGCTACAGAATGTAGAAAACCATAGTTAATAGATAGCAAATCACCCTAGAATCAATTATCCCTCCATACCAAAAGTAAGTCTTGTTTCCAAACTTTTTTGTCTACAAAAAAAATAAAATAATAATAATAATAATTAAAAAAAGAGAGAAAGGGAGAGTTGTTTGAAAAGTCAAAGTTAGTTATTAGTTGAAATTTCAATAATACCCTTTTGACAAAGATGTTTTTGAGTCAAATGTGGTTGAAACGTCAATATAACAAATAAATGAAAGGGCGTAAGTGAAAATTGATCCTTATAACAAGTTTTACTTTTATTTGGTTGATAAAAAATAAGAGGCATTACTCAAATATGACTCCTTTTTGGGATGGAGGGAATATCAATTATCAAGCACATTTTCAAGAACTCAAGAGCTGAAAGAAAAAGAGTTGTGAACTGTAATCAAGCAATAAACGAATTCTACAGCACTCAAATATGATAGTATACCGTCATGAAGAAGAGACCCAGTAGAAGGCCACGGTATGGAGCAATATCTGATTCAACCTGCAATGAGAATTCTGTTTCTGCTAGAAGCAATCCTGCCAAAAATGCTCCTAAAGCCATGGAAAGGCCAGCCTGTTTTCAGATAATATACTAAACATATTAAAATTACTGGAACAGATGAAGAACTGCTACAATGAAGATGAACAAAAAAAAAAAAAAAAAAAACACTAAGAACGACATGATTTCTCTTACCCTGGCAGTTAGTAGACTTGTCCCCAGGATAACAAATAGAGTATTTGCAGAAAATATTTCGGCATTTTGATTCTCTGCAATTTGTTTATAAATTGGCCGAAGCAGCTGCACGAGTAAGAACATGTGAACTTATTTTGTCAAGTTAGCTAATTTACCAAACAGCATATGGTAGCAACAAAAAAGTAAGCTCCCTATTGCATATCATCTGTACAAAATCCTGTGATCTTTAATTTCAAGATAAACAAAAGCTGAACCAAAATTTCTTATGAATATGATTCCAGTTGAACGGAAAAAATACATTGTCAGGATGATGTTCAGCTATGCAATAAAAATCACAACATTTACCAAGCGTCCTCCAGCAATTATGACAGAGATGGCAACAACTGCCTTAACAGCAGCCAACCCAAGAGCTTCTGCAATGGCTTGGAAACCAACCTAAACCATAAAAGTATATCTTAAAATAACTGGAGTAATGTTTTACTACTATGTAATATACAGGCACAGAACACATGTGTCCAATACCTGTTGAATAATTAGCACCTTATGAACTTACTTTAATTAGAATGACAATAACTATAGGACTACAGTCGTATGCAAATGGTTATCATGTCATACAATTCTTCTTTGGCTCAGATAAAAATATTTTTTTATTTGGCTCTGTCAGAATAACAACAAAACTAATTTGTTACCCCTCCTTTGGATGACGTCGGTGACACAAGGGGTATCAGTATGAGCAAAACCACCACCGCCAAATCCTAGAATAGACAAAGAAATACATAAGCAGGTGCCAGGCTTAACAGAGAAAGTCACACGATATGAGCAATATTCATTACAGGGAACCTCTAACATTGAGGCTAGAAGGAGTAAGACAGAAAAGATATAGCTGAAACAAATAAGCTAAAATACTGATACCTGGAAGAGTAATACAGAAAATGTTGCACGTCCATGGCGTGATGTGCTCTCCCCACGTTCTTGCAGTACCTGTACATGCGCCACAGGTATCCTTTTAACTGCCTCCGTGGGAAAGATCTCAAGAAATTGTTTGCAAATGGTTATAAAAAGCTAAAATAGAAATAAACACCAGATTTTTTTTTTTTTTTTTTTTAATGAAACCAATTAGGAAAAGGAAAAAAAGGAAATAATAGAATACATTAATAATCCTGAGATTTTCAACAAATTAAACTCATCAAGGACTTTACCTGGAGGACAACAGCAGTTGAAGACAATGCAAGGCCATTGCCTATAACAATTGCAGCTGGACTGAGCTGCCCAGCGACATAATGAGCTAGTAAGCCAACCACCATAGCTGTCACCAAGACCTGCATTTGTTCATGCAAATAGAAAATGAAACAGGGCCTTGTTCTTCAACATTGGAGTCAATAGCAGCTCAAAGTCCAAAACACACACAAAAAAAAAAAAAAAAGAAAGAAAGATAAAACAATAACAAAATAAAATCATAAATAAATAAAGAAATTCAAGATTTGAGTAACCTGAGTGGAGCCCAATCCAAAAACATATTTCTTCATGGAACTTAGTCTTTCAACAGAGAGCTGCAACAAAACGCTAAGTTAGCGCTCACCTTCCTTGGCCATATAGCTATACAGGTTGAAATTAAGTCCTGCAAAATCCAAAATAGGCATGCGTTCTACCTCAAGGCCAATATTGAACAGTAAAAAGACAACCCCAAACTCTGCTATCGCCTTAGTTCCATGCACATTACGTATAATGGAGAGACCATAAGGCCCAATTAAGATTCCAGCAGCCAAATATCCAAGAACTGGACTGCCTACAATTGCAGCAAAACAGATTCAAGTACTAGAAACTGTAGCATACAATATGCACATGAGCATAAATGTTCTCAGGAACAAATTAAAATGGCTAGTTGCCAGAACAGCAAAGAGGTGATCAAGAAATGAATCTAATTCACACTAAAGACTGCTATAGAAACAACACCCAGGGCCCAGGAAAGAACTTTAACCAAAACAATGTTTCGCATCAACAGATTTGATTCTATGAAGATAAACTATTTGGCCTTCCTTTTTTCATTAAGTCCACATTTCCTGGGATGCAAGACATTCTGTACCTCCTGGAATTTTCTGGAAAAGGGGAACAAATATAACACTTGCAAGTAGTAACCACAACATATCACAGAGGGAAGCTTCCTCCTCATTTATCTGAAAAAGGAGAGAATTTTTCTGAATGAGGAAACAGATGCGCATGCATTATCTTATATAGGCTCAAGGAGAATTGAAGGTTTTCATCAAAATTAGAAGAGAAAAGGTGATTTGAAGTAATACCTCTTGATGAGGGAGCATCTCCATTAGTTCCTTAATTTTTTGGGGAAGCTTCCTTATCTTTTTGATGAAAGGTCTCGTGGTAGTTGATACTTCGTCAATACTAGTGGTGATGATGTCTGGCTGCCAAAATAACTGAGTGACCTTTTCACCCCGTTTCACAAAACAGGCAATTCTGTGATAAATTTCAACAACAAATGGTTATTCATCATGCTATTCAGTATTTAAGTAAAAAATAAAAAGCAGAAGTAGCTCAGTTGCCATTTCAGCAAACTATGATAAACATATCTGATATTTTTGTAGCACATTTAATCTTTTTTTCCCCATTCAATTAGCTATGTGGCAGAAGCCAGTGAAAATTCCCTGGGAGAAACAGCAAGCATACCCTACTCCGACAAGTAGTGTCCCGAACACCAGTTTCGGCAATTGCTTTCTAGCAGACTCCACAAGGCCACGAAAAACTGAACCTGGTGTAAACTCTTCCTCATCTGCAGCGAAGGAGAAAAAGGAAGCAGAAAAGAACCGGGATGATTTCTTCAATAATGCTTTTGGAGCATTTAAAGTAGAGCCCTCCCTTGTCGATTCTTTCTGCATTTCATGTACCTTGCTTTGAATAGATTTTAATTTCTCTGCATCACCTTCAGTATCCTTTGATAAGTCTGCACTTAATTTCCCATCCTCTTTCTCACTCTCATCCGAAAAACTATGTTCCTCCAAGTGGCCATCTGGCAAAAGTTCAAGTACTTCTGAAACCTCAAGTGGCACATCCAAGTCCTTCTCAACATCGCCATATGCCGTATTTCCTTGAGATACCTCCCCGGATACAGTCCGCTCAACTACATTATCCAACCTATCAGTATTAGAAAGAGCAAGGTTCTTCTCTGCCCTCTGTAGAGCAATCTCAGCATCGTCAACACGTTGTGCAGCCTGAAGTTCATTTGCAACAGCTTGCTCTGCTAAAAGCATGATGTTTGCTACTTCTTCCTCTGCTTTAGAAGCATTGCTTTGAGCTTGCTCTGCCACTTGGTTCAACCTATCCACTTCCTTTTGCAACTCATCTTTTCTATTTTGAACCCTCCTTAGCTCAGCCTCGCAATTTGCTAAATGATCTCGACACTCTCGTATGTCCTGCTGAGCTGCCAAAAGTGCTTCCGCTTCTCCTAATTCTTCACCTCCACTTTCATACTCAGAACCGCTTTCTTTAGAACCTTTAGGAAAGCCATTATTTTCTTTATCGGTCTTCAGAGAATCAATGAACACTTGAAGTCTAACTTCAGCCAAAGAAAGTGCTAGGGTAGCCTTCTGGACACCTTCTTTGGCAATAGCCTCTTCATTTACCATCTCTTGAATGTTACTAAGTGCATCATCTACATCACCCCAAGCATTTGTAGCATCATCCTTCAACGCTATTGCAGCTTCTGATATTCTCTGTGCTTTCTCCTCAAACAATCTACTATTGTGTCGTGAAATTTCCAAATCTTTCAATGCTTTCTGCAATAGTTCTCTTAATTCATCCAAACTAGGAGCCCCCAATCCTCCTTCTGCCTCCTTTGATCTTTCTCTGGAGGCATTAGATTCCAGGCTACTACTCTCGCTAATTTCTACATCCTTTCCATTTCCATTTACATAAGCTACTGAGTCATTTCCCTGACAGCATGCTGGACCGAAATGCTTTGAATTTTTTAAATTAGTGATGCTGCTATAAATGGAAGAACTATTATAGCTACACAACCAAAATTTCCTTTCCCTGGGAACTCTTGGAATGTCGGCACTAGCACAATTTGTATGTTTTTTCCTCAATTTCTTCGGTACATTTGCTTTTAAGACAAGTCTTGGATCTCCAAATAATTTACTGTGAAGACCTCTATATTTCAAACTAGCAGTCAAATTCAAGTGTTCCACTGCCCTGCAACTTGCACCTTCACCCCCATGAATAACGCTGGAATGAGATAGATTACAAGATACCTCCATCACTTCTAATTTAAAAAGGACAAACAAGGATCTATATATCCTTCACAAATCTAGAGACTAGCCTCAGATCAACCTGAAAAAAAAAAGGATAAAGAAACAGTAAAGCTCATGTAATTGTAATACACAAATGATAACCATGGTCATCTCTAACTCTAACAGTTAAAGCTTTACCACCATCAAACCTTTCAGCCATTAACTGAAATGCAGATTCATAGGAACTAGTCCTACACGCACTTGAGGACAAACAATACAATAATATAAAAACATAATAATGTGCACTCCCATCTTCTCTGAAGTTTATTAATACAAAGATGGTAGTTTGTCTGTGCATCTCCGAGAATGCTCCATCTCAGTAAATAAAAATCTATAAGCAGCCACATACTACTTCTGCATATATATGCATGTACATATTATTACTGCATGCATGATATATTTAAGCGCACTGAATATCGACTGTACTGAAGTCAATCACCGACTCCCCATACCGAAATTTCGCATTTAACTCTCATTGACCTGACATCAAACACTTGGCAGCACGAATTAACTCCAACAAAATTCTCCAGACTAAGCACAAGAAATAGAACGAAACCCAACTCACGGACACTGTCGAGTAACCAATTATCAATTTCTGAATACTCCAAATAGATAATAAATTTCAAATTAAGAAATACTCACAAAACCCGAAACACACAGTGAGCGTGAGAAAGGAAATGGAGAGTACAGCGAACCTGGGAACCATAGGGAGTTAAGGGAAATGACAATTGGGAGGAGCGAGTGAAGGAAATGATAGCGGCGTTTGGTTTCAGCTTCGAAATCCAAACGGCGGGTCTGACGGCAGTGCAAAAAAAGGATATTTTTATTTAATTTCGGAAGTATACGGATAAATAATTACAATATTTTTATAAATAAATGTGTGGAGCCCGTTAAACGTATGACTTTTTTTTATAGTTTGACCTTTCTATATGAAGCAAATATGATACTTTGATAGATTGAAATTAGTTGACAGTTAGTTAGACCCCGGAAATAAAATTGTTCATAACGTTTTATTTTTATTAATGAAGGTTCATTTTTTATAAAATTATAAATTTGTACATATTAGATTTTTTCATTTATTAATATGACTTTTTTTATTATATATATGTCATTTGTGAAATAAAAATTAATTTTTTACTTTAATTAATCAAGCAAATTCTTGACTTTTGAACAAATTTTTTTTAAATATGCCTTTTTTTAATTGAAATAATATTATTTTTTTTTTAAGATTTTTACGAAAAAAAATTGTACACTTAAAAAAAGAATATATATACATATATATATGTTACTTTTTTCGTCCAAGAAAAAAAAGATTTTTTTTTATAAAAAACTCATATTTCAAAAGTTAACATCTCACTTTATTAGCTAAAGTAAAAAATGAAATTTCTTATTTCACAAACACATTATATATGATTAAGTAAATCAAATAAACGCATAAAATATGTTATATAAGTGGGCATTTATGCTTTTAGAAAGTTATACCGTCGCCTAATTAACCTTACAAAATATTTTTTTTGAACGAATGGAGTACACTATTTAAGTTAGAACCATTATTTTTATTAATTTTTTGTATAATATGAGGCTGCATTTACTTCACATGTTGGAATTGGATGGGATGTGGGATTAAAGTTGGAATATAGATAATTTCGAAATGTATATCCTTTATTTACTTTGTAGGATAACAAGAAGATAGGATAAAATAATTTTATACTATCTTACGTTTACTTCGTAGGATTAACTACGGATAAGCCTGAAATTGCAATATTACCCTTAAATAGATGATACCATCTTCAGAAGCCCTTCTCCACTCAAACCTGTGCCCTTCACCAATTTTTGTCCATTTTCTCTTTCACTTTCCACCTCCGTCTATTGTAGCCCTTACCCCCCTCCGCCTAAACCTCTGTTACTCACCATCGACATCCAGAAGCATTTCTTCAAGTGTTTTTCGTGAGGTAAGCCTTTATATGTAGTGATTTTGTAGTTATTATCATGGTAAGTAATTGCGTTGTTGGTAGTGGATTTTCACAAGAATTACATTTTAGTTTCGGATTTGTTGATGTCGCTTCTTTGTTCATTTGGAATAGTGGACTACAACTATATCTGGTACTTGGTTACTGGCATTACTGATGCATTCCCCCATTTGGATCTTCCGAACATCTCACTATTTCGATAAATATTTGCTCATCTTCAATATAAATTCTCTTTATTAAAGGTTTGATGCTTTAATACACAAGGTACAAATATTACTTTCTTTCCGTTACGGTCATTAGAATATAATATTATATTTTTGCAAATGCATAAAGTTATAATTTTGTTGTTCTCATATGATTACATTCTTATGATAAAGCATGTTATGAAGTGGCTGTACTTAGTTATGAATGATATATGCAAAATGCACATGTTTATATAAATGCATGAGCTAAGGGGAAAGCGTAGACGCGCATCTTGTCAATTAATGTGTAATAACTCGAAATACTTTTTCCAAACTCTATGATTTTCTTTTAGAAGACACAAGTCAATTTCCAAACTGCATCATTCCAAAGTTGTTGGAGTGTAAATAGAGAAGGTTAATCAAATACATCCTTCCTTTCTAGATAGTGAGATAAAACTTTATATAAACACATTTTATTTTTCAGATACATCATTTACGAACCTCATTTCCAACTATTAGGAACACATATCTTAAAGATGCTATCATTATGAACGATGAGTTGAAATATGATTATTGTCACATTTTACTCATATTGGTTGTATCTTCATAGCATATACATGAATCAAGTTAGTGATAATACTCTTCCAGCATCGTACACTTTGTAATGATGAGTAATCTTCATATATGGTGGACGAGTGTCTAATAGAAAATCTGAAAGGTCGATCCAAACAAAAAAACTTGTTATGACTGTCCTATTTCTCTCTCTCTCTCTCTCTCTCTCTCTCTATGTCACTATCTCTTCACCTCTATCGATCTATCTATCTATCTATCTATCTCTCTCTCTCTCTCTCTCTCTCTCTCTCTCTCTCTCTATGTATCTATCTAGCTATAACTATATATATCTATGTATCCGTTTGATTTGCTTCATCTTAAATTATGATGTAGCTGTTTTTTAATGGTTTATTTTTTTCGTAGGATGGATCTTGCCCTCAATAGTGAAGGTTTGAGAGATGACGAAATTTTTATTGTGTTAACTGAGTTAGTGAATGCGTGTTTTGGTTACATGAGCTTGATCAATATCTTTTTAATGCATAGAAGTCGTGCTATTTCAAGTGAAGTACGTGCGCATATTCACGAACGGTATAGTTTGATTAGTAGAATTCCTAAGCAAATCAAATATTTGCGTATTGTTATTGGAATATCCGATGAGGACTGCATAAACCATTTGAGGATGAATAGGGCAACCTTTTTGCAATTGTGTCATCTTTTGCAAATGTCCGGTGATCTACGAAGTAATCGAAACAGTAGCATAGCAGAGCAGGTTGCCATGTTTTTGTCTATAATTGGACATCACACAAACATTTGTGTCTTGAAATCTAATTATAAAAGATCTGGCCGAACTGTTAGTACACACTTCCACAAAGTGTTAAATGTTGTAATCAGACTACACTCATTACTGCTAGTAACCTCGGAGCCCATCGATTAAGATTGTACAAATAATCGATGGAAGTGTTTCAAGGTAATATTAATACCCAATGTTGTATAGTTGACGTACTTTATCTTAGAAAATCCATCTTCATTGAAAGATTTTGTGTTTCAGGGTTGTTTAGGTGCACTAGATGGAACATATCATAATGTGACTGTGCCTAAATCTGATAGGGCTTGTTATCGAAATAGGAAAGGGAATGTAACAATGAATGTCTTGGTTGTTTGTGACTTTAATATGAAGTTTCTATATGTCTTGGCTGGTTGGGAAGGAAGTGCAGCGGATTCACAGGTGTTGAGAGATGCAATAACTAGAAACAATAGACTTCGCGTTCCTAGAGGTAGTATTTAACATCACATGCACATAAGTCGATTATGTTTATTACATATTGTTTTGAATCTAATTCGATCCATGCTTGTGTTTTGAAGTCAACTATTATCTGTGTGATTGTGGATACACAAACGGCGGAGGTTTCCTTACTCTATATTGAGGAGTTAGGTACCATCTGGATGAGTGGGGGCTGGGAACATCAGCCCCACGAAATAAGAATGAATATTTCAATATGAAGCATTCAAAGGCCCGAAATGTGATTGAAAGATCATTCGGATTGCTAAAAAAATGATGGGTCATTCTCCGTAGTCCTGCCTTTTACCCAATAAAAGTGTAGAATCGTATTATTTTGGCGTGTTGCCTAATACATAATTTCATAAAAACAACTATGGCATTAGACTCGTTAGAAGCCGATCTACCTAATATTGTGGTGAATGATGATGATGATGACTACATTGATAAAATTGAGTGCACAGAAGAGTGGTCGAATTGGAGAGATGAATTAGCAACTTCTATGTATAATGAATGGAGACAATAAACTGAATATTAGTGTAGTTTGTTGTCTGCAAATCTAACTTGTTATGACATTGTATGAATTTTTTACATATGTTTTAATTGTGAAATACGTTTATGATATTTATTTTATTTTGGGGCATTTACCTCGTTCTCTTCTTAGCACAAACTAATTGATTATTTTTATTTAATTTTTATTTTTATTTTTTTGCATCAGAATAGGTGCACATTTTATGCACGTTTATTCTGTGTAGGGTTGATAGATCCTGATAGTAGTAGTCGAGGAGATAGTGGAGTCTCACGAGATATCAGGGACCGTTGTCGAGTCTGGACACCTAGAGAAGAACAATTATTGATTCAGGCACTCAAAGAAATTATTCAAGAAGGGTGGAAATGTGAAAATGGTTTTCGTAGTGGTTATCTTGGTGCTCTCGAGAGGGTCATGCGTAGGATGCTTCCTGATGCTAATATTTGTGCTGAACCACACATAAGTTCTAAAATACATATGTGGAAGAAAAACCATGGGAGTCTGTCGTGTATGTTGAGCCAATCTGGACTGGCTTGGAGAGCTGAGTCTGGTATAATAATAATTGAAAGTGAATCTGTTTGGGACGAGTATTGTAAGGTTAGAATATTATCTTATCTCACAACACACATTACACTTGTCTCTTTTTGAATAACTATGACTAAACTATCTAACATTGTTTCATGAAACACCCATACGATTTTCAACTGTAGACGGATACATGGGGTAAAAAAATGCGATACAAGTCATACAAGCTCTACCCTGACTGGTGTGAGATATTCGGGATAGATAGAGCAACCGGTGCTCATGCTGAGGATTACAATGTTGCTGACCAAAAACAATTGAAGGTGGATGAAGACCATACTACTGCCAATACCTTCAATGTGGACCTTTCTACCGAATGAGATTTCTCCTGTGCCAACATCGGACAACTCCACTGGTAAGAAAGGAAAGACTTGCAAAAGAAAGGCTATTGACACGATGGGTGAGCAGATGGTGAATTTGATAAGTAGGTTATGTAATCGCACTGATGAGAGGCTAGGTGAAATAACGCAACATATAGGCTATGAGTACAAAATGTCTAAGAAACGAGAAGCTGTCTATGAAGCTTTGGGTAAGCTGGAGGTATTGGATCCTGAACAACAAATTGTTGTTGCTAAGATTTTAGTGAACTACAATAAAGATCTTGAACTTTTCTTCAGTCTTCCTCATGCTGACAAAGCTCGGGATGGTATTAATGATGTTGTTGGGCCATCTATAAGCATTGTTAATAGACATGTTTATTGTATTTGGGAAGAACTCTTGGAACTTGTACGAATTGTGTTCTTTATTCTTGGTGATGTTAATTTAAACAATATGTATGTGGTTGTAATATTTGTTTTAGGTTTGTTCAGTTCGTGTCCTACCAAATCTTTTGAAGAATGTGTATTGCTCACATGTTGAACAAGTTTTATTGGTATAATTTGTGGTTGGCGAATTAGATGTTCATGAACATCTTAGAGTCTCTTACACAATTTGTACGAACAAGAATGACATCCTTTAATTTATAGTACTACAACTTAAGTTAGAACAAACGGTGGATGTGAACCCAAAACACTTGTGGTACTTAGTATCGAACTCATCTAAATGCATACTTAAGCTTCAAATAAAGTCTTTAATGAATTAAGCTCCCTCTCCCCATGGCAAAAACATTGTGCGAGCTATGGACGAGCCTACCAAATATAAAAAAATAAATCACGTTGCATATGACGAAAATCAATAAAAATATATTATACAAAATAAAATATATGTAGTATTCGAGTTACTTACCTTACAAATTTCTTCCACCATCATTGGATGACATTGAATCTCTCCAGTGACCTCTTTGTATCTAACACCACTTAGGTCAGTGTCTTCGACAATCGACAAGTAGCGTCGTCTTAAACTGTGTGGTTTGCCTACACAAAATATATAATCAAAATATGTACTGAATTTGGTATTGACACGAGTAAATGCCATCGTAATTACCTCATAGTTGTTTCGACCGAAATGAAAGTTACCAAGTCGCTTCTGTTCAACGAGACACTGGATGAAGAACTGATCGACCTTAGTAATCCATTGTACTCCAGATGGATTTCTAATGTAATTGTTTACAATTCCTTCAACATTTCAAGTGGGCACCGCCATTACTTTTTTTTTTTCTCTGAGGTTTATGGGGGAAGAGAAACGATGAGAATACAATGAACAAAATGTAATAATAGATTCACACATAAGTATACATTGCTACCGACCCTCAAAGTAGAAGTTATTTTAAGAACTTGCCCACTTTTTTTCTAAAGTTGTTTATCTATTGACTTCACAGCAGGACTTTTTATGCACATTTTGAAAAAGACTAGACACTGAAAAAATTGGTGTAGGCCAACATGCACCCTCACCTAGAAACATAATTATTATTACCTTCCAAAATTATTGTCCGAGAGCCACAGTAGAAACATGTGATTTCTGGACCATATCAGCTTGCATAAATGGTGCAGGTGCGCAAAAGCATTAATGAAGGCGAAGATATGACTTTATGGGATGGGTTGAACATGCCTTTATGGGATGGATTCATCATAGACCATTTGTAATCGTGTGTAAATTTTAACCTTTTATTCTACTTTATTCCTTGATTTTACAAATTTTGGAAAGTGTACCGAGTGAGGTATTCCAGAAATTTGTGCTCAAAAAATCCAAAAACCTTAAAAAAATTCTAGAATATATGTTTCACTCGGGCAACCGAGTCATGTTCCAACCGTGTGGAATGACCGAATGGTTTACTTCAGCAAAATTCCAAAAACTTTTTTGCACTCGGCCGCCCGAGTGAGGGGTCCGATCGAGTGGATAACTTCATAAAATTCCAGAAAAATTTCTTGACTCGGTCAGCCGAGTGAGGTGGCTGACCGAGTCGAATACCCGAGTGGGCAGATTTCAGAGAATTTTTATCACTCGATTGGTCGAGTGAGGGGAAAAAATGCCCGAGTTAATAGTTCCACTCGGCTGACCGAGTTGGATGTCGACCGAGTGAGGCTGCAGATCTTTTTTTAAACGTTTTATCTACTCTTTTTTCCTCATTCTTCTAATTCCAAAACCCTACTCTCTTCAACTTTCTCCCCTTTTCCATAAGCAATCAAAGAGAAAAATCATAGAACAAATTATCTCATTCATATCATCCAAGAAACCAAAATCAACAACAAATATTTCCAACTTTTCACAAGACTTGTGAAGTTTTGAAGGTTCTAGCAATAACGCGAATTTCTTATTTTGATAAATCATTCTTCTTTTTGATTAAATATCTTGATGATAGACGAATTTGTAGTATTATGGCATAAAGCATGTTATGTTTTCTTGCAAAATTTCATTGGAGTCTTTTATCGAACACTTGGTGTGCATCATATAAATTGGGAATTTAGCATGCTTTGTCTTCATTAAAGATGATTTGATGTTAATATCCCATCAACTACAATGTTTAAATAATGAAATCACTTGGGGAATGAAATTGGTACATGTAAGAAAGGAATTGAGAAAAAGGTGTAATGTTTAGTTGTTTTGTTTTTTAGATTGGAATTGAAAATTATGTTGCAATGCTAGAAAAAAATGAAAATTTTTATGAGAAAAGTATTGAAGTTTGAACTCATTTATATGAATAGACTACACTAATTTCATTTATTCTAGGTATCATTGAGACAATTTATCCGTATTCCTTTGGTGCTGAGGTGTCACCACTAATGATATGGAAAGACAACTGTAAGATAGACATAGATTTGAAGAGGAACAAAGAGGTAGAACTGAAATCCACTCAATGGAGGTAGTCAATACTAATTTCGATTGGGACCAACACTCTGTCGATGAACAACAAGAAGAATACGAGAGAATTCTATCAACTATGCCTGATGCATACGACATACAATTTCAAGATTGGGAGATAAGTAGTGAGAGATGGTTTGAAGTGTACAAGAAGAAAAGACGAGCCACTCATTTTACAGATGAAGAATGCATAAAAGAGATGGATATTTACGAGGATCTGAAAAAGTTGTGCAGAAATATAGGGTGGTCTAAATTCTTCGCCTTAAAAGAGAAGACATATGAGCCGTTGGTCCTGGAATTCTTCTCGGCCGTTCATGTGGGATACGATGATACAGTGCCGGGATCACTGACTTTCTATATTGGAAATGAGTTTCAAACATTTTTGCCCGAAACTATAAATGAAATTTATGGCTTCCCGAAAAAAAAATTCTCCAATCTACCCGATGCCAAGATACACTTTCCCGAATTCAACCCAATAATCTTTTGGAAGGAGATAACAGAGGCTTCTCCAGATAAACCATTCATTTACAACCCTAGCCGATCGAAAACATCCATTATAAAAAGCCTGGTCCTTCGCTATTTCCAACGGTTCATCTCAAATACAATTTTGGCCAAACTTAAGCCTGGGGTAGTTACCTTGGATGAGTTGTTTATCTTATGGTGCTTGTTGAATGGAAAAAAGTTCAATGTAACGCCAATGCTTTTAAGGCAATTTGTACGAACGAAACAACAAGTAGCAAATTATATCGGAGGGTTCATAACTCTAATTGCTCGATATTTTGGGATAAATTTGGAAGGTTTGGAAGAAACTCCTGGCGAGACAACCTTAAATCTTGAGCTTGTTTGCAACATGAAGATGTACCAGTTGCATCCAGGCACGAGAAAATTGTATATCATCTTATCTGATAAGAAAAGGCTTGCTTTGCCTAACTCGCGCCTCACAAATGTTGCCGGGGGAAAATCCCAAATATTCTGCTGAACAGCTCAATCCATATTGAAGCCATCGAGGAGAGTGAAAGAGAACTGAAGAATGAAGAGGAAAAAAGGAAAAGAAAGAGAAGAACCACAGATACTCAAACATAGCCTATGGAGGTGGAGGCGGAACAACAAAACGTGGATGAGACGATTGAAGAAGCAAAACTACTTGCATATGCACATGGAAGAACAAGGGGAAATCTCCCACATTATGAGGCCAACACTTCACAGCAGCAACACCCTACACCTCAATTTCAAGAGGGGTGGAACGATTGGACAGATTAGAGAAATGCCTTGGATACACGTGTCAGCAACCTTGAAGAGTATATGCATCGTCAAACGTATAACTCTCAAATTGCACTTGACATGCAGAGGCAACAATACAAGTGGCACGTACGACAAGGTCATTTTCAGGAGCATGAATACCCGGACTATCAACCATTCAACCCATCCAACCCGCCTTACCGACCACCTTAGTAAGGCATGTAGGAGAAATCATGTGTAATGGCAAAGATTGATAGTGGGGAAGATAAATTATCGTTAAGATAGTCATAATTCTTGTGTTAATTATACTTTAATTTAAAATATATTGGTTAAATGTATTTTGGAGAACGAAATTCTAAATCTCTTGATAGTTTTAACGATTTTTTTCTCAACAAAAGTTGAACTACTATTTAAACATATCAATTTAAAAATGGCGGTTCATTTAAAAAAATTACCTTATTTATTAAAGCAAAAACACAAAGTTTAACTCAGTCTAAATTAATACTAGTACTGAATTTTGGGTTTGTGGCGTAAGAACAATTGAGACAAATGAGTAAAAAATGTGTTTGTTCCAAAAACACACGAAAATAGGTGAAAATAGTGCCACTCAGTCATCACACTCGGTCGAGAGACCACTTGGCTGCCTGAGTATTTATGATAACTCGGTTGACTCACTCGGTCAGCAACTTCACTCGGTTGATCGAGTAAGTTAAAATTTTTGGAATTCTCCCACTCGGCAATTCCACTTGGTCGGTTATTCACTTGGCTGACCGAGTGGAATATCACTTTTTACATATTCCCGTTCTTTCGCTCGTTCTCCCATTTTTTCCACTCTATTGTTTCAGTGGTTAATTATTTTTTGTAGTTTATTTTCTCCAATGTTTCTCAAGAAAAACATGTGGAAATGGTGGACACTCGAAGATTGCAAAATGAAGTTAGAAGCAGTACAAACAGGGATAATTAACACACTAATGTTCAAGTAAAACATTATTTGTACCGTACATAAACTCGGTTGTCACATAGAAATACATAAAAACTTACAACAAAAATATATTAAAAACCAAAAAAACACTCAACTTAATATAGAAAGCACAAAGTAAGTGTAGAATAATATGAATCATATGGTAAGAAACCATGCATAGATTGCACTTACAAGGTGCAACGGTGCTCTTAAACCGAGTTATTTCTTTTTCAAAGGTGACCATGATGCACTAGAGCTACGACCTTCCCCACCATGCCGATAACGGCTACTGGAAGGCATTGATTTCTTTCCTTTCTTATCAGAAGCTTGAATTGGAGAGTTGTCGATGTTAATGATGTTTGATCATTTCCGTACAATGACTTGGTACTTTGGTTTTTATTATCCAACCACGCCAGCTCCTTCCAAAACACATTATCTGTGATTAACAAGCTTTACTTACTCTCGTAAATGCTCAAAAGGTTTGAACGATTCGGATTACTTATCTCTATAATGGATGAATCATTACCCATCCCTGAGTCAGTATCACTTGAAATTTGAATAACTAAATGCTCATCGCTCTTATTAGGTGTGTTCTCTTCATCAAATAACTCTTTAAGAGCATGAAATGCATATTCTCCCTCTTTATAATATGCAGCAACAAGCTTTTCTTGCTATGAAATAAAATAAAAGATATAATAAATGTATATATTTGTAAGTAATTTTTAAATTAAGACAAATTTTCATAAAACTATCTTTACAAACTATGAAAACTTACATCACTTAAAGATGTCCAAACCGAGTCTGAGCACCAAACCTCATTTGTGGATGGGTCGTAGTCAACCATTGGCATATGAATTAGCCATTTGAAAACCTTGTAACGTTTGTGTAACTTTTGAGTTTGTTCCATGCAAAAGTTGAAGTTGAACTATGAGCCAAAGTAACGACTAAGATCACACATAGCAAAGGAAACAACACGCTCATTTTTTTCCCAACAACCCAAGCACCGATTGGAGTTGTTCAAGGAGACACACAATAAATTGACGATCAATCTCTCGTGTCCAGAGGAGTTGAAGAAAACTTTATCTTGATTCATTGCTTGTTTCGGAACACCACTCGGCGCCATAAGGCTAGATAGTCCAAAGGACGAGAAATGAAGAAATTTGTTGATTGTTTCTTAATATTTAGGTTGCAGTAGATGTGAGTTGCAATGCCTGGCTTGGGAAATTAACAATTATATAGGAATTACTGGTGTACATTATTTTGAATAATGTGGGGTCACTATTTTGTTTGATTCAACGTAAAAAGAATGTAAAGCTTTGTCTTAGGTTATTAAAGAAAACAATTGTTGGTTCCCCTGTTGCTTGTGAAAAGTGTGTATTCTTGTCAATGGGTTAATTGTTGGGATTGAACATATAATTGCAGACATTGTGACATGATGCTTCAAGAGTGGGGGCCTCCATGCTGTGAATTATTTGTACTGATATGTCTTTACAGCTGGAAAATGTAATGTTACATCATATCATTCAATGAACAACCAATATATTACATCTATACATTATGGGAAGTATTCTATCATAAATACAAACGACTGAATTTTGCAAAAAAGCATAACTTTATCCTACTCTCATACTACTCTGTATGCAATGTTCACATATATTAACATTTACATCATCTATCTTTCTAAAAAATCAAACATTAATAAGCAACAAACAATTAAAGGTAACATAACGACCTATATTTACATGTGAATAAGTTATAAAGTTGTTACAAATTGTAATAACCCTAATACCATCAAATCCATAATTAAGCAACAATATCACAAAAAAAAAAACAAAACAAAACAAAATTATCCATACTCAAGGACCTAATTGGAGGTGCTTGTGATTTCTTGAGGTTGGTTGTCCAAGAATGACGAGCAGGATAATAATGACACCAACAACTAATACAAATGGAACTTTTTTATATTTTCTATTCAACGCATCAACGTAATCAATTAGTTTGACCTCGCGTTGCTCCGTCTCATGAAGAGATGCTCTCAGAAAACTTTCGTTCAACCTCATCTCCTCAATGGTTGTATTCAATATGATCTTATTATTCTCCAACTCCTCCAGACATCTTTGTGTATCTTTAATTGTTGTCATCAAAGCACAAATGGTCTTACTGCAACGTTTACAAGATTCTTCATCAACTCATTCCCAAAACCCACAATCATGTGGCTGGTAACATAACAACAATTGTCATGGTTGAAATTATAAACATAAATTGTTGGTAAGATGAAGGTCTTGTGTACTTGTTTTTTATTTGTTAACATAATAAACATATAGGACAAGTTGACTATACAATGAGATATGTTGAACATAATATTACAACAAATAACAAAAACTCAACAAAATGATATAAAAAGACATAATTCTTACATGTTGTAGTCGACAACGTATAAACCTACGATCACGGTTATTTTGTGTCCGAGATATGAACTGAACAACAGTTTCCCTACAATAACAAGTTCTTCATGAATTTGCACTCGATGCAGGACTTGTCAACGAATTAGAGATGTTCACTATATATTCCATAGTCACAAAGACAGAAAATATGATTAAGCAGTATATGAAAAAACTACTTGCAAGATAGTAAAATGATAATGTTATATAAAAATAAATATTATTCAATACTTACTTTTCCAAATATTTGGAACGCAATGGATATTATTTTTTACATGTTCACCTGCATAACAATAAGGAAAGTAATGCATTACAGTAAAAGTGAATACAAATCTAAGTGCATTAAGTTTGTAATGCATGAAACGTAAGTGAATTATATTTTCAACAGTCATACAGATGTATTGGTTGTATTGTCAACAAATATAGTTGACTTATACGCAATTTTAATTGATGCGAGAATGATGAAATTAGATTTTGCTATCATCACTTACTTCTTTATTGAGGAACATTTACAAAGACTTAATCAAGATTATGAAACACAGTCATCCACTGATTTGTTGGTAATGTTCCAAGGATTGGACTAGAGGCTGGCTCTAAAAAAAGTCACAAATATTCATTTAAGTAAACAACAGATTTTTCTCATTATTCTAGAAGGAGATATGGAAAAATTTAAGGCCCAAAAGCCTCTCCAGTCACACCATCTTCAGTTCACAAGGCATAATTTAAGTTCAAATTGCTGAAAAATAAGTTGTCATTGCTAAACGTAGACAAATAACTTTTAAAGTTCCGTCAATTACAAATAAAATTTCGTTAACCGACTAAAGAAATGAAATTGCCTCAAACATCGGATTCACTAAGCCCAGCTATGGGGAAATATACAATGATCCACTACACAACAAAATTAATTATTCATGTTAAAAAATAAAAAATAAAAAAACCAATGATACATGGGTAATTCTTGTGTTTGATTAACTTGGCAGCATAGGCAAGCATAGATCACAACATAAAATCGAAATCCCTAAATAATAGTATAATGCTTGGTGAATATTGATATATATCGATCCTCCAAACAGGGAATTCTTTTCAAGCCAATTATTTATATTTACAAATATGTATTAGTATTGAACTTATCAATATTGAATTTTGCAGTGTAACAAATGTTAGGTTTCTCATTTAAAAGTTCGATATTCAAACCTTTGATTTGCTACAAATTATTTACAGCTTGAATATATAAATATTCTTACATCGTCATTGTCTATATTTCACCAACTGTTAGCAAACACATTCAATAGGAATTTGACATATGAAAGGTAGGAATTTGTTGCAAATTATAAATATTTGAATGGTCAAAATGTTACCTGATTCACGCAAATCTTCTCTAAACCAGCCGCATAAACTTCAAAGAACTTGCTTTCCTCATATCGCTGCTGGGTCTTGCCTGCGACCCTTCCGTCGGAGAATGTTTTGCGTTGCCCGCGAACGTTTTTGTGGGAGACTGCTGTGCGTTGCCAAAAATCCCAAATTCTAGGGTTTTGATGTTAGATGTATATTAAGGATATACTTGTAATTTCACATGTGAATAAGGGGTAAAAAAGTCAATATATATTTGTAGTCAGATAGGAGAACTTTTATCCCAGGAGAAGAGGTGGGATTAGTATCAAGAGTTATCCGAATTTTGTAAAATTATCACGGGTCGAACTGATTGACCCGAAAAATAATTTGTTCAAGTAAATAAACCTAGACAATTCTATCTTATCCTAATTTATCAGCCTAAATAAACGCAGCCTGAAATGTTTTCTATGCATCGTACGCGACTCAATAAAGATATATATAATAATGAAGAACAAATTGTACAAAAGGTTGAAAATATTATTAAGGCATACAAGTTCAAGAATACTAAAAGTATACTCCTGCAATACATAAGAATTACAAAAAAAGAACAACATTTGTTTCCAGAACCAAAACTCAAAAACAAAAAAGACAAGAATTCATATAACACACATATATATATAGGAAAAAACACATGCAACTCCTGCCATAACAACAAGCTGTCTCCTCTAGGACTGTTCTTGTGTCTTCTCAGATTCATCTTCTTCTTCCCCAGGCTTTTCCTCGGCTTCGTCAGCTGCAGCCATCGCCTCTCCAGCGTCCTCCCCCTCCTCTACCGCCGCTTCATCGGGCTGTTCAGCTGCATCGGACTCAACCTCAACAGCATCCATGCTGGCACTCCTTCTGTGGGAGGTGGCGTCGAGGACATGCTGGTAATTTCCCTTCTCCATGAAGAGCTGCTGGAAATGGTGTTTGCAGTATAGGACACCGTCTAGAGCAGCATAGGATGAGTGTGTGAGGGGGCACCCCCCATGAGCACACTTGAAGCATGACTTGTGGAATGATTCTCCCTCCATAGTCACCTGTTTTTATTATGTTTATGAATTAAGATTGTAGATAAAGTAGTTTCTTGATTCATTTTAAACCCGATTCTTCAAAAAGCATATTTTTTTACCTATTTTAAACGATGAGAAGATTCAATTACCCTTGATCATCCTGTCGGCACAACTTGATCCCGATGCTGCTCTACAGCTTCGGGACCAACTTGTCCCTAATATCGTGGATGAATGTGGAGGGTTTTATTTGGAAAAATGAGTTTAAATCATGTTTTTTTTTAGAGGGTGGGTATAAAACATCTTCCGTTATACAAGAAGGGCATAAACGGGAATCATTTTGGTGTTATGTAAATGTGCAGAGTGAATGGAAGTACAGACCTTCTCCAGTGGGTACACAGTTTTGCTGCAAGCAGGGCATTTGTCTTGGGTACCAGAGAACAATGCAGAAAGCTTGCTAGGTGCCCTTGTCTGCATACAAGCACTCAATATAAGACAGTGAAAAATGCATTAAAAAAATCACAGATTCACATAGATTCAAGAATTTGATTGAATATTGTTCTCTCTCTCTCTCTCTTCATATCCATAAAGACTTACCAGTGAATTTTCCCTTGATGAGTTTGCTGCTCAAAACATTACAATTCAAAAGGCATCAGTAAATAATTAAGATTCAGAGATGTAATACATGTTGAAAGTGGGTTTGTTTTTCTTACAAGCTTGAAAATTCTTGCTAAAATTTCCAGACTCCTTGAAAAGCTGTTCAAAATGAGGCTTGCAGTAGAGAACACCATCCATGGAGGAGTAGTTGCACATCTGCGCACACAGATATAGACCCAATTAACTCCAGGAATAATTTGAAATTTTCCTAATCCAAGATTTGCCAGATTCATGCAGCAAGACATGAACATAGAATCAGGGCCGCTCCTTTTGTGAGCCGAGAGGGGCTATCCCTCCAGGCCCCCAAAATATGAGAAATTTAGGAGCCCAAAAATTTTCACATTGCTCTGTGTGTGTGTGTAAGATCATCTTCAAAAGTGTCAAAATGATTCAGTGGTTATAGCAGGCGAAACGCATAGGAAAGTGGAAACTCTAAACTCGACTCATGCCAATAAATTATTATGATTGCCCTGTATAGAATGGAAGGCAGAAACACAAACACTGGCACTATAAAATTGATCTTCAAGAATATCTTGAAAATTAGATTTCTTATTTATGTGAGGCAAGATTTGATAGGAAAAGTCCCAATTCAGATCCATGCAGCAAGAAACATAAAGCATCATTATATGACAAAGAATTAACAACCCACAGAAGAAAAATGCACACACAAAAAAACACAATATCTACGCAAGATATCAAGAAACTTGACAAGAACTGGATCCAGATTGATGCAGCAAGAAATAGTATTAAAGGAGCCTAAATGAAAGAACAATAACCGGCCACAGAAGAAAAGGTCATAAACAACGTGGGCGTGCGCACGCGCACACACACTATACATATACGTACAGGAAGAAAAAGAAAAAAAAAAAAAAAAAGATACCACAAGGGTCCCTTTGCAGTGGCTGCATTTGAAGCATGATTTATGGTAAGTAGCTCCATCAGCAGACAACAAATCAACAAAATAGACAGTCTTGTCACAAGCCTTGCACTTGTCCAAAGTTCCTGTGAATGATGCCATTTTTTCCCCTTCTTCTTCCTCTTTTCACCCCGGACAGAATCTCAATAACTTCTTCAGGCCCTATATATGCAGATCACTGCAAATTCGATCTTCCGGCCCCCTTATACAACTCGACTTTTTGGCTATTGAGACTAAAGAAAATTCTCTGTTGTTCAACAACACAACTGCTTTTATACCAATCCAACAATTGAGAAACCTTTTTTTTTTAACTGAAAACTGTTTGGTGCAGCCAACGTCGGACACGTGATTGGAGATCCCAGAATTCTTGAGTCAAATGTAGGATTGTCAATGATGTGATAAAAATGGATGGAATCCGACAAAAGTGGAGAGGAAATAGTTTGACTCTTTCCAGTGGAAATAGGAAATGGGGGGAGGGAAAACAACTTTCCTTTTTTGGGGAGTTAGTTACAAATGGTCTCTCTCTCTCTCTCTCTCTCTCATAATATACTTTATTACTTATCATATTTTAATTTCGGGGTTTTTTTTTTTTTATAATATCATGCAGAAGAAGTAAAATAAGAGAGTGAAATCAATAGAACTGGGCCATTTTTCTCTTCTTGTCTGACAAACAAGAAAAAGTATATATTATTCAGAAATCAGAATATAATCTTCTAGTTGGACATTATAAGAGCTCTGGATCAAATTGAAAATTCATTTTTTCTGCTCTATTGGACTTATAAGTACAAATAATATGTTTTCCAGTTCGCGATTTAAATAGTTGAAAAAAGGGCATTTTAGATAATAATAGTAAGTTGTAAATAATAAAGTGAGTCTTAATTACCATATTTGTGTTGAGAACTTGAGTCGACTCCGTATTTTAACACGATATCAATAATTACAGAGATCACTTATATGCCAACATTACACACACAGCATTAGATAATGATAAAGTGACGTGGAATACTTGTTCAGCACAGTATAGATTATCTATGTAGATATAAAAACATGGTTTTTTTTTTTTCAGGGGTGTGCTACTGTCCACACATGATGGCTCGTCAAAAGTCCCCTTGTGCGAGGACTTCTTACGAGCCATCATCCTATGACCACCCCGAACTAAAGGATGTCTGCAAATACAGGATAATGTTTAGAAATGAAATTAAGACCAAACAAATTACAAAACAAGTGTAATTTTCCAACAAGAGGATTCATGATTGAAAGCCAACATATCAGTAGCACAAATCAGAGGTGTTAATCAAAGGTTCAACCAACGATTTCTATCTAACCTTCAACTATGACAAAGTACACGATATCAGCTTAATTAACATTGTCAGTGGAGGTTTTTTTTCCCTTTTTTTTTTTGGGGGGGGGGGGGACTCGTCATTGGAACCTACTTCCAACATACATAGACCTCCATTCAGAAGAAGATGATCGAAACTCCCATTGTGAAGCATCCAACTGCGACCCAAGGACTCAGTCTCTCACCTGTTCCAACAAACGGGAGCATCTCTGAGTAATTGAGTTATAGAGATTGAAAGAGTGCATCAAGTTATGGGAAACAAGTGAAACTTTAACGAGCATCTTCTATTTGTATCACATAGATAGGCAGCAGAATACCCAAAAAGTAACCAAGACTTTGGGAAAACTATTTGGCAAATTATCAATTATACTTTTGAAGTTCATAGAGCAAGGTGGAACACGTGGATCAAAGGATCAATTTAATTGCTTAGAATGGTTATAAAATGATGCTATTACATGGGACCAGATACCAGATATCAGATAACAAAAAGGACCTGATAGCCATCTGGTTGAAATGTTCATCTGCTCAAAATTGGTCAAACATGTTTCTAAAAGTCTAAAAACATTTTTTTTTTGTACGCCTGAATCTCAGGATTTAAAAGGAAAAAAGGGTAACCTCTTGTAATAGAGATAGGCATAGTAGTCCTGAACCAGCTAGTAATTTAAAATCTGGTAATACATTTAAAGGCTTCTTCTAGAGGCTTGCGTGTGAAGTCCAAACATGCTCTCATATACTGCCAATTACAGTATGAACCTCAAATTCATGCAAAACAAGCATTGCACGCTTCAAAAACTAGTAAGAAATACCTATTCTCGCAGCCTTCCAGAAGACACCTCGAAACCTGCCACATTAGGAACGAATCAGAATCCAGATGAAATTAGAGTCCTTGATAAAAAGGCTGGATCCATTAAAAAGAATCATCATGAATCACATGTCATGTAATAGAGACAAATAATGGGGAGACAAATACGAACTTATACAATGGAAATTTTCTTTTATCATTCAACTAAAGCCAAGTGGTAGTTCTTTTATCCAAAAAGAGGTGTAATACTGTAATAAATCTGCAACTATCTCTAATGCCATTCAATTGAATTCCATACATCATAATGAAAATTTGCATATAATAAACTAATGTATTGTCAGCAAGTACTGCAGGCTACCTAACTACCAGAATCAAGACCAACAAAATTTTACAATCGCTTTCTTCTTACCATCTTCTTTTGAATATGGCAAAATGGTAATCATGTCTCACTAAAAGGTTGCTTAAGTTAGCTTCAGAAAATTGCTGCTTGATAGGAGGAATCATAAGCTCTTGCAGAACAAGACTATGTTCCCCTATGAAACCAACAGAGTTGAGATTCTGATAACTTTGCATAAAATAAGAACTATTTTCATCACCCGAGAAAAAAATGTAATTGAAAAAAGGGATTGATACAGATAATCTTGAACAAAAACTTTCAGTAGGTTAATAACCTAGCATGATTATGGCAAAAAAAAAAAAAATATCCATCTCAAATGAAAATTGGTGACCAACACAAGAACAAAGAAATCATCTGTTAATGCTTCTCAAAAGTTTGAATTTGCAGAATATAGATCCCCGTGAGACTCACCCAGTTCTCTGTTCAAGAAGAGCAGGAAACTGTATCTTCACATATGTGCAGGCACAGATGCCTAACAAAACAACTGTGAGGAAAGAATGGAAATTGAAGAGGGCCGACTGGAAATCCATTAACAACAATATCAGTACTCATCTCATGTGAGATGAAAATAACTGCACAAATCAAGTTATGGTATCAACAGCTGGAAATATCTTACCATGTTTTAAATCACCCTTGCTTCAACACTTCAGAGCACTCCCAGTTTGTCTACAAACATTAACACGTAATTGTTAATCTTTGCCCGATAAATGTACATAGATCTCATAGAGTGAGAATGAAAAAGAAACCAGTGCAAATCCCAATTTCCAGGAAATCATTCTGTTAGGATATAGGATCGAACGTTGAATAAGTATGAATTTAAATATTTAGAATATGTAGTACAGCTGAAATAACTCCTTTGAACGAAATGAGTCAGAAAATAAACGTTTTTTAAGTTTCTGCTTTCCAAAACATAAGCTCAGCTATAGGGTTAAAATCATACAGCAGTAAGTATTTCTTTCAAAATTCAAATCCAACCTAAGGAAAGCTTCATAAAGAGCAAGCACAATCCAATCTCAAAATTCCCATCTCTTTTCAAGCATTCAATGTTAAAAGATGAATAAATTAGGACAATTGAAGTATCCCACCAAAAAAGAAATACTTTTCCGGATACGAAATTATGCTCAAAGGGCCATGATTGTAAGATTTTAAGGAAATGGAAATAGCAACCCTAGTATTGAGATGCCTGATCACTGCAAAAATGCGCTCTTACAGGAGAGGACTTCACCAAAAGCAAACAAACAAACAAGCTTGAGTCTAAGACAACCTGATTTGATTTCTAGGATACAGTTATCGAAATTAAGAATTGAAGAAAGAGAGATTACCAAAAAAATTAAGTGGGTGTTCCAGTTATGGCAGTAGATCTTTGGACCTCAGTATCGAAACCACTGAGAGAAAAGAGATCAAGAGGGGAGGCGGAGGACGGTTGCTCGCGCACCTTAATGTGAGGGCGAAGCCGAACGATTATTTCCTTCACAAGCGTTGAAGAGAATTTACTTTAAATTCTTTATATTTTGTAAATGAAGATTTTAATTAATAATTTAAAACTAATTTTCAATTGAAATTGGGAATTGAACCCGATTTAATTAAATACTGATAATACATTAATACTGCCTTCATAATATAATTAACAATTAATAGTAAAACTGTCAAGGCATGGTTGAATTTAAAACTTAAAAAGCTTTAAAATTATCTGAAGTGAAATATAATAGGTTAGTCAAGAGTTAATATGTTTGAATTGACTACATGAAAAAAATATAAATATTTACGTGCAACATAATATTTAAAATATTTTTTAAATAAATAAATAATTTTTTTTTGATGCAGTATATTCACTCAATATGAATTACATTACTTTATAACAGAAAATCAAGATAAATCAAAATTATGGTTTAGAGTTCGGCAGACTGCTCTTCTCTCTCTCTCTCTCTCTCTCTCTCAATTTATCAATATCATATGAATTTTATGTCCCAACTTTTATGTGTTTCATTCGCATTGCTTTTCAAAAAATAAATAATTTTATTTAATATTTGTGGTTAACTGGATTCAAGATCTTTTAAGAACTATAATTTATGTTCAGATTCTTCTTTCAAGGTTTAATTTTAGAGATTATAATATATATTTTAATTATAACTCATGATTTATTTTATGTTGTGGGCTTCAATTTGGTAGAGCATGAATAAAAATATGAAGAAAATAAAAATAGAACAGTCCAAAAATAGAACATAAAAAATCAAAACATTAGGATGAAATCCGTCGGTAAAAGTCATGTCATAATAAACAATCCAAATGCTATTTTTTGCTTTTAGCTGCGAAAAACGTTAGTTTGAATATTTGTAAAACGGTTCGAACTGTTTTATTTATTAAACTAACGGCATATCATGGAGGCAGTACCACTTGCTGGCACAATACAACGTCAGATATCGTCTTCCCATGCCTGTCGATTCTTCTCGAGCAGTTCACTCCCCCATCCAGAAGGTTGCGAACAACGACGTTCAGAGAGTTGATCCCTCTGGCCTCGTAGATCTCAACCCCAACATGTTCCTCGACCCACTTATCTCTTCTTTCTATATCGTCTGAGTCAGGAAAGGATGAGGGATTCAAGAGAGGTGAGAGGACTTCTTTTACCCATTTGGGTGTCACGATCGTCTTAAGCCTCCAGATATCAGGTGGAAAATGTGGAATGATGGAGAAGTTGAGGTCATTACCCTTGTCCCCGGCCCTGCTATGAGCTACATCGTAGAGGGGGATCTTTTGGCCAGCTGGAGCAGCGGAGGGCCAACTTTCTTGGGCTATTGATTCTTTGCCTGAATTGTCAATTGTTATTCTTGGGATTGCATATTTGTGCTCAATATCCTGATCAGTTTTGCTGACTATGTTGTTTCGGGCTACAGAAATTTGCCAGTGCACATTTTCACGTTCCACCTGAATGAAAAACAAGCATTTATATGTTATATTTGATCAAGCATGTAACGACTTCCAAGACAAGCTTAGATTTTAAGAGATAAGAGGGGGGAAAGAGGGAGAGGGAGAGGGAGGTACCAATTCTTTTTCAAGAAATATCTCTTTCTTGCATCCAGTGCTGCATTATATGAATAAAAAAGCTATGACAACATCTCAATTTAGGTAAGAAAAAAAATTAGATACACAATAATTAAATGTTTAGAAAGATATGATACACTATCTGATTAACAGCTAGTTGAGAGCTTTAACTATTTAAACTCTTTAATTATGACTGAACAAAAGAAAGGGAATTGTTTCTATGGTCAAATCAAATTGTCCTCAATGACTTGTGAGTAATGGCTATGTTGAAATAATCCATGTATATTCAGTAAGCAAACAGTAGTCAGATGATGAAATGCCATATCCTGATACCTAACATCTCCCTTGAGACTTCAATAACGCCTTCCACATTATCAGTGTGAAGGAATTAGATTAACCACTAAATATTCTTATGAATTTAAAGCCACTTACGATTTTTTACAGCATGCTTAAGCAAATAATATAACTGGAGCACAATGTTTAAGATAAAGTTATCAATATTAAATGAATCTCAGCTATAGTAGTCACCTAAGAAACAAAAGCTGTAATAACATTGAGGAAATAAAGACCTGATGCCGCCACCACCAGCAGGTCCATTGGTGTATAAAGCTGTGAACTCCTTCGTAAACTGGACTGCATGCTCCTCTTTCTCAAACAAGCCATCCATCCGTAATCTAATATCATCACAAGGCTTTGATGACAATGTATCGCCGATGCACGTAGCTTTTAGGCTATCCAGACCAATAATATAGGATGTAATATTATTGCTTATACCAGGATATGATTCCTCCATCCATGCCCTTACCTAATGCCAGAGAACAAATTACCAGGCTAAGTGAAGTTAGTGTAACGACATTTTAATATGTATCACTAAAGTAAATCAGAGAGAAAATTGCATTGCCTTGCCTTCTGAACATGCCGAAGGGAAGAAAATAGTGTGAAATTGCATACTGGTTTCAAATTCAACTGCATTATTGAAAGACAAAAGAATAAAAGTGTGGGATGACTTCTGGGATTGCTTACCAGAAATTCAGCAGCTTTAGTGCGCTGTATAGATTCATAGCCTCCATAAGAGATTTCTCCCCAGCCTTTCCATCCACAGTCCTGCAAACAAGAAAAGCAACATGAGTAACCAAAAGTGGGCCCTTCATCTTTTGTTTAAGCCAACGCTCTACCAGGAAAAAGGAATGCATAAAGATGCAACATTTCGCCTACACATAAGAGAGCCTACATGAATCTTCTTTTTCAGCAATTTCATCCACCCATTTTTTTGGTTGTAGGAAAGACCAGAGTACCTTTGATCTTAGCAGCAATAATTTATCAGGCAATGATTCAGCAGAAGGCTTTGCTCCAGAGCAGAGAACTTTGCTATCTGACAATTGTTGAAATTTTACATCTTGAAAATCCACAATCTGTTTATAGGACATAGGATTCAACTTCTAAATCATTTGATCTCTTTCTTACCCTTTTTTCAGGGGTCACAGAATTTTAGTCAAACACAACATACTGACTTACCACATCTGGGGTAATGTATGAACTAGGATCCCCAACTTCATACAGAAGTTGTTCTGCACAAGTGCCAAAATTGAGAACCCCTCCGCTGCCTTCTGCCTTTGCTACGCATACCGTGCCATCAAAAGTAACTTCAGCGTATGGAAGAGACACTTCGAGGAGATTTTGAAAGGACATGTTCCGATGTGCATCACCTAGAAAAGATTATACAGAGGTCAGTCTTAAAATACTTCTATAAGTAATCGAAAGGTTAAAAACAGCAATTAAATATTTGCACTAGTTTTAAAGTATACAAGGCTGGAGTAGATCGTCACCTGGATGCATGTAATACCCCCCTGTAAGTTGACAGCCACATTCCAGAAGGTGACCTGTCAGAGAACCTTGTGCAATGAGTTGCAAGTCATCCCAGTTCCAACCTAATTCGAATACCTGATCACACCAGAATCCATTCATCAGATGGTGGCAAGACAGAGTCCCCACTAGAATGGAGCATTTCTAAGGAAGGATTGTCCATAGTGTGCAACACATCCCTCTCCAAAACCTAAGGAAAATTGTGAAGTGGAAAGGGGGTAGCACATGACTAAACATGCCTCTACAACAATGCATACAGTAGATAAATATTAAATGACAATCTAAATTCATACCATTGGACCCAAGAATAAAGAAGCATCAGCAACCCGAGAAGTAATTAGAACATCTGGTGTGTACCTCTCCAAACATGCCACAATTGGAGCTGCTCCCAGATACACGCTAACATCCTAGATAGATCGAGGCTAAGTTTAGATATAATAAGGATGTAAAGAAGCTCACACCACTTGGGTAATATTCATTAATCCAAGCTTCATATTTATCTTTAACCCAAACCAAAACGGGCTTGTAGGTTAAATTTCTGTTTTATGCTACTCAAGGGGAGATTAAAGAGTGCTGAATCTTACATCATCAACATGTTTCAGATGATTGTCCCCTCCTAAACATGCTCCAGAAAGAACTAACTGTTAGCATCATATGGTCCGCCTTTTGACAATAGAAGATTCATTTACTTTTTTCTTACAAAATAATACCTATTTTTGAAACAGATGATTGATGAGCGAGGCCAACGCTTATGCTAATTCCCAGTTTGCTTGCAATTCGTAAAACCTCTTCTTGAGCACCATGGGGAGACTCTTCTCATAAGTTACGAAGGCATGGAAAGACATGTACGTGAGCCCATGAATTGAAGAGTACCAATATTAATGAACAAGAAATAGCAAAGCTATTGAAGCAAAATGGTAAACAAACCACTTAATACTAACTAGCACCCATATTGGTAATAATGCGAATGCCTCTCTCCACAGCCAGAGGTAAAAGCAACTGCATCCACTCTGAAACTGCACAACCATTGACATTTCCAGCAAACAAACAATAAGATAACACTAACATCTCAACGCAAATTTGGAATACATCAAAACATGAAGTACAATCAGAGTTGGCCCGCAACCTGTTAGATTAGTTTTACTCTCATCAATGGATATAGAACAAAATAAAGCAGTTATATAACTCTGTGAATTATGGGGATATTACCATCCAAGGTGCTTAAATAAGTTTACTGCTATATGTGTTTCCCTGACTGCCTTCTTTGAGCAATCATCATGCATAATATCATGAGGAAAGCATTGATTATTATTACATCACAAACTGAACCACATGCAAACGCCATATTCAGCTGATGATTAGTTCTAATTTTCTTCCAGTGTCTCATCAAAGTAAGCGGTATAGTTCTTTCATCGTGCATCCATGTTTATTTGTAAATTTCTATATTTCTCCCACAATAGACAACCGCATAAACAACAGAGAACTTTGAAGAAAGGCTACCAATAGTATAACAACTAGAACTCTCAAACACCATCGGACTAGGACATTTCACGTTTGGCTCCTCAAACGAAGACGTCAAATAAAAATCAAATAAACCACCAAACCACAAAAACATTAAAAAACACAAAGTAAAAACCAATGGACATTTAACTGAAAACTAAACATACTACGAGGATCGTAACCGTTTCCACCAGACTTCATAGCATTGTATCGCTCCGCCAGAGTGCGTTCCGCTAAACATTCTAGTACTAAGTAGTCCAGTTCTTTCACTCTATGGAGCAATTTCAGAGCTGCAATGGGCCGATCGCCTCCGAAACCAGCTCCGCAGCCTATGACTAGCTTCTCTTTTCGCCTTTCGGGATTCCGCCTCTAAAATCGGTCCAATTATCGAATCAAAATACCAAATATGCGGAACACGTTGGTTTTGTCAGTGTTGTTTCCTCATCTGTGTGATGATTTGATAGAAAAGTAGAGTTGAACTAACCAGCTTAACAACGCAGTCGTGACGCTCCACCCTTTCGTTGCAGGATTCTTCCATTGATCCCACCGATCTAAATGTTTGAAGAATTAGTGTTAGTACAGTGATATTGGATAGACATTGGATAGACATGCGCATAAGTTGTCGTGTTCGATAGGCAGTCTCTTGAACCTTAAAATTTATAAAATATTTAAAAATAAATAGAATATATTTATAATAATATTTCTAATTAATTAAGAATAAATTTTAACAATATTCAAAATATTTTATTATTTACTGATAAACCTATGTAATGAAACATACTTTTGCATTAAAATATATACTCCTGCTGCTTCAAAATAAAAGTTTTATTTATAATAAATTTATTAATTGTATAAACATTAAATTATTTAATAAGTTTTATAAAAAATTATTAGTTAATACTTATTCACAATACAAATTCAATATAAATAATTAAATACATAATAAATATTTAAATTTAATTTAAATAATGAATAAAATATAATTATATGTGAAATATTTTTTTAATATTTTCTTCTCAAGTGTTTTTTTTTAGAAAGTGTCACTTTGATGCTGAGTGTATGATATGTTGTTCTAACGAAGAGTGTCACTTTCCAAAAGTATCAATTTTTTTATTTTAAAAATGTGCACTGACTAATGAGTTCATAGTTATGATTAAAGAATAAACATGGGAGTCGACCTTGCGAAAAAATGCATTCCTTTTCCGTTTCCCAATGATTTTCCCTGCCCATCCTAGCGGGAAACCGGCGGAGAATTTATTTTGGTAATAGGAACCATTTACTAGAAATCAGTAACATTAATAATTTGGTATATGTCAAAATTAAAGAATATGTACAAATATTAAATTAAAATTTATAAGTATTTCATTACAGAAACCATCATAATAATTCATATAAAATATGAATGATAAGTTTATAGATATAATTGCAGTTGGGGAATACCACCCCAGCTTTGAAAAAAAATGTCAATTCCATGCCCCTCCTATCCCCCACCCCATGAAGGTTGGTTTTTTGTGTGCCTCACTAATTATGAAACTTTTGTCTATTAGTATCTCGTGCAAAAACTTTTACTTTCTAGCCAAAAGCATTATTTTTTAGCAAAAATTTTCACTTTTTCTGGAATTAGTCAAAATTATGATACTTTGTCCAATATTATCACTTTCCAAAAGTATATGTTAATTTATTTGGCCAAAATTATAATTTTTTTATGATTTTTTGTTACGTGCGCATGTAATTTGTTCCAAGTTATACAAAAAGTTATGATTCCACATTTTTTTGACAAATTATCACTTTTTTTAAGTAATTTTTCATTCATATAAAAAGTGATACTTTTTATAAAAAACTAATACTTTCAGAAAACAATATTATTGAACAAAACCAACATAATACTGAATTAATCTCACATTCAACAGAAAAAATGATACTTTAAATAGGGATTCTAGTAGACAAAAGTATCATAATTATAAACTTATAATATATTCACATTAAAAAAAAAGTACACCTTTCCATATATACTCAAGAGTAAAAATACTATTTTTAAAATAAAAGTTGATGCACTCGCTATTCAAACTTCTATGTATCTTGGAGATTTCTTGACATGTTTTTCACTCTCATCATTTGAATTGCTTGATATATGCTTTTTTTTTCTTCTTCTTCTAACTTATTTAATTGATTTTAGATTGCCCTTCAACCTAACTCAATAAACATCTGACCACTCGCCTCGGTCATATACTCCAACAAACGTGCATATTTGATTCTTTTATGAAGCTTCGCATTATTTCATTTGATCAATGGTAGAGCAGATGGTTCACCAACCTCGTACCTTAGTCGATGAAGATAAATAACATGTAAGGTTGATACACAATTACCCGACTACTTTTTTTAAGAACAATAATTATAAATGTAAATACTTTTTAGAGTCTTATGAGAACATAAGAACACCAATGTGATATTTCATCTACATTAACCAAACACTTCAATGCAGCAAAGTCGGCCGTCCAATTTGTTATTGAATAAAGAAAGAAGCCTAATTATACAACACAACTGATCTTTTGAAGTTGTCCCCTCCTTTTAACTTATTTGTTAGAACATTCAATTTTGATTGCACAACAACATCAAAATTAATTGTCAATATCTTCAACGTGTTTCAATTTTATATAGCGATCGAGCTTTAATACATCTATACTCTTATGCTTTGACAATAAAAAAATCATGTCCATCGTCTGCAATTGTTACAATACTTTATTTGTTATTAATGGTCAACATTTGACATTTCTCATTAAAGTCATTTATAAGCCATTTCAGCATAGAAGTAGAAAAATATGTAAGAAATAACTCCAACATCCCACCAATAACATCTTTATTATTATTATTATCTTTTTGGGTGCTTCATTAAAGTTCATAACATGCTCAAATAATTCATTAGATGTGCATTGAGTTCTAAAATCATCAGATCACATGTCTAACAAAAATCTAAATGATTAGAAATTTGATACATTTCTTGACAAAAGTGATACTATTGATTGGAAAATAGATCATTTTTAGATGACTATCTCATATATTATTGTTAACTCTACCCGGATTGTTTCTTTTTTTCTTTCAATGTTCCTTTTCTATTTTTGTTTATAAATAATAGTGAGCAATGTTATAAACAATAGTGAGCAATGTCGTATTTCAAGAATTAGTATAAATTGTTAAGTATTGTGACTTTATATTTTATTTAGATTATTAAAGAAAAATGATTGATTATCTAACTAACAATGAACTAAAAGAGAAATAAGAAAAATAATTAACAACTAATGGATAAACAAATAGAAGTGTGAGTATATACAATGAAAGAACAAATTTTAAAGTTATGCTTTCAGTTACCAACTTAATTCAAATTCATTATTCTTCATTTAATCCTAATATTAAATTACTCATCTCTCGACGTGTATTTATATAATTGATCATGTAAACTTAAATACGGAACTTTTTTCCTTTTTTTAATTACTTTGATTAAAAGAAAATTCCAATATATTTTAAATAGGTATAAATTATAATGTAATGTTCCCGGCGAGTAAACACTCGAATTTTTCATGTTTTTTATATTTTGGGACGCCCTAGAACTGTCTTCGTAGACTTACCCATTTATCTCTCTTTCAACGTTCACTTGAATACAATTCAAGGAATTTCTCATTTTGAATCAGCATCCACATTTTACTCTTCTATCCTGTCCTGTTCGCTCTTTCAAAATTTCTGTAAATTCAATCATTCCATATAATCAGATTTACACAGTCTTTATTTGTAAATATAGGGTTGTATGCATAGATTTTGTACAAATTGCCATTTGCTGTAGAGTTTATTAGATATTTGCTAGCTGCTAATTTTGATGGGTTCCAGAGCGAGGTATCCACCGCCAGGGATGGGCGGAGGCAGAGGCGGTGGAATGTACCCAAATGCCGGACCAAACCCTAGTTTTCACCCAAGAAACCATACACAGCAGTATGCACAAAGGGCTCCGGTGCCTGGTAATCAGAATAATCAATTGTTTCAGAATCCTCAGACGCAGCAATGGCTGCGAAGAAATCAGTTGCCTTCCGCTGATTCAAACGTTGACGAGGTTGAAAAGACTGTACAATCAGAAGCCATCGATTCTAGGTCAGAGTCCCGCATTTTGTAACGTCTTTAGTTGGTTACTTGTCTTTTTCTGGGGCCGAATTAAATTAATCTCCATGTATTTTTATGTTATTTTTTGATTTGTTTGTTGTTCTCTGATTCCAGTGAATGTCTTAAGAGTCTCTATATCTTTAACCTTTCAATGAAGGAGTAAACCATTTGGATTTTGGAAGTGAAATTTAAGAATCTGATCGTTATTTTTTAATTAGCATGTTTTTAGTATTTTGATGTTTGGTATTGCAAAATTATAGTACGTCTTTGATGAGTGCTGCTCCAGTATTGAAAACTTGGATGAAGTAATTTTGAACTAGTTGGTATTACTGGATATCCAGGTAATTAAAGGTTTTTTGTTGATTTCGAAGTTGAAAACATTGAGCCTTATAGAGGGGCCTTTAAAATTTGGCTTGCTGAGACTGGCTAGAGATGTTGGCCTCAGAAACATAGTTGCTTTGGCATTTAACTGATGATACAGTGATGAGCGTCTAGTTTAAATGTTGCAGAAGGTCACTTGTGGATTACCTGGCCTCAATGTCTAATTTTGTTCTGCATACAACCTGTTATTCGGAGGACCTACCTTGTTTTTTGGCAAGTTTGGCAAGTTCACTAGCAACTTTGTAGCTATTATTTATGATAATCCTTTTGACGAACAAATCTTTTGCTTGTATTGATGACAGATGCCTTTTTGACCCCAACTAGCTGATTGGTGTGTTCTTGTCGTGGCTGCTGAAATCTAATAAATCATTTAAAATTAGAATAAAGCCTCACAACATATTAATAGTGTGGTCCTGCATGCAATTTAAGTATTGCAGGGGAATCTTGTTATTCATTATATCTACGGGTGCTTGGTTAATGGGTTGGTTGTAAGGAATGTGAATGATAGTGGAATAAAATGCTTGTGTACAAGGTATGGGAATGGAAATAGTAAATTTGATATCCCAAAAGTGGAATGAGTCATTCCTCTCAAAAAGGGGATGAATGAAAGTTGGTCAAACCCATTCCCAAGACTATCATCCCCAAACTCATTTTCATTCCTCTACAATTACCAAGCACCCCCTTACTCATATGGTTATGCAGCGACATTTTCATTTAATTTGATGCATATGACTTGCTGCTGGCCTGCTGCTGCTGCTGCTGCTTCTTTTGTAGTTTTTTCTTTCTTTATTTTTTGAACATTATCAAAGTTGAGCTCTGTTCCTCTTTGCTGCCTTTCTGGCCATTCTACTATTATTCATAAGCAATTGTAATTGAGTATTTTTCACGACATTTCTTCTTGACCAGCTCACAAGATTGGAAGGCACGCTTAAAGTTGCCACCACAAGATACCCGTTATAGGACTGAGGTAAGATTTTCAACTCTTGGCCTTTTTTCCAACTGTGTAGACAAAAGTCATTTTATGTTTTGTTTAGTTATTGCTGAAATTTGACAAATTTTCTAACTCTTGTTAGGTTTGGTTCTGATGGTCTTATGTAGTCATTGGATTATCGATAGAAATTTGATTATTTTTCTTAAATATATTTCTCAGATATCAGAGTTGAACAAGAACAAATTGAGAATGTAATATATGTAGAAGTGCATTGACTATTTTTCATATTTAGAATCATTTGAGAGGATTTAACTTCACAAAATTTCGCATTTAAGGTATTTTTTGTTTGTGCCTGTTGGACATACTCTGTTTACTGCCTTATTATTCTAGTTAATTCCTACAGATAAATATGATATGTTAACTTCCATAGCTGAATTGACTGTTAATTATGCAAAAGAAGTACCTTGTTTATGTGCTTGTAAGTAATAAACTGATGTACTATGCACAATTTCTCAAAACCTGTAACCCCCTGTTACTCGTTTTTTTTATAATGATCTTGTAAGTTGCATAATGGGAATGAAGCTTAATTATGTTTTGACCTTTTGTCATGAAAAGGGAGCGTTCTCCAAACAAAAAACAGAAATATTGATATTATCACTATACGGGAATGGTCCATAGATGACAAAGAATAATCTGCCGAAGCTTCTAGCTGTAATTCAAATCCACGGATTGTGAGATACAATATGCCCGATCTGTAGCCGTAAGCAATAATCCAAAAATTCCATACCCTAACTCCTGATTCAGCCTCCTTAAATATAGTAGGTGCCTTGATATTAGTAGGATTAATCAGGCCCACAGGCCTTAATAATCTGGACCCAAAATAAGATATCTTACTAAATTAACTGACTCAACTAAATAAAGGAAAAAAGTGGAATACTAAAATACTAATTCTTTTTGCCACGCTGAGTAGAAACAATCAAACTTGGTTTGCTAACAACTCCTTCCCTTTGCGAAACAGCCTTGTCCTCAAGGCTGGGAACCGACCACGTATATCTACTTCATTTCATAGTTTGAGGGCCGTATAACTGTCCTGCTGTCAATCGTGAAAGTTCACGTTTTTTGTAAGCTGTTCTCCTCTAGAGGCGACTCCAACGACTGACACTCTAAGAATATCTCTTAATGGATCCTCCAAACTCACCTCGTCCTCTCTTCAATCAGAACCTGCAAGGATTTACTACGACAAACATGCAATGGACTGTAAGGCTCGTTGCAGCGAGAGCAGGTGCCTCGTTGCCGATGATCAAGGTATTCAGCATGAGAGATATTACAAATCCTGTGTAGGTTGGACCTTGAACCCAGTGAGGGCATAGATCTGGTGCTGGAGCAATTAGATATCACGGGGTGCGATGTCCGTGGGGAAGGCTAGCTCCTGGCAGCAGATGTTGTTGGGATTGTTGGAGCGTAGGAAGTACAGGCAGCAGTGTGGAACACACTTCTAGTGGGCTGATATGCGTGTGTGGTAGGGCGGGATTGAATCTGCTGCAACGCCTGGTGGTGACGTTCAATAAACCCGAGCTGAGCGCATGGCAGAAAATAAATCCAGTGCGTCATTTGTGGTGATGCAAAGCTAAATATCAAAGTGCAAGCCTCGCAAAAAAAAACTATGCAGATGCACATCAGTGAAACCCTTCACATGTTCCATTCAAGTCACATATCCATTGATGTAGGCATCCACTGAATCCTGCTGAGTAGTATTCATAGTGATTCAAAATGGTTGCATAGGGGATTGTCATCAAAATGCTTAAGTAGTTCTCCTTTGAATTGGGACATCTGGGTTACAACGCAACACCCACTGAGTCCAGTGCTGCGCAACTCCCTCCATAGCCACAGTAGCCGTGTGAACTTTTTCAGAATCAGCTGTTGGGTGAACAGTGAACATTGAAGAACTGACCCGCCTGGTAAAGCCAATCGACCGTCTTGTTGCTAGAAAATATTGGAATCTCTATCTGACGCAGAGGTGCAGTGTTTGGACCAGGCGAGGACATTGTTGAGGCGTCAATCGACTCAGATTGGGCCTGCGATGTGGATGGCTGCTGTTCAGCCGTGGGGGTTGTGATGTTGGTGACCTTGTCCAGCTGTTCCATCAGTTTCTCAAGGTGCAAAAACTGATCCTTTTGAACCTTCCATAATTTGTCTAAACCCTTCTTTACCATATTCAGACTTTCGGCTTGAGAATGAGTGGTGATTGCATGTTTGCAGCAAGGCAGTGCGGACAAAATTGGTAGAGTAAAGGGACTGTTCTCCAAACAGAAGACCAGAAAACAGAAATATTGATATTATCACTAATAATCTGCCCAAGCTTCTAGCCGTAATTCAATTCCACAGATTGCAATATACAATCTGCCCAAGCCTTGCCGTAAACATTAATCCCATAATTTCATACCCTAACTCCTAACGCAGCCTCATTAAATACTAGTAGGGTTCTTGATATTAGTAGGATTAATCAGGCCCACGGGTCCTAGCAACCCGGACCCAAAATAAAATAAATAACTAAATTAACTGACAAAACTTAACAAAGGAAAACAACTGAAACGCCAAAATACTAATTCTTCTTACATGGGTTATAAACAATCAAACTCGATATGCTAACAGTTCCTTTCTGAAATGTACTATCGAGTGCAGCCTATTGTTATATAATGTCTCTTGACATCCTTTATAATCTGTATTCTGTATTGGTTTGTCTGCATTTGTTGTTTTGACACTTCTGAAATTTTGGATGGAAACCATCAATTACTAAATTGGTTCATCATAGGTTGATTACTATGTTGCTTGGGGTGTGGGTATGTGATGCAGGTACATATCAAGGAGTTTGACTTCTTCCATACATGAATACAAATCCAAAGAACTCAAACTCTAGAAGATTATGCATATTAAAAAAAAAATTATTATATGTAATAATTTAAGTTAGACGTAACAAAATTATAATTAATTGCTAAATAAAACAAAACTATAATGCTTCATTGCAGTTAGTTCTAGACAAGACATTTCAAACTACAAGCTTAATAGTCATATCCAGATGAAAGATCACTTATAGGGTGAAAGATATTGGAAAAATCCCATGCCCATGGCCACACATTATACCAAAGACATGGGTACCTCTTCAGAAATGATGAATAGCTTGAGCATCAGCGGCGATGATCCCCTAACTCTTGATTGTTCTTTGGCTAATCTTTTAGCACATTATTGGTTATTAGACTTCAGATTCTTGAAACTTATATGTCTTCATTTATACTTCCATTTTTAATGCTGAGCACATAATTAGAAGCTAGTGGGCCTAACTGCTATTTCTGTTTGTTTTTCAGGATGTTACAGCTACCAAAGGAAACGAATTTGAAGACTACTTTTTGAAGCGTGAACTGCTTATGGGAATATATGAGAAGGGTTTTGAGAGGCCATCTCCAATTCAGGAAGAGAGCATTCCAATTGCTCTCACCGGAAGTGATATCTTGGCTAGGGCCAAAAATGGAACTGGAAAAACTGCCGCCTTTTGCATTCCTGCCCTGGAGAAAATTGATACAGACAACAATGCCATTCAAGGTTTGGATTATCAATTTGAAGCTTCCTGCAAATATAGAATGTCTTGTTATCCTTGGGAAAAATATGACCTATGTTTATCTTACCTGTATTAGTTATCTTTGTTACTCCTCTGGTGTATGAGTCATTTGAGTTTTGACATTATACCATGGCATTCTACACATATATAAATGGAGGGAGTTAAGAGCATATGAAATATGACTTCAGTCTTGGTACATAAATAACACTTGATTGGTCATTTGTGGGACAAATTTGGCAAATTCTTGGAATCTATTTTGCTTAATATGCTGTTTACTGTCTAATATCTATCCTATATATATTTGTCATCTGAACAAACAAAATTGGAGACAATCTTTGGCTGTACTTAACAATTAATGCTTTTGTGTCTTACACATGTATTTGACAGTTGTTATTCTTGTCCCTACGAGAGAATTGGCTCTTCAAACATCACAAGTTTGCAAAGAACTTGGGAAGCATTTAAATATTCAAGTCATGGCTACTACTGGTGGAACTAGCTTGAAAGATGACATAATGCGCCTTTACCAACCAGTTCATTTGCTTGTTGGGACACCTGGAAGAATTCTTGATCTTGCCAACAAGAATGTCTGTGTTCTGAGTAATTGTTCTGTGCTTGTAATGGATGAGGTATGGACATGTTTTTAGTTTACTTTTTCCTACTGTTAGCAGGGAGTTATGAAAGTTGAATAGTTACCATCTCATATCATGTCATTCCTGTATCTGTTGTGGGATATGAGATTGGAATTGTGGCTGTCGATAGATGCAAAGTATTTTCTTGAGTATTTGTGAAGCATTTGATGTCGAAGCACATCTTGGTGAAAGGGGAAGTGAGAACCACTATTGATCCTCCTTTTTAAAAGAAGTGAAAAAAAAACCCTCAGAACATCTTAGGTGGTGTTCTCATGATGACTATTTTGTCATACATGCTTATATGCAATATAATATTGAGAAGGGTCACTGAGCCTTGGAAAGTTATTATTAGAATAACTTTGCATTAATGGTGTTTCAATTTTTATTTGACTTTGTTGGTTGCTGTATTGGCTTTCTACACGATCATGATCTAAGATTTTGTTTGGCTTTTCTATTTCTTCTGCCTTATTCGGACTTTGGAAATAGTATGTTGCTTCAAACATCTTATAAAGCTGGAAATACATGCTCTTATGTTATTATGTTTTTCAGGCTGATAAGCTTTTGTCGCCGGAGTTTCAACCTTCTATTGAGCAGTTAATTCGCTTTTTACCTGCAAGTCGTCAGATTCTTATGTTCTCTGCTACGTTTCCTGTCACGGTAAAGGATTTCAAGGATCGGTACCTGCGAAAGCCCTATATCATCAACCTTATGGATGAGCTTACCCTAAAGGGTATAACCCAGTTCTACGCTTTTGTTGAAGAAAGACAGAAAGTTCACTGCCTCAACACTCTTTTTTCGAAGGTTCATGATTACGGACAAATTATTCGGCCCTTTTTCATTATAGCTTAGTAATTTATTTTGCGACCTTTCGTGAGCTTGTCATGATATATCCATTATCTTTGCCTTCAGCTTCAAATAAATCAGTCTATCATTTTCTGCAATTCTGTCAATCGAGTGGAACTTCTTGCCAAGAAAATCACAGAACTTGGCTATTCTTGCTTCTACATTCATGCTAAGATGCTTCAAGATCACCGCAATAGAGTATTTCACGACTTCCGTAATGGTGCCTGCAGGAATCTTGTCTGCACAGGTTTGTTCTTTAGGCCTTCTTGCCATGAAGTTTTGTGACTCATTTTTTGTTTCTTTTATTTTTTATGGGTGGAAAATTACATTTATCCTTAATGATCCTGGAGGTGTTTCTTGATAGCAAATGGTAATATAAAGTAAAAAGTAATATTTTCCTTGATGCTCGTTGGGGTTATGTGAAACTTTGGTCATTAATTTTTTTTTCTTTGAGATCTGTTGACATGGTGGAGAAGTCATTCTTGGATCGTATGAAATTGGGAATACTAGGACCACTGAGTGAGAAAACCTTCTTAAATGATTTTATTTTTACTACATCGCATGGTATGCTGCTTTGCTCTTATTAGATGTGTGCATGGGCCGTGTCAATACACACACATGCATACATACATACATACACTTGGATGAGCCTGAGGAAAACTTTCAGTTGAATCTTTTCCTGGCTTGTTGGTTTTAGGAATTTTATATATTTTCCTTCCTTAAATCTTGGTGTATTTTTTTAGTTGGATGATTATTGTTAGTTAATTTCTGTCTACTTAGATAAATTATTGATTGTACTGTGATTTGAAAAAGTGACGTTCTATTGCCATGTAATTAGTTAGAGATACCGTAGTTCCTTTTCAAGAGGAATACAATCTCTAGTCCAAGTGGAGGCTGTCTTTTTTTCTTTCTTTAACCGTCATTGTGATGGGGATTGTAAGCAATGAACTCCAACCTGTATATACAGAGCAAAAGATATTTACAAGTAGAAAACAACCTATACAACTTCTATTACAAAATTAAGTAGGGTAAATTCTCATCCAACAAATTCTTAAGCGAAACAAAAATTTGGTAATCCCCAAGTATCCGCTTGAAGAAAAAACCTTTGATTTGGATTCATCTCTTGACTATCATCTCATCCTTCCCTTTTTTTGTTCCTGTCTTTGTAATAATTTATGCTCTTGATTGTCATCTCATCCTTCCCTTTTTTTCCCTGTCGTTGTTATAATTTATGCTCTTAATGATTACATTGAATCTTCGGTCCTTTCTGTTACAATCAAATTGCAGACCTGTTTACAAGAGGGATAGATATTCAGGCTGTCAATGTCGTTATCAATTTTGATTTTCCCAAGAATTCAGAAACATATTTACACAGGGTATGTTAAGATTTTTGTTGAGTTTCATGTCCATACTTTCCCATGGATTTTTTTGATAATATTCATGTTCCTGTGAAGGTTGGTCGATCCGGAAGATTTGGACATCTTGGTTTAGCTGTGAACTTGATCACCTATGAGGACCGGTTCAATTTGTATGCATTTTATTCCTTAGTTGTGAATAGAAATCTTTAATGTTCGTGTCTTATTAGAGATTCTTCATTTGCTAGTTTCTCTCTCCTTTCAGGTATAGGATTGAACAAGAATTAGGGACAGAGATCAAGCAGATCCCTCCACATATAGATCAGGGTATATACTGTCAGTGATCTGTGGTGACTGCTGTATACCTGCTCGTTCAATTGGTGAGTCATCTAATTAGAACAATTGTATATCCTGCATTGAATGTCAATTACCAGTTGTTAAATTGGGCTCAATAGAATACAATAGAACAAAACATTAAAGTATGAGTGCTCAATAGAACACAATAAAGTAGGAGGGCACGAAACATAACACGAAAATGGAAGGCCTTAAGAATGCATTATCTCTATCATACTTTGTTCCTTTTTATTTTAATTGCTAATATCGCCTTTTCTATTGCAGAAAAAAATTGTTGCCTGTGGAAGAGGTAAGGTTGAATGTCGGTCAGATGAAATCATGGTCATGGCAATGGACAAACTAGCGATCAAAAGACTTTGTGTTTGACTCGGTGAGACAAACAATGCCGGAATTTACAAGATATCAGGCATCTCATTGCCCTTGAACTCTTAAAAGATATGGGCGTAACCGTTATATGACTTTTAGGATCATGTCTTTTGGTATGACTTTTCCTGTTCTAATTTAAGATTTTAGACTTAAGCCAATCCCGTAGTTCTGTATGTATTTTAAAAGAGGGGGGTAGGGGGGAGGGGAGGAAAGAGCTTCCTTTGCTGCTTTGTGCTTTCAAGTTTCTATTAGGATTTTTTTGTTCTTTTTTAATACTCTTATCTATTTGGTTTAGCTAAAACTTCGTGACACTCTGCATTTGGCTATATTACATTTTCTCGGTTTGTTATTTTGAGGTGAACTCGTTTTCGTTCAAAAAATAACGCCAAAGCTGATTATTCAAATTCAGCAAAGATTATGCTATAAGTGCTGCTTGTGATTCTGCAAGCATTCGTTTCTTACTTTTCTTTCCTTTTAATATTCTTTCAAGGGAGGTTTGATACTGGTTTTCCATTTTGTTTTCGCATGACTTGAACCCGCGACTGAATGGGTGTCGTTTCAGTAGTTTAGGGGAAGCGTCTTATCACCAAGTTGTCTTTGTTTCGTTATTCCAATTAAAGTAGTGTTTTGGATCTTGATTTTTACCGAGGGAGAACGCTGCTGAAAATCTTTGTTTTTGACCCAAAAACGATAAAACTTGTATTTTTGTTTCTTCATTTATGCTTATATCACTCCTTTTTGTTTCTCACGACAACTTACCAGGCGTTATTCACTTGATTTATTGTTATTATAATTATTTAAATTTTTTATTCCATATACCTTTTTTAATTTATTTATATAAGCATTAGTTTCTTGTTTTATTAGTCTTGTTAGAATTGGGATCCCCAATTTTTTATACATACAAAGTGGAGTGTACTTTTTATTTGGCCATCAAATCCTATTGTAAATAAAACTATAATAGTTCATTTTTTACAATAGAAGCACAATGGATTTAATATATATAAAGCTGAAAGCTGAAAGCTGAAAGCTGAAAGCAGATTCCAATAAAAAAATGAAAATATTACGGATGGAAGTACATTTATAATATATTATTTGTGAATGAAAGTACATGAACTTGATCCTTTTTTTTTTTTTTTTTTAAGAGTAAATCCTATATTTTCTCAAAAAATGAAACGAATGTCCTTTTTTTTAATTTTAATTAATATTTTGCCTTTTTGTTTTAGAGTATATACGGGTACGGTTCCGATTTTAATTTCAAAACTGCTAATTTTTGGAATCGGGATTGGAATTGGAACCAAACTTGGAACCTTTGTTACATGGTTCATGTTTCTATTTTTTCTTTTTTTGGTTAAAATTTTTGACTATTGGAACTGTCGGTGCGGAACCAGAACTGGTTACCTTATGATCGAAATCAAATCAAATATCTTTTTAGTTTTGATTTCAGTTTTGATTTGGAATTGAATTAACGGTTTAATTAAAATGTTGATAGGTGGTTCAAACCGGACGGTTCGGGTTCCAAAGAGGGGTGCATGTCTATTTTTAGAGCAGAGTTGGAGGAGCTGTGGGTTCCGCTGGTTGTCGGCTGGAAACAATCAGACTTAGGCATGGTTGTGTTCGAGTAAATGTTAGACTTGTACTGCAGTTTGTCTGAAATTTTATTTTTTATTTTGTTGGGGGTACTATGAATTGAATTACTTCCAAACCATTTGTATTGAACGGAATCATAAAGATATAATAATAATAATAATAATAATAATAATAATAATAATAATAATAATAATAATAATAATAATAATAATAATAAATTGATTTCTTTTTCTTTATTTTGTGTTGTGGATGTTTATTTTTTTGGATTTTTTCTATTTCAGTTTTTGATTTACTTTCTTTTTGTAACAATAATAATATATCTGTTGTGATAAATCACATGATTAAAAATTGTTTCTTCAAATTGTTTATAAAATTTTATTTGAAATATTCATTTATTTATAAAAAATGAGATTAATAAATCAAATGAATTACACAAAATTTGAGTTCTTATATTTTTGTTTGAGTTCAAATTGGGTCTTTGTATTGGCACCCATGTTTAATAAGGTCCATTTTTGTTAATATAAAAAATACAAGTGAAAATCATTATAACAAATAGTAAATTAAATATGTAGAGAATAAATTGGGTTATTCCATTGTGAAACCCTTGAATTTTAGTTTTTTTTTTTTGGGTTTTAGATTGGAAAGGTATATATATAAAAAAAAAAAAAAAAAAAAGAGGAAGAGGAACAACAGGACACGAAAGTGAGAAACCGATAAAAGAAAAAAAAAATTCGTTGTCAAACTTTTTTTTATTTTATTTTCATTGAATTTTACTTCGTATATATATCATATTATATTTATATAATTTTTTTATTAGAATATCAGTATATTTTTTTTTGTTTGCACGATTTGTAATATATTTATTTATAAAAAATATTTTTTATTTAAATTAAATTATTAATAATTTTTAAAATAAAAAATTGTAAGTTATCTAATAAGTTTTATTCCACAAAAAATATTTAATTTATTATTGCATGCAACTTAAATCCAATCAAATAATCTAACCCACAAAGCATATATAATTCTAATCTAAATAATCAACCAAAAAATACTTGCCCTTTCCAAATATTTTAAAGTCATACTTGGGTAAATTAATAAACTCTTTAAGATAATATTTTTCTCCAATCTTGGCTTTGGGCTAGTTAAGAATTTAACAACTTTCCATAATATAATAAGATAATATATTCTTAAAAAATCTCTATGTAAATATAAGGTACTATTAATATCATAAATTAATAATTATATAAACTCACACAAACATAAATAAGACAATTTAGTTAAATATGATTCTAGTGTTTATTTTTCCTTAAAATTTAAGTCTAGCTGGAGTTCATCTCTACTTTTCTTATTGCATCTAAAATTTATGCTGTTGTGTTCTTGAATTGCACCAAAAAAAATGTAAAGAGTTCAAGCACGATAAGTGCTTCCTTACAAGCAACGGGTTCCAAAGTTACTGTATGGTCTTCAACTTCACTATAAACATTATTTTTTAGGATAGGAACAACAATTTCTTAGCTTAAACCTCTTAATATGTATTATTTCACCCAAATAATCCAATAGGTAATTGACATCCATTTTATTGTGATAGCCGAAATCATTAATCATGACCTCAGGCACATGAACATTTTCACAAGTAGGTTCATCTAAATTTCTTGTGACTTCATCCTCTGAACAAATTTTGCAGTATCGAAAATAATTTGTTATTGTCTTTTGTTGAACATTAATTGTTCAAGCCGAGCTGCAAGATCGGCAGCATCCAAAATATTAATCTTACATGAATCAAATTGTCCTAACTCATAGCCTTCTAAAATACTATGGTAAAATCTCCTATGATGGTGCATCTTAACTTTTTCTAAGATACAATACTTTTTCATATAAATATTAATTTATCAGTTAATTAATATATCTATAAAGTAATAAAACAATATTAATTTATAGAGGTTTTACTATAATATATTATTCTAAAATATGTAATATGGGTATCAATTAAAATCTAAACAATCACAAGTTGCTACTAAATTTTTTCTTATAACTTTTTTTTCCCTTTCTTTAGGAAATTTGTCACTAAAATTTCTGAAATTGATAAGTGATTTATAGCGGAAGTTTACTATTTATAAGTTATTTTGTTATTATATTAGTATACATAAATATCCTATTAGTATATCACTATAGTGATATATGTGTAGGGGTGGCAATTCGCAATACGACCTAACAACCCGATACGAACCGAACACAAATATAGCGGAGTAGGGTTGACCCTTAACGGGTTTGGGTCAGACCCGAATGATCTGAATAAAAAGGGGTCAAGTCGGGTCAACCCGCTGACCCGTATAATTATTATTTTTTAAAAAATATATATATTTTATTGTAATTTCATAGAGTATGAACGGTAATATTATAAACAATCACGTATACAGAGGAATAATTTTATCACATGCTGTTATATATTGTTAATTTCAATTATTATTTTATAAAATTATTGAATTGTACATTGACAAATATCATATTTCATTTTTTTATAAGTTTTAATAGATTTTTATAATATTTTTTTATTATTCGGGTTGGTCGGGTCAACCTGTAAAATAAATGGATCATGTTAGGATTACAATTTTTAACACGATTAACTAAATTGATCGGATTCATGCAAAATTTGTAATAACCATGTTCCAATACAATCCGTGAACCCATAACCCAACCTGCTTGACACCCCTATATATGTGATGTATATTAGTAAACTAAATGTACATAATATAATATAGAACAAAAAATAAATAGATAACTTCATGTGGAAAGATGTAATATAAGTCTCTTGCTTATAAGTCATAAGTGGAGCCTAGACCTTCATCTCGTGACGTTACTTCAGTAAATATTGGTGTTCGATTCCTAAATTAACAGAAAAAAAAAAAAAAGAGGACCAACATGCAATTTATACCATCTAATTCCATGTAATTTTATATATAGAAAACAATGATATTATGATTTCAATTATTAAATAGTTCTCTATATTTTGGAGATAAAATTTACATGGATACATGTTTTTAGTACTTAGTTTTACAAGTTAAAATGAGTAATGATCATTTTTAGGGTTAAAGTAATTTAATTATATTTTTAAATTTTAATAGACCACGTCATGATCAATTGTGAGTTATTCACAATATATTAAAATAAATTTGAACCGATTTGAATTGATCAAAATGAGCGCGAGTTCAAGTTCAGTAGTACCCAATTTAGTAGGCTTATGAACCTAATCGAACTTTTGACATTTTACTATTTGCTCTTAAATTAATGCAAACATGGTTATTTCCATAGTCAAGGAATTGAACTCATTTCAATCTATCAAGTTGGGGTTGAGTTCAAACTCTGAACATTCATATTGAATTTAAGTTTGTATCAGGTTTACGTGTACACTAACAACCAACACCAAATATAACATATAATTTAATGATTCTCATACTGTATTAGTATATGATTGAATACCAAGAATCAAGAATGTTGACATTGGCATAGCAAGGAGAAATTTAAGACACATTTAATTATACTTTGTACTTAATGTTTTCTCTTCACTTTTTTTTAAGGAAGAAAATGTATTGAAAAACATGCCAAAAGATCTGGTAAGCAAGCAGCAATGGAAAGAGATAGACTTTTCAAACTTCAATGTGTATGTCTGTCTGTCTGTGTGTGTGAGAGAGAGAGAGAGCGAGAGAGGGCTTCGATTTAAGACAAATTCACAAGAAAAAAGGATGTCCGTTTATTGCAATTTCTGCAGGCCATCGCATTCTCTCACGCAGCATGAATCTCTGTCATCGCCATTAATGCGTTCTCTTCTCCTCTCCTTCTCTCTCTGCAAACCCATATATGCATACGCATGTGCTTGTATAGGTGTGAAACAGTGAGGACTCGCATTGAATGCAAAGCACATTAAATGCTTTCATCTTCAATGCATCTCATCCTGTCGTGTGCTAAGTCTCTCTCTCTCTCTCAGCACACACACAGAGAAGAACAGTAGATTAAACTGTGTTGGCAAATACTGAACTGAAATGTCAACAACACTGTTTGCTCTCTCAGCTTAAGATTCTCACTTCAAAGCATTCACCTCCAAAAGCTTTAATGCATCATCACTCTTTTAAACTATTGTTCTTACTACTGTGACAGTATTTATTAATGAGAATGTATAAGACATGTTACTATATTCAAATAAAAGCTAAAACGTTTTTGTAATGTCCTCAAATAATTAAGAAATGGGTCTTTTGTTAGACCCTCTCACAAATGTAGATCAAATCTCTTAAAAAAAAATTGAAAAAAAAAAAACAGAAAAATATATAAACCCTCAGAACTGAAAGAAAAAAAACCCTAAAAACAGAAAAGACTGAAAAAAAAAAGTTGAAAAGCTTAAAATAAATGAAAGAAAAACTAAAAACCCTAATAAAATAAAACATGAGTAAACAATAGAAAAAAATAAAAGAGCTGAAAAAAAAAAAAGGACTTAGTCCCACATAAATATATTTGGTGAGATTTGCAATTAAATAGTTCTAAAATATAATTGAAAATTTAAATATATGTAGATGAGAGAGAGAGAGAGGGAGGGAATAAGTGGGTGAAATAAATAAGTGGGCAAGCTGAGCAATAAATATATAAATAAATATATGAATTTGTTTGTTCTACGGAAGCAGTCATTCAATTTATCCTCGTCCATGTTGCTGAAAATAAATGCAGTATATTTGGATTTAAATAATAATAAAAAAAAATTATAAAGTGGCCTGTAATTCTATATATGAGTGCAAGTAGGAAGCATTGAATGCCATACCCAGCTGACCAAACGCCTCTCCAATCTTCCTCCAAACAACTCTCTCGTGTCTTTTCACATTTATGCTTCAAGATTTAAGGACTGTAATTTTTGTTGCTTTTGCTTTTTATTTCTTCGAAGGGAACTCTCTCTCTCCCCCCCCCCCCCCCCCCCCCCCTCTCTGTGTAATTTGTGAGAGTTCAATTTTGCAGAGTCAAGAATGGATTTTTCTTGCAAGCCATTTCTTCAGTTTATGTTAGTTAGTGCTGTTCATCATTGAGGACTAGAAAGCAAACTGTCTGTGAGCTTGTGTGTGTGTGTGTGTGTGTGTGTGAGAGAGAGAGAGAGAGAGAGAGAGAGAGAGAGAGAGAGAGAGAGAGAGAGAGAGAGAGAGAGAGAGAGGATTCTTGATGGGTAGAGCACCATGTTGTGATAAGAAGGGGTTGAAGAAGGGGCCATGGAGTCCGGAGGAAGATGAGAGATTGGTGGAATATATGAAGAAGAACGGCCATGGAAGCTGGCGTTCTCTCCCAAAGCTTGCAGGTTTAATGGCTTCAACAATATTTTTTTTATTAATCCTTTCTTACAATAAAATCCTAGTCGATGTAGCCCACATGGATCCGAAAGATAATGTTTGAACTTCCTAATTATTTTTAAAACATTGAATTAAAAATTTGTCAAAAATAAAAAAATAAAAATTGTTAGGACAATATTTTTCATTTAGAAATGAGTCATTGCACTTAATTGGTGTTTACAGAAGAAAGATATTATTTTGTGACAGGACTTCTTCGTTGTGGGAAGAGTTGTCGGCTGCGTTGGACAAACTATCTTAGGCCAGACATTAGACGAGGTCCCTTCACTTCTCAAGAAGAGAAGCTTGTCTTACAGTTGCATGCCATTCTTGGAAACAGGCCAGTTACCAATCACTCTTTATATTCCTATGATTTTTTTATTAATTAATTAGTTAACTATATTTTAAATCGATCATAATCAATGTTCTAAAATACGTTAGACACCGATTTTAGGCACCGATCAGCAAGTAGATTGATCCGTAGCCTAGATAAAAGTTTATCTGGGCCTTTTAGAACACTATCTAATTTGATGGTTTTCGATCTGGTTTATGTTTTCTTGATTTGCATCTGCCTCCACATTTTTAGAGAAAATGTTACTATGCCTGATAAATTTTGATATTGTTCAATATATAATTTTTTATTTTTTATTTGTCTACTCCGATTTCAATAACTCAGCTGAAAACTACGACATTCTTAATTTTACTTGCTTGTAGGTAGTACGATCTTTAAGTTGATAATATTTAGTGAGTTTCTGAAATTTCAGCAAATCGAGTATAAATTGGACAAAATAAAAAAATTAGAGACCATTTTAAAAACCAGAAAAATTTGATAAAAATTTGTGTTTTCTCTCTATGCATTCCGACACCTGCAAAAGTCCCAAACATGTGACTGTCTCGACCGTACATGCTCGAGAAATCCGCTGTCTGAAGACCTTGATATCTTCTTCAGGTGGGCCGCAATTGCCTCACAACTTCCTGGAAGAACAGACAATGAAATCAAAAACCTATGGAACACTCATCTCAAAAAACGACTGCTTCAAATGGGGATCGATCCTCAAACTCACGAGCCCTCCTCAGTGTCCGATCATCCTCTGAATCGGCCGCCTTCAACTCGACACATGGCGCAATGGGAGAGCGCTCGTCTTGAAGCCGAAGCTCGTCTTTCAAGAGAATCAAGTTTCGTGATTCCTTCTTCTTCATCATCAGTTGGACAATCGGGCGGCGATTTTTTCATACGGCTGTGGAACTCCGAGGTGGGCGAAATGTTTCGAAAACTGGACAAGAAGGAAGAAGAAGCTTCTCCAAGTCCATCATCTTCATCGACAAAATGCAGCACATTATCAGAAATCACAACAAAAATTGATGTTCGTCTGGGATCGGATTCGTGCAGCTCGAATGAAATAGAGGATTCGTCTGAATCTGTTGCATTGCAGCTGCTTTTGGATTTTCCATGCAGCAATGATATGAGCTTCTTGGGAGAATCTGATTGTTATAGCTTATATCCTCCCAAATTTTTCTGAAAGACAGCTTTGTTTATGTTGTAAACTTATGTGTTTTTTATGTTAAGTGCCTGAAAATTCTGTGTTTAATTCAGCAACATTAATTTCGTCAGACTAAGGCTAGCAATTTTGTGTGAAAGAAAGAAAGTGTGTGTGTGTGTGTTTGTGTGTTTTTTTTTCTTTTCCATTTCTAAAATTTACATTAATATCTCAATCATCTAATTAGTTTCGCCTTCGCCAACCATTTTGACACTATTTCACGGGCTCCAGGCCAGAATGACCAAGAATTTAGCCGGAAAAAGAAAGAAAGAAAGAAAGTATTAGAATTTGGTGCACATTCTAGAATAATCTAGGAATAAATTATTTTGTAACCTACTAATTTCTAGAAATATCTAGGATGGATTAGAAAACATGTTTCTAGAAAAATATAGAATAAGAAAATTGTAGAATAAATCCTAGAAATTTGTAAAATACTCTACAAATAGGAAGAAGTAATAAAGCTTCTCATGACAATATATATATATATATATATATATATGGGTGTATAATGTAAATTTATGTATGTGAAAAATAAAAAAACAATTATCCACTCTGCTCCAAACTTCCAAAATATTTTCTATTTCCCTGAACTAAATATCTCTTGCTCTAATAATCTCTTAAGCTTAGATAAGTAATTCTTCTTCAATTCTATTTTTTACCTCCATAAATATTCTAAATGCCTTCAGTGGTATCAGAGCCTGGTTGGATTACTAATTGGGTTAAGCTAGCTTTCACTACACAATCCCCAAATCTCTACTAATCTACCTTTATACCAAATACTATGGCAACTCTACTAAATAATCACCAAATTTCAATTCCCATCTTTTCGGGAGAAAACTATAATTATTGAGCTATCAAAATGAGGACATATTTCATGTCTCAAAGCCGGTGGGATATCATTGACAAGGGATATTCTATCCCTAAAGATGTATCTACTTTGTCTACGACATACAAAGAAAAATTAGATAAAAACATGGAGAAGGACAACTTGGCTCTCTATACACTGCAAATGGCTATGGCAGAGTCTTTATTTCCAAGAATTAGCAGAGCTAAAACATCAAAGGAGGCTTGGGATACTTTAAAGGAGGAATATCAAGGAAGTGATTAGGTACGCCATCTCAAACTACAAACTCTTAGAAGAGAACTGGAGAATATGAAGATGAAAGAATCTGAGACAATAAAAGATGAGAAATAGTTAATCAATTAAAAGCTAATGGTGAAAATATTACTGACAAAAGGGTAGTAGAAAAAATATTAATTACTCTTCCTGCAAAATATGACCCGATCGTTATGACAACAGAAGAAGCTAAAGATATAGATAAGCTGTCGGTGACAGAATTGATAGGTCACTTGAAGCTTATGAGAAGAGTAAGTATGCGTGAAAATGAATCTGTAGAAAATGCATTTCAATCTAAAATTAATATACGGTCTAGAATTCTTGAAATGAGGGGAGAAGAATAGGAGAAAACAACAAAAATAAAAATCATGTTAGAAATAATAATCAAAGAAATGGCAAATATCCATCATCTGGAATTTGCAAAAGAACTAATCACCTTGAAAAGGATTGTTGGCATCGGAATAAACCACAATGTAAAAGTTGTGGAAGATTTGGTCATCTGGAGAAAGATTGTCATTCAAGGAAACAACACGAAGCTAATTTCTCGGAAGAAAATGAGAAGGAAGATAACTTTTTATGTGTGCCATAATGCATCAAAAGTGAAGAATGACACCTGGTTCTTAGATAGAGGCTGCAGCAATCATATGACCGGAGATGAGAAGAATTTTAAGAATATTGACAGGTCCATCAAATCCCAAGTCATGCTCGCGAACGGAGAACTAGTGGAAGTTGAAGGTAAAAGTACAATTGTAGCCAACACCAAAACAGGTACGCATCTCATCCACATTGTACTACTAGTCCCTAAACTTGACACTAATCTCCTAAGCGTGGGTCAAATGATAGAGAAAGGATATGAACTAGTATTCAAAGCAGACTCGTGCACAATATATGATAATAAAAATAAAAATAGGGTGATAGCTATTGTGAAAATGCATAAACAAAGGAATTTTCTACTTCGATGGCAATATATTGAAAACAACACTAAAAGTCCAAGAAGACAACCAATCATGGCTATGGCATCAAAGGTTCGAACACTTCAACTTCCATGGACTAAAGAAACTTCACCAAAAAAATATGATGACAGATCTTCCAGCAATCCAAATAAAAGAAGATGTGTGCGAGAAATGCATGGAAGGAAAACAACACAGGAAGCCATTTTCTTCAGGAAAAACATGGAGAGCTAAACAAATCCTGGAGCTTGTACATGCAGATGTATGCGGACCAATGAGGACTCCTACGCTTGAGAAAAATAGGTACTTCATCCTCTTTATTGATGACGATACAAGAATGACTTGCGCTATTTTATGAAAGAAAGATCAGAAGTCTTCAATATCTTTAAAAGATTCAAGAATCTTATGGAGAATCAAGGTGGACGAAGAATAAAAGTCCTAAGGAGTGATAGAGGCACATAATATACCTGAAAAGAGTTCAACAAATTCTGTGAGGAACAAGGAGTTAACCATCAAGTAACTGTTGGCTACGCTCTAGAACAAAATGATGTGTCCGAAAGGAAAAACAGGACCGTGATGGAGATGGCTAGAACAATGCTTGCAAAAAAGGGCATACCAAAGGAATTTTCGACTGAAGTAGTTTACACAGCAATTTATCTACTCAATAGGTGTCCAACAAAGGTTGTGCAAAATAAAACACCAATTGAAGCATGGACTAGTCGGAAGCCATCAGCACAACATCTAAGAGTAGTCGCGAGTATCTATTACATCCACATCCCAAAACAGAAATGACACAAATTGGAGGAGAAGACAGAGAAAGGTATATTCTTGGGCTACATCTCTCAATCCAAAGGTACAAAATCTACAACCTTAAAACCAATAAGCTAGTCATCAGTCGAGATGTGGAGTTCAACGAAAATTCAAAATGGAACTGGGAAGAAGAAAGAGTCGAAAAACAAAGCATCATCGTACCACAACCATTGCGTGCTAGTGAAGAAGAAGAAACAGAAGGACCACAAACTCCAAGAATCACTGCACATCCTTCACTGTCTTCTCCAAGTGAAGAACAATTATCTTTGGATTCACTACCAAGAAAAGTAAGGACACTCAGGGAAACTTACGAGACATGCAACTTTGTGGCCATGGAGCCCGAAACTTTTGAAGTTTCCATTGAACAAAAAGAATGGATAAACGCCATGGAAGAAGGAATCAAGATGATAGAGAAAAATCAAACATGGGAGTTTGTGGATCTACCCAACGTACCCGTACCTTTAAAGTGTTTCATGTAGCTGAAAAAGAGGTCATTGGAGTTGAGTGGGTCTACAAGACAAACTTAACAGCTGGCTCAATTCAAAAACACAAAGCACAACTGGTTGCTAAAGGATACTCACAGTTACCAGGAATTGAGTACAATGAGACATTTGCTCCAGTCACGCGTTTGGACACAATAAGGGCTCTTATTGCGCTAGCGGCTCAGAAGAAATGGAAGATCCATCAATTCGATGTCAAGTCAGCCTTTCTCAATGGTTGTCTTGAAGAGGAAATATATGTCGAGCAACCCCAAGGATTCGTGGTAGAAGAACAAAAAGACAAAGTTGAGGCTAAAAAAAGCGCTTTACGGATTAAAGCAAGCTCCACGAGCCCGGTACAACCGAATTGACAACTACTTCATTAGTCAAGGATTCAAAAGAAGTGAAAATGAGCCGACCCTCTACATCAAGACCCAAGGTAACAAAGACAAACTCATTGTTTCTCTATATGTTGATGATCTTATCTACATAGGGAACAATAAAGAGATGATCAAGGAATTCAAACATGATATGATGAAGACATTTGAAATGACTGACCTTGGGTTGATGCACTACTTCCTCGGCATTGAGGTAAGACAATAAGAAAAAGGGATATTTATCTCACAAAAGAAGTATACAAGAATCATTTAAAGAAATTTAATATGGGTCGTTGCAAATCTATTGCTACTCCTTTGGTCACAAATGAAAAGTTCAGGAAAGAAAATAGTACACCAAAAGCTGATGCATCTTCATATAGAAGCCTCATCTGCAGTTTACTATACCTAATAGCCACAAGACCAGATATTATGTACGCAACAAGCTTACTATCAAGATTCATGCAAGATCCAAGCCAAATTCACTATGGAGCTGCAAAGAGAATATTAAGGTATTTGCAAGGCACAAAGGATTACAGAATATTATATGAATCTACAAATGACTCAAGATTGATCGGCTACACTGACAGTGATTGGGCCGGGTCAGCAGATGATATAAAGAGTACATGAAGATACTCATTCTCACTGAGTTCAAGTTTTTTTTCATGGTCATTTAAAAAGCAAGAATGTGTAGCACAATAGAAGCCGAGTATGTTGCAGCAGCATTATCAACAAGTCAAACTATTTGGTTAAGGCGCATCCTTGGATATATGGGAGAAAATCAAGAAAATCCTACGGAGATCTACTACGACAATAAATCTGCAATAGCCATGGCGAGGAATCTCGTACATCACAGCAAGACTAAACATATTGCAATCAAATATCACTTTTTACGAGAGGCCACAAACAACAAAGAAATAGAGTTCAAGTATATCGGGACAAAAGACCAAATAGCTGATATTTTTACGAAAGCACAACTAAAATCAAAATTCGAGACATTACGAGAAAAGCTTGGAATTATCTGAATGAGCACTCATGGGGAGTATTAGAATTTGGTGCACATCTAGAATAATTTAGGAATAAATGATTTTGTAATCTATTAGTTTCTAGAAATCTCTTGGATGGATTAGAAAACATGTTTCTAGAAAAATATAGAATAAGGAAATTGTAAAATAAATCCTAGGAATTTGTAGAATACTCTAGAATAGGAAGAATATATCGGGGTGTGTAATGTAAATTTATGTATGTGAAAAATAAAAAAGCAATTCTCCCCTCTCTTCCAAACCTTCAAAATATTTCCTATTTCCTTAACTAAATATCTCTTGCTCTAATAATCTCTCAAGCCTAGATAAGTAATTCTCTTTCAATCCTATTTTTAACCTCCATAAATATTCTAAATATCTTCAGAAAGATTCAAAAGCATTTGTTCAATTCTTCTTACGGGAACAAGATGTTTCAACCATATGCAACAAAAACGAAACTATTGATTTGATTATCAACACTTGTACATGGAGGGTGTTTCTCAAGAATCACTTCTCCTTGCAACTTGATACAACTTATTTCTTCACTAGCAGGAAGTCGAAACTTTACTACACAAGATCAAGAAAACAAAAACTAATCAAAATCCATTTAATCTCGAACTACTTTTGAGCTTTAAAGCCCGAAGAACTTGAAACCCGACTTAGGAACTTGGCCGGAAGCGCGGTATTTGGCGGCCAATTCTTCAGCTTTGAGAAGCTCTTCGCCCTTTTTGGCTTCAACCACAGCTCTCTTCTCTTCTGCCTGCTTATGAATCAATGCTTCCTTGTTTTTCATTTTTTCTGCATATTCCGCCTTTTTCCTCTCCAATTGTTCCTGCCAATGTATGTTTGTATACATTTAGATGGTCTGCTTGTTATGTATTTGATTTACTATGTTAATCTATATTTTTCCGAATTGTTGCAAGTGTCACCTAATTTTATACGTATTTCATAGTTTGACCAAAAACACATCGAATTAAAAAAAATTATTAAATTAATTAATTTTAAAGAATTAACCAAATTAAATAGCAAACTCTCACGATTAGGGGTATATATTAGTAAAAATGTTGTTTAAGAATCAAGATTCCATCTTTACCTGCATTTTCTTTAGCTGGGCTTCAAGAGATGCCTTTTTGCTGTTTTCCCATGAAGTAACTTTAGATTGCCTCTTATGGGCCCTGTTTCACATTAGAGCTAGTTCAATTCCACGAAAAGAAAAATACTATAATGATTGAATTTGTTTCTTTATTACATAAAAATTGTTTCAGGCTATCTACAATAGAAACATGCTACATTACAGAATTAGAAAATATTTTCTTGTAATAAATTCCATGTCGTCGTGTATCAATGATAAAAATTTAGATAATACTAGCTCCGTCGAAAAGGAAATATCATATTTGTATAACTAAAATATAACAACTCCGATAAAAGCAAAAGTGATATTCATCGAGACGAAACAAAACCTGTTGTGGGCTTTGGTTTTTTCGCTCTCTTCCCAAGCTTTGATAAAAGACATCTTCTTCTCTTGACCTAGTTTTGCAAGAGCAACATCTGTAATATCTTATTCAGTTAGCCTCGTTGAATTTCAGTCTTTTTTTTTAACATAGATTTCTTTGAGTAATTTGCATTTCCAAATTATTAAAATCAAATTGTTAGGCATATTTGATAGGATTATAACGTAAATAAAAATAAAATATGAATAATTTTATTCTTAAAATCATTGAATTACAAGACGCAACAATTTAGAACAATAATTGATAACGCACCTTTGCCTTTTGCGCTGCTATTTGCATCACATTCTGTGGGGTCTGCATTGATATGTATAATAAGTTAGACCTTATAACAAAACACATATATGCCGCGTATTCATAGAGTTGAAATCAGACATAAATTAAACACCATTTGAAATGGTGGATCTCGTTTATCCATCACAATCATTTAAAGAAAAAAGAATATTAATTTTACAACACTTTTGGGCATTTGATCAAACAGATCCAGAGAGATGTGAATGGATATATAATTTACTTGGGAGAGGTGGGGCATCAGTATCCTGAGGTGGCGGCGCAACCGGGACATCTTCAGGGTTTGCCGGCGCCGCCATTCGTATACAATATGCACCTCCGATACCCCAACTGCGGCAAGTATATAAGACAAAGATGAACAAACTTCTGTATTGAAACTGTACAATATATAACATGACTGTTTCTCCCTATATTTAGAAATGCTAACGAGTGGCCCTGCGAACAAGCGTATCGAACGTAGTACGTGTCTGTGCATACGTTGTCGGAGGGAGGGTGGGGGGTGGGGAGCGAGAGAGAGAGTGGCCCTGCGAACATGCGTATCGAACGTAGTACGTGTCTGTGCATACGTTGTCGGAGGGAGGGTGGGGGGTGGGGAGCGAGAGCGAGAGAGAGAGAGAGAGAGAGAGAGAGAGACTTCCTGGCTTGCATGGCGCGGAGAGACCGACGACCGTACTTGGAGGACCCTTAATTTGAGTAAATATTATTATTATTATTATTATTATTATTATTATTATTATTAGTGAATATTATATATAAAATTATATATATAATAAATAAAATTGAATAAATTTATATACATAAGTAACAGGTTAATATAAAACTATAAATATAAGTAAAATCATATGAAATTTATAATATTCTAAAGTTCCATATTGACAAAGTCATACATATTTACTAATATAATTTACTATTTAAAGTTTTATAATCGGCTAAAATATTAAAAAATACATACAAGCTAGATAAATAATAAACTCCGAGTCTCATTTTTTTAAAAGTAAATTAAGAAAATTTAAAATATATATATAGCAAAAAAAATACAAACCCCAATAAATACATGTTTCATTTATAACTAACTTAAAATTAAACTCGTTAACAAATTAACTCAATAATTAAATCAAATAATGAACAACAATTGACCTTTCTATTTATTTTTCATTACTAACCGATACTTTCTCCCAAAAAAAATTATAATTAAACCCATAAACAAATTAAACTCAACAACTAAATTTTATTAAAAAATTAATCAAATAATATAATACCAGCAACAGGGTAGTGCTACCTACGATGATGATTGAAGATTTTCCTAAATTTAATTGAATATTACTTTATAGTGGATGCCGGTTGAAGAATTTATTATAACTAAATTTTGAAACAAACAACACGAGAGCTACTAATATTCATTTTCTATCAAATGATATTTGAAGATAAAAATGGAGGGGTTAATATTTAAAAAAATTGTATATAGGGGTACAAATGTATTTTCTCCTTCTTTAAAAAAAAATATTAAACTTAAAAAGAAAAAGAAAGGGGGTACAGTTGTACCCCCAATTTATAATGTATATCCGCCGCTGGTTCAAAACTTCAAATCATCTATTTTAACCGAGCATATTGTCACAGACTTGTTCCCTTAATAATGAACCGTGTGACCTTAGCTTGTTTCCGCCCCTTGCGGTTGCTAAGTCAGCCTCGCTCGTAAGTGAAGTGTGTGCAAAAGTGTTGGCAAGAAAGTAAAGTGTGCAAGTATTTGTAGGAAATCTCTATTCACTCAAACTCACTTGATGAGAACTAGTTGGTTACAAATGAATTGAATGTCCCTATTTATACTACTCCACCTCCTCAATGGACGGTGGTGATCGATCAGATCCTACGGTGGAGATTAAGTCTCCAGAATTCTTTACAAGTTACTATACATTTGGAGAGTTCTACACACTCTCTAGAATATTCCTATCCTACCACAATTTTCTAGAGAATTCTATGTACAAAGGGTTATGAGTGTGGGCCAAGTCCTTGAGCTTGAAGATTGGGCTTGACAAGGTATGAACCTCTTAAGTCCAAGAGCAAAAATGGCCCAAGAGGCCCAATTTCGTGACATTCTCCCCCCCTATTCTGGCGGCGTCCTCATCGCCTCGTATTGTTGAAGTTTTTCCTTGAACTGCCACAAGTCATCTTCGGGTTCCCATGTTGCCTCAAACTCTGGCAGTCCCCTCCACTTAATTAAGTACTCGGTGCAGGGTGGAACGCCTCTCCTCCGGATAACTCGCTTCGATAACACCTCTTGAATATCTTTGTCGAATGACTTGGTGACTATTGGAGGTGCTCGTTGAGAATACCCTCGGCTTTGGTCTTCCGTGCCTCCGTTGTATGGCTTCAACATACTCACATAGAAGACTGGATGAATTTTTAAGGTGCTAGGCAAGTCAACACGATAAGATACCTTGCCTACCTTAGCAGTGATGGGAAAGGAACTTTCGTACCTTCGGACCAAGCCTTTGTGCAGACTTCGTAAAGCTTTGAACTGTTGTGGCAAGAGCTTCACAAGGACTTAGTCGCTAATAGTAAACTCCCGGGGTCGCCTATTTTCATCCGCCCACTTCTTCATACGCTTGCGGGCCTTTTTTAAGCATGACCGGGCGATGTTGGCTTGTTCTTTCCATGACCTCGCCATCTTGGTTGCCCCCGGGCTCTTCCCATCAATAAGGGGTGTTGCCAGGGTGTGGAAAGTCGGAGGTTGTTGACCCGTGGCTAGCTTGAATGGACTCCTCCCTGTGGCTTCACTCATTTGCAAGTTGTACGAGAATTGGGCAATGTCAAGTAATTTGGCCCAATCTCGTTTATTGGCACTCACAAAGTGCCACAGATAGCACTCTAACAAAGCATTTGCCCACTCGGTCTGCCCATCTATTTGCGGGTGAAAACTTGTGGAGAAGTTAAGCTCGGTGCCAAGGAGTTTGAATAATTCCGTCCATAAATGTCTCGTAAAGCAGGGGTCTCGGTCGCTCACGATGTTTCTTGGCAACCCCGAGTACTTCACAAAGTGTTTGAAAAATCCCCTTGCTGCCTCCTCGATGGTGCAATCTTTGGTACATGGAATGAAGGTACCATACTTGGAGAATCGATCTATCACCACCATGATAGAACCATAGCCTTCCGACTTTGGTAGGGCGCTAATGAAGTCCAGGCTAATAGAATGCCACGGCCTTTCGAGAATGAGTAGTGGGTCGAGCAATCCCGCCGGGTGCTTATTCTCTACCTTGTCTTGTTGATACACAAGACAAGTTCTTACGTAAAGCTCAACAATATGCTTCATTTGAGGCCAAAAGTACGTTATCTCCAATAGTGCCATCGTGCGCTTTTGGCTCGGATGTCCCGCCCACTTTATGTCATGGCATTCCTTGATAAGGTCCCGCCTCAAATGGTTCTATTTTGGGACAAATAACCGCCGTCCCTTAGTGTAGAGTAGGCCATCCTCTACCCAGAAACGTTGCGTCTTGCCTTCCTCGACTAGCTTCTTAAGCTCCCTAGCCATTGGGTCGTGCTCAAGTCCCTCCTTGATGCGATCAATGACGTCCCCTTTGGCTAGGCTGATAGCTGCAAACTCCACTTTTCGACTAAGGGCATCGGCTACCACATTGGCTTTTTCGGGTTTGTATTCTAACGTGTAGTCGAATTCAGCAAGAAAGTCTTGCCATCCGGCTTGCTTGGGCGAGAGCTTCTTTTGAGTCTGGAAGTAGCTCGTGGCGACATTGTCCGTCTTGATGTTGAAATATGCCCCCAGTAGGTAGTGTCGCCATACTCGCAAGCAATGGACCACAACGGTCATCTCCTTTTCTTGCACCGTATATCGCCGCTCAGTATCATTGAGTTTGCGGCTTTCAAATGCTATCGGATGTCTCTCCTGCATTAACACTCCTCCGATAGCAAAGTCGGAAGCATCTGTGTGTACTTCAAACACCTTGGTGAAGTCGGGTAAGGCCAAGACAGGTTCTTAGCTTACAGCGGCCTTCAACTCCTTGAAGGCATACTCGCATTTCTCGGACCACTCCCAGTCCTCCCTTTCTTGAGTAGGTCCGTCAAGGGAGCGGCTCACGCCGAGTATCTTTGTATGAAGCACCGATAGTAATTAACAAGACCAAGGAAAGATCTCAGTTCGGTTACCTTGGTCGGGGCCTTCCACTCCTTTTTGGCTTGTACTTTAGATCCGTCCATTTGTAATCTCCCATGGCCGATGACATGTCCGAGAAATTGCACTTCCTGGGTGGCGAATGTACATTTCTCCTTCTTAACATAGAGCTCATTCTCCCTCAATACTTGGAAGACGGCTCGTAGGTGGTCGACGTGTTCCTCCAGAGAATTACTGTAGACGACAATGTCGTCCAAATAGACCACCACAAACTGGTCCAAATACGGGTGGAAGATCTTGTTCATCAGTGTGCAGAAGGTTGCAGGGGCATTAGTTAGTCCAAAGGGCATGACTAACCATTCGAACGACCCGTATCGTGTGATGCATGTTGTCTTTGGCTCATTCCCTTCTGCTATTCGGACTTAGTAGTAGCCTTTTAGTAAATCCATCTTGGTGGATACCTTGGCTCCTCCAAGTCTATCGAACAAGTCGGCAATTAATGGGATAGGGTAAGGGTTTTTTATAGTTACCTTATTTAGCGCCCGGTAGTCCACACACATCCTCAATGATCCATCGTGCTTCTTTTGGAACAGTACTGGAGCACCGTAGGGTGTCTTCGAAGGTCGAATCTTCCCCGTGTCCAATAATTCATTTAGTTGCCTTCGAAGTTCCTCCACTTCGGGTGGAGCCATTCGGTAGAGAGCCATGGAGGGCGGTTTGGCACCCGGCTCTAACTCAATTTTGTGGTTCACCTCCCGCCTTGGTTGGAGTTTGTTGGATAATGAGGCCGCATGATGTCCTTGTTCTCTTCAAGGACCCTTTGAACGATAGATGGTACTTCCTCCATCTTCTCGGCGACTTGATGCTCCTCTTTAACCACGGCCAAGTATGTTGGTTCTCCATGTTTCACCCCTTGGTGATTTGTATGGCCGATAGTTACTTGCCTTCTCGAGTTTGGACATCAAGTAACTCGATAGTGGGAATCATACAAGGTGATCCTTTTTCAATGATACATACAGTACTAAATGAAGGCATGAGGATAGCAGTTACCTGTCGTAAGAATTCCATGCCAAGCACGACTTTGAAGTTGTCCATTGGTACCACCGAAAGGTTCACCTGGCCTTTCCAAGTGCCCAAACATAGCTCCACGCCTCGGGCTACCCCATTGAGTGGTTGAGCTTTGGCGTTTACCGTCTTCAGCCAACCCTCGCCCTTTGTCCATTGAAGCTTTAACCTTTTAGCTTCATCTTTCGTCACAAAATTATATGTAGCCCCCGTGTCTACTAATGTTTTAGTTGGTACCCCATTTATGTGTGCTTCCACGTACATCAACCCCTTGCTAGATGTCGTGGGCATTGGCTTTGCCTTTAGAGCGTTGAGGATTTGGAGTGAGCCCATGTGACTCGATTCCTCTTCCATACGAGTCTCCGATTCGTGTATTTCCACCATTGCGGACAAGGACCCAAGTTTTGGGTAATTTTTCATGGCATGCGGTCCTTTGCATACGAAGCATCCATCTTTGGGGATGAAGGCCTTCTTTTTCTCTTCATAGTTGGATCGGGTTGGTTGCTTGTTCCTTCCTCCGAAGTTGTGCCTTTGGTTGTCCTTGCCCCGATCGTCTCTATCTTCCCCATCCCGTCTTTCTCCCCCACCTTTGGTTTGGTACTTCTCTTTCCTCGGGGGAGCATCGATGCGTGAATGTGGTTGGAAGTCGGCTATAGATTCGGCGACAGCATTGGCCTCATCTACAGATTTGATGTCCCATCGATGTATCTCTTGTTTGGCCCAACCTTGCAAACCATCAATGAAGTAGAAGAGGAGATCGTCGTCTTTTAGGCCGGGGATTTGAAGCATAAGGGTGGTGAACTCTTTCACATATTCTCGGATGGTACCCCTTTGCTTCAATTCCCTTAACTTCCTTCGAGCCTCATAAACCACATTCTCGGGATAGAAGTGGCGATTGAGTTCTCTCTTGAAGTCGTCCCAAGTATCTATCCGACACGAACCGCGTTCTATGTCGGCATGGCAGTATCGTAAAGATAAAAGAAAGCGGTCCTTACCTTGGATGCCTCGTCCGTAAGGTTGAGTCCCTCGAAGTATTGCTCCATCCGCCATAGGTAGTTCTCCACTTCCTTGGCGTCCCTTGCTCCGTTGAACCCCGTGGGCTTGGGGCATTCCACCCTTGGTGTGGCAACGGTAATGCTAGCCTCCCCACTAGCTTCGGCCCTCTTGCACAAAGTCAAGTCCTCCCGCATCCCCTCGATGCTGTTTCGTAGGGCTTGGATGGCATCCTCGATGTTGGCAAAGCGAGCCTCCATATCGTTACTAATTTCTTCCACGTCCCCCTTGAACGTGTCAAGTTCCTCCAAGACATGATCCTCCAGTGTCTTGAAATCATGTTGGACCTTTTCAAGTTCCTCCCCAACTTCGGCGGCAGCAGGTTCCCACGAAGGACCCTCACGAGCCTTGCTTTGATCACGCCTCTTCTTGGGTTGGACTTGAACGGTCTCTCGGCCTCGTTCCTCGGATACGTTGGATTCGTTTCCCGCTATCACTTTCCTCGTGCACAACTCTTAGCCCAAACCTGGCTCTGATACCACTTGTCACAGACTTGTTCCCTTAACAATGAACCGTGCGGCCTTAGCTTGTTTCTGCCCCTTGCAGTTGCTAAGTCAGCCTGTGAAGTGTGTGCAAAAGTGTTGGCAAGAAAGTAAAGTTTGCAAGTATTCGTAGCAAATCTATATGCACTCAAACTCACTTGATGAGAACTTGATGGTTACAAATGAATTGGATATCCCTATTTATACTACTCCACCTCCTCAATGGACGGTGGTGATCGATTAGATCCTACGGTGGAGATTAAGTTTCCAGAATTCACTACAAGTTATTATACATTTGGAGAGTTCTACACACTCTCTAGAATACTCCTATCCTACCACAATTTTCTAGAGAATTCTATGTACAAAGGGTTATGAGTGTGGGCCAAGTGCTTGGGTTTGAAGATTGGGCTTGATAAGGTATGAACCTCTCAAGTTCAAGCGCAAAAATGGCCCAAGAGGCCCAATTTCGTGACAATATGGTGTCTGGTATTTTAATCTTTTTACTGTAAATAAAATAACAAATAATACATTTAATATAATACAACAACTATATATAGATACGAAATCCCGTCTATAATGTTTTTAAATTTAATTTTTTGGTAATTTTTCTATATTAAAAAAAATAAAATTTGATGGCGATCTAGATTGGTTCAGATTTTATCTCTATCGTTTTCTATATATTTAAATTACATTTTTGTTTCTTATCAAATTTTTATGTACAATATATCAAATTTATTATTTTTATTATATTTAATTTGGTACCAAATGCATATTTTAATATAAGATATTAGATTTTGAAAAAAATACAATTTCTTTATTTAACTTGATTATTTACATTAAATTTGTGTATGTATTATGAGAACTACTTTTATTGGATTTGGGCTGTAAACAGAAATTAAATAAATAATTTCTACAGAAATTTTACTAAAGAATTTTTAGAACTTATTTTTTATACAATAATCAATTTAATATTTTTAAATCTTAATTCTATTATATATATATATACACACACATATCTTTATATTTACTAATATAATACACTAACATTTTATAAAGAGAAATACTATGCCAATTTTAAGAATTCGTGAAATAATATTGACAACTTTCTAAAAGAAAAAATTAGAGGGTGGATATTACTCGCCCACGTGCGTGCATAAGACCTGAGAAAATATAGAGATTAATTGTATTTCATAGTCGTATTTTATTCTTGAGCTATATAATTTGTTTTTTCCTTTATCATATGCAATCATTGTATATTCTTCTTTGCATTTATGATTTTCCATCTCCAAAATCTAATCACAGAATCATAAAACCTATCAATAAACTATGAAAAATGGACTAAATTAAAACATGTAATAATACAACATATATATATATATATATATTATTTTTTGAACATAATTTTTTTATAAATAGATAAAATATTACTATCTGCAGTCATCTTCAACACACTGTGTACATCAGCTAAATGTATTTGTGCATCTGCCTTCACTTGTATCCGGAATAAATCCACTATGTCAGTAAGAGCATTTTCAATTTCTTTGGGAACGGAATCTGAAAGTACGGTGCCGGATGGAAATAGACGAGAGTAATCCGAAATAAAATATTCACAAGTCAAGAATGACTTGTGAAGCCAACAGGGCGAAAATTATCCACTAATTAAAGTGAATTACAAAAAGGGATCGAATAAAACTTTTACGATCCTTAACGTACTTGAAATCCAATATGAATTTCAAGTCGACTGAACTAACTAAAAAAGTAAACTAAAAGAAACAGTGTATTACTCTAACATCTTACTTAAGAATCGACAACAACAGGAACAAGATAATCCGTTGCTGATCAGTGCAGGATGTTGGAGTCAGAGTGACGACAACTTTCTTAGTAACATACGTCTCTGTTATACAGACAGATGTAATCTCGTTCAGTCCGTATTCTGCTTTCTTCCTTCCTTGTATTTATAGAACGCTACAGTTTCCTTTCTCTCCTTCTTCCACTGCCCCACGTTCATGTATTGCCTTTCTCCACTTCTCCTTTATTTTCTCAACTCTCTTCTCATAGGATAGAGTTTTGGGGATATTGCTTGATGTCCAATCTTGTGAATCTTATCTGTATCTTTCAACAAGGAAGAAATCGACAAAATATATCTTCTAAATCAATTTGACACGTTCAAATCTTAACAATCTCCCCCTTTTTGCCTTTCTTCCCAATTCCCAAATTTTCAACTTGAAGACAACAATTATTCAAAAGATCAAATTTTGCACATGTAGTTATCTCCCCCTGTATCCAAGAGTCCAATATTTGTCTCCCCCTAACTTCAAACTTCCCCTTTCTTCAAGACTCCCCCTTCCAGTACAACAGCAGCAGCATAGCAGCATGGCAACAAATTCAGCACAACAGCAGCAACAACAAATCAGCAGCTGCTCATGTTCGATTCAGCAACCAAGACCAGAGGAGCAACAAAACAGCTTATCACAACAGCACGGTAGCAAACAGCTGTAACATAGCACAATAGCAGCACAACCTCAGCATCAGCATCTACAGCAACACAGCATCAACATCAGCAGCAACACAGCACAGCAGCAGCATCAACAAATCAACAGCTATTCATGTTCTTCGGGAGCATCAAGAGCATCATCTCTACCTTCGGCATCATCTTCATCTCCACCTTCATCATCTCCACCTTTTGGCTTTCTTCACAATTCCTCAATACTTGAGAATTAAAATTAGAACACAGGACACAATATAAAGAAAGTTTTACCCAGCAAATATATTAGCATTGTTAATCCTGCAAAATTCTCCCTTAATGCAAACTCCCCCTATGTACTTGACATTTAATACCATTGCAGCACATAGTAATATCTAGAATTATCCAACAAAAATCATAGCCACACCAGAAATCAACACCGAGTTAACTAGTACACAACTATCCCCAGATTATCTCCAAAATAAATTTTCAGAACAAATCAAAGTAGTACAGATAATTATGTCCTTCTTCTTCCCTAAATACATCAACATAAGTTCCTCAAAGCAGCCGAAAAGCATAGCAGGATAAACAAAATCAAAAGTCAAACATCGATGTACCCAACAAAAACAAATGTACCCATACTATCACATAGTCCCTTCAGCTGCGTCCATTATCGTCACTTGCGGTTTCATCAGCATCATCGGCAGCATCAGCAGCAGCTTCAGGAGCAACAGCAACATTTCTCCCCCTAATTGGGAAGAAAGGGCATCTCGTATGGCAAGAAGGTGTTTAATCTGGTCATCCAGAGCCCGGACCTGTTGTGCGATAAATTTACTATTAAATAAAGATGGGGTTACCTGCTGGCGGGACTAGATTAGTTGAGCCAGAGGGAACGTCAGACAGCTGGGCAGGTCACAACATCGATCTCCTTGGAGGAATCCTGGATAGACTGTCAAAATTCTGGGAGATTTGGAGAACATATCTGTGGAGGTGGGCTGAAATCCCTTGTGAAGGACAGAGAACAAGGAGGACAGGCGGGAAGCTGGGAATGGAATTTTCCATTTCGTGACCATCTGTCGGGAGATACTCTAGCGGCGGTGACCTGGGCGAGGAGCTCCAGAATTTGTGCGAGAATTCGAGAAGCCTCATCTGCCATTGAAGCCAAGTTGAACAGAGAACAGAGATTAGTGAGGAAAGTGATGAAGTAAAAAATGAAGAAGGAAGCATTTATTCAGTGCACGGTGACTGTGTGTTTAAAGGAGGCATGAGCTTTGTTTTCTTGTGCAGTGTTGTGACAGTTAAGGAAGACATGAAGTAGGGGATGCCTGGTGATAATCCAGGACGCGAAAATCTCAACTGTCACCAATTCAACTTACACCCACTAACACAAAGGCACACGAGCACTTATCCAAAAAAAATTAAAGAAGCAGAATCTTTTTCAAAAAAAATACACCTATACCGATTTTAAACAGCATAATAGGATTTCTTTCAGAGGGTGTATTTGGGAGAATATTATTCATGGGATCAGATCAGGCTTTGAGTTACGACTCCCAACTTTGGCAATTTTTTTTTTTTGCGAATAGTAGGTAAGAATTCCAGGTTCTCATCATATTTTTCAAGGTAGCATCGTCGCAGCGAACGCCGTGCAACCCAAGGTACTTTATGATGTGAGGTTGGAAGAATAATTCGAAAACACTCTTTTGACATAGAGAACATCATCGCAGCGAACGTCGTGCCCCTAGTTACTCAAGTATTTCATGAATTATTCAACTCATCAGTATTTTACAAGGTAGCATCGTCGTAGCGAGCGTCGTGCCCCCCAAGTTAATCTAGTTGATGAGTATTCTCAGCCTAAGATCCCTTTTTTTTTTTTTTTTTGCCAAAGGAGTCATAGAGGTAGAATATACATGTATTTTGTACTTACAAATTTATGTACATATTGGATGGAGTATTTTTCACATAACACATAGGCCAAGAGACTTCCTAAGATTGGAAAATCAAAATCAAGAGCTTTGGTAAATATATCTTCTATTTGACTCTCAGTATTAACGTATTCTAATCGAAAAAGATCTTTTTCTACCAAATCTCCAATAAAGTGATGACGAATGTCTATGTGTTTAGTGCGTGAGTGTTGAACAGGATTTTTTGAGATATTAATTGCACTAGAGTTGTCACAGAAAACAACAAGAGTATCACTAGGATAACCGTAGTTTTCTAGCATTTGTTTGAGCCACAATAATTGTGTGCAACACCCTTCTACTACTACATATTCAGATTCAGCAGTAGAGAGGGAGATACAGTTCTGTTTTCGGTTGTGCCAGGAGACTAGGTTATTTCCTAGAAAGAAACATCCCCCACTAGTACTCTTCCGGTCATCAATATGCCCTACCTAATCATAGTCACTAAATCCTACCAAGTTCGTGTTTGTGTGCTTAGAATACCAAATTCCTAAGTTAGAAGTTCCAACAACATACCTGATTATTCTTTTAACAGCTTTTAGATGACTTTCTTTAGGGCACGCCTGGTAGCGAGCACAAACGCAGGTGCTGTACATGATATCTGGACGGCTTGCTGTCAAATACAGCAGACTGCCTATCATCGATCTGTATAATGTTGGATCAACATTTTTTCCAACATCATCAGTGCAGAGCTTCTGAGTCGATCCCATTGGCGTTTTCATGTGCTTGGCATTTTCCAGATCAAATCTTTGAACAAGGTTGCAACCATATTTGCTTTGAGATATGAAAATGCCGTCAGAGCTCTGTTTCACCATATCTCTGTAATTTACTGGTTCCTTCCGTCAAGTTGTACTTCCTTCATGAACATCTTCGATTACTTGTGTGATTGGGTGGTTTTTTCTTATCCTTCCTGGTGGATCTCTTCTTTCAATCTGCTGAGTGGTGGTGTCTTCTGATATTAGTGGCTCGGTTTCTATTTCTGAATCCGAAGGTAATGTTGGTTCCGAGTGTGGTTCAACATTTTGTTCAACATCAAGAATTGACTGTTGTTCAATTGGTGCGATTTGTTTGGGTTCCAGATAAGTGTCAGTATTGTCTTCTTCTGTTTTTCCTTTTTGACATTCTCCACACACAATCTGTTTACCTTTCTCAAGTTTGGGCAAACCTTTTACAGCATCTAATCTTATCAATCTTTCAATGTTTCTAAGGTTTGCGTGTCCCAAATTTTGATGCAAAAGGATTGTTTCGTCAGTCTGAGCAATATTGCACGTCGAGCTCCTTCCAGCCAAATAGCAGTTATCACTTGATCTTTTACCTGTCATTACACAAACATTTGCCAAGTCAAATACTTCATATTTGTCTTTGTTGAATTTTACCTGAAGTTCATCGTCACATAATTGACTTATGCTGATGAGATTGGCCATTAATCCGTCCACATGCAGAATGTTTCGAAGGTTAGGAAAACCATCTACAGATAGGGTTCCTTTTCCTATGATTTTTCCTTGAGCTCCTCCACCATACCTTACTGTACCTCCTTGGAATGATTCATAATTGGTAAGATATCTTTTTGAACCTGTCATGTGTCTTGAACAGCCACTATCGAAATACCAGGACTCTGAATGGTTAGTCTTAAGAGCAGTGAACACTACATTACATGAAAAAATTGGTTTACAGACCCATTTTAGATTTTGACAGACGGCAGTATTTTTCTATTTTACGATGTTGTGACGAATGTTGTGCAACACTCGTGGCAACATGTGATTCAGCGACAGATCAATTTTCAATTTTTGATAGTAGGGTCGTATATGCTCTGGTTTGAAGCAGTAATGACAGACATATTTCCTTTTTCTTTTGACTAATTTCTCATTGTCTACCTTTTTCTGAATATTGCTACTTTCTTTAACAAAAACAATGGAATTTTTATTAGAGGTTCGATTACATGCGTTAACAACAACAGAATATTCAAGATATCCAATTCCAGAACGACCTATATTACCGACAGTTAATATTTCATCAAGTCTAGAGGTACCTGTATTCAGTTTCCTGAATGTTTCATTTGCAATTTCGAGATCAATTTCTAACTTGCTTAGTTGGACATCCTTCTTCGTGAGCGTTGCTTCCAATCTGGAGACGATCTTTTTTAGTTCTTCATTTTCTTTAATCAAGTTTTCTGTTTCTTGTTGTCGTGATTCCAGTTTCTTGAGCAGTTCATCTTGAACTGCTTGAATTTCCTTGAGTATACGCTCATCTTCCTCTTCCTCTAATAATTCTGCATCACTTATACAGCCATTAAAACAGTTAAAATCAGAATTAAAAAAAGATTGTACCTGTCGGATGCAGTGTTCGAACTTGAGGGAGTAAGTATCTCCTCATCATCAGAAAATTTGTGGATTGATGTTAGCAGCGCAGCGGTTTTGATTTCTTCTTCTATTGGATGCATTTCATCAATTTCTTCTTCACTGAGAGATATCCACATTGACTTTCCATGTCTCCGAAGTACGTTAGCACATTCCTTTGCATAGTGGCCGAATCATCTGCAGGCTCGGCATTGACCATCGTCAAAATTTTCTTTAGAAAGAACCGGAGAATGTGGAAGACTCATAATTTCCATTGTAGCACCAAAACTCCAGAACCACACTTAGTGTATCAAGTGATGGCTCTAATACCAATTGAAAGTACGGTGCCGGATGGAAATAGACGAGAGTAACCCGAAATAAAATATTCACAAGTCAAGAATGACTTGTGAAGCCAACAGGGCGAAAATTATCCATTAATTAAAGTGAATTACAAAAAGGGATCGAATAAAACTTCTACGATCCTTAACGTACTTGAAATCCAATATGAATTTCAAGTCGACTAAACTAACTAAAAAAGTAAACTAAAAGAAACAGTGTATAACTCTTACACCTTACTTAAGAATCGACAGCAACAGGAACAAGATAATCCGTTGCTGATCGAGTCAGAGTGACGACAACTTTCTTAGTAACATACATCTCTGTTATACAGACAGATGTAATCTCGTTCAGTCCGTATTCTGCTTTCTTCCTTCCTTGTATTTATAGAACACTACAGTTTTCTTTCTCTCCTTCTTCCACTGCCCCACGTTCATGTATTGCCTTTCTCCACTTCTCCTTTATTTTCTCAACTCTCTTCTCATAAGATAGAATTTTGACCCGGTCTTCAACTGATTTCCTATTTTGTGGGGATATTGCTTGATGCCCAATCTTGTGAATCTTATCTGTATCTTTCAACAAGGAAGAAACCGGCAGATATCTTCTAAATCAATTTGACACGTTCAAATCTTAACAGAATCAACCGAATCATTCTTTTATAAGAAAAAATGTTAATCTTTAAAAAAATAGCACAATAATAATTTAGTAAATTAAGCCTAAGCTAAAAAAAAAAAAATTGTGATAAATTGCATAGTGAAGTAAGAAACTTACATTCTGCATTTTCATCTCAGCCGCTCTTTTCAATTAAATCAATGCATTTTTTATTCCAAATAAATTGTGCATTTTCAGTTTCATCAATCACTCTCACTTCAATTTTGTACATAAATCACAACTTTGTACGTTATAAACACGAACATAACAGTACTATATATATATGGTAAATGAATTTTTATTTGTCATACCTATAATGTCCACCCTTTTCTTTAGTATCACATTTAGAACAATGAAGGCACTCACCTCAGAAATCAGCTACTTAGAACAACTTTTGCATGTTAGATAACAGCATTCACTTATTGTCTCAACATCTATAATTGTATATGTTGCCCAAAAAAATTCATTCTTAATACAAACATAAAATAAATATATGAAAAAATATTACTAAATCTATAATAAAACAATTGAATATATGAAACCTACACTATGATCAACCTCATTAAAGTCTGCAATTTCTGCCAGATTTTTAACTACAGCCTATTGATTTTGATATTGACCATGTTGCTTTAGGCTCCATGGTTGTAATAATACTATCAACCCCACCATCATCAACCAACCTTTATAAAGTACAAACAACGCATTTTCTAAAAAAAGATATTAATATATATGATACAATAGAATAAATTTAAATTACTTAAACTACTTTTTTGCGAAAACCCTCAAGTTTAGCAGCATCTCCATTGACTACAACTTTTGTGACATTATAAGTGCTTGATAACTTCACATTATCGTAAAACAAATACATATAAGTACATAATAAAATAAATTAATAAAGATAATACAAAAAAAATCTTATCAACCTCCAAATTCATTAAAAAAATTGTACATTATAAACACGAGCACAACAGTAGCATGTTGGCAATTGGATTCTTCTTGAAGAAACTACAACAAACTATCAATATAATCTTCCCAAAGATTACACGTAATTTTATGTTTCCTAAATGTAATAAAAAATATTAAATAAAATTAAAGAATACATTATAATAATGTATATTTATGTATATAACATAGTTTGAAAATTTATTAAATAAATATATGTAAGAAATAATATATGTGTTTTTTGTATGAAAGTATATTGTAAATCTTCAAGTCGAAAATCCATCATTTTGCTACTCCCCGACTAAACTTCAGGTTGCCTATATGAAACCACCACTCCTATTACATCTACCAAAATAGACCTTAAAATGTTAAAGACAATTAACATACTAAATAAATAACTATAAATTGTTTTAAGAACTTACCAAATAATCGAAATTTTAGATACTTCATCATATTCAAAGTAATTCAGTTACTATAAACTGTTTAAGGATATTATTACCAAATAATTGAAATTTTGGAATTTCTTTATCAGATGCGAAGTCATCGAATTTTTTTTTAGCTCATACATGCACGGTGGAAATGCAAAATCAAATATTTGCACAATTTCAATTTCTGAAGAACAAAATTTTGGATTTGTTTCTAGGTGTCTTGACTTCATACGATTCTCAACAATATTGAAATTTTTAATTGAATACACATGACCCTCAATTGGCTTTATGTTAATTCTTTCAATGCAGCACCCTTCACAATAGCATGAATTTTGTCACGTTGTTAACAACAAAAATAACATATTAATGAAACTTACATATTGACTTCATACATTATGAAATGCATAGTTTATTTCTTTGTCATGAAAACACATTCAACACTTGATTTCTTATTGTTTCATCCAAATGCAGGTACTTCATAGAAACACACCAAACGGAGATGCATTGTCCAAAATGTCTGGATTCACATCTCAAACAAGGAGAAAAATGAAGCCATGAAAAGGTGATTTTTGGTAATGGGATAAGAGATGAAAATTTATTATTTTTATTTATTTCTATGTATTTTGAATTGAAGGTGATAAAATAATAATATTTTATTTGAGCTTTTAGATGAAATTGAGATGTTAGGATGCATGGAGAACGTGTATACCTTGAGTGGGAATGAGTAGTTAGTTCTTCAGTAAGGAAGCAATTTATTTTGACTGTGAATTAGGAGTTACTTGGACAGTAATGAGCAGTTTAGCTATCTGCACGTTTAATCAGTAAATTAGCAATTTTTAGTTTTTTTAAATATAATTAATTTGCATTAATTGTTAGTATTAGAAATTGATGGGATGGACATGATATTTTCTAAAAACAGCAAATTTTAGACAGAAAAATGATATTTTTGTAAATTAGTCTAATTGTCCTGCTTTTATATAGTTATAGATATATTTACAATAAAAAAATTACAAAAATTGTAGCTTAAATCCAAAAAATTCATATAATAATAATCAAACAATTAATAGAATAACAAAAAAACATAAATTATATTTACATTGTGAACTATATAAAGAAAATGGTAAAAATAAATACTACATAGAGTTTATAATAGATGAACAAAAAAAAAATGTAAAAATTAAAACAAAAAATTAAGCTTCAACTTTTCAATATTTAGTTGAAATTTGATAGAGACGAGTAAAAAATTTAAATTCTAAACATTAATGTGTATTCATGCATCCTAATAGAATATCTATACAATTTTATCAATATATTATTTAATTTGTATATAGATATTCTTTTCTTTCTTTTTTTCAATTTGAAGAGGCTCAAGGAACCTCTGAACCCCATGTAGGTTCGTCAGCGGCTGTAGGTATTTTATAACATTTAAGTACTGACACTTTGTGTTGTAACCAGCTCCAACAAAATATGAATATGTAGTTTTACAACACAGAATACTAGAAACAACTGAACACATGTTGTTCATAACAAAAGATCGTAACTTTTACTAGAAAAACAAAAAAATATAGAAGGTGTGCAGATACATGAATACTCTGTCAAAACATCTCAAATTCAACATAAATAAAAGAAGTTGGACCAAAAGGTGTAGCCCCCAGATAACATGAGAAAGGTCCAAGAATATTAAAAGGTTTCAAAATTCAAAAATGATAAAATAAGAAAAAAGACAAGTGCAGATTAAGAATAACTTCAATAAGCCCTCTCTTTGAAGATGTCCATGCTCATCTCACTCGCATCAGTTGCTTGCAACTCAACCTGAATCCCATCCAACTCCCTCTTGAATCTGTCTTTTGAACTCGCGTACAGCATCTTGGTTCTCACCCGTGAAGTCTCTGGTGACCTGAAATATCCACATCTCATTCCTCAAATTTACTTTCATCGATTCCAGATGAATGTTACGATTATAATTAATATCCAACTTAAGGAACGAGCTATATACTAGTTATCTATCTTTACTCTTATAAGTACTCTTCTTTCTCTAGCATCAATGCATTGGCTCTGGTAGGTGAAGCAAGAAAGATTATTAGGGACAGAGGTAAGAAAAACTTAAGACAGACCGAACTTCTCTTAAGAGCAACGAGCAAAGAGATATTTACAGTCGAACAAGACAAGATTTTGAAGGTGGTCGGGAGTGGGGTTCAGTAAAGTCTCAGTACCCCTTTGCTTTAGAGATGTTCTCTTTTTATAACCAAGAGGGGAAAAAAGGGACTGCTCTGCATCCACTAGATAAGCCAAGTTTTTATTGAACATCATTGATCATCTTACCCATATCACCCAAATCAGCTGAACCAACATTAACATGTCATTCCACAATCCACCTATACCAGCCTGTACCATCAACGCACACTGTTCCACCTACACTCACTTGTAAAATCTAAACTCAGGCCAATTTATCCACCCTAGTTTGAAGTGATGGAGCCAAAAATGTTGCTGGGAGCCCAAATTAACAGTACTCAACTTTAGAAATAAAAATTAGAAATCGACTAATGAATTGATAAAGCCAATAAGTTGATTCAGTGACATCTTAACATAGAATACAATTACATTACTATACTACTTCGTTTAATATATTAGATTTATTGCCAATACTTAAAATACATCCATATGCTGCATAGTTATTTAAGTTAAAAGTAATGCACTTACTTCTTTTATTTAATTATATTAAAATTTACTAAAACAAGCCTATAAAATAGAGACCAGTGGCCCCAGTCCCAATGCTCCAACCCTGCTAGTTCGTACCAACAAAAAACCAAGTCCTTCCACCCCAGCCCAAACCCCACTACACTAGAAGAGCATACTCGGCTAAAAATTAAAGTAGAAGTTTTTTCATTTCACAAAATAGCTAACTTTGGGAAAAAGTTGCAAGTAGGAAAAATGGATGTAATTCTTACCATGCAATGAAAAAGATCTTGCTCTTATGGCAGTTCTCATCAGTTGTGAAGTCATAGTCGAAAACAGCGTATCGACAATCATCAGAAGGTAAGCTGTTGCTGAAGTCGGCATGAGCCTCGCCCTGGCCCCCAACCTTCTCCACCGTCACTTGCTGCAACCCATCATCAATTTTGAAAATTATGTATCTGTAGTTCCTTTTCGCTTTCAGCTCCAAGAATTTCAGCTTGCAGTCATCGTGCACAGCAATTCCAGATGCAGAATTCGCCTGTTATGGATACACACGTCAAATTAGATAAGCATCACTACTACCAAAAAGGGCGGGTTTTGTTTCAGATGACTTCTCGTGTAGAATTTTTGATGAATCTTCTTTGTCGAACTGTATTGCTGTATACAAGTGATTTTACCTTGGGAAAACATTAAATCAGAAGAATGAGAAATCGACATCATTAATTAATCATAGGATTAAATCATTCTTGAATCTTGGTTCATTAACTCTTTTCATGATAAAAGACAGGAAAACAATTCACACACACACACTCTCTGCCATATACCTAATCTAAATATGATCGAGAGTATTTTTTTGGGATGAAATTTTGATATTTGCATAATGCCAATGACAAAATCAAGCAAACAGCACACAGACACACAATAGGTGCTGATGCTTTGAACAAAGAAACACAATCACATTACCTAATCGAACGGTGATTGTCAAGTTCTTTTTGCTAAAAGTTCTCACAGTTTACACCGCCAATGACAAAAATCAAGCAAATGGCACACATGATACCATAAACAAGAAACACAATCACATTATGTAATCTAATGGGGATTATGAGTGGAAGTTATCACAATTTCATACTGCCATTTACAAGATCAAGCAAATATCAGGCATCTACACACACACACACCCCACACAATATCAGTGCGAGTGTATAAATGTGCTGATGCAGTAAACAAGAAACAAATTTAACAGACTTGATTTATAGATATAGATATGCTGATGAAATAAAGAAATCTAATCAGATTACTGATCTAAATATGATCATGTTTTTCTGGGTAGAGGTTGTCACCTTTTCATACTGCCTATGACATAATAAAGCAAATAGAAAAACACACACACACGCACACATCCCAATATCCTGATGCTATAAGCAAGAAACAAAATCACATTACCAAACCGAGATAATCACATTACCCCAATGATAGAATCAAGCAAATAACAGAGAGAGAGAAAGACTGGAGAATGTCAATATCAATGAGAACCAATACCATTTTAACGCTCTATTCTTATCATGCAGTAACCTAGAACATACAGAAACTTAAAAGAAAATGAAATCGGGGTGGTGGAATTCAATGAGCAGAAACGAAATACATGTAGGAAAGGAAATCACATACCATTTTGCTCTCTGTGAAGCTATAGGCCTTGGGAAATTGTGAACAAAATGAAGCAGTGATCAAAGGGAAAGAAGGAGAAAAAGAATTCAACAGGGATCCTTGAATATTGGTGTGGAAGTTGAAGAACTTTTCAATGGATGAGAGATAATTCAGGGTGTTTAAAGCCGAAACTGCTTCCCCCTATTTTGAGGAACACCCTTTGGAATTCAATAACTAGGTGGCAGACAAAATGTGTGTTTAGCAAAATAAAATAAAATAAAAATATGTGTGTATTTATATATATATATATTCATATAGTTACATGTATACATATTTCTTTTCTTTTTTTCAATTTTCTTTTTTAGGTATGGTGTAGAGGTGCTTATTATATATGCATTTCATTTTATTATATAAATTGTTATTTTCCGTATATACTTTAATTATATATGTATACTACAGTATAATATACGATATTATATTGATACATGTACAATATAGTGCTTAAATATATACGTAATTAGAGCTTGGTGCGGTTATTTCTACTTTTATAACAATATGTTAAAGTGCAAAATTGGAAAATTATATTTTTTGTCCTTTTCTCAAGGAAACATTTTTTGTTTAATTAGGTGTTTTAAAGGTTCGATTTTAAAAAAAATAATAAATTTGAGATTTGTACAACCAATTCATAAGAAACTTACTCATTTTGTTATAATTGCAAAGTGCTCAAATACTAAAGGAGAAACATAGTGGTTTTGACTAATTAACATAACATGGAAGCAGACTAATTTAAAATATAAAGTACTAAAATAATGTTGTATATCCATACTTTTGTGTTTATAGAAATTCTCTCAAATTATTAAGCTTTCGGAGAATATATATAATCTTTATTTTTACAACAATACGATATACGACACCTGTCATACAACATCCTTTGAAATTCAATATTAAGGTGGTAGCCAAAATTTAAAAAAGAAAAAAAAAACTAAAAAAATTAAATATATATATATATATGCATATAGATACATGTATGCATATTTGTTTGTTTATAGATAATAATTAAATAATTATTTTATTCAATGTATTTCAAGTTATGTAACTTATAACAATATTATTTTATGTTGAAATATCAAATTATATGTAGCATTTCTTGCATGTATATATTTTTCAATATATATAAATAATTTTTTTAATTATATCAACAGTAATATAATAAAATTCATTAAAAATTTAAAAATTTAGCGTACTTAAAAAATACTAAAATAGTTTCATATATTCATACTTTTGCATTTATAGAACTTCTTTCAAATTATTGAGCTCTCGGATAACGTTGTCTGATATTTATTTTTACAACAATACAATATACGACACACATCATACATCATACATCATACATCATACATCATACATCATGCATCATACATTATGTAATAAGAACATAGCAAAATTGGTATTTGTGGTCGTCAACTGCAATTATTAAATTGTATAAAAAGGATATTGTTTTTTAAGCATGAAGAGGTATAATGAAGCTTCTGATTGGTAATTAAATGAGATTAGGTGCCATGTTTGTTAAGCTAATTTATTTTATTTTATTTTTTGGTTCTTATGATGTCATCACATAAGGTTGACTACGACTTGTTTGTTGTATGGCCAATCATTTTTTTCCATGTGGATTTTTTATTTTTATATTTATTAAACTGGGTATATATAATGTCACCTGAACATTTATTTTTTACATTTAATTATCCACTTTTTTTCCTTTTTTGGGACACTGCACCATTCCAACTATCTTGTTTAAACGGCTTACTAATCAAAATATAGTAATTTATTTATAAATTTATTTCATATTTTTTCTCAAAATAAAGTAAAATATTATTGGCGTGACTTTTTCAGTAGTAGAAAAAAAAACATCTGAGTATAAATTAATCAAAATAAAAATAAATATTTCAGACTCACCGAAATTTTTATTTCTTAAAATACATATTATATATGCACTATCCACACACATAAACATAATAAATATATATGTTATATATACATATATATATGTAAACCACACACGTATATATACACACACATATATATTTATATATTATCATATTTATATATTGAAAATAGTATATAATTATAATTTTTAAATTAATTTTTTTATAATTTATAATAAAATAAATTTTAGATTAAATAGTATTATTTGTTAGGTATAAATTAAATTGTATATTTAAAATATTATTATCTATTTTTATACTATTTTTTTATTATTATGATGATGTGTATTGTAATCAAATATTTTAATTTGAGATGTTTATAAAATTATGTAGTTCGTAAATAATATTTTGTGTATAATTTATAAACTAGATTTAGCATGGTGAAATTTTATAAAAATTTTGATGTTAATAAATAAATTTAGGTAAATACTATCTCGTTAAAATTAGAAGAAGAAAAAAGAAAAGCAAATTAGCACTTATGATTCAACTTTTTTATTTTATATGCAATAATTACGTGTACTTTTAAAACTATTCTTTTAATTTTATTTAATAATTAATAAGATTTTTTTAAGAAAGTAATATATATATATTATATTTTTTATTAAAATAGTTTTTTTAATTTATAATTTAATTATTATTTTAAACTAAATATAAAGCTTTATTAATATAGTTATATTACAATAATAACATTTGATCCAATGATTTAAAGCTTGAATCCTTCTTGTGAGGTCGTGTACCCAAATAGAAGGAAAACATTAAAAAATTGTAATAACTTATGTAAATCGAGTACATTGCATATCTATTTAATATTAAGTTAAACAAATAATAGTATAAGTAAGATGTAGAGTACGGGACCGACGCACAAAATATTCACTCTTATTGTTAGCGGAACTTCGAAGATGATTTACAACCCACTGACCCAACTGTTGATGAGGAAGAGTCTAGTTTGAGATGTGACAAAATTGTTGTTAAATTATCTCAAGTGCATAAGGGTTGACTAGACTTAGAACTTGTCAACTGTCGTTATAAAGTCAAACAAGTTACTCAAAAGACATGTATTTGTTCTTGATCACCCCTCCACGTTTAATATCTAGTATTCTCAAAAATCAACGTTAAATTTATGATTAAGTCTTTTCTGCATTTGCTAATGTTTTATTTAATCTGGTTTGGTTGTAATGCGTATTAGTTATCTAACGCTTCAATACTTCATTTCCCACATCTCTCTCTCTCTCTCTCTCTCTCTCTCTCTCTCTCTCACACACACACACACTTGGTGTGTGTTGTCTGTTTCTTGCTTCATGTCGTCTGTAGATCATCTGAGCTAACTCAGACATTTTTTAGAATCATGATTGTGTGAAATCTTAATATGTGAAGAAGACCAGAAGCCAGGTATCCAGTTTCTTTTTCTTCTTTTCCTTCTTAATTTCAATCCTCTTCATGTGTTATTTCAAGAAGTTGATTCTGATGGTGTTTGGCTAAATCCCTTTTCTTCACTAAAACAGGGATAATGAGTGTGTGGGGTGTGTGCGTGTGTGTGTGTGAGAGAGAGAGAGAGAGAGAGTTCTGACCTGGAATAACCTTGATGTCTGGCCTCAAACTCCTGTTTCATTTGCCTCTTTTCAAAGCTACAACTCTGTTTAGTTGCTGTCTTAATCTTTTCTAATTATGTCTCCTTCCTGCAAACAGATACGATACTTGTCTTAAAAAGAACAGAACCCCAGCAACATAGCTCATGATGAACAATCTCAAACTAGCAGTAGAAGTTGTAAGAGCCCACAATCTTCTGCCCAAAAACCGACTTGGTTCGTCCAATGCTTTCGTCGAGCTTCACTTTGATGGCCAAAAATTCCGGAGCACCATCAAAGAAAACGATCTCAATCCCTTCTGGAACGAGACTTTCTATTTCAACGTATCGAATCCAATCGATCTGCACAATCTCACCCTCGATGCTCATGTCTACAACTCCAACAAGACTACCAATTCGAAATCTACCCTTGGAAAGGTCAGAATAACTGGCACATCCTTTGTTCCCTACTCCGATGCTGCCGTTTTTTACTACCCTTTAGAGAGAGGAAGCGTTTTCTCACGTGCTAGAGGAGAGCTTGGCTTGAAAGTCTATTTAATTGATGATCCACATAGTAAGCCTTTCTCCATTCATCCAGAGAGAGCTTCTTCTTCTTCTTCTTCGTTTTCAAGTTTGCATTCGGTTCAAGACAACTTGCCTTCACACACGTTGTCTAAAGGAAAGACGAGATCTAGAATGTTTTACAATGTTTCTGGTTCAAATAACCAGCAACAACCTCCTTCATCGATGCCGTCTTTCCAAACAGCTCAACATGGTGTTAGTGAAGCGAGAGGTGTACCTCAGGTACAACAAGGTGTGCGTGTGTATCCAGGTTCATCTTCTCAACCTGTTGATTATACACTTAAAGAAACGAGTCCAGTTCTTGGTGGAAAAATTAGACGATCAGAGAAATCTGCCATTTATGATCTTGTGGAGCCCATGCAGTTTCTCTTTGTTCGTGTTGTCAAAGCTCGGGACCTCCCTTCGAAGGATCTTACAGGCAGTCTTGATCCTTATGTCGAAGTGAAAATCGGAAACTACAAAGGAATCACACAGCATTATGAGAAAACTCACAATCCAGAGTGGAACACAGTGTTCACATTTTCGAAAGATAGGATCCAGTCCTCAGTTTTGGAAGTTGTGGTTAAAGATAAGGATGTGATAAGAGACAATCTTGTTGGAATCGTTCGGTTTGATCTCCATGAGGTCCCTAGACGGGCCCCACCAGATAGCCCGTTGGCACCAGAATGGTATCGTCTTGAGGACAAAACGGGCGAGAAAAAGAATGGAGAGCTAATGCTTGCTGTTTGGATAGGCACACAAACTGATGAGGCTTTTGCTGAGGCTTTCCATTCAGATACAGCTAGCCCGGTTGATAGTTCAATCCCTTTAACTCATACTCGTTCGAAAGTCTACCATTCTCCGAGGCTATGGTATGTACGCGTAAATGTGATAGAGGCTCAAGATTTGGTCTTAACTGATCGAAACCAGTTTCCCAACGTACACGTTAAAGCACAGATTGGCAGCCAAGTTTTGAAGACAAAACCAATTCAATCCCAAAATATGAGTGCTCTATGGAATGAAGATTTGATGTTTGTTGCTGCTGAGCCATTCGATGATCATCTGATACTTTCGGTTGAAGATCGTGTTGGTCCGAACAAATTCGAGAATCTAGGTAAGGTTTCTGTACCATTAGCAACGGTTGAAAGACGAGCTGATGATCGAGATGTTCATTCTCGGTGGTTCAACCTGCAAAAAACAGGTTCAGCAGATGTTGACGATGTGAAAAAGGATCGGTTCGCTAGCAAGATCCAGCTTCGGGTCTGTCTTGATGGAGGGTACCACGTTCTTGATGGATCTACACATTACAGTAGCGATCTCAGGCCAACAGCAAAACAGCTTTGGAAGCCACCGATGGGTGTTTTAGAGCTTGGGATATTAAATGCCGACTCTCTTACACCTATGAAGACAAGAAACGATCGAGGAACTTCAGATACTTTCTGTGTTGCAAAGTACGGTCAGAAATGGGTCCGAACGAGGACAATCACAGACAGCTTGAATCCAAAGTTTAATGAGCAGTACACTTGGGAAGTTTTTGATCCATCCACAGTTCTCACCGTCGGTGTTTTTGACAATGGTTACATTGGTGAGAGGGGTTCAACTTCAAGGGGAAACAAAGACTTGAAGATTGGGAAGGTTCGGATCAGAATCTCGACTCTTGAAACAGGCCGGGTTTACACCCATTCGTACCCATTGATAGTCCTTCACCCCTCTGGTGTGAAGAAGATGGGAGAACTGCACTTAGCAATTCGGTTTTCATGCACATCTGTAACAAACATGCTGAGCTTATACTCAAAACCCCTCTTGCCCAAGATGCACTACATAAGACCACTCTCTGTCATGCAGCTCGACTTGTTACGTTACCAAGCTGTGAACATTCTGGCGGCCCGTTTAAGCCGGGCCGAACCACCTCTCAGAAAAGAAGTGATCGAGTACATGACGGATGCTAATTCCCATCTATGGAGCATGAGGAGAAGCAAAGCAAACTTTTTAAGATTTATATCAGTTTTCAACGGAGTAGTCGCCGTTTCAAAGTGGCTCAATGACGTCAGTCTGTGGAAGAATTTCGTTACAACGGTCCTAGTTCACATCCTCTTCATCATCCTCATCAGTTTCCCAGAACTGATTCTTCCAACGTTCTTTCTTTACATGTTTATCATAGGACTCTGGAACTACAGGTACAGACCAAAAAATCCTCCTCACATGAACACAAGACTGTCCTGTGCTGATACTGCATACCCCGATGAGCTCGATGAGGAATTCGATACGTTCCCCAGCACGAGAAGCCTGGATACGATACGACTAAGGTATGATCGTTTACGCAGTGTGGCTGGTCGGATTCAGAAAATTGTTGGTGATGTGGCATCGCAAGGGGAGAGGATGCAAGCACTTCTGAGTTGGCGAGATCCTCGTGCCACTGTAATATTCATGGGATTCTGCATTGTTGCTGCTGTTACATTCTACACAGTACCTCTACAGTTGTTGATCGTAGTGGCAGGGTTATACTGCATGAGGCATCCCAAATTTCGGCACAAGTTACCACCAGCACCGCTCAATTTCTTTCGTCGGCTTCCTGCTAGGACTGATAGCTTGCTGTAAGCTCTGTTTTCTCGGCGTGCAGTTTGGGTGTGTTTCTGAAGGCTTTCAAAGTGTAAAAACATGTGTGTTCTGAATTTTGTACATTGTTGCATGTATGTTGTTTGACACTGGCTTGGTTCGACATATGGTACAGTTATATGGATTCATGACAAGTGTATTTACCAAAAAAAAAAAAGGCCACTCTGCTTAATCTCATAGACAAGCGTCATGAATCCATATAACGGAACAAAGGTATTAATAGGAAAAAAGGAAAAGAAGATTTGAAGCCATATTAGATAGAGTGCGTAAACAGGTGTGGATATTGATTTACCAAGAAATGAATGATTTTTTTACCCTCATGGTATTGACAAAACTGCAAAATTGTGCATTTATAGATGAAATCCGACTTAGCAGGAAAATTGATCGGATCAGGTCAACCCAAGAACAAGAATTGTCAATCGATCTTAGCTAAAAACCGTCCTAACAAGCTTCATGGGTGTCTCACAAGTCAAATATGAGCTAGTAGGTCTAACCTGGAGGTCTGCCTCGACCCCACAGGTAAACCTACATATCTTACAGATCGAGCCAGACCTCCAGGTATGGGCCAGAGTGCACAATCACAGTATTGCCGAGATTTAATAAAAGGAAAAAAAAAAAAAAAAAAAAAAAAAAATCGGGAAAAGAAAGAATCAAATTGCAATTATAACTAATCAAAGTGTCTGAATTGGAAACTATGTCAGGTAAAGAAGCAAGATGGATTGAGTCAAGATACTCAGCTCTTAGTGGCCCGGCATTCAATGCGGGTCGAAGCATCTGGTTGGGTGAAGACTAACTTATTGTAGTTTCATCCAGATATCACTGGAAGTTACAGTCGAAAAGCCGAATAAAATCTAAACAAATGGAGAGTTACCTAACATTAGCTGGTCCAGGCACCAGCTGCAGTAAGATTCTGAACTAGGCTAAACATTAGCTGGAGCAACTATATTGCCAAATGTACGATCTTCAGGATTTGCTGAAGTTTCCCCAGCATTACTCTTTGTCTTCGAGCTGCGAGGTAACAAGCTTCCCACAATGACCTGGATTTATTCATTGCAATGGAGCATCATCAGTCAGAATGAATATGGAAAGTATCATAAGTTACCACAAATTTATTTTCAGAAGTATAAACTGTATGAACATTTTGGAAACTGAAGCGAAGTTTAGGAAAACAATTATACTTCAATGCTGAAGAATTTAAAGCTACCTGAACAGGGCTGCTAGCAAGCATAATGCCCTCAACTGCACCACCTATGACACGGCCATCAGGACCAGAAAGAGTAACATTTAGACAACCAACAGGGCCATGAGGCGGATTAGCATCCTTTTGTGCATAAGAGCCGGATAAACTCAAAATGTCGAAGCGCCCCTACAAGAACGAGATAAATATCTACATTATCCATTTACAGTTGTTCAACAGAGCAAAAGTTGACATTATGTCCAAATAAACTATAGAAAGAGAGAAAAAAAGAGCCATGGAAACAGGGAAAGGCTCGCAGAACATAAGCAAAAATAATCCTTTTAATCCACAAGATCAACCTAACAAAGTTTCATAAAGTACGAGTGGAAGTAGTAAATTAATCAAAATCAAATAGACAGGGAAAGCTACAGCTTGCGATTCATTCATTTAGCTAAACTTCTTACTTAGTACAGAACGATAGCCATATTAAAACTGCATGGTATAAGTCGTGCAGTAAGGACTTTTGATGAAAATATATTTCTTAACTGCAGTCATGTGAGTAATAGAAAGAGGATGCAGTATATACCTCATAGGTAACGCTCCCACTAGAACTTGATATTCTAATATTTACAGCAGATATGGTGCCATTTCCTGACAAGATAACTGTGGACTGCTGTTTCTGTGCAAATGATAGGATCTTTCTTCTGATATCCTGCAGGAATAGCCATTAAGACGAACAATTTTGAATCCTCTAATTAGCAGCTCACAGATGTCAGTGTACATTTACATAGTTGATTATTCATTAATCATGAGCAAAATGTCATGCCCCAGCAAGCATATCATACAATTTAGGTAAAACCGCGAATTACAAGTCCTAAGAACAAATGAATATTTGTGAAATTCAAGAGCTAGATGTGCATCAAGTTTTAAATAACAACCACAGATGATGTGATCCATTGGCAAGATTGTTAATCTTTAAAAAAGTTGGGATTGAACTTACTTCTCCCTCAGCAACACTAATGATATGCGGAACAAGTTTTCCGGGTCCATTAAAGAAAGATCCACCTGATAAGAAGACCAATCCTCCAATCAATTACGAAAGGCAAGTACCTCAAATTAAATCGTATAAACTATCATATAATTATAAACATATTAATACCTCTTGAGATAACGCAATGCTAAAAAGTGTAAAAAGTGAACTCATGCACATAATGGGAAGACATCTCGACCAGATTTGTGATTCTAGATAATGGAATAGTAAATTACCTTGAATTTAGAAAAGGAAATACAATTACAATGGAAGCAACATTGACAATGCTCCCACTACAATAAATGTGTCATATTATATTATGATACGAGCAAATTGTTGGAGACCATTATCAGACTAAAACTCATTTTTCCTGATATAGTATCAGGAATTGGTATTTGATGTTTACAATAAAAATTAAAAATATATGAGTGTTCATTGATATTATCACCACAGGACACCCTCACGGACCCAAAAAAGAGTGACTAAATCTTGAACCAGACTTTGGATACATAATCAATCATTCAAAATATATCATTGCTCATACTTATAGCCCAAGTCTCGAGTCAAAAGAAATGCATTTAGTGTAAAAAGGGTTCTGCTTGAGGATCATGTACATCAGGTAGGGAAAAAAATGAAATCAACTATCTTATCAGCTTAAATAAAGGAAAATGACGCTTATCACATGTATATGCACCACAATTGTGTTTGACGTGCTCATAAGTGGGTTTTTTCCCCCCATTAACAAGTCAGATATGCTATAATCTGGAGGTGTCTGTCTGTTCTCAGCAGGAACCTAATGCATATTTGTCCTCCTCATTGGACATTCGAGTAAACCTATTGAGTGTGTGGAAATAATTATAACACTCACAATGTCTTAGTAGAGAGGCAGAAAGCTAATGACACCATGGATTATTGCCACAATAGCAGGTGTTATGGTATAGGCATAACAAAAGCACATTACCATGAGTAATACTTGACAGAATTATGCAATTCAATTTTCATCAGAACCAAAACTAAAAACTCAATTCAAAACATGCAAGTATACTTCAAATAAAAGTACATAGTTTCAATCAAGATTCTACATAGTAACTGGATCTCAACACAAGCACAATCCTGACAGAGAGAAACAAGATGGACAAGAATCAAGATTCAGAAATTACCAAGGGAAACACGTTGTTCCTTCCGACCAGACCCTGGTGGCCTTCCTCTCCGCTTCTGATTCGGTCTTACAAAAGGCACAGGACTAGACGTAGAGGGAGACAATCCCAACGAAACTGCACTATCTCGCCCATATTTCCTTGGCCTTCCCCGTTTTCTCCTCACAGGTTCACCTTGTAGCATAGCAGGAGGTGGACCCACACTAACTGTAGAAGGTGGTCCCATGCTCATTCCATGAGGTGACATAGATGATGAAGTATCTAACTCCAACGGCAATGACGATCCAATCAAATTCCCTCCGGTGTTGGAATGGAAGTGTACATTAGGATTAGATAACAAATTCATGTGAGGCGAACCTTGTAAACCCATTATAGAATCGGCTGGTCCTTGATGAACATAATAGGGAGCTGTGCCTTGCATTGTCATAGGCTCCCTTTGATCCATCATCCATGTATGTATTTAGAAACCGTCTTGATTTGAGGTCACTCGGAAATTTCCAGATATAAAGTTTGAAAGAAGTATCAAATTTCAATGATTTTGCAACTCTTTGTTGAGCAAATCCAATTATTGGCACTTATAGGATAAGCATACCAGAGAACTAACCTAAAAAAGTAAGATGGCGAGACAAAGAAAAGAAAATCGAATAGCTTTAGAATGCAATGGAAAAGGAAATTCAAACTCAAGAATTTGGTTTATATTGAAACAAAAATTCAATATAGTATTTACAAGTTACTAAATCAAGAGAGACAAAAACAAGGCTTCATAAAAGGAAATCAAGATTCAATGGCTTTTAATTAAAGAAAATCATTAAGTTCGAAAAACAAAACTCCCCAACAAATCAAAACAAGAAAAAAGATTCACTCCAACTCATAAACACAAACAATTCAACAAGTAAAATCTTCACAGCCCTTCAAAAAACATAACAAAGCAAACACAAACCCACATCAAACAACAAAAACATCATTCCCTGAAAAAGCCATGTCCAAAACCAACCATGCAAATGGCTTCAAATAATCATCCAAAGGAAACAGAGTGTTGGAGATGATTCACGAAAAGGTTAAAAGAAAAATGGGTACTCTTCCGTGCGTTTTAAGAGAACTAGAACTCTAACAAGCTAGAACAACGCTCAGAAAAAGAAGCCATTGACGAACTCGCCATAACAGTGAAAGAATTCTTATGGGAAACGTAATGCATTTCCTCACAGATGCTTCTCTCTCTCCCTCTCTCCCCCCACCCCCTTTTAGAATTTTTGGAGGGCGGTGGTGTGGTGTGGTGTGGTGTTGTGTTGTGTTGTGTGACCGTGTGTAGTGTGTAGTGTGTAGTGTGTGATGAGGTGATGAGGTGATAAGAGTGAGGAGTGATGCTTTAAAATGGTACGCGGTTGTTTGTTTGTGAGAGATTGAAGAGGAGGAGGCCAAAATCTTGCACAGGAGAAAGCAGTGGAAGCGCTTCGTGGGTGGATAACACTCATCTTTATTGACAAGTCAGATTTCTATGTCAGATTGTCAAACCTTAAGCCCCACTCGCACCCTAAGCGCGTCCGTCCACTTTTTCACCACCATTTTCTTTAATTTTGCAAATAACGAAACCCAATCCAAATTTCAGTTTATTGTTTTGTTTCATTCAAAAAAAGAGTTTTCTTGAAACAATATGGATCTACTCCCTTAAATAGTTTTAAAAAATCAAATTTTTATTAATAAATTAGATAAAAATTTAATTTTCTAAAAATTATAAATTCACATTTATACAATTTTTTATTTAATAATTTAATTTATTCAATTATATATAACTTATGTGTGATATATAAAATTTAAGTTTTTTCCTTTGGCTAAAATAAGACTTCAACTTTTAAAACATAATAATTTTTTTAGAACAGAAAAATATTTTTAAAACAATTTTTTTTTCAAAATGAAGTTACCCAATCAAATACAAGAAAATGCTATAAGTATCGTTTTTTTATTACATCTTTAAAGGGTCAATTGAACTAGACCATGTCGTTTGATAATCATGTATGAAATTGAACTAGACCCCATCGTTTGATAATCATGTATAAATATCGTTTTTTATTAAATCTTTAAAAGATTTTATGTGGTTTAAAAATTGTATGAAATTTTACGTAGTTTCAATAAATAGCATACACTCTTTTCTTTTAGCAAAAAATTTAACATCCTTAATTTTATTTTATTTTTTCACTTCATTAACATGAACAATAATTTTTTAGGGTTTAAGAGAAAAATGATGAAAAAAAACAACCTAATCCTTCTATAATAAGAAGAAGAATCCTCATAGTTTTTTTTCATTTTTTTTATATGTATTTTTATAGTTATTTGAAATGTGTATTCCACACACTCTATCGTTCCCTCTCTCTCTCTTATTTTTATTTTTTGTTAAAATTTAAAATATTCAAATAACTTTTTTGTTTTAATTTCTTTTTTTATCTTTAATTTGACATCGATATGGTATATATTGAAAAAAATAATTACATTGAAATTATGAAATATAATTTTTAAAGATGAAATATAGTCTTTTGATGCATTCAATTATTAATTTTTAAATGTTGATATATGTGATGGAATTAAATAAATTGTATATCAAATTATATATGGATTTAAGCTAAAAGTATAAGTAATTTTTGTATAAAAAAACATGTAAAGAGAAGAGAAAAACTTTCATGATTCTTCTTTTATATTATGGAAGCATTATAATTTATTGTTTAATTTCAATAGTTTTTAATAAATTAAAATATTCAAAATTCACTTTAAAATGTTGTACAATTTATTATTTAATAAAACTAACTTTAAAAAATTGAAAATGCAGTTAATATAACAAACTTTATTTCAATAGAATAATATAATTATAATTGGATTTAATAATTTATTTATGTACAATTCTTTAATAATAATAATATAATTTTATTATAAAAATTATAAATTATTAATATAATGAAATATAGGGTGCGACTATTCATATCTCGGAACCTCTAAACACAAAAACTAAATACACCCATGTAAAATTAATAATTATCTTATTTTTACTAAATATACCCCATTTATACCCATTATACCCTTTATACCCTTTTTATTAAAAAAATAAAAAATATATATAAAAACAAAAAAAATCAGTATTACAACCCTGACTACCTTCGCAATTCCCAACAAAAATTTACAAACCTACAAAAAAATCGATTTCTTTCACTTTACTCATTGTGTTATATCTCTGTTATGTTTCTCAAATCAGTAACAACGAGGAGCTTCTTGCTAAAATTGAAAAATAGAATTGAAAAATGGCACAGATTTAGGTTAAGCACCAGAATGTAGCGGCGCGCCTGGCAGATGACCTCGTTGTATGTAGGTAACTTGAATTTTAATGTGACAGATTCCAGGGAGGTGCAATAAGACCTCCAAGCGTGCACATATACAGCGAAACGTGATCAAGAAAGTAATTAAATTACTCTAGAGTATGTATATGTATATATATAAAACCCATTGTACACACAATTTTTAACAAAATCAAGTCTGAAAATGACGTCTAGAGAATAGTGTTAAGTTTGTGTTGCTTATCAAACTAGATATTCGTGGTAAAAGACTTTAGATTTGGAGTCGAGCCTCAATAAAGCAATGAATGAATTTGCAATTCCAGCTTTGTATCTCTATATTTAAGAAACATAGAAAAAAAAGAAGACACTAAAAGTAAAATAAGTAAGTAAGTGAAAAATAGTTTAATTAGTTTGTATTGAATAATTTTCGGTCGGTGAGAGAGAGAGAGAGGATAGAATTATTTTTTATGGTTGCAACTTGCAAGTGTGATTGAGAATTGAGAAGAAGAGAAGAATAAAAAAAGAATAAAATTAAATAACTTTAAAAATTAGAGTAAATAATAAAAGAATTTTTTTTATTGAATATCATACTTTTAAAAAATAGAAAATTAATTTAACCGGAGAAAATGATATTTTTATAAATTCTTATATAAAAGTAATACTAGTAATAATATCATACTTTTAAAAAATTGAAAATTAATTTAACCGAAATAAAGTAACATTTTTATAAATTCTGGTAGAAATACTAGTAATAACAACGACAAAAATTTGTCAAACAAAATGTAAACAATCATTAACCAAGTAGCATAAGCATGGAGTGAAAGAAGCACATTATTGTTGGATTTCTCCCCCACTCATTTGGATCTGGTCCATATGACACAATATTTTTAAGGAAAAAAAAAATTAAAAATTTGGGTAACCCATATAACACAAGGGCTTTGTATAAATTAGATTCGGGCAGGGTTTCGGGTAAGGTAGCGACTACTGGGGAAGGTTTCAGGAAAAAAAAAAAAAAAAAAAAAAAAAAAAAAAAAAAAAAAAAAAAGGGTGAAGGGCCCAACCGGGTTCGAACCGGTGACCTATTGATCTGCAGTCAATTGCTCTACCACTGAGCTATGGACCCTCAGCTGAGAAAACTATAAGAAAATATTTATAATTATAAATATAGCCATGTATGGTTTTTCCTAATCTTCTTCAATTGCTTTCTCTCAAATTTTAACACTTTTTAATTCACGCCACACTAGCAGTCCAGTTCCGGGATTAAACGGATCGGAGAGATTACAAATATGATTTCTCCGTACTTTATTTTACTTGATTTTAATAAACTACAAATAATAATTATATAGCTTGTTAAGTAGTTAAATTATCTAAAATATATTTTAAAAATTAAAAGAATATAATATATATACATGCACACATTGTATAATTTGATATAAAAATCACGTAATCTCTTTCAAGCGGGGTCGGCATGACATATCCCACAGGTCTCACTCTCTTTTTGGGCCTAGGAACGATTATACAATTTATGCACATCAAACACTAACGTCCACCTTTAATTAGTGTCTAATAAAGAAATCAGTGGTAGATCTAGATATCTCGTTGAAGCACATCAAATGATACTACATCACAAATATATAGTTGCTATTGTAATTTGATATATATATCATTTGGGATAGATAATGTTTTAAGATTAAATTACATTGTCCGCTTTCATAATTTATATTTGATAATTAACCCTAGACATTTTTAGATTTCTCCCTTGCACTTTATTTTATTGTTTTTACTCACACACTTTTAATCTATTTTATTAAGTGTGTTGGAAACTATAAAAATATATCAATCACAAATATAATTTATTAAATTTTTTCAGTAATTTTTTATTCATATTTTGTTTGTACTACGACCTCTTATTTTGTTATATAACTATGTTCAAATTATTTTATTTTATATTATATAACTTATATATTTTAAAATTTTATAATAATAATATAATTTATATAATATTATTAATATAATGAAATATATTATATTCCTTGTGAATATAAATAAAGAATGGAATGTTTAAATATAACCAGAAAAGCAAATACAGGGGCGAAGCATTATTATCAGAAAGTAGAAGGTCTAATGAGCAATTTTCACAAATAGAAACCCCGTCCTTACCTCCCACCTCCTCATTCATCCGGACGAACCAACATTGTTTGCCTATACTCTTCCAGACACTGACTTTAACAACCCATTTTACTAATTAAGAAAAGCTCAAATTGAGAAAAATGGACCCCAAAGTTGACAAGCTTGTGCGGAGGACAACAATGGTGGCCACTGCCACCGCTTCTTATTTTCTGCTTACTGCTGACTATGGTCCTCAACCCAACTTTCTCGACCCTGTAAGTGTATCTCCAGTAATCTCACCACCTTAATATTTTTATACTTTTGGTGGGTTTTTGTTCAATTTGTTGTAGTCTGAGTAGATGAGGTTTTTTCAAGAATGGCTTCCGCTGTTTTTGCTTTTTCTCTCTTGCGTGTGTGGAGTTTTCATTTTCAGTTGAATTATAATGGGGTTTGAAGGGTTCATGGAAGAGGAAATTGAGGGTTAAAATATTTGGTTGAACACTGTTGATGATGATTCGGGTTTTAAGGGAGAAGAAATTTCTAACCACTGAAATTGAAGATGGAGTTTGACAATTCCGATCAATTTCTGTCCCTAGGGGAATTATTCGCTGAATCCAACTGGTTTTAATAGTCACATTAGCTTAAGAGGTGTCCAGAATACTCGGGTACGCTCATTGTCCTGTAATATGATGCCAGTAGGGTGGAATGGAAAAGCTGGAGGGGGAGACATCTGATCAGATTAGAGTTTTAGCTCTGTTAGTTTTGATTTGTAACATGGGAAAGAACAAATTCTGTTTTTGAAAAATGGATTGGAAAATGTTATTTTTCGAACCTTTGATTGCTATATTGCTGCTAAGAGCTGTTCGTGATGAGTTTTGCGGTAACGCGGGCACAAGAGGCTTGGCAGAATTTTTGTTGGACCTTTTACTTACAGTTTCATCATATACTCAAATGGAGAACATCTTGCAGTCATTTAAACTTTCTGAAAAGTGGCTGGTGTAAAATTACTTTTTTGCTAAAGGCTAACCTTAATGCAAGGCTTTCCCTAGTATTGTTTATCTCTTCATTTGCAATTGGTTCGCATTTAGCATGTTTTGAAGTCACCCAAAACACGGCTTATGATCTGAGTCTTTTTATATAATTGGGAAATAGAATTGAGCCATTAGGAATGATGATGCAGTTAAAGGTGCACCTTCAGTCACACACTCAGGCCACAGGCATGGGTTGGAACTGTCACCAACCCGTACGAAAAAACTGTAAACTCTTGAGTGCTGTATTTATATGGAAAAAGAGAGCACGAGCAATGTGATTCTTGCTTGTTATCTGTTTTATGTTTGAGAGGATTAGTGCTAAACTGCAAATTGTGCTTTACCGTTGCTAGGTTACATAAATTTATGTTCACATTATCAGTTGTTCCATTCTTCCATTACCTAATACTTACATTTTTACCACTCTAATAACAGATAAAAAATCTCATACTTTCAACACAAAAGTCGGTGAAAGAGTTTATTCTCGGCCCAAAGAAGGAAACTCCACAAGGTGAGACCAGCAAGCCGCCTCCCTCTGCTTCAGAAAAACATCCTTAATCCAATAGATCGATTCAGCAAATTCCTGGCAAAATAGTTTCTAGACGGAAGTTGTATAAAACATAAACTGGAATTTTCTCTCATGTTCAAAGAGTTCGTATTTTCAGTGTAATTCCTTTCCCTTGCTGTTAATCTGATCTTTGTGCATCTTGTCTTCACTTCAATGTTATATGCTCCTCGAGATTTAGAATGATGCAATTGATAATTCTGGATTACAGGCTTAGCAAGCTTGTACATTCCTTCTCTTGTAGCCTGCATACAAAAAATTATGGGATTATTACATTTTTGTACAACTGTCACTTAGATTTAATTGTTTACTAAGTTGGAGTTGGATTTAGAAAATGTAGTCTTTATGAAAGTCGTATATCTCCTCCTTATCTGTCAAACAAGACAAGAATCACTAATGAAGTTGTGCGCGTTCTCCCATAACTGCATATGAAACTTTGAAACTAATGACCAATTTTGCACCTAATTCTATCCAAGACTCAATTTGATCTCCTTCACTTCATTTGATCGTTCTCTTTATCAAAATATCATATTTTCCTACAAAAATGAAACGAAAAAAAAAAAACCAAAACACACACACACACAACATCATATAGAGCAAAAAATAAAACTAACCAAAAGCCACAATTTGTTACCTGCACATGAGCTAGATTAACCATGAAGTTCACTAAATATACTCCCTTATATCCACAATAAGTGTCGTTTTAGTAGTTTTAATTTTTTGCACAATAAGTGTCGTTCTAGTAGTTTTAATTTTTTGCACAATGAGTAATGTTTTACAATTTTCAAGGTTGGAATTAATGTTATTTTTCTAATTTACCCTTAATTTTTCTTGTAAATGTACACAAAATGTGTCTTTTTACTATTACTCATTAATATTTTTTCTCCATTAATTAAAGGTAGAATAGACACTTAATTTATCTATTAATATGTCTAAAAATTTCTAAAACGACATTTATTTTGAATAGAAGAGAGTATGTAATAAACATTCTTTATCAATGAGAAATAGAAACAAGCTTGTATATTTAATATTAACAAAAAATGTATCTTAAGGTCCTCAAATTATTCAGAGTATCGTAAAAGATCAATAAACTATGAAAATATTATAAAAAAATCCTTAATTATTAATGAATGATTGAAAATACTTTTAAATTATTAACTATTGTATGAAAGGTTCTTAAACTATGCATAAATGTTATTTGTGAGTTCTTCCATCGTTGAACATTAATATTATAATTATAATACACAAGGACTAGCGTATGCACTTTTTCATAGTTTAGAGATATTTTTAAACACTTTCATAGTTTAAGAACATTTTTGAACACTCATAAATAATTAAAGGACCTTAAAATGCACGTTGTTTATGGTTGTATTCATAAATAAAATTTGCTCCCTCAAACTCCTTTTTTTTTTTTTTAAATAAAAAATAAAAATTATGAAAGGGATATTAAATATTACGACTATGTTAATTATACTTGTTTATGATAAATTATTAATTTTTATTGAGAAGTTTTTTATTAAGTATCATTCTTTATGGTGTCGTTTTTTAGTTTTTGTATCACTCTCATTATTTTATGCAAAAAATATAGTTTATTATATTATGTTCAAAATAATTTTATTTTTATTGAATTCTTCGTTTATTTTACCCAATCATTATTTATCCTAAAATTTCTTGAAAACAATATATTTGAAACTAAAATTAATATTTTTTATATCTTAATCGAATAAATACCCACTTAATATTTTTTTATTAAAATACATTACATAATTTTTTAGTTTAATTTTATTAAAACAATAAACAACATATTAATTTTAAAATAATTCACGTGCTGCACGTGTCTCTTGCAGTACATATTCATATTATTCACCTTTATGTTTTTATGCATATGCTCTATCCATATTTATTTGTCATGACAAAAATCAAATGATCAAGCAATAAATAAATACATAAACTAAACTATTTAGCTTCAACTGATTAAAAATATATTGATTTTACATATGAGTTGTCCTACATCGAAAAAATAAGAGAAGAAAGACTATTTTATATGTTTATGAGCTGCTTCTCTTATCACCAGAGAAACCTACAACATCTTCAACTAATATAACTAGTATTTCTTTCGTGTTTTATAATTTGTAAAATTAGTGATAATATAAGTAGTGAATCATTATTAATAGTAAATATAATTATTGAATAACATTGATCATTTTGTTTTGTCACTCAAGTTTGTTGTATTAACACTCCTATACAATAAGTTCAAATTTTTATAAAATAATAATATAAGATTTTTTAAAAAATAAGATAGTAAATATAAGATTTTTTATAATTATTTTTTAAATAAATATATTTCACAATTTTGTTTTGTATAAAAATATTTTAAATACTTAATATTTTATTGGTATATGTGTAATATTAATATCAAAATTGAAGATAATGATAGAGATGAAAAATTTATGAGTTTTAAAATTTTGAGCTAAAAGAAAAAAATAATACCGATACATGGGCTTGAATTTTCAACTTTTTGAAAATAGCAAGAAATTTTAAAAAAATCCTTCTTTTGTCAAAACTTAATTTATATCACAAGATAGTTTATAAATACTAAAATTTTGTCAAAACTTAATTTTAAAATTCAAAAATTATTTTTCAGAAAATATAATTATTTAATTAATTTATTTAGTTTTGATGATAGTACAAATTGATGAAAAAAATCTAGTTATAAATATACTCATAAGAGAGCAAGAAAAAAAACAACTCAAATTATAATTACAAAAGTAAAAAAAAAAAAAAAAAAAGGTAAAATATATATATTTTTTTAATTATTTATATATATATATATATATAATGTGATACATGGTAAATAGCAGAAATATGAGCTCCAAACATGTGTATGAACCTCAGTCACATGTCAACGGTTTCAAACTACCTATCCAAAATTCCCTCTCACCTAAAACCTTCCCACTAAAAACACATACATACATACTGCCATGTCCTCTTCCCTCCTCCAACCTTTCCAAACCCTAATCTTGAATCTCACAAATGACAAATCCCATTCACCGCCCTGCAAAACTTTCCCCAGCTTCTTCTTCTTCTTCCTCGTACCATTTCACCCCAAGAACACTCTTCAAATTCCACCACTCACCCCTCCCCAATCCCTCCAAGAAACCCCACAAACTCAGCCTCAGATTCCTCTGCTGCCAACCCCCAAAGCCCTCCAACTTTCTTTCGAATCGGGATTCAGCCCTTTTGTCGATTCTCCTAGCTATACCCGATTGGGCCGACAACATCAAAGAAAGAGGCATGAAGCAGAAAAAATCCTTGTACGAGCATGACAGTTGGGTCCAGCATAGGAGCTCTTTAAGACATGTGAGGCACTTCTTGTCGAGCTTAAGTTCACGCGTGATTTTGTCATTGGTTCCGCCGGTGATCGCGTTTACATCGGTTGCCGTGGTCATTGCTAGTTATAATACAGCTGTTTCGATGCATTGGTTGCCTGAATTCTTCCCCATTTTGAGGGCCTCTTCTCTGCCTTATCAGCTTACAGCTCCGGCTCTGGCGCTGCTGTTGGTTTTTAGGACAGAGGCCTCGTATTCGAGGTTTGAGGAAGGGAAACATGCATGGACTAAGGTTATTGCAGGGACTGAGGATTTTGTTAGGCAAGTTATTGCAAATGTGCAGAGCCCCAATGATGTGGCTCTGAAAAAGGCGATTTTGCAGTATATTATGGCATTCCCAGTTTCTCTCAAGGTTCTTCTTACTACCACTTTGTTAAGTCTTTGTAAAGTTTGTCATTCGATTTGAACTCTCTGGTGTATATATAGTCGATCATGTTGGATGTCTTAACTGCGTGTCGGTTGATTTTGTTAGTGGTTATAGCTCAGTATTCTTGCATGTGGAAGGTAATGGAAAGCTAATTGTTGATGGTAGATATTAGAGGCAAAACTCTGAGGCGTAGAATCGTTGTAGATGATAACAGACTTGAGATTATTTGATTTGAACTGAAACACGCGATCTCAATGCAGTGTCACATCACTTATGAGTCGGATATTGCACATGATCTTAAGAATTTAATGGCTGCGGATGATCTAGCAGTGGTTCTCAGTTCAAAACACCGCCCCCGTTGCATCATTGAGTTCATCTCTCAAAGCCTGCAGTTGCTTGATATCGAAACCACAAAACGCCAGATGCTGGTAAATTTCTTTCTTTTGAGTTTTGAAAGCACAAATTCGTTTACCATTAATGCTTGTAGATAGAAGAACTTATGTTGACAGGCATGAATTATATAAAATGATTTCTAGTGCAGTATCTCTATATATAAAATTCGATCATTTGTACTGGTCCTGCAGGAAGCAAAACTTGGTTGTTTCCATGACGGAATCGGGGTGTGCGAACAACTTATGGGCATACCTATCCCTCTATCCTACACTAGATTAACCTCAAGATTTCTAGTCCTTTGGCATTTTACTCTGCCTATCATTCTTTGGGATGATTGTCACTGGATTGTTGTACCTGCCACTTTTGTCAGTGCTGCTTCTTTGTTCTGCATTGAGGAGGTAGTTGTCGTCACCTTTTCTGAACCTTCAATTCAACATTTATTTGCAGGGCAATGCGAAACCACTCACAAGCGCGCGCCACGCACACTGTCATTTAACTAGAGGAGTTTCTGCAGGTTGGTGTTCTGATTGAAGAGCCCTTCCCAATGCTTGCTCTAGACCAGCTATGCCATCGGGTTCAGAGAAACCTAGAGGACATTTTAAGGAACGAGAAGCTGATTCAGGCTCGTGTGAACGAGAATAGAAAGAGTCATCGCAGTGAGAAGCACTCACCGAATGGATGGCCAGCCTCCTTAGAAGACCGGCGACCTGGTTGAAGGGATTCGTGGCAAAAAGTTTATTAATTTCAATTTTAGATGGAATATAAATGATAGCAGAATAAACATGTTTCGACCGGTACTTCTTCACCGTGTTTGTTTATATGTATATATGTGTCTCGATTACGCTGATCTTCACACACCTGCTAGTGAAACCTGCAGACATCACAGCAAATGATTGTTCAAACCAAATATTCAGACATGCTTGGTGAAGGCAGAAATGTAGCTTTTACTGATGAGTAACAAACAAATTTTGATCTTTTATATAAAAAATGCAGTTTCATATACTGTTTCATTCACACCAAATGAGTGGAGATGAACCCTAGTAGACCCATGGAATGGGGTCAGAAATCGAGATTCTCATATAATAAGCTCCACGAGTGATTATTTAAAATTAATTTCGCTTTGTGAAAATGATTTTACTCAATTTCTCTTTGAGTGCACATTGGAAGCAACTTACATCGATCAAGATATATCATTTGTATTCCATCTTGGCCTATATTTATAAGAGTATTTTAATCATTTTAATAATATAATTTTGTTCAAATTTTTTTTAAATGTATTCAAAGATTTGAAGGTGTAAATAGTTGTACCTACACGATCAAAATCGTTTAAAAAAAATTAAAAAATAATATACGTTAGAAACTCAAAAATTGTAAAAAATGGTTTTAAAAACAAATCGAAGAAAAGCCGATTAAAGAAAATAAAAACCTGAGAATTCTGAAAAACGAAAAAAAAAACAAAAAAAACGAATGATTGGGCCGGCGGCCGGCTTATGTATTATCGACCGTTTTAAAGTACAATTTCTGTATTTCCACTTTCTTCTTTACTCTCCAACCCGCCACAAAATCGAAAACACTTCCATTTCAAAATTCTCCAAGCCCTAGTCCCCAAATTATTCTCCTTCTATGTCCACATTCACCAACAAACCTATCAATTTGGCCCCAACTCCAATGTCGTCCCAACCCCAGAACGACGACACTTTGGACGTCCAAGAAGCTACAGAAGAAGAAGAGTTGCTACAGCTAGAAGAAGAAGTAGAAAAAATGGCTCAGAAAATTCTCGAATATCGTACCACTCTTCCGGGTCAGCTTAGCTCCACTATTTCATCTCTACTCGCCTCTCAAAGACCCGTTTTACCGATGCACTTAGTCGAAGCGGATCCAGATACCCAAATGCTTTCCGAGCCGGACTCAGAAGCTGGCGTCAGCCAAGGTTTGTGGATTCTTACCGTTCAAGTCACCATGTGTAACAATTGGAGCAATTATTTTAGTTTTAAGTAGTTTATATGTCCCATTTTTTTCGAATTATCATGTGAGTGGTGGGATTTCTACATGTGAAAATTATGAAGTAAAGAACTAAGGGTTTGTTTTCATGCAATATCAAGTGCTTTGAGTTCGAGTGTAAAATAATTTGTCAGAGATTTTCTATAGCACAAGTTTTGTTTGCTATCATCTTTTGTTCTTTTCAAAGGTTTTGCTCTTATAAATTTTCTTAGAAGTTTTATCTGGTCATGGATTTCCTGGATTATGTTTTAGGAATTCTATTATCTGAATGAGATTCATAGCGACCATATAAGTAGTGGAGAAATTTTGATTTGTCAGTTTCATGCAACTCTCGTATGATAAATTAAACAATAGCACAAGTAGCTTGTTCAAAGACCAGCGTGCACACAAACACACTACAAATCAAGAATATGTTCAAGATACACACACACACACATGTGCTTCAACCTAGGTGGGTATGAAATTTGTAGTTGGGATTCATCCTGACCTTGTTTTATGTTATGCATTATCGTTCTGGTCTGTGCTGTGGAGGTTGTGTCTGAAAGGATTGAATGGGAATAGAAGTAGTAATAGGGCATCAAGATTTGCGTTATCATATCCCAGTTCCCTGGTCCTTGGATAGGTCCTTGAGCATTAACATTGTGCATCAGTGTTGTGCGTAAACTTTGGAACTTTATTTGAAGGGTTTCTTGAAAACCAAGAAAATAAATTTCAATAGTTATCTTGCAGCATCACTTGTGGTGTATCTCTTTTCTGTTCTAAAGCCTCATATATCAATGTTTTGTACTGTTCTTGAATCCGTACAAAAATCCCAAAGTAGTGTTTTTTTCTTTTCTGGCCCGCCTTTTTGTAGAAAAAGGGTCAAATAAACCCCAAAGTATTTTTAAATACAGATAAGGATTAATCTCGTTCTTTCACATCAATGTCATTCCATATATAACGACATTGAAATGCTTGATTGCAGTTGCTTTGCATAAGCACCATATTAAAATGTTTGCAAGTTCCCATAAAACTAATATCCATGATTATGTCTCTCACTTTTAATTTGTCTGATAAATAAAAAAATCTTGGACAGATTCTAGTAATTTCAGCTTATTGTGTTGACACGGAAGGCAAAACTCCTGAAGCAAAAAATCCATAAGTTGGTCAAAAGTGTGAAGAGGAGCATAGATGTAGGTTTTGGCCAATGCTAATCCTGTATTTGTGCTAAAAATACTTTAGTTATTTATCTGTACCTTAGAGTAAACATTTGGGGCATATTGGACCATTTTGCCTCACTAGTCCTATACCTGCACTTTAAAATACTTTAGTGGCTTATCTGCGCCTTAGAGTAAACATTAGGGATGTATATGGCCATTTTCCTGTTTGCAAATTAATGATTATAAGTCTCTTGGATATTATTACGTCTGTTTATTTGAATGAATTGTTTGTTCAAGGAACCTTGATTCTTGGATATGCTATAAGATATAAGTGCTTGTTCTTTATGCCTTCTACAACCTTCATAATGTTAGACAACATTCTCTAATGTTGCTTTTCTTGCTCTGGTAGGTCTGACAAGAGAGACCTTGGCCTTGCCAGCCCCAAATGATCCAGAAGAAGCTGAGAAAGTGCTACTACTCAAACAGAAGATCTCAAGTAATACCGCTGCGCTGCCTGTTGCCTTGAATAGGATTAAAGAATATATGGCCAGAATCGATAAATTGGATTCATCCAATGGAATTATCCATCCTTCCTTTAAGCGGAAACGAACCTGTTAATTGAGTTGTGTGTGATTTCTGGTTTTGGTCTTCGCTTGATAGAATGTTCGGAATAATTTCCTAGTGCCTCCAATGTATGTTTATTGTGAATCTAGATGAAGTAGATGATTGAGCAACACAACCTTCCCAAAAGTGTGGATGTATTTATCATTCTTTTGTAATTATCTGGAGGCTTCTCGCTTTACTATCCATCAGCTAACACTAATTGAAAATTGATAATTTTAATAATGTTGTAATGCAATTTGCAAGCAAGAGTTGTTTTGACTGGTGCTCGAATGCAGGTCTTGGAATAGAGGCAGATGCCTATGGATAGTTGGAACAAATGATCCTATTATTGTCAAATCCACAGGAATGTTTGGATTAGGCTGAAGGCCTTCGTAGCATAACCGGTTGTGGGTTGTGAGGTTGTGTCATAATCAAATGCATAGTAAATTGTGGTATTTGTTTTTAGTTGTGATAAGGTTGGTTGTTATCGACATGACAAATTAATAAGTTTAGTAGAATTTTGTTTGTATAATTATATTATAAGAGATAAATATTTGTAGATTTAATAATTGGTGATGAATTATTATATATTTATATATATATGTTAAATGGATGTCAAAATAAAGATCTTAAGAAGAGAATTAATATTATATATTTTTCATAAAAAATGAATTTGAAATAAAAAAGTTACAAGTATTTAAAATTTTTGGGTGAAAAATATATATTGAATAATTTTCTTGGGAATAATGAGAGAAGTAAGAGGAAAAAGAGGTGTAGAGTGGGTAGGATTGTAAATGGAACAACCACAACCCATAATCTCGTAAACAAACACGGGCTGGTTTGTGGCACAACCCACAATTAGTCGTGCCCAACCCAGTCCAAACATACCATTTGATGTTCCTAAAATGAGTTTGATCGAACTCAAAATCCACCCCACCCTCTATCCCATGCCGCCTTTGCTTACTCCAAACCCCCAACTGCCCCATAACACCATCTCATAAAGAAGAAACTCTTACAGGTATAACCCATTTGGATTGCAAAATCTGCTTGAGATGATATTTTTATTAGTTCTTTTCATTGGAAATATGGCTTCCTAAATTATACCTGCAAGAGATGATAGAAATTGCAGTACAAAAATATCATTCGCTCATAATGACAGATAAGTTGCAGTAGAAATATATACTTGCCCATAATCACAGATCTTGCAATCATCTGTACTTTCCGTTATGTAACAAACCAGAAGCCCATTGCACTTGGCCTGTCCAATCTAACAGTACAAAAGCAAATGGATAAACACAACCCACTTGAAACTTGAGAATTTCTCACAGATGCTAATCTGAACAGCAACTCTTAGTTGGAACAGCATATTCGAGTACTTCCATGCAGCAGCTAATATTCAACATAGGCCCCTATGATTACCATAGTTGATCTACGAAATAGATTATTATGCATGCATGTTGGTGCCTGTGTCTCTTTGCAGCAACACACAATCTTACAATTTTGATTGGACAGATGAAACTGGCGTTTTGGCCCTCCTTAATAAGCCCTCTTGAGTCAATGAAACGACAAGCTGGCAGTAATAAATTTATCAGATATCTTTATACTCAATAATGTAACACAAACATATATATATACACACACATACACATCAAGCATTTTCACTACCTCTCCTTTCTGGGTAAACATTCGTCCAGATACAAAACCGCGAGCGCTATGAGCATTTGGACTATCAATCTAGGAGAAGGAAAGCAGTGGTCATGAAAAGTAAAAGGAAAGCCATTCAACTGTGCGTGTGGAAATTAGATATAGTTACTTACCACATATAGCAGCCAATCATCAGCTCGGAAAGGCTTGTGAAACCACATCCTGAGAGAAAATAGAAGATTATGCAAGTATTCGAGTGCATCAGCCTATGCAAAAGAAATGGTAAACCCAATCCACACTACAGACAGTGAGACACTTTAGTATGTGAACAAGATGTATCAAACAATGAGAAAACATGTGAATGGGCCTTCTCAGTTACAACCAAAACAGATTCAAAAAATGGGTCATTGGAAATGAATAGTGTCTTCAACTTTCTCACATGATTGCATATATTTGAGATATAGCTTGCAATGTATTAGACATGTCAAACTATGGAATTGTAAAAGATATCAAGGTGAAGTAATAAATCGTGTGTCAGTGATAAGATAATTGAGGGAAAAAGTTCATTTAGAGCCTTTAAATTAACCCCTTGAGTTCAGCAGGTGGTTTTATTCTTTTTATTTATCTTTTTTTTTTTTTTTTTTTTTTTGGGTGGGGGGTTAGCTGAGGAAGCTTTGAACATCACACAAAACTAAGGTTGTATGAGATTGAAATCAAATTCACTGTAATGATTTTGATTGTCATAGAGGCAAATGTATCCAGTTGGTCATCAGGACACTTTATTTAGTAGATTGGTAGTGTGCATGGAATTATTAGATAATTATAAACAATAGAATCTGTTGCACTGCAAAAAATAAGGACTCACGAGTGATCTAGGCTGACTGAAGATGACTTCAAACCCTTTTCACGATGAGGATTCAGACTCACTTGGAGAAAAATTAGATCAGAAGCATAAGCAGCAACGCATCTGTGGGAAAAGCCAAGTGGTTCCAAAGAAAAAAGCCATAAATTTTGGGAAAAAATACAACTGAAAGAAAATATACCTGTCAAAGATACAATAGTAGTTCAATGGTTTTAATCACTAGCTACAACACAGTAAAACAGATAAAAACAACACACACTCACACATATTTATGATCTATACAAGCATATACATCAGGAACTAGTTTTTGTTCCTGTAACAAGTTGAGACATTGCTGATTTGAAGCCCCAAAAGTTTCACAGGCCACAAAGAAGGAAAGACCAATTTTTACATGCAAAACTATGGCTATGGACTCAAGTGCAAGTATTAGGTGAGACGCCTCGTCCGTGGATTCTTTCTTTATACATCTTTGTTTTATTAATATAATTTCTTGTTTCTTATCTAAAAAAAAGTTGCAAGTATTTGGTGCAATTTTTGGGTGATTGGGCTACATATTATAATTCACTTTTTATAAAATGTCCAACAGATATGGCAAGCAAAGAAATGATATGTTACGGCATATCTCATTAATACAGAAAAATAAAATAACATTCCATTACAGTGCACATTAAGAAACTCAACACTCAGCTTTATGGATAAAAAGTTCCACAACACTGTACAGGAATTAGATTATAGCCAGGCCAATTATTATCTGTAATAGTATTACAGGTAGGCAGGTTCATTTTATAATTGTTCAATATGAAATTAGGTTTCCCAAGGCATTGAAGGAAAATTTAATTACTCCAAACTGCCAACTGGAAACAGTCTATAAGAAAATCTGACTGCATGTATTGAAACTTAATAAGTTGAACTCTTATAGATAAAAATCTAGTATATAGAGTGCAAAAGGAGACTCTCACCTGTGCAAGGCCTGTTCATCAGAAAGTGTTCCTTTTGCTCTAAACCAGTACCTTAAACTGCAGAACATTTACAATACATAGAAATAAATGAGATTTGAATAAAATGTTTCAATTCTTTCAAAATCGTGACATCGCAAATGAACTTAAAAGTCAACCAGGAGACAGTGAGTGACCTTGGAGGAGACTTTGAGTAATTGGTGGAAGTACTAGGGTCACAGAACCTGAGTTCTATGGGCCAGGGCAAAAAATTAGCAGTAGCAACCTTGTTCCGGTATGTCCTGTGACAGGTGAAGTTTAATTGACAAATAGAAACATATAAGATTCATGCTTTTAGCAAGCATTTCGCAAATATCAAAATGAAAACACACTATTCAATCAAGCAACGTTCAGAAAACAAGACTAGATGGGAATGCATCACTCTATATAAATAGAAGGGACAATATATGTACTTCCTCCATCTGAAAAAAAAAGAGTCATATTAGTTATACAAACATGACTCTTCTTTTAGGACATAGTATCTTTTATCTCCTTCTGAGAAGGAAGCTTATTTATAGCAAGTTAAAGGCATCTTGTGTTTAATTTCAACTCTAAACCTCATATACTATTCAGATCTTTACAATGTAACATTTCCTCTGTGCATTCATATGACATCTTAGACATGTTATAGAAACCTTGGTTTTGGCTCCTGATACGTGAGAGACTACAGTAGTATCATACATTTTGAAATTGGTCACTCAGAGTTGCAAAGTTGTTAACAGTGAATGTCGATTTCCTAACTAAAAGGATGCTGATTACAAATCAATATATCTTATAGGAATGTAAGAGAATAACAAACATAAAATTTTGAAACCCATATAAGTGCTAACTTTGTAGAATGACGGTCAAATAGTCAATATAAGAACTCTAACCTTGGAAGGCGTGGATCAACAAGACGTCTTTCACGCAACTCTTCCATGGATAAAAGCTGAAAAGGGATAATAATTTAAACACTACAGAAAACAGGTACTTACTGGAACTGATAAAATTACATTTTCAAACCTCTTCTGGATCAGGGACTGAAGGCATTGTTGCCACCTGGTGAATGAAACCTTGTTCCTCTTTCTGTAAAATTGTTAGAATAGAATTGAGAAAAGTCCAATCACAGCATAAGGAAATATTTAAAAAACAAGCTACTTAGGCATCTTTAGTTTCAGTAGTTACAATATTTGCAGCAAGTCATGTTTATTAAATTACGACGGCTACATCCACCAAACTATCTTAATGCATACATATGAAAGTCTCCAGGTGCCAAATTAAAACCTTAATGGATCCACATATCCTTCAAGCTTAATGGATCCACATATCCAGGAACCACAACCTTTAATCAAAACTTTTACATCTCATTCTATGTCTGAAAACTTAGGGACTGCTTGTTAAATTTAGAGGAATGTGTACAGGAATGGGTATCATGGTATGGAGGAATGGGTGTGTATACTTTGATTCCTCACTTTGTGAGGGGTTTGGTTGATTCCCCAGTAATATGGAATCAAATTACTGATTCCGTACCCATTCCCTATCCCCCAGACCCTTCAACCACGCACCCCCTTAGTTTCCAGTGAAGAGGGCACAGAGTGAAATTTCAACAATTACCTGGAAGGAAGCCATTAATGTAAATACAACATTCCCTCTCTGTATAGCTTCTACCCTTCTGGTTGCAAAGCTTTTTCCATCACGTACACGATGCACTTGATATATAATTGGTACTGAAACCATTATAATCCATCATTTAAATTGAGTTCAGTTTCTTTCAGATGAATTTATAATATACAGTATTAAAAAAAAAAAAAAAAAAAAGGAAGTTCCATAAATTCAGAACAGTGTATTTTATTTATTTATTCAGGCATCATAATTTGTCACATAGTAACAAATGCAAAAGTAGTCAAAGTAGCAATGCACAGAGCACAGCATACAACCAAGATCTGAACCATCAAAGGCATCAAATAAAACTGATCTAACTTAAACTGAGGTAAAGACTAAAGTAGTCTACGTTTCCATAGTAGAAACATATTGAGCACCAAGAATCCTCAGATGTATGCAGCTACAAGCCCATCACCCCCCGCCCCCAACCAAAAAAAAAAAAAAAAAAAAAAAAAAACGAATATTAACAGCCTCACATGTCATGTTCTGTTAACAATGCATACACACAAGTATACTTTTCTTTTATTACCACTTGCAAAAGTTTTTACTTGACATAGTTAGTAGTCACTTTTCATCTTAGCAAGGAAGGATAGCCGTTGGTTGGCTCAATCAAATTATAAACTTTCAAGAACTATATGCACTATCTAGTGTGCTAACACTTGTTTCATCCTATGGTTTGTGTAGTCGGTGGCAGTCAATTAGAGATCAGAGCCAAAAAACAACAGTGTCTGTCAGTGCTAGGTGGAACATGTTCTGTGGAGGCACACTTTGCTCTTACAAATTATTGTATAAAACTTATGTTCAAACAGTACTTTAGTAATAACTGGGCCTGGGAACCAGTACTGGTAGTTAAATAAACATAATCTAGGGAGTCAAACAAAAGCGATTGGGCGACAGCTACTAATTTGTACCATCTACGAAAGATTTTTCAATTAAATATCAATGATATGAATAAAATGGTCTCCACCTGACCATTTACGTTACTCAAACACCAAACACGTGTACATGTAAATCAATGATCCAAGTTTTGGACAAGAACATAACACACTTGACAATTTGATTAAATAGCATTATACAATTTGATATACAATATCACTTCCCAGAATTAGAAAAAAAAAAAAAAAAAAAAAACTGGTTTCTTACTCTCGAAATCTCCAATAAGAAGGAAGTAAGCATGCAAACTGTGAACAATCTTTAAACAATCAACAGTTTTGCAAGCTGCAGCCAGCGCCTGCAATCAATCATTATCCATTTAGGCCAATCAGATAACAGCTATAATGATGTGAAGAAAATGAAGAAGGCAAAAAAAAGGATTAAATCGACAAATCGACTGCACCATGCCAGGACAGACGAAGACATACATGGTTCATATAATGTGCTTTTCCACATTTGTAGAATATAGTATATCCCTAAAGTTGTTTGTTCAACATTACGTAAACAAGCACATTATTTGGACTCCGGTGTCAATCAAAATTAACATAATCCACATATAAGCTCAACCATACCTGTCCAAGAAACTGCCCTCCAAATACTTTTCCAAATCTCGGAGCATCCGGCAGAGTAATACCTTGGAAAATGTTGACCTATGCCAGACAATAACCACTCATTTCAGAATAATTTTTTAATCTAAGAGTTAACCAAAGTAAACTGGAATATGGCAAAATTATGGGGAATCCAAACAATTGAATTGCAGTAGAGACCAGAATCACTTCAGGATATTTCTTTCTGAAGGTAACATTTTAGTGACAAGAGGTCATTACCTATGTAACACCATAAATCACTTGATTTTAACTGATATCAAATGCAAGTAGGAACTTCTTGTTCTTGACATGCTCCTGAGGTTTTACCCAAGGCTAAAGTCAATTTCATATTCTGAAATTTCTTCCACCAGTAATTTCTATGTTAAAAACAGCCCGGCATCACTCACTGTCCTATTACTGGAGAGAATAAAGGATGTGATGATAGCGCTTTAACTGTGTTCTTAATTGGTTGTTGTTTGATACAGGCAATGATTACACATCAGATAAAGATAATAGCAAATGTCGGTAAGTTGAAAAAAGTAAGGCGCGTGAACAACAAATAATATTCTGAAAAATCTTCCACCAGTAATTTCTGAGTTAAAAACAGCCCAGCCTCACTCGCTGTCCTACTGGGAGAGACCAAAGGTAGTGATGATATCGTTTTGAATGTGTTATTAATTGGTTGTTGCCACAGATTACATGTCAGAGAAAGAGAATACCAAATGTCAGTGAGCTGAAAAAAGTAATGCCCATGAACAACAAATAATGTTTGCAGATGATTGTGGTCATGTTGTCATGGTTAAAGCATCAAAGAAAGTAAAGCATCACATTCCAAAGAACATCAATTCTTGGTACATACATCTACAGGATCCAGGTGTAAAATTCGCTCCACAAGAGGGCGTTTCTCTTGTCTCTCATCCGCACTCCAAATTGATTTGGTTTTTAACAAATTTGTGTGCTCATTAGGGAGGAATAAGCAAGTCAGCTGCCACCACAACAGATGTGTCAGTAGATTCAATAGTGTACATATGGTGGTAAGCATACCGATAATCAGTGATATATATTTTTCATATGAAAGAATAGAAGCAACCTTAGACAATGCAATCACATCTGCTGGCTGAGTAGATGCCGCCATACCTGCAACAAACAGCTCTCATGTAAAGCATCCATAAAACAAACTTCTCCTATACCCCTAAGAAACCTCAAGAATATGCACATGGAAATGGATACTATATTTAAAAATACAACCCATGTAAAATAACTCACGACAGGACAAAGTATAAGCATCATTAAATGAGACATGCTAAAACACATATCTTTTAAATCCCATCCAGTATATCAACCAAAATATACAAAGATTAAGTGTATGCAGAAACTGCAAGTTTAAGAATTGGGATCCAACCATGACCAAAAAAATCATATTGCTTCAAATGAAATTCAGTGTGACTTTCTTCATCAGCATGAAACGATCCACAAACTTCAGCCTGCAAAGATGTAATGCTGTATTTAAAGAACAGATCACACAAGCACAAACCATTCCTTAATAATCAATAAATGAAATTTAAACTTACCTCTCCCTCCCATATGAAATAAATCCCATCCGCAACTTCTCCCTCTCGAACTACATAATCTCCTTGATCTTGACCATTGCACACAAAAAAAAAAAGATTAGATGATGGAAGTAGAAACCGCCTCTGAACCAAGAAGTGACACTGTAAACTGGTCTCTACAATGGAAGATCTATTTTGCATTTACACAAGATATGGCACCACAAATTATACTAATTTCTAGAGGCTAGTTATGCACCTTCGTACATAAAATTTGATGCTTCACATTTGAGCAAATAAATGATTATTTTAAGAAAATAATAATAAAAAATTAATAACCTCTGCCATTTTCACAAATTAAAGTAATTTTTAAGTCAAAAAAATGTCTTCGTCCCTTTTCTTCTCAGTCACAGCAATGTATAGAAGTATGTCAATGTGCTACAGATGCACAAACAAGAAACTGCAAAAAATTAAGTACTCTTCTATCAATGCTCTTGCAACTTAGGGCTGTAAAAAAGAGTGTAAAAGTGGAAACAGTTTGTTTCAGCTTGTGTTGTCAATGAACTAACCAAGCTTGAATCCTTTCAAGTTCACTAATTAATGCTCAACTCGCTTAGCTCTAAAAGAAACAAATGCATAAGCAAGTACCAAATTAGTATCTCAAATTTATTCAGGTTATGCTAGATTAAAGCTCGTTCCAAACTAGAATATACTTCCCACCAAATTTCGACAGAAAAAGTACAAAACTGCAAAATCAAGTTCATTAAAAAATAAACTCAAAATATCATCTAAATATTTACCGTAGCGTTTGACAGAGACGACTTGAGCGATCTTCTTGAGAGATGAACTGGGCAGCCTCTGGAGCAACGGCACACATCCCAAGAACTCGATCACTGGCCATTCAAACAGATAACATAAGAAATCCACAACCATTGAAAACGACAACCAGAACTTCACGCAAACAAAACGAGAATTGGGGTATAAGAATAATAAGCTCTGACCTAATTCCGAATTCATTGCGATGAGAATAAAGGTTGATTCTAGCAAGCAGCGTCCGCAGAGATTTAAATGCAAATTTGTGGTCGCAATCAACAAGAGGTTAGTGATCAGCTGTACAGCTACCAATGTGAAAGTTCTCCAATCAATTCCCGTGCGGACCAATAATTTGCGTTTTAAACGTGGTTTTTAATGTATCCTCGTTCGGACCAATACTGCATTTTTAATAGTGAGGTTTGGAAGTACAATAAATAAATAAATAATAAAGATTTCAGTCATAAATATAAGATGCTTAATTTCTTAATAGAATAAATATCACAATTAATTGAATAAAACTATTTAAAATTGGAAAAAGGAATAAATTAATTCATGAAATGCTACCTCATGTACAAATTAAACTATGAATTATTTTTTGATACAAATAGAATTTTTAACTTTTAAAATGAATAAAATAAGCCAAAAACGGTTATTTCAATAAATTAAAATAACAAAATAAAATTTTAAAATTATTTAATCAATCAATATTTAGGTAAATAAAAAATTTATTAAAATAAAATAAAATGACAAAATCTAAATTATTTAATACATTAAAAATATCAAAAGACCTTAAATAATTTAAATATAATAAAAATAGAATATTTAAAAAACATAACAAATCATCACATCAAAATCCTTTTTATATTTAAATTATTAATAAATTTTACTTTAATAATTTAATGATTTATTTAAGTATATTTATGATTTAATTTGTTCATTTTTAGATTTATGTACAATTTTTAAATTTTGTTTAGTTAATTTAATATTTAGGAGGGTCCTATTTGTTGTATATTAAAATTTCAGGAGCTTATTTAATCTATTTTAAAAGTTAAATATTTTATATGTACAAAAAAATAATTTATGATCCAATTTGAACTTGAGGTGCAATTCGGGAGCTAATTTATATTTTTTCCTTTTAAATTAGTTTCTAATTCTAAACTTAAAAATAATATTCTTACTCATTAAAGAAATAAAAATAAACAAAAAGAAAATCTTCCACAAATTTTAATATATGAAAATTAAAAATAAATTTTATATTTCAACAATCCGTTAATGTAAATTCAATGATATCATTTTTATTTGTACTAACAATACCTATTTTTCTCGTTATTTGTGTCTATTTTCTATAACAAATATTCTACCTATTGAAATCTTCCGCATATTCTTATGATTGACTAATATATATTTGCAACCAAGATTTGGTGATTTATTTTTTCAATTATGTTTTTGGATTTTGTCGTGACCATTTTGTAATAGCTTACAAAAATTAGTATGTTAAAAAAATATTATACAAGATACAATATTATGAATATTACAAAAACTCATGTGAAATGGTTGCACGTGTGACACGATTTAAAGTATAACTTATTTAACTGTAAGATATTACTAGTTTAACTATAAAGCATCACTATTTTTTTAAATGTGTTACTGCTGATTAGTTATCTTAAAAAATAGTGATACTATATAGTTAAACAAATAATACTTTATAGTTACACAAGTAATACACTAAATCATGTCACATGTACAACTGTTTCACATAAAACTCATTCTATGTGCATATATATATATATATATATATATATGTATGTATAACGATTATTAATATGCAATAATAATTATTTAGCGCGTACATTAAATTTTAATAAAGATATCATTTTTAAGCAATATTTTTAAATGTAGATTAAATTTTAATAAAGATATCACTTTTAGCAATATTTTTAAATATATTTCCAGAATCAATGTTTCCTACCTATTAAATAGCTCTCATTGAAACTAAGAATGTGAATGGGTAGCAATAGAGTAGAGCAGACCTCCACCATATACCATCTTTGTCAGTTAGGCCTTACCCATCTGCCCATATTTCCTATATGAATCTTTACAACCTAGCCACTTAATCACTCATTCTAGGCCCTACAATTTTAAATATAATAGCTCATATTTCTAAAGATTTTCTAAATCTCTTTACAATAAATAATGTATAATTCAACCATCGAGTGAGTTGAAACAAAATCGAATACAAAAATAAGATTACATTAAATTTTTCTGAAATATAAAGATCAAATGTCAAGAATTTGAATGTTTTACTAATATTTTCTAGATTGAACATATAGACACGACTTGTTTAGTACAATTCACATTTTTCATATAGTTTGTGTAATATTTAACAAGTGAGGCATGCCTGTATATGCACATATATGAATATCCAAGTTTGTTATTAGATAAACTTTTTTTTTTTCTTAATATTAGTGTACCATCGTAATATAGTGCAAATTAGGGATGATAATTTGATCTGCCCTGTAGCTAACCTGCTTTGATCCATCCCATTTGAGGCTACCCGACCTACGATCTATAGTGGGACGAGACGGATCTGGGTACCTCTTCTACTCTCCGTTCTTACCCGTTTTATATTAATATATACATAATATAAGATAGAATATCATGGTGTAATTAAAATATTTAATTGATTTCAAAACATACTTTCAATATTATTTATTTAGTTTTTATTTAAAATTTTAACTTTATATTAAAATTACACTAATATTATTATGTATACTATTACAATAAAATAATAGAAAAATCATATCAAAATGAATCACATCGTCCCACAACCCACAGAGAATCATCTCTATCTCGCCCCATATAAAAATAAGACGGACCAGGCCTTTAAATACCCTCCCCGACCTACCCCATTTTCAACCACATATGAATAGTTGGCTAGCTATCAAATTAGTGGGGACAAAATCATATGAAAAAAGAAAAAGGTAAGTTGGTAAAATTTTAGTCCATTAGAAAAACCATAAGTAAGATTCTTGATTTTTGGGCAACTTCCACAAAAATCATCTTCAGATTTACCTTATTCCCCACGAAATCAATGCTTACAAATAAGAAAACATGTTTTTATTTCCTCCCCAGGGCCCATCAGGAAAAAAAAAAAAGGATAAAAATTAATTCCAGTGTCCATTACTAGTTTTGATCAGTTCAGATTTTTCAAGCATATGGGAGTTATGTAAGGTTGGCACTCTTTCTCTTGCTTTTATGGATCAAATAAAGGTAAAAGTATGAAGCTGAAACATCGGAGGCTCCGAATAATGCACCGTGGCAGCAATGGTTGCCGCCGGAAAGCATTTCTCCGGGAGAGTACGATTAATTTGATAGTCATTTTCAGGTTCTTCACGTCTGACTTTTGATTTTTTTTTTTTTTTTTATTTATTTTTTTTTTTTTTTGCAGTTTTCTGATATATTAATGTTAGTTACGCAATAGTTAGTTAAGCTTCACCCATTTCAGTGTAAGAAGTTGTTTGACACAGAAATGACTTGAAATGTAAATTACTACAAGGAAAAAATAGTGGAAGAAGGAAACAATTTTTGTGAATAATTATTGGGCTACAAATGGGCTGGAAATTGGTGAGGTCAAACCAAACTTTTCATTAGGCCTCATTGGGCTGATTTACAAAAGATAGCCCAACTCTGTTTAAAGCCCAATAAGGGCCTACAAACGTATAAATAAATTATATGAAAATAATAATGCAATAATTTTAACAATAATGCGTACATTTATAGAATAATTTTCATAATTGTCCAAAATAGATCAATAAGCAGATCCAGGAACACTGCAACATGCAAATAAAAATATTACTACTCGTGATTAATCACAAGATAAAACAAGTGGCAACAGTGATCTTGAAATGAACAAAACAATTTAGATTGCCTTTAACGACAAACAAACACCAATTTAATTCCAATAAAAACCACGAGAAACCTAAATAGTTTTAAAGCCACTGGAGAAACCTAAATAGTTTTAAAGCCACGGAGAATATAATTCTAACAAGGAACCAACTATTCACTCTTAATAAATTATTGAACACATATGTCATATTTTTTTTGTTTCATCAATGGCAGAACATTCATAAAATATTAGGTATTAATTGGAGTAAATTTAAGCTCCAGGAGGATCCTCTTTTCTATCACTTGAGCGTCATCCATCCCAATAAAAATATCAGTTTATAACATTTTATAAACCATTAATAGAATTATATTAAACACGTGAGTGACCTTAATTATTTTAAAATGTTTTTTTAGTTTTATTTTAATTTAGAAAAGATAGAACGTGAATTTAAAATTCCACAACTTGACAAAATAGAGATTTTTTAATTTCTTTGCACAAACGATATAAATTAAAATTTCTTTGTTTCCAATCTCAAATCTTTGAAGAAAAATAATTGTTTTTCTTCTCTTGAAAAAAAAAGACGACACTTTTTTTTTTCTTTTAGAAAAGAGAAAGATAATTAATTTTCTAATTAAATTCACTATGATCCTTTTTCCCTGTTCTCTAATAATTTAACATAAGAGAATTTAAAGGCTTTGTTCTATATTTGGAATGCTTCGTTGAATGTATGAATTAATATGCTAAAATCCTTATTTTAATGTATTAATACATCACAAATTTTATTAATCATTTATTTAGTTATAATGTCCAGATGTAGAGAAATAGCTATCAGTTGATAAATAGTAAAAATAATTTAAAATTATATATATAAATTTTAGTAGTATTTTAAATGATTTGTAATCTCACGATTTTCTAGACAATCAATGAGTTTAATAAAATTGGCCTGGACGGAGTTAAAGAGGGCCCTGGGGTTTAGGCAGACCCAGACAGATACTAAGCGGGCCAAAACAGCTCAACAACTCAACTCGGCCCAAACTAAATTAGATGGGGAGTTTTTACAATAACGCGCACATGTATGGTATAATTTCCAAATTTGCCCGAAATAGATCAATAAGCAGATCCAGGAACACTGCCGCACTGCCGCATGCAAATAAAAACTTACTTTGACATTCTTTTACCCGAATCAGATTAAGCAAAAGATAAGACTCAGTGTCGACAGTGATCTTGGAATGAACAACACAATCTAGGTTGCCTTTGACGAAAAGCGAACATGATTTATAGATGAAGTTCACATCCAACACACAAGCTTCAGTTCAACAAAAACAAATAGGCTAAGTTCACATCCAGCAGACAAACTTCAGTTCAACAAAAAACAAATAAGCTAATGAAACTTCTAGTCTGGTTGTTACCAATCTGCTCCAAATGTCTGTATAGAGATTATGGTAATCCACAGTCTACTTCTTCTTCTCACCACCTCCAGCAGCCCTATATTAGCAAAATTGAATTAATCAGAACTAGTCAACAGAGGAATAGGACTCTAAAGATATCAGACGGGTATAAATACTTACAACAGGAAGCTTGAACTACATAGACATGAATTCAGAAAACATAAAAGTATTGATCAGTCACCTCATCTTTCGAAGAGCAGATGACATCTCTTCTCGCTTCTTCTTTGCCCTCTTATGGGTGCCCAACTTCCTTTTAGCCACTTTTAGTGCCCGTTTGTCTTTCCCAACTTTAAGAAGCTCGGTAATTCGCTTCTCATAAGGAGCAAAGCCAGCAACTTCCCTAATGAGACTTCTAGCAAAATGTACTCGCTTGCTCGTTTTCTGTAAGAAAATGTCAATAAAGACCACTCAAAAAATCTTGGAAACAGAAACTACACGAAACTGAATACCAAGAAAAGCTGGGAATCTTTACCCCTTTCCTATCGGAAGGGCGGGGAGCCAGTTCTTTCTTCGTAACTATATGCCCTTTGTTCAAACCCACAAAGAGACCAGAGTTTGGCTGTTTTGGAGCCATTGCCTAAAATAGAAAATATTTGTATAATACATCAGCTAAATTAACACACAAACTGTGTGCACAATCGAATGCATTTCAAAATGCTGAAAGGAGTATCCAGCAAGCCCATTTGCAACCGTCACCAAATTTACCAAAAGCATCATAAAATCCATAACAGAGGCAGACGATTACAACATTACAGTAAAATAAATCCTCTCTTTTAAGTCAGGGAACATGAAGCAATACACAGCACATGTATCTAAATGCAAGGAAGAGAAGCCCAATTGCCCTTGTGCTCTATTGCTCATGTTACTATTGTGTGGATATTCCGTAGTTTGAAGAAAAATGCGAACGACAATATATCTAATTAATAAAAAAATTAAATAAATCCATGTCTACAAATCTAGCAGGCTAAAATATACACTAAAATCTCCGGAAGATTCGGTTAAATACGATAATGAAACCTAAAAAAGATATCTAAGACAAATTTTGAACATATAAATTTAACAATCCAGCGACCACTGACCGAAGAAAGCAACTTCAAATTAGGGATTCGCGGTGGTCCAAAGACTAACCTTGGCGGTGGAGCGGCAGACCGGCCGCAAAAAGAATTATAGGGTTTTTTCTTTATCGGTGCTCATCGCCCAGGGATCTATTTATAAATGTATGAGGTGACGTGGCAGTAACCTTTTTCTTAGTTTCATAATTTTTGAAAATTTATAAATTTTTATCTTACCTTTGTTTTATGTGAAAAACATATTAAATTAATTATTTTAAAAAAATATTAATTTAATACTCGTATTGTCTATATAAAATTAAAATATAATTTTTAAATATAAAATATTTTGATTTTAACATTTGACATATTTTTATATAAAAAATTGTGATATTTTTATGTAAATAAATTATTATATAATATATTTTACATATTTCTGTAATTATTTAAAAATTATAGTATTATTTTTATAATAACTTATTATATTATCAAATTATAAATTGTATAGCGTACCGGAAAAATATTAGTGTTCAAAATCCTCCAACAATCTATGCTATTCATGTGATTTCACAAAAAAATAAAATAATAAATAATAATAATAATAAGAGAGCACTTGGCTGCGCTCGATGTTTGAGTTTAACTATTTAATAATTTTTTTAAATAGTATATTATTTTATTTTGAAATGTAAGTGGCATAAATCAATTATTTAAGAATATGAAACCCTAACTCAATTATAAAATAAGATGTTATTTTCATAAATTTCTGTAAAATTTATTACTGTAATTGTATGTGCTCATTACTAACATCTTACAAGCATCAACATTTTATTTATCCAATTACCATAATAACTTATTTTAAAAATAAGAAGTCGAAAAGAACCTTCTCAATGTTAATGAAATTAACTTCTTCTATAAGAGTTTAACATATCAATTAGTGGAACAATAACATATTCTTGAAATTGATATGCGAGCATTTTGATATTAAATAAATAATATATTTAACTAAATAATTAGGTGAAGACATCTAAATATTAAATAAACCGTGACAAAATAATTGTCAATAGTACACGAGATATCTGAATAGTTCAAAGCCGTGGACAATAGATTTCTAACAAGAAAGCGATTATTCACACTTACTAAATTATTGAACACATATTTATGTTTTATGTTGTATATAACTGGAGTAAATTTAAGCCTTATTCTTATCACTTGAATACCTTCCATCCCAATAAAAATATCTATGTTGTATCACCTGCACATATATCGTTCAATTTATTTATTGATTTAATTTATTAACCACATCAAATTTAAACATTTTTAGCAAGGAATTACAAAATTTTCAGACAATTACCGACCTTAACTTGCCTTTACTACATCACATAAACAACACTGTCATATTAATTAAATTAATAAACAACACATTCTGTGGGAGTTAACATTATGGAGAACAGCCTTTCACAAATTATAAGCTACTCTGCACATTTTCACTGTGTGCTGTCAATACATACAAATTACAAATAGAACAAATCCACACCGGAACAAGTCCTCAGATAGGATCACTTGTTCTTGGCTTCGTTTCCTTTACATACGTGTACAGAAGTAGTATATTAGAAAGCTATGTCAGTGTTCTCTCTCTCTCTCTCTCTGAAGCTTTAAACTATGCCTGATACTCGACAACAGCTTCCCCTGCAAGAGAACATCGTTACCAATCCAATCAGCAGGCTTGACTTTTGAGGTATATTTCTTGTTTATTTAGACATTCTTGTCAAAGTACACAAATTTTGCACTTCAGCACCTATTGCTACCTGTTGATGGATAAGTTGGTCGTTTTTCTCCTCAGCCCATTTTTCTCAAAGATATTTTCATCTTTTGCACTAATTTTACGAAGGAAAAAAACATGCGTAGACAGCAGGTGAGGAGAAAAGCAGCCTTTTTTCATCAAGGGGCAACTCTAGATGGTGAAATGCATTCTTGGGCTGTGATGGCAAAGTGTAACAAAAGTCTGGCAGGCGAAGTCTATAGTAGAGCATACTTCACAGTTCACACACTTGTGCAAACCAAGATGAAAGTTCTGTTAGAATGTTACAATGCCAGTTCTAACGCAGTTAAATGTGTTGAAAATCATAAAAATGGATGTAAGCTCCAACCACTGTAAGAAATTAGACAAGCCTGCTAATGTCCCAGAGTGCAACTAAAACAGCTGTATATCACGTTTATACCATGTTTCAATGAGATAGTAAGTTCAATTGTTAAGTTGATGCATAATAGAAAGGCGAACTACCGACTAAGATGCTTCCGTAGGGAGACAATGAGAAACTCAACATATCTACAAACATGTGCTATGCAATAGGTAAGGATATACTAGTAATCTTACCATGCATTCTCTTGACAAACCGTTCAAATTCAATGAGGTTTTGTCTTTCCATGAGGAGTGGGCCGAGCCTCAGATAGGTGAAAGAAGAAAAATGTCTCCCATCGGGATCACTAATGGGCTTTGCCTTTTCCAATAGATAACTATATCCTTCTCTTGCATAGCATGAAATAGAATTTTCACTGGCAACTCGTATACCAGCATCCCAGGCAGCATTCAGAACCTAAATTGTGACTAGCTGTTAACTGGATGTGGAACACATGCGTTCGTAACATAGACAAGACTTTGGCATTTGCCAGGTAAAATTATCTTTTTGTTGAAACACTGAGCATTAGCATTAGTAGTAAAGCCCAAGTTATTAATGCTTACTTGCCAAGACAATCCTTCAGGATCAGCCAAAGACTCAGATAAGTTCATGGTATGATCTATCATGCTCATCCCAGAACATGTAAAGCACAGAGCAGCACCATGTCTCTTGAGCATTGCCATAATAGCAGCATACCCATCTCGATTGCTGGAGTTATAAAATCCAGCAGTTAATTCAGCAGCATGACTAGTTGTCTTATACCACCAATGAAAGCTGGATAGCTGTTCAAAAAATATGTCAAGACTTTCAAATAGAGAATCATACTTCAATAAATAATCAAATTTCCTTAGCATTCTACTGATACTGGCAAAGATGGTCAGATTTCTATCTTCTGAAAAATCCATATCACTATATGAAGTATTTTGGAGTATAACACAATAATAGTCAGTTTTAAGCAAACAAAAAGCACCAGATTGAGCCATATAGTTATCTGACTTCAATCATGCTTACAAAGGTTAACAGTATGTGAAAAGAGCTTGCCTTTGCAGCAATGCAAGTTCCTTCAAAAGCTAACTTGGCGAGAGAAAGCACCCGATCACCATGATCAACTAAAACCTGAGAATACCAACTAAGGAAAAACCTGCCATAGTAGCGATCATAATCACCCCCATCACAGAAAAATCCAGTCTCATGTGGCCGTGAATTGTAGGAACCAGTATTTTCCGGTCCGTGGGCCCAAAACGAGTGGCCTCTCATTTCAGCTGCTTTCCGCAGGCTTCTTGACATATGCTGATCGTAGCACTGTGAACCAAGATAGATTTATATATGATACAATATAACAAAGTTCCCCACAGAATTCTTCAAAGTAATTGTATTTCAACATCTTCAGAAGTTGTGATGAGCATACAGATTGCCAAACTAGTTCGTTTCAACAACCTAGCAAATGGAGATCCTACAGGCCTTTCTTGACATGCCATCTAAGAACACTCCCCACCGCCAAAAATGTATAAAGAAAAAAAAACAAAGGAGAAGAAAAAGAGAATATCTTGAGTTGAACCGTGTTAATAATAGATTAAAGGTGTATGCACGTGCATGGATTTGTTCATGTGGAGCAGGACTAAGCCCAATGCCATATCCTAAATGCATTTAAGAATACACTGATTACCTGAAATTCACCAATACCAGGGTATCTCCAACCATGCTTCACAGGATTACAAGGGTATCTCAGCTCCCCACACGGACCAAGTCCAACTACAATCATAGATATGATACCGTCCTCAAAAAACTCATCAAATTCAACTCGAAAGCTTCTCATGCAATCAAAGTAGACCTACAATAGTTTCCAAATCATGAAACAATGAAATTGCTCAAACAGCGGTCACTAAATTTGAGCATAGTTTAGCAATTAGCATTGCAAATATGAACTTTAATCATTGTTTTGATGTAGCAAATAACTAAAAATACATGGACTAGAACTTTTTTTTTAGGCCAAATATTTTCTCAATTCCAGCTTTCTTTGATCAAAATTGTAACCAGACGCTAAAAATATTATATAAATAAGTAAATGCAACTCAAGAAACCTCTGTCACCAGCAGCTCAAAGAAAATCGCCAAAAAAAAAAAAAAAAGAACAACTTCAATTCTCCTGATCTCTAATAATCACTAATAGAACTATACAAATTATTCATTGAACAGGACAATTGTGCTTAACAAACATTCTGCTGGAAAAGTCAAAGCAAAAGGAAACAGAAACACTAATAGTGGTTGATATTAAATTAATCACCTCTATGGCAGTCCGGCCCCTCAGGACTCGTTCCTTATCAACTCCCCAAGATAGGCACTCAGGGTCCCTCCTTCCTGCTCTATCTGTGAAAAATATGTCTGGATTGCTTCGACCGATTTCGGCCACCCAGTGAGGCAGGGGAATACACACATCATCCCCAACATTACCCCCACATTCATGAAAGGACAATACAACCTGTTTACATAATAAATCTTTACTGGTGTAGGCAGAAGTTCAAATGAAACAAATAAAAGAAATAGCAAATCAAAGTATTTATGTAGTCCCATCATAACTCATTGATGCTTCCTGCCAAGAAGTAGTGTACTTTCTTGTAGTAAGCCTTACACTCTTGAACACATGTGACAGCTAGAAAAACAATATCTGCTTATCATTGTGGAATTATTGGAAAGAGGTCATTTGCTTATAGTCCAGGATTTTCAATATTCATCTATGAGCTTCACATTCATGAAGCCCTTTCATTACATATAACAAAAAAGGTAATAAAAAGTCAATGCGTTTTCAACAATTCTAAAATTCAGACATTGAGACTGTATCTATGTATTGGGATGAATGACACTACATAGAAGCAAGTAAAAGTAGGAATACGATAAAGTTATTATTAATGGAACACTAAGTAGTCAATGGCATCGAAAGTTACCTGTAGTTTCATTTTCATCTCCCTGACAATTTGAAATAACCTCTTATAACCAGTCCAGTTGTACTCCTGGGGTGCATGTGCTTCAACTATACCCCACCAGCAATCAACCATAACACCGTCAACATGGACTGATTTCAAGATTTTCAATTGCTTCACCAAACCATCTGGATCAACAAGCTCACACTTCATATTGATGACACCCAACTGGCATCAAAATGTTTAGGGGCATTACAACTGTCTCTTATGAGCCAAAGTACATTTAAGAAAATGATGACAACCAACTGCAACCAAAGTGATTTTATGTGTGGTCCAAATATCATGTATATTGACCAGACAAACAATACATTCAAGATAATACAAGCTAGATTATCATAGCAGCCAATAACAGGAAAAATTACTAAGTTAGAGAAGGATTCAGGTAGGTACAAGGTGCAGATACGCAGAAAATGTTTGATAATATATCAATACACTCACCGGAAGCATAACATATACTGGAACATAAGATGTGCCAGCAAAATCCCGCTCCTGTAATTTTGTTGGCATGTCAACAACCTAAATAAAATTTAATAAATCAAATAAATCAAATAGCTGTCTGGCAGCACTGCTTACAGTATTTGATCAGACGAGCCACAAATACAAGCAATAACTTAGTATAAGTTTCATACTGTATCCTGACACCTATGAAGAAAAGAAGAAACAATTGAAACAGTTTCAATCTACAGAAGCCAAAAATCTCGCCTGCCTGTTGTCGACTGAATCAATTGAGCCTCCAAGAAGAGGATCATTGGGTAGGTCTCCTCCATCCCCAATCATGGCTGATGTTTGAGATCTGGCGCTGGAGGATGCATCATAAGGAGATGAAGTGGGCACAAAAATACCTTTCATTTGCCCTGAGTTATAATCAACAGTGCTTCTATAGCCTGGAGAGATGCCTGTCAACGAAGTAGGAGAAGTATGCTGTGCTGGCATTTGCGAAGAAGATGATGTGACAACCGTGTTTGGTGGACCACTGGTAGGTTTTGTGCCCTGCTGATATTGTGATGAAAAGTAGTAAATCACCAGGATACAAAATACATGGCCATGTCCACTTTCATTAACATACACATTCGTAAAACTATCATCATAGACAGCACTTTTGGGTGTCACGTGCAGAATCTATCTGGGCGTGGATCTTTGTAATTTAGGAGACCGAGCCTCAGCTGAAAAGTATCCCAAATTGCATGCAGAACAGCATGCTTAGTGAAAGCACATCACAGTTTTTCTAAGATAATGAAGACATTTGTTATTTTTATAAATACTACTTCAGAAAAAGATATACCCCTTCTTTGAAGAATAAAAATCTTAGCAACAAGGTAAATCTTACACTTCTTTATAATGTTTGGCCAACCAATTGAAGGATACCCACCTTGTCATTGTAATATCATGTCTGACAAGGTTGTCGGCACAAATTGAAGAATATGTGTAACATAGTGCAAAAACAAACACACACACACTGAATTGATTAAAATTGCAAAAGAGATCAAGCAAGAGTGTTATGCTCTTTCAGATAAAAAATCAGAATTCATTGACAACAAAAATTTAAGCACAACCAGAGTGCTTGGTACCTGTGACCTGGAAGGGAAGGTGGTTCCATCTGGAAGAACTACCCAACCTGCTTCCCTTGCCAAAGCAGCAATTACATCATTAATATCCGCTCTAACTCTAAGATTGTAGTTGCCATGCCTACGAAGCCCAGCCAAAATCTTTGCGGTGATTGCTCTACGCTGTCGCTCTCGTAGCTTTGTTCTCTCTTTCTCTTCCTGTGGCCTGCACCTTCGTGTTCCTCCAACCTGGGGAGTCAGCTGATCTTGATATTGCTCATGATGCATAAACCTACTACCACCCGTTGACAAAACACCAGCATCCACGCCAACCACTGAAGGGGTAGCCATGTTCTTCTCTTCATCTTCGTCATCATCATCATCTTCCTCCTTTACATCCGTTCCCATTTCATCATCTTCTTCTTCACTTGTGCCAAATCTTTGCATCTCTGCCGCCATAGCTTTGTGTTGTGTGTTTTTTCCCTCTTATCTCTTGTTTATCATTTCCTCAAAGGATGCACAGGTTTTGCAGTAACGAATCATCCTGATGAAGGTGCCCCCAAGTTTATACCTCCAGTCTAATGTATTAGGGGCATATTTTCCATGGCTTGAAGTTTACGTCCATAAATAGGGTTCTCCTACCGGTCAGCTCTAACTTATCTGACTGTTGGCAATCAATGTCAAGATAAATTGTTAAAGATGGATATAATGAAACAAATAAATACTTCAAGACAGGCTCACTGCCATTTGACGCAATTAAAATCTCAATTTTCTGATTTCCTTCTCACCAGTTCCGTTTTAGAATAAGTTCCAATACATTGCATCACCGATCTTTCTCAAGTAGCAAAAATCCACAGAGAAATATTCAATAACAATACTTGCAGTGTACTCTTACTATAGCAGATCAATTATCTTCAGATAAATTTCCATTAAAATTACCAAAACGCTAGACAAATAGACAAGTTGATTAATGAATATGGAACATAAGAAATAATAGGTGTACAGTCTGAATCTAACCTGTCAAAATGTTCTCTACCCTACAGAAACAAACAAATTCAACTCTTATAACGAACTCACCCCCGTTGTCGTTTCACACTCTGATGATCTCACACAACTCGTCTCCGGATCCAAAATGTATCTCCAGAAGACAACCAAATAAACAATCCGGTGAGCCCAACCGACGGGAGACGGACAAATCGGAAAATCGCCGGGATTTACTGAGGTATATGGAAAACCTGCAGCTCATAGAACTCTGCACAACGGCGGTAGAATTTCACGGCGGCGATGCCGCGGAGGAGAGAGAAAGCGGGGGCGGAGGGTTTCGCACGAGGGAAACGTGTAAGAGTTGGCACGCGTCTAGGCACTTATCCTCGGACGTGCGGTTCACACGCATTGCACGGTGACAATGTATGGGCCCGTTCACGGGAAATTGATGGGACCCTGCATTCGTTTGATCATATTATATTTCTATTATATTTTTCCCACTGTTGGCAACAAATTGTGACACCCATAATTTGTTACAAATAACGCTATAATCATGCAAACTGTGTTTCTTTCTTTAAGTATTTAAGCAAACTAAGTATGTATAGTAGTAAAAATTCTTTAATTTATATTTAACATTTGTAAGATTTCAAATATATATATATATTATATAATTACGATCAAATTATTTTTGTTTTTTATTTTACATATTCCTTATATTTTATTGTATTTCGTTAAGGATCCAATATTTTTATTACACACTCTTCTTTTTTTTGAAAGTATTCATGTTTCCCAAGGGTATATTTTTTTTTATTAGTTTGACAAATGTAAAACTTCTTAAATTTCATAAATTTAGGCTTGTACAAATTTTTAATTTATTAATTTAACTTATTTAATTATATATAATTTATTTGTGAAATAAAAATATTTTAAAATTTTATGTTAACTAATAAATGAGATCTTAACATTTGAACTCAATTCTTCTCTGAAACAAAAATTGTATTTAAAATATTATTATTTTTAGATGGAAAAGATATATTTTATTATAGCAAGCTATTTATTTTCAATCCACTTACTTATATTTCTTGCGTGAAAAGTATATAAGTTTTGAAATATTTTTTAAAATAAAGGATTTTAATTATAAACTAGTATTGTCCTATGTGCAACGAATTATTTGTAATAAATTTAAAATAAAATAAAATTATAATAAAATTAATATTTAAAAATATCCAAAGTTATTTATTTATTTATTAGTAGGAGCATATACAAAAATTATTTGTATAAAAATATATATACTTCTTTCATCCCAAACTATTAATTTGATATATTATGTATAAAATATAATTAGAAACAAAAATATTATTTTCATTTTAGAATATCGAAAAGTTTTTAATTTTTTAATAAAAATGAAGAAAGAAGACTAGAAAACAAACATATCTCTAGAATTTCTCAATCCTTATGTGTGTGTGTTCGGCAAGTGCCTATTACACTGATGCGCGATGTTTAACATAGATCTTATATTAAAAAATATGAGTTGTAGATTATTTTAATATATTCGACAAAAATAAAGAATTAATTTTTATAAGATATAAGCATTTTAATAAATTGAAATTTTCATTGATTGTATAGAAATGGGTAAACAAATTAGTCAATTATATTTGACCACATTATACACTCAATGTGCAAAAATTGATGCAAGATATAAGCCCACGATGTTGAATAAATCAATGCACCCCTTATTTTAGGCCGGATTTTGTTATAAATAACTTATTTTATTACTATGTTAGTATAAATTAGAGTGTAGAGGTTGTTTGTGAATTTGTATTTAAAAGAAAAAAATTATTTAAATTAACTCTTGAACTAATAAGTTTATATTAGACCTAAAACTGTCCTTTTCTATTTTTTTATAGATAGACCAAAGAACTTTTAAAATTGACTAAATACCAGACAAATATATTCTTTCTAAATATTGAAATAATTAAATAAATTTAAAAAATATTTCATAAATCTAAAAATTAAAAATAGATTTAAATATATCAAGAAATTAACAAAATAAAAAAAAATATTTACATAAAAGCAAGATATTTTGGTAATATTACATAAATATTATTTTCCCGTCGAAATCGTCTTTCATAAATTATTGTTGAAAAAAATTCAGCGCCCGCTTGTTGTTGGCATGTGTAGTGCACGCACTAGGGTTGGATGCGGAATTTTGACGAAAAGTTGCTAATCAATCACCAATTTTTTTTTTCATTTTCCCGCCTCCACTTTCAAATGCTAATAACTTTTATGTTTCAACTCTTTTTTTCATGAAAAATATATAAAATTAATGATTTTTTTTAAGATATTTATTTTGATATCTCTATGGTAAATATAAAATAATTTTTAAAATATAAAATATTTTAGGGTAATTGTAATATATTTTGATATTTGAATTTTTTTTATATAAAATAAATTTGTGAGATATATTATTTTTATGTAAAATAAAAATATTAAAATTTGTCTAAAATTCCGCTTCGTGGAAAAGAAAATTAGCTGCGTTTGGCCCCGAGGCATGACAAGTACTATCCTATCCTTGCAACCAAATGGGATCTTACATAAAATCCGTACTGAAGTTGGTCTGAAGAAGCTGATAAGAATCAGGACTGTATGTCCGTATCAGGGTCGAGCAGAAAACTATTCATTCAAATTTCCTTCTCTCTCCCAAACTGTTCGTCCTCCTTCCAGTTTTGGTAAACACAGCTCCAGCTCCTACCATAAATGAATTCAGTTCATTGTAATTATTAACCTAATATTGGCAGTATTTATCCCATCTGAAATATAGCAAGTTGTTTCTTACGAGGTTCGTTAAGATCGTGAGATCTAGAGCCCACTTGCAGTTTTGGTAAATTATCTATCTTCTCAAGTTATCTGGTAGAGTTTGTCACTAACATGTTGGCTCTAATAGTATGAGACTTTGCAATTAAGGAAAAGTTGGTGGTTCGGAGATTCTGAAGTAAGCTATACAACATTTTAGCGTTCACATTTGTAGTATTTCTTAGCTAATTTGCTCTACTTTGTATTTCTTGTCTTAAAGTTCGTCTCTTTTTTGCTGCGTCTGCGAAGAGACAATAAGATTGCTAGATTTTTCATGGGCTGGCACTGTTATTGGCTATACTAGAAACGGCTAGGGTTTTGCATTTTTTTTTTCCTTGGATCAATTTGAGTATAGGGTTGTTCTTGGAAATGGATTATCGACGAGATAATGGATTTTCTAATGGAAATGTGGTGCAAATTCTTTCTGGGAACTCTGGAAGTGTTTTCAATGAGAATTGGGGCCCCGGATTCAGTGATCAGGCTATTTGGGCCACTGAGGATGAGTATGGGATGTGGAATGGTGAAGCTTCTGCCGAAACCAATTCAAATTCGAATTACGAGGGGAGGCCAACCCAATCTCGGTCAGGAAGTGAGCCCCCGAGTAAAAGATCAAGAAATTCCCAATCAGGGGATGTGATGTCTTCTAATAGGGCAAAAGCCATTGGAAAAATGTTCTACAAAACCAAACTGTGTTGCAAATTCCGCGCCGGAACTTGTCCATATATCAATAACTGTAATTTTGCACACAGCATTGAAGAGCTTAGGAAGCCACCCCCTAACTGGCAAGAAATTGTGGCTGCGCACGAAGAAGAACGGGGGTCTTCATCTGAGCCGAGGGAGGAATTCCAAATACCAATTCTTGGGGTTACTGATGACACACAAAGGTCTTATAAAGGGCGGCACTGCAAAAAGTTTTATACCGAGGAAGGTTGCCCTTATGGCGAGAATTGCACTTTCCTTCACGATGAACAGTCAAAAGCCCGAGAGAGTGTAGCAATAAGTTTGGGCCCGGGCAGCGGTGGGGGATATGGGAATAATGCAAATGCATTGACCTTGAAGCCTTCAAATTGGAAAACGAGGATTTGTAACAAGTGGGAGCTTACAGGGTATTGCCCCTTTGGAAGCAAGTGCCATTTTGCTCATGGGGCTGCAGGTATAATTTGTTGTTACTTTTGTGAATGCTAAATGAATTAATTTCAGGTCTATTTTGAGGTTTTTTAATTTGCATTCGTTATCACACATGGAATTTATCACCCAAGTGAATGATGTGATATATGCTCTTATTTTGAAGTTGTTTAGATTGCATTTATCACTATACAAGGGGTGGTTCTTATTCAAGAATATTGTAATTAGCTACTGGTAAATAATTTCAGATACCATTTTAATGGCAGCTGAACATGTAGTAACTGAATGTTGAAGTATGTGAAGCTTCTGGTTCTTAGAAAAGCCTTTGTCAATTTTTTTCAAAGAAAAGGCTTCTGTGCTTGGGGGGGTGGGGGGGTGGGTGGGTTGAATACCATTTATATGGTCATTTTGTGAACCAATAGCACAAAAAGTTCCAGCTTTAGATGAAGTTTCCATTTTGCCCGAATAGTAAAAAAAATGCAAAGAAGGGTGCCAAGAAAATGAATCAGTAATAGACTTCTGCTAAAACTACATCAGGACATTTGACCGAGCAGGCTGTAGAACCTGATGAACTTATTCTTAGATAGATCTATAGAATAGATTTTAATCCATTTCCTTCCTTCTCAATGTCCTCACTTGCTATGCCAAATTGACCATGCAAAGCCAATACAATCTATGGATTCAGACTCCTAGCATTAAGTCCAGCATCACCCCCCACTTCCTATGGATGTTATAATAGATTAAGTGTCGTACGTATTTCAACACATCCAATTTCTGACGTCACATTTTTTAGGTGTTTCAGAAACATGTCATGGTAAACAACAAAACTTCTTTCCACGTTAATGCTCTGAGCATTGAGATATTACATTGGACTAACCGCAAGTTCATTATTGCTCCTTTGACCATGCATATAGCATTATTTGTCATTTTCTTAGGCAACTAATGCATTACTCTGAATCTCTATCACTCTGTGAGTAAACTTGAGATCTTCCTGTAACAGAACTGCATCAATTCGGTGGGTCGGACTCCGAAGTTAAAGATTCTACTCCTGATGCCAAGCAAGGGGCAGTGCCTGTTAAAAATTCGGTGGATACAGTTGTTGGTTCTGTTCCTCATTCCGATGGTTATCATATGGGAGTTCCATTGCAAAGGTTGTCTAATGTGACACAGAAGACTGGACAGAGACCCATGCAGAAATGGAAAGGCCCTGATAAAATTAGCAAGATATATGGTGACTGGATTGATGACCTTTAATTCTAGTCAATGTGCATCATTCTGTTGAGGACATCTAAGATATTACACGGATCTTGTAACATTTGGTGAGACCTTCTATCAAAGAACGGAGATTTCCCGATGGTGAGACCTTCTATCCAAGAACGGTGAACATTTCCCAATGAAATTGATAGCGGGTGGCTTATTATCAATGCCCTAATGTTGTTGTAACATGTAATAGAGTGTCTGTTGCTCTGTAAAATATCAACCCCTTTAAGGCAAGTGATGGTTTCTTACTCAATTTTGGGGGAATTCGTTTTTTCTCATGCTCAAATTCTCTGCCTTAGGTTAAGATAGATTTGTATCAAGATGCATGCCTGTGCTTTTCAACAATCTGATCGTTCTTGTGCAGTCTTCATAGATGCTACACCGAATGAAATATATCGTATATGCATTTATATTTACATTTACATACATGTACATGTACATGTATAAAATCAAGGATAAATATTACTTATATGCATTTATATTTACATTTACATACATGTACATGTATAAAATCAAGGATAAATATTACTTTTGGTGCATTTCATCGGGTGCAGACATCATAGTTGGTGCCTTCCATGTGTCAAGCTTATGCTGTTGGCTTGTTGCATCAATGTAATCTTAGCCTTCTGTTGCTGGTTATTTGACTTACATCAGATTATTGATTTTTGGGATGGAGGGAGTCTGCTAAAGCTATTCCTGTAAAACACAAGTTCCTAAATTATGTCCACCTTTTTAACAAATTTATTTAATCTTTAGTAAATTTGATGAAAATTTTGTAATTATTAAGATTTAAAAATCTCTATAACCCTATTTACAAAATACAGGATCTAAAGATTTTATCAGCTTTAAATACCATACCAAATCTTCCATTTAATATCCTATTTTCAATCTCATATTTAATGTCATCAATTCAAGACACATTAAATAATCATAGGATTTCCAACAAACTGAAAAGTCATCTCCACACCGTTACCAATCACGGTGAAACAGATACTGATTCCCTAAGCTTAAATTTAAAACACCACAAACTGTATGAATCCTAATTACTATTACATTTAATCAAAGACTTACTCTCTTGATGCTCCTCCAAGAATCATCGATGAGGTTTTAAATTATACGAATCAACAGCAAAGTTCATGAGAACGCGGAGGTGCTATCCACTTTTTCTGACTTCTGAAAGAATGATTCAATGGGGTTTCCCTTTATAGCCTCACATCAATCCAAGAGACAGATTCTGCGTAGCAGGAGGAAGTGCTAGACGAAGCCCATCAAGCTCGGGCATTGCAATTATTTGGCAGCCCAAGCGAGATCTGAAGAAAACCATTTCACATTAGTATCTGCAGAGAAAAAGAACTAACTGATAGATACCAAGCAAGCCACCTACGTTGTTGTGAGACCCAATGCAAGATCCAACATGTCATTTTCTTCATCGGTTGGATCTGGTAATTTATTATAATACTCTGCATCCTGTAAAAGCATCAACAAGTTACTTACATATGTGGATGATCATCGTAGGGGTGTATACGAGTCAAGTCAGCTCACAAGCTTGAACTCGAAAATATTTGGTTCGAAAAGCTCACACTCCTTATCTAGCCTTGTCATGCCTATGGTATTTTACTATTTTATGTTAAACATAATTAGTTGTGCATATATTGGCATATAAAGTTACCACTTCAACCCTTATTGAGCCTTTTTTTTAATTGAATTGCGATATGATCGAAACTATATGTATAAGTAATCGAGTCAAGGCGAGATGACCTCAGTTCTATCGAGCTAGGCATTGAGTTGAGCTCAAGCTAAAAATATAAGCTCTATTGAGTTTGAGTCAGGCTCAAGCCTCAAGTTTCTCAGTTGAACTGAGCTTGAGCTCAAGCCTAGCACTGTATCGACTCAACTCAGTTCGATTACACCCCTAGGTGAGGACAAAGGACCAACCATGAAATAACCAGTGTTTCGCACAATAACTTACCATCACTACAACATGACAAGTGGAACAAGAGAGCGTACCTTCACATGCTCCTGCAATCAATTCATGAGATTCAGCTAGCTTAATGAGAACTACTAATGAAAATTCTGAGGTTAAGAAAGTTGAGAACATCTGATAAACCAATGATGTTCGCAGCTTCGTGCATAATCCATTCTCAGGACTCACAACATTAGCAGCACAAGAAAAGAAGATCATATATTCACCTTCAAGATCTATATCATTGTCATGAGCAGCTTCTAACATCGAAAATCCTTCAGGCACTTTTATATGCGTCTCTTCCCCATTCTTGTTAACAAATGTAACATTTATTCTGCAGAGGCCGTGATAAATGCATAGGACAACCAAATTTACAACAGAAGTCTATATATGCACACACCAATTTTTAGCCTCAGATATCTTCTTGATATAATGGAAATAGCTATGGACATGATAACACTGTAAGCAACATTGAAGGCAATATAGAAAGATGATCGTTATAAAAATTAGGAAGCAACAGGTGCTATTTCCTAATCCTGACTAATTTCTCGCCTACTAAAGGCTGAGGATGAAGACTATTTGGATGATGTTAAAGCATGCATAGTACCACTTCTTTCCCTTGGTGTCAGACTTTCACTGAATCTTCACCCTGTTCAGTTTACTTCTTTTTTCCTCTGTCCTATAAAATGTCGATAAAACTCCACAGCACATACTTCCATAAACCACTCATAAGGACACAACTTCCCTATTTTAAGGAAATAACATGGAGAAACTTTAAGGAATACACACTGTTTGAAAGAATCACCTTTTTGGTTCTTCATATTCGCCATCGGAGTCCGGTTTCGCTGCCGTAGTGCAAAACGATGCATGTCTCTAATATAGAAACAGACAAACTGATAAAAGCTGTCAAGATGTGCAGATCTATAATAGTGAAAGTAATCATCATAAAAAAACAAGGGGGGGGGGATTCAAGGCCATGTGCTCAAGCATATCAAAACACAATGAAAGAGAAATCTTATCTGAATGGGTAGGATAAGATGATAAGACCCAGCACCATCCAATTTGATTACTCCGATTAGTATCCAAGGAGAACAAGGTGAAAAAACTAAATGAAATTACTAATTCTTTTAATCTTCTTTACCACATTTGGTATTCTTTTTCACGTAGGCAGCAAAGATATAATATAACATCCATTCTTTCATTCCCACATGCTCATCAAGTGGAAAATATGCACACACATACAGTTTCTGCAAGCACTTAGACTAAGAACCCATTTGTACAAAAAGTCCTTTAGAAAAGAAAGGTGAAAGGCCTCCTGCAACCTACATATTCCCTTTTTTGTATTTGCTGAATTTAGGCATATTCATTGCTTTCAGATTTTCAGTTCAATAGCATGAAAATGTCTGGCCAGCAGGAACTCATTCTTACATTTTTATCTTGTTGATTACTAAGAACCGGCCATGGAGGAAATCCCTAATGTTTTGACATTTGAACAACGCAAGTAGAGAAGCACAGTTTTACATGCCAAGCACAGAAAACTGACCTGGGTTCCAAAATACTGATTATGAGTCATGGAATACGTCATGGGGGAAAAAGTTGCAGCTGCAACAGATACAGGGCAATGAATGAGCAGATATACATGAACAGAGTGCTATTAAAATAAATGAAACTATTCCATCTAGAGAAATCATTCTGTATAAATCACTTCATATTAGTTAACATCTAAAACTGTACAAGAAAATATTCCACGTATCATATTAGGTCATGGTCTCCGAGTATTTGTACACAAACACTAAGAATTTATACACAAACACCTCTTTCGCTTAATTCCACTTATTTCTCAAAGGAAAAGCAGAATAATTTCCCAAATAATCTAAGAAACCTGACAGGGTTTCCAAATCTAGCCTAGGAGTCGTAACAGAATTATACGACACAAAGAATAAGTTATTCTGTTGGATTGTTATGGCAGGAGGTGAACAAAAATGGAGTATTTAACTACACCACCAAAAATCTATGCATGGAGAACTAGATGGTTCCCAAGAAATGTAAAGAGAGAAACAATGAAAAGAAAAATGACTACGGATACTCTGTATGAAACTCACGTATCTAATCAGCACACCTCTAGATCCTTCTGCACATGATAACACCCAAGACTACGGATCTTGATTGTTAAACCAAATAAACCAACTGCTACCGTGTACAGGCCTTTTCTTAGACTAAAGTGGCCATTGGACACCCAATAAAACAACTTCTATCCTGTCAAATAATCATCTATCTTACATTATATAATTCAGAAGTTCAAAACGAGTCTCAAGTCGTGAGTTGTACAGTGAAAGTAGGAAAAACAGCATACTAGATTAGCGAGTGTAGCAATCACCACTAAATATATTATTAGTAAATTCCAACTAAAGGATCTAATTCTCAAAAATAGAAACAAGAAAACCATATACAGCAACACACAACTTCTTGTACTGCAAGAAATAACTAGTACCAGTTTCAAAACTCTAAAACCAGCATTAGTCTAAAGTGCAAGAGACAAGACCTCTTACTGCAGGTCTTTTCATCGCATTAGCTCCTAACCGATAGAACTTAGAAACGAACATGTTCGGTCAGCCTGCTAATCCTCCTTCAGAGAACAAAAAGGGATGAATGAGTAAAGCACAAAACAGAAATCGTTCAAAATTCCACATTCTATCCATGTAAGCCAAAATTCATACTTTCGGAAGAAAGGTTATAAAACTCAGCACGCCTGAACTGGAAACAAATATGTCGAACCACAAAGAATCTACTTCACACCTCTAAAATCAATGAGTATGCACACACACTCTGACAATTAATCGCATAAAGAAAACATTTTCATCACCGCCATTTAACATTCACGGAATTAGCAATTCTTCGCAATAGTTAAAATGCAAATTTAGTTTCTTCAAATGTAACCTTGCACACCGAAACAATGTTATGCAACGATTAACTTGCGAAACGAATTACCTCAAACTAAGAAGCGTATAACTGTAACCTGGAATCGCCGAAACCGGTCAATTTCGAAGTCTTGCAAGAAAAGCGATGTTCAAACGGGTTGGTTAGACATGAAAAATGGGACCTCCATGCTGTGGGCCTAATTTAATGGATCAGGAGAAAGGAGATGTTCTTCTTCCCTTTCTTGTTTTAATGGGCTTTTCTCAGAGCCCAATTTATGAGCTTCGCGCGTGCGACAAAGAAATAAAGCACAAATTTTAAACTTTTAATCCTTCTTTAATATAAACATAGTTGGTTTTTTAAAATATTCAGAAACTACTTCTAAAAATTTGGCTATTTTGCTATTGGCTTTTTTTTTTTTTTTTTAATTAATTGAAATATCGTAGTTTAGGTATTCTTCTTTCATTTTTTGCTGAAACCTCCCCCCTCCCCCCCCTTTTTTTTTTCTGAAACAAAATTCAATAGCTTTAGTGTTCCATCAAATATCGCATTTTAATTTATAAAAAATTTCTATCACAATACATAATTTATAATATATTAATTTATTAAAAAAATATAACTAAATAAAAATCAAATTGCACTACTTTTTTAATAAAATTTAAGAGGAGGGTGAACAAAAAAAAAAGAACTTAAAACATTTAGTGATAATTTTGAGAAAATATATAGAAAGAATAAAGAAATAAAAATGAGAAGTAATTTTGAATTATGGTAAAATGGTGAAAATTTAATTTCACATTTGACAAAATCAGATTCTATCCATGTGGTTGGATGATTTTAAATAATTGTTAGCTTTTAATAATAGGAAAATTATTAATGACTTTCCACAATATAATGAAACAATGATTTAGCATTCCTAACAAATTTATTTCTTATTTTGAATATATTATGAGTTAACAAAAATTCCTTAAAATTCGAATTTATTTATGCTGAACAACAAAAACTAAGCAAATTTCGAAGATTATTGATATTAATCTCTTCACTTAAATTGTAATAATGTATCTTAAAGAGTTCCATAAATATATATAGTTTTACATATATATGATGAAAATTTAAGCCCAAAAAAAACAAAATATAGAAAATTCATTTTACATATATATATATATATATTTGGTTTGATAAAATGAATTGAGAAAATTGAATCATATATTTATTAGATTTCGTATATTTCTTGAATTTCATAATTCAGTTATTTGATTAATATTCGATAAAATATCTAGATTTTCGAATCTATTATTAAATATTGCAGTATATTCATTTTGATATCATCTAATTTTGAAACACCTAAATTTGTTGAATAACTTAAATTTTAAAATCGAATCAAAATTTCTAGAATAAAAACGTATAATTTTAATTTAATAATAATATAGTTATTCTAAATTAAGTAATGAAGTTTAGGCGAGAAAACAGAATTGAAAAAAAATCATTTTGTTTTATTATACTAGTGTGAGACCTGCGCGATGCACAGAAGATATTTTTTTCTTATATTTTGTAATATAATCATATATTCAAGTTATATAGTATATTATAAAAGGTGTAGATTTGTAATTCAGTGATTATTTTTTTGTATAATGAGTAGAAATTTGTTGTGATTTTATGTTTCGTCTTTTCTTCTATTAGAATTAGCCTCGTTCACAAATTGATAAGCATGATATCCATGATTTATAGATGGTTGAATCAAATTAATTTTTTTTTAAAAATAAAAACCATATCAGCAGATTAAAGAAAATAAAGATTTGTACAGATCTCGTAAAATTTGCCAATTACATAGTCAAATTAAGGATAAAAATAGTTTGCAAATTGCTAATTAAATGTAATAATAGTACAAAAATTTGAAATTCGATAGAAACAAAAGCTTTGAAAACTAATGAAAAATCGCACGGTGCTTATACGTCAAAATACTTAGCAGATCTGAACAAAAAATCACAAGAATAATCAAACGAAACATGAAAGAGATGGACAAACTTTTTGTTTAAAAATAAGAAACAAAAATATTTAAGAAAATTAAATATGTTTATGATAAATTGAAAGGAACAGTTGAATAATTTTTTTTAAATAAAATAAACCTAAAAAAAATATTTTGATGAGTATAGGCTTTTGTGACAATTGAAATATGACACATATTATCGTACATGTCTTACCATTTATTTTCTCAAAACAGAAAATGTAAAACACTTCAAGAGGAAGGAGAACAAAAAATGAGAGACCCTAAAATATTTAGTAGTAATTTTGATTAAATATATAGAAAGAAGAGAGAGACAAAAATGAGAAATGATTTTGAATTATGGTAAGATTGTTGAAAATTTAATTTCATATTTGACAAAATCAAAATTTATCCACACGATTGGGTGATTTTAAATAATTGATAGTTTAATTATAGAAAAATTGTTAATGATTTTCCATAATATAATGAAACTACAATGATTTCACGTTCCTAACAAATTTATTTCTTATTTTGAATATTTCATGTTCCTAACAAATTTATTTCTTGTTTTGAATATATTATGAGTTAACAAAAATTCTTTAAAATTCGAATTTATTTATGTAGAACAACATAAACTAAGCAAATCCCAAAAATTGTTGATATTAATCTCTTTAATTAAATTGTAATAATGTATCTTAAAAAGAGTTGCATAAATATATATAGTTTTACATTTATATGGTTGAAATTTAGGCCGAAAAAATAAAATTTTAAAAAGTAATTTACTTATATATATATATATAGATTTTTTCGATAAAATGAATCGAGAAAATTGAGTCATATATTTGTTAGATTTAATATAAATTTTTTAATTTCATAATTTAGTGATTTGATTAATATTCGATAAAATATATAGATTTTGAATCATGTATTAAATATTGCAGTATATTCATCTTGATATCATCTAATTTTGAAACACCTAAATTTGTGGAATAATTTAGATTTTGAAATGGAATCAAAATTTCTAGAATAAAAATGTCTAATTTTAATTTAATAATAATATAATATTCTAAATAAGTAATAAAGTTTAGGCGGAAAAACGGAATTGAAAAAAGTCATTTTGTTTATATATATATATTTATATATATATATACCCCATTTATACCTATTATACAATTTTTATTAAAAAATAAACATAAAAAACAAATCGGAATCCCAAACCTGACTGCCCAACCCGCAATTACATGTTCTCCACAGAAAACTCCCAAAAAAGTTTCTCTCTGCAATTTCTCAATTCTTTAATCTACCATAAATGTATCTCTCTTTTAACCTACACCTCCTCTCTTCAAATCAATATTTTCAAGAAAATATTAGTATAACACAAGAAGATTAGAAGGAAAAATAATAATTTTTATGAAATAATTCCATCACATTATAGTACTATGATACATATATATGTGCTTCTAAGATTTTGGCTATTTTGTTGCAGAACAGTGGCAAATCATTGGTCAGACGAATGTGGTTGACACTTTGTTACAGGTTGTGGCCATGTATACGTCTAAAAACTCAAAGACTGGTCATGAAGTGGAGTTGATGAGTATTATGAACCCAAAGTTTTGCAATCCGTTCAGACGAAAAGTTATATATATATATATATATATATAAACTCTTGTATATATAGTTCTAAGAAAGTCATGAATGAATATGCAATTTCAATTTTGTATTTTTATATTTAAAAATATGAAGAAGAAGACAATATATATATATATATATGAACCTTGTACACACAATTCTTAACAAATCAATGAATGAATTTGCAAAGCTTTGTATTTCAATATTCAAGAAACATGGAGAAGAAGAAGACAATAAAAGTAAAAATCTGCAATTCCAATTTTGTATTTCTATATTAAAAAAATATGGAGAAGAAGAAGACAATATAAACCCTTGTACACAAAATTCTTAACAAAATCAAGTTAGGGAAAATAACATTTAAAGAATAGTGTTAAGTGTTTGTTGTTTATCAAGTTTGACAATCGCGGTGAAAGGTTTTAGATTTAGAGTCATCTCAAGAAAGCCATAAATTTGCAATTTCAACTTCTCTGTATTAAAGAAACATGGAGAAGAAGAAGACCATGTGGAATTCTGCAGTTGAGAATAAGAACAGAATAAAAAAATATAAATATATAAGGGTATTTTGGTCAATTTATTATGTCTAATTTTATCATAATTATTATGGGGTATATTTAGAGATTTTGGGGGTATGAATAGCCGCACCCTTAATTTATAAACATATATAAATAGAACCTGGATTGTTTTTTGTTACAATAGAATTTTTAACTTTTAAAATAGGTTAAATAGTCCCTGAATTTTTATTACAAAATAAATAGGTCATTTTAATTAATTAAAATAACAAAATAAATCTTAAAAATATTTAATAAATTAGAAAAATATTAAAATAAATAAAAAATATTAAAATAAAATGATAAAATTTAAGTTATTTAATACATAAAAATATCAAAAGACCTCAAACGATTTAAATATATTTGAAAAGAGAATATCTAAAAAACATAACAAAACATCACATCTCAAACCCTTTTATATATTTAAATTAATAATAAATTTTACTTTATTAATTTTTTATTTATTTAAGTATGTTTATGATTTAATTTGTTGATTTTTATATTTATGTAATAGTTTTAAAATTTATTTAGTTAATTGAATATTTAGGAGGGTCCTATTTGTCATATATTTGAAATTTCAGAGACTTATTTGACCAATTTAAAAAATTAAAGGTCATATTTATACCAAAAACTAATTTAGAAACCAATTTAAACTTGGTACTAATTCATGGCTAATTCATACCTTTTGTCTATTAAAATTAGTGAGATAACACATGTAGCTACTAAAAACAATAACTTTTCCTAGGTCTTTTGTGAAATCGTCTTCTATAATATAATACTTTTTTAAAAACTGTGGCTATCCACATCCCCGAACCTTCTAAAATATCCTAAAATCTAACATACCCAATTAAAATTAATAATATTTATATTCTCCTTTAATACATCCTCCACTTAGACAATTTTGCCTTCTACACAAAAACTATAATTTACATTCCTTCTCTCCTACTCTTCTCTTCCTCGATTTTTCTCCACTGTCTTCCTCAACAATCAAGCCAATGCATCCAACCATTCCTTACCTATCCCCATGTCAACCACTCCACCCTACCCAACATTCCCTAATTTCTGCACATTATAGCCTTCAAATGCACCGACCTCCTCAAGAGTCACCCTCACCATCCTTTGAATGACTACAAAAACCGTCACCTCTTCATCTGTCCCAATCGATCAACAACCACAAAGCCAATTGAAATATCAATGTTGAACAACAAGAATGTTGTTCAACATTGTTGGTTGAACAATGGCTGTGTCAAGCAACTCTCCACTCAATGTGTTCAACCAAACATGTCAAACTTAACTCTGCGTATTTGAAAGTTTTGCTTGCAAGATTCCGCATTTGTTCGATTCTGATCTCTTGAACGGTTGATTTTGTCTTCCTAGTCTTTCTTTTAAAGCCTATTCTTCTTCTTCATCATTTGGAAGAAGACAGGGGAGGCGGCCATGGGAAAACTACTATGAAGAACAAGGGAAAAAGACATTTAGGGAAATCCATAATCTTGCCCAATTACAGTCTGAACGTCAGAAAATTAATTTCCAATTTCAACCATCGTTTGAATTGCAAGGACACAACCCCATTAGTAAAGTACTGGAAATTAGCTTTGAAGTATTGAATCGATTTCCAAAGTTGCAATCTACATCACAAGTCTAGGGATCACGAGAGCTTGGTGTGTGCTACACTTGGTGAAATACATTTGATGCAATAAAATATCATATTACATACAAATACACATATGTATATTAGAACATGTAAATAAATGGCAAATAGTGTCCAACTAGGTGTAGCATCTACAAAACCGAGCATTATCATTTTACCCTTTAGAAAATTGGGCAGGCACTGTTAAAAATCGGGACCTTTGAATGGGGTTGAGTCCTCCAGATAGGGCATGGTGGGCCCTAATCCACTCTTACACCTCGCATTTTACATACAAGTTGAGCCGTTGGAAGGTCAAGCTGATTCCCTGAATCTGATTTTACTAGATCCTTGAGCTGATCTGTTGGTGTCGAGAAACAGGTGTGAAATGTAGCAAGAACCTGAGGGGTGGGCATTGACAGAGCTGAGAGCACGTTGCTCAAGTATTCAATATCAACGGACAGCTGTTGGGCTCCTCGATCTGTTATTTTGTGGATCCCGCGCAACTGCTCAATGTAAAGAGCTGTAGCTCCCTCGGCAACCTAAACAAAGGAACATGTTAGACCAACATGTTAATTTCAGTGAAGTGTGCTGGGGGCATAACTGAGTCCAACACTCATGATCTACTGAGATCCACTGGGGAAACCCCAAAATATTTTACAATTTTTCCCTCAATATATTTCGTTGCTGACATATATTAAAATACACAAGCAATTTTTGTTGAGCTTTCGAAAAAAAAGGTCAGAAAATGTATATATTTAACTGAATTGAGTCAAGCTCGAGCTCAAGAAAATGCGATTGAGTTTGAGTCAAGCTCAAGCCTGACAGTGTATCAAGTTGACTCGGCTCAATTTCAGCCCCAATACACATGAGGCTGGCATTTTATCGTTATACAATATAGCTGTTGCAGTAAACGGTCCCATTAACTGTGAGTTTCAAGAGCAAGCACCAAGGAAGGGTGCTTTGCAATATCATATCCTAATGTGTGGTGCTGGTGAAGGCATCAAGTGAAACTATGTGCAATTACAAAGTTAAAAAATCGTTAATAAACAGAGTTACCTTAAACATCCATTCAGTTGCAAAGAACTGTGCCTCCTCAGCATTTGCCTCACTGTTGGAAATGCCATCAGCAAGAGGCTCCAATTGTTGGGGTAGAGTAAGGAGGTATTCACCAACATTGGTGACATAAGACTGAGGATAGGCACTAAAGCTTGGAACCCGGTAAGCACTTTGCTCTTCGACCGAAGACCACATGGGCAAATGCGACAAACCATTAAAGTGTTGTCTCACTTTTGATATGAGTACATCATAAACGAGCTCATTGACTGCCTCTGCAAAAGCTGTAACTCTTTGAGAAGCCAGTGGGAGGGCATGAAATCGGGGATCTTTCGACTGCAAGAACCAAGAGAAATTTAATAAGAGTACCATGTAATCAGGGATCTTTCAACTGCAAGAGGCACTGTAAATTGTGTTGCGTGAGATTTATCTTATTGCTTTCTTTCAGATGGATAGGTTTTAGAATTGTACCTATATATTTCTCAGTTGATAATCACGACTTAAAGTTCAAGGGCTAATTACAAAACACGCAGTTGAGGTTTAACCTAACTGCAAGAAAACCCTATAAGAGTATTACAATCAGCCCCTTGGGGTTTGGATATTTCTTACAAACACCCCCTCAACTGGTGCAGTTGGCAATAAAACAAAATCTAGCGTTCGAACAAATCCTTAAATTATTTAACATCCATTCCTGTCGGAAACACTTAAATCAATTTCTTTAAACATTGAACACATGTTAGGGGAGCAATACCTGCTCGAGAAGGCTAAAAAGTTTCCGAGCCTTTTCCGGGACATCAACGAGCCGGAGAGCGGCAACATCCACAGAACCTTTTCCTGCTGCTGTCAATCCCCCACTCCCATCATTCTCATCCAAATGTGATTGGTTTTGGTCAAGACTTGAACCATATGCTGAAAGAGACAGATTAGTGCTCAATCTAGCAAGTGTAGACTTCAGTGAAGCCTCGAAAACTGAAATTCGGCTCGTCAGGCAATCCGCAACTGTGAGAATCTGTAAAGCACCCTGAACAAAAGACCATTCCTCCTCATTTGACATGAAATCAACTTTATGTGCTTCTTTCCTATCAGATCCAGTTTCTTTCTTCCCACCAACATTATCCACATGTTCATCCACCCTGCATACTGCCCTTAGTGCTTTCAGATTTCCCTGAAGGGTGGTGATGTACTGCAATGTTACATCATCAAGAGCTAGGATTAGCTCATCTAACTCGGAACCACCAGTGAAGCTAATGCATCTCTCAGTGGCACCTTCAAGAAGTAGAATGACTAGAGGGACGGACTCTTCCATTCTTCTCACTGTTTCACTGAGCTCAACTCCCTGGACACCGATAATACGAGTACTGACTCCACGAAGATCAAGACCTGCAATGCCACCAGACAGCACATACCGCTCCATTTGCCCATACCTACATTAGGAATTAAAAAAGAAAATTATAATTATGGATAGTAAATAACCTACCCCCGAGGTTTAGCCTAATTACAGAAAACCCTTGACTTTTTTTTTTTTTTTTTGGGCACAAATTGCACGTGTTGAGGGGAGTATTTATAAGAGAAATACAAACCTCAAGGGGTGATTGTAATTCCCCAAGGGGGTGCTTGAAATTTCAATACATAATAGGATAAATAGGCCAAACCTCAAGGGTAGTTTTTGTAATTTACCCTTATAATTATTGTAATAAACAACTGGTTTTTAATGATAAACAATATTTATTTAATCAGAAAACCCTACTAAAAAGTATTTTTCATAATAAACTTGTTTTCTTACAACCCACGCCATCTACCGAGGAAAACAAAGAAGACAAGGGCCAAAAACAGTTCAATACTGATCAACTGAGAAAGTGTAGAGAAACACATTCCAGAACTGGAGAATACCACAGGAAAGTGTTATTGTACTAAAACTAAATTACAATCACCTTTGTTTAAAAGTTTCGTAGGGAAAATAGACTGCCTTCAGTGTATCCAACAAAACATGGAGATCCGAATCTGAAAACAAATGCTGAATATTCCTGGCAAAGCTCCCAGTTAAGTTGTGTAGTTCAATCAGAGCCTCCAAATGTTTGGTCTGAATTTTGACACCCTTAGGCAAATCTCCAGATAAGATGTCTAACACACCTGAAACAAAGAGGTGAGAAACCATCAAGATGGATTAAACTTTTAAGGGCAATAATAAGTTCAAACTTCTCAAATCACAAAAACACAAATGTTAGATGCAGTAAATTAGACAATTGCTAGATTCAAAATACAAATAAACAAGGAACTCAAGCTGACATCCTCCCAGCCAAGTAAAAACTCTCATAAAAGGCACAATTTTATGGTCTAAGAGATTTGTGAAGTCTAAATAATCCTCATGATACCTCTGTACTTGCAAAGGGAATAACATAATTTAATCTCAACCTATTACATGAAAATGTCTCAAACTAGAATGAACAGTTTCTTTGCTAATACCAGTTATAATGATCCTTTTCATTTTCCTTTTTGCAATCATAATAAACCACGGGTTCGCTTGGCACAAATAAGGAAAGGGAAGAATAGAAGGATTGGTAATTATTAGCTAAATGGAAGAAAATCCCAAATATTTCCTTCCCTTATCCAACAGAGTTGTATCAAAATGGAAAAGTTAATTATTAAGACAAATTATAAGTATATATATATTTGTGTGTGTGTGTGTTTTGTGCGACATAACAAAAGAGTTTTTTTTTTTTTTTTTTTTTTTTTTTAAACACATTGTGATAAATTAATTTTAGAAAAAGTGTTCAACAATAGCTCAAACATAAATAAGATATGGATGACAACAGAAAAATTACCAAGCAAATCTTAGTAGATTTGAACTTCATTACTTGAATCAATTAAAAGTTTCAGGAATTACGAATAATATAATGACATTAACATCCTTTAGTGAGAGATAAACTGAAGGCAAATTATGTTAACTGATAATATGGTTAATAAATACTGTGTTAACTGATAATAAAGTTAACACATGCACAATTGAGGATTGATACATAGGCTTTTCACAAACCTCATATCTTATTTCAATCAAGGAATTCCTTTTTTTTCTTATGAATACATTAAAAGTTTATCTACCAAACCAAATGAGATCTAAGATTTTCAAGTATCTTAAGATTAAAATAAATACTGAAGGATAGCATGTCCTGCAAACATTTATTTTCTTTATCATAACAATTTAATGATGCTTCAGTTGTTATTGAACCAGCTTAATTCAGTCAATAGTCTTCCATGTTATGAATCAAAAGAGCATGATTGACTAAATGCTTCCATAAGACCAAGCCAACAACAGTGAACAGGGTCAAGCTAGAAGATAACTGCCTCCTAGCATTCAAATACATTTCTTTAGTCAGTAAGTTGTATTAATTAATACTTTAATCAACTAAAGCTTCAAGTCCAAATTTAGATTATGCTAAACAAAAAGGGAGAGCAAAAGAAAAGGAAAGTCTTGTTCAAAATTAAAAAACTGCATAACTATAAATAAGTACTGATCAGATACTTCCCAATCCTGGAATGAATGAATAAGACAATAAGTTGCTCATTTTTCTGAAAACTATTGTTAAGAGATAAGATTTTTGTTTTCTGTTGCTTATTAAGGAGTTGAACAAATTACAAATCATTTGCAATTCCAGTAAATGTATTATGCATACATTCTTACAGTGTGAAATAATATGTGGGATCTAAGAGAGCTCCAATCCTTAATCTAGTGATCAAGACAAAATCTGAATATTACGAAAAGAAGTATAACCTTTGGCCAATGCTTTGGTCTCGGGGACAACATCACCAGTAGCAAGATTAACACGAGACACAAAACTTGCACCAATGGATGACATTGTCTCAATCAACAATTTTGGAACAAGAGTTCTGTAATCTTCAGGGAAAGCCTTCATGCACCTGCAGAGGAATGATTTGGGAGGAATGAGTATTTTATACAAGCATAAGCTATGGTAATAGGCTGACGTCTCCAAAGAAGTTCTGCACAATTGATCTCTTTATTAAGAAAATAAAGTAGTATCTACCTAGAGAGCAAACATGTCTTATGGCACCGTACCACTAGCATGAACAGGAGACAAAGATGACTACTGTCAATCAAATACCACTGCTCTGGCAGATGACAAATTATGAAGAGTTGATATATGATACCATGCTCCTCAACAATCTTGGTTAAAATTGTAGATTTCATATTGAACAACTAACACACAGAGAGCTTGCTCTGCTGAACATTTCCAGACATCTAGATCTTTTGCTTTTAAATTTCACCTTTTAACATATTTAAAAATGTTTCCTAATGAACCATTCTCAAGGACACAACCATGTCTATCCAAACTTCCTTTCTTGGATCATATAAACCCTTGTAACTAGTTAGGGAGAGCCAGGATAAGTTATCCACGTGTAAACAAGAGCAGGAACTAATACACACATTCCTCAAAAATAAAAAGAATGGGCCATGGAAATTGTTACTTTCTCAGAAGTAAGTCACAAAGAAGATCACTTTGATCGTATAATACAGACCATCCAGCATATGTAATACAAGTCTATGAGGACTTATTAGCCAATAACTAGAAGGTTCAAACTAGTTAAGCAAAGTTCATGATTCTCTCATTTCAATGTTCATTCATGTAGCAGAACAAAATCAATATTTAGTGCTAACTGTATTAAAGATACATATATGAGCACACATATAGTACATTGAGGAAAACAACATTAGCACAAGTGCTAGTAAAATAAGTCAAACCAGTATGAGAATTTGATAGTCATACCAGTTCCACTCTTGTTCAAGATAAAGTAGCAACTCGTCGTAGAAACTTGGCAACCATCGCGAGAATGATATAATCGGCAAATTTGATTGTGAATCAAAACTATTCCCGACCTGCTCCACTTCATTCTTCTCATTTGCAACTTTACTAGATTGTTGCCTTGATTCATAATCTTCCCATAGCTTCTTTATGTGTTTGAGATGGACTTTTGAATAGTAACTTTCTAGAGACTTAAATCTCCCAATTCGAATGAGGATCCCACGCATTTCTTGAGCAACATTATCCTATGAAAGAAGGAGAAAGGGTATCACTTTTCTTGTTAAATTGAAAAGAAGAACACTATAAAATTATCCAGAAACCAGACAACAAATGAACTATTCACCTTAAGTGAAAAATACGATGATGTAAGCTACCTGTCTGCTGTTCAATGCATCTGTCAAACGAGGCTGAACCATAGAGTCCAGCCTATCTTCCAAAACTTCAAGCTGCTTCCTTATATTAGCGAATTCAGCAACCTGATCATCTCAAATTCATGAATCATGCTACTTCAAAAATTCTCAAGAATAACAAGATATATAATCCAAATGTCAGAGAAAGACCTCTCCAACAGCCATCAAACAATGTCTCATATTAGCTAGGGTTTCTGCAGCACGTGGGAGATCACCACTGGCAAATACATCCTCCACAGTTGAGCTTAGCTGTGTTAAGCCGGCAGCATCCTGTTCAACAACAGAAACAACTTCCACAGATCAACAAGAAACAGAGACTAACTGGCAGACAGCTGAATCCCAAATGAAAAAAAAAATTAGATTATAATCCAACCTGCAATGTGTCATATGCAGCTTCCATCCTTCGCTTGACTGTATCAATTTTCGCAAGGGCGGTGATTGATTCTGCTGAGGATCCTTCAGCCTGCAAAAGAATTTAAAGCCAATATTAGAAAACCATAGATATGACCGTTTTTACTCTCACTACCAAAAAGTTCCATCTACAGCTTTAGCACGTAGATATCATGCATACATACAAAGATTAAAGTTTAAGATATGGAGATCAAGTCCAGTTTCATAGATGATAAAAAAAAAAAAAAAAAAAAAAAAAAAAAAAAAAAGAAGACGAGAGTTTCTGATACAATAGTTTCAAAGTTACAGATATCAAGGAACATATTTCGAGTCCAGTAATAACATATTCTCTTCAATATCCTAGATTCATATCACAACATTCTCTGCCATCAAATGAATCCGATGTGAATTTTACAAAGTTAACTGGCTCCTATGATTACTCCACTGATTAACTATTACCCCTATCTTGGGTGTGCATGCATGTCCAACCTGCCTATAACAACTTACATCAATCAAACTGTTTTTCGTTTCAGCTATATCCACACTCATGAGAGAACCTAACTTTTGCACAAGAAGATTTGGTCTTAATCCGTATAAGGCAAGATGACGACCACCGGATAACGTGTGTTTGTGTTTAACGCACGTCTCTTATCGAAGTGTTCTCTAATTCAACAAATATATACTGCTTTCACTCAATAGAAGCCGACATTTCCAATACAAATGAATTGCCATCGGAATAATTTCATATCTAACTTTGAATTTTGAACTAAAATGAAGAAAAAAAAATTCAATATCACTGTTATGATGATAGATCGGTAATGTGGAAATTATAGTACCTTCTTAAGGAACTGCAGTATATTGGCAACAGAAGACCGAAGTGAAACTGCGTCATCCCGGAGACGGAGGACATCGCGAGATGCACGGGGGACGCGGAGGATCGCGGTGGAGCTCTGCTCCTCGAGTGAAGCGGCGATCTCCTCCGACACCATCTGCAGCTTCATTTCCAGATCCACCAGATGCTTCTCAATCGGATCCTGCGGGTGCCTCTGCTGAACAGCCCCGTTTATCCATTTCTTGGGGTCGAATTTCTCCTCCGAGAAGGCGCTGAGGTCCACCATCATCTTCGATGCCTTCTTCTGTTTCAGGTGGATCAAATTTTGGGTTTTAGTTCTACCGACTGGTTGAGGTCTTGACGGAGATTGGCTGCTGAAATCGCATTTCGAGTCTTCAAGAGGACATGCGACAGCGAAAGCGTCTCTATGAGTGAGCCGTTTATTTTAATTAAAAATAAATAAATTTTGAAGCTATTCATATCCCAAATTATCTAAAAACAACTCAAAAAAATATATATATATAATTAAATACTATTAAAAAATTAAAAATATCCTTATATTCAATGTATCCAAAATTCTTTCCTTAGACAAACACGTGCGTCCTTATTCAACAAATGAGTTTCGAATACGAATAGATGAGTTCGACCAATTATGTCAATCACAAAAGGATGTGGTCGATAAATCAAGTTCAAACACAATATAAGTCATGCGACAACTTCAAACAAAAATGCCAGAAAAACAAAAAAAAGAGGATTAATTTGAACGATTTAATTAAAAACGTATAATCGTCATAAATAAAATATATTGCGACGCGCATAATAGATATAAAATTGTGGTAGAAAAACAATGAAAGTGTGTTAAGATTTTAGTTTAATTAAATGATTAAGATAGTTAATCACATTTATAAAATATGATTAAAAGAAAGAGAGAAATTATTTGGTGCGTAATTTTTTTATTTTTTTATTTTTAATAGTGAAGAGAGGTCAAAACTCACATAATCCAAAAAATGTTAAAAGAGTGTCAATTCAGACGAAGATGGCATAAATTTAAGATTCCTAAAAAATATGAATTATACGCTCTTCCGAAATTTATTAAAATCCAAACCCTGTTATATTCAAAATTTAAAAAGATATTACGACCCATTATTCCTGTGATCCTGTCATATATTTACTAAGACATACAATTGTATAAATCCAATCGTAAAAGCTCATATAATTGACTTATAAACTTACACTTACATCACCAATCATGTATATTTACGCAATTGAAGTTACATAAATTGTATAACCTTACATAACTAACATGTAAGTAATCAAAAGACAAAAACAACAGATTTTAAGGATGAAAAAAAAAAAAGAGAGATGGTATAACACAAGATGGTGAGCAAGGGGAAAAGAGCAAGAGCCTAGGAAGGGAGGCTTTCACGAGAAAGAGAGAGAAAAGGAGGCTTTCCCAATAAGAAGAAGAGAGTGAAACTGGATCTGTGGGAAGAAAGAGGCGAGGACGATTAAGGGTATTTTTGTTGGGTAAAAACACATTTTTTTTTAGATTTTTTTGTCAGAAAATAAGTTTAATTATTTTGAATGGGTACTAAGATATTTCCTCCTTAACAAAGATCTTCCATAAGTATCCTATCTTCAATCTCATATTTTATTTGACCAATACAAGTCACAGCATTGCTGACATGCACAACATACATGATGAATCGGAGTCGGGCAAATCTTGATTCCCTAAGCTTCAAAATCAGTCCCATTACATTTAATCAAAACACTTGTTTTCTCTCCATGCTCCTTCAAGATGGTTTTATATTTTACCGATCAACAGCAAAGTTCATGACACAGTACAGATGCATGGTCTCCACTTATTTCATCTTCTGTGAGAAAGATGCTGTGGGGTTTGAGCTCATACCAATCTGTTGGGTTCCTACCAGGACTCTTTCTTGACGCCCGGCAAATCACCTGTTCTTGCTAATCCACGGAAAACAAGACGAGACATTCGAAACATTTTATAGTTCCCGCGAGAACGACCAGTCAAAACACAACGATTTCTGATTCGTGTAATGGAACTACTTCTTGGCAACTTCGACAAGCTATACCGATGTTTCTCCCGCACATCACTAGGAAGATCAACATCTTTACAAAGGGCCTTATAAAGCTTTCGTTTCCATTCATATTTATTCACAAGCAATCTACGTTTGTGATCTCGTATATTTCGCAACTCTGAGACCTTAGGTGTTACTTCTACTGGACGCCACATACGGTACCTTCAGAAAATCATTTCCCATTGATAAGACGATCAGACAGCAGAATTTCAATTTGATATATAACAGTGTAAGCAACATCAAGGGACATATGGAAAGATGAGCACACAAAGACAATCGTTATAGAAGTTATAACATGTGTTGCTTCCTTGCTCTTGAACTACTCTTCTACCCCATAGAAAATAGAAGATGAAGACTTATTCGGATGATGTTTGAGCAAGTATAGCAACACTTCTTTCCCTTGTTGTCAGAATTTCTGTGAATTTTCAATCTGTCCAAAATATTTTTTTCTCACCCCAATAAAAAGTCAATAAGACTGCACAAACACATACTTCCATAGACCACTCATCAGGACACAACTTTCCTATTTCAAGGAAATGAAATGGAGAAACTTCAATGAGTACCCTTCTTAAAAGACTTACAATTTTTGTTTTTCAGCTTCTCCCTTCGAGGCCAGTTCAGCTGCCGTAGAGTAAAAAGATACATGCATCTAAAACAAACAAAAAGACAAACAAATAAAGATGGCTGAATGCTCAGACCATAATAATTACAGTAAACCATCCACAAAACAATGTGTGTGTGTGTGGGGGGGGGGGTCATAATCAAGTGTTCAAGCATCACAACAAGCATCACAACATGATGCCAGAGATAACAATACCCAGAGCCATCAAATTTGGTTGGTTCTTGTAGTACCCGAGGAGAATAAACGGGAAAGACTGAATGAACTTGAAAATTCTGTTAATGTTCTTTGCCATATTTTGTTCCTTTTCACCTAGGCTACAAAGATAGAATATAACAATATCCAAGCTTTCATAACTCATGCTTATCAACTAGAAAATATGCACACACACTTTCAGCAAGACTTAGAGTAAGAATCTATCTGTAGGAAAAGTCCTGTAGAATGGGAAAGTTGAATTTAGGTGTATCCATGGCTTTCAGATTTTACGGTTGATCGCATGAAGGTCGGGGTATATTAGAAACTCACTCTGACAAGTAGATCTTATCAATATCTATTGCATACATAAAAGTATCAGATCCACTGGCTAAACGGAAGTGACCATGTTACATTTAAAGAATCCAAAGCGTTGACATTTGGAATTTGCAAGCAGAGAAGCACAGTTTTATATTCCAAGCACAGAAAACTAACCTGGGTTCGCAAATACTGATTATGAGCCATGGCTGGTGAATAAGTCGCAGCTGCAATGAGCCTAGGGCAATGAGTAAACATATATATACATGAAGAGCGTGCTACTGAAATGAATGAAGCTATAAGTTTCGATTTACAAGTATATTCCAGATGAAACTCCTCCTTCTACAGAAACATTGTGTATAAATAACTTCATAATTCATTAGCATTTTAAACTATACTAGAAAATATTCCAGGTATCATATTAGCCAATGATCTCTGAGATTTATACAAAAACACATCCTTCACTTCTTTCCACTTCATCCTCACAGGAAAAAGAGAATTGTTTCTCACAGTCTAGGAAACCGGACAGAATCGCGACAGCTAGCCTAGGAGTCAAATAATCTCGCCACTGCTGTTCTATCGAATAATCAACTCCCTTACACTATCTTATTTAGAAGTTGAAAACAAATCAAAAGCAGATATTGTCTTTCTTGACTTTAACAGTGAAGGTATACTGGATTAGTACTTGTAACAATCATCAACAAAAATATTATACTTAAAATCCAACTAAAGTATCTGATTCTCAAAAATATAACAAGAAAACGATATACTGCAGCACACATATATTTCTACTGCATGCAGTAATTGCTGCCAGTTTCAAAAGTCTAAACTAGCATTAATCTGAAGTGCACGAGACAAGACCTCTTACTGCAGGACTTTTCATTGCATGAGCTCCTAAGCGATAAAACTTGGAAATGAACATATTCCTTCAGCCTGTTAACAGTCCTTCAGAAAACAAAGAGGGATCAATGAGTAAAGCACAAGACAGACTTTACTCAAAATTCCACATTCTATCTATAAAGCCACATTCATAATTTCTGAAGAAAGGTTATGAAATTCAGCACTCCTGAACTGGAAAACAATATTATAAATTACCACACGCCTAAATCAATCAAATGCACTTTCTAAATACACAAATTCCAACAAATAATCTCATAAAGAAAACATTTTTTCATAATTTCCCTTGAAATCCCAATTCTTTGCAATGAAAAAATAAAATGTAATTTCTTCCGAAGATGATACTAGGGGAACTAAAAATAAGGTTTTGCAGCTTTCTTGACTAAATTTAAACTGCACTGACATATACTGCTCGGTAACTTGTTCAATTCTAAACAGAATTTATCTACAAAAAAAATATTATGAGGTGTTGAAAGGTTTTCGTGGTTTCAATCAAATGCAACTTTCATAAAACAACAGTCCTTAAAACCAAAAGATAGCATCACCTAATTACAGCCCAGCAACTACATAATAGGTGAATGAAAATTTGATAAAAACAAATATGAGCAGACTAACAACAGCCTAACAAGTACATACTGGAAGCAAGCAAAAAATAATTATGACAGATTCTAGTCCAGAGCATAATACGAATTACACTCCATTAAGTCCAAGCAAAGATACACGAATAAAAGCTAATGGACAAATAACAAATTGTTATAATTGCAGTTTACCAAAGCAAGCAGAAAAATACATGACAGCATTCGAGTGGTTTTGCTGCTTTATTCATGCAAATTAAGGATTCTTGCAGGCAATCCAATTCACAAGAACCTGAAATTTTGACCGACAGAAACTACTCTCTCCCCCTCTCTCTAGAAAATATGATAAATTAAACTAACAAGATCTGAATGACGCTATGGCATCTATAAATTCTTTGATGTTATTATACAACAATATTCGCATGGCGGGACCCTTGTCATGCTTTCGCTTCAGATATGAAAATATAAATGAAAATGAAAAATGAATAAACTGAGCGAAAGTTGTTGTAACTCACCTGTTGAAACTGGACTGTGGCGGATCTGAGATGAGGAGAGAGAAACTGGAGAGTGGAGCTGTGTAAGAAGAGAGAGAAAACGGAGAAGATAGGAAGATTGAGTGACTGAAAGTGAGGAAATAAAAAATAGGGCTTCTTAGTTTCCTAACGGGCCCATCCGTATTTGGGCTTCAGAGTACCCAATTATGTTTGTGCTTTTATATGGAGCTTCTATGTCCAACTACGATTTTTAGGCCTGCAAAAAAGTATCCATTACCCTCTCCTCCCCCGGGCCCCAACTACCCCTCTATCACTTATCATTAATATATACTAATATTTCTTCCAGATATTTATAATATAATAAGTTATTATAATAATAATAATAATATAATTTTTAAAATAAAATATAATTATATAAAATATATTTTTAATAAAAATATATCAAATATTAAAATATATCACAATTAATCTATAAAAGTATTATATATTTACAAATTAATATTTTATTTTTATATATGCAATATGGATATCAAATTAAAAATCAAGAAAAATCATTAATTTACTATCATTTTCATAAAAACTAAATTCCAATGAATAAGTTATAAACCTTTGAAAATTAAAGTGAAAAACAAAAACAAAAAAGAAATTTTTTTGATTGGATATCAGATTTTTATATTAGAAATATTGCTTTCTATTTTTAGTTGTGATCATGTTATTATATATATATACTACAAAACTTTGATTGCATATCAAACTTTCTAAAAATATAAAAATAATTTGAGCGTGAAAATGGTATTTTTGTAAATTTTCTATATTTTATATTTTTTATTGAAATCAATTTTCTTTTTCTTTTATTTTCTACCAAAATACAACTTCTTAGGATCTACCTTCATTTGGAAGGATGGTTTGGGGTGAAACAAACCCATGAGTCAACGATATTAATTTCTTATTGTAGTTCATTTTATATTATATTTAATGAAAATATATCAAAATTACATTTTTTTATAAGTTTCGTAGCATATTTTACTAGATTTCTAATTTTTGTTGTCTCTTTTGTTATTTTTATGTCATATGTTACTCTCTCTCCCTTTCATATCATATTAATAAATTTATCTTAAAATTAAAATTTGGACCACTTGAAATTCGAACCACCTAAGGTGACATAAAATTTCGTATCACTCCATCTAAAGTGACAAAAAATTTGAATTAAACTAGCTCTTATGAAGACGATCGAGCGCATTACTCGACTAAGAGGCCAAGCGCTCAATTGGGCAAGCAAACAAGTCAAAATGCATAGCCTCTAGATAAGGTCAAGCACCTAGATGCTCAACCGAACGTTTCCGCTTGATTAGCACTCGACCGGGCCGTTTCCTACCCAACCGAGCACCGTGTGCAAAATTCATGCTTATCTTTGTGATTTGGATAGATTTTAATATTGGGATAAAACATAGCTCATTTTTATTTTTAAATAGATGGCCTCTGGACTCGAATATATATATATATATATATATTTGAGAGATAGCAAGACAGAGGTGATTCATCATCCACTTTACGTGCTTCAAATGAGCATTTGTCAGAATACGAAGACTCAGATTTTCCTCTCTTTTTTTTTTTTTTTTTTTTTTTTTAGAATTATATGTCTGATGTATAATTTAGTTATGTCTGGCTAAACCTTCATCGTATTAGGGCGTGTTTGATATGATTATGCGATTATATTGACTTATTTTAATTAATATTCAAGTTATTAATCTCATTTCTTATTCATATATATAGTTTGATGTTCCTTGCTTAATTGTGAGGCTAGTAATTAAACATGAATGCTATATATGGAGTCAAGATTTAAGCTATGAGACCTCATATATATGATATATGTAACATAAATATTTATATGATTGTATAGCAGCAATAGTTATGAGGAGTTATCAATCAATAGTTCTTTTGGAAGTTAGTTATTTATATAAAATAGTGACATTGACATAAGTAATTAATCTACAAATTACGTGCACTTCCAAAGAAAGAGTAATTTAATATCGTGACTTTCTTATAATAAACTAGTATTTCTCCCTGTCATGCACGATTTGTAATATTTGTAATACTATGATAGTAAATTATAATTAATAGTAATATAATTATTAAATTTTGTATTTTATCTCATGCTGCATTACCATGGCCGTATAAGATTTGTACATTTACATAATAAAAAAATAATTTTATAAAATAATAATATATTTTTCTAAAATAAAATTCATAATATATAAAATATAATTTTATTTTGTATAAAAATATCTCACAATATTATTTATATTAAAATATATTACAATTAACCTAAAAATATTTTATATTTATAAAAAATATATTTATATATGCAATATGGATATCAAATTAAAGATCTTGAAAATATAATTAATTTAAATAATTTTCATAAAAAATGAGCTGAGACATAAAACTTTTAAGTATTTAAAAGTTGAGATGAAAAGTAAAAAGAAAAAAACAAAAACAAAAGTAAAAATAGTTATTGGCCAAATTTATGCACAATTCCCACTTACAACCGTACGTGCACCAATCTCTTTTTTTTTTTTTTTTTTCTTCTTTCATAATTTATCAATGAAAAAAAAATGGCATTCATGTAAATTTGCTAAACTATCCTTCTTTTATATTAATATAGATGAAGACTTTGTTTTGATCTTGAAGAATTATAATAAAATTAAAAAAATTGTATTGTATTTGATCTTTAAAATTACTTTGAGATATTAGGAATTAGGCAATGGATATTCATTTTTCTTGTCTTTTAAGTTATGACTTAGTCAATGTATATCCATTCTTATTAATTTTTAAAATAGTCGAGAACAAATGGTCTTCACGAATTGTTGTACCACCTAAATATAGGAAATCGGTTGACTATCATATATATAACATTGATACTCCTAATCCTAATTTTAACACGCCTCAATCGCACGTACACCTTTATTGTGCGAATTACTATAAAAAATGCAAAGTAGATTGTAGAATTTAATTTTTAATTCATTTTCTTCGAACCTTGTTAGCAAGTGCACTTACTTGCAAAGTCACAATAAGGGTATCCGATTGACAAATCACCAATTTTATTTTCTGAAACAATTATTTTTGAAATAATGGTAAAAGAAAAAAGGAATGGCTGACTTTTGTTTGGGAACCAATAAAAGTGGAGAAGGTGTGAACAAATGCATGTGATAAACAGTGGACGAGCTACCTGAATCTGAGCAAAGATATTAATTCAGTCCCAAATAATTTAAGGAACCGTCTTGTCCGTACGGCCCAAAATACGGAGATTAAGTACTGCTTCATCCGGTCACTGCTTTCTAAGCTTCCACGCGCACCCCTTTGCCTTTCTCACCGTAAATATAATGATTGCTCTGCTCAATCTCAACATAATGTGCATTATTGCTCAAATTCTCCTAAATTATATTATTATTATTATAAAAATTATACGTAACCTATTATGTTATATTTATATAAATATTTCAATTTAGAAATAATTTATTATTAAATTATATATATTTTTAAATTAGTTATATTAAATAATAAATTGTACGATATTAGAAAGTAAATCTTTTATTGTTCCAAAACTAAATATAAATATTTTAATTTACTAAAAGCTATTGAGGTTAAATAAAAAATAATAATATTATATAAATTAATATTATAATATTTTTTAAAAAAATATTAATATTTTTTAAAAAAATATTTATATTTTTTAGATTAAATTCATATAAAAATAAATATATTATTTATTCAAATTCAGCACATATATTAAAATTTTAAAAATAATAATTCAATTCATAAAAAAATGTCCATAAAAACTATATTCCATACCTTAAATATAATTATGTATTTTAATATATACAATATTAGTATCAAATTAATTACCACAAAAAGAATATTAATTTGATATCATATGTTAAAATAGATTTAAAACTAAAAAATTTTAAAAATTTAAAATTTAGTGAAAAAAGTGGGTGCCCTTTCTGCACCCCCAAATTCTCTAAATGCACCCCAATTTTTTTGTATAAAATTTGTTATTGTTAAAATAACTAAAATGTTCTTATATTTAATCTGCACAAGGTTTGTTCCGAACATTCAATTGAACAGGTGAACCAGCATTTAACAGATGTTGTCGAACACTGCTTGAATTGTGTGGTAGGATGTTTCAAATGAGCTTTAGGCCAATATGTTTATTCTTCTTCGACAAATAATTTTCGAACACGCATAGATGTGTTCGATCAATTAGGTCGAAAACAATCAGATGTGTTCGACAGATCGGGTAACACTTATGAATAGACGTGCAATAGATCCAAAATAAAAGGCCAAAAAAATTGACAAAATATGTGTTCTCAACCAAATCCTTTCCCAATGTATATTTTCGTCTAAAACATACAAAAATTCAAGAACTGATTAAGATTTCACGAATAAATGATTGATTTGGACGGCAACTTTGCTTTCTTTTTGTTCTTCTCTTCGTCTTGTTCTTCTTATATATATCTTTTTAATTAAAATAATATAATTGTCGTAAATGAGATAAATTTAGTAAAATGAGATGTATTTAAAAGATTTGAGTTGTGAATAGACACAAAAAAAAGGAGGGAGAAAATGGAAGACACGTGTCAATTAATGATAAAAACACATGTCAAAAACATAAAATTTCTCGATATATATATATATATATAATAGATAGATAAATAACATATATAAACATAACGCCAAAGACATAACTATACATACATGTTTATATTTGAGAAAATTAATAAATATCTATATATATATATATATACTAAAGTAAAATAAAGGTTAAAATTGTAAAATTGTAAAATTGTATTTTCGGGCCCAATTATATATGTAGATGTTTTCTTGACTTCTGTTCATATACTTAAGTTCAAAATATAAGTTGTCATATTGTTACAGTTATATTGATTTTTCAAGTATATTTTTAAAAAAATTAAAATATAAAGAACTAATTTGTTTCTAATCTTTTATGTATAATATCAAATTATTCCTCTTTTTATCATCTTTAATTCAACATCATTATTGCATATAATAACATAATATATTAGTTTAAAATGCAATTATTTATGTTACATTTAATTATTTAATTATTTGAGTGAAATAAAAAGTATTTAAATATTTTTCATTAATATTATTATTTTTTTGTAAATACAATTAATTTAATTATTTTATTTGATTTTTTAAATATAAATTTATTTTATAAATAAATTTGCATTGATACAAATATAAGTAAAAACTTAATTAATTATATCAAATTAATCAAATACTTTTTAATAAAAATTGGTATTATTTAAATAAGGAAAAACAATTTTCTCTAATACTATTATTCATTTTACTTTTTATATTATTTTATCGTAATATTTGTTAATGTGCATGTGTGTTAATAGATATTTGTGTTGATTTGAATACTTATAATTAATTGAACAATATGTGGATGTTCACATAGATCATGAAGGATGCGAAAATATACGAGCATGTTTGGATTTCAAATAATAATAAATTAATTTAAAAATAAATACTCTTATTTGATATAATTAAGATTTATTTTAACATATTATATAAAATAATTTATATATCTATTATATACAAGGAAGATATTGAAAAATATTCTCTTCTTTCTAACACTAGTCTCCATAATTAATTGACGCATGACCTCTACTTTGTCACTCTCTCTTGTTTTTATTTTTTCACTAATATTAAAAAAATTAAATACTTTTTTCGTTTAAAATTCATGTTTCATATAATATATCAAATTAATATTTTTTTTGTGATTAATTTGACACCATATTTATATATATATATATATATATTAAAATAAAAAATTACATTTAAAAAACATATAATACATTTTTTATGGATGAAATATATTTGTTTATAAATTGAGTTATTATTTTTAAATTTTGATATATGTGTTGTTTGAATAAATAGTATATTAGTTTTTATATGATTTAATATAAAAAATTATAGATATTTTTTATAAATAAAAATATTTACTATTAATTTATATAATATTATATTCTTTGTTTAACCTCACTAGGTTTTACTAAGTTAACATATTTATAATTAGTTCAGCAACAATAAAATTTTGCTTCAAATTATTGTACAATTTATTATTAAATAAATTTACTTTAAAGAAAATAAAAATACAATTTATTTTAACAGATTATATTTTTAATCAAAATATTTATATAATATAATTGATTATAAAATTATAAGTTATGTATAATAAACATATATATATATATATTTTAATCCGTACATTAGGGTTCCTCTGGCGTGTCACCCACGCTCCACTTCCGCGATGGCCATAGGGTCACTGGACTTAGAAGTTGAGAACCGATTTTGACGGTTCCAACACGACGGACTTGTCGTGCAACACACAGAAAATGTGGGCAAAAAAATAAAAAAGCCAAACAGCCCCTCACTAATTTCACCTCTTCTTTCTTGCATCTTTCGTACATATCTCAATTCCCCTAGCTTTTTGGTTCCCACTTCACATCTCAATAATGCTATATATGAGTCGAGGAAGAGAAAGAAATCCCATTTGACCCTGATCTTCAAGCTGAGATACTTCTAGACTATTTTTTTTTCTAGTGAATTGATGGCGTTGAAGAGCACAGTTCTCTACTGTTACGTATGTGCTGTTGCCGCGTTGCTGTGCGGTTCTACGGTGTTTGCAGGTGACATAGTTCACCAAGATGATGTCGCTCCGAAGAAGCCTGGTTGTGATAACAATTTTGTGCTGGTAACCCCTATCTCTCTCTTGTCCTTTAAAGGTTGCATCCTTTTGCGTTTCTTTCCCTTTACAGTGTCTTTCTGTAACTGGGCAGTTGAGTTCTACTATATGATAATTCCATTTGTGGGTTGATCCTGAATTTCACTTTATCAGTGGCTCAAATAACATTAATTATTGTGCTTATGTTTTTGTTATATTTTTTCTTTTATTTTCAAGGCTGTTTCTGGGAGGTTTTTGTTTATGTACCCTCATTTGCTTAATAGTGTTCTGCATTTTTACATTAACTCGAGTCTAATAAATTATGGCGTTTCCTGAACACTTAGTTACACTATTAATATTGTATTGATGTTTTAATCATGAGGGTGGTCTGTTGTCACCACAACGAGGAAAGATAAATGGATTAAAGATTATATTCAAGATGTTCATTTTGGGTAGCCTTTTATTTTATTGTTAATGAGGTCGTGAATTCTACACTTCATCTGGATTTTGGAATTAGCAAGCTAAAGGAATTCCGAGTTAAAGGTATAAATAAAATGGAAGGAAATTGAAACCCGATTCCTGCTTGTTTGCATATAGAGAAAGGCGTGTGTAGTTTGTCTTAAGACGTTCAAATAAGAAATTTAGACAGCAATTAAGCATGTTAGATCTTATGATTGATAAGAATTATAGAATTCTTGAAACAATAGTTCTCCTTTGAAACAGCAGCTGGCTAACTTTTTCATTAGAACATTATGCTTCCAATATGTATTCTTACAAACCTCATCCGAGAACAGTATATGCATACTCTATGAAGACAGAAGGCTGTAAAGTTAGTGTGGAGTTGGTAATTCTGTTCTTATATGCTGACATATAAATATATAATCATTTTGGTGCCATGTGTCTACGATTCAATGTCGGACTCACAGTCTTGTTATATGGCTTCCTATAAACTTATGGTTCCATCTATATAGTATTTTTAGTTTCCACATATGTGTTCAGCTGAAGATTACAATTATTACTTTGTAATAGGTTAAAGTTCCACTTTGGGTAGATGGTCAAGAAGTAATGCAATTTGTGGGTCTTGGTGCTCGATTTGGTCCCACCTTGGAATCAAAAGAAAAGCGTGCCAATCAGACAATAGTTGCTCTTGCAGACCCTCCAGATTGTTGTAGCAAACCAAGGAACAAGGTTTTTCTTCTTCTCTGATGACTAAATCTGCACAATTTGACTTTTGTGTGTGTGTGTGTGCGCGCGCGCAGAGAAAACACAATGTCACTTTATGTGCTATTCTTTTTTAGAGTCTCTATTTACATCTTGGTTTTATCGTTGAGCTATTTTTTTTTTTGGTCCATAGCTTACAGGCGAGGTTATCTTAGTACATCGGGGCAATTGCAGTTTTGTTACCAAAGCAAATGTTGCAGAAGCTGCTGGTGCTTCAGCTCTACTGATTATAAACAACCAGACAGGTCTCGGTTCACTATCAGTATACCTGTTACCATAGCTCCTTTGTACTTTCCAAATACATAATTCACTTCTTCATGAATCTACAGTTATACTTTATGTTTTTTTTATCAGTTTGCTCCTTCTTGTGTAAAATATTGTCAAAGCTTGCGGAACCATTTTCCGACAAAAGATTTATTTTTTCTTTTTCGAAGGACTCAGTCATAGACCATTATTATATGATTTTCAAAATATAAGAAATTTCCTCCATTGCTGATATATATTTCACGGCCCCTCTCTGTTGGGGTGATTCTCCAGAACTCTTCAAGATGGTTTGTGAAGCAAATGAGACTGATGTAGATGTTGGCATACCTGTTGTCATGCTCCCACAAGATGCTGGTGTATTCTTGAAAGAAAGCATGAGAAACAGTTTACATGGTATGTTTCACCCTCTAATATTTTGACGAATAGGAGATACTTACTTTCCATTTGTAGTCCTTCGCAGTCAACTATCATAATGCTGTTAGTAATGCTCATCCACACAGTTTACATAGTATTAGTTTCTGGCTTCATTCTTGTGGGGGCTGTTTATTTGCTTTCCCAATCTTAAGCTTGGCTCTATTGTCAGTGTCCATCCAGATTTACTCTCCAAAACGCCCGTTGGTGGATGTTGCCGAAGTCTTCTTATGGCTAATGGCTGTTGTTACCATCTTATGTGCGTCTTACTGGTCTGCATGGAGTGCTAGAGAAGCAGCTACTGAGCAGGACAAGCTCTTAAAGGTATCACAAGAGCATCCTGTACTAGTCCTTTGCTCATTGATATTACAAACAAGAGGATTCCCTTGTGCAATTGTTTATGTGTAACATTAACCTAGCAGGATGGTGCTGATGAGCACCTCAGCAACGACTCTTACCATTCCAGTGGGTTTGTGGACATCAGCACAAGCTCGGCAATTTTCTTTGTTGTGATTGCCTCATGTTTCTTGATTATGCTCTACAAGTTCATGTCATACTGGTTCATCGAGATTCTTGTGGTTGTATTTTGCATAGGTGGTGTAGAGGTATGCTATAATTTCTCTCATTACCAATGACTGCTTTTGCATTTGTACATTCTATCCTCTCAAACTTTGTGACTGCCGATTTTTAAACACCACTTACATAGGCTAATGGCATCTCTGTTTGTGCGTTTGAACTATTCGTTACATTATGTTTGCATTGGGCTTGTCTGCATGCATGGCAATTGAAGTTGGATTGATTAATGGGAACACACTCCTGCAAATCTCTATAAATTTTTAATTGGATGCTGATTCATTTGTCTTGTTATACAACAGGGTTTGCAAACTTGTCTAGTGGCTTTATTATCGTGGTATGTATTTGTTTGTTCTTCAAATTATGCCTATATATGTGTGTGTTGTACAGAATGAGAGACTACCCTATTTTTTTTTTTCTTTTTCTTTTTAAGGTGAATTGATTTAAACTCCCATTGTAACAAGGGAAAAGGTTGGGGAAGTGTTCTTGTTTTAACTGTAAATAACAGGCACTAATAACTTTCTAAACAAACAGGCACTAATAACAGGCATTAATATCTTGCAGGATATATAACATACCCATCGATCTCTAGACAACCCCTCCAAATTATAAGAACATGAAATATAGGGCTAAAGTTGTAACAGATCAACAAAAATATGAAAATGCTTTTATTTGACCTAATCTCAAGTCTTTTCTTGGCGTTCTCAGGTGGGAACAGTTTTACTAAGTTGTGCATTCTTGTACGACACTTTCTAAAACTGTATCTCTATCTCAGTCAATCAAAGGAAGCAGAAGGCAAATGTGTCATGTATCTCCTAGTTTTTAATCTCTCATTGAAAATTTATCAACACGACATTTTCCCCCAAAATTATTCAGATTCAAAATTATCTTGGATGAAGACTGCAGTTATAAGTGACATACATATTTTGTTTCTGGAAGGACAGGGGGGATCAAAATTGTTGCTTGTGTGATAAACTATACAGTTAAGCTATTTTCTCAAAATTTTTGACTTACAGTATTCAAATATAGTTTCAGATGGTTTGAACATGCTGCAGAAACATTTGTTAAGGTACCTCTTCTGGGAGCTGTATCGTATCTGACACTCGCGGTCTCTCCATTTTGTATAGTATTTGCCGTTTTATGGGCAATGTATCGTGGTGTCTCCTTTGCTTGGATTGGTCAAGATATACTTGTAAGAATGACTTCTGCTCTTTTATCTATTATGTTTCTGAATACTGATCAACAGTAAACTTGCCCTGGGTATCAATACCATTCTACTTCCAACTGCATCTTCTGCTTTAAAAGCAAGAAAAACAACGTTATTTTCAGGGTAAACCATTTTACTAGGTAATGTTCATGAATGATAGTAATCAAGCAAATAGTTCTAATTTCCATAAATTTCATGTTAGCCGATATATGTGGATTTTTTAATCCACTGAATAAGTTAATCCACAATAGAACTTCACCTTTCCAACCAATTTGACTCTGCATTGCAATTTCTCTGTGTTTTCTTTCTGTATGTCTATTATGATTGCAGTAAACTGAATAGTTTGACTCATTTCTGTATTTATCTCTTAACAGGGCATTGCTTTGATAATCACTGTTCTTCAGATAGTACGAGTTCCTAATCTCAAGGTGGTTATCAAAGTTCCACTAGATAACTACTTGATAGGGAATAGTTCTATTGAACTGCTTTGATAGTTGCTTCTAGTGAGATTTTATCTTTGATTTTCTGTTGCAGGATATATAACATACCCATCGATCTCTAGACAACCCCTCCAAATTATAAGAACATGAAATATAGGGCTAAAGTTGTAACAGATCAACAAAAATATGAAAATGCTTTTATTTGACCTAATCTCAAGTCTTTTCTTGGCGTTCTCAGGTGGGAACAGTTTTACTAAGTTGTGCATTCTTGTACGACATTTTCTGGGTCTTTGTGTCCAAATGGTGGTTCAATAGGAGCGTGATGATAGTGGTGAGCAGTAGTTCTAATCTTTAGACGAAAAGATACATAAAGGTTTTCTCGGGTTTTCAATGGATTCTGGCTTCCTTATAACAATGTTCTTTGCCTTTTTCTTGTAGGTAGCACGTGGCGATGGAAGTGGAGAAGATGGAATTCCAATGCTACTCAAAATTCCTCGAATGTTTGATCCTTGGGGTGGATATAGCATCATTGGGTTTGGTGATATCATCATACCAGGTCTTCTAGTAGCATTTTCCCTCAGGTTTTGACAGCTATCTCTAAACTGGAAGGCATACTGGTTTTTACACGTATATTAGTACGACAACAAACTAAATCCTTTATCCCACTATGTGGGGTTGGTTATATGGATCATAGCATTGCCATAAGTCAAAACACATGTTTTCAATTATATTAAAGTATCACATTATCTTTTTTGATAGTTTCTTTCCAGAGTCTTTTTAGGTCTCCCCCTTCCCCTTTTAATTTGAGTTAATAAATTTCTTCTTTTCTAAATGGCTTACTAGGATATCCCCAGTATTTCCTGCACATAGTATACGGCCCAATTATGATCGCACAGTATTTGGCCAAATTCGATATTGTATCTCGATAATCTGTCCTCATCGAGCTTGTTTCTTCGCTTTGACATGGTTTTGAGTATACATACATAACACTACAATTATAGCATTAGAATGGGAGGCCTTGATAGATTAGCAAGATGCAGACAAACCTGGATGATTTCTTCTTGCCATTGCGAAGCAAGATGTATTAATTATTTCTCGTCTCCTTGCAGATATGATTGGCTGTCTAAGAAAAGTCTAAAAGCTGGATATTTCATGTGGGCAATGCTGGCTTATGGTTTAGGTAAGCCACAGTTCTCTTCGTACTTCGACCCTTAAGTTGGACAACCAACTGTCCAACAAGTACCTTTAAAGCATATGAAACGTCATATCCTCTCACTATTTATGTTCGCCGCCCCCCAGGGGGATAGGTGCCAGGTTCTTCACCTGATAAAGAACTTTATGTGAAGTTGTGTTTCAACCTTTCGGATTGTTCAAAACCCGAATTCTTGATTCTTACATAATGTGTTCTAAGCTGTTGACTACTACTGTGGGACTTGAACAACTTTCTGCAACAGGTCTTCTGGTTACCTACGTGGCTCTGAACCTGATGGATGGACATGGCCAGCCTGCTCTACTTTACATTGTTCCATTCACACTAGGTACGAACGAAGTTATACTATCAAACTGTTCCAATTTTAACTGTATTTTAGTCTCGTGTTTCATTCATAAACACACATCATTTAGGGACTCTAATAACGTTTGCAAACAAGAGAGGTGATCTGAAGCATTTGTGGAGTGAAGGAGAGCCTTACAGACCTTGTCCACATGTTCGAATTCAATAGGACAAACAACGAAGAGCTAACACGCACTGATCTACGAGTCCATTTTCAGGGATACCTCATACCATATTATATGTAGGTTAGAAGGAATGTACTATTTTTACTGCTCTCTAATTTGAGGGTGTTGTGAAATTATGCAATTTCTAGAAACTTGTTTGAGAATGCAAACTAATTAAATCAAATACATACGTAAATACTCCCAACTAGTTCATTTTCCCTAGTCCATAGATTTTTAAATTGCTCAACTCCATGTTTCTCCCAAGTATTTTGACCTCAATTTTCCAAAATAAATCCATGTAAATTATTTATTCCATGTTAATAACGAGTAATGTCTAATTTTTTATCCCTTTGTTTCATTTTTATATTCCAACTTTATCATGACATGTAATATGTTCGTTGATAATGTCATTTTATGTTATAAGATATGTTTTTAATAAAATTAAAATATGCAATAAAATAAATGACCTTCTGTGAGCATTTTCACAAACTGAAAGAAAAATACATCCGTATAGAACCAAAACCCATAATTTTCACAAATTGAACTATCATTGTTAATACGAATGAAGTCTATAGGGTCAAGAGAGTTAATTTTAACGAGCAAGATTCTATCCACAAAGAAGCGTTATAAAGATCAAGAATAATTCCACGATTGATGTGTAAGGAAAAGCAACAATCTTGTGCAATTAACATGCTCGCAATCTCTATAATTAGAGAAACTTCCTGATATTTACATGTACTTTCCAACTCTTTTTGCTGGAAAACCCCCAGCAAACATGATCTCTCTTCCAAACTGTTAATAGATAATCTATTGGAGTGGGGGGACAAGAAAATAAACCGAACAGAAATTTGCCCGCGACTACTGTCTAGCTGCACCATCAGTTCTATCAATTGACGTTTCTCGACTTCACCAACCAACCGTTCCCAAACCCAAACACCTTTCAATGAAAAAGAAAGAAAGAGCTGGAGTGTGAAGATGACAAAATTGGCTTCTTGTATTGGCATCCACCACACTGTCCCTTATTGTTGTTCTGTTACCATGCATGACTTCAATGCAGGACACCAAAATTGAATCTCTAAACTATGTCAAAATTTTACCGATGAACCTGAATATGAATCCATGTTGATCTATGTCCCAACCAAATTGGAGCCCGGAACTGTAACCAACATTGTGTCGAACAAAATTACCATTCTGGCCAGTCCCCATTTGAAGACGCGCTCATCATTTGTGGCCCTGATCTAGGCCTGTGAACATGGGAAGAATAACTCATACAAAAAATTGGCAACCTTTACAAACCCAGACCACATCACCGTGCTCCTTGAAGAGGTATAATAGAAACAAAGAAATTTGAGTGGAGACCCAATTATACTGTTCTCCACCAAGAAAGTAAAGCTACTAATATTAAGACATCAAATTTAAGAGGTTGTTTGGCTAAAGCTTATTTGAAAGATCTTATAAGCTCCTTATCATATAAGATGATTTTAGTGCTTAAAAGATGACTATCTTATTTCGAAAATAAGCTATTGAAGTGTTCGGATAAAATAAGATGATGGCACTTTTAAGATGCTAGTAATGACAATTATGTAATTAAGATGACGGAAGTTAAAGGACTTTGTGCAAAGAGGTCTTGTTTCAAAAATTAGATGGGGCCTCCTAAAAGAAATGGTTTATAAGCTCCCAACATCTTATTTTAGGAGAACTGACATCTTTTTTGAATTTTTTTGCCACACATATAAGTAGCTTATAAGATGATTTAAAGAGTTTATAGTGTCATCTAAACACACTCTAAATCTAACATGGCTGCTTTGCAATTGCCGAAAGCCCCAAAAGTTAAAAAGTGTGCTCATATTCAGGTCACTAATGAATCTAAGCAACTGGAGAAATTAAGGGTCGTCTAAAAACAGTTGATCAGATATTCAAATTCAACTACTAGAAATAGAAACTGCCATCAAAATATGAAAAGGAAAAACCTAAAAATGTGAACAAAAAAAAAAGGAGAAAAACTAAATAAAATAAAAAAGTCAAGACATACTTGTAAGTATCCTCAGAGAACCATTTCCATTAGCGGCCAACTGCAAGGGCTTTCTCCCCTGACCCAGAAACAGAATCTCTTGCATTCTTTCCGGCCAATCCGAGTTTAATCGTCTGGCAAAGTCTTCCACTTCCCTGATACCAAATACAGGAATTTACTGTACAACACTTCTAATCCTTTGAACAGAAAATCCATCATAAAAGAGGCACTGCAAACTAATTTTTTAGAAAAGCATATATACATATATCTAAGAAAATGAATACTACCATAACAGGAGTAATACTGACATGGGCAACCAACTACAGTAATTGCAGCCTGAAGGACCCAGAAAAGAAACTGAGCTATTCACTGTTCGTTCCTTTATGAGAACTCTGACATTATGTGAATGGGACTGGTCAGGAAGCATCAAACTCACCTATCAATCTTTTCTTTCAGTGCAGGGTCAATATCATCATCTAAATCACAATCATCAAACTCCTCTTCAGCAGGTCTGTCACCTTCAATCTCCAGCAACTTAGTGGCCTTACAAAGCCCGGGCAGGATACTGCCATTAAATAAAGAATTTTTACATGCAGAATCAAGCTCATTTGATTCCTGCAGCAGAAAAAAGTCGGTCAATTGAAACACCATATGAATCCTTAAGATAAATGTCCATAATGCTTGCCCCCTTCTGTGGAAGGAGTAAGGGAACATAGGCAATTAATAAGAAGGACCATTTGTGAACAGATTCATTAAATCCGAGAAGTATATAATCACAGAAAAGCAAAATAATGCATACCTTATTTATTTGAACAGCATTTCTTGAAGAAGAGGTGCTGTTTGAAGCACTAATACACTCCGAAGGAGCGGTCTTGTGATTATCTTTTCTCTTGCGATTCTTCTTTTTGTGTTTAGAAGTTCTAGATGTCTTAGAGTCTGTAAAGTGATCTGTTTATAAATGGTCCACCTCCAAATGATAAATAAGGAGCGGAAAGCAGATAGAGTTTCAAGTATAAATCAGATAAAATCAAACTCTGTTTCTTTTATACATTTGATACACAAATGAAAACATAATCCCACTACAAACTGTTTTGTAGAGAACATCATAGAGAAATCGTAATCAAGATTGTTTATGGCCATGGAAAAACTCATTAAGCTATACACTATAAGCATATTTTGCCACATATTCCAAATGAAGAACTTAGGGATGTTGAAAATTGAATGGAATATACCTTCACTGCCTCCATTAATAAATGACAGGAGATCATCCACTGAACGGTCATCCGCTTGATCCTCTTCAACTTCAATATTCTACAGAAACCATTGAAAGGCAAAGTGATTCTTACCTCACATGTATTACATACATAGTGCTGACCCATTGAAAGCCAATGATTCTTAGCTTGCACACAGCACCATAATATATCTTGGTGAATAACTATTTTTAAGCAGTTTATTGAAGAGGAACTTCACTGCTTGCTAGGTGTTTTCTATAGAAAACTAAATGGATAATTTAATCTAAGATCAGAGAATAGCACAGCAACAACATCCAAGATCACCTTTAATCTTTCTCTTTCTTTTAATTCTTTCCTCTTTCTAGCATACAATCGATTCAAAAGCCGAATCCTCGGATCATCCATGGTGTTCTTGATAGGTTCCAACTTCTCTTCCTGTATCAGTAACATAACAAAATGTTAGCAGATAAACACAGAAAAGTATGAGTTTACTAAAATGACAGAATACCTCTGTGAGATCATCAGGCAGATGAAATATCTCTCGTATTTCTTCTGGAGACTTTCCTTCAATCACCCGAGCAAGTGAACGACTAGTGAGATCAACAAGGGGCTTAAGTTGCAGGCTGTCAGCAGCAGACGTTAATTCACAGAGCTTTTTCGTACCCAGACGGACAAACTTCTCATCAAAGGACCTCTCCTGCATAAGATAATAGTATAATTCACCTCAATACTAGATATGAATGCTCAGAAACACTACTTACCTATGGTAAACTGATGGGTCAAGACGAAGAAAATGGAGCTCATAAGAATGCAGAGTTCAGCAACGTTTAGTAACCTTGTTAGAGCGTCCTGGTACTTGATGAAATCGGCAATAATCAAGAATTAGGCTAAGCGTTGCAGGATTGACCCGGGAAGGAAGGGAGATAGGATAGTTCTTAGAAGATCCCATCCCTGAATGTATTTCATGACATATGAAAGGGCAAAACATGGCAACCTCTTGCTCAACTTGCTGTATTGAACCATCCGATGTTTGAAGCCACACATAAGCCTTGAGAATCTGACAATGCACAGAATAATAACAACAAATTAAAGTGAGCAACGTCAGAAACACAATCTCTCTCCAATAGTTCATAGACAAGGACCAATTATTGTGAAGATTTGACCCGGTGAGAAAACAGAAAAGAACAAACAAACTACAGAGTGACATGGGTTTCAAACACACATCAAGTTATGCACACACCATTGAATAATGAAGGGTGCAAAGTGATGCCATTATTATTCAATCACATAAAGTAGAACAGACTTGTGATGCCATTTGCAATGTGGAAGCATACTTCTTTAAGTCATAAATAGGAAGCATGTGACATGCACAGATCCAGAATCTTCCAGTCTTTGCTTTCTGTAGATTATTTGCTTTGGAAGGAAGCCCTTGCTACTTGCCACCTAATATCAAGGGATTTCAGTGTATTACAAATAAAGCAAACAAGCTGCGCTAATAAGGACCACACTATCAATTAGCAGGCACATAGTTCAGCAGGTTTAACTACCCTTCTTGTCAGCTTGTCATTGCTTTTGGGAAATCTCCATACAACTTATCGAGTACTCAGTGCTTCTAAACTCAGGGAGTCAAATTCCATCTCCATTTCTTTGATGAGACATTTTTGTTCAGTTCCAAGATTGTTATTGACTAAAATGCGAGGCATTCTTCACCTCTATACAGAATATAAAGGTTCAATATCTAAATCTCCAATTTTGATTGAAGAATATATCAATTTTTAAACAGATGTCTCTTTTTATGTTATTATCAGCTTCTGCCTTCTCGTCTATTTAATATGATGAGATGCCAGATTGTGATTGTGACAGCATGCCCAACTCTCCATAAATGATAATGGAGGGAAGAAAGGTAGCATCCAGTAGAGACGAAGAAGCTAACTGCAGCAATCCATCACTGACCTAATATGACTCAAAATATTTAATGGAACCAAGAGAATACATTGATCGCAGAACACAAGACACATTCAACCCACAGAAAACACAGCTGTACAACCAAAACGAACACAGGGTCACAAGTTGCTAGCGTATTGATGGATCTGAAATCAGAAAACCAAGATTGGGGAATCTTTTTTCCTGCTAAAATACGAAGATCCTTATAGCACTTCTATATTCTAAGTATTTACGTGCCCCAATTTCGACACCCATGTTACATCCAGAATCAGCTAATATAATATTTGGATAATCCCAGAATCAGCTAATATAACATTTGGATAGTCCCAGGCCTACAGAAACTGTAAGTCCAATAGAGCAATTCAACTGTTTATTAAGAAGGTCTTATCACCCACTGTTATGTACACATCATCTTTCCTCATTGAGAATTTCCTTTAACTACTCCAATGTTCAAGATAAACTAAGCAGTTTTCTACAATCTCTATTACATCCCAGTCAATTCAAAAACTGAATTGGCTACATAATTATTATAGCAGAATGGACATTACTCCTACAGAGAAGCAGAAAATAACATGCCATAGATAAACTATGCCTGAAGTCAACAATAAATAATGTAGAGTGTACCTCGGACTTTATTACTTCACTGTCAGCTTCTATCATTGTATTGGAGTTTGAGATGGTGCAGTCCAAGAAAGCAGTATCAGAAGTATTTAACTGCAGCAAAGAATAAAGGAGAAATTATGCAATTACAACTACATGGAAAAATTATAGTCAAACCAGCATTCATTTGGTCCCAACATCATGAAATGATACATAGATTGTACAAAAATCTGAATAAAATGTCTACTACAGTTGAGGTATTGCACTTAATTATTCATCCATGTGAAGAGTCATTAGAGTTTCATACAGTAAGAAATAAAAGATTCAATTCTTGGCCATATCTCCAGCATAACGGCCATTATCTATTAATCACAAGTCAAGATATCTATAAAGCGTCATTTATTGTAATTTTGAAGCCACATACATGAATTATGAATCTCTTTCTCAAATTGGTAATTACTGGAGAAATATACCTGTTGAATTAAAGCTTATTCTTTATCCTTATTCAACAATTGTGATTTTATTAGCAGTGGAACTACAATGTCCCCTGCCCACTGGGACACGGTCCGCATGAAATTAACTACCAGCATGTTCTACATTGTTCAGGAACAAAATTATTTTATTCCATGGATATATTTAATGAAGCTGACTTGACAAGTAAAAGTAAACAGGTCCGTTTTAAGAGGTGGATGGTGAATCAAAATGGCCCAAATGACACAACACAGGCACATATTTAAACCCTCAGATTTATGCTAACACACTAACAAGCTTCAGAAAAGACACTCCAAACTATGTGAAGAGTGGAATTTGTGTTTCTATTTCACTTTTTTTCTTTTTAAATACACCAACAGGCTACCTCACAACAACCAGTCAGTTCCCAAATTTTCTTCTGGATGACTAACACAACACCGTAAAGAATGAATTTCCTGTATTAGTAGAGCTTCAGCCTTACTCGAAACAGCAACAGCATATCTTTTTAACATTTACTCCAAACAAAAGTCATAAGAATAATCAACCCGCACAAATAAAGAAACCATGTCAACAATACCCCTCAGCAAATAAAAGAACACCCTAAACCAACCTAGAATGCAGAAATGCAGGTTCAGAAAAGCCCTAATCCCAATCCCAATCCCAATCCCAATCCCAATCTCAATCCCAATCTCAGCTCAGACACTGTCCAATTAATCCCAAATCAAAAAATTCCCCAACATAAACCAACCACATAATCCACAGTAGACACAAGAACAACTGAGAATTACATACCCCAAAACAGCAAACACCAAATTAACATAAAAATGACAAACAAAACACTAAGCTGCTAATTGAACTCAAAGTCTAGTAAGCAATTAATGGAGCAAGAAACAAACTTTTGCCTCGCCGCTTGCTCAAGCAGTAAATAAAAAGAATAAAGAAAGGATTTTGCACCGGAACAGATAAAATAGTTTCTGCGCGGCGGAGCTTTGAATATGAAAATGGCGGTTGTCGGCGAAAGCCGAAAGTTGGATAAATATGATACCCGAGAGGGAGAGCATACTTGCCAATTATCTCATGAAATATTTACTACTTTTTTTAATATTATTTCAAGAGAATATATGAAAGGGCTCTTACAATTTATTATTTATTACTCATAAATAATTAAACATGTAAGAAATATATTTTGTGTGTCTTAACTTATTATTTATAATTAATTCAAATTTCTATAATGTCTGATAATAAATAATTAAAAACATGTAAGAAATATATTTTGTGTGTCTTAAATTATTATTTATAATTAATTCAATATTTTATAGTCAATAGACATTATATTATAATTAAATTGAGGTAGGTCTGAAATTCACCTTCCCCAATTCTCCAAGATCCCTAAAATTGAAAGGGTAGAGGTTTTTTATTTTTTAAATTATTAGGTTAAATACACCTTTATAATATAAAAAAAGACTCGTCATAATTATTTTTCTTTTTTTAATATATGTTCGATAATTTATTGACATGTGTTCGCATATTTTTTATACTTTAAATAATTTTCTCATTTCAAATTTAATTTATACATATGATTAATTATACTTTTGTAATTTTTAATTTGACGCTAATATTGCGTATATTACAACACAAAAATAAGCTTATATGTATATTTGTTGAATTATTTATTTTTATTTTTATATGGGTGTTGGATTTCCTACATAATTTAAAAATTCAAATATTTTTTTATTTCAAATATATTTGTTATGTATAATTTATCAAAATAATCATTTTGTCATGATCTTTAATTTGTAGCATGTATTATAACAAAATATTGTATCCAAAATATGAAATGTAATTTTATGGATTGAATTATTTATTTTTATTTTAATATATGTGTTGGATTTAAATAAATAATTGACTATATTTTTATATGGTTTCAAGCAACAAATATAAAATGTATTAAATAACATTTTTATAAAATCAAAATGTTGTATAATTTAACTTATATACTTTATTATTTGACAGTAATAATTTTTAATAGGTTGTAATATTTATATTGATTTTGAGATTTATAGTGAGACAAACAATTTGTATTAGGTTTGTGGTTTAAAAATTACTTTGAAAAAGTTGACAGAGATAATTATTGAAAAAATAACAATAGAATGTAATATAATAATTTTTTTTATTGAATAATACTTATATAAATTATGAGATATACATCTTATAGTAACAATAATATTATTTCATTAAATATTAGTAATAGAGTAAAAAATATTCTAGCATGTGTATCACTCGTCCATCAACTAGTTAGTGCAATAAATGAATTTATAAGTGTATAATAGCAGGACAGTTGGATTAATTTAAAATATCATTTTTTCGGCTAAAATCAATTTTTTATTTTTAAAAACTATCATGTCTAATCAGATTTTTTACTTTTTTTACTATAATTTTCAAAACCTTATAACTTTTTCATTTCAACTCAATTTAAAAAAAAAAAATCAAAATTAATCATTTTTTTCATGATATCCAATTTGATATCCATATTGCAATATAATAATAAAATATTAATTTTTAAATATAAAATAATTTTTTATATATTAATTGTGGTATATTTTAATATTTAATATATTTTTATATTGTTAGATATTTTTATTTTAAACAATTTTTATCAAAATATATTTAATATAATTATATTATTATTTTTATAATAATTTATTATATTATTATATTATAAATCGTGCATCGCACGGAATAAATATTAGTTTAAATTATTTTTGAAAAAAAATGGTGAATACGAGTTTGAAATATAAGAATATACTTAATAAAAATATATGTTAAAAGAATATGTAAATGACAAACTAAATATTGTATATTTTATTTTAAATTTCATGTCAATTTTTTTATTTTATAATTATTTTATTTTTCTTTATTCTTTTATCATACATCTCCATTGATATTTCGAAAATGAAAGTACCAGTACTTTTACAAATTCCAATTATTCAACCTTATAATTATTAATTTCTTAATTTCTTATTTTTTCTATTAATGTTTTTGTCTGAATATTAAGACCATCATAAATTTTTGTAACTAAATTTTATAATTGAGTTTCTTGTGTATTGAGTTTACCATGCATTCTATCCACCATATTATATATTTAATTAAAAAATATTATTTATATATTTCAAAAATATTTTTACTTTTTTAAGGTGACAAATCAATAGTATTACTTTTTATGTACACAAATAATACTTTTTAGTTAAACAAATAATATTTTATATTAAGTTGTACAGTACACTCGATGTACATAACTTTCTGCAAAGTTTTATTATTTGCCTAAAACTCACTCATACTAAATAGTATATAATATAGTATAATTAGAAAAGGTAAGGAAAAAAAATATTTATTTATTTTTTATATAGGAAATAACATCTTCATTTTAAAAACTATGATAACCAATCAGATTTTTTTATTTTATTTATTTTTTACTCTATTTTTTAAAGCTTTATAACTTTTTAATCTCAACTCCTTTTTTATGAAAAATATATCACATTAATTATTTATTCATGATCTATAATTTGATATCCATATTTCATATATAGTAATAAAATATTAATTTTTAAATATAAAATACTATTTTCATACATTAATTATGGTATATTTTAATATTATTGAATATATTTATTAAAATATATTTTATAATTATATATTTATTTTATGAATTATATTACTATTTTATAATAATTTATTATATTATAAATGATGCCGGTCCGAGACAAATACTAATTAATAATAATCATTAAAATAATGGGTCAAGACTGGAGCCCAATTTATTGTACAGGGTTGGTGGAGGCCCGTAATAGTTAATCAATATAAATAAGAAAGAGTTGGCCCAATGGGCAATGGGCCTTCCATCGTTTTCATGATTATCACACACATACTTTTCTGATAATAAACTTGGGATCTTTTAATTCATCTGAAGTATTTTATAAAAAATAATTATAATGGATCGACTCGTCTCACCTCTTTTATAATAGTTTTGCCCCTCATATATGTATAAAAATATTATATTTTCCAAAGATTCCACAAAAAATTAAATATGTACAGAAAAAAATGCAAATTCATTATATGCTTTATAATCTTATTTATAATTTTTTTGTGTGTTTAAACTTGATTTAATTATTAATGTTTATTATAATGAGTATTATGTCTTGTATTTTATCTAATTAATAGTTAATACATGTTATTGATAGGAGTTTTCATTAGTAATATATGTGAGGTCATATTAAATAAATTAAAATTACTTTATTGATAATTTGATATACAATATTATTATTATATTGTTATTGTTATTATTATTATTATTATTATTATGACATCATTTTTATTTAATTCTTAATTTATAAATACAAATATTACAAATTGTTCACCACATAAGATAAAATTTTAATAGAAGTGGTAATTCATAATACATAGTAGTAAAATGATAGTTTTTGAACCAACATTTTTTCTGCCTAAAAACATTCTAATTTTGTAATTAAGTTTATTTTGTGTCAGCTATTATAATATATGACATATTCAAATTATAAAATTTCTTAATTTATATGGGTTTGTTACATTCAATTTACAAATTCAACCAAAATATTGCATGTTTAATTTTTGGATAAATTTAAATATCACAACCAATTGAATAAATAATATCTAAAATTAGTTTGAATTTTTTGAAATTAAAATTAAAATCAATAAATTATCTCTCCTAATATTTTGCTAATTCTCCTTCAAAAAATAAAAACAAACAAAATCTTCAGCCTAACTATAACTCATGAAAACTAAAACTAGATTTTATGCTTAAAAAACAATACCTACCTTTGTAATTTTTTGGGCCTATTTCCAATATGAAGTATATATTTCATTGAAACCTTCAACAAATTCTTATGATCCTATAATATATTTGTGACCAAAATTTGATTATTTATTTGTCTCTATCTTATTTTTCGATTTTGGTGTCGCCATTACGTAATAGCTCACGAAAATTTAATAACATTATTAAGATACAATATTATGAATATATATAGAAAAATATTAAAATATTTCATAATAATGTAAATTTAAATATTACTTAATTTATATAAAAATAATAATTATTTTAGTACAACTAAGAGATTATATTTTAACAAAGAGATCACTCTTAATCAATATCTTTAAAAATTGTTTATAGAATCAAATACACGTGTTATACTAACAAAATATTATATTAATTTGTCCTTTAAATATTAAAAGTTATTCTTCTATATTTTCAATTATTTATAATTTAAGAAAATAAACTTACAATTTTAATCGAACAAAATAAAAATAAACTTAAAAAATTTGATCTTGATAATTTTAAAAAATAATTTTGGCACAAAATTACATATCAGCAAAATTACAAAAACAAAACTGTAGGGGTTTTTTTTACCAGAATAATGCAAAAAAAAAAAAAAAAAAAGGTAGGTTAGTTTCGAAATTGTTTTAAAAGTAAGGTAAAACGTCAGGCTCGATGACGTTTTAAATTTGAAATTAAAAACGTCATGCCCCCCTAACGTTTTTAATTTCAAATTATATATATATATATATATATATATATGTATATGCACATTGTTTTCTCTCATCATACATATTCATCTATATATACACACACACACACACACCGCACTAACACTATATATATATATATAAGCACTTATATATATAAGTACTTATATATGTATATAAAGATATATATGTATATATATATATTTGTTATTTATATTATAATTATTTATATTATTAGAAATCATTTTTTTATATTTACTGAACATAAAATAAATATAATCTTATTAATGTATATATATATAGAAATTTATGTATATATATTTTATAGAAATATATATATATATATATTTAATTATATAATTTTAAAAAGTAAAATATTATTCTATTATTTAAGATAATAAAAAATTACCTAAATTAATGAATTTTTTTTAATTATTATTTTGTATAATTGGAATTTTTGGAAAAAAATACTATATAAATATTTATTAATAATACATAAATATATATATAATTAAAAAAATTAAAAATCGTCAGCCCCACTGACGTTTCTTTAAATTTTTTTAACTTTTGTAATATGTATATGTAATATATATTGTAAATATATATATATATATTATTTCATATATATTCTAAATGTATCGTTTATATTTTATTTATTAAGTAAATATATATATAGCAATTTATGTATATATTTTATAGAAATTAGATTAAATTATATAATTTTAAAACGTAAAATATTATACTGTTATTTAAGAAAATAAAAAAATTATCTAAATTAAAGAATATTTTTTAATTATTATTATGTATAATTTGAATTTCTGAAAAAAATACTATATATATTTTAATAATACATAAAATATATATATATACAATTAAAAAAATAAAAAAATAAAAAATCGTCAACCCCACTGAAATGCAGAAGTTCCTTTAAATGTTTTTTTAAATTTTGTAATATGTATATATAATATATATTATAAATATATATATATATATTATAAATATATATTCTAAATGTATCGTTGATATTTTATCTGTTAAGTAAATATATATATATAGCAATTTATGTATATATTTTATAAAAATTTATATTAAATTATATAATTTTAAAACGTAAAATATTATACTGTTATTTAAGATAATAAAAAATTATCTAAATTAAAGAATATTTTTTAATTATTATTATGTATAATTTGAATTTCTAGAAAAAAATACTATATATATATATATATATATTTTAATAATACATAAATATATATACAATTAAAAAAAAGAAAAAAAACTAAAAACGTCAGCCCCATTAACGTTTTAAAGAAACGTCAGTGGGGTTGACGTTCCTTTAAAATTTTTATTTTTTTATTTTGTAATATGTATATATAATATATTATATATTTATATTATTTCATATATATTCTAAATGTATCGTTTACATTTTATTTGTTAAGTAAATATAAATATATATAGCAATTTATGTATATATTTTATAGAAATTTATATTAAATTATATAATTTTAAAACGTAAAATATTATACTGTTATTTAAGATAATAAAATAATTATCTAAATTAAATAATATTTTTTAATAATTATTATGTATAATTTGAATTTTTGGAAAAAGTACTATATATATATTTTAATAATACATAAATATATATATACAATAAAAAAAAGAAAAAAATTAAAAATCGTCAGCCCCACTGACGTTTTAAAAAATTATAATCTAAATGTATCGTTTATATTTTATTTGTTAAGTAAATATATATATATATATATATAGAAATTTATGTATATATATTTTATAGAAATATATATTAAATTATATAAATTTAAAGAACATTTTTTAATTATTATTATGTATAATTTGAATTTCTGGAACAAAAATTATATATATATATATATACAATAATGTGGTGCAGATTTGAGTAGGATTTGAGAAGACGTGCACGCTATAAAAACTGACATTAATTCACAAGCCTCTGTAACAAAATATACAACTGGTGATTGGCAATTTATCTGAAAAGTAAGAATTGACATTGAAAGACAATTCATTTATTTGTTGCAGGAATTATTATTTAATTTAATCTAATATATATTTATTATATAAATAATAAAATATAAAATATTATAATTATAGTTGAAAATGATTATAATTATTAATAAATATATATATAAGAAATAATATATATATTATATACATATTAAAAATAAAAAAATATATAATTTAATATAAATTTCTATAAAATATATACATAAATTTCTCTATATATATATATATATTTACTTAACAAATAAAATATAAACGATACATTTAGAATATATATGAAATAATATATATAATATATACATATTACAAAATTTAAAAAAAACTTTAAAAGAAACGTTAGGCCTACTGACATTTGATGATTTTTTATTGTTATTTCTTTAATTGAATATTTATATTTATGTATTATTAATATATATAGTATTTTTTTTCCAGAAATTCAAATTATACATAATAATTAAAAAATATTCTTTCATTTAGATAATTTTTTTTATTATCTTAAATAATAGTATAATATTTTACGTTTTAAAATTATATAATTTAATATAAATTTCTATAAAATATATACATAAATTGCTATATATATTTACTTAACAAATAAAATATAAACGATACATTTAGAATATATATGAAATAATATATATATATATATATTTTATAATATATATTATATATACATATTACTAAATAAATAAAAAATTAAAGAAAACGTCAAGCCCACTGACGGTTTTTTTAAAACGTCAGTGGGGCTCACGATTTTTAATCTTTTTTTAATTGTATATATATATTTATGTATTATTAAAAAAAAAATATATATATATATATAGTATTTTTTTCCAGAAATTCAAAATATACATAATAATAATTAAAAAATATTCTTTAATTTAGATAGTTTTTTTTTATTATCTTAAATAATAGTATAATATTTTATGTTTCAAAATTATATAATTTAATATAAATTTCTATAAAATATATACATAAATTGCTATATATATTTACTTAACAAGTAAAATATAAACGATACATTTAGAATATATATGAAATAATATATATATTTATAATATATATTATATATACATATTACAAAATAAAAAAAAATTAAAGGAACGTGACAATTTTTAGTGTTTTTTTTCTTTTTTTAATTGTATATATATATTTATGTATTATTGAAATATATGTATATATATAGTATTTTTTTTCCAGAAATTCAAATTATACATAATAATTAAAAAATATTCTATAATTTAGATAATTTTTTTATTATCTTAAATAACAATATAATATTTTACAATATAATTTAATATAAATTTCTATAAAATGTATACATAAATTGCTATATGTATATATTTACTTAAAAAATAAAATATAATCGATACATTTAGCATATATGAAATAATATATATATATATATATATAATATATATTATATATGTATATTACAAAATTAAAAAAAAATTAAAGGAACGTCATCCCCACTTTTTTTTTCTTTTTTTAATTGTATATATATATATATATTTATGTATTATTAAAAAAAATATATATATATATAGTATTTTTTTTTTCAGAAATTCAAATTATACATAATAATAATTAAAAAAATATTCTTTAATTTAGATAATTTTTTTATTATCTTAAATAAGAGTATAATATTTTACGTTTTAAAATTATATAATTTAATATAAATTTCTATAAAATATATACATAAATTGCTATATTTATATTTACTTAACAAATAAAATATAAACGATACATTTAGAATATATATGAAATAATATATATATATATATTTATAATATATATTATATATACATATTACAAAATTAAATTTATTTTTAAAAGAAACGTCAGTGGGGCTGACGATTTTTAATTTTTTTAATTATATATATTGTTGTATTATTAATATATATATTTTTTTCTAGAAATTCCAATTATATATAATAATTAAAAAAATCTTTAATTTAGGTAATTTTTTTATTATCTTAAATAATAGAATAATATTGTACTTTTTAAATTATATAATTTAATATATATTTCTATAAAATATATATACATAAATTTATATATATATTAATATTATATTTATTTCTGTTCAGTAAATATAAAAAAATAATTTCTAATAATATAAATAATTATAATATAAATAACAAATATATATATATATGTATACATATATATATATATCTTTATATACATATATAAGTGCTTATATATATGTGTGTGTGTGTGCTTTTATATATATAGTGTTAGTGCGGTGTGTGTATATATATATATATGGATGCGTGCTTTATGCATGTATGTATATATATATATAGAGAGAGAGAGAGAGAGATGAATATGTATGCTGAGAGCAAATAATGTGCATATATATAAATATATAATTTGAAATTAAAAACGTCGGGGGCCTAACGTTTTTAATTTCAAATTTAAAACGTCAGGCTTGATGATGTTTTTAATTTCAAATTTAAAACGTCAGGCCTGATGACGCTTTTTTCTAAAAAACTTCATCGAACTTAACGTTTTATCCTACTTTAAAAAAACTTTTTCAAAACTAATCTATTTTACAAATTTATTTTTCTTTTTTTTTTACATTATTATGATAAAAGACCCAAAAAGTGTAGATGGTAGTAATTAGGTTGAATTAATTGTTGTAGGATACATACACATTAATTGATGCTACTGCCTAGTTGTACTAGGCTATTTATTTAATTAAAAATTATTATTTATTTATATAAAAGTAATTATATTTTTTTATCGTAATAAATTAATAATAAAAGTTTTTAAATAAATAAATAATATTTTTAATTAAATAAATAATATTGTAAATCAAATTATATATACACTTTATAGATATAATTTTTACGATTTTAATTATATTCACAACTTAAACTTTATTATCATAAAAGTTATGTGATTTTTTTTCATTAATTTTACAATGATGTGGTGTTGGAACATTAGATAAAAATCTTTGAGGACAAGTCTCTATCAATAAGATAGATATGAGTTTTTCTTTTCATGGAAGTAGGCGAATGAAATTAATGTAGATGTACTCTTAAATTAAGATTTAATTAATGTGAGATGTGTGTGATGTATAATATATATTTTTTATTATATATTTGTAATATAAGTATATACTTAAGTTATATGATGTGTTATAGAAGATGTTGATTTATAATTCAGTGATTATTTTTTGTATGATTAGTTTGTTGTACTTTAATTTTTTTGTCTTTTTTTCCTGTTAGAATTATTTCTGTTTACAAATTAATAAGCATGATATCCACAGTTTACAAAAAGTTGAATCAAAATAAATTAAAAAAAATAAAAATATCATCATAATAAAGAAATTAAAGATTGACATAGATTCAAAAACTCCACTATATATTTTTCATTTTAAATATATTATGAGTTAAAAATCTAACGAGGAGCAATTCCACGGGCTGTGTTCCGAATCCAAAGCCATCTGGGCTGTCAAAATAATGCAGAAGCAGCATTCGCTGAAAGAAACGTCGATTAATCGCCGTAATTCATGTGCTTCAGGTTTCAATCAATACTATCCTTACAATAACAACAATTATAATTCGAAAAGGGCATTTCTGAAGAAGAGCAACAGCAGATCGTACGGAAATGCAATTCGAATCAATCCAGTTTTGAATATTCCTCCAACTTATATTGCGACAGGTACTGTAAGAGAAAATGATTCTTGAAATTAATTTATTTTCTTTTTCTTCTTTTGGTACAGATGACAGTTTTGATTCATAATTATATATTCAATATTGTCTTTCCAGTTGTCTGAAAATAATGAGCTACAATAGTCTGGTCTAGATTCTACGTCTCATCTGATACTAAATAATAACAAAATAAAAGTCTAATATTAACGGAAAGTGTCAGTCTTTTTTACGTTATTAGTGTCCTATTAGTGACACATTATTAACTGAATTATTAGAGACGGAATACTTCATCTTTATTTTTTTAGATAATTTATTTATGATTTCATATTAGGGACGGAAATTTGGTTATTAAATTTTGAGACGAAAAAAATTATTTTTAAATTTTAACAACCAACATTTAATAGCAAAATGTGTCACTAGTTTATTTAGATTTGTATCATATAATTATAGATGAATTTTTACGTCTCTAATTTGGTTATTTTCTTTGTAGTGAATTAAGCATATGTTTAAAAATATGTTCAACGTTTTCTACAAGTGATGGTTGCATTATATTTTTGTTATGAGTTTTAAAATATAAATAACTTTTTGTTTTCATTTATTTTTGACATATTCTATAAAAAATTAATTTTTTACGATTTTTAATTTGACACGTTATTGGGCATATTCAATGAGACACTCATAAAAAAATTACAATTATTTTATTTAAATTTAAGTATTTATTGTGACTTACAGTGTTAATTAAGTATGAGCTGCAAATAACAATTAATTAAATATATTTTATAAAGTAAATTTTATAAGCAACATTACAAACAATGTGTTTAAAACTTTAACATCTTTTATCTAAATATAATTTTTATGTATGAAAGTTTTATTAATTTCGCATTTTTAGGCACACCATACATGACTTAATTATATGGGTTATTTATAGTTTGTGTAAACATAAGTATATATTTTGATTTAAAAGATTATATTTCTTACGAGCTTACACACAAAAAAAAAATTAGAATAGTTTTCACATCTATACTTCTCATTCAATTCAATACAAACACGATTTTTTGTTATTCATTTGGATGTAAACATTTTTCATTTCTCATTTAAGTGTGTTACGAATACTTACATTTAAGTACAAATATATCAGAAAAAATTGATAATTCTATATTTCTACCTCTTATTTTAGAGAAAAAACACATCGTAATCTATCATTCCTTTGTTTCTAACTGAAATAAAGAACTATCGATTTTATTTAATTTTTGAAATATCTTATGAATTATAATGTTTTATTGATTTTAAATGAAATATTTGGTGTAATGATGTGTATAGATTTTAACATTTATAATTTGCCAAAGAATGATTAATTTATACTAAATTAGAAATAAACATGAGTTGAATAAATCCAATAGTTACAACTAATAATTGATTTTTTTTTTTTTTAAAGTTTGTGTGGGTGGGTGTGTGTGGGGCGGGGGGGGGGGGGGTGAGGGTGAGGGTGGGTTGATGAAAGTAGGCTTGAGTGGGGCACCTAAATGTGCCAATCCCCACATATAATTGATGAAAACAAAGGTAGAGTGTGGCAATGAAAGAAGGCCTATGATTTTGACTTGTAGATATATGCCTTTTTGCTTATATATAATGGTGTGGGATTTCTTGTGCTGCTGACCAATGGATATCTTGTATCACTCTCTTTCCTTTCCTGCTCCTTTACATTTTCAAAACCCCCATCTCATTTCTAGAAATTCATATACAATTTACTCAGTTTCACGACTATAAGTTAGGATAAAATATGCCTATAAAATCAAAGTAATGCTCTATTGTAAAGAGACCGAGACCAATCCAGCAATGCGTTGGATTGATGTTGAACTTGAGAATTGCAACTCCAGTCGTGTGTTGGATGTTACACTAGAAAATAGATGTGGCTGTAATATCTCTTAAAAAAATTGTGATGTTTAACTAGTAATGTCTGTTGTAATGAATATTATATTCTTTTTTATATCACAATAATCTAATCAAATTTAATTTAAAAATTATTTCAATTATATGTCATAAAGATAGTGGGCATAATATTTTAATTCAGAGATATAATCAAGTAATGTGTGTTTTTGTTCCAACCGAAATTCGCACACCTCTGCTTTGCATTTTGTTGACAAGGCGTATTGAGTTTTTGCAGATATACTAAAGCATAAATGGGTTGATAATGTGGCAACGCACAAGTCAACTTAACAATTGTTGATGTGGGCGGTCTGTACTGGATTGAATTATGATTATAAAGTTTGAAACTTTTGTCTATTAAAAAAAAATTATTGTAAGCTAATTGTGTGACTACTAAATATAAAACAATTTCATCTTCGCACTAAGAGCTTACTTGACTTAGTTTCATCCTATTACTATCGAGACATAGTCAAATAAACCTGGGCTCGTATCAAGAAAAGGTAGAATAGCGAGAATTTCCAACTGCATATACTGTGGTGAAAGATGAGGTTGAATTTGAAAGGGAACTATAATACTCTCAACTACATGCCAATTAATGTAATTGTCTTGGCACAATTAATTTTGGCCACCAAACATTGCAGCTTCTCTCCTAGTAAAGAATATTGGTCCACCAACTTATCTTCTTAAAATACTCGATGCATATGGGAAACATCGTGGAAAGTTGCATCCATATATCACTATATTATATATTAATATTAATATTAATATTATTATATTTATGTTATTTTGTTATAAAATTTATTGCATAAGTTTTGTGTAGAACTAAATTAATTAATCTACTAGAGAGAAAATACAAAAAATAAGCAAATAAATATGATTGCATACTTCAATTTTAATGTGGTGATATGATATTATTGAACTAATAAATCTAGTTTCGAGAAAGTCTTTTCTAGCCGATCATAAAATTTTAACTATAAAATTATCGAGTAACAAAAATATTGTCCGTAGAGGCATACTTCTAAACCTTTTATTTATCTTCAATATTTCTTTTAGTTGTGACTTCTTAGGGGACAACAAAATAATGAGTATTTAGAACAGGCAAAATTTGTGTGCATTGGCTTTGCTGTACAATACGATTTATATTATGACTTATTTAATTAAAAAATATTATTATTAATTTTATAAAAATAGTAATATTTTTTAAATATATAAATAATATTTTTTATTAAATAAATAATATTATATATCAGGTGCAGACCCTATAGACAAAAGACTTACTCTTTATAAAATATATAAAATTTCTAAAATCTAATATTCAACATGATAAATTGAGCTTTTTTTTTTATCATTAAATGGAAAAGAATATTTTCCAACTAAATTTATTTTTAATGGCCACGTATAAACATATATTATTTATTTCAGTGGGCTCAAAGCGAACTCATCAATTACAAAGCGAACCATCAACCACCCAAGGAAGGGCATACTCGTCATTTCATATGCAATCCATCCTCATTTAAAACGCAACTTCCCTCCCCTGGAAAAAAAACACACCCCCACACCCACACACAGTAGCTCATTAAGATACATGCATACATAGAATCCACACACACACACACACACAATGGCAAAGACAACCGCCACCGCCGCGGCGCGCTTTCCGTCAATCGAGAAATGCGATTTGTCCGAAGAAAACCGTCACTCAATTGCGGCGGACCTCGACGGAACCCTTCTGATCGGGCGCTCCTCCTTCCCTTACTTCATGCTTGTCGCTATCGAAGCCGGCAGCCTCCTCCGCGGCCTGATTCTCCTCCTCGCATTCCCGCTCATCGCCGTCGCCTATATCTTCTTCTCTGAAGCCCTTGCTATTCAGATGCTGATTTACATCTCGTTTTCTGGAATCAAGGTGCGCAACATCGAGCTGGCGGCGCGCGCTGTGCTGCCGAGATTTTACGCGAGCGATGTGAGGGAAGAGAGTTACAGTGTCTTCGAGAAGTGTAAGAGGAAAGTGATAATTACGGCGAACCCGACGATAATGGTGGAGCCGTTTGTGAAGGATTATTTGGGCGGAGATAAGGTGATTGGGACGGAGATCGAGGTGGATCCGAAGACGAAGAAGGCGACGGGATTCGTGAAGAAACCGGGGGTTTTGGTGGGGAAATGGAAGAAATTGGGAGTGCTGAAGGAGTTCGGTGAGGAGAGGCCGGACATCGGGATTGGAGATCGGGAGTCTGATCACGATTTCATGTCAATTTGCAAGGTCAGTTTTCTTTCCTCCTCTCTCTTTGGCTAATTTGATCAAGTATGAATTAATTTTTATTTGAAATCCTTCCTGAAATTTGGATATATGTGTGTTGTTCATGAAATTTCTTGTGTAATTTGTACTATTGATTTCTCTTTGATAATTAATCCTAATTTCTGCCTTGAATAATTCGTTTTTGCTTGATTTAAATTTTAATTCAGGGAAAAAAGTTGTACAGCCTAAATCTTAGTAAGCAATAAAGCATGTCTTAAAAAGGTATTCATAATTAATTCGATTCATAATTCACTCACCAAAACGCTTTAAATTTTAAACCAGTAGTAATTAATAGTGTATTTATGGTTTTCATGAATTTATTCGTGTGACACGCCATAGACATTGAATTGTTGGTGAACAACCTCATCCATCTATATCTTTATGTGAATTCACACCATTTTAAAATTATTGGGTCAAAATTTCTGATTTCAACAATTCACAATCTAATGTAGATTTTTTTTTATTTTTTTAACATAATAAGAGAATATGATTGACTAATTCAAAAAACACAAGAATAATTTGGATTAACTATATTTTTATTTCTGATTGAAGAGAGAAAGAAACAACACTAACTTGAAGTAAAATTCACATGAAGAAAATGTAGATTATGAATTTCCAATTGATTATGTATATTATATATATCTATATATATATATAAATTGGGAGATATGCCAAGTAATAATGAATTAATGGTTTAGGTGAAGTCTTTTGAGATGAAATTTCTTGATTTGGGTCACGCACAGGATTTATGGATGACTGGAGTGTTTTCATAAACGTCAACGTCCAACGTTTACAATTCATGACTTGCTTTTCTTGCATCCTTTTTTAGTTTTCAACGAGCATTAAATTTCATCATGTTGTTGAACATATGGCAGTGATGATACATGAGCGATGCAATAAATGTAGTAGTTGAGGCGGTAATTATATGCAGTTACACACTTATTAATACCTAGAATGGGGGCCACAGCATTTACCCTTTCGAACTGCCAAAAAACCTAGTGGTGGAACAAAGCATGTGTCAAACTTCATTACTTTTAAGGATTAAATGCTCCCTCCCTATTTTTAATGTGGCTAAATTGTGAATGGGACTCAAAGTAGATGGTGCAGCTGCAACAAACTCTTTTGCCTTATCTAGGGGTGGTAATTAGAGAGTTATTATTATTATTTTTTATATATATATTTTTTTATCTATGTATAGGTTCGTGCGCAGTTATCGTATCACTTCAAGGATTGCCACAGTTCTAATTTTCATGTCATTCTGTGTTTTTATATTTGACACGATAATGATACAAACACAATGAACGTACATAATTTTGTTCTATTCTTATTGTTTATTAACTAATAAAAGTACTATTTTGCTCTAATCCCAATAAATCGCTTATAAGGTCTGGAGGAAATAATGTTCGTATCATTCCTAATGAATAATATCATCGAATTCTAATTTAAATAGGATTCAAAAATGTTTCGAATGCTATGAACAATGACATTCCTGTAAAGTTTATTTTGAGCGCGACGAATAATATCATAAGTTGGGGCTAGTAATGAGTATTTTTTATTATGTAATAAATGGTAAAATTGAGATTAAAAAAAAAAGGTTGAATTGGGAAAGTAGGCAAAATATTAAGGGCTTATACAATAGACTAAGAAAACTGGTGCCAAAAAACAAATATAAAAATATATATATATAATATTTCTAATAAATTGTTTTCATATCCTCTTCAACAGGAGGGGTACATGGTGCACCCAAGCAAATCAGCCAAACCCCTGCCACTGGACCGGCTAAAAAGCCGACTGATCTTCCACGACGGGCGTCTAGTCCAGTGTCCTACTCCACTCAACGCACTCATCACCTACATTTGGCTCCCCTTCGGATTCGCCCTCTCCATCCTCCGCGTATACTTCAATCTCCCCCTCCCCGAGCGCATTGTCCGCTACACCTACCCCATGCTCGGAATCAACCTTGTGATCAAGGGCACCCCTCCCCCTCCCCCCCTCCCCCGGCTCCCCCGGCAACCTCTACGTCTGCAACCACCGCACCGCCCTCGACCCCATCATCGTCGCCATCGCCCTCGGCCGCAAGGTCTCCTGCGTCACCTACAGCGTCAGCAAGCTCTCCCGATTCCTGTCTCCAATCCCAGCCGTTGCCTTGACCCGCGATCGGGAGGCCGACGCCGCCATGATAAAGGCGTTGCTGCAGAAGGGCGACTTGGTGGTGTGCCCTGAGGGGACCACCTGCAGGGAGCCCTATCTGCTGAGGTTCAGCGCTTTGTTCGCGGAGTTAAGCGATCGGATTGTGCCTGTGGCGATGAATTTGAAGCAGAACATGTTTCATGGGACGACGGTGAGGGGGGTCAAGTTCTGGGATGCGTATTTCTATTTCATGAACCCTAGGCCGACGTACGAGATCACGTTTTTAGAAAGGCTACCGGAGGAGATGACGTGTAAGGCGGGGGGGAAGTCGTCGATTGAGGTGGCGAATCACGTGCAGAGGATCCTGGCCGACTCGCTTGGATTTGAGTGCACTCAGCTGACTCGGAAGGATAAGTATATGTTGCTGGGCGGGAATGATGGGAAGGTGGAATCCATGTATTCCAAGAAATGAAAGAAAATAAAGAATTAGGTGGGGTGGGGCCTGGGATCAATTAGGTGTGTCTGAGGGGGTATTATTTGGTATATGAAATATTGTTTTTGTGGTATACAGTTTAAATAATTGTAATTGACACTGTGCTTGTGTTGATGCTGTAAAACTGCTTCATATTATTCCTAATCTGTTGGCTACTGATTCAGAATAATATTTCTGCCTCTTTCTTTGCTCTCCCTTAATGCAATTTCATTTTTCCAAAATTATTTCTTATGCTATGAAATTTAAATGCATTAAAAAATAAAGAATAGTATAGATATTAGTCTCACGCTCAAAATGCGAGCACTTTACCGTCAGGCTTGGCAGTGTATATATTTGCTTTGAATTGGAAATTTTTTTTTTTAAAAAATATTTTTCATTTTCTGATTCAAATTTATTTTATTTTATTTATTTCAAAATAATATTTTTCAAATATTTCAGAAGGGATAAGTATATTAACTCCATACCTTTCATGTAAAAGGCTGAAAATGCCCCAACAATTCACTAAAGAATACTAGTATTTTTTTTAAAAATTAATTAATAATATTTGTTTCCTATCCAATAATCTTTTGAAGGGATTGGGAAACTGTATCTCCCTCTCTTATATATAAAACTATGGAAATATGCCCAAAATTTTCCGTAAGAATACAAGTTTTGGAGTACTCGTATGGGCCAAGGCTTGGGAAATTTGAGCCCATTATATAATGGTATGCAACAATACTTATATTCTATGATTAATATATAAAATATTTGACATACCATTATATAATTTGAGCCCATTATAACATTATATGATGGCCCATTAGATATATACTTTTTGAATATGATAGAATATAAGTAAAATGAATATTATCATAAAATTTAATGTTAAATAAAATTACAATTATAACATTTTTAACAAATATTTATTAGTAAAAATAAATATTAAAAATAAAGAAAATAAATATTATTGTGTAATATTATTTTTTAGTGGAGAAAATAATGCAAACTGTTGGAGAGAATATATAAATTTTATGCTAAAGTGATGCAGAATTTGCATTAGAGTAATGTAAATACTGTATTGGACTTAAAATAATCCAATTAGCGTTGAAAAACATTGGGCAATTGTCATCTGTAAATATTAAAGATTAGTTCAGTAGTCTTATTTATTTATTTATTTATTTTTAATATCGATAAATAAGTGGGGGTTATTGGCAGAAAAATTAACAAAGATTTTGGCGAGTTTGCAATTTCCCCATGAAATTTTAAATTATCAGTTTTCATCATGAACTTAATTATTTTTTTTTAATTTCCACATCTTTAACAAATTTGGATGCATTTGAAGGTGGGAACAATTAATCTTTGAATAAATTGATTTTGATTTTTTATTTTTATTTTTAAGTGGATGACTGAACGGAGCACAAATTCGCAATCCTCTTGGCAAAAAACTTGAAAAGATGATATTGATATTGGTTAGTTCATAAAAAAATTTGCTTCATTTTGATCGGTGTGAACAACTACAAAAATTACTAAATTCGTGGCAGAAAATATCAAATTAGTTTCACCTGCAAAATTGCAAATTGGCCTAAGTTTCCAATTTTTTAGTAACCCTATAATCATGAAGTTAAATATTATATTCGTTGGGTTTACAATCCTAAATTATGTAGAACATAAGATTTCGTTTGTGGTTACTTAGGAATTTTTTTTTTTTTTTTTTCCAAATAGAGTTCCTTAGGTATGAAATTTTGTTAGTGAACTGCAACTCCTTTTGTTCAACCTACCTAAATTTAAATTCAAACTCATGGGATATGAATACATTCATGAGTTTTAAATTCAAAGTCATGGGATATGAATATATTCATGAGTTTTCAATGTGTATTCAAACTCATGGGATATGAATATATTCTTGAGTATTCACATTAGTTTTCAATGTGCATGAAGATGAGATAAATATTAAGTACAAATTACGTCCATTCAATATAGTCAAAACTTTCTATTTGAGATCATAACCAACTTAATCATCACAAAAAATAAACCATGAAGACAGTATATTGTGTATTTGTTGGCTCAGAGAAATACGGTGGTGTATATGTGTATAAAAATGGAAAGACAGTCTTAAATCATGGCAACTTTCTATTAGTCTTACTATATGGTGGCTCCTAAATTTATATGATGTAATATGAATTCTATTGTTCTCTACTCTCGTCGCATAAATCTAAAATTAAATTTATTTTAATTGTAAATGTCAGACGATCTTCGAATGAGTGTGGATGCATAATTTGATTCTTGTTGGAATGTAATTAAGTGTAAATTAATCAATAATTAAAAAACAATTATCCACTATATTAAATAACTATTACAATACCTGTTAAATTTTGGCAAAAGATTAAACATTCTATGTTCTCCAATAAGTTTTCCAAAAACAAATATTTTAGGCTCTCAAATAAGTGTTGCTTGCAACTTTTGAAATATAAAGAGTTAATATATTTCAAATTTTATCCTTCATTTTACAACTTTTCTTTTCCTTTACCCAACTATCTTGTGGGTTTAGATCCATGGGCCACAATTAATGGGCTTGGATAGCCCAATAGTTATAGTGTTTATGGATTTAACATTATATTTTCTAGGATTAGCTTGCCTTTGAAACTATGAAGTATTCTAACCTAGAGACTTCCTTAATTTGTAATTAAAATATTTTTAAATATACAATAGTTTTTTTGTTTAAATTTCTAATATTTTTTCATAACATTTTTCACCTTGCAAAAAAAGATGGACATATACTTCATCACATTTCATAAACAAATATTGTGTTGGATAAACTACTGATGAAGAAAAACTCAATCCAAACATCCTCTTTAAGTATAGAAGTTTAAAATACATTTAACGAGGCATATCCAAGATGTATAAGAGTAAATAAATAATCAATGATAATGTTTTTATTGGAATAAGTTAAAGTAAAATATACAATATAGATGCCATTATTTTATTTACCACATCTAAGATGTATAAAACTAAATTAATACTAAATAATAACATCTGTATTGAGATAAAATAGAGTAGAATGTGTACTATAAATATCATTATATTTTTAAAAGATGATGAGGAGTTTCACAAACTCTTTTTTTGTTTTAAAATCTTATTTCTTTCTAAAATGTTTGCATATTTTAAAAGCTGATTGTCATATTCAACCCATTTTCAGAATCAGCTATAAACTGATTTTCAGAATCAACCAAATCGCTTAAAAGTGATTTTAAAGTTTTCTATTAATAAATTGGTAAAAAGTTGATTATTCATTCCATCCCAATGAGTGTACCCAATCCACATACCTCACTTGCTTTGATATGTAATTCTGATTCCTGTAGTTTACTACAGCTGTAATTTCAATATATATATATATATATTGCAAAGACGGAACCCTCTAAGCAAAATTGACTCATTTCCCAAATACAATCGCGTGAAGGCAGCGGAGTGATAGAGAGTGAAAGAGATGGTGACATTGAAGAGCTCGGATGGAGGTCTTTTTCAGGTGGACGAAGCAGTATTCATGGAGTTTCGGTCAATCCACGGCGACATTGCACACGCCGGCCCCGACGGTGCGATTCCTCTTTCTAAGGTCTCCGGCGGAACCCTAGCCAAAGTTATTGATTACTGCAAAAAGCACATCGATCACAGGCGTAATCCTTTACCTGATGCTGAGATTAGTTCCTGGGATAGAGATTTTATCAATGTTGACGAGAAAGCCCTCCTCGATCTCCTAGTGGTTCGTTTTCTCCTCTGTTTTCTTCGGATCTTCCTGACTATTGTGCCAATATATGTTTTGACATTGGAATTCATGTACACAGGCCTTTATTTATTATTTATTTATTTTTTGTTTGTTAAATGGCCTAAAACCAGAAAACCAATGTACAATAATTTCCCTTGGCACCCCCCCCCCCCCACCCAAAAGAAGCTCTGCAAAAAAAGCTATAAAAGAAATTTTCAGGAAGCAAAGCATCCATGACCTATTCAACCACACAGCTCTCTCTCTCTCTCTCTCTCTCTCTCTCTCTCTCTCTATCTATCTATCTATATATATATTCACACACACATACATACAGACACACCCACACACATAATTTTTTCCCTCAATTTTTATATATTTGTTTGAAGCCTTTTTATGTATGAGCTGTGATCTAAATGATGTTATCTATAGTCTGGCGCTTCATTTAACAATATGATCAGTTACATTTTGCAACAACAAAGCTATCTGTGGTTGTGACCAAATTAATACCGGCATAATCAGGTGTATCATGAATCATGAATGTTAGTTGGGATTTTATTTATATGCCCCCTTCTTATCTAACAATAATTTAATGTTGACATGATTATTCTAATCCTGTTAGGGAGTGTAATCTTGAATTTATTAATGAAATTAGAATATAAAATAAAATCAAAATGAAATAGAGAATCTGGGAACTTTGGTGAGATTTCAGATCCCCTTTTTTCTTGTGGTTCTTTTCAGTTGGCATGAAATGTTGAGAGAGATTTCATTTAGAATAAATGGAATATTATAATGTCCTTGTATATGTTAAGAATTTAATCTTTTTATTAAATGGGTTTAGGTTTCACACTTTCTGGGTGTGAAGGAGCTCTTCAATCTAACATGCCAGACAATAGCAGACATGATGAAGGGGAGGACTCATGGTCAATTCCCCATTGATCAACTTCGCAATCTCTTCGTGCAAATGGAACTCATGCGCTAGCACTTGTGCCCATCTCCTCTTCTTTGTTTCTCTTTATTTTAGATTTCAAATTTAGATAATTGAAAAATCAGAATTCTTAATGCAACAATATAAAATTTGTGGAATCTTCTTCTGTAAGCAAGTTTAGTAGAGTAATTTCTTGTTTCTCAATAAGGTGGAAGTATGAATTTACAATAGTGTAGATTCCACCTTCACTATATATCCTTACTAATCTTACGCACTTCCCTAAAAATTAGCCCGATCATTTAGTTCCTTAAATGAATTTCACAACACGTATCTCATGATGTTATAGATGAACAAACAGATTGAGTTCTAACGGGTTCGTAGAACTTATTTTGACATCCAATAAAATCCTAAATTTGAACTCTCTCTCTCTCCTAGAAAAACGAAATTGAACTCATTGCGTATACAATTGTGAGTTTTCCTCTATATATACAGATGAATGCACAACTCTAAATCTAATTTAAGTGGGAATATATCTCATTGTTTAATTTGGATATATCTTCAAGGCATTCAAAATATATTCTTTCCTTCCAATGAGAATATCTTCTTTCCTTCCAATGAGATCTTCTTAATTTATGGTGATTGTTCTTGATAAGGATACAAATATCCTATACAATATCTTCATCAATCTTGGCTAATTTGTTGCAATTGTGATCTATCTTACAATTTAGATCATGAATCGTTTGATCGTGAGCTCTATGAGTGAGAGTTAGCTAGTCTTTCATTTATGTCTTTTAACTTATGTACTTATTTTAGATGGTTTGCACTTACGTCATCAGGACTAGACGATCTCTCCTCCCTCTTGAGTTCATTTACTCGTGCTGCAAGTTTCATGATAACATCCGTGACTTTTGAACATTGAGCCATGACAAGTTTATACATTCTTTCAACATCTTTAATGATTGGATCGTCAATGTTTGGCAATTTTTTCTTTAAACTTGGTACCTGATTTTGAATGCTTTATTTTTGTTGAGGAAATTCGAGCATTCAGTTGGTTCGAGATATATGCTATTTGCCAGTTCTATTCTTACTCGGTGAGGAACTAGTTGATGAGTTGTTTCTAACTTTTAAATTCTTAACAATTTTGCTGAAGTTCTTTGTGAAGAAAGCCATCATTTCCTTCATATTCACATAAACATTTATCCTATTTCTCTTGAGCTTTTCAGTCGGAGTCTTTGATGCAATTCTTTCGGATTTTACTACGTCAAATTCATTGTTCATCTCGAGCGTTCTAAGTTCATCGACAAGAACATCTAGCGATATTGGTCTGATCTTCATAAATGATTCTGGAACTATGATCTTTTCGCAAAATTTTGATGGAAAAGTTCTCATGATTTTATTGATTTGACTGGTTATAATATTGATTCTCCTAGAATGTAGCATTGATTTACTAGATCACTAAACATGGTGTAGTAGAGATTAATATTTTCATCCTTCTCATTTGGATATTATTGAACTAAGATGCAAATCTTTGGAGTTTCAATGCTTGAACAAAATCATTTCTTTGAAATTGTCTCTGTAAGATGTCACATGCTTCTCTTGCCGTTTTGCACGTAACAATCAACTTGTGTCTCGTTGGATCGATTGAGAACATGATTGCATATAACATCCTAAAATAGATATTGAAATAGATTTTTATAGATAAATAGATATAAATATCATAACTAAAAGTAATTTTGGAGAAATTTTTATTTATTTAAGAGATACTTCTCTTTATATATATATCACAATTAATTTAAGAAAAAATATTTTCATATTTAATAATTAAATTTTAATGAATATATGTATGTATATATATGTGAAATGAATGCCAAATTAAATATTGTGAAAAGAAAATTAATTGAATGTATATTTTTTTTAAATAGAGTTGAAATTAAAAAATTATAAGCTTTTATTTTTTTTTGTGAAAAATTATAAATAATAAATAAGACAATCAACTAAACCTATTTTAATGTATAATAATAATACAACATATTTTAAAAATTATAAGTGTAATTTTAACATCGAAAATCGTAACTTTATCAATCAAATATATATAGATATTAATATATATATATATATATATCTATATAATAATAAACTGACTATTCTATATTTATTACTATCATTTTTCTAACCCATTTTTCAAATGGAAAGACAGATCTTTCGGAAATGTTTATATTGCTAACCAATAAATATTCATTTTAACTTTTTATATTTTTATTTTTAATATTGGTAATGTCATTAATTTTTCAAAAGTAATAAAACAAATTCATATATCTTCATAATTACTTGATTTTAACAAATCAATTATGAATTTGTGGCAGATTCGATGCTATATATAATAAAAAATGTTCACATTGATATATAAAATTTTATCCAATTTTTTTTATTTAAAAAAACTATATTTGGTAATTTGATAATTGTATTTTATAAATAAAATTAATTGATATTCATATATAATTTATATATAATATTTATATTCTTATTATAATCATGCTATATATATTAATTATTGAATATAATTATATATTTTTTAAAATATTATTTTTTATGTATTTTAAAAATTTAATAATATTATACTATAACAATATGTTGTGCGTTGCACGGATGAACATACAAGTAAATTTATATACAAAAATATATATTATAATTAAAAAATAATTACAAAAAAATTAATATTTTTTATTTAAGTATAGTTCTCTTTATATATATATATAGATATAGATATATAGATCTACATCTAATGTGATAATGGGATTTATAAAATTTACGAGGACCAGGTAACCATTAACCATTGTTACAGCGACGTGGCGTCTTTATAACTGGCCACGTCGGACGTCAAAACCTATGGTTGGAAGATCCCAAAATGGCAAAAGTCCCTTCGTACCCTTTTCCTCCCACTTTTCTCATTTTTAGACAGGAGGCTTTTAGGTAATTAACAGCCCCTTGATTTTAAGAAAAACCCTCATAAAGTCTCAAAACTACCGTCTCATCCAACAAAAGACCTCCTGTAATCTGAAGTTATTAAGGGTGTTATTGTACTTTCGTCTGTCTTTTCAATTAAATACCCTCCATCGCGAACGTTAACGCCACGTGTCGCTCTCAGGCCCCTCCATTATGATTCCCGCTAACTCCCCTCAAAAAAAAAAAAAAAAAAAGAAGAAAAGGAATGACATTTTGAGCTGAAAATTTCTGTACGAAGAACAATTGCTCCAGATGTTATCCACTTTTAGAGCGAGAAAGGGCCACGTATTAGTGAGAGAAAGATAGAAGTTAGATAATTTATACTACAAATCTATACATACTCGTTTCTGTATCTGTTGCTAGAGATATGAGAGGATAAACCGAAAAAGTCAGTGTTGAAGGAGGAGTTTCCAGTGGCAATGGCAATCAGCAGCGTCGTTTCGCACCGGAACTTTGGCTCTTTCATCGGTACTAGTAATTGTTTATTAGTCGTTCAATTTTAATACATTGTCATTTTGTGTGTGTGATGAATGAAAATTGAGCATTTGAGATTTACTCTTTTGCTGATATAGTAAGATAAATTGTATAAAGTAATTAAGTCCTTATTTTAGGCTTACGATTAGTTTGTGTTGTCCCTTTTGAATTTTGAAGTATGGAAAGATGAGTTTTGCAGTTCTGGCAGGAATTTGACAGGATTGAGCTTGTGTAAGCTAGTAAATTAGCTTGGAAGGCATTGATATGGGACTATTAACAATCATTTATGGTGCAGATGTGAAGATTTGAACGAACTGTTTATAACTATGACGTTTGAGGGAAAAGAATGATTCTAATTTTGGCAAAATTGAAGGACATGACAATGGTTGACCAGAGTAAATACGAAAAATGACTAAATTAGTATGAATGAGGATATCCTAGTTCTTCCTCTGTGCGGGTCGTGTGGCCCTTTTATTTTGTGATATAATGCATACTCCAAATATCAGGACTAATTTTCCACTCCATGGGAACTGTAGGACCAATTTAAACCATTTGGTTTATTGTCTGTTTTCCATTTGATGGTCTTTTTAGACTTGTAACAGATGCAACCTCTTTGTTTTCATCAACAGGAAAAGGACAAGGAGAAACAGGGTCAGGTCATCAAAGATGTGAGCACTTGAGTGTTACTATGCAGTATGTGAAGAAGAAAATGTTTTGCAGCAAACTCTATCAACCGGCAAGCTTTTCATTTGGCTACACATATCAGTCATCCCTTCATGCTAAAGATCAACGAAATATGGAACTTTCTGCATCAAATGCAACATCTCGTATTAAAGTTGATCCTCTTCTAATAATGTCTCACCAGATGGGCAAGAAAATTAAGCCCGTCAACACAAGGAGCAAAAATATGGGAACATACAAATGTCGACTTTCTTCAGCGTACTCTGATCCAAGTGGGATTCATGCAAGTAAGTTGGATAAGCTTGGGTTTATTGATGGCCCAAAGCTTTCATCACAGCAATTATCCGTTATAAGGACGCGAGCTGAATTCAAATCTGAAGAGCAGGACATAACAAGCCCAGTATCAGCAGACGGGGCAAGCGAAGCTGCTTTACCCGAAGCAGTTGAGCCAACAAAGCCATGGTGGAACCAGTTTCCAAAGCGCTGGATGATGGTGCTTCTTTGTTTTGCTGCATTTCTGTTGTGCAACATGGACCGTGTAATGATCATTATCTTTTACTCTGTCGATTATGGATTTGCTTGATTTATTTATGTATGATCCTTTCCACATAGTGCATTTTTCTTGTGCAAATTGATACTAGTTGTCCGTCTCTTTCCCATGCAAATGCAACCAGGCAAATTAGATGGAATCCTCACTGTCTATTCTAACTAATTTATTTTCTTTGTCATAGGTGAATATGAGCATTGCAATACTCCCGATGTCAAAGGAATTCAACTGGAATAGTGCTACAGTTGGCCTGATTCAGTCTTCTTTCTTCTGGGGTTATTTGCTCACTCAGGTGTTACTTATGCTTGGATTGTGTCTTATAGTCTATTGGAAAGGCTTAAATTAGCTCCACTTTTAATACAGATATTCAAGTAGACTTTACAGTGCATCATTGACAACAGTTTATATACATTGCAACTATGGTATATTCCATCAACTAGGTCTTTTATTTGAATCTTTTGGCTTTGGTATGAGTCACAAGCTCAGGTCCTACAAGGATTGCTTCATATTTACAGCTAAAATTGCAAAGTGGTCAGAAGTGCACATGCACAGTTATGAATCTTATGATGTTCCTGCAAACTAAAATCTTACATATAGACCTAGAAGGGAGAACGAAGTACATTAGCAAGTGGTTTTTATAAAGCAAGAGATTTCTCATCATATAATGCTGTTTCACATCCCCATTATTTTCTTCTTAAGGAAATAAGATAAAATCAAACTAATGCATTAGTTTCTATCTAGCTTAACCAATCTCTTCTGCTACATCATGCCTTTAAGCATTTTTTAATCCACATATGGACACAAGCTGATGGTGAGCCACTCCACAGTAATTATAATTTTGTTCTCTGCTTAAGTTTCTTCACATTTACTTTGCGTGTAGATTGTTGGAGGCATATGGGCTGATAGAATTGGTGGGAAGCTAGTGCTCGGTTTTGGAGTAGTTTGGTGGTCTATTGCTACCATTTTGACACCAATTGCTGCAAGATTTGGGCTCCCTTACTTGCTTGTCATGCGAGCCTTCATGGGAATTGGCGAGGTTAGCTGCTTGTACACTTTTGCTTAATATTTTTACAAGTTCAAAGCAATAAAATGGGAAATCTACGACTTAATTATAAGCACAACAATACTGATGGGGCCGTTTATCTTTTCTGTAACGGATAACATATCTTTCCCTCTTGGAATTGGTACCTGTCTTGATAAGAATTTGATTTGCGTTTGGAGAGGCAGGTGTTCTGAACTCATATCTGTTGTTTTACTTTTAGACGTTGTGTTCTATTTTTTCAATCTATGATACTTTGAAATTTGAGATTGCATCTATTAGTGACTTGAATTTCCTACTTATGAATCTTGGACTGCAATTTGAACATCTATAGTGGAGCTGGTTTCTCATATAGTGGGTTGTAGTTCTCAATTCTTTTCTTTATAGACAGGCAGCACTTTTATCTACACTTAGTGAGGTCATTGCTGTCGATTTTTTGTTAGAAACCGCTAAGATAACGTTAACAAGATAATGTTCTTATTGATTTGATGTTTGAAGGCTTGATGCATGTATCTTGCTGTCAATTATTTGTACTTAATTGGAAGTTAATTATTTCCTGTCAAAACTTTGAACCACATAAGTCATAATTTATTTCACCTCATGCATGAGATTTTTGATGAAACTGGCTGTTCTATCACAAACTTCAGCGATTAAAATTATCAAAAATTATTTGACAAGGTTCAGTACTCAATAATATCCATATCATTTCCTGCTTGTTCTAACTTTTGTTTTGGAACTAAGGTGCAAAGTTATGAGAACTTTATGTGTGGAGTTGTGATTGAACACTAAGACGTTTATTTTGTCAATCAGGGGGTAGCTATGCCTGCTATGAATAATCTGTTATCAAAATGGGTTCCCGTCTCTGAGAGGAGCAGATCCCTTGCCCTAGTATACAGTGGCATGTATCTTGGTTCAGTTACTGGGTTGGCATTTTCTCCCATGTTGATCCAGAAGTTTGGGTGGCCATCTGTTTTCTATTCTTTTGGATCCCTTGGAAGTATTTGGTTTGCACTGTGGTTGAGCAAAGTAAGTCCCAACTTCTTTGTACAATAATTTTTGCAATGAGATTGGATGTTTTCTCACCAAAACTTTTACTCCTCCCCACCCTCAATCAATCGCTGAATCAGCATATACTACTAAACCCCACAATTTTTACAATCAGCATATACTACTAAACCCCACAATTCTTACTTTACTAAATCTGATGATGCAGTTTCTATTCATGAGTTTAATTTATTATATTCCTCTGAGCGAGCTCGTTTTTTACTGTGTAAAGACTGCAATTTTTAGGAAATTGGAGCTGTGTTTCTTGTGGCATTATTGAGCCAATTTTACTGCTACACATCTATAGCTGTAGATGGACATAGTCCTGAACTAATCCACTTATGTTGGATATCTTCTTTAATCTTGTTATTTTCAGGGATTTGCTGCAAGAATTTAGCATCACATGTCATGTTTAAGTTCTTCTTACCTTTATAGGCACACAGCTCACCTGAACAAGATCCAAGTCTTAATTTGGAGGAGAAAAGGCTGATCTTGGGAGGCAGCATTCCGGAAGAACCTGTCTCCAGGATTCCATGGAAAAAAATTCTATCAAAAGCCCCTGTATGGGCTCTCATTGTATCCCATTTCTGCCATAATTGGGGAACATTTATTCTGTTGACATGGATGCCTACTTATTATAACCAGGTATTCTTTGTTATTGCATGCTATGGAGTGAGAAGCGATTCATCTCGGTTCATTTTTTTCCAGCAGAATATGAAGACTTCCATTGCTGGGAAATTATTCAATTAAATGTGATTTTGTTTAACAAGTATAGCTAAACAAGCTGTCATACTAATAATTCCTTGTTGTAAAGCTAAATAAGCAGTCATACTAATTATTTCCCTGTTTGTCATCACTTATTGTATAGGTTTTGCATTTCAACCTCACCGAATCCGGATTGCTCTGTGTGCTCCCATGGCTCACTATGGCTGTATTCGCTAATATAGGTGGTTGGGTTGCAGATACCCTTGTGAGCAGAGGTTTCTCAATTACATCAGTTCGTAAGGCAAGTATTTCCTGACTCTGTACGGCAAGCCAGCATTTTGTATTCCTAATTCATGAACTTGCATTTTTATTGCAAGAAATGACCTAGTTCAATTAGTAATTGTCACAGATAATGCAGTCGATTGGGTTCCTAGGGCCTGCTTTTTTCCTAACACAGCTTCGTAATGTAAAGACGCCTGCTTTAGCAGTGTTATGCATGTCTTGCAGTCAGGTTTGCTTTCTTTTCTGAACATGTTCTTGGATAGTTTTCTCTTATGCAAGAAGGTTGTAACTTTTGCACATGTTTCTTCCCTAGGGATTGGATGCGTTCTCACAGTCTGGTCTATACTCCAATCACCAAGATATTGGGCCTCGTTATGCTGTGAGTTATTCTCATTATAATACTTAATGTGTTAATATATAGATTTTATATTTTGAAATGACTAATACCCCCATGACATTTTAATTTATCTTCTAACCTCCCTTAACAGTTGCAATTTGTTGAGGAAAAGAAAGAAAAAGAAATAATAGAAAAATATATCAAGGGTGGTATTTGCAAGCTTTAAAAGCAAGATTAGTGTTTTCTGTAATTTGGCTAAGCCTCATGGGTAATATCTGTAACTATTATTTAACCATCTGCCCGATATTCACACTGTTATGCTGTTCCATTGCAGGGTGTGCTGCTGGGACTATCTAACACGGCTGGTGTGCTTGCTGGTGTCTTTGGAACTGCTGCAACAGGATACATACTTCAAAACGGTACAATTAGAGTGAATATATCATCTTCTTTCGATTGTTTTCTGACCATTATGTTTCTTGGTGACTACTTCCAATTTAACATTTTGAGTACTATAATTTGATCTTGAATAATATCTCCACAGGTTCTTGGAATGATGTGTTCAAGGTGGCTGTTGCATTGTACATCATAGGCACATTAGTCTGGAATTTATTTTCCACCGGAGAGAAAATTCTGGACTAGGTTAAAGCATATAGAAAGAGATTTTGCTATATATATATGATGGCAAGGTACCATGAAAGGAAAGCGTTGGAAGGAACATCTGTAGAGACATAATATGGATACAAAGGAGCTGCACGGAATCATATGCCATTGTTCTCGTTTCTCTAGACACTGATTCGTGCTCTCAGGTTAGAAACTTCTCATGCTTACTAAATAACATTATTGCTAAGTTTAGCAACAACCAGGCAAACCCAAAGAGTGGTTAATTTTCATAGGCTTGTAATGCTTATAGTTGCTAAACTGGCGAAGAGAACCTGGAATGATCCCATGTATTTTGTTGCTGGAACATAATTATGAATTCGGACAGACATTGTCCATTGGAGTTTCGATTATTAGCCTGTAATAGGTGATCCCATTAGTATGATAAAAATGTAGTTGACATCTTTTTTTTTTTCCCACCTAGTGTAAAAATTCAGTTGTCATATGGTGTTTCCTGTCATATTTGGCTTCGTGCTTTGTTTCTCTTTCATATGACGTGTGTGCAGTCGATAACATGCGAGTTTTGATAGCTTGAACCAGAAGACCATCACACGAGACCCTCTGTCCTAAACATGCCTCTTAAAGTATAATTGGGGTTGTTTCTTCAACTCTGAATCAAACTAAGCTACATTTAATTCCAGAAAGCAAATGGCAGTGTTAAGTATGCGTGCAATGAGTGTTTTTCGAGAGAACCCTTTTTTCTTACATAATAGAGAGATGCGATAAATCGTATAAGTTATTTAGGGAGTTTTGGAATCATCGTATTTCACGCACAAAGATTCCCACAACTTCTATCCAACTTTCTACCCCCAACGAGTCTCATAATGATTTCTCACTTAATAACACTAGCTTGCCAGTATACCCATCAGAATGCAATCTCTCACTTCAATTCTCCAGGTGACCACATTAAATTAATATAGATTAATTCTTACTAATCATATTGTTTTTAATAATTATAAGCAAAAACTATGTTTGCAAATCAAAACTTAGAAAATATATAGCTTTCAGTAAGAGCATAAACAAACACCGACCTTAGCTCAGTTGGTAGAGCGGAGGACTGTAGTATGTCTGCTGAAATCCTTAGGTCGCTGGTTCGAATCCGGCAGGTCGGATTTTTTTTTTAATCCTTTCATTTCTGTATAAAAAAATAATAGCGGAAAATATATTATTACTACGAGTCACTACTATATTTATTCACAATAATAATTTGTCAAATTTTCATTTTCTTGAAAATGTCCCTATTATTTTATTAACGTGTGCATTGTTCTCTTTTTATTAAGATTTAAAATTTTAAATAACTTTTTTGTTCTAAATTCATTTTTAATGTATGATATAGCAAATTAAAATTATTTTTGTGATCTTTAATATCAATATTTCATATTTTGAAATAAATAATTACATTTAAAGTATAATATATAATTTTTTCGGATAGAATGTAATTTTTTATGAATTTAATTATTTTGATATGTGTTAGATTTGAATAAATAATACATTAATTTTTTACGAATTAGATCTAAAAACGAAATATTCTTTTATTAAAATAAGAAAATTACATTATTTAATTTATATATTATTTTAATTTATTATTCAATCTTAATAGATTTTAGTAAGTTAACTATTTTGTATTGAGCAAGGAACACTCTTAAATCAACTTCAAAAAACTGTTCAAATTATTATTAAATAAAAAATAACTTTTAAAATAATAACAATACAATATAACATAAAAAAGTCGAATCACATAATACTTATATAAACATAATTGATATAAATAATTATTATATATATTTATAATAAATAATATTTTTATATATTATTTATATGATAAAATATATATTTTTTCTCATGCATTGTACAGGTAGTCATTCAGTACATAAACCTTAAACTAGTGTAAAAAATACGAGGTTGATAAAATAGAAAATCCGAACCATCACCACACAAACCCAAGCAATTTGTCAAGTGCACTCACCTAACCGTAGTCTAATCAAATCATTGAACCAGAGTTGAGTTAAGCATTAATTGAAAAAATAAAGAACATTAAATACATTGGACCAAGCATTTGCTTACATGTACAAACAATGTCACATTCATCTACATAAACACACTTGCATTACAAAGACATAATTATTTCTTCTTCTATGTGCATTTTCTGGTGGAATTGAGAATAGAGACTAGATAAACATAATGGAGAGAAACTGTGTTTGCCAGTTAGGATATAGGGAAAGCTATGGATCCACTCTCCCTGCAATTTGCTCGTCATCAGAGTCGGATTCATCTTCGCTGATCTCATCATTGCTCGATTCCTCCTCTGGAACAGCCCCAACATCTTCTGGTTTGGCATATTTCTGACAGTATTCTGGATATGATGTTCATGAAAAGCAAAATATGTTATATAAAACATGCTAGAACATTTTCAACCGACCCCACATGGTACGATGACAGCTTAGCTGTTGTTATAGACATGCGTGAACATGCAAAAGTCACAGAAATGGAATGTTACGTATCAGTTGTCGAGGAAATTTTATGAAATCGATGTCATTTGCTGCCCCATTTCTGAGACTGACTCTTTGGGTAATAAGAAGAGAACATTTTGAGAGGAACATTGGATTGACAAACATTTCATACAAAAACGGTTCAAACAATGGTGAGTTTTTGGACTATAGATGATTTGGATCAAGTTAGACAACATAAACCTCAAATGAGATGGATTTCTTTCTTGTCCTATGAAAACACATGAAATGGGAGTAAGAACTGGATTCATCATTCATATCCATGAATGATTCATTAGAATCCATGGTGCGGATGTATTACGGGAAGTGCATGTTAAACCTCAATAGGACAGAACATAAACAAAATAAACTTATTACGCATGGCTTCTCCGAAAACCATATTATAGAATTCTCCTGCAGATCATATTCCAATACCACTGAAAAGTCACCGCTAATGGATTCTGTATATTTTTTGGATCAAGACCGAGCGCAATTCAGTGCAAAACAGGTAAGTAGACTATGTGAATCATTCTAAACTGAAAAGAAAAAGGCAAATCTTGAATAAAACACACACACACACTATATATATATATATATATATATATATATGCAGTCTCAGAGTTCACTTGGCCTTCAAATTTTTAAACTCAATTCAAGGAGTGATATACAGAGTATCGCCCAAAAACTTCAATCTCAAGATCCTACGAGAAAATTCAAAATTTCAGAACAAAGAAAGCATTCGTTACCTTTAACTCTTTGCTCGTAAGCATCTCGATCGCGCATCATTAAAGCAGCAGCCTCTCCATTCAATGGGTCAGATGGATTAGGATACAACAGAAGTTGTGGTAGAAATACCTCAAATACATTCACCAAGTCTGCAGAGTAAGTTGTTATAAGAAAGAACTCACTGTGAATAAAAGAATATGGTAGAATAGTAATGCAACATGTAGAACCAAACAAGTCCATTACCAAACATGGGACTCCAAGTCTGGTTGATAACATCTAAACACACCGAACCTGATCTGGATTTTCGTCATAACAAAGAAGTAATAATAATAAGTTTGGTTTGGACGTTATCTTAATTTCATGTGAACGTACTGAAATTTGAAGATGAAAACTCACACTTCATCCACATTCGGATGATACATCTTGTTAATAAATCCTATTGCTGGAGATTTGTACGGGTATGCATCAGGAAGCTCCACCCGTATTTTCCATACACCGCCATGATAAGGACCTATACATTCCATTGAGAACATTTAACAACCAGATAGAATACAAACTGAACATCACAAAAAGGAGACTTTTTATATTTTTTTGAAGGGGAGCCATCAACATTCTTCAAGTGAACAAGCCAGCACCCAAAATTAAGGGGAGGGAGAGAGAGAATAAGAATGTAAATCAACTTGATCAAAATTAGTCCAATAATTGGCCACAAAAATATTTATCACTCCTACTAGAAACAAAGAAGATCAGATTTAATACAATTGAAAAAGGTAAAGAAACTTCAATTAATACCAATTTCACCCTTCTTCTCCACTCCTCCTCAAGAATTCTTACACATAATCATGGTGGGAAAATGTAATTAAAAAAAGATGTAGCAAACTTGGACAAAAATGCAAGCTACTAGACATAATCTGGTTTAAATGGATCCAAGACAAAAACCCAAAAAGCAAACAACCATAAGAAAAGCTAAATAATCTTAACTGAGGAAAAATAAATTCAATATTGAAGAAAAAAAATTGGGAAGATTTACTGTCACTGGGTCCATGAAAATGAACATAAAACTCGTGCATGCCATCATTGATCATCTCCACCTTGTAATCGCTCATCATCCTGTTTCAAGAAAGCAAAGTTCCAATTAAAAATAAATAAATAAAACCCAGAAACTCATAGCAACTTCAGAAATAAATTTTACACCCAAAAACAAAACAAAAGAAGAATAAAAAGCAGGTTCAACAATTTACAATTTCATTAAATCCATCTCGCGCCTCTTGCTTGGGGAAGACATCTTGGATTTCTGAAATTTGATCTGAAAGTCTGGGCTTTTTTTCTTTTATTCACCTTATTTCTAACAGAAGGGTGAGGGAGAAAGTAATCAAAGAATTTAGTTACTTGCTCAACTGCAAGAAGCAAAGTTCAGAGCATGAATGAATAAATGGAGAAAGGAAAAACAAGAGGTTGTGTTAGAGCTTACGTTTATGATGGGTAGGCAGGGGCAGCTATCTATACACACACAGATACACGCATTTGTACGTGAATCTGTATATTTTTGTATTTTACTGTGCTCTCTATTTTCAAGATTCCTCCCCTATCCATACAATACGTACACCCCTTATTACAATATATTACTACACGTGGCCCCCTCCTCTTTAATTTTATTGCATTAAAATATGGACAGATTGCTTCCTCAGACAAAATATTGGGCAGGTCTGGTTTGGTTTTTTTGGATTAATGTTTTTATTTTATTTTGTATTTTAAAATAATTATTATACAATATATAATTAATATTTTAAAATAAAAAATAAAAAATTCAAACTTTATTTTTTAGTCTGAATTTTTTGTTAGTAGTATTTTTTTGACGTAATATTATAATTATAGTAATCGGATAAATTTATTGATATTTAAATAAATAGGATTCATATTTTCAATATTTTAGTTTTGCATAATATTTTATTCAAATAGTATATACAATACACGATGAGTTTTTATTAAATAATAACATTTAAAGTTTTGAAGATGGGACAAATTCAAAATTGTGAAAATAAAATATTAAATTTTAAAAAATAAACATGGACACTAACAAATACAGTGAGTTTTTAGCAGGTTCTAAATCGATATTATTAATGATACTTCAAGATTAAAATAAATAAATAATGGGACATAGTCACATAGGGTTAGGTTGATGATTGAGGAATCACATCTTTTATATATATATATATATTTATATTAGTGTGCAAAAACTTATCTTCATCCGATACGAGGTGCAATGAGATTAACAGTATTACTTATTTAATTAAAATATATTATTTGTTTATTTATAAATACTATTACTGATTTATTATTTTAAAAAAAGAATAATATTTTTTAAATAAATAAATAATATATTTTAATAAAACAAATAATAATATAAATTAAATGTACAATACATCCAATGCACAAAACACTCGTTCGTATTAACAATACTTCGCAAGATTTATCTTTATTTTGTTTCTTTAATAAATCAATAAATAATAATATAAGCCATTTCTTACCACCAAATCAAAGTAAAATAAAGCCTTCACTCATTTTGGAGGGGAAAATGCCAGGATCATCATCACTATATGGTGTCAAATCATTTACCTTTAATTATTTCCTTGGAACTAATTAATATTTCTTTGCAATAATAGACATTACTGCACTTTACTTTGGACATCTATTTGTATTTTATTTTATTGTTTCATCCTTCTATTTAGACATGGCACAATTCTATCGGTTCCGAATTTGGTGTTAGACCAGCTGGTTCTCGAAACTGTGAGGCCCGAAACTGGAAACGGAATCGAAACTGGCGGTTTTGAACTAGAACTGAACTTGGAACCGTAACTGCCGGGTTCAGGAACCGGTTACCCTAGAACTAGAACCAAAACCAAACCAGCCAGTTTCCAGTTTTGGTTCAGTCAACAGTTCGGAACTAGAATCGTGCCCATGTCTACAGTTCTATTTTCCCCAGAAGATTATGAATCTCAAACTCAAAGGCAAGAAGAATTCCATCCATAAATTACATAAAATCTATACACATTCGAAGCAGCTGTAAGCACAGGCTTTTCGGCAGGCCTGTGAATGTTGAATACAAGAAACAATTCATGGACACAAAGGAGAAACTATTTACATTCCTGAATCTTTCACTAATGGAGTGTGAAAATTTCAGTATAGGAAACAATTGACATTGTTTTGTACCTTAGTGTTGTTTTTTACCTGTCTATATGCAGCTCACAATCTCTGGGCAGACTAGCACAAGGAACGTCGGCTTTCACATACCTAGCAATCCTTTGTAAACACAATTGATTCGTTGTCTTCTTTCTTTGACTTTGTCATCATACGTTCCCTTGGCGATGAATCTGCCCAGCCGGGCTGGACTGGCGTGGGATGTCTTAACTATTTACAGAATTGTTGATCTTTGGATGAATGAATGTGAAAGGAGGCATCCAGAGCAGAACAGAAGAGCACAGTAAGAATCATGTCTATCTTCAGCTGTTTATGTTGAAGAACTACGAATGAAACTGCTAAATTAATCGTGACTTGGGATGCTCAAAGGGCTTTCATATATCATTTCCTGCAATTTCGAGAGCTGAACATCAAGCTTACTAGAACAAAATCAGCATAAAAATTTATGAACAAGTGAACACATGAGCTTGATTTGTTGCTTTTGACATATTCTCCTTTAGTTAAAAAAGAGTATAACTTGACGGAAATGAGGGTTTTTTTTGGGTTCCATTGTTTTTCTTTTTTATGAGTTGCACCATTCTTTGTACAGAAGGCTCGATATCAATGTGATTCCCCGACCTTGTGAGGAAACTATCACATAGAGAAGAAAAAGAAACAAACGGTCTTCTTCAAACACTAAGCTAACCTGATCACAAATGGGGCAGGTGTTGCTTCTCTCCATCCACTCGAGAATGCACGATAGGTGAAAGTGATGGTTGCATTTTGTCATTATTTTAGGATTCTCTAAATCATACTCTGCACAAGATATATTGCAAAGGAAGTTTGATAATAGTTGCAAAAAGACTTCATCTATGATACAAAGAAGGAATCAAAGGATACGCAACTGTACAGGCAGCTACTCACCATCAAGACAAGTCGGACAAACATCCTCTTCATCGGGTAGATTCGGATTCAAAAGTTCAAGCTCTGATTTCTTTGGGGACGGGGGAAGAAAGCCCAATTGAGTCATGCATTTTGCTTCTTTGAGATCCACACAACTACGTTTTTTCAACAAATCGCCACTTATGTCTGTAGATTGTGGACATCCCAAAACCACGTCGTACGGTATAGGTGCTGGAGGGGGTTGATAAGTATCAGGAATTGACATATTCAGATTTAAATCAAGCAATAGTCCAGGAGAAAATACATCAGACACATTATTTTGAGATGGCAGGGGAGGATGCTCGTCTGAAACTGGTCGGTACTGCATAACAAAGTTGCAAATTAAAACTAACTGACAAATAGAACGACGCACTCTTAGCCCTTGCCATAGATCAAAAGAAAAAGAGTCAACAAGAAATCCAAACAAACCCAAGTAATATGTGTAAAAGCACATAATATATCTTGACTTTGTTCTCAAGACATCACTTTGTACAATTAGCAACGCATACATATAATTCAACTTATATAGAGTAATAAAAACAATCTGCTAAGTAAGATTGGTAAGTAGTGAACTAACATAATAGTACACTGGTGTTCCATGAAGCTGAAGCTTTCTCGAAGAAGAACAACAACCTCCCATCTCACCGTGTCTCTTTTTCTTAACAGCTCGGATTTTTATGCTTTGCTGGAGACTTTCTGCACTTTAGAATCAAAAAGTTCTATTTTTGCTAAGAAACAAAACAGAGAGAGAGAGAGAGCGACATTACATAAATGGATTCATCCCTCCTAAATTGTGCACAGACAACCGAAAGAATAAGTTTTGGAACATAGAAAACACAAAGTTCTGGATTACAATCATAAAAGGTTCCACATTGCTGAAGAAAGAGGAACAAATACATAGCCAACGAGCTCGAGAAGCTCAGTTATCCCCCAAAGGATGAACAGAAAAAATCGAAACTGCAAATTAAGTATCATGAGTACAAAGGCGAAAATGCAATTAAACATAAAAATATGGAAGAGCGACGAATCAAGTAAATTGTCTTCAACATGTCAACATAACAAAAACAATCACAATTATGAGCCAAATGAATGATCTCTGAAATATATTAATGATGGACTTTCGATTGGATAAGCAACTAGTCTTTAAAAGTCTTTGACGAAGGAGCTTACCATGACAATGCATAAAGCTCCCCAGTACAAAGCCAATAATTACAACAAAACTTCTAATTTCACTTGGTCAAATGTTTAATACATACAAAAAAAGAATTTTCTTCCACAATCTTGGGCAATAACAACCAACAGTTTAGTAATACACACATCATTAATCTTTTAAAAAATCAGCTAAATCAATATTTATCTAAAGTTTCAGACAAGGCCCATAAGCACTAATTTAAGTTACACAACAAGAAATTAACCCAACAAAAGAAAACACTAAACTAGCAACAACACAAGCAAAAATACACTCGGAACTCAGATGACAAAACTTTACCTGAGAATAAACCTTGGTTTAAGTTTCAACTACTCCATATGAGTGACAGCAATACACCAAAGTTTGTCTGCTTTTCCATTTCCACAGCAATGTTTAAAGGCCTGAGCTTTGAGCATCCGGATTCTTGGCCAAAAATGTTTGTGGGGGAATTGGAAAGGGGTTTTACGACAAGTCAAAAGTGGAAATTTCGAGAGCAAAGCAACTAGAAATGTGCACGTAAACCATGATTGAGTGGTGGTTATTGGTTTTGTTGTACATAAACAATTAGCCATGTCTCTTTCTTAGCCATCGAAATTGGGAACCTCACAGAAAGATGATCAAAATCTCATGGCCACTTACTCTATCATGGCCCAAAGTATCAGCCCAAGAAATAAGTAGAAAATTAATATAGTTTTCCAATAAAAAAAAAAAAAATTACTATATGTCCATCTTAATGATAAAAAAAAAAAAATATTTTTTAAAAAAATATAATTTTTCAAAAAAATATATTCCTTCCTCATTTTTCAAAAGTCAACCGGTCAACATTATACTTTATGGCTTAGATTTTTTTCTTCAGATTACAAACTATATTATAATTTTTTTGCCGTTTGCAACTTAAGCCATGGTCTGATTTTTTTGGGTCTTCCGGTACACCTAGAGTCTGTAGTTTCATTAAAAATATTTCAAGAATTTATAATTAATTTTCCTACTTTAAAGTATTTAAAATAAAAGATTGAAATACCCCTAAATATTGTTTTGGACAGAAAATTACAAACCGCAAAATTCATACATTATGATTGTGAATTGAAAAAAATAAAATAATTAGACCTAAAGATAAAAAAAAAAACACAATATTACATATTGGAAAAACTAATTCACCCGTTCTGTGTTTACTAGTATTTCCTTTTCCTTATTCTCTCTGTGTTAGTGTTTTTGTTTATCTTTATTGTGACTATTATAAAATCAGAAAACTCGGAAAGTCAAATTACTTTGAAAATGAGATTCCCTTATTCTCGAAAGTCAAAACGATTTGTTTTAGACCAAGATATATATTAAAGTTCTTTAATTATTCACCATCTGACTTTAAACTAATTTTTTTTTTAATTTTCTATTACAAATGTATTTGAATATAATATTCGTGCAATATAGACTATTTTTTTCTTTTGTGGCAATTTTTCTGTAAAAAAATATCTTTATTTTTGTGATCGTTTAAATTTTCAAGAGTAAAATATTAAATTTTTGTTCTTATTTTTAACATTAAATTTGATAAAAATAAAATTACAAAGATTGATGTGTCTTACTCTGTTATTTAAATATTAATTATTATTATTATTATTATTATTATTATTATTATTATTATTATTATTCAGTAATTAAAAAGATATTATAAATGATTTAAAAAAAGATGTATTCACATTTAGAAAGCTAGTTCTAGCGAAATTTTTTGTTAGTTTATAAAACTTTTTATGGTACTTCTCTTTATATATATATAATGTAGGATAATATATACGAGTAATTAGTTGGAATTACATTAGATAGTCCCTTTGAACACGATATTTGTTCTCACCATAGTTTTACTATAATTTTTCTCGTGCACTTACGAGTCGTTTATTAGTAAACTAAAATGGCAAAAATTTTCAATTTTACAAATAAATTACATTTAATAGAATAAGTTAAGTAAAAAAACATATAAACAGAAATTTATAGTTTATAAAAATCGTCCTATAAATTTTAGTGACAAGAATGTTGCGTTGGGCCTACCCATGATATTAAATTTTCAAAAGTAAAGTATTAATTTTTTGTTCTTTTTTTTTAACATTAAATTTGATAAAAATAAAATTACAAAGATTAATGTGTCTTACTCTGTTATGTAAATATTAATTATTATTATTATTATTATTATTATTATTATTATTCAGTAATCAAAAAGATATTATAAATGGTTTAAAAAAGGTGTATTCACATTTAGAAAGCCAATTCGAGCGAAATTTTTTGTTAGTTTATAAAACTTTTTATGGTACTTCTCTTTATATATATATATAATGTAGAATAATATATACGAGTAATTAGTTGGAATTACATTAGACAGTGCCTTTGAACACGATATTTGTTCTCACCATAGTTTTACTATAATTTTTCTCGTGCACTTACGAGTCGTTTATTAGTGAAATAAAATGGCAAAAATTTTCAATTTTACAAATAAATTACATTTAATAGAATAAGTTAAGTAAAAAAAATATAAACGGAAATTTATAGTTTATAAAAATCGTCCTATAAATTTTAGTGACAAGGATGTTGTGTTGGGCCTACCCATGATATTAAATTTTTAAAAGTAAAATATTAAATTTTTGTTCTTTTTTTAACATTAAATTTGATAAAAATAAAATTACAAAGATTAATGTGTCTTACTTTGTTATGTATATATAATTAATAATAATAATAATAATAATAATAATAATAATAATAATTATTATTATTATTATTATTATTATTATTATTCAATAATTAAATAGATAATATAAATGGTTTAAAAAAAGATGTATTCACATTTAGAAAGCTAATTCGAGCGAAATTTTTTGTTAGTTTATAAAACTTTTTATCGTACTTATCAAAAAAAAAAAAAAAAAAAAAAAAAATATATATATATATATATATATATATATAATGTAGGATAATATATACAAGTAATTAGTTGGAATTACATTAGAAAGTCCCTTTGAACACGATATTTGTTCTCACCATAGTTTTACTATAATTTCCTTCGTGCACTTACGAGTCGTTTATTAGTGAAATAAAATGGCAAAAATTTTCAATTTTACAAATAAATTACATTTAATAGAATAATTTAAGTAAAAAAATATATAAACGGAAATTTATAGTTTTTAAAAATCGTCCTATAAATTTTAGTGACAAGGATGTTGCGTTGGGCCTACCCATGATATTAAATTTTCAAAAGTAAAATATTAAATTTTTGTTCTTTTTTTTTAACATTAAATTTGATAAAAATAAAATTACAAAGATTAATGTGTCTTACTCTGTTATGTAAATATTAATTATTATTATTATTATTATTATTATTATTATTATTATTATTATTATTCAGTAATTAAAAATATATTATAAATGGTTTAAAAAAATATGTATTCACATTTAGAAAGCTAATTCCAGCGAAATTTTTTGTTAGTTTATAAAACTTTTTATGGTACTTCTCTTTATATATATATATAATGTAGGATAATATATACGAGTAATTAGTTGGAATTACATTAAACAGTCCCTTTGAATACGATATTTGTTCTCACCATAGTTTTACTATAATTTTCTTCGTGCACTTACGAGTCATTTATTAGTGAAATAAAATGGCAAAAATTTTCAATTTTACAAATAAATTACATTTAATAGAATAAGTTAAGTAAAAAAACATATAAACAGAAATTTATAGTTTATAAAAATTGTCCTATAAATTTTAGTGACAAGGATGTTGCGTTGGGCCTACCCATGAAATTAATTTTCAAAAGTAAAATATTAAATTTTTGTTCTTTTTTTTTAACATTAAATTTGATAAAAATAAAATTACAAAGATTAATGTGTCTTACTCTGTTATGTATATATTAATGACTTTTATTTTTAGATCAAACCGATTGTAATCTAACTTATATATATATATATATATATAGATATATTGTTTATCTATATCCCAAAATTATGAAATTATATGATCTAAATTGAACTACCATTTATATTTACAAAATATAAGTGTTATGAAATACTCTCGTAAAAAAAATAACTAATCTAAAAATAAATAATAATATAAATAATTTTTATTGCGATTACTAGGAACCATTAAATCGTGACTCTATCAATCAAATTATTTTATTATATCTTATATATAGATACATATTGATATATATTTGTATGAAAAGTAGATATAATAGTTAAAAGTAATTTAGGGAGCAAATAATTGATTTTTTTCTGTTTGTATATATATATATATATATATATATATGTATCACAGTTAACTTAAGAATTTTTTTTATATTTAATAATTAAATTTTAATGTATGTATGTGTGTACATATATTTGTAAGGATGTCAAATTAAAGATCGTGAAAAGAGAATTAATTAGATATATTTTTTAAAAAATTGAAGTTGAAACAAAAAAGTTATAAGCTTTTGAAATTTTTAGTAAAACATAAAAAATAATAAAAAAGATAATTAAATAAACATGTTTAGATAGATAATAACTTGAAAATTAACAAATGTCGTAGTTTTATCAATCAAATATATATACATAGATATTGATATAGATTCAAATTGGAAAATAGATATCAGAATATATATCGATAAATATTGATATACATGTGCATTGAAAAATTAGATATTATAATATATTCATATATATAGTATATATTTGCATAGAAAAGAGATACCATAATTAGAAGTGTTTTTTGCGAAAAAATTTGTTATTTTCTACTTCTCTTTTTATTATTCTAGCAAATTACGTTATTCTCTACAACATCATAACAACAACAATCATTATTAATATTATAAAAAATTAAAAATTAATAAAATCAAAAAAATTACTATTACTATTTTTATGAGTGAAAAATGTGGAAAAAATATGTGTTACTATAAATAGATGGACTTGTGCTGAGTACAACTTCATTTCGCATGTGTAAATGATTTATTTCAGAAAAAAGGCCATATCTTTCCTTTTTTTTAAGGATTAACAAATAAAGAGTTTGTTACTGCAATAAATTGGATTTAATACCGTCATGATTGGAATTTAATATTTTTTAAAAATATAAATGTTAAATTATATAAATGCTCCAAATGTGTTAATGGGCCAGTTCTTGTGATCCACAGAGCACGCCATTGTTCTATCAACGCATAATAATTTGTGTTATAAGCGATTAATTTCACCATCAATTACAAATTATATATATATATATATATATATATGTTTTCTTTTTTTCAAAATAAAAATCTTATTTTAATTAGACAATCGACATTTTTATCAATTAAACTAAGTATTTAAAAATTTATGATAAAAATAGGGTTTAAATGTAATTCGTGATCATAGTTTTTAGAAAATTACAAGTACCTAAGTGACGAGTTTATACTAATTTTGCAATATTTTGTACGTCACGAGTTTGTTGAAGTTTAGATAGAAAAATAATAATTGACGATTTTTACTTATCCTTTTGTTTCAAAAGCGATTCTCAAGGATCACGATTTATACTTCATATTCTCTTATTTTAAAGAAGATTCACGGGGATCAAGATTTGTATTTATCATTTTTTTCCAAAGGAGATTCTCAAAATTCACAATTTATATTTGTTCTCTTGTTTCAAAGAAGATTTCTGGGGGGACTGAAACCCTACTCGACCCTTATGAAAGGAGCAACGTGGGAACAAAGATCATAGTTGATCATCATTTCTCATAGTTAGAAACATACATACGAGGAGTAAACAAGCAACCAACATCATTGGGCATCAATTTTTGTAGTTTTTATTATGTTCTCTTTTATATAGATGTTAGCTCTGATTGTCAACTCGTTTCCCATGAATTGCGACAATTAGTGATTTTAGGGTTTATACAATTATGGATTCATATGATTTTGATTTATAATATTATTCTTTTTCCTTATTCGTTTATGTTTTCTTCATATGATTTTCTTGTGGAATTGTTTGGCTAGCAATTACATATGTGTAGTTAATTAGCTATCATCTGAGAACGGATTAGAAATGCATAACACATGCTAGATCGAGAGATTGGTAGATTATCATGATGAGAATAAATCTTAGTAACTATTGATAATTAGATAATATTTTGAGAATAATAAGTGTTATTTAATGTACATTTAAATCTAAAACTCAACTATATTTAGATTTAACTCAAAAGAGAGGATCTGGTGATTCTATTATGAATATATGAATTAAATATCTTTTAATACTTTAAAAGAAGTCATATGATCCATAATGGTATATATCCTTATAATCCATCAAATCTCTAGAGGCTTATTTTTCTTGAATCTGAGTTGTTCATTAATTTCTATATTTTATTTTATTCTTTTCAATTAACATGTATATGATCAAAGTTCGAGTCTTTAGATAATGTAGGATAATATAAACAAGTAATTAGTTGGAATTACATTAAACAGTCCATGTGGACACGATATATGTTATCACCATAGTTTTACTATAATTTCTCTCGTACATGCGAGTTGTTTATTAGTGAAATAAAATGGCGAACAATTTCAATTGTACATATAAATTACATTTAATCGAATAAGTTAAGTAAAAAGAAAATCATATAAACGGAAGTTTATAGTTTTTAAAAATCATCCTATAATTAATAAAAATTGTGTATATATTTGTATATATATATAGATAGATAGATAGAACAAATAGCTATATAACATATTTTGTTTTGTATAAAAATATTTAAATAACATAATATATCAAAATTAAAATATGAAATAATAATTTATATTTAAAAAGTAATAATTTATGTATATATATGCAATAATGATATCGAATTGAAGATATGAAAAGATAATAAGTTGATATTTTTTAAATGAAGAATATAATTGAAACAGAAGAATATACATTTTTGAAATTTTATGAGAAAGGAAAAAGAAAAAGAAAAACAAAGTCTAAAGTCTAAAAAAAATATAAATTTTAGTGATAAGGATGTTGTGTTGGGCCTACCTATGTATAGGTGGAGGTGGATCCAGTTACATATTTATGTAACGATACTCTATTTACATTGAACCTAGTAGAAAACTCATAATAATATTCTGCATAATATGCTATGATTCTAATTCTATGTATCAGGTTTACAAATAAAACCAAAAAGTAGACCTCAGCAATTTGAGAAGAACATTTACTGGGAAATGGAAAAGAAATCTGAGATAAAGTTACAAAATTGCCCTATTTGGGACAAGCCTAGCTAAGTAATCCGAATAAAGAATTGAATGAAATTTCTGTTAGAACATGCCTTGAATACCAGCAGTGAGCTCTTGATTACTGTACACAGATGACTCTGAGTTAACATGGAGGGAAGCGACGAAATTAAAATCACCAGCAAACGAAGAACACTGAGCTGGATCAACTGTAGGGTCATTCAAGAAATATGGCAACTGTGGTGTAGTTTCGGTTTCAAAGGGGTAGCTTGTGCTGTAATCAGCTTGGAGCGAAGGAAGTCCAGGACTCCAAGGGCAATGAGGTTGCATCATGGATTCAGAGTTAACTTGTTCGAAAGGTTGGCTAGATCCGATCGTTGCGGCATTACCGCTGCTTATCAGAGGATCAGTTGCCATGGGAAGAATCCCACACACATCTCCCTCACAGCTGTGGTTGGCACCATGGGTATGAATCTGCTGAAAATTGTGGCCAGGAATAATGTTGCTTTCGTACATCACCATGTTGTTCTGCATGCTGACACAGCCAGGATTCACTGCACTTGGAAGATGCAGATTTCCTGAACAGTCGTTGGGTGAAATATCCATAAGCTTTGGCCCACCACCAGATACTGCGTTCTCTTCCGGTTTTTCCTGCCGCCTCCTAATGTTGAGTCGGAACTTCTGCACGCAGGCAAGAGAGAGAGAGATATGGTTAGGATCTTCAGATGCATAATTTCTCAAGAAAAAAACAGATTATGACAGTTGATCACCTGCCAATGGCTAGCAACATGTTCTCTTTTTAAATCTTCGACGGCCATCAATTCAAGTATTTTCTTAGGGGTAGCTTCTGTCAAACAATAATAAGACAATATGATCATCAGTTTAAACTTTAAAGTACGACAACACTTTGGATAATACTATTAAAAAGAAAAACTTACTCTCCGCTCCAATCTGCTCCACAGCTTCCAAGAACTTTTCATGAAGACTGGGTGTCCAAACCATCCTAGCTTTCTTGACAGAGGAAGAATCACTACCACTTGGTTCTCTGTTACCAGCTTCTTCACCGTCACCATGTCTCGCCTTCTCGATTACATCAGAGCTTTCAACACCACTCCCCTCAGCATGCATTATTCCCCTTAACGCAAGCTCTTTCGACGATTCTTGTCCTTCAATACCACCCGCCTGCATTCTTTTTCTGAACACATGTTGCCATATAATTAGGAGGTCTTTCTTTGTTACCGGCTTCAGAAGACAAACACATGCGCCGTGTACAACCCCTTTCATCACGCTACATGCTTCTCCTTTCACATACATCCCTGTGTACCATAAATAGTTTATGTCTTAAATTTAATTTAACTAAACAATTACGATTAATTCAAGATATGTGATAAAGAACTCACCTACGACAGGAATATTCATTCTTTGACCAACATGTTTAAGAAACTCGTAACCATCCATGTCAGGCAGGTTCACATCGCTGATTACCATGTCGACTTCAGATTTTCCTTTTCGAAGAATATCCAATGCATGGCTTGCTACCATAGTCGTTGTTACTGTAACAACAACAGAAACTCACATATCAAAAGAAAAAAAAGAAAAAAAAAAGAAAAGGCTACATACCGAAGGTTTTTAAAATATATAAGGAAGTAAGAAATAAAATTGAAGAAGGATTACTTAGCTAGACTTGAGAGATATTTGAAGGTTTGAAAGATGGTGGAGAATGCCTTTTTTTTTAATTTTCACACACTTGAATTTACATACACACCCCTATATACATTGTCATGACTTCCTCTTATTGTAATAAATACAAATTAGAAAATCTAAACACCTTTATAATTGCACTTCTTAAGCTTCCTTTCAAGTGCCTGCAAATGTGTATGATCATTATCCAGAGCAAGAACCCGAAGACCCGCTGGAAAAAGATTGGACTTGGGTTGGAAAACCTGAGTTGAAGCCATCAAGATTTTTGGGGGACTATCAGAGCAAGAACCCAACGGGAAAAGACTGGACTCAAGATTTTTGAGGAGTATAGAGTGACAGCCGCTGAAATTGCACTGATGTATAAAAACAAATATCTGCAAATAAGGGAGAAAAGGGGAATGAGTTTGAGAAAAGAGAGTCTTGGGAAATTCCTCAAGAACCGCATATATAGGTTCCGAGGGTTTACTCTGGATGTAGTTTGCAAAGCATTATATTCTCTCTCTCTCTCCATATCTTTCTGTATCTCTGTTTATATATATATATATAATAAAAAGTATATATAATTTCAAGATATGTTAAAAGGATCATGGTCCGACAGGCCCGTCCGTTTATCGCGAAAAATTATATGTATTTATCAATGCTACAAAGAAGGAATCAAAGGACGGGGTTGATAAATACATCAGACGCATCATGTTGAGATGCTAGGGGAGGATCAAAGTTGCAAATTAGAATTAAGTGAGAAATCCAAATGATCCCAAGTAATTTCAGTAAAAGCAAATAATATATCTTGAGTTTGTTCTCAAGACATCACCTCAAATCAACTTATATAAGAGTAATCATCAAAACAATTTGCTGAGTAAGATTGGTAAGTAGTGAACTAACATAATGGTACACTGGTGTTCCATGAAGCTGAAGCTTTCTCCAAAAAAAAAAAAAAAATGAAAAATTTGAAAGGAGGGGAAGGGAGATATATATATATATATATATAGAGAGAGAGAGAGAGCCCACAGTACATCAATGGACTCATCCCTCCTAAATTGTGCAGAGACAATAGTAAGAATAAGTTTTGGAACATCAGAAACACAAAGTTCTGGATTACAAGCATAAAAAGAGGATTAAATTTAAAACATATAATTAATGTTTAATTGATTGTTTGTGTTATATTTTAATATTTGGATACATGAGAAAGATATGTTACTAATTTTACATTAATAAATTGCTTAACGTGTAGGAGTAAATAAAGATTTATAGGAATTTACTGTAATAACTACAAAGTATCATATTGCATGAGAAAATCATTGGATGCAAGTTAACCGAAATTCGAAAGTTTGCATAGTGGGAAATGAGGAGAAAGATGACTATTTTCTTTTCGTTTTTTAAAGCAAATTTAAGATTAATTAATATATGAGGTGTGATTAAATCTTGGTTTTTCTAATTGTGAGATGAGAAAATTAATTTTATAACTGTGATGAAATGACAAACCATCACCTCTTGCAGTTTCAAAATTTCTTGGACCAAAAGAAAATTGACTTTATACTAATTGAATTTATTTATTTAGATTTTATATTGTGTTTTTTAGATGTCAAATATTCAAATATCATATCAATTTGATGTCCCTATTTTTCCTTTCTAAGAATGTTTGTATAGAAATGGGCTCCGTTCGGATTTGTATACAACTTATTAAATTGTGTTGTGGATCGCCGGCACCGCGGATGGGCTCAGGAGTGCCTGGGCTCGCCCCGATTCGGATACGCAAGCCAATCGGTGGACCTAGGTCCGTCAGACAAGACGGGACTCAGTCGAACACTCACACCTCTACCCGATAGCACCTTACACCCGACGGATTTCCTCACCCACTCAACAGAAACCCACTGAACCAATTAATCTATACACTAGAACCCTCACAGAAAGGGGATCGGACAGTATAGAAGGAAGAATGGGGAATAGGACGAAAATGCAGCGTGAATAGCTCTTGGTCTCTTTCAAATCGACGAACGAATTGTCGTTTAAAAGGAGGAGAGGAACCAGCCGGAGAACCACCACGCGGTTCACTCGGAAACACGGGAGCATTGACCATCGGGAGTAAATGGCTGCCTGGGGAAGGTGAAAGAGTTTGAACAGAGGAAGGGAGAAGACGGAAGGGAGACCGACGAGCGGCGCACACGCAGGGGAGGGAGAATGCCCTAATTTTGACTGACTGCACAGATAAGGGGAGAAAGGGGGGAATGGGCCTGGGCTAAAAGAAACAAGCCTGGGCCCAAGACTGAAAGGGGGAAAAATTACAGGCCCACAAAATACCCGTTGGGCCAATACCCAACAACATTCTCCACCTTATTGGTCCAATCCAAGTCCAACCGATTAGCAAGCACTACCCGGGGCGAAGGCAAGTCATCATTGCCCTTGACGGTCACAAATACCTGCAAAAGCCCAAAAAACAGAAAGTGAGAAAATAAACAAAAAAGACAATCAGCAGAATACAAAGAAAACAGATTTTAATCCAATGAATCAAAGTTCAAAGTATTCATGCAGTCTTTAGTTTTCTCAGCAGATAGGCTTTTAGTTCCCATGTCAGCAGGATTGAATTGAGAAGGGATTTTCTCAAGCTTGACAGTTCCTTTTTCAACTATATCCCGGATAAAGTGGTACCTAACATCAATATGTTTTGTACGATCATGGAAGACATGATTTTTACAAAGCTGGATTCCGAATTGACTGTCAGAATAAACAATAGGGTCACCCTCTAAGTATCCAATTTCAGATAAAAGTCCTTTTAACCATATGGCTTCTTTTAGTGCATCTGTGATGGCAATATACTCAGACTCAGTAGTGGATAGGGCAACTACGTGCTGAAGTTGGGACTTCCAGCTAATGCACGACCCACACAAGGTGAACACATATGATGTAGAGGACTTCCTATTATCTCTATCATTGGCATAATTAGAATCAGCATATCCTATTAAGTTTACACCTTGAGCACATTTTGAAAATTTAAGGCAAGTATTGACAGAACCTTTCAAATACTTTAACAGCCATTTTAATGCATCCCAATGTGGCATACCAGGGTTTGACATGTACCTACTTAAGCAACTTACTGAATATGCAATATCAGGTCGAGTGCTTACCATAAGGTACATAACCGAGCCAATAGCATTAGCATACGGCACCTTAGACATTTCAAGTATCTCAGAATCAGTCTTTGGGGACTGATCCTTACTTAGAACAAAATGAGCAGCAAGGGGCACAAAGACAGGTTTAGCATCAGTCATGAAGAATTTACTCAAAATCTTTTTCACATAAGAAATCTGATTTAAATGAAGAGTATGATTCTTCCTATCCCTAACAATATCCATGCCTAAGATGCGCCTAGCATCTCCAAGATATTTCATGTCAAAATTTTCACTTAGGCAATTTTGCACATATTCGATGGATTTAATGCATGGGCTGACAAGAAGCATATCATCGACATATATTAATAAGAAAGTGGGGACAGATGCATCATGCTTAAAATAAAGGCAGTGATCATGCACACTCCTTTTAAAATTAAGGTCTTTCATGCAAGAGTCAAATTTCTTATTCCATTGCCTAGGAGATTGTTTTAGACCATACAGGGATTTTTTCAACAAGCATACATGATCAGGTTTTAGGAGGTCAATAAATCCATCAGGTTGTTGCATGTAAATTTGTTTATCAATTTCACCATGTAAAAAAGCAGTTTTTACATCAAGTTGTTTTAACTCCCAGTTAAAATGAGCAACTAATGCCAACATAATGCGCACAGTAACAAATTTAATAGCAGGAGCAAAGATTTCTGTATAATCAATCCCCTCCTTTTGAGTAAATCCTTTTGCTACCAGCCTAGCCTTATATCTAATGCTGTCAGACTCTTCTTTAACCTTATATAGCCACTTACAAGCAACTACAGAGCAATTAGCAGGTTTGGGCACAAGAGTCCAAGTTTGGTTAACATGCAGTGATTTCATTTCATCATTCATGGCATTTAACCAGTCAACAGAATTCCTAGAATTCACAGCCTCCTTAAATGACTTAGGTTCAAGGTCAGTCGGTGATTCAAATACATTTAAAGCATGCGAGTCCATATGATAATCATTAAGTCTTGATGGTTGTCTAATGTTTCTCCTAGGTCTGTCCCTAGCAAGTTGGTAATCACCATTAACATTATCATCATCACTTAAGTTATCATGCTCAATATTTTCAGGATTTGAATCAGCTAGGACAGGCAAATTAGGTGTTTGCTCCACCTCACTCGGAGTCTCATCAGAAGCAACAATAGGTACAGATATTGGCAAGCAGGGAAATTCAGATTCATTAAAAATCACATCTCTGCTAATAGTGACCTTAAAACCAGGTTCATTTTTCAGCCAAAGTCTATATCCCTTTACACCTTCAGGATAACCAAGAAAAACACATTTTTTGGATCTTGGTTCTAATTTATCCAATTTTTGATGCACAAAAGCAGCACAACCAAAAATTTTCAGATTTGAAAAATCGACAGCTTTACCAGACCAGACAAGTTCAGGATATTTTCCATTTAAAGGCACAGATGGGGACCTATTAATTAAAAAGGCAGCAGTAACAACTGCTTCACCCCAGAATTTCTTAGAAAGTCCAGAAGCTGCAAGCATGCTTCTTACTTTCTCAAGAAGTGTCCGGTTCATACGTTCTGCCACACCATTTTGTTGTGGAGTGTATGGAACCGTTCTGTGTCTTTGAATGCCAGAAACAGTACACAGATTATCAAGCAGATGATTGCAAAATTCAAGTCCATTATCAGTCCTAAGTTTCTTAATTTTCTTTCCAGTTTGGTTTTCAATCAAAGATTTCCAGTTTTTGAACACATCAAAGACATCAGATTTATCTTTTAATAACAGGACCCAAAATTTCCTAGAAAAATCATCGATAATAGACAGGAACCATCTTTTATTTCCATGTGTGGGGGTGGTGGCAGGCCCCCACACATCTGCATGCAAGTAATCAAGGATTCCAGTACTTTTAGGCACATTGGGGGCAGGGAAGATGGGAAAACTAACCCTATGTTGTTTTCCTTTTACACACGGTTCACAGAAGGGCATGCAAGACAGTTTATCATTTCCAAATGATCCTACTTTTTGCAAGAGTTCTAGTCCCTTATTACTCATGTGACCAAGTCTACAATGCCAAAGAGCAGTTTTATCATCCTTAACAATATTAGCATGCAAGACTGGTTTTGTAAAACACATGTACAGGTTATTCCGTTTTTCAGCTTTAAGGACCACAGAAGACCCTTTCATGATAGACATGACACCTTTGCCCCATTTCCCCTCATAACCCTCATCTTCCAAAGCAGCACATGAAATAAGATTACTGTTCAAGTCAGGCACATATCTCACATCTTTCAAATTAAGAGCATGCCCAGATTCACACATAAGTGAAATATTTCCTATACCTAGAATTGGACATTTCTTATCATTTGCCATAGACACAAAACCGCCTTTTGTTTCCTTAAAAGTGCGAAACAGATTTTTAAAAGGGGTTAAGTGAAAAGTGCAGCCTGAATCAATCAACCATTCATTTTCACACAAGAAAGATGAATTTACAGAATTAGCCACAGAAGTTTCACAGAAATCAGTAACCATCAAAACATCTTCATGCAGTTCTTTTTCAGAAACATTATTGGCCTTAGGCCTTTTCGGTTGGGGACATACGTTTGCAAAATGACCCGGTTCACCACAGTTAAAACACTTTTTGTTTTTATTAGTGGAATTATTTGATTTTGCAGACTTATCCTTAACCTTTTCTTGGCCATTTTTGTTTTCAGAAAATTTTTTCTTCTTCTTGAAATTCTTTCCTTTAACAAACATAGCATCAGCACTATTTTGATGTTTTATACCTGAATTTGCTTTTAAATCTATTTCTTTACTTTTCAACCCATTAATAACAGTATCCAAAGTAACCTGATCCCTACCATATTTTATAGCAGATTTTACATCACCAAAGGAATCAGGAATATCATTTAAAAACACAATTGCAGAATACTCATCAATAGATTTATCACCGGTTTTCTTTATGTCTTGAATAAGTTTTTGAAAAATATCCATATTTTCATCTATATCCTTAGACATATCAAGTTTAAACCGAAAAAATCTTTCAAGCAAGAACATTTTACATGGGAGTGAAGTTTCAACAAATAATTCTTCCAATTTATCCCATAAGTCCTTGGCACTTTTCTGTTCTCCGACCTTTCGGATAATAGAGTCTGATAGATGCAGGATGATGGATGAGAATGCAATCTCATCCATTTCCTCCTTTTTCTCATCAGAAGTGGCATCAGAAAATGTACGGGAAATACTTTTGAACACACGTTGTTGAATAAGTATTCCTTTCATTTTCTACTTCCAAATCTCAAAATCTGAGCGACCATCGAAAGGTGCCAGATTGTAGGATCCAACAGTGGACATGTTGAACAAAAAAAAAATAAATCACACAAGATTTACACAGATTACGGGAGACCAAGGATTTCCAAGTTCACAAGCTGATTAATCGGTTGCGCAGGGGTTCAACTCAGTGCCGTTTTAATTTGTTAATTCAGTGAGGCAGAATCAAGCACACAACAATATCAGATTCAGATTCACAGAATTCAACAAAAATGCAGGCAGTCAAGCAATACACAGAGTATAGCAAATAGACAACAAAACCTGCCCGGTTCGACCGGTAACTACTGCAATCACGCCCAAGCCTATCCGGTTCAACCGGTATCTACAGTAGTAAGAGGTCAAAGCCGCTTTACCAGAACGAGATTCGGGGGAACCTCGTCGGAAGAGACGGCCCACCAGCCACGGTTCAATACCGTGGGGCGGATCCACCGTCGGATCGCAACAGCGACAGGAGGTCAATCACCCAGCAGCGATAGGGGGTAGTCACCCGGCGGCGACAGGAGGAGTCACCCGACGGCGACAGAGGGAGAAATCGCCCGACGGCGACAGCCCGAGGGTCGCGCGGGCAGCGGAAACAACGACCGGTCGCCCGACGGCGATTTCAGCGGCGGTGCTCGGAGCAGGTGGCTCTGATACCACTGTTGTGGATCGCCGGCACCGCGGATGGGCTCAGGAGTGCCTGGGCTCGTCCCGATTCGGACACGCAAGCCAATCGGTGGACCTAGGTCCGTCAGACAAGACGGGACTCAGTCGAACACTCACACCTCTACCCGGTGGCACCTTACACCCGACGGATTTCCTCACCCACTCAACAGAAACCCACTGAACCAATTAATCTATACACTAGAACCCTCACAGAAAGGGGATCGGACAATATAGAAGGAAGAATGGGGAATAGGACGAAAATGCAGCGTGAATAGCTCTTGGTCTCTTTCAAATCGACGAACGAATCGTCATTTAAAAGGAGGAGAGAAACCAGCCGGAGAACCACCACGCGGTTCACTCGGAAACACGCGAGCATTGACCATCGGGAGTAAATGGCTGCCTGGGGAAGGTGAAAGAGTTTGAACAGAGGAAGGGAGAAGACGGAAGGGAGACCGACGAGCGGCGCACACGCAGGGGAGGGAGAATGCCCTAATTTTGACTGACTGCACACATAAGGGGAGAAAGGGGGGAATGAGCCTGAACTAAAAGAAACAAGCCTGGGCCCAAGATTGAAAGGGGGAAAAATTACAGGCCCACAAAATACCCGTTGGGCCAATACCCAACAACAAATTGTATTATTGAATATTTTTTTATCATATTTCTAATTTAAAATATATAAGGATCTAGTGATTCTATTAGGAATAAATGAATTAAATATCTTTTAATACATTAAAAGAAGTCATATGATCCATAAGGGTATATATCCTTAGAATCCATCAAATCTCTAGAGGTTTATTTTTCTTGAATCTGAATTGTTTATTTATTTCTATATTTTATTTTATTCTTTTCAATTAACATGTATATAATCAAAGTTCGAGTCTTTAGATAATGTAGGATAATATAAACAAGTAATTAGTTGGAATTACATTAAACAGTCCATGTGGACACGATATATGTTATCACCATAGTTTTACTATAATTTCTCTCGTACATGCGAGTTGTTTATTAGTGAAATAAAATGGCGAACAATTTCAATTGTACATATAAATTACATTTAATCGAATAAGTTAAGTAAAAAGAAAATCATATAAACGGAAGTTTATAGTTTTTAAAAATCATCCTATAATTAATAAAAATTGTGTATATATTTGTATATATATATATAGATAGATAGATAGAACAAATAGCTATATAACATATTTTGTTTTGTATAAAAATATTTAAATAACATAATATATCAAAATTAAAATATGAAATAATAATTTATATTTAAAAAGTAATAATTTATGTATATATATGCAATAATGATATCGAATTGAAGATATGAAAAGATAATAAGTTGATATTTTTTAAATGAAGAATATAATTGAAACAGAAGAATATACATTTTTGAAATTTTATGAGAAAGGAAAAAGAAAAAGAAAAAGAAAAACAAAGTCTAAAGTCTAAAAAAAATATAAATTTTAGTGATAAGGATGTTGTGTTGGGCCTACCTATGTATAGGTGGAGGTGGATCCAGTTACATATTTATGTAACGATACTCTATTTACATTGAACCTAGTAGAAAACTCATAATAATATTCTGCATAATATGCTATGATTCTAATTCTATGTATCAGGTTTACAAATAAAACCAAAAAGTAGACCTCAGCAATTTGAGAAGAACATTTACTGGGAAATGGAAAAGAAATCTGAGATAAAGTTACAAAATTGCCCTATTTGGGACAAGCCTAGCTAAGTAATCCGAATAAAGAATTGAATGAAATTTCTGTTAGAACATGCCTTGAATACCAGCAGTGAGCTCTTGATTACTGTACACAGATGACTCTGAGTTAACATGGAGGGAAGCGACGAAATTAAAATCACCAGCAAACGAAGAACACTGAGCTGGATCAACTGTAGGGTCATTCAAGAAATATGGCAACTGTGGTGTAGTTTCGGTTTCAAAGGGGTAGCTTGTGCTGTAATCAGCTTGGAGCGAAGGAAGTCCAGGACTCCAAGGGCAATGAGGTTGCATCATGGATTCAGAGTTAACTTGTTCGAAAGGTTGGCTAGATCCGATCGTTGCGGCATTACCGCTGCTTATCAGAGGATCAGTTGCCATGGGAAGAATCCCACACACATCTCCCTCACAGCTGTGGTTGGCACCATGGGTATGAATCTGCTGAAAATTGTGGCCAGGAATAATGTTGCTTTCGTACATCACCATGTTGTTCTGCATGCTGACACAGCCAGGATTCACTGCACTTGGAAGATGCAGATTTCCTGAACAGTCGTTGGGTGAAATATCCATAAGCTTTGGCCCACCACCAGATACTGCGTTCTCTTCCGGTTTTTCCTGCCGCCTCCTAATGTTGAGTCGGAACTTCTGCACGCAGGCAAGAGAGAGAGAGATATGGTTAGGATCTTCAGATGCATAATTTCTCAAGAAAAAAACAGATTATGACAGTTGATCACCTGCCAATGGCTAGCAACATGTTCTCTTTTTAAATCTTCGACGGCCATCAATTCAAGTATTTTCTTAGGGGTAGCTTCTGTCAAACAATAATAAGACAATATGATCATCAGTTTAAACTTTAAAGTACGACAACACTTTGGATAATACTATTAAAAAGAAAAACTTACTCTCCGCTCCAATCTGCTCCACAGCTTCCAAGAACTTTTCATGAAGACTGGGTGTCCAAACCATCCTAGCTTTCTTGACAGAGGAAGAATCACTACCACTTGGTTCTCTGTTACCAGCTTCTTCACCGTCACCATGTCTCGCCTTCTCGATTACATCAGAGCTTTCAACACCACTCCCCTCAGCATGCATTATTCCCCTTAACGCAAGCTCTTTCGACGATTCTTGTCCTTCAATACCACCCGCCTGCATTCTTTTTCTGAACACATGTTGCCATATAATTAGGAGGTCTTTCTTTGTTACCGGCTTCAGAAGACAAACACATGCGCCGTGTACAACCCCTTTCATCACGCTACATGCTTCTCCTTTCACATACATCCCTGTGTACCATAAATAGTTTATGTCTTAAATTTAATTTAACTAAACAATTACGATTAATTCAAGATATGTGATAAAGAACTCACCTACGACAGGAATATTCATTCTTTGACCAACATGTTTAAGAAACTCGTAACCATCCATGTCAGGCAGGTTCACATCGCTGATTACCATGTCGACTTCAGATTTTCCTTTTCGAAGAATATCCAATGCATGGCTTGCTACCATAGTCGTTGTTACTGTAACAACAACAGAAACTCACATATCAAAAGAAAAAAAAGAAAAAAAAGAAAAAAAAAAGAAAAGGCTACATACCGAAGGTTTTTAAAATATATAAGGAAGTAAGAAATAAAATTGAAGAAGGATTACTTAGCTAGACTTGAGAGATATTTGAAGGTTTGAAAGATGGTGGAGAATGCCTTTTTTTTTAATTTTCACACACTTGAATTTACATACACACCCCTATATACATTGTCATGACTTCCTCTTATTGTAATAAATACAAATTAGAAAATCTAAACACCTTTATAATTGCACTTCTTAAGCTTCCTTTCAAGTGCCTGCAAATGTGTATGATCATTATCCAGAGCAAGAACCCGAAGACCCGCTGGAAAAAGATTGGACTTGGGTTGGAAAACCTGAGTTGAAGCCATCAAGATTTTTGGGGGACTATCAGAGCAAGAACCCAACGGGAAAAGACTGGACTCAAGATTTTTGAGGAGTATAGAGTGACAGCCGCTGAAATTGCACTGATGTATAAAAACAAATATCTGCAAATAAGGGAGAAAAGGGGAATGAGTTTGAGAAAAGAGAGTCTTGGGAAATTCCTCAAGAACCGCATATATAGGTTCCGAGGGTTTACTCTGGATGTAGTTTGCAAAGCATTATATTCTCTCTCTCTCTCCATATCTTTCTGTATCTCTGTTTATATATATATATATAATAAAAAGTATATATAATTTCAAGATATGTTAAAAGGATCATGGTCCGACAGGCCCGTCCGTTTATCGCGAAAAATTATATGTATTTATCAATGCTACAAAGAAGGAATCAAAGGACGGGGTTGATAAATACATCAGACGCATCATGTTGAGATGCTAGGGGAGGATCAAAGTTGCAAATTAGAATTAAGTGAGAAATCCAAATGATCCCAAGTAATTTCAGTAAAAGCAAATAATATATCTTGAGTTTGTTCTCAAGACATCACCTCAAATCAACTTATATAAGAGTAATCATCAAAACAATTTGCTGAGTAAGATTGGTAAGTAGTGAACTAACATAATGGTACACTGGTGTTCCATGAAGCTGAAGCTTTCTCCAAAAAAAAAAAAAAATGAAAAATTTGAAAGGAGGGGAAGGGAGATATATATATATATATATATAGAGAGAGAGAGAGAGAGAGAGAGAGAGCCCACAGTACATCAATGGACTCATCCCTCCTAAATTGTGCAGAGACAATAGTAAGAATAAGTTTTGGAACATCAGAAACACAAAGTTCTGGATTACAAGCATAAAAAGAGGATTAAATTTAAAACATATAATTAATGTTTAATTGATTGTTTGTGTTATATTTTAATATTTGGATACATGAGAAAGATATGTTACTAATTTTACATTAATAAATTGCTTAACGTGTAGGAGTAAATAAAGATTTATAGGAATTTACTGTAATAACCACAAAGTATCATATTGCATGAGAAAATCATTGGATGCAAGTTAACCGAAATTCGAAAGTTTGCATAGTGGGAAATGAGGAGAAAGATGACTATTTTCTTTTCGTTTTTTAAAGCAAATTTAAGATTAATTAATATATAAGGTGTGATTAAATCTTGGTTTTTCTAATTGTAAGATGAGAAAAGTAATTTTATAACTGTGATGAAATGACAAACCATCACTTTTATATTGTGTTTTTTAGATGTCAAATATTCAAATATCATATCAATTTGATGTCCCCATCTTTCTTTTCTAAGGAATGTTTGTATAGAAATGGGCTCCGATCGTATGTGTATACAACTTATTAAATTGTATTATTGAATATTTTTTATCATATTTCTAATTTAATTATTGAATTAGGATGGTAAATTTGATTTTTTTCCTTAACCAAAAAATGTCATTTCAACCTATTTTCGTAATATTTTTCATTAAACCCGATTTAATTAAATTTTCAATTAAAATATTTTTTTAATTAATTTAATATTTTTTAACTTTTTTCTTATTAATTTCAATTTTTAGTTTTTTACTATAAGGTTGGATTGTTTATATTAAATTCTAAATTAGAGCTTACTTCCTTGATTGTACAATATATTATATTAAATTTAAAAATTAATTATAACATGATTCTAAATTTTATAACTTAAATGCTTTTAAAGCTATAATTGAGAGCATGAAATAGTATAGTATATCAATTTAATGTTTAAATCTTTAAATTTTTTAGAGTGGTATAAATGTAATAAAATATATAATTTTTTTACGTTATCTAAAAATATTGTATTTTAAATAGAATATTATTTACATTTAATTAAATTTTTTAATTTAAATCTGTAATTTGACTATTTTAATTTATAGCCTGATAGTGGTTCGATTAGCCCTAAAATTGGTAGAGTTAGGGATATGTTCACCATATTACAAGCATATTAAAAACGACTCGATTAAACTATGGTTCGATAAACCTAAAACCTGTTAAAATTTACCGAAACCGACAGAATTAACCTGTTTAACATCTCTAACTATTTCCATTAGAAAATATATTTTCAGAAAAAAAAATCAACTTATAAGAAACTGCAACTTATTTTTCAAATATATTCACATGTAAAAGTTTGGAAATTGTATTAGACACCACTACGTTTATAAAGTTAATATATGTATGTAAATTATTACGTGAAGTACAACTTCATTTAGCATGTGTAAATTATTTGTTTCAAAAAAAGGCCATTTATCTTTTTTTTTCTTTTTTTGTTTTAAGGTATAACAAATAAAAAGTTTGGTAGTGTAATAAATTAGATTTAATACAGTCATGACTGAAATTTTAATTTTTTTAAAATATAAATGTTAAATTATATAAATGCTCCAAATTTGTCAATGGATAAGTTCTTGTGATCCACAATGTTGGCCCAATTCATAGAGCAAGCCATTGTTCTATAAACGCATAATAATTTGTGTTATAAGCGATTAATTTCACAATTAATTACAAATTATATATATATATATACGTATATTTTTTTTTTAAAATAAGAATCTTATTTTAATAAGACAGTTGACATTTTATCAATTAAACTAAATATTTAAAAATTTATGATAAAAATAGGATTTACATGTAATTCGTGATCATAGTTTTTAGAAAATTACATGTATCTAAGTGACGAGTTTATAATAATTTTGCTATATTTTGTACGTCACGAGTTTGTTGAAGTTTTGATAGAAAAACCAACAATTGACGATTTGTACTTATCCTTTTGTTTCAAAAGCAATTTTCAAGAATCACGATTTATACTTCTTATTCTCTTATTTCAATGAAGATTCTCTTATTTTAATAAGATAGTCGCATTTTCATCAATTAAACTAAGTATTTAAAATTTATGATAAAAATAGGATTTGCATGTAATTTGTGATCATAGTCTTTCGAAAATTACATGTTGTAAAGACATATATTAGGGTAGAATTGACATATTCATTCTTTACCATAGCTGTAAGCCTAAATTTATGGCTAAACTTATGTTGTCCAACAGTTGTAGGCCTAAACTCATGCCTAAATATCATAATATTATATAAGAAAATATATTTCTAAAATATATAATTTTGTGTATATATATTGATAAAGTAAGTATGTTGAAAAACATGTGAGTCTTTGGGAATCCCTCAAAGAACCGCATATATAGGTTCCGTGAATTCACTTCGGATGTAGATTATAAAGCATTAAAGTCTCTCTCCATATCTGTCGATATCTCTATTTATATATATATATATATAAAGGTTATAAAATATATAATTTTTTAACATTATCTAAAAATTATATTTTAAATAGAAAATTATATGTATTTATCTATGCTACAAAGAAGGAATCAAAGGACGGGGTTGATAAATACATCAGGCGCATCATGTTGAGATGCCAGGGGAGGATCAAAGTTGCAAATTAGAATTAAGTGAGAAATCCAAATGATCCCAAGTAATTTGTGTAAAAGCAAATAATATATCTTGAGTTTGTTCTCAAAACAACTTATATAAGAGTAATCATCAAAACAATTTGATGAGTAAGATTGGTAAGTAGTGAACTAACATAATGGTACACTAGTGTTCCATGAAGCTGAAGCTTTCTCGAAGAACGTGTCTTTTTCTTAACAGCTCGGATCTTGAACAAAATACAAAAAAATAAAAATAAAAAATTTGAAAGCGGGGAAGGGAGATAGATATATATATATATAGAGAGAGAGAGCCGACAGTACATCAATGGACTCATCCCTCCTAAATTGTGCAGAGACAACAGTAAGAATAAGTTTTGGAACATCAGAAACACAAAGTTCTGGATTACAAGGATAAAAAGGGGATTAAATTTAAAACATATAATTAATGTTTAATTGATTGTTTGTGGTATATTTTAATATTTAGATACATGAGAAAGATATAATACTAATTTTATATTAATTAATTGCTTAACGTGTAGGAGTAAATAAAGATTTATGGAAATTTACTGTAATAACCACAAAGTATATGAGAAAATCATTGGATGCAAGTTAACCGAAATTTGGAAGTTTGCATAGTGGGAAATGAGGAGAAAGATGACTATTTTCTTTTCGTTTTTTAAAGCAAATTTAAGATTAATTAATATATGAGGTGTGATTAAATCTTGGTTTTCTAATTGTGGGATGAGAAAAGTAATTTTATAACTGCGATGAAATGACAAACCATCCCTTCTTGCACTTTCAGAATTTTTTGGATCAAAAGAAAGTTGACTTTATACTAATTGAATTTATTTATTTAGATTTTATATTGTATTTTTTAGATGTCAAATATTCAAATATCATATCAATTTGCTGTCCCTATTTTTCCTCTCTAAGGAATGTTTGTATAGAAATGGGCTCGTTCGGATGTGTATTCAACTTATTAAATTGTATTATTGAATATTTTTTTATCATATTTCCAATTTAATTATTGAATTAGGATGGTAAATTTGATTTTTTTTCGTTAACCAAAAAATGTTATTTGAACCTATTTTCATAATATTTTTCATTAAAACCGATTTAATTAAATTTTCAATTAAAATAATTTTTTAAATTAATTTAATATTTTTATAATTTTTTTTATTAATTTCAATTTTTAGTTTTTTCCTATAAGGTTGGATTGTTACTTCCTTGATTGTACAATATATTATATTAAATTCTAAATTACAGCATACTTCCTTGATTTTACAATATATTATATTAAATTCTAAATTCTCTACAATAATTTTCTTACATTTTTGCTATATATATATATATAAACTACTCAAAAATTTTATTTTGCTTTAATTTATTTTTATAAACATTATGTCACCCAAGTTAAGAACACAAGAGATATTGTGAGAAAGCTCTATGCACTCAACTTCCTTATATAGGGAACTTATGATTACAAATGAAATAAATCTTCTTTTTTATACTATTCTACCTTCTCAACGGAGGGTGATGATCTATTTAATCTAAAAATATATTTTTTAATTCTTTACAAGATATTTACAATAGAAAGATCTTCACAGTTACTCTAGAATACTCTACATTAATTGTATTAAAAATTAAATTATTTAATAATTTTTGTATACATAAAATTTTTAGTTACTATTTATTTATAACATAAACACAATATAAATAATTCAATACACAATAAATATTAACATTTGATTCAAATAAACAACAAAAAAATAATATAATTTTTTAATCTAATGTCTCACTTTTATATATGGGACACATTAATATCAATTAAAGATCCTAAACAAATGATTAATTTGTGGATATAAAAAGATAGAGTAGAAACGAAAAATATTATTTATATTTTAACAATTAAAATTTCACTATAAACAAACCCGACCCATCATTTTTAAAAATATTCCATCATTTGAAACTGAAAATTAACATAAAATTATTACCCTTAGACTACTATATTATATCTTTTTGTGTGTGTGTGTGTATAATTTTTTTTTTTTTAATAAAATTCTTTATTATTTTTTTGTTGGGGTGGGGGGATAGAGAGAGGGAGATCTATGTAATGATGTGTAGTGGCGCTGTCATCAAGTAGAGTTGGTCTGTTGATAGCAAACTCTTAACATAAACACAACAAATGATTGATAGGATTGTCTGTGATTGTAAGCTTGTTAAAATATGGCTCCACCTCTTCTTATCTATACCTTACTGCATTTGAATTTGTTTTTCTATATCATTAATTCAAACATATTATTTTATATATATATAATATATATTTGATTATTATAATAGCAAGTCTCTTGTGCATCGGGCGCACAATACACCCGATCTACAGTATTATATTTGTTGAACTAAAAAGTATGATTTGTTTACTTGAAAAATATCACTATTTTTTTCAAGATAATTAAACATTAATAATAATTTTCAAGTAAACAAATAATATTTTTTAGTTAAACAACAAATATTTTACATTAGGTTGCAGCACCCGATGCATATAATTTTTTGCATTATTACAAATATTTTTTTTTCATCTAAAATGTGGCTCATATATGTGGAGCAAATTTGGTATAAACCCTAATAACAAAAATACTATATGTATATGAAAACTGCAAATACAAGTCCAATTCTTTATTCCACAAAGGATGAACAGAAAAAATCGAAACCGCAAATTAAATATCATGAGTACGAAGATGAAAATGCAATGAAGCATAAAAGAGGGAAGAGCAACGAATCAAGTAAATTTTCTTCAACATCTCAATATAACAAAAATAATTTCAAGTTGCTGGAGCCAAATGAATGGTGTCTGAAACTGGATAAGCAACTAGTGTTTAATTTCGGACAATACCATCATACCAACCCCCACCCCAAACAAAAAAATCCTTTCACTGAGGAGCTTACCATGACAATGCATAAAGCTCCCCAGTACAAAGCATATAATTATAATTTACAACAAAACTTCCAATTTCACATGATCAAATGTTTAATACAGACAAAAAAGAATTTTCTTCCACAATCTTGGGCAATAGCAATCAACAATTTAGCAATACACACATCATTAATATAAAAAAACACAGCTAAATCAATCTTTATCTAAATTTTCAGACAAGGCCCATAAGCACTAATTTAAGTTACACAACAAGAAATCAACCCAACAAAAGAAAACACTAAACTAGCAACAGCACAAGCAAAAATATACTCGGAACTCAGAAGACAAAACTTTACCTGAGAATAAACCCTGGTTTAAGTTTCAACTACTCCTTATGAGTGACAGCAATACACCAAAGTTTGTCTGCTTTTCCATTTCCACATCAATGATTAAAGGCCTGAGCTTTGAGCCTCTGGATTCTTGGCCAAAAATGTTTGGGGGGGGGGGGGGGAATTGGAAAGGGGTTTTATGACAAGTCAAAAGTGGAAATTTCGAGAGCAAAGCAACTTGAAATGTGCACGTAAACCATGAATAAACTTAGCCATGTCTCTTTCTCAGCCATCGAAATTGGGAACCTCACAGAAAGATGATCAAAATCTCATGGCCACTTACTCTATCTGGGCCTAAAGTATCAGACCAAGAAATATGTTCATTTGTAGGGATTAATTATAACACAACCAACAGTTTGCATGTAAACAATTTAATAAGTAGAAAATTAATATAGTTTTTCAATAAAAAAATTAATATATGTCCATCTCAAAGATTAAAAAAAATAATATTATTTGAAAAAAATATAATTTTTCAATAAAAAATATTTCTCCCATCTTAAAAAAGACTCATTTTTTGTGAGTCAATCGGTCAAGATTATACTTTATGGCTTCAGTTTTTTTTCTTCAGATTACAAACCATAGTATAATTTTTTTGCCGTTTGCAACTTAAGCCAAAATTTTAAAATAATTTTTAGTTTTTGGTTAAAAAAAATAGTTTCTAAAAATAATTTTCAGACAGTATTGTTCTGATTTTTAAAAATATTTCAAGATTTTTTAATTAATTTTCTTACTTTAAAGTATTTAAAAATAAAAGCTTGAAACACCCCTAGTTTTTGGCCTGAAAATTTGACCGAAAGTTACAAACCGCAAAAATAATATATTATGGATTGTGAATTGAAAAAAATAAAATAATTAGACCTAAAAATAATAAAAAAAAAAAAACAATATTACACATTGAAAAGTAACTCACCCGTTCTTCTACGATTGTGTTTACTGGTAATTTGTTTTTTATTTTTATTTTTTCTGTGTTAGTATTTTTGTTTGTCTTTATCGTGATTATTAAAAAATGAGAAAATATAAAAAAAAAAATCACTTCGAAAATGAGATCTCTCCTATCCTCTAAAGTCGAAACTATTTGTTTTAGACCAAAATATATGTTAAAATCCAAAGTATTCACCATCTGATTTTAAGTTAGGAAAAAAAAATGTCATTTACAAGTTATTTCATATAAAATTACAATAGTAATGTTCTATTACAAAAGTATTTGAATATAACATTCTTACATAGTTTGCAAGCTTCTTCAAACTTTCATTAATAATTTAAGAATTTTTTTCAAATATTTTTGAATTATTTAAGGATATTTTAACAAATCGTAACTATTTTAGGGATGTTTCAAATGTTTTAGTAGCTTGCAAAATGTTCAAAACATTTTTGGATGTGTTCGGACTTTAAGATGCATTTTGTCTTTATTTTATTCATATGTATTTGTATGAAACTCTATTTATTAAATGCAATATTATATCATTTATAATTATATAATTATACTATAAAATACAAAGACGATCTTTGACTCAATAATTAGGGAAATTTAATCATTAATATTTAAGACGTGATTTGTGCAATATGATAAAATCGATCGTGATGATTTTAAAATAACATTTTTTGAATTTTTAATTATTATTTTATAATAGGTTTAAAATGAATATCCATATACTACTAGATTGTTGATCGTTAAGATAATTTTTATCTGCACACTGCTTTATATTTTTTAATTAATACAATTATTCGCTTCCTCCATAATTAAAGCAAAAAAAAATCAATTGACCAAATTGTATCATGGACACCCCTACTATTTATTCACATTTTTATACTTTGCAATATTTATTTATTTGGAAGTGAAAAAAGACAAAAATAATTAACTTAAATCGATCCAAAAAATCAAATTGAACCATTGGATATTTCTTTCATAATCTATAAAAGCTTCTTCAAACCCGATTTGTTGAACAAATAATTGAAGCGGTGGCACGTCTCGAGCTCAAAAATATTGATTAATATTGTATAAAATAACATAGTATTTTGATTTAGTTAAGGTTGTATTGAACCTAACTTGGTTACTCACAAGGGTAGTATTGCACGGTATATAATTTTTTTACGTTGTATCGTATATTGTACCAAAATATATCGATATACTATTTTATATTGAAATTTTTGGTATACCGTGTCATTCCGAATTATTGGTGTAGCGAAAATATTTCAATATATTGATATTTTGGTATATACAGAAATACTAGTATACCAAATATCATTCGGTATACCAGTATACCGAAAAACTTGTATACCAAATACTATTCGATATACCGATATACCAAAATAACATTTGGTATATCGAAAATTTTATTTTTTCATACCGTTACCATACCGAAAATCTCAATAATAAAAAATTTTAATATTTTTTGGTACGATAAGTGAGGTATATCGATATTTTTAATATTTTCCCCACTCCTAATCACTCAATACTTCATAATTTTTTTAAGACAAAAAAAAAAAAAAAAAAAAAAGGGTCAAACTTGAATATCATTTTTATTGGACTTGAACAAATTTATTTACAAACATACAGCCCACTAACAATGGACCAGAAGCCCAGAACGTCCTCTACAAAAATAGTCCAATTAAACTTTATAGTCTTTTAATTGGGTCGGTGGGCCTAAAATTGGACTATAAAATTTAATTGGACTCTTTTCGTAGTGGCGCTGCCCGGACTCGGGCCAGAGACCTTCAATGTGTTAGACTGACGTGATAACCAACTACACCACGACACCAACACAGGCCATTGTTGGCAAGTGATCTTTTTTAAATACAGATTTTAAAAATTCACATATTCTTGTACACAAATTGATGATTGCCTATTTATACATAAATTAGTAATTTTTTCTCGTATGTTGCACGATTATTTATTTTTTATTAGTTACTTTTTTTAATTTATTACTTTAGGAAATTTTGAGTTTATAGATTTAAAATCAAAACGTACTAAATAAACAGGATTATAAGTCTCAACTTGAGACTCTTTGGTACCAATACAAATATTTATTTATGGTTTTAGTTGAGAAATTATATATATATATATATATATAAATTATGAAATACTAAATTAAATTTGTTGAAAAAATAAAATTTTATTTTAAAGACATATTTTGCTTTGACATATTAACTGATTATGCGTCCAGTGATCGATATAGATGTTAAATATATGTAGATATAAATGTTAAATGTATCCCAAAAGGCCTGCAATATATATTTTTTTTGTAACAATTTTTCTGTAAAAGAAAAAAAAGGAATCTTAAGTAGTCATTTAAAATTTTTAAAGTAAAATATTAATTTTTTTGTCTTTAATATTAAATTCGATGAAAATTAGCATACAAAGATTAACCTTACTCCGTTATGTAAATATTAATTATTTTTAGTTTTAAGTCAAACTGATTTATAGTAATCTAACTTATAAATACAAATATATTGATTATCTATATTCCAAAATTTGTGGAATTATAGAATCTAAATTAAACTCAATTTATATTTACATTAAAAGTTTGTTTTGATATACTCTCATAATAAAATAATTAAAATTAAATTAATAATAATATAATTAGTTTTTATTGTGATGTTTATTAACCATTAAATCATATCTCTAATAATCAAATTATTTTATTATTTCTTATACAGAGATAGATATTGGTATATACTTGTATAAAAAAAATTGATATCATAATTAAAAGTAATTTAGGCAGCAGAAATTTGATTTTTTATTTAAAACGATACTTCTCTTTATATATATATCACAATTAACTTAAGAAAAAATATTTTATATTTAATGATTAAATTTTAATGTATGTATGTGTATATATATGTACAATATGGACGTTAAATTAAATATTGTGAAAAGAGAATTAATTAAATATAATTTATTTTTAAAAAAATTAGAGTTCGAATAAAAAAGTCATAAGCTTTTAAATTTTTAAATAAAAAATTAAAATAATAAAAAAGATAATCAAATAAACATATTTTGATAGATAATTACTTAAAAATTAATAAATATCGTAGTTTTATCAGTCAATTATATATAGATTGGGATAAATAAATAGATACCATAATGTATATAGATAGATAATAATTTAGATTTGCATAGTTAAGTAGATACCATAATATATATATATATACATATATATTAATATAGATTTGCATAGAAAAATATATACCATAATTAAAAAGTAGCTTAACCGAAATTTTTTTATGCTTTCTATTTAAGGCGTACTTCTCTTTATATATATATATATATATATATATAGTTTGTTCAAGACAAGATACAGCAGCAAGCTTATAAATAATAATAAAAAAATAATAATAATAGTAATAATAATAATAATAAATCGATTTTGAGTTATATATTAATAATAAAAATAAAATCAAACCTTTATTTAATTTCTTTTTACATAATCCATCTAAAAGGGTTAATCATGGGTTACAAACTAATTCAAAATTTGCAATGTTTTTCGGTTAAGTGAAAAAAAAAAAATTAGTAAACGTAGGCCAATCTGTTAGAATTATAAGACACGTCAATCTATTAAAAAATCAGTTAACGTAGTTCAATTTTTTGATTGGTCAAACAAACAAATCGAGCTTCCACACATTTAATTGCACAATCACAACTTAAAAGTATAATTCATTTTCAGTGGTTTGCGATCGAACCTCCGGTGTAAATTATTATTTTGTGATCGAGTAAGTTATTAATATCTGGTGTAAATTATTATTTAACAAGGTAATTTTATTATAAAGTTGATTTCAAACTACTGCTACTAATAATAATTTTTTTTCATGACCAAGTTATCTTAACTTGTGATTCGATCATTGTTCAAGTCGAATGAAATGGGGTAGTGGCTATAGCTAACTCGAGAACAAATATAATTATTTAAGTACAATAAATATTATTTCTCTTAAAAAAATAAAATGAACGAATTCAAAAAGTTTTGTCTTTCACATAAATCAGAGTCTTGGTATCGTTTAAGATATGTCTTTACCTATATTCAATTAAAGTTTATTTTTTAAAGAAAATAATCTTCTATTTACCTTGGTGAGGAATATATTAGTATCCATCAATAATATATTAATATTCCATATCTAAAAATTATTTATTTTATTTAAATTTTCGGACTTGATTTTGTACTTAGTAAATCTTTTTATAAATGATTTAGTTAAACCAGATGGCCGCCCGTGCAATATATGAAATATAATATATTTTATTATATTAATAATATATGATTAAATTATAGATTTATTATTATTAAAATTTACACAATACTCAGTTATGTCAATTATATCTATATAAATATTATGCGATTGATTTTTTTATGTTATAATATATTTTGTCATTATCTTAAAATTTATCTTTATTAAATAATAAATTGTATGATTTTTCAAAGTAAATTTTAGAGTGTTCCTAACTCAATAAAAAAAAGTTATAACTTACTAAAACCTATTAAGGTAGAATAATAAATTATTATATAAATTAATAGCATAACTTTTTTTTTTATTGTTGTAAAAAAATATTTATATTTTTAGATAAAATACATATAAAAAATTCATATATTATTTATTCAAATTTAATGTATACATCAAAATAAAAATAAATATTTCAATTCATAAAAAAACTATATTATATTCATAATTATTTATTTTAAAATATACAATATTTGTGTCAAATTAAAGATGATGAAAAGATGATTAATTTGTATATATTAGGAATATATTTAAATGAAAAGATTATTTAAATTTAGTGAAAAATAAAAAGTAGAAGGGGCTTCGAAAATATACCAAAAGATGAAGAACAATATAAATGGCGTCGCCCGGACTCGAACCGGAGACCTTCAGTGTGTTAGACTGACGTGATAACCAACTACACCACGACACCGCTTGTGAAATTTTTCTTACACTTAAATAAAGTATCTATATCCCTCTCACACATCTATCTGCAATCAATAGTAGAGACTGGAACTGGTCATTTCAATGAGGGTAGAGTTTACTGTTTACAAAACCTCACTTATTCATATAACCAATTTCCAAGTGCAAGAGAATTTCCAACTACACGATGCAGATTAACAGAGTCTAGTTTGCACTTTTTAAGTAATCCATCTTTAAAGTATCACCAAGTGAAGCTGATGGATTCAAACTGCAGATTATGAGCCGGCCCACTTGAGCATATAGCTGCGACATCCTCCGCCATCTTCTTGGGCCCACTAACAAGCACTCCAACCTTCGATTCTTTGATCTCCGCAAGCATTCCTACAACCAAATCCCACATCAAATTTCTTCATCTGATAAAACAATACCATAAAAAATGATGATAATGGTGGCTTCAAAATTTGAACTTTGCTTACCCTTGAGGTTTGGCCTTTGACCATAATGCACATTGATAACCGACTGCAGGGGAAGGCTTTCCAACTCCACACCATCTAGATCCAGTGAAGATTTAGTGTTTGCTAATTCTTCCATGTCCTCAATCTTCATCTGTTCGGTTTCAGTGGCTATCTGCTTCTTGTTCCACAGAAACGCTGCGCTAGCTGCTACTCCTACGGAGAAGCATATCAGCAACATGTTCACTGAGCCTTTCTTGGTGTGGGAATACAGATTCTTGATGTTATGATCCACAGGGTAAACCAGGTACTGGGTGAAGATGCCAAGGAGAAGAAGGAAAATGATGAAAGATGATGAGATTATTACAGCAAGCCACAGCCAGCTGTTCTGGCCTAATGTGGGAGATATAGGTGCATCAGATGCGTTTGCCTCAAACCATACAGTCCCAGGGTGGTTGAACTTGCGTTTCTGATGCTCATTTTCTCTTGTAACATAGGCCTCGATTTGTAGGTCTATTTTGCAAGAGTTTAAGGAAGTTGGGAGGATGAGGTCTAATATGGAGAGATATGAGGAGTTCTTGAATGCAGCGATGAGTGTGATTTTTCGAGTCCTGTAAGCTGGTTTTGAGCTGATGAAAATGAGTTCTTTGATGATAGAAATGAAAGGGGCGATGCCACTCCCCCCACTGATCATTATGAGTATATCATGCCTGTAAAACAATGTCAAATCTTGATCAGAAAAATTATATATATATATATGTGTGTGTGTGTGTGAGTGTGCTTGTATTTTTGTATGTATGTGGGATATGAACCTGAGAAAATCTGTAGAGGCAGGTCCGTATGGTCCTTCGACTGATACTTGGAGACGATCAATGGAGGAAGGGGAAGATATCACGGCGTAAAGCTTCTTAGTCCAACTGCCCTCACATTTGATTATCAAACTTAGAGTCTCTGGTTCTAAGTTGCTGTTTGAGGTTATTGTAAAAGGATGCCACTGAAGCTTGGAAATGCTTGGCACATTTATGAAGATCGTACTTGTTGGATTGTAATTCAAACCTACCAGCACGAATTTTTCTTGTTTAAGTTAATCACATAAGATTTGTGCAATGTAGTGATGCACACAGACACTTTATTTTGCTATAAAATATTTAATAGAGTGTGATCAATGTTCTAAAGGTGCTAGGTGTTAGCTGAGCGATAGTGCGTATGTAGGGTAGATGGGGCCTTGCACCATAGTTCTAAATGGGGCCATTTACTATATTAGATGTGAGGAGTTGGAACTTCTATGCTATTTTATAGGTAGTGTCTTAATTCATTGGATGTGTGACACATAATATATCATTCAGCAATGTGTTATTAAACTATGGGTAGCATGAAATCTCCTTGTGGACAATATGAATCCTCTATTTATTACATCTCAAAGTGCTGCTGTATTTGATTGATAGGATATGCAAATGCTATATCACAATGTAGGATTCGAGGGAGATTTACCTCGACTCTTGGAGAAGTTGAGCTCAATAGTCTCGCACGGTAGAAAGCGTGCAGAGACCAAACGAACATTTTCTCGCGACTATAAGAACCTCAAGTATCGATCAATCAAGAAGAGATAGAAACCGGGGAGCATGATGCACGCAAAACCAATGCCGACATGGAAAATGAAGAAGATGATGAAGAAAATGTAGAGGTAGTGAGTGTAGAGAAAGAGTTCAAAGAACTTTCTTCTTATGGAAGAGTAAGTTGTCACCCACAAAGCCAATCCACAAAGCAAAGAGATCTCTCCTGCTATATTTGATACATAGTGATCGTCCCATTTCAGCATCTGTGCCAATTTCAAATAGGAAATTAAATTAGAGGGAAAAACCCAAAAAATAAGGGAAAATAAAAAAACCCGACTTGTTTGGGCTTAGAAAAAATAGTTCAGCCCATTGGAAATTGAACTAGGCCGAAGCCCAAAGCTGAAATTTGAGTGTATTCTATAAGCCCACTGGGTTTGTAGTTAAAACTTCAGCCCATTAAATAATCTGATGTCTAAATCACCCTTCTGTGTAAGTACAGAAAACTATAATATAAAGTTTATTTGCATTCTCGAAGAAATAATTGACAAAATTAAAGAATTGCAAGAACATGATGATATGATTATGTTAAAGTGACGTAAGCATTCTTTGGCATGATATTAATTTTGTTAAAAATAATATAGCACTCACCATTTTTAATATTGGAAACTTAATATTTCACTATCATCCCTTATAATTTGATTCGTGACCACTATATTTTTAATGGTCCCAAAATACGATATAGAAATGACAAAAATGTCTTTGTACAACACTCTTAGTGGAAATACCATATATACACAAACATAATATAACGAACATGCATGTTGTTATTTTATTTGGATAACACTCCATTTCAAACGGTCCTTATAAGACGGGAACAAATATTTAAACATACTTATATAGACGTAGTATATGGTGTAGGTGGAAGAAGGTATTTACCTCGGATAGTCTACGAGTAAAGGTCCAGTAGAGAATGTAGAGAAATCCATGAGCTGTGAAGAGGGCCATAGACATGTTTCCAAGCCAAATATGGTAGTTGATGCTGGCCTCTGAAGTTAGGCCCAGCATGGGCAATATGGATGAGCCTCTTGTCACCGGATAGAACACAAATGTTAAGCACAAATTCCCTGCTACCCCTGTCACCGTACCCACTCTCTCCACCTTTGTTAGCCATCTGTGTGTCCCCATAAACAAGAACTCTTAAGCCTACTTCTTTCAAAACACTGTCTCATTGATATAATTTGCATCTTTTGTTGGGACTTCTCTACCCCGTTTCAATCTTTGATATACACACTTTCTGTTGGGGGGTCTAATTCAAATTCAATGTTCCTAATATGTTTTTATTTGGATTAATTCGACATGAAAGTGGGACATGAAAACAGTGGATCAGATAAGAGACTATTTTAAAATTGGGCTAATAAATTTTAGAACGTTTAAATGGAAGTTGCAGGGGAAGTTCTTACTGCTTTTCTTTTCTTGTCATTGAGAGCAATGGAACTTGCTTAAACCAATGGCGAACATAGTACGCGAAATACCAGACACAAAGAGCGAGGAACAAGGTGAATAGTGTTAGCTCTGTTGCAGTCACAATTCCGAGCCCCTTAACGATCATTGGCCTCTTCAACAACCTTATATTTTTATCCTTGTTGTTGCTGTCATAAATCATGCATTCAAATTTCAAAATATCAGAGAGAGAGAGAGAGAGAGAGAGAGAGAGAACAAATATATCTTCAAACCTTGTTGTGGGACTAGCTTTTCTCTTTCCCAAATGTAGATATATGCATCCCAAAACAGCAATGAAGACTATGGGAAATGTGAAATTCAGCATTATAGAACCTGTAAGATAAGAGATGAACTCAGACAAGGCGCGTTTTTAGCCATCAAGGGGGGAGAGAGGGAGAGAGAGATTCTTGCCTTGTATTCCAAAGAAAGTTGAGTTTGTATCAGCAATAATATGGAGCAACCAGTGATTGTAATATGTATCAGTTGGCATCATGATCCACATCATTATATTACCAAGAAAAATTAGAAGGGCTAGCAGCAAAAGTGCTCCTCTGATAGCACTGATTATCCTAGAGGAAGCCATTGTTTGATGTGGAAATTTTTCGAGAGGAATATAAGAAAAAATGTGTATTGTGTGTGTTTATATATGTGAATATGAAACAGTTTGTGTCTGGTAAGTTATCACAGCCAGAAATGGACAAGTGACATCCTATCCGTCTTCAATTTTTGAATGTAAATACACTTGTTTATAACCATCATAATAATCATTTCCAGGATTTGTTCGACTGTCCAAACAAAACACGGGACGTAGGCAACACAAGCCTTGCATGTGACTTGGGCTTCGTGGGTCTGTATCAATTCTTGAAACTCATAGTGCTTATGCCACAGTTTGAAGTGACTTCTCTGTTAGAAACCCCATCTAGTGATTTGCATAATTTGGGGACACGGGAAGTCTTAATTGATCACATTACATGCACTTAGTATGAGGAATACGTTTATGAATTGTATATATTTGGCCCACACACACACTCTCTCACACACACACACACACACACACAAAAAAAGAGATAGCCGGTCTAAAGTGCCAAAATCTCCAATTTGTTGTACTGCCAATTCTTGTTTCCTATGCTCTTGGAATTTGTTGTGGAGTTTAACTTAATGGGCATGTGTCTCCAACATGCACAGATTCCTACCTCATGTTGATCAAAATTTATTCTAAAAAATTCATTAATTGAATGTTCAAATGTGTTTGAAACTCGAGTTGAATTTCAAAATATGTTTGAACTTGTTTTATTATTAGTCGAACAAGCGTGAATGAACTAAAACATTGTGTTTTAATATTTAGAGTTGTGGATAAAAAGTAGAGGAGCAAACAAGGGGAAAATACCAAAAAGTGTACCATTTGAAAACTCTTAACAGAATCAGGGAATACACATTTTGTATGCATTGTAGCTGCAAAAATACTGATCCAATTTGAGAAGAACATTTACTGGGAAGTGAAAAAGAAATCTGAGATAAAGTTACAAAATTGCCCTATTTGGGACAAGCCTTGCTAAGTAATCCAGCAAAACACAAATTCAGAATTGAAAGAAGATAGTTTCTGGGTGCAGGTAAGAGGATCACAAGAAAGTCACCACGGAGAAATCAAGGAAGAGGAGATCCTGGAAAGAACATGGCTAGATCACGCTCAAAGTCCTCTCGACCGATCAACTGAGATTGAATGCATAACTCGGAGTTAAGAAGGTAGGGATTGACGGAATTAAAATAACCAGCAGGCAATAAACACTGAGCTGGATCAACTGTACGGCCATTCATGAAATATGGCAACTGTGGTTGAACAGAAGGTGTAGTTTCGGTTCCAAAGGGGGAGCATGTGTTGTAATCAACTTGGAGTGAAGGAAGTCCAGGAGTCCAAGGGTAATGAGGTTGCATCATGTATTCAGACTTAACTTGTTCGAAAGGTTGGCTAGATCCGATCGTTGCGGCATTACCGCTGCTTATCAGAGGATCAGTTGCCATGGGAAGAATCCCACACACATCTCCCTCACAGCTGTGGTTGGCACCATGGTTATGAATCTGCTGAAAATTGTGGCCAGGAATAATGTTGCTTTCGTACATCACCATGTTGTTCTGCATGCTGACACAGCCAGGATTCACTGCACTTGGCAGATGCAGATTTCCTGAACAGTCGTTGGGTGAAATATCCATAAGCTTTGGCCCACCACCAGATACTGCGTTCTCTTCCGGTTTTTCCTGCCGCCTCCTAATGTTGAGTCGGAACTTCTGCACGCAGGCAAGAGAGAGAGAGATATGGTTAGGATCTTCAGATGCATAATTTCTCAAGAAAAAAACAGATTATGACAGTTTATCACCTGCCAATGGCTAGCAACATGTCCTCTTTCTAAATTTGGGACGGCCATCAATTCAAGTATTTTCTTAGGGGTAACTTCTGTCAAACAATAATAAGACAATATGATCATCAGTTTAAACTTTGAAGTACGACAACACTTTGGATAATACTATTAAAAAAAAAACTTACTCTCCGGCCCAATCTGCTCTACAGCTTCCACGAACTTTTCATGAAGTTCGGGTGCCCAAACCATCCTAGCTTTCTTGACAGAGGAAGAATCACTACCACTTGATTCTCTGTTACCAGCTTCTTCACCGTCACCATGTCTCGCCTTCTCGATTACATCAGACCTTCCAACACCATTCCCCTCAGCATGCATTAGTCCCCTTAACGCAAGCTCTTTCGACGTTTCTTGTTCTTCAATACCACCAGCCTGCATTCTTTTCCTGTACGCATATTGCCATATATTTAGGAGCTCTTTCTTTTTTACCGGCTTGAGAAGACAAATGCACGCGCCGTGTTCAACCCCTTTCATCACCGTACTTGCTTCTCCATCCTCATACATCACTGTGTACCATCAATACTATATGTCTAAAATTTAATTTAATTAAATAATTACCATTAATTCAAGAAAGGTCATAAAGAACTCACTTACGACCGGAATATTCATTATTTTACCAACGTCTTTAAGAAACTCGTAACCATTCATGTCAGCCAGATTCACATCGCTAATTACCATGTGGACCTCAGTTTTTCCTTCTTGAAGGATATTCAATGCATTTCGTGCTAAATTAGTCGTTATTACTGTAACAAACAACTGAAACTCACAAATCAAAAGAAGAAAAAAGAAATCTACATACAAATTAGAAAATTTGAACACCTTTATAATTGCACTTCCTAAGCATCCTTTCGAGAGCCTTCAAATGTGTACGATCATTATCCACAGCAAGAATCCGAAGACCCGCTGGAAAAAGATTGGACGTGGGTTGGAAACCATGAGTTGAAGCCATCAAGATTTGTGGAGGACTATTACAGCAAGAACTCGATGGGAAAAGATTGGAGGTTAGTTGGAAAACCCGAGTTGAACGCTTCAAGATTTTTGAAGGACTATAGAGTGAGAGGCGCTCCTGATGTATAAAAACAAAAATCTATAAAATGTGGGAGAAAAGCGGTGTTAGTTACCGCATATATAGTAGCCATATAGGTTGTAGCCAACAACCTCCGTTGACCGTGGATTGATTTTGGATATAGACAAGCATTATTAAACTCTCTCTCTATATCTCTCTCTATCTCTCTTTATATATATATATATATATATATGTATGTAAATATTGATATAACTACTAATTTCTTCTGATGCACGACTTTTATTTTTTATTATTTATTTATTTATTTATTTATTTATGCGATGCACAAGCTTTTATTTTTTATTAGTTGTTTGTTTATTTTTTATTATTTTATTAATTTGTTAGAATTTTAAGTTTTTACATTTAAAATTAAAATGTATTAAACAAATAGAATTAGGAGTCTCAACTTGAGACTCTTGGCCGCAATTCAAATATTTTTTAATTTTTTGTATCAAACTATTTTATTGTAATCATATATATATATATATATTGATTATCTATATTCTAAAATTTGTAAAATTATTGCAATTTATATCTACATAATATTTAAAAGTTTGTTTTGACCTCATAATAAAATAATTGAAATTAAATAAATAATAATATAATAATTTTTTATTGCAATTTTTAATAACCTTTAAATCGTGGCTCTATTAATCAAATTATTTATTATATTTTATATATAAATATGTATTGATAGAAAAAAATAGATATCATAATTAAAAGTAATTTTGGCAGAAAAAATGATTTTGTTCTATTTAAAACGATACTTCTCTTTATATATATATATAATAATTAACTTAAGAAAAAATCTTTAATAGTAAATAATTAAATTTAATGTATGTATCCGTGTCTATATATGTGCAATATGAATGTCAAATTAAACATTGTGAAAAGAGAATTAATTAGCTATTTAAATAATCTATTTAATTTGTGTTAATCTACTTAATTTTTTTATTATCATCTTGTTGTAACCGAAGCTGAGAATGGAGTGATTTTTTTATTTTTTTTGTAGAAGATAATTTTGTTTTATTTTTATTATAATATATTATTATAACATCTTATTTTTGGAGGAAATTAAAAAATCATAATAATTGAGACATGAGTATTTGATATATTCTAGAATTAATATTAATCAGCTTCACAATCCTGAAATTCATGTTAATCAGTTATATAATCCCAAAATTTATGTTTATTAGTGAAATAAAATGGCGAAAATTTTCAATTTTACAAATAAATTACATTTAATAGAATAAGTTAAGTAAAAAAACAAACAAATAAACGAAAATTTATAGTTTTTAAAAATCGTCCTATAAATTTTAGTGACAAGAATGTTGCATTGGGCCTACCCATGATAATTTTCAAGAGTAAAATATTAAATTTTTGTTCTTTTTTTTAACATTAAATTTGATAAAAATAAAATTACAAAGATTAATGTGTCTTACTCTGTACATTTAGATCTAAAACTCAACTATATTTAAATTAACTCAAAAGAGAGGATCTAGTGATTCTATTAGGAATATAGGAATTAAATATCTTTTAATACATTAAAAGAAGCCATATGATCCATAAGGGTATATATCCTTAGAATCCATCAATTCTCTAGAGGCTTATTTTTCTTGAATCAAAATTGTTTATTTATTTGTATATTTTATTTTATTCTTTTCAATTAACATGTATATGATCAAAGTTCGAATCTTTAGATAATGTAGGATAATATAAACAAGTAATTAGTTGGAATTACATTAAACGGTCCATGCGGACACGATATATGTTCTCACCATAGTTTTACTATAATTTTCCTCGTGCACTTGCGAATCGTTTATTAGTGAAATAAAATGGCGAACAATTTCAATTTTACAAATAAATTACATTTAAACGAATAAGTTAAGTAAAAAAATCATATAAACGGAAGTTTATAGTTTTTAAAAATCATCCTATAATTAATAAAAATATTGTATATATATATATGTATAGATATATAGATAGATAGATAGATAGAAAAATTAGCTATATAACATATTTTGTTTCGTATAAAAATATTTAAATAACATTATATATCAAAATTAAATTATGAAATGATAATTTATATTAAAAAAGCAATAATTTATGTATATATATGCAATAATGATATCAAATTGAAGATATGAAAATATAATAAGTTGATATTTTTTATATAAAGAATATAATTGAAACAGAAGAATATAAATTTTTGAAATTTTATAAAAAGGAAAAAGAAAAAGAAAAACAAGGTCTAAAATCTAAAAATATACAAATTTTAGTGACAAAGATATTGTGTTGGGTCAACTTATGTAAAAATAATTTTGCTATATTTAGTACGTCACGAGTTTGTTGAAGTTTTGATAGAAAAATAACAATTTTTTATTTTTACTTATCCTTTTTTTTTCAAAATCGATTCTCAAGTATCACGATTTATACTTCTTATTTTCTTATTTCAAAGAAGATTCTCGGGAATCATGATGTGTATTTATCATTTTTTTTCCTAAGGAGATTCTCAAAAATCACAATTTATATTTGTTCTCTTGTTTCAAAGAAGATTTTTTGGAGGGACTGAAACCGTAATCAACCCTTATGAAAGGAGTAGCGTGGGAACAAAGATCATAGTTGATCATTACTTCTCATAGTTAGAAACATATATACGAGGAGGAAACAAGCAACCAACATCATTGGGCATAAATTTTCGTAGTTTTTATTATGTTCTCTTTTATATAGATGTTAGCTCTGATTGTCAACTCGTTTCCCATGGATTGCGACAAGTGATTTTAGGGATTATACAATTATGTATTCATATGGTTTTGATTTATAACATCATTCTTTTTCCTTATTCGTTTATGCTTTTTCATATGATTTTCTTGTGGAATTGTTTGGCTAGCAATTAAATATGTGTAGTTAATTAGCTATCATCTACGAACGGATTAGGAATGCATAACACATGCTAGATCGAGAGATTGGTAGATTATCAGCAAAAATGCCAAAATATGGCAAAAAAAAAAAAATTACAAAATTATAGTAAAAAAAAAAAAATTAAAAATGTAAGCAAAGTCGCCCCTTTCAGGGGCGACATTCAATTTTTGAATTTTTAAAATTTTTTTTTTTAGTGTCGCCCCTGCCAGGGGCGACTTTCCTTTTTTTTTATTATTATTTTTTTTTTAATGTTGGAAGGCTCACTCGGTCGGGTCACCACTCGGCCGGCCGAGTGGTACTTGTTACTCGGCCGAGACACTCGGCCCCCGTATTACTCGGCCGACCGAGTTCTGGGAATCCACTCGGTCACGGCACTCGGTCGCACACTTCACTCGGCTGGCCGAGTGCGAAGGCGGATTTGGATTTTTGACATCCACTTCAATATTTCTCTCTCTATCATATCTATTACCACCCACCCACACCACACATTTCTCTCTTCCTCATCGCTTTCTTCACTTCTTCTTCACTTCTCCTTTCAATTATCCTTCAATTTCCTTTCAATTTTTCTTCAATATTCACGTTTCGTTGTTCTCCATTTCTCAAAAGTTCGTTGAGGTAATTTTTAACTTAATTTTTATGTGTTTGGGTGGTGTGTGTGTGTAGTGTTGTGTGTGTCTGTGTATGTGGTTTTTGTGTGGTAATTTTTGTGTGTGTATGGTGTGTGTGTGTTGCTTTGTGTTGTGTGCTTGTATTGTATGTTGTTGGTGTGGTGTATGTATGAAATGTATATATGGAATGTATGTATGAAATGTGGGTATGAAATGTGTGTTGTGATGTGTGTTGTGGTGTGTGTGATGTATGTTGTGGTGTATGTTGTGGTGTATGCTTGTGTGTGTGTTGTTGTGTGTGTTTGTGTGTTGTGTGTGGCTTGCATTTTTGTGTGTGATGGGTGCGTGTGTATGGTTGTGTGACGTGTGCGTGTGTGCCGTGTTTTGGATATGTGTATGTCGGTCGGTGTATGGTTGTTGCTATATATATTGTTATAAATTTGTCGTTAATATTTTTCTGTTATACATTATTTGATGTAGGAACTGTAGAAATTGTTGCCGTTGTTGTGCATTTATCGCAACCCTCAAATTGTTGCCGTCGCGTTGACATATTGATTCATTTCAATTTCAGGTTTGAATTTTTCTAATGTATTAGTTTAAATTAGTTTTATTAAACTTTGTAATTATATATCTTAATAATACCTCTTGCATGCAAAAAAATAGTTAATTCCATAGTTTAAGATCATTAATACATCTTTATTATTTAAGATATGGAGTCTTCAAACAACGTCGGTATTGTTGTTTATATTGGGGATGGTAGTGATGTTCCACCTGTTTGTGCAACAAGGGTACCTCGCGACATTGGATATTCTGGCTTGGTATCAAAATTCTTTCAACTGACAAGGATTGATAGCAATGAATATAAATTGAACATATCCGCTTCACTACATGCAAACAACAGATATCATCGTATACCAATCAACAACGATGATAATCTATGGTTTTTCTTTGCACCGGATGCGGATAATCAATATGTAGAATTTCATATTGATCCAGAGAAACTGTAAGATAATGCTCTTCCAGATATTCTGCCAAGCAATGAGTATTTTCAATATGCTTCTTACTTAAGAGGAGATGACATTAATAATCCGGCACTCGTCAGGCAAGAGCATACTGTTGGAACCTCAAGGTCCAATAATGAGGGTATTCCAAGTGAAAGAGAAAATGCTCAGACCGAGGATCAAACAGATGATCCATTGATTGACACTTTTGGTGTGAATGAAGTAGAAGACTCCGAACCTGACGAAGACGAGTTGTCTAGTGAATCAGATGAAGATGGGGTGGATATTGGTGATATTCAAACTATGTATTCCCCAAATCAAGAGAGATCACCATCTAATCGAGAACCATCATTTCCATCAAGTGCTCAGAGATACTCCATGCATCCGAATATCCCGTTCTTCAATGCATCATCACATGAAATGCTTGCGGACTCCTTTGATCTTCCAAAATTTTTTAGATATTATGATCCTACTGAAGGAGTGCTCACAAAAGGCATGGTATTCAAAGATAAGAAGAATTTGCAGTCTACAGTTAAAGATTTTGCAATACGTATAGCGAGGCGTGAATATCGAGTAGAGGAAAGCACACCTCGTATATGGAAAATCAAATGCAAAAATAATAGTGAGACTACACATTGCAACTGGTGGTTGCGCGCAGGTTACAAAAAAAGGATTGATATGTGGGAAATCACTAAGTATGGAGGCCCTCATACGTGCCTAATGAACGCGGTGTCTGTTGACCATCAAAACTTGTGCAAAAACATGATCGCTGCGTTGCTAACTGGGATGGTTCAGACAGATCCCGGGTATGAGATTAAGTGTGTTCAACAATAAGTGTATGATAAATTTCAATATACAATCTCATACCATAAGGCATGGCATGGTTTGAAACGGGCAAGAGAAAATGTGTATGGTACATGGGAGAGCTCAGTTTCAAGACTACCCAAATTTTTGAGAGCTTTACAAAAATGGAATCCAGGCACAGTTGTCGAGTGGCGCCACATGCCCGAAGAGACAAATGGTATAAAAATGTTGAAATATGTGTTTTGGGCGTTCAGACCATGTATAGATGGGTTCCAGCATTGCCGTAAAATAATTAGTGTTGATGGAACTCATCTTTACACTAGATACAAGCACATGATGTTAATTGCTGTTTCCATGGATGCAAATCAACATCTTTTACCTTTGGCGTATGCACTTGTGGACGAAGAAAGTTTTGGTTCTTGGTCATGGTTTCTTCGTATGATATCGAAACATATTGTTCGCGGTAGAGAAGGAATGTGTCTGATTTCAGATAGACACGCCGGTCTTTTGAAAGCTGTGGAATGAATTCCAGATTTTCAGCCACCTCTTGGAGTCCATCGTTTCTGTTTGAGACATGTGTGTTCGAATTTCAATAGCAAGGTCAAGAATGTGAAGTTAAAGGACATGTGTTGGCAAGCCGGCTCAGCGTTCACAATCAGAGAGTTTGAAAATATAATGGATCAAATAAAGGCGTTGAATGAGAGGGCATATGATTACCTCTGGAAAATTGAAAAGGAACAATGGACTCTTGCCCATGACGGAGGATGGAGAAATAGAATTTTGACAACAAATCTGTCAGAGTGCATGAATGGCGTGTTGAAAGGTGCACGACGGCTCCCAATCTGTGCCATTGTGCAGGCTACATTTTATCGGTCGATAAAATATTTTCTTGACCGATTGACACTGGGCCGTGAAATGCAGCAAAGGAACCAACCATGGCCTCATGAGGTGTACAAGAAGTATGATCAACGACAATGAAAGGCAATGGAACATCAAGTCTATAAGGTTGATTTCACTGATCAAACAGCTTCAGTGAAAACATTTGTGCCAGGAACAACGAGGTGCTATACCCACATTGTCAAGTTGATGCTAAGAGAGTGTAGCTATGGAGACTGGAGGCAAAACGGCATACCATGTTCCCATGCAATGCAAACTTGTCGACATTTTGGAGTAAATCCGATGATTTACATGAACTCAGTTTTCAATACAAGTACGTATGTGGACACCTATAGTGGTAAGTTTGAGCCATTGCCTGATGAATATTATTGGGATGAGGCTTCCTTCCAACTGTGTCACAATCCGGCATTGCGTGAGAAGAGGCAGAAAGGAAGAGGCAAGACGACTAGAATTGAAAATGAAATGGATTGGGCACAAACACGCGCTAGGCAACAATATCGGGCACATGATCAAGCTGCTTCCCAGGCTGGAACTTCATATGACCGTAGATGAGATTGTTGTGTCTAAAATATTGTAATGGTGTTTGTTTTAGATATTTGACCAGTATTTTGATAATGTGTATTGAAATTTGGATTAAGATTGATGTTAGTTTTGCACTATTTTTTTATTGTGAACCGTTTCAGATTTTATGTAATTTGTTCCATTTTCGATTTCACTTATTTATTGTTCATCTTATTGATTTAATCTTATTGCAGTATGGAGTACTACGGAGAATATGGCCCTATTAGTGGGGAGATCTTAAGGGAACAGCACATGCACCGATCTGAGGATGTATTTGCAGGAGAAATTGACCAAAAATTGAAGTGCAGACACGGAAGTGGTATCTTTTGGAGACTCGATGACCATGTTCCTTATGAGGATGACCCAGACGATGATGGTAGGGAAATACTCAGTCGTACACAAAGGTTGCATTATCGAGTCATATCGATGTTGTATCATATGGGATTTTATGGTGTCTACAGATGTGGTGATTATGTAATTAATAAATCATTAATCACTGCACTGGTTGAGAGGTGGCGGCCTAAAACGCATACATTTCATTTTAGAGTTGGAGAGGCGACCGTGACATTACAAGATGTCGCATTTATTTGGGGACTGCCAATTGAAGGTGGGCCGGTTAAAAGTTCAGATAATTCAACCGGTCGAGCATATTGGACTGCACGTTGTGAAGTGTTTCTGGGATGAGAACCCAATGCAGAAGACATAAAAGGGTCAAGATTTTCACTTTTAGCCTTAGGTACACACCTAAGCATGCACCCTGTTACCGATAACAGCTCACAACAACATGTTGTGCAATATGCACGTGGATGTGCCTTGATTTTGTTAGGATCCATAATGTGCCCGGATACTTTTGGGAATATGGGGTCATTGGTATATTTCAATGAACTAGAGGATATTGATGAATGCAGTAATTTGAGTTGGGGTTCAGCGGTACTAGGTTATTTGTACCATCAGCTGTGCAATGCATCACATAGGGGTCGTACACAAATTAGTGGACCCATGCAACTACTGCAGGTAAATATGTCTCAATATTGTTAAATATGCATATGTTATATAAAAAGGTGAAAAGATATATAACATATTATTATTTCATGATAGGTATGGACTTGGTCAAGAATTACTTTTCTCACTCCGCAAATGACGGGAGGCAGACGCCTAAATACAGCGGCAATTGTTGGTGTGGATGGAGTTCTACCGGTTGCACCGTATGGTGCCGAGTGGTTATAATACCACAACTTTACAACTAGCTTGACGAACAACTTAAGGGCTATTCGGGAGAGCTTGGAATGGTGGTTTGACAGAAATGATCATAAGGATGGATAAAATCCATTCCGGCTCGGCTGGGATACTTGTAGTTGAAGGGGATCCGAGGAGCTGTAGAAGATCGTGTAACATTCCATGTTGCAGTGGTTGAGCAGCCATTACGGCAAACCCGTGTCAAATATATAGCGGATTTGGGCGCTCTAGCCAAAACTCTCCGCTCCTGCTATTGGTTGGAATGAGTCAGACGTCGAAGATGGTTATACCAGATGGTATGAAAGAATAACACGTCGTCTAATTACTCCAGGGTTAAATATGCAAGCGGGATATCAACCGCAACCGAATGCACCTATAGAAGTTTTGGTACGTGGCAGTATTTTAGTATTCAAATTTCTATGTGTCATGAATATGTAATTCATGTTTTTGCTGTGTATTGTCAATTTACTACAGGAAAGTTTATGGAAAAATTTGAATAAACTTGTCATAGATGAGCAACCGTATCTTAGGGAGCCCATCAGACGATCAGTAGAAGAAATATACTCGCAAGCTAGAGCTCACTTTCATGATCGTCGCCCATCATTCCAATGCCAACAGTCACATTATGAGCCCGAACCACAATATACATCACAATATAGCCCAAAACCTTTTGTTTCTACTGGTATCGACATGCAGAGTGACAGTTGTGTGCCCCCACAAGATTTTCAAATTCCTTACGCCGCCACTCCAGATTGGGATTTTACGGCACATGGTCAGTCGTTCACTTCTCTCTTAGAATCTGGCCGTTATACATCTCCGCCTCCAGCATCATGCACTTATGGAAATTTTCGGCCACAGTTCAATACATCCCCGATCTCATATCCCCATTCTAGCACGACAGCAAATATAGTACATGATCACGTGACTTCGAGGACTGCATCATCATCATCATCAGGTCGTCCATCTTTTAGTTTGAATATTACGACAGATGATAATGATTCGGATAGCGAACCTGGGCCAAAAGAAGATCGAGGTAGGGGCAAAAGGAAAAAAATAAGGCGTCGTTGTTTTACAGGATCACATTTTGATTATTAATTTGTTATCTATGTAATTAAACGTACAATTATTACTTAATTTACTTACGATGTAATTATACGTACAATTATTACTATTGTTATTATTATAATTATAATAATAATAATAATAATAATAATAATAATAATAATAATAATAATTATTATTATTATTATTATTATTATTATTATTATTATTATTATTAAGAAAATCAGCACATAAAATTACCATAGAAAAAAATCAAGTTTTTGGTTCGTACTCGGCTGACCGAGTAATAACCCCGACCGAGTGCCCGACCGGAGTCGACCGAGTGCGAAGGATTCAGGATTGTCTTCGCACTCGGTCGGCCAAGTACCGTGCACAGATCGAGTGCCACAACGTCATGCCCGAGTGCGAAGAATTTTGGATTTTCTTCGCACTCGGGCGGCCGAGTACCCTGCGCGGACCGAGTGCCACAACGTCATGCCCGAGTGCGAAGGATTTCGGATTTCCTTCGCACTCGGGTGGCCGAGTACCCTGCGCGGACCGAGTGCCACAACATCATGCCCGAGTGCGAAGGATTTCAGATTTTCTTCGCACTCGGGCGGCCGAGTACCCTGTGCGGACCGAGTGCACCAGACCGAGTATTGTTTTCTTACTCGGTCGATCGAGTACCGTGCGCGACCGAGTGCCCGACCGAGTGCGAGAGCACGGAAACATTTTATAACCCCTCTTTTTCTCATTTTTCTCACACACCAACACACCCAAACCCTAGCCTCTTCCAATCTCTCATCTTCAATCCGAAAAATTACCTTCAAAGCCATCAATTTTTCCATCAAAATCATTGAACCCATCATTTCAAACAACAAATTTTTCCAATCTTCCTATAAAGTGGTGGAGATTTGAAGGATTCAAGCAAGAACACCAATTTTTGTTTTTTCAATCTAAAGGTATATTTTCATTAACCATTGCTTTCGTTGATTACATATGTTGATGACAGCCTTATTAGGAGTATTTTGACATGAAACTTGATATGTTTTCTTGCAATTTTTCATTGAAGTTTTTTATCGAACACTTGATGTGCATGATTTTTTGTTCTATATAGATATGTTTTCATGTTACATTGAGGTTGTTGTTTGATTATGTTCATGAGGGACTAATTTGAAGCATTATGGCATGAAAGAAGTTAAGTTTTTTTGTAAGTTTTCATTGAAGTTTTTTATCGAATACTTGGTATGCATCATAGAAATTGGGAATGTGGCATGATTTAGTGTGAGACCATGATGAAATGATCTTAATACCCCATGAATTTCAATGTTGAATTATGAAATTGCTTAAGATGAAAATTGTATTATATGACTCTTGATTTTTTGTTCACATGAATGTAATATTAATTCATTATCATCTAGGTACCCACAATGGATCATAGCATGGATGTTGTGAATTCTACTTTCGAATGGAGCGAACACTCCATTGAAGAACAACAAGCTGAGTATGAAAGAATTTTAGCCACCATGTCGGATGCCTACGGTATAAACTTTGCTAATTGGGAGACAGAAAGTGATAGGTGGTTTGAGGTACAACAGAAGAAAAGGCGAGCCACTCGTTGGGCCGATTTTGAGTGCATGCAAGAAATGGGCATCTATAAAGATTTGAAAAAAATGTGCAAGAACATCGGGTGGACTAAATTCTTTGGCATGCACGAGAAGACGTATGAGCCCCTAGTTCTTGAATTCTTCTCACAGCTTCAGGTTGGATACAATGACACGGTGCCGGAATCCGTGATATTTTATGTGGGAAACGAGTGTCACCATCTTTCGGCCGAAGAGCTCAATCACATTTATGGATTTCCCAAGAAGAAGTACTCAAATCTGCCCAATGAGAGGATCAATTTTCCGGAGTTCAATGCAGTGACTTTTTGGAAGGAAATAACAGAGTTTGATCGAGCTAACCCATCGGCCTACCACTCTAGTCGGTCGAAAGCATCGAGTATTCGAAGCCTGGTCCTTCGATATTTCCAGAGGTTCATCTTCAATACAGTTTTAGCAAAACCTGAGCCTGGAGCGGTCAGTGTGGATGAGTTGTTCGTGCTATGGTGCTTGGTGAAAGGGAAGAAGTTCAATGTGGCACCAATGCTGTTAAGGCAATTTGTCCGAACAAAAAATCAGGTTGCTAATCACATTGAAGGTTTGATCACTCCAATTGCTCGCCACTTCGGGGTCAATTTGGAAGGGATGGAAGAGACACCAGGTGAGACAAGTATAAACCTGGAAATGATGTGCAACATGAAGATGTGCCAATTACATCCCGGCACCAGAAAATTGTATCTGCTTTTATCAGATAAGAAGAGGTTTGCACTGCCCAACTCTCGCCTGACTAATATTGCTGGAGGGAAGGGCCATAATCTTTTACTGAATGGCTCGGTTCATACGGAAGCAATTGAAGAGAGTGAGAATGAATTAAGGAATGAGGAGGAACGAAGGAAGAGGAGGAGAAGAACTACGGATGCCCGATCAGAGCCAATGGACCTTGATGTGGATCAAGTACAGGTGGATGAAATGATGGGTGAAGCACAAATGCCCTCGTACGATCAGGCAGAACCTTCACAGCATCCACAGTATCCACCTCAGTATCAAGGGGGGTGGAATGATTGGTAAGATTGGAGAAACGCCTTAGATGCACGTTTTGCCAACATAGAAGGGGATGTTGCCTACATAAAAGAGTATGTCCATCGTGAAGCTTACAATTCTCAAATTTTACTTGACATGCAAAGGCAACAATATGAGTGGCATGTGCAACAAGGCCATTTTCAAGAAAGGGAATATCCACCTTATCAACCATTCGGCCCATCCAACACACCGTACCGACCCCGTCAGTGAGCACACTCCATTCCAATGAAACGGCGCCGACTAATTTTTAAGAATGTATTGCTTTGATTTCAAACTCTTGACTTTGTTGTTTTTTGTTGTTTATTCATGATTTTGAGTACTATTAAATTTTATTTGGAATTTTCCTTATAAAACATAATTATTGTTATTTGTTGGAAATTCAATTAATCAATACATTTCAAGATATTATAACAATCTCATTTAACAATTTCATCGAATTTTTACCAAACTAAATAAATTAATAAATTTAACTATAACACGAGAAAATAAAAATAAGAGAATGTACAAAAATAGGAGAACGACCGAGAAAACGAGAAGAATAAAAAATCAGAACCGAGTGGAGAGATTACATATTTTAGAAAATTTGCCTTCGCACTCGGCCAGCCGAGTGAAGTGTGCGACCGAGTGCCGTGATCGAGTGGATTCCCAGAACTCGGTCGGCCGAGTAATACGGGGGTCGAGTGTCTCGGCTGAGTAACAAGTACCACTCGGTCGGCCGAGTGGTGACCCGACCGAGTGCCAGACCTAGTGAGCCTTCCATTATTAAAAAAAAAAAAAAAGGAAAGTCGCCCCTGGCAGGGGCGACAATAAAAAAAAAAATTTTAAATTCAAAAATTGAATGTCGCCCCTGCGAGGGGCGACTTTGCTTAGATTTTTAATTTTGTTTTTACTATAATTTTGTAATTTTTATTTTTTTGCCATATTTTGGCATTTTTGCCTAGATTATCGTGATGAGAATAAATCTTAGTAACTATTGGAAATTAGATAATATTTTGAAAATGATCAGTGTTATTTAATTTACATTTAGATCTAAAACTCACCTATATTTAGATTTAACTCAAAAGAGAGGATCTAGTGATTCTATTAGGAATATAGGAATTAAATATCTTTTAATACATTAAAAGAAGCCATATGATCCATAAGGGTATATATAGACGCGGGCACGATTCCGGTTCCAAATCGGAACCGTCGGTTCGAACCGGCGGTCAATGGTTCGGTTCGAACCGTTGACCGGTTCCGATTTTGGTTTGGAACCAAAACCGTATTACATACGGTTTGGTTCCGGTTCTCCTTTTTTTGGAACCGGAACCGGCGGTTCCGAACCGCCGGTTAGAACCGCCGGTTCTGAACTGGCGGTTTCGGTTCCCGATTCCCGATTCCCAATTCCGGTTCCCAGTTCTGAGCTTTCAAAAATATAGATCAACGGCCCAGATCATGTGGCCGTTGGGAACCGGCGGTTCGGAACCGGAACCGGGAACCGGCGGTTCCCAACAGATCTTTAAAAAAAAAATAGAACCGGCGGAACCGGGAACCGGAACCGGAACCGGTGGAACCGGCGGTTCCGGAAAGGGAACCGTAACCGTGTATATGGCGGTTCGGTTCCGGTTCCACCCTCCCTGGTTCCGAAAACCGGCGGTTCCGAAACCAAAATCGGAACCGCCGAACCGCGCCCGTGTCTAGGTATATAACCTTAGAATCCATCAAATCTCTAGAGGCTTATTATTATTGAATCTGAATTGTTTATTTATTTGTATATTTTATTTTATTCTTTTCAATTAACATGTATATGATCAAAGTTCGAGTCTTTAGATAATGTAGGATAATATAAACAAGTAATTAGTTGGAATTACATTAAACGGTCCATGCAGACACGATATATGTTCTCATCATAGTTTTACTATAATTTTCCTCGTGCACTTGCGAGTCGTTTATTAGTGAAATAAAATGGCGAACAATTTCAATTTTACAAATAAATTACATTTAATTGAATAAGTTAAGTAAAAAAAATCATATAAACGAAAGTTTATAGTTTTTAAAAATCATCCTATAATTAATAAAAATTGTGTATATATAAGTATAGATATATAGATAGATAGATAGAACAAACAGCTATATAACATATTTTGTTTTGTATAAAAATATTTAAATAACACAATATATCAAAATTAAATTATGAAATACTAATTTATTTTAAAAAAAGAAATAATTTATGTATATATATATATATGCAATAATGATATGAAATTGAAGATATGAAAAGATAATAAGTTTGATATTTTTTATATAAAGAATATAATTGGAACAGAAGAATATAAATTTTTAAAATTTTACGAGAAAAGAAAAAGAAAAAGTAAAATAAAGTCTAAAATCTAAAAAAATATAAATTTTAGTGACAAGGATATTGTGTTGGGTCAACTTATATATGGGTGGAAGTGGACCCAGTTATAATATATGCAACGATACTCTATTTACATTGAACCTAGTAAAAAACTTATAATAATATCCTGCATAATATGCTAAAATTATAATTTCTATGTATCGGGCTTACAAATAAAAACAAAAAATAGACCTCAATAATTTGAGAAGAACATTTACTGGGAACTGGAAAAGAAATCTGAGATAAAGTTACAAAATTGCCCTATTTGGGACAAGCCTAGCTAAGTAATCCAAATAAAGAATTGAATGAAATGCAGATGCAGAAAATAGTTTCTGTTAGAACATGCCTTGAATACCAGCAGTGGGCTCTTGATTACTGTACTCAGACTCTGAGTTAACAAGGAGGGAAGCGACGAAATTAAAATCACCAGCAAACGAAGAACACTGAGCTGGATCAACTGTAGGGTCATTCAAGAAATATGGCAACTGTGGTGTAGTTTCGGTTTCAAAGGGGTAGCTTGTGCTGTAATCAGCTTGGAGCGAAGGAAGTCCAGGACTCCAAGGGCAATGAGGTTGCATCATGGATTCAGAGTTAACTTGTTCGAAGGGTTGGCTAGATTCGATCCTTGCGGCATTACCGCTGCTTATCAGAGGATCAGTTGCCATGGGAAGAATCCCACACACATCTCCCTCAGAGCTGTGGTTGGCACCATGGTTATGAATCTGCTGAAAATTGTGGCCAGGAAAAATGTTGCTTTCGTACATCACCATGTTGTTCTGCATGCTGACACAGCCAGGATTCACTGCACTTGGCAGATGCAGATTTCCTGAACAGTCGTTGGGTGAAATATCCATAAGCTGTGGCCCACCACCAGATACTGCGTTCTCTTCCGGTTTTTCCTGCCGCCTCCTAATGTTGAGTCGGAACTTCTGCACGCAGGCAAGAGAGAGATATGGTTAGGATCTTCAGATGCATAATTTCTCAAGAAAAAAACAGATTATGACAGTTTATCACCTGCCAATGGCTAGCAACATGTTCTCTTTTTAAATCTTCGACGGCCATCAATTCAAGTATTTTCTTAGGGGTAGCTTCTGTCAAACAATAATAAGACAATATGATCATCAGTTTAAACTTTAAAGTACGACAACACTTTGGATAATACTATTAAAAAGAAAAACTTACTCTCCACTCCAATCTGCTCCACAGCTTCCAAAAACTTTTCATGAAGACTGGGTGTCCAAACCATCCTAGCTTTCTTGACAGAGGAAGAATCACTACCACTAGGTTCTCTGTTACCAGCTTCTTCACCGTCACCATGTCTCGCCTTCTCGATTACATCAGAGCTTTCAACACCACTCCCCTCAGCATGCATTATTCCCCTTAACGCAAGCTCTTTCGACCATTCTTGTCCTTCAATACCACCCGCCTGCATTCTATTTCTGAATACATGTTGCCATATAATTAGGAGGTCTTTCTTTGTTACCGGCTTGAGAAGACAAACACATGCGCCGTGCACAACTCCTTTCATCACGCTACATGCTTCTCCTTCCACATACATCCCTGTGCACCACAAATAGTTTATGTCTAAAATTTAATTTAACTAAACAATTACGATTAATTCAAGATAGGTGATAAAGAACTCACCTACGACAGGAATATTCATTCTTTGACCAACATGTTTAAGAAACTCGTATCCATCCATGTCAGGCAGGTTCAGATCGCTGATTACCATGTCGACTTCAGATTTTCTTTTTCGAAGAATATCCAATGCATCGCTAGCTACCATTGTCGTTGTTACTGTAACAACAACAGAAACTCACATATCAACAGAAAAAAGAAAAAGAAAAAAACGGCTACATACCGAAGGTTTTTAAAATATATAAGGAAGTAAGAAATAGAATTGAAGAAGGATTACTTAGCTAGACTTGAGAGATATTTGAAGGTTTGAAAGATGGTGGAGAATGCCTTTTTTTTAATTTTCACACACTTGAATTTACATACACACCCCTATATACATTGTCATGACTTCCTCTTATTGTAATAAATACAAATTAGGAAATCTAAACACCTTTATAATTGCACTTCTTAAGCTTCCTTTCAAGAGCCTGCAAATGTGTATGATCATTATCCACAGCAAGAACCCGAAGACCCGCTGGAAAAACCTGAGTTGAAGCCATCAAGAATTTTGGGGGACTATCAGAGCAAGAACCCAACGGGAAAAGACTGGACTCAAGATTATTGAGGAGTATAGAGTGACAGCCGCTGAAATTGCACTGATGTATAAAAACAAATATCTGCAAATAAGGGAGAAAAGGGTAGGGTTCGTTAGCTATAGAAAGGGGAATGAGTTTGAGAAAAGAGAGTCTTGGGAAATTCCTTCCGTAGGTTGACTTTGGATAAACTCTCTCTCTCTCTCTCTCCCCATATCTTTCTGTATCTCTCTCTGTGTGTGTGTATATATATATATAAGTATTGATATAATTTCTTGAGACGTTAAAAGGAACATTATCCGACAGGCCCGTTCGTTTACCTCGAAAAATTATAAAAACTTGGTTTTATTAGCTCGTTTAAAATTAGCCTAAATCCAATTAGCCGTAGCCCTACATGGCTAACCTACTTAGGGTTAGGGCTAGCTTGTCCTTTTTTTTCTTATTTATTTATTTTTTAGTATCGAAATAATAATATAGATATTTTAAATGGTTTTTCATATAACATATTTTTTGTAATTGGAATGTTAAATTATATAAATGCTCCAAGTGTGTAGATTGGACTTGGGTTGGAAAACATGAGTTGAAGCCATCAAGATTTTTGGAGGACTATCATAGCAAGAACCCGACGGGAAAAGATTGGACTCAAGATTTTCGGAGGAGTATAGAGTGACAGCCGCTGATAATGCACTGATGTATGAAAACAAATATCTGTAAATGAGGGAAAAAAGGGTGGGGTTAGTTAGCTATATAAAGGGGAATGAGTTTGAGAAAAGCGAGTCTTGGGAAATTCCTTCCGTGGGTTGACTTTTGATTTATATTGCAAATCAATAAACTCTCTCTCTCTCTCTCTCTCTCTCCATATCTTTCTGTATATATATATATATATATATATATATATATATATATTTAAAAGTATTGATATAATTTATAGAGATGTTAAAAGGACAATGGTCCGACAGGCCCGTTCGTTTATCCCGAAAAATTATAGAAACATAATTTTATTAGCTTGTTTAAAATTAGCCTAAATTCGATTATCTGAAGCTCTATAGGGTTAACCTACTTAAGGTTAGGGCTAGCTCGCATTTTTTTTCTTATTTATCTCTTTTTTAGCATCGAAATAATAATATAGATATTTTGAATTGTTTTTCATATAACATAATTTTTTTAATTAAAGATATTAAAATTTCTATTTAATTTGTAGAAGATTTTAAATATTATCATTTAAATTTAAAAATTAAATATAATTTGATTTAAAATTTTATAACTTAAATGCTATATAATTGAGAGCATGAAATATAATAATATATCTATTCAATGTTTAAATCTTTAATTTTTTTAGAGTGGTATAAATGTTATAAAATATATAATTTTTTATTGTTATCTAAAAATCTTGTATTTTAAATAGAATATTATATGTATTTAATTAAATTTTTTTAATTTAAATTTGTAATTTGACTATTTTAACTTATAGCATTATAGTGGTTCGATTAGGCCAAAAATTGGTAGAGTTAGGGTTAGGTTCACCATATTACAAGCCTATTTAAAATAACTCGATTAAATTGAGGTCCGATTAACCCAAAACCTGTTAAAATTTATCAAAACCAACAGAACTAACCCGTTTAACATCTCTAATAATTTCCATTAGAAAATATATTTTCAGAAGAAAAAAAAATCAACTTATAAGAAAATGCAACTTATGTTTCAAATATATTCACGTGTAAAAGTTTGAAAATGGTATTAGACCCCACTACCTTTATAAAGTTAGAATATGTATGTAAATTATTACGTGAAGTACAACTTCATTTAGCATGTGTAAATTATTTGTTTCAGAAAAAAATCATTTTTTAAGGATTAACAAATAAAGGGTTTGGTAGTGTAATAAATTGGATTTAATTCAATCAATTTTAATTTTTTTAAAATATAAATGTTAAATTCTATAAATGCTCCAAGTGTGTTAATGGGCCAATTCTTGTGATCCATAATGTTGGCCCACTTTATAGAGCAAGTCATTGTTCTATACACGCATAATAATTTGTGTTATGAGCGATTAATTTCACCATCTATTACATATTATATATACATATATTTTTTTTTCCAAAATAAGAATCGTATTTTAATAAGACAGTTGACATTTTTATCAATTAAACTAAGTATTTAAAAATTTATGATAAAAATAGGGTTTACATATAATTCGTGATCATAGTTTTTAGAAAATTACATTTACCTAAGTGACGAGTTTATAATAATTTTGCTATATTTTGTACGTCACGAGTTTGTTGAAGTTTTGATAGAAAAATAACAATTTATGATTTTTACTTATCCTTTTGTTTCAAAATCGATTCTCAAGTATCACGATTTATACTTCTTATTCTCTTATTTCAAAGAAGATTTTCGGGAATCATGATGTGTATTTATCATTTTTTTTCCTAAGGAGATTCTCAAAAATCACAATTTATATTTGTTCTCTTGTTTCAAAGAAGATTTTTTGGAGGGACTGAAACCGTAATCGACCCTTATGAAAGGAGTAGCGTGGGAACTAATGGTGGTTATTTGATACATCTTTTTTGAGAGTTTTTGGTGTAATTTTAATGATCATTATCCCTTCAACACCTATATTTTCGAGCTAATTCAGTTTGTTGCATGATTGTAGGAGAATATTCAACTTTGGAGAAAAAAAGGGCAAAATATCCGGAAAAATCAAGCAGGGATTTACTGGAGGACGGTCGGTATGGGCATACCGACCAGTTGGGCCTGAACAGAATATTTTTTAGCGGCCCAGGATCGATTTAAAGGCCCAATTCCACCACACATATGGGTTCCTACGGGATTTGACAGCAAGATAGGAGTAAAACTTGTAACCATGAGCTTCATTAACATTGGATTTGTATATATAGTTGAACTAGGGTTCCATTAGGATCAGACTTTACATTATCCTTCAACCTACTTCAAGAAACCAAGAAGGCAGCCGTTCTTCTCTCCAAGAAGCAGCCCGATTTTATCTTTCTATCTTTTATTTGGTTTCTTGGTTCTATTATGGGTTGTAGCTAAACTCTTTTATTCCGGTAACAATTAAGGAAACTTTAGCTATTCTATTTTATGAGATCAAATCTGTTCGTATACTTTATTTTATGCAAGTATCTGTGATTCTCTGTGTTTACTGTGGTTAATTGTTTCGGATCTATTGGGTAGTTCGAAATATTCATTAGACCGGAATTAATTAGTAGCTAATTAAATCGGCCATCCGTAATTGTGGTTTAGATTTAATTAGTGGTACATTGATTCTTCAGAATTAAGGGAAGATCAGTCTTAATTCGGTAATCCTGCATCAGAGTTTATCGGTTTTGAATTGGGTCTCTCTAATTATTAATGCTATCGGCTCATTAAATCCATAGAGCGTCTCTAGGGTTGTCAGTCGATTAGGGAAATAATTGGTGAAGCGTCTTCCTGATTATCAAGAAATTAAGGAGAGATAAGAGTGCGTCAGAAGCGTCTTCGGTGGTTATAACTAATTTATTTGCATGAATTAAAGTCAATTTTGCATCAATGATTGAAATAGTTAGCTAGAGTGGAATTAATTGGAATCTGGAATATTTTACATATCTGATACAAATCCTTTTCTTAATTTTCGCTATTCAATTTCATTCTCAAAATACAAATCTTTGCTATTGATTTTCGTGATTATGGTCAGATCAAAAGATTAGAAAAATCCTCGCCAGTCCCTTGAGAGACGATCTTGCTTGCAGCTGTTCTGGTCAGTGTGGGCATACCGACCACTGGTCGGATTATTTTTGGTGGAGAAACGACGCTACCAAAATTTGACGCCATTGCCGGGGATTGGTTTTAACCAGTGATATTTCTGATCTACTGATTTGACAATTTTTTTGATTTTATTTTTTTTCAATTTTATGCTCCGTTCTTCACGTACAAAAAATTTGATTTTTGATCCGGAAGTGGGCAAAACTACCAAGAACTTGAGGAAAAAAAGCCAAGGAAGCTGTTATTTCAGAAAATATGGCTAATAATGAAGAACGTGGACTCTTACCAAGAGAAGAAGTTGAACCTCTTATAAAGGAATTGGGTCGTCACCGCAATAATCGACCGATTTGCATTGTGCTGCCACATATTGCACAAAACGCTGAAATTAGATAGACCTGGTTTTATCCAAGTGCTGCCCAAGTTCGGTGATCTACCCGGAGAGAGTGCACACAAACATCTTGCTGAATTTGACTTAGTTTGCTCCACTTTACGCCCTCAAGGTTTTTCTGAAAATAATTTGAGATTACTAACTTTTTCTCGTACATTGCAGGGAAAGGCTAGAGATTTGCTGTTTGATCTTCCATCGGGCTCCATTCAGACTTGGAATGAATTGGAGGAGCAGTTCTTGCGAAAATTCTTTCCAGAGTCAAGGGCTGCCAATTTAAGAATGGCAATCAGCAGCATTAAACAAAAATCAAGAGAGAGCCTTGCTGATTATTGGGAGAGATTTCAGCAGCTATGTCGGAAATGTCCCGACCACGGATTTTCTGAATATCAATTGCTAACTAATTATTTTTATCATGGTATGTGTTCATTTGACAGGAAAATAATTGATGCTGCTTGTGGAGGATCCTTAAGCAACAAGATATTGACCGAAGCAAAACAACTCATTGTGGATATGGTTTCTAATGGCCAACAATATGAAGATGAGGATGATGATAGATACCGGCCTGTAAGAGGAGCCGAAGGAATAGAGAGTTCAAGTGTCAATGATAGGATTGATGCTCTCACAACTTTAGTTAGAGGACTTTCTGTTGCTCAAACTCAAAAAATTATATGTGAAGTTTGTTCGAAAAATAATCATACTAGTGATTTTTGTCCTATTTTGCAAAATTCTCAACCCGAGCAAGTATGCTATGGATTGGGGGATGCCCAATACGATGCACAAAGGAATAAGAGGAATGATCAATTCTCGAACACATATAACCCAGGCTAGAGAAATCACCCAAATTTCAGTTGGAAACAACAAAATCTGAAGGTACCTGGGAATCTGCCGTTCAGACAGCAGGACGGGCAGTATGGGCATACTGACCGATCAGAACCCAGCATGAACGATATTTTGAAAACTCTTGCACACAGCAGCGAAATTGTTAAAAATATGGTGCAAAGTCAGCAAGCTTTCCAGCAAGAGACACAAGCTACCTTGGGCAGTATGGGCACACAAATCACCCAACTTGCCACTCAAGTGAACAAGATACAAGCAAATCAAGGCAAACTTCCGTCCCAAGCTGAGATAAACCCTAAGGAGAATGTTAGTGCTGTAACTTTGAGGAATGGAAAGGAGCTGGTCGAACAAGAGGTTAGGAAGAAAGAGAAGGAGCCAAAAGATAAGGATGAAGATCAAATGAAGGAAGTTGTTGAGGAGGCACAACAACCGGATCAACCTCTTCCCCCTAAGGTAATCGTTAATTCTAAAATTTCTAATTCTCAATCTATTATGGCAACCCCTTTTCCTTCCAAGTTGGTTCGAAACAAGAAAGAGGACGATGAGAAAGAAATTCTTGAGTTGTTCAAAAAGGTAGAAATTAATTTGCCCTTGATTGATGCCATTAAGCAAGTTCCTAGGTACGCAAAATTTTTGAAAGAATTATGTGCTAAAAAGATGAGATATGGGAAATATGCAAAAGTCAAGGTTAATGAAAATGTTTCAGCAGTTATTCAAAGAAAATTATCGAAAAAATGTAGGGATCCTGGCTGTTTACTATTCCTTGCATCATTGGTAGTAAGAAAGTTGAGAGAGTTATGCTAGATTTAGGTGCTTCCATCAATGTTATGCCACTCTCTATGTATAAGGAACTACAGTTAGGAGATATGAAGGAAACTCGTGTGATAATTCAATTAGCTGATAGGTCTAATACATATCCTAAAGGTGTGGTGGAAGATGTTTTGGTTGAAGTTAATGATTTAATTTTTCCGGTGGATTTTGACATTGTTGATATGGATGATACCTTTGCTACACATAGACCTTTAATTCTTTTAGGAAGGCCATTCATGAAAACTGCTAGAACTAAAATTGATGTTGATAAGGGCATTCTTAGCTTCGAATTTGATGGTGATACTGTTACATTTAATATTTTTGAAGCTATGAAACATGTTGAGGATCGTGAAGGTTTGTATATGGCTGATGTTGTTGATTCCTTAATTGACGATTTTGTTGAAAATAATTTTAGGGAAGACAAATTGGAGCAGGTACTGTTCAATGGGACAGCTGGAACATTAGCAGCACCTGAAGAAGATGAGGAAATTCGTGCTGTCATGATGCAGCTGAGTTCCACCAACGAATTTCCCATTCGGCATCTGTCGAGCAGAATGCCCATACCGACCAGTACAGAACCTATTTTACCGTATGTAGCGAAAGCTCCAGTACTGGAACTGAAGGTACTGCCCCAGCATCTGAAATACGCGTTCTTAGATGAGAAGGAGTCGCTGCCCGTCATCATTAGCAATGAGCTCTCCAAGGAACAAGAGGAAAGGTTGGTCGAGCTCTTAAAGAAGCATAAAACGGCAATTGGGTAGACTTTAGCTGACATAAAAGGTATCAGCCCCTCTATATGCATGCATCGAATTTTACTTGAACCAAATTGTAAACCTTCTAGAGACCCACAAAGAAAATTGAATCCTGTCATGAAAGAGGTTGTGCTTAAGGAAATTCTTAAATTGTTAGAGTTAGGAATTATTTATCCAATTTCTGATAGTGTTTGGGTTAGTCCTGTTCATGTGGTCAATAAAAAGTCTGGATTTCAGTTGGTCAAAAATGAACATAATGAATTAATCCAAATGAGACTTCAAACTGGTTGGCATATGTGCATAGACTTTAGGAAGTTGAATGATGCTACTAGGAAAGATCATTTTCCATTGCCTTTTATTGATGAGATGCTTGAAAGATTGGCTGGAAAATCATTCTTTTGTTTTCTTGATGGTTATTCCGGATATTTTCAAATTTTTGTGGCACAAGAGGATCAAGAAAAAACAATTTTCACTTGTCCATTTGGAACTTTTGCTTGCCGTCGTATGCCTTTTGTTTTATGTAATGCTCCTGGCACTTTCCAAAGATGTATGATGAGTATTTTTTCTGATTTGATCAAAAATTACATTGAGATTTTTATGGATGATTTTACTGTTCATGGTGCAAATTTTGATCATTGTTTGAGTAATTTGGAACAAGTTTTGGAGAGGTATGTTGAAACTAACCTTGTGTTAAATTTTGAAAAATGTCATTTCATGGTAAAACAAGGTATAGTACTTGGACATGTTATATCTGAAAATGGGATAGAAGTGGATAAGGCAAAAATTGATATGATTGTGAAATTACCTTACCCATCTAATGAAAAAGATATTCGAGCTTTCTTAGGCCATGCAGGTTTCTATAGACGTTTCATTAAAGATTTTTCAAAGATTGCACAGCCCCTAACCAAGTTGTTGCAAAAAGAGGTGCCATAATCCAACCACCAAAATGGGTAATGCCGTTTGAGATCATGTGTGATGCAAGTGATTTCACCGTTGGAGCTGTGCTTGGGAAAAAGAACGGGAAAGAAAGTCATGTGATATATTATGCTTCAAAGACACTCAACCCTGCCCAATGCAATTACACGACGACAGAAAAGGAGCTACTTGCTGTTGTTTTTGCTTGTGAAAAATTTAGATCTTATCTTATTGGTTCTAAAGTTATTGTTTATTCCGACCATGCAGCTTTAAATTATTTGCTCTCCAAGAAGGAATCCAAGCCACGTCTCATCCGCTGGATACTGCTGCTACAAGAATTTGACTAGGAGATCAAAGATAAAAAAGGGGCGGAAAATAACGTTGCTGACCATTTGAGCAGGCTGAAAACAGAGTCGGACAGTATGCCCATACTGGACGATTTTCCTGATGAGCTGCTACTAGCAGCTAAAGGTACAATCCCTTGGTACGCCGATTTAGTTAATTATTTAACCACTAGAATTTTTCCGAAAGAAACTGAAATAGCTAGAAAGAATAAGTTGAAGAGCCAAGCAAAATAATTCATATGGGACGACCCTTATTTATGGAAGACTTGTGCCGATCAAGTGATACGGAGATGCGTTTCTGAAAATGAAATCCCATCCATTCTGAATTTTTGTCATGCCCATGCGTGTGGTGGTAATTTGGACCAAAAAGAACAGCCCGTAAGGTTCTTGATTCCGGTTTTTATTGGGAAACTATTTTTAGGGATGCTTATTTTTTCTGCAAAAATTGTGATCGCTGCCAACAAACAGGTAACATCTCATCTCGCAATGAAATGCCCCAAACCCCTATTTTGGTGTGTGAAATTTTTTATGTGTGGGGGATGGACTTTATAGGTCCATTCCCAAGTTCGTTTGGAAATTCTTACATCTTATTGGCAGTTGATTATGTGTCCAAGTGGATTGAAGTAAAGGCTACTCACACCAATGATTCTAAGGTGGTTGCAGGTTTTCTTAAAACTAACATTTTTAATAGGTTCGGTGTGCCACGTGTCATTATAAGCGATCAAGGAACACATTTTTGCAATCGAACGTTAGAGGCTCTTTTTAAAAAATACGAGGTTCACCACCGAGTTGCAACCGCTTACCACCCACAATCGAATGGACAAGCTGAGGTGTCCAACCGAGAGATTAAAAATATTCTGGAAAAAATAGTAAATTCGAACCGAAAAGACTGGAGTCTTCGACTGGATGATGCGGTATGGGCATACTGCACGGCTTACAAGCCACCCATCGAAATGTCCCCTTACCGTCTAATTTTTGGGAAGCGTGCCATTTACCAGTCGAATTGCAGCATAAGGCATTTTGGGCAGTAAAACAATGTTGTCTTGACCAAGAGCTTGTTGGTCAAGAAAGGAAACTTCAATTGCAAGAGTTAGAGGAGATTCGATTGGAAGCCTACGATAGTGCCAGCCTCTACAAGGAACGCACCAAATTCCTTCATGACAAATATATTCGAAGGAAATCTTTTGAAGTTGGACAAAAAGTTCTCTTATTCAATTCCCGACTTCGAATCATGCCGGGTAAACTTAAATCTCGTTGGATGGGACCCTTTGAAGTAATAAATGTAAGCCCTCATGGAGCCATCGAGATTCAAAGTTTGAGTACTTCCAAGGTGTTGAAGGTGAATGGACAGTTGTTGAAACTTTACTACGGGGGAATGGAAATAGCTACCATCGATGGAATGACCTTGGCAACCCCAGAGATCCTTCTATGATCAATTACTTGATACGTCGGGCCTAAGACGTTAAACAAGGGCGCTTCTTGGGAGGCAACCCAAGATCTTTGATTTTTATCTTCTTAGTTTTTTTATTATTTTATTAGTCTTAAAAAATAAAAAAAATAAAAAAAAAGAAGTTGTGCAAAGTTATAAGCCTATAATGTTAATTTCATTTCATTTTGGTATGGTTGGCAGAGTAGTTACAGCTGTGAACAAGCGGTCCGCCGGATGTCCCGTTCCTCGAAGCCTTGACACTATCCAGGGGAGTTTTCGTTCCTTTTGCCTCTTCTTACGCCTTGTTTGTTTTTAGTTTTTGTTGTATCTTTTCCCTTTTTCCATAGTGAGGACACTGTAGTTTCCAAAGTGTGAGGGGGGGAGTATACGTGTCTTTTCTAAAAAAAAATATATAAGTCTTGATCGAGTCGTTGGCAGCATGGATATGGTCAATATGAAAAGTTTATCTGTTGGATTGTTTGGTTGTTGTCTTTTGTGGTGAAATTGTGTTTGTATTCTAGGATGACAAAATTTGCATAGTCGATCACATGATTACAACTTTATATATTGTGAGAATTGAGCCTGATGAGCATGATTTTATATCTGAAAATTGCTCGATTTATTCTGAATGAGTGTATCAAACTTGTATGCTGGATTTCCTGTTTGCCCGATTGCCATAGTTGAAACCCTTTTGAGATTCTTGCATGAAAGTGATTAAGGCATTTAGGATTAACCCAGTTTTGGCCCCAATATATTATCCAAACCCTACATATCCACTAGTGAGCTTGTTGTGCCTTAGCCGTTTTTATTGCTTACAACCACTAAACCATTATGCCAAAACCTATTTTTAGCCTGTTTTTTTTTTTTTGTCCCATGAAAGTATGCGAGTATGTTAGAATGGGTTGAAAATGAAAACTCCTACACTTACAAAATGCTATGTGTTGAAATGTAGATTCTTGGGAATATATGTTCCTGATTTTTGAATAGCACACTGCTGCCTGCCGAGACATAAAAAATCTTGACACCCAGTCCCTTGTCTGTTAAAAAAATAAAAAAAAATTCGAAATCAGCAGTTTCTGGAGTAACAGTGCTCCAGTTACTGTTCGGCCGAAAAAAAAATCACAAAAACTGCAGTTTCTGGATTAACAGTGCTCCAGTTACTGTTCAGCTAAAAAAAAAAAGGGATTGTGGATGTTAATTGTTTGATGTTGATCTCGATTGAAAATCAGCTTATTTTTTTTAGGAGTGCCGCAAATATTTTGATATGCTCGTATATTTTCATAATTTAACCATTCTATCATTCCATCCTACCTTTTTTCCTAGCCCCATTACAACCCTACAAAGACCTTTTGATTTGTGCTTTTATCTCATATTCCGAGTAGAGACGGTGACATAAGGGCAAACATGTGTTTGATAGTATCAAGTTGTGATTTGAGTGAATGAAATTGTCCCTATTTCTTATTTGAGTGAAACATGGAAGGGCAGGATTGACTATGCATAATTTTGACTTGAATAAAGAGCTAATGCATATTTTTGCCACAAGAAAAGGGTTGGTGGTTTGTGGATGATCATGCTTTGATTATTGTCTGTTGAAATGTTGCCAATGATTGTTTTGCCTTTGGAGTATCGAGTCCAGTTTTCTTTCTTTGAGTTATGCTCGAGGGCGAGCATTGTTTAAGTGTGGGGGGATTTGATGGTGGTTATTTGATACATTTTTTTGGAGAGTTTTTGGTGTAATTTTAATGATCATTATCCCTTCAACACCTATATTTTTTAGCTAATTCAGTTTGTTGCATGATTGTAGGAGTATATTCAACTTTGGAGAAAAAAGGGCAAAATATCCGAAAAAATCAAGCAGGGATTTACTGGAGGACGGTCGGTATGCAGTTGGGCCTGAACAGAATATTTTTAGCGGCCCAGGATCGATTTAAAGGCCCAATTCCACCACACATATGGGTTCCTACGGGATTTGACAGCAAGATAGGAGTAAAACTTGTAACCATGGACTTCATTAACATTGAATTTGTATATATTGTTGAACTAGGGTTCCATTAGGATCAGACTTTACATTATCATTCAACCTACTTCAAGAAACCAAGAAGGCAACCGTTCTTCTCTCCAAGAAGCAGCCCGGTTTTATCTTTCTATCTTTTATTTGGTTTCTTGATTCTATTATGGGTTGTAGCTAAACTCTTTTATTCCGGTAACAATTAAGGAAACTTTAGCTATTCTATTTTATGAGATCAAATCTGTTCGTATACTTTATTTTATGCAAGTATCTGTGATTCTCTGTGTTTACTGTGGTTAATTGTTTCGGATCTATTGGGTAGTTCGAAATATTCATTAGACCAGAATTAATTAGTAGCCAATTAAATCGGTCATCCGTAATTGTGGTTTAGATTTAATTAGTGGTACATTGATTCTTCAGAATCAAAGGAAGATCAGTCTTAATTCGGTAATCCTGCGTCATAGTTTATCGGTTTTGAATTGGGTCTCTCTAATTATTATTGTTGTTGGCTCATTAAATCCATAGAGCGTCTCTAGGGTTGTCAGTCGATTAGGGAAATAATTGGTGAAGCGTCTTCCTGATTATCAAGAAATTAAGGAGAGATAAGACCGCGTCAGAAACGTTTTCGATAGTTATAACTAATTTATTTGCATGAATTAAAGTCAATTTTGCATCAATGATTGAAATAGTTAGCTAGAGTGGAATTAATTGGAATCCGGAATATTTTACATATCTGATACAAATCCTTTTCTTAATTTTCGCTATTCAATTTCATTCTCAAAATACAAATCTTTGCTACTGATTTTCGTGATTATGGTCAGATCAAAAGATTAGAAAAATCCTCGCCAGTCCTTTGGGAGACGATCTTGCTTGCTGCTGTTCTGGTCAATGTGGGCATACCGACCGCTGGTCGGATTATTTTCGGTGGAGAAACGACGCTACCAGGAACAAAGATCATAGTTGATCATCACTTCTCATAGTTAGAAACATATATACGAGGAGGAAACAAGCAACCAACATCATTGGGCATCAATTTTCGTAGTTTTTATTATGTTCTCTTTTATATAGATGTTAGCTCTGATTGTCAACTCGTTTCCCATGGATTGCGACAATTAGTGATTTTAGGGTTTATACAATTATGTATTCATATGGTTTTGATTTATAACATCATTCTTTTTCCTTATTCGTTTATGCTTTTTCATATGATTTTCTTGTGGAATTGTTTGGCTAGCAATTAAATATGTGTAGTTAATTAGCTATCATCTACGAACGGATTAGGAATGCATAACACATGCTAGATCGAGAGATTGGTAGATTATCGTGATGAGAATAAATCTTAGTAACTATTGGAAATTAGATAATATTTTGAGAATGATCAGTGTTATTTTATTTACATTTAGATCAAAAACTCACCTATATTTAGATTTAACTCAAAAGAGAGGATCTAGTGATTCTATTAGGAATATAGGAATTAAATATCTTTGAATACATTAAAAGAAGCCATATGATCCATAAGGGTATATATCCTTAGAATCCATCAAATCTCTAGAGGCTTATTATTCTTGAATCTGAATTGTTTATTTATTTGTATATTTTATTTTATTCTTTTCAATTAACATGTATATGATCAAAGTTCGAGTTTTTAGATAATGTAGGATAATATAAACAAGTAATTAGTTGGAATTACATTAAACGGTCCATGCGGACACGATATATGTTCTCACCATAGTTTTACTATAATTTTCCTCGTGCACTTGCGAGTCGTTTATTAGTGAAATAAAATGGCGAACAATTTCAATTTTACAAATAAATTACATTTAATCGAATAAGTTAAGTAAAAAAAATCATATAAACGGAAGTTTATAGTTTTTAAAAATCATCCTATAATTAATAAAAATTGTGTATATATAAGTATAGATATATAGATAGATAGATAGAACAAACAGCTATATAACATATTTTGTTTTGTATAAAAATATTTAAATAACATAATATATCAAAATTAAATTATGAGATACTAATTTATTTTTAAAAAGAAATAATTTATGTATATATATATATATGCGCAATAATGATATGAAATTGAAGATATGAAAAGATAATAAGTTTGATATTTTTTATATAAAGAATATAATTGGAACAGAAGAATATAAATATTTAAAATTTTACGAGAAAAGAAAAAGAAAAAGTAAAATAAAGTCTAAAATCTAAAAAAATATAAATTTTAGTGACAAGGATATTGTGTTGGGTCAACTTATATATGGGTGGAAGTGGACCCAGTTATAATATATGCAACGATACTCTATTTACATTGAACCTAGTAAAAAACTTATAATAATATCCTGCATAATATGCTAAAATTATAATTTCTATGTATCGGGCTTACAAATAAAAACAAAAAATAGACCTCAATAATTTGAGAAGAACATTTACTGGGAACTGGAAAAGAAATCTGAGATAAAGTTACAAAATTGCCCTATTTGGGACAAGCCTAGCTAAGTAATCCAAATAAAGAATTGAATGAAATGCAGATGCAGAAAATAGTTTCTGTTAGAACATGCCTTGAATACCAGCAGTGGGCTCTTGATTACTGTACTCAGACTCTGAGTTAACAAGGAGGGAAGCGACGAAATTAAAATCACCAGCAAACGAAGAACACTGAGCTGGATCAACTGTAGGGTCATTCAAGAAATATGGCAACTGTGGTGTAGTTTCGGTTTCAAAGGGGTAGCTTGTGCTGTAATCAGCTTGGAGCGAAGGAAGTCCAGGACTCCAAGGGCAATGAGGTTGCATCATGGATTCAGAGTTAACTTGTTCGAAGGGTTGGCTAGATTCGATCCTTGCGGCATTACCGCTGCTTATCAGAGGATCAGTTGCCATGGGAAGAATCCCACACACATCTCCCTCAGAGCTGTGGTTGGCACCATGGTTATGAATCTGCTGAAAATTGTGGCCAGGAAAAATGTTGCTTTCGTACATCACCATGTTGTTCTGCATGCTGACACAGCCAGGATTCACTGCACTTGGCAGATGCAGATTTCCTGAACAGTCGTTGGGTGAAATATCCATAAGCTGTGGCCCACCACCAGATACTGCGTTCTCTTCCGGTTTTTCCTGCCGCCTCCTAATGTTGAGTCGGAACTTCTGCACGCAGGCAAGAGAGAGATATGGTTAGGATCTTCAGATGCATAATTTCTCAAGAAAAAAACAGATTATGACAGTTTATCACCTGCCAATGGCTAGCAACATGTTCTCTTTTTAAATCTTCGACGGCCATCAATTCAAGTATTTTCTTAGGGGTAGCTTCTGTCAAACAATAATAAGACAATATGATCATCAGTTTAAACTTTAAAGTACGACAACACTTTGGATAATACTATTAAAAAGAAAAACTTACTCTCCACTCCAATCTGCTCCACAGCTTCCAAAAACTTTTCATGAAGACTGGGTGTCCAAACCATCCTAGCTTTCTTGACAGAGGAAGAATCACTACCACTAGGTTCTCTGTTACCAGCTTCTTCACCGTCACCATGTCTCGCCTTCTCGATTACATCAGAGCTTTCAACACCACTCCCCTCAGCATGCATTATTCCCCTTAACGCAAGCTCTTTCGACCATTCTTGTCCTTCAATACCACCCGCCTGCATTCTATTTCTGAATACATGTTGCCATATAATTAGGAGGTCTTTCTTTGTTACCGGCTTGAGAAGACAAACACATGCGCCGTGCACAACTCCTTTCATCACGCTACATGCTTCTCCTTCCACATACATCCCTGTGCACCACAAATAGTTTATGTCTAAAATTTAATTTAACTAAACAATTACGATTAATTCAAGATAGGTGATAAAGAACTCACCTACGACAGGAATATTCATTCTTTGACCAACATGTTTAAGAAACTCGTATCCATCCATGTCAGGCAGGTTCAGATCGCTGATTACCATGTCGACTTCAGATTTTCTTTTTCGAAGAATATCCAATGCATCGCTAGCTACCATTGTCGTTGTTACTGTAACAACAACAGAAACTCACATATCAACAGAAAAAAGAAAAAGAAAAAAACGGCTACATACCGAAGGTTTTTAAAATATATAAGGAAGTAAGAAATAGAATTGAAGAAGGATTACTTAGCTAGACTTGAGAGATATTTGAAGGTTTGAAAGATGGTGGAGAATGCCTTTTTTTTAATTTTCACACACTTGAATTTACATACACACCCCTATATACATTGTCATGACTTCCTCTTATTGTAATAAATACAAATTAGGAAATCTAAACACCTTTATAATTGCACTTCTTAAGCTTCCTTTCAAGAGCCTGCAAATGTGTATGATCATTATCCACAGCAAGAACCCGAAGACCCGCTGGAAAAACCTGAGTTGAAGCCATCAAGAATTTTGGGGGACTATCAGAGCAAGAACCCAACGGGAAAAGACTGGACTCAAGATTATTGAGGAGTATAGAGTGACAGCCGCTGAAATTGCACTGATGTATAAAAACAAATATCTGCAAATAAGGGAGAAAAGGGTAGGGTTCGTTAGCTATAGAAAGGGGAATGAGTTTGAGAAAAGAGAGTCTTGGGAAATTCCTTCCGTAGGTTGACTTTGGATAAACTCTCTCTCTCTCTCTCTCCCCATATCTTTCTGTATCTCTCTCTGTGTGTGTGTATATATATATATAAGTATTGATATAATTTCTTGAGACGTTAAAAGGAACATTATCCGACAGGCCCGTTCGTTTACCTCGAAAAATTATAAAAACTTGGTTTTATTAGCTCGTTTAAAATTAGCCTAAATCCAATTAGCCGTAGCCCTACATGGCTAACCTACTTAGGGTTAGGGCTAGCTTGTCCTTTTTTTTCTTATTTATTTATTTTTTAGTATCGAAATAATAATATAGATATTTTAAATGGTTTTTCATATAACATATTTTTTGTAATTGGAATGTTAAATTATATAAATGCTCCAAGTGTGTAGATTGGACTTGGGTTGGAAAACATGAGTTGAAGCCATCAAGATTTTTGGAGGACTATCATAGCAAGAACCCGACGGGAAAAGATTGGACTCAAGATTTTCGGAGGAGTATAGAGTGACAGCCGCTGATAATGCACTGATGTATGAAAACAAATATCTGTAAATGAGGGAAAAAAGGGTGGGGTTAGTTAGCTATATAAAGGGGAATGAGTTTGAGAAAAGCGAGTCTTGGGAAATTCCTTCCGTGGGTTGACTTTTGATTTATATTGCAAATCAATAAACTCTCTCTCTCTCTCTCTCTCTCTCTCTCCATATCTTTCTGTATCTATATATATATATATATATATTTAAAAGTATTGATATAATTTATAGAGATGTTAAAAGGACAATGGTCCGACAGGCCCGTTCGTTTATCCCGAAAAATTATAGAAACATGATTTTATTAGCTTGTTTAAAATTAGCCTAAATTCGATTAGCTGAAGCTCTATAGGGTTAACCTACTTAAGGTTAGGGCTAGCTCGCATTTTTTTTTTCTTATTTATCTCTTTTTTAGCATCGAAATAATAATATAGATATTTTGAATTGTTTTTCATATAACATACTTTTTTTAATTAAAGATATTAAAATTTCTATTTAATTTGTAGAAGATTTTAAATATTATCATTTAAATTTAAAAATTAAATATAATATGATTTTAAATTTTATAACTTAAATGCTATATAATTGAGAGCATGAAATATAATAATATATCTATTCAATGTTTAAATCTTTAATTTTTTTAGAGTGGTATAAATGTTATAAAATATATAATTTTTTAATGTTATCTAAAAATATTGTATTTTAAATAGAATATTATATGTATTTAATTAAAAATTTTTAATTTAAAATTGTAATTTGACTATTTTAACTTATTGCATTATAGTGGTTCGATTAGGCCAAAAATTGGTAGAGTTAGAGTTAGGTTCACCATATTACAAGCCTATTTAAAATGACTCGATTAAATTGAGGTTCGATTAACCCAAAACCTGTTAAAATTTATCAAAACCAACAGAACTAGCCCGTTTAACATCTCTAATAATTTCCATTAGAAAATATATTTTCAGAAGAAAAAAAAAATCAACTTATAAGAATGTGCAACTTATGTTTCAAATATGTTCACGTGTAAAAGTTTGAAAATGGTATTAGACCCCACTACCTTTATAAAGTTAGAATATGTATGTAAATTATTACGTGAAGTACAACTTCATTTAGCATGTGTAAATTATTTGTTTCAGAAAAAATCCATTTTTTTAAGGATTAACAAATAAAGGGTTTGGTAGTGTAATAAATTGGATTTAATTCAATCAATTTTAATTTTTTTAAAATATAAATGTTAAATTCTATAAATGCTCCAAGTGTGTTAATGGGCCAATTCTTGTGATCCATAATGTTGGCCCACTTTATAGAGCAAGTCATTGTTCTATACACGCATAATAATTTGTGTTATAAGCAATTAATTTCACCATCTATTACATATTATATATACATATTTTTTTTTCTAAAATAAGAATCGTATTTTAATAAGACAGTTGACATTTTTATCAATTAAACTAAGTATTTAAAAATTTATGATAAAAATAGGGTTTACACATAATTCGTGATCATAGTTTTTAGAAAATTTCATTTACCTAAGTGACGAGTTTATAATAATTTTGCTATATTTTGTACGTCACGAGTTTGTTGAAGTTTTGATTAGAAAAATAACAACTGACGATTTTTATTTATCCTTTTGTTTCAAAAGCGATTCTCAAGTATTACGATTTATACTTCTTATTCTCTTATTTCAAAGAAGATTCTCTTATTTTAATAAGACAATCGCATTTTTATCAATTAAACTAAGTATTTAAAATTTATGATAAAAATAGGGTTTGCATGTAGTTTGTGATTATATTCTTTAGAAAATTACATGTTGTAAAGACATATATTAGAATAGAATTGGCATATTCATTATTTACAATAGCTGTAAGCCTAAATTTATGGCTAAACTTATGTTGTCCAACAGTTGTAAGCCTAAACTCATGCCTAAATATCATAATATTATATAAGAAAATATATTTCTAACATATATAATTTTGTGTATATTTGTTGATAAAGTAAGTGTGGTGGCATATATCAAAAATCATAATTTAAATGTGTGTGATAATATATGCAGGTTGCAAAAGAAAAGATTATAATAGATATGCATAATCTAACCAAATCAAGAATCAACTACTATGGAGATATTCATGGAGGAAATATCAACAAATAAGAGATAAATAAGGAATGAAAATCTTGAAGATTTACAATAAGAATATATAAGGATTTGCAAGATCAAAACAACAAACAAATGAGAGATTCAAAGGAGATATCCAAGGAGAAATTCAAGGAGATCCAATAAGAAATTTAAGGAGATCCAAGGAGAAAATCAAGGATAGATTCAAGGAATATGAGAAAATTAAGGAATGGTTATCATGAAGATCTTGAGCCCTTGGGACTATAAATAAGAGTCATATGTGAAGGCTACGAGGTATCTCTGTTACATTATATTTATTTATCATACACAGAGAAAGAGACGTCCTATTTGAGAGGGACAATTTTATTTGAGAGCTTATTGTAGTACAGTTCCAGCGAAGGCGAACTGTTAGTGAACCACTCGTTGGTTTCCACTATACTCGGGAGAGTTCAGATTTCTGCCGTACGAGAGTCAGCAGCCAAATCCATCAAGGGACTAGATGGTCAAGTAAGTTGTTAGAAGAGAGTGGTATAGGAATGGCTAGTATTAGAGTGAGTCTAATGACATATAACTCCAAACTGTATAATTGTGGGAACAAACACTTTATCTAATAAAAACACTTGAGAGGAAGAAGGGATTCTTCCTCGAAATTATTGTAACTATTATTTCGCTTTCGCATAGTTCAATTATAGTTTGAACTAGTACTGAACACAGCACACGCGCACGAATTCTAATCTAACAATTGGCATCAGAGCAGGTTCCACCTTTTTTTCAAAAAAGAATAGATTGATCCAGGGACAGGGACATGGGAACTCACGAAGGAACATCGATGCGACCTCCTTATCTCGAAGGACAAAACTACCCATTCTGAAAATCTATGATGATCATCTACTAAAGATCCAAACGGTGTGGAGAGGCAATTCAAACTAAGTGGACATGGCCGAGAATGAATGATGGTAAAGACGTAACAAAGATCATTGAGAAACCTAGAACACTATGGACCGAGGATGAAAAGTGTGCAGAAGATGCAAATTACATCGTACTATATGCAATACTGGCCTCTGTTGACCCGATGAGACACAAATTGATCATACAATGTCAAACGGCTAAGGATGCATGGGATACCCTACAAAAATAGTTTGAAGGGAATGAATCGATGAGGAAATCAAAACTACAGAGACTGGCCACACAATTTGACGGGATTCAAATAACTGAAAAAGAAAACATCGAAATGTATTTTGCAAGGTTCAGTGACATAGTGAAGCAATGTTACACCCTTGGGGATGCAATTCAAGAGAATGTACAAATCATGAAAATTATGAGAACCTTGGCTCCTAGATTCAGGGAGAAGATTACAGTTCTAGAATATTTCATGAGGGTCACCCCAATGTCTTTGGATGACGTGATGGGAGAACTAAGAACTTTTGAGATGAACAGTGGAATGAATGTTCCCAAGAACAAATGGATGGCATTAAAGTCTGAGTCAACTACGGAGTTGATTGAGAATGATGTGACAGAGATTGCTGACAAAATGGCACAACTGATAAAGAATTATAGCAAGTTCGTAAAAATATACACCCAGAGGCAGCAGTTCACAAAAAGTTCAAACTATGGTGATAATGCCAGAAAAGGAGGATCTAAAACTCCAAACTTCAAACATGGTAATCAAAAAGATTATGACCAATGCAGGGTATGTAGAGGATATGGACACTATCAAGGTGAATGTCTAAATTTTCTGAGAAATAACAAAGACACCAGGAGTGAATCTGAGTCAGAAGGAGAAAAAGAACCTGACGAAAATGAAACGACATATCCTAGTAATTTTGCTGCATATACATCATCGAAAGATCTTATATGTCTCACATCCTTAGTCTGAACTGAAAAGGAACTAGAAAATACTGAAGAACCAGATTTTTTATGATCCAACTCTGGAGGATCTTGAGAGAATGTGTCTGGACATAGCAGCCAGATGTACAGCAGTTACTGAGGTAATTCAAAGACTAGAGAATCAAGTGAAACAATATAAAAAGTAAATGTACCATTGCCATGGAACATCAAGAACTAAGTCGGGTGAAACATGAATTACAAATCACAAGGGAGATCAATGAACGACTGAGCGATGAACTGATTGCATCCCAAAGGAATGTGAGAAATCTGGAACATCAGGTCCAACTTCAAGCAACGAAAATTGAGTCCCTCAAAATCAATCTAGAAACAGCACAGAATGTTGTTCATGACAACCACAAGGTAAGTACATCATTAACTGATAAACTAACAGAAACTATATCTAAATTGCAGGACAAGGATAATGAGATGACAGAATTGCAGTCTCAGTTAGACAAAGCGATGCGAAATATACAAGGACTGAACAAAGGAAAGGTTAACTTTGATGAGATTTTGGCATATGGAAGATCACAAAGTAACAAAACCAGAATTGGATACACTGAAGAAAGATGATCTAGAACAACAATCTTTGTACCATCCAGCTCCTAGACGGTCCAAATACTACAAGTGAGTTAGGAAAACAGGACACCAAAGTTACTAAAAAATTAATTCATGTATGTCACTACTGTGAAGTACCTAAACACATTTGACCTAAGTGCTACAGAAAATGAAACATGACCTACGATCAGGCAACATCTCAATTAGAATATGTTCGGTGTTCCTGTGAAGAGTTCTACATCACCAAAAACTGTGAAGGTGAAGAATAACAATCACAGAATATCACATAAAAAATATGGGTAGTTAAGAACAACTTGTGTCTTACATCTTCGATAGTCTCTCTTGGTGCGAACAACACCGGAACTTGGTTTTTTTACAGCGGATGTTCACATCACATGACTGGAAATACCACTTATCTAACTGATATCATTACAATAAATGGGGAATCTGTGACGTTTGGTGATGGTAACAGTGAACGTGTCATTAGACAAGGGACTCTTAATATACGTGGTTTACCTAAATTGTCTAATGTGTTTCTTGTTGAAAATCTTAAAGCAAATCTGGTAAGTATTAGTTAAATATATGATCAAAGCCTACGAGTGAATTTTACTCATGATAAATGCATACTTATAGACATTGATGATTAATGTATACTCACTGGAACCCGATCCACTAATAACTGCTATCTTCTTGACAGGAGTCATGTGTGCCATAATGCAAACACCGAGGCAACCACACGTTGGTTTCCACTGTGCTCGAGATAGTATAGCCTGTTGGGCTCGGGAGAGTTCAGATTTTTGCCATTTCGAAGTCGGCAGCCAAATCCATCTAGGGAACTAGATGGTCAACTAAGTTGTTAGAAGAGGGTGGTATGAGGTTGGCTAGTATTAGAGAGAGTCTAATGACGTGTAAGTCCAAACTGTATAATTGTGGGAACAAACACTCTATCTAATAAAAATACTTGAGAGGAAGAAGGAATTCTTCCTCGAAATTGTTGTAACTACTATTTCGCTTCTACATAGTTCAATTATAGTTTGAACTAGTACTGAACACAACACACGCGCATGAATTTTGATCTAACATTTGTCAATATATAATATTCCAATACATGTACCAATTGTCGAAATAGTTAATGCATATTGATTGGCCACAAACAGGCAGCACAACATTGTTGTCGAATTCCATGCATATTCTGCATTCATCTTCTCTTTTAGGATCTTTACAAAACTTGTTATTTGTTTCAGTTTATTCGTAGGCTTAGAAGGTTGTATTCCATTAATCCAATTAGATTCCCTTCTAGCTGCTTGAACATCGGATATATAACAGCTACCATTTCAAATGACAAAAAACTGAGCAGCTCGTATGGTATCCTTTTCAATGAAAAAAAAATTGCTATTGCATATTTTTGGTTGAATATCTAACATAATTTTAACTACTTTTAAAAGTGTAACATATTTTTCGAAAGGTGCAACATATCTAGGATCAGCCCTACAGTCATAAGATGGGAACAAATATTTAGACATACTTAGTATATGATGTAGGTGGAAAAATGTATTTACCTTGAATAGTCTACAAGTAAATCCATGAGGTGTGAAGAGGGCCATGGAAAGTATATGGTAGTTGATGTTGGCTTCTGAAGTTAGGCCCATCATGGGCAATGTGGATGAGCCTCTTATCACCGGATAAAACACAAATGTTAAGCACAAATTCCCTGCTACCCCTGTCACTGTACCTTTGTTTGCCATCAGTGCGTCTCCATAAACAAAAACTCTTAAGCCTACTTCCTTCAAAACACTCATTCACATAATTTGCATCTTTTTTTGGGACGGAGGGAGTGCTGGTTCGGATTCTCTACCCCCATTCTTTTGCTTCATATATATACATTTTCTGTTGCGGTCTAATTCAAATTCAATGTTCCTAGTATGTTTTGATTTAGATTAATTCGACATGAAAGTGGGACATGAAAAAAGTGGATCGGATAAGAGATTCTATCTTAATATTGGCATAAGAAGTTTTAGAACATTTAAATGGAAATTGCAGGGGAAGTTCTTACTGTTTTAATTTTCTTGTCATTGAAAGCAATGGAACTTGCTTATACCAATGGCGAACATAGTATTCGAAATACCAGACACAAAGAGTGACTAACAAGGTGAGTAGTGTTACCTTTGTTGCAATCACAATTTCGAGCCCCTTAACAATCATTGGCCTCGTCAACAACCTTAGATTTTTGTCCCTTTTGTTGCTGTCATAAATCATGCATTGAAATTTCAAAATATCAGAGAGAGAGAGAGACAGAGAGCAAATATATCTTCAAACCTTGTTGTGGGACTAGTTTTTCTCTTTCCCAAATGCAGATATATGCATCCCAAAACAGCAATGAACAATATGGGAAATGTGAAATTCAGCACTATAGGACCTGTAAGATAAGAGATGAAATCAGACAAGGCGCATTTTTAGCCATCGAGAGGGGAGAGAGAGAGATTCTTTCCTTTTATTCCGAAGAAAGTTGAGTTTGTATCAGCAATAATATGGAGCAACCAATGATTGTAATATGTATCAGTTAGTATCATGATCCACATCATTATATTACCAAAAAAATTAGAAAGGCTAGCAGCAAAAGTGCTCCTCTGATAGCACTGATTATCCTAGAGGAAGCCATTGTTTGATGGAAGGAAATCTGTTGAGATGAATATAAGAAAATATGTATTGTGTGTATTTATATTGTTGAAGTTTAAATTTTTTAATTTATTTGAAATTGATATTTTGCCAGTTCCTTCCATTTGAAATGTACAAGTGGAGTCTAGAAGAATAGAGACCAAGTCAAATTCCCACAAATAAGGAAAACAGTTGGAGACCAAGTCAAAATCTATCTTTGTGGGAAGGTGGTTAGCCTGGAACATGGAGAAATGATAACAGCAACAAGAACGTGGCTTAGTGAAGAATGAGAGAAAAACTGCCACAACCCATCTACAAATAAGAAGAAGAATGGAAGAAGAAGAGGGACTGAACGAGATTACATTTGTCTGTATAATAGAGACGTGTGTTACTAAGAAAGTTACGTTCACTCTTACTCCAACATTCCGTACTGATGTGCAGCAGATTATTCTAATCTTACTGCCTTCGAATTTGAGAGAGAGTTAGTGAGTGAATATTATTTTTTATAAGTTTTCTTTCTTAGTTATTTTAGTCGGCTTGAAATTCATCTTAAATTTCATGTACGTTAAGGATCGTAGAAGATTTATTTGATTCTTTTTATAATTCACCCAAAATCAGTGAATACTTTTCGCCCTGACGGTTTCACAAGTCATTCTTGACTTGTGAAAATTTACCCTCGGTGTTATTTTATTTTTCGCTGCTGTTTTCCATTGGTACCGTATTTTCAAGTGGTATCAGAGCCATCACTTGATACACTAGGTGTGGTTTGGAGTTTTGGTGTTACAATAGAAATTATGAGTCTTCCACGTTCTTTGGTTCATTTTAAATAAAATTTTGACTATGTTCAATGTCGAGCATGTAGAGGATTTGGACACTACACAAATGAATGTGCAAATATCCGTCGTAGACATGGAAAATTAATTTAGGTGTCACCAAGGAAGAAGAAATTGATGAAATGCATCCGGTAGAAGAGGAATAAAAAATTGCTACCTTGTATACTTCCATTCAGGAGTATTCTGATGATGAAGAATTACTCACGCCTTCAAGTTCAAACACCACGTTTGACAGGTATGAATTCTACAATGATTCTGATTTCAATTGTTTTAATGTACGTATTAATAATGCAGAATCAGATAATGAAGAAGATGATAGCTAGATATTTGAAAAAATTCAAGCAATCCAGGATGAACTTCTCAAGAATCTGGAGTTAACGTATCAAGAAGCAGAGATTCTGAATAAAGAAAATGAAGAACTCAAGAGAATGATTGCATAGCTGGAAGTTTCTCTTACAAAGAAGGATGTTGAATTGAGCAAACTCGAGATCAAACTTCAAGTAGCAAATGAAACATTCAAGAAGTTGAATACATGTACTTCTAAGCTTGATGAAATTATCGCGGTAGAAAATATAGGAAATTATGGAATACGATACCATAGCACTGCTACTACTTTGCCATCTAATTTATCTTGTGATATAAATCCTATCATTTTTTGTTAAAGAAAGTGGAAAAGAACTGTCAAAAACAGATAGAGAAAAAGTGACCAAAAGAAAAAGGAGATTTTTCTGTCATTACTGTTTTAAACCTAGACACACAAGACCTTACTGTCAAAAATTGAAATCTGATTTGTCATAGAATAAAATGTTGCCACAAACTTTGCATAACATTTGGAACAACATCGTGAATCAGAATACACCATTCTGTCCAAAATTGAAGTGGGTCTGTAAATCAAATATAACATGTAATGTTGTGTTTACTGCTCTAAAAGGTAACAATTCAGAATCTTGGTACTTTGATAGTGGGTGTTCAAGACACATGACTGGTACAAAGAATTACCTCACAAACTATGAATCATTCCAAGGAAGCGCAGTGAGATATGGTGGAGGAACACAAGGAAAAATCATAGGAAAAGGAACATTGTGTGTTGCTGGATTCCCTAAGCTTCGAAATGTTCTACATGTGGATAGACTTATGGCTAACTTGATTAGTATAAGTCAATTATGCGATGATGATCTTCAGATAAAATTCAATAAGGATAAATGTGAGGTATTTGACTCAGCAAATGTATGTGTAATGACAATTGATATCTTGCTGGAAAAAGCCTATCGTGCAAAATCTCAGAAATTGGGACATGCAAATCTCAGAAAGATAGACAGACTGATAAGATTGGATGCAGTAAAAGGTTTGCCCAAGCTGGATAAAGGTAAACAAGTTGTGTGTGGAGAATGTCAAAAAAGTAAACAAACTCGAACTTCTCATGAACATGTGAAATATATTGGAACTACTCGCAACTTTAAATTAATTCATATAGATCTTATGGGTCCAGTTAAGATTGATAGTCTAGGTGCAAAAAAGATACTCATATGTATTAGTAGATGATTTTTCTAGATACACATGGATTAATTTTCTTAGAGAAAAATCAAATACGTTTTAAGTATTTAAGAAATTGCATGCTAAGTTCAAAAATATGAATGGTTCATGTGTATCACGTATAAGATCATATCATGGTAGAGAATTTGAGAATTCCTTATTCTCTAATTTTTGTGAAAAATAGGGCATATTCCAAGAATTTTCGGCACCCAAAACTCCACAACGGAATGGAGTAGCTGAACGAAAAAATCAAACTTTACAAGAAATGGCTCGTGTTATGATTAGCTCAAAAAATCTTGTTAAGAGATTTTGGGCTGAAGCCTTGAATACAACTTGTCACATCTCTAATCGTGTTTATTTAAGACCTGGCACATACATGACTCCACATGAAATTTTAAATGGGCGTAAGCCAACTTTGAAATATTTTCATGTACTTGGATTTGTTTGTAATATTATGAATGATCGAGATGCTCTTATAAATTTTGATTCAAAAAGTGAGAAAGGAATATTTCTTGGATATGGCTTAAAAAGTCACACATATCGTGTGTTTAATCTTAGGACTAAGTGTATTCAAGAATCTTCAAATGTTATATTTGATGATCTCATTGATCTGGCAGGAAAAACTGAAGAAGACAATGCTGACGCCTATATTGATATGCAGAATTACAGACAAGTCAAACCAGCTGAGCAAGGTCGAATTCCAGATGTTAATCAAAATGCAGAACCAAATGCTGAACCAATATTTCATTCTGACACAGAACCAGAAACTCATCTAGAAATTACAGAAAAATCGACTGTTCAGCAAACTAAAAGAAGAGACCCACCAGAAAGGATAAGGAATAATCATCTAATTACTCAAGTCATTGGTAATGTGCATGAAGGTATCACAACAAGACAAAAAGAACCGATAAACTATAGAGATATGGCAAAGTTTGTTTGTTTGTCCTCTATATTTAACGAAGTAAATCCGTTATGTTTCTTGTCTTTGACTGAACCAAAAAATATTTCTGAAGCTTTAGGAGATAATTTTGGGATTGATGAAATGCATGAAAAATTAAATCAATTCATCAGAAAGATGTTTGGTATTTAGTTCCCAGGTCTAAAAATATAACTGTTATAGGATTCAGTGATTCTAATTGGGCAGGGGACATTAATGATAGAAAGAGCACTAGATGTTTCTATTTAAAAAATAACATAGTCTCCTGGCATAGTCTAAAACAGAATTGTGTGTCTCTCTCCACTGCTGAATCAGAATATGTAGCAGCTGGAGGGTGCTGCACACAATTATTGTGGCTCAATCAGATGCTAGAAGACTACGGTTATTCAAGTGATACTCTTGTTTTTTGTGACAACTCTAGTGCCATTAACATCTCAAAAGATCATGTTCAACACTCACACACTAAACACGTAGATATAAGACATGACTTCATCCTAGATTTGGTAGAGAAAGAGTTTATCCGGTTAGAATACATTAATACTAAAAATCAAATAGGAGATATATTCACCAAAGCTCTTGAGTTTGAGAGATTCTCCAATCTCAGGAAATCTCTTGGTCTTTCACTCTGTATATATTATGTATATATAACTTCTTGTTTTTCTGTATTTCACCATCAGCCTAGATGTTTCGAAATGAACTCTTAGCCTGGCATCATTAAAAAAAATGATGATACTAGTCAACTAGTAACTCAGGGCACGGCGCTCGCTATGACAATGCTTCCTTGTCAAACGTTGATCAAGCTGAGAAATTTAAGATTCAATCTAAGAATACTTATCAACTAAATTAACTTGGGGGCACGGCCCTCGCTACGATAATGCTACCTTGTAAAAATATTGATAAGTTGAATAATTTAAGAAATATGTAAGTAAATAGGGGCACGGCGTTTGCTGCGATGATGTTCTCTACGTAAAAAGGGTGTTTCAAAATTATTCTTCCTACCTTACATCATAAAGTACCTTGGAGGCATGGAGTTCGCTGCGATGATGCTACCTTGAAAAATATGATGAGAAACTGGAATTCTTATTTGAAACTTAAATATGAATATATATTTTAAAAAAATGTCATCATGAGAGTCATTTATGAAAATTCATCTGATTATATATTATATTATCTTCTTCCTTCTTCTTATCACTCCCAAAATTATGGTATAAGTCTTAAGGATAAATCTACTATTTTTAATCAGTATAGGATATTCATCCAGATTTTTCTTTTTCTAAATTTTCTCTGGTTGGTTGTGATACGTATTTTAAGGGATAATGGGTGTAAGTTGAATAGGTAACAATTGAGATATTCATGCCACTCATATATCACTGCATATCTTCCACTCAAGTACATTCATCTGTCAAAACCTAAAATGTCATTCACTATTTACTTATCACACTTCATCTTTCACACTGTCTTAGCAAACCTTTCACATTTCCCACTCATTTTTATCTCTAACATCTCTAACTTTTTTTCTCTATTTTCTCATTAACCATGGCCGACGATGGGTCTCGCTGTATCCTCGTCCAAATTCTTGAGTTGCTCACCCAAGTTGTAGCTCATCTCTCCCATAGGCATTTCTACTTTTGTTCCAGTTGATTTGATGGTCAGCGCCTCAAAACCAGACGAAATTCCTCCGGCAGGAACAACATCTCCCGCTCCAGGCGAAGTCTCTCCTCACATCTACCGTGGTGGACGACCTTCACTGAATCTTAATACATATCCCAACTCTCCTCATCAAAGCTGTTGTGTTTTCATCATTATTCCCCATAGCTGAAAATCTATAAGTTTTTTTACCTGAATTGCTCTTGGAGGATGAAGATTTCAATATTGAGAAAATTATTAATGAATTTTATGACGATGTGAGTGATCAAGATTTTATTTTACGGGACAATGGGTCTGAAAAACTAAGAGGAAAAATATCCCATTTCGGAATCTGGGTCAAAATTGCAAAAATAATGAACAGATTCTGCTGATATAGAATGTTTCCCATAACGGTTCCAAAACATTCAGTCCAACATCAGGTTATGTCTCTCATGTCTCACCACTTAATTCATAATCTCAAGTATCATTCGATTTACCTATTCATGATTTTTGTAATGCAGATATTTGAAAAGGGGGATGTTGATAATTTGAACCTTGTGTTCTTCCATGAACAAAAAATTTATTTATATAACTTTCATTGATTTAACCTTGATATTTTTTCCATGGTTGAAAGTTATGTACTGCTATAACATATGTTGAATCTGTTGTTCATGAAGTTTTTTTTCTTCACAATTAGGGGGAGATTTGTTAGCATGATTAGAAACAGTGATTCTTTATTTGGAAACAATGATTGTTTTGTTTAGGGGAAGAACTTGTTTTGGTTATGCGCTTGTTTTGTTTAGGGGAAGAACCTGTTGCTGTGTTTTGCAGGTCTAGTGCTATTTTAATTTGTCTTGGAAATTTATTTTGGAGATAATCTTGGGATAGTTGTGGTATTTGTTAACTCGGTGTTGATTTTTGGTGTGGCTCTGATTTTTGTTGGATAATTCTGGATGCTACTATGTGCTGCAATGGTATTAAATGTCAAGTACGTAGAGGGAGTTTGCATTAAGCGGTAGTTTTGCAGGATTTACAATGCTGATATATTCGTTGGGTAAAACTTTCTGTGTATTGTGTCCTGTGTTTTAATTTTGATTCTCAGGTATTGAGGAATTGTGAAGAAAAGCAAAAAGGTGGAGATGATGAAGGTGAAGATGAAGATGATGCTGATGATGCTCTCGAAGAACATGAGTAGCTGCTGATTTGCTGTTGTTGCTACTGTGGTGATTTGTTGTCGTGCTGTGATGCTCTATTGATGTACTGATGAACCGTCATTGCTGGACTTCTGGTTTGGTCTGCTGATTTGGTGATATTCTGATGTTCTATACTAATTTTACATTTTGCAGTTTAACCAACAACTCTGGACATGTATATGCTGATAATTGTTATGCCCATGATGATGCTCCTTCTTAAATGAACTATATGTGTCTTGTATTGCTATGTTGATTATATGAATTTTCTGTGAACTATCTTGTTGAATGCATACTATTGAGGGGGAGTTTGCAGGAAGAGGGAGTCTTGAAGAAAGGGGGAGTTGTTCATAAATCACCTTGGAAGATGTGATGGATACAATGTGAAATTTAACTTGTTATATATAATGCTATGGATTCTAGTTATTGTTTTATCAGGAATTGACAACTTGGAAGAAAGGCAAAAAGGGGGAGATTGTTGAAGTTTGAATTTTTTAATTTATTTGAAATTGTTATTTTGTCGGTTTCTTCCATTTGATAACAACAGTTACAAGAACGTGGCTTAGTGAAGAATGAGAGAAAAACTGCTACAACTCATCTACAAATATCAAGAAGAATGGAAGAAGAAGAGGGACTGAACAAGATTACATTTGTCTGTATAATAGAGACGTGTGTTACTAAGAAAGTTGCGTTCACTCCTACTGCAACATTCTTTACCTACTGCAACATTCTATACTAATGTGCAGCAGATGATTCTAATCTTGCTACCTTCGAATTTGAGAGAGAGTTAGTGAGTGAATATTGTTTTCTGTAAGTTTGCTTTCTTAGTTATTTTAATCGGCTTGAAAATTCATCTTGAATTTCAAGTACGTTAAGGATCGTAGAAGGTTTATTCGATTCTTTTTGTAATTCACCCAAAATCAGTGAATATTTTTCGCCCTGACGGCTCCACAAGCATTCTTGACTTCTGAAAATTTATCCTCTGTGTTATTTTTATTCTCCGCTGTTGTTTTTCATTGGTACCGTACTTCCATATATATGTGAATATGAAACAGTTTGTCGCTGGTAAATGGACTATTGACATCGTATATTTCTTCAATTTTTGTATGTACATTCACTTGTTCATAACCATCATAATAATCATTTCCAGGATTTGTTTGATGATCCAAACAAAACACGGGACATAGGCGAAACGAGCCTTGCATGTAACTTGGGCTTCATGGGTCTGTAGCAATTCTTGAACTCATAGTGCTTATGGCACAGCACAAACAGGCACACTTTGAAGTGACTTCTCTGTTAGAAACCCCATCTCGTGATTTATATAAATTGTTGAACAAGGGAAGTATTAATTGATCACATTACATGCACTTAGTATGAGGAATACATTTATGATTTGTATATATCCCCTCCCCCCACACCAACCAAAAAAAAAAAAAAAAAAAAAAAAAAAGGAATTGTTTTAAAATATGTTTGAAATTGTTTTATTCTTAGTCGAACAAGTGGAAATGAGATAAAATATTTTGTTTTAATATTTACGGTTGTAGATAAAAAGTAGAGGAGCAAACAAAAAGGGAAAATACCAAAAAATGTACCTTAATGAAAACTCTTAACAGAAGCAGGGAATTAGCGAATGACACATTCAATGTACATAGAATTATATGAAATCACCAGCTGAAACTAATGGACTCAAAATGCAGATTAGCAGCCAAACCAGATGAACATATCCTTGCAACTTCATGTCTCATTTTCTTTGGCCCACAAACAAGAACTCCAACGCTCGATTCCTTGCGTTCAAACAGGAATCCTACATCAAAACAAACATATTTAAGGACCTTTAGCCAACATGAAAATCTTGTCTGATCATAATATCATCATCAGTTACTTACTCTTAAGATCTGGCCTTTGGCCATAGTGCACGTTTATTGATTGCGTAAGCGATTCCTGAGGCAAGCTCTCGAGTTCTCTATCAGCATTATAGTACCATGAATTTGGTGAGACCACAGGAGTTTCCCCCTCCATGTTCTGAATCTGTATGGTCTCCTTCGCATTTTCTCTCTTGTTCCAAAGAAAAGCTAGTGTTGCTGTAATAACTATGCCAATGCATATGAACAATATATGGAGCAGAGCTCTTAAGGAAGAAGAGTATATCTTGTTAGTGTTATGATCAATGGGATATATATAATATCGAGTCAAAATGCCGATGAAAATAAGGTAGATGGTGAAAGATGATGAGATTATAGCACCAAGCCATAGCCAGCTGTTTTGACCTAAAACTGGAGTTAAAGGTGCATCAGATGGACTGGGCTTGAACCATACAGTACGAATGGCATTCTTTTCTTTCATCACGGGCTGGTTCTCTCGCGTTACATAGGCCTCGATTTGTAACCTCAAGTTGGATAGCTTTGATGGGCCACTAGAAACGGGGAGGATCAGGTCTAGCATGGTCAAGTAGGTCGAGTTCTTGAATGCACTGATGATGAGAATTTCTGGAACTTGGCATTTTAGCGTCTCACTCGTGTAGATGAGTTCTCGTATGATGGAGATAAAAGGCGTTATACCACTGCCTCCACTGACCATCACTAAGACATCATGCCTGGAGAAACGGGAGGCGTTAATAGTTCTTATCGACCTCATCTAAAAGTTTAAACTGTTAGAGAAACAATAGATTATGGATTGTGTACCTTAGAAAATCAGTCGAGGCGGGCCCATAAGGCCCTTCGATAGAAACATCAAGGCGATCAACGGAAGAAGGCGAAGCGAGCAATTGGTAGAGCTCATTGGTCCATTCTCCTTCCCCTTTTATGATCACACTTAGCTTATCACACTCCAAACTGCTACTTGAACTAATGGTAAAAGGATGCCATTGCAATTTTGAAATGCTTGGCACATTCATGAACATGATGCTAGTTGGAGTATAACACAAACCTGAAAAAAAAAAAAAAAAAAAAAAAAAAAAAAAAAAAAAAAAACCAATTAAAAAAAAATTGTCAAGACGTACAAACTTTTCTACCAGGTCAACTCTATCAAAAATGCTACTAATTTAGTAAATCCAACTTAGTGATCACGTGAAATTAGTAGTTAGGAAAATTTTTAATTTAAGGCCGTTAACTTTCCCTACATTCAATATATAACAATAATTTTATCGGTTTTTTACAATAATCTCTACCTTTTATTTTGTCCAATTTATGCTCGATTCTGCCTGAACTCTATATTAAAAATCCAAAAAATTATAGATCATATATTGGACAAGGCTAAAGTAAACAGGGATAGGTATGTATGCATATGATACCTTTGGTCTTGGAGAAGTTGAGCTCGATGGTGTGACAGGGAAGAAGACGAGCGGAAATGAGACGAACACGTTGTCGGGATTGCAAGAATCTGAGGTATCGATCAATGATGAAGAGGAAGAAGGCAGGAAGCATGATGCAGGTATAGGAGATGCCAACATGGAGGACAAAGAAGAAGACAAATAGAATGTAGAGGTGATGAGTGTAGAAGAAAAGCTCAAACATCTTTCTCCTTATTCCTGGGAATGTTGTAGCCCATAGCCCCAACCCTGCTAACAGGGATAACTCTCCTGCTAGATTGGATACCCCAGTTCTCTCCCATTTCAGCATCTAATCAACCACAGAGAGAATGAAACATTGTCAGCAAAATTATGTTTTTAGTGACAATTTAATGTGAAATTTTTTCGATATTATGTTCGTTTACTTTGGCCTGGTTGATATTAACATTTAAATTTACGAGATTTAATAATGATTTTTAAATTTTAATTTTTTCTGATTAATGTCTGATATGAAATTTAAAAAAATATATATATATATCGAAAATTACTGACATAACGCTTCTATAAAATAAGCAGCCCAATAGCTACATCAATAATTGTGAGCGAATGTTTGAAATTTCAACAATTAAGTACATTTCTTGGAGTAAATTATAATTTATAGGTCATTATAAAAAGATGGGAAATTTAGAGGTTACAAGAATCAAAGTAAGACATAAATTAAAAGTTTGCCTGTACATCTATGATCTTAATACCTTGAAGGATATTTGTGTGAATTTTCATTTTATTAGGGTTTGGATAAAGTTTGAAATATTTCAAAAATTATTTTGATGGTTTGGCTATAGAATTTTATTTCATAAATTGGTTTTTTATCCAAATACACTCTGAACTTATAAAATAGATGGATTAAACCCATAAAATTATACATATAAGGCACCAATAATCGTCCTAAATATCAAAATAATTAGAAATTTTTGAAATGTATTTAATACGTATAGAAATTAACAAATAAAATTCAAAAGTTATTTAATAATTGTAAAATTAAAAAATAGTTGCGATTGGGATGATGTTTATATTTCTAAGCTTTAAATTTGTTATAATTTTGTGTAGATCTTAATTTTTATTCACCACTTTATTTAAACTATTTAAGGGTCTTATAAATTTATAGATCTATTTATTAATTTATAACTTTTTAAAATATTTAAATGTTTATTAAATTTTACTTTGTTAATTTTATGATTGATTTAAGTATATCTTTAATTACATTTTGTTACTTTTTAAAATAATATGTTTTTATTTTAAGTTAAGTGATCATATCTGATTTGTCACATATTAAAGTTTAAGGACCTATTTGACCCATTTCAAAAGTTAGAGGCTCTATTTAGACAAAAAATAAAATAAATGAATAATAATTTGAACCTGAAATATTGATTGAGGAGCTAGCTAATCCATACATTTTTTCTTCTTTTAATTCTTAGATATACTAGTATAATATAAAATAGTATAAATAATTATTTATGCATATTTATAATTTTTTTTAAATAATATTTTTATAAATAATATGTCAGTTTTTGATTATTTTTTTTCTAATTTGTTATAATTACAAATATTTTTTTCTTCTCTACTTTGATTTTTATTATTATAATTTTTTTCACGATATTGAATCTTATATACATATCATATATATTAAAATGTGATATTAATTGCACACTACTTCATATTGCTGTCTCATCATATCATCAAATCGAAAAAATTATTTAATTAATATTATGATCTTCTACTTTTTTCTTGGTAGAAGAATTAATTCAATTTCATATAAATTTATATGAGAGAAATATTTAAAAAATTAAGAAAAAAAACACCTCAGATAAATGATGAGTGGTAGCCCAGAGGATGATGTAACAGAGGCCATGAGCAGTGAAAAGGATCATCACAATGTGCCCCAGCCATATGTGATACTTCACACTCCCCTCCGACGTTACCCCCAAAAGCGGGAGAACCGACGAGCCACGTGTCACCGGAAAGAACAGGAAACATAGTGCTATATTTCCGACGATTCCAAGGCGGAGCGCCGCCGTGTACAGCTTCTCTTCCCACCTGCCACCCATTTCTCAATCAAAACTTTTACATTATCATATTTACACTTTTAAATGAAACAAGAAAATAAAAGTAGCCTAATTAATGAGAATTAATTAATTTTTTTCCAATTTTAAAGTATTCTTTTTATCAGTTTGCAACCTATTACGATTTTTTTTTTTTTTTGCAACCTCAGATCCATGTTTCCAGTCAAGAATTAAAAAAAGAAAAACCAAAAAAGGGTATATCAGTTATTTGCTTAAAAAATTAATTTTAGCATTAGACATCATAATTAAAAATCAGAATAATATTTTTAAAATCTGAAAAACAGTTTTGAAATATGAAATTTATTATGAAAAATCAAAGAATTATTTGAAAAATCTAAAAATGATTTCAAATATCCGAAAAATCATTTATACGATGCGATTGTACATGTTACCATAATGTTATTCAAATAATATTTAGACGTTGTAAATATATACATACAATAATATATATGTGTACAACAGTATCAAAGGAATCAAATTATTAGTATACATACATACATATATATATATATATATATAATAAAATAAATTCTTACACTTTTTGTCCAAATTTTGCAGCAGATTCTGTGGTAATTCTGGCAAAACTGAGGCTCAAATAGGTAGCGAAATTCCAAACGAGAAGAATTATGAACATGATAAGAAAAGCAAGCTCTATTCCAGAAACTATTCCCAGCCCTTTGATGATCACTGCCCTTTTCCATATTCCCAGCCAACGATCTCGATTCTCTCTGTTCGTCAACAAAGTTAAATATTAATAAATTTAATTTATTTCCATACGAAACTCGATATTTTTTTAATTGCATGTGCGGAAATTAATATAAAGTATGTAAGTTTTTTATAGAAAAATAAGTACGTGATCAAGAATTTGAAATATAACAGAATTTTTTATTTGGAAAGATTTGGCTACCTTTTAATGTTAATATTTGTTGATTTTTTTCCTAAATGGAGATACGCACATCCCAATAGGGCAATGAAGAGAACTGGCAAGGTAAAGACCAGATAGTTTGCACCTGCAGATAGTAATAACATCAGTAAATGCTATGCTCCAAAGGAAATTTAATTAAATTATAAGCGATCCACCTTTATTATATACTCGATATATAATATTATTTTTTTAAATAATAAATAAATATTATTTTTTAATTAAATAAATAAAACTGTAGATTGAATTACTGTTAAAGTTCATGCATTAATTTATTTGTAGTTTTATATGATATATAATGATTTTTTTATTTTTTTGGGCAGAGGCTTTTTTGGGTGGAAATGAAAATCGAATCACTTACACGATGTTATTTAGATAAATATTTAAATTTACAAAAAAAATTAATTTTTATTACAACATGAATATTACAATTTTGATCATCGTTATTAATATAAAGTTATAAATTTTCACTATTTTTAATTTTAAATTAAGATAATATTCACAATTTTTTAGAATTTAGAAAAAATAAAGGTTTAGAGCATGAAAAACACATGTCCGCACAAGTTTCTTTTAATTTTAAGAAAATTAATATTCTAAAACACAAATATTTTTTTAATATATAAAATAAAATTTATAGAATTATTTATTTAATTCCATGATTTAACTGTAATTTTTTAATAAATTAAATTATGTTGCAGTTTCTTATGATTTTATTATCTAAAAATTAATTTAATAGTTAATTTCATTATTTTATTCAACTATAAGTTTTGTTAATAAATTAAAGTATGAAATTTGTAGTTTGATATGTAAACCTACAAGGTACGGTACATAAAATTGCATATCTGAATTAAAAATTATATTTTGAATCGCAAAAATCATGCCACGTGTCTTCAAAGTTTTTAGTGAACTAGAGATAATCCTTCCACACGAATTAAAAATAAACGATAATATAGTTTTTTTTTTTTAAATAATAAATAATTTAGTTTGATATGTTGGAAGACAGCTACTCAAACCTTGGGTGGTTCCAAAGTAAGTGGAGGCGGTCTGTGCTCGGAGCTCCGGCAACCACCTTTGTCTATAGGGATTCGTGGGCATCACCACCCACAAAAAGAGGTATCCGGCGAAAACCGCCACCGCAACCGACATTATCGCCGCCTGGATGCTGTTGTAGCCGCCGCCAGAAGGCCGTGGTGGTGATCTACGTGGATCCATGCCTGTAATACTCTCTCTCTCTCTCGACAAGTTTATAGGGTGATTGGATAGGAGGAATGCGTAAATGTTTTTGAATCGTAGGGGAGAATGTGAAGGGAGTGTGAGCTTTATATGAGGGAGAGACATATGAGCAGCTCAATTTGTACACTAGTGAATAGAAATAAAGACAACCAAGAAGCATGACATATATATATACATACACAGACACACAATAGTATCTTCTCCCGTGGCATAAATTATTATACTATATTATTATTAAAATTTAAAAATAGATCAAATTAAAATTTATAAACTATATATATAATTATATTCAATAATTCATGTATGTACCATGATTATAATAAGGATATAAATATTATATATATAATCATTGTAAATATTAATAAATTTTATTTAGATTATACAATTATCAAATTACCAAATATATAATATTTTCTTTTGAAATCAAGAAAATTGAATAAAATGTGATATATTAATATGAATATTTTTTATTATTATATATAGCATCGAATCCTCCACAAATTCGTAATTGATTTGTTAAAATTAAGTAATTATGAAGAAATGTGACTTTATTTTATTAGTTTTTGTAAAATTAGTAACATTACCAATATTAACAAATAAAATTATAAAAAAAAATTAAAATAAATGCTTATTGGTTAGCAATATAACAATATTTCCTAAAAATTCATCTTTTCATTTGTGGAAAAAAAAAATTGACAGAAAAAATGAAAATAACAAATATAGATTATTATTATATACCATAATAAACTCAGATAACAGTTTCTCAATAAACTCATGTCATAAGATCACTGTCACTTTATTATTCCTTAAACACAATAGAAAATATCAAATTAACAATAATTTTGAATCTTACATTTAAATTTAAGTTGAAAAAATTAAATATTAACATATTATATTATATATTTTAGAAATTTTAAAATACATGTGATCTTCAGGAGTTATCTCCATGAGCCTCTTCGGGCCATCCTTCGTTGTCATGGATTTAGGTAGATACATCACATAAACCGACCAATCACATCATATAAATCAAAACAAAAAATTAATACATCTCATTAGAATAACACATAGAAAAATTATAAATAATTAAAACTATACTAAATAAAAAATAGAGTACCAAACAAAAAGGTTTCATCTTTCTTCTCTAACCAGATATCCAATCGAATGAAGTTGAATTTGTTGATAGGAAACAATGAGTTCCTAACCTCATGAACCTTTGTTTTTCCATAAAAATTGAACTTCTATCCATGGCTTGCTGTTTTGAATTTAAATTCGTCAATTGACACCATGATATCAGAGACAATATATAGTTTTTCCCCAAATAATAGTTTCTTAAAACTATTGATGTATGAATTTCATACTTGACCACAAATAGTATCACCCTGCAAAAATAATGAAATTAAATATGTTAAATATTGCATGTTTCATACTACTCATTTTATCATGTTTATTATGAAATTGATTTTTTGACAATACCTGTCCATCTTTAAAAACACACTCAACAATTGATGATTTAATTTGTATCCGCAAATATAGGTACATCATAAGCGCGAACCAGATGAAGTCTAAGAGCCCAATTTCTTCTCTTCGATTGAACATCTTTACAAAGTTGAAAATGGTCGACATTACAGATCAATAAAGCAAGGTCGAAAAAGCATATGAATAGTGGGAATGCACATTGCAAACGACACAAAATGATACACTGTTTATAATAAAAATTCAGTTCAATGGATAATTACGTATTGCTGAAAAATCTAAGAATCAGTTCAATAGATTGATAAATTAAAATCAAAGTTTCAAATCTTGTAATATTACTATATCAAATATAACAATATTTCCTGAAAATTCTGAAAATATATATATATATTACAATGAATACTTGTTGGTTAGAAAATATAACAAAATTTCCTAAAAATCGGTCTTTTCATTTGTGGAAAAAATATATATTACATATTTGAAAAATGATAATAACAAATATAGAAACCATCAATTTACTATTATATATATAGATATATAAATATGAAATATAGATTATTTGTTAAATGATGCATTTATATTCGAAAGAGATAATCCAATCATAACTATTATTTTTACTCTAATGTTGATAGAACTAACCCATTTAATAAAAGTATCCTTATTAATAGGCATATCTTATGAACAATTGATTAATTACGTAGATTATGTAGATTTTTATTTAAAAGTTCAGTAACAAAAGATTTGCTATGTTTAAAAAAAAAAAAAAGAAAAAATTATTTTTAATATTTAAATAGTATCCAAATGCAACGACTATTACAATATTATTATTAAACAAAATAAATAATAAATAAAAAATGAATTGTCATTATTTGATAAGATAATCAAAACAATATATTGACAATTTTAATTATAGGATAATATTTAAAATTAATATTAATTAATAATTATATTGTTTCTGAAAGTAATTATCAAATTTACCAATATTACTAAATATTTATAGTGGTACTTCTCCTTTTTTATATATAGTTAAGGGTCTTTCGAAAATGTTTATTTTTCTTTTATACACTCCATAACTGGAGTATTTATCCCTATTCATTATTAATAGGGAAAAAAAAAAAAGGAACACCACCACCACCACCACCAAACACCATTCTCATGCATCTCCCTCTCTCACCGAATTGTCTTCTCTCTCCCAATTATTCAAAAAAAATATAATCTATATATATATATATATATATATAATGATATTTTTCACTTTTATTTTTCCATCTAAATGTCACTTTTATTTGAATTTTAAGAAATTTTTGTTAACTAATAATATATTTAATATAAGAAATAAACATTGGTATTGTGGAAATTCATTAACAATTTTTCAAAAATTAAGTTATCTTATCATAATTCAAAATTATTTCTCATTTTTGTCTCTCTTTTCTTTCTATATATTTTATCAAGATTATTACTAAATATTTTAAGGTTTCTCTTTTTTGCTCTCTCCCCTTAAAGTCTTTTGCGTATTCTTTCTTGAGAAAATAAATAGTAAGACAAGTATGATAATATTTGTCATATTTCAATTGTTTCCAAAGCTTACACTCTTCAACTTACTTTCAATTTATCATAAACATATTTTATTTTCTCAACTATTTTTCTTTTTATTGTTACACAAAAAGTTCGTCCATTTATTTCATTTTTCGTTTGATTGTTCTTGCGATTTTCTGTTGAAATCTGTTAATTATTTTGACATATAACCACTATGCTATTTTTCATTAGCTTTCAAAATATGTGTTTTTATCTAACTTCAAATTTTTGTGATATTATTATATGTAATTGGCGATATACTTAAAAATTTTGTGCCTAATTTGATTGTGTAATTTGTAATTTTTACGAGATCTGTACAAATTCCTTCTACTATATATCATATAACTTGAATATATACTTATATTACAAATATAAGGACGAAATATATTTATGTGCATCGCACAAGTCTCACACTAGTATATAGAATAATAAAATGATTCTTTTTATATTTGTTATTATCATTTTTCCTGCCAATTTTTTTCCATAAATAGAATACGAATTTTTAGGAAATGTTGTTATATTGCTAACCCATGATAATTCATTTTAATTTTTTATAATTTTATTTGTTAATATTGATAATGTTACTAATTTTATCAAAAGTACTAAAAAATTCATATATCTTCATAATTATTTGATTTTAACAAATCAATTATGAATTTGTGACAGATTCAATGTCATATATAATAATAAAAAATGTTCACATTGATATACCAAGTTTTATTTAATTTTCTTGATTTCAAAAGAAAATATTATATATTTGGTAATTTGAAGATTGGATTTTATAAATAAAATTAATTAATATTCACATATAATTTTATATAATATTTATATCCTTATTATAATCATGGTACATATATAAATTATTTAACATAATTTTATATATATTTAAAAATATATTAATTTTATGTAATTCTGAAATTTAATAAGATTATGCTATAATAATATATTTGTGTATTGCACGGAAGAACATACTAGTAGTACTAATAATAATAATAATATATATAATTTTATCATATATTATTCATATTGTTATATCAGAATTCATGCGCGTGTGTTCACTTCGTTTGAATTGCCTCTCCACACCGTTTGGATCTCAAATAGATGATCATCATGGATTTCTAGAATGGGTAGTTTTGTCCATCGAGACAAGGAGGTCGCATCGATGTCCCTTCGTGAGTTCCCATGTCCTTGTCCCTGGATCAACCTGTATGAAAAAAAAAATTGGAACCTGCTCTGATACCAATTGTTAGATCAGAATTTGTGCGCGTGTGTTGTGTTCAATACTAATTCGAACTATAATTAAACTATGCGGAAGTGAAATAGTAGTTACAACAATTTCGAGGAAGAATCCCTTCTTCCTCTCAAGTATTTTTATTAGATAGAGTGTTTGTTTCCACAATTATATAGTTTGGACTTACCGTCATTAGACTCCATCTAATACTAGTCAACCCTATATCACTCTCTTCTAACAACTTACTTGACCATCGAGTCCCCTAAATGGATTTGGTTGCCAACTCCCGTACGGCAGAAATCTTAACTCTCCCGAGCCCAGTAGGCTGTACTCTCCCGAGTACAGTGGAAACCAACGAGTGGTTTGTAATGTAACAGAGATACTCTTCAACATATCAGCCTTGATATGCATATCTTCCTCCAGTATCTTCATTAAATCAGCCTTGATATGCATATCTTGAATCCTCCGGTATCTTCATCATATCAGCCTTGATATACTTCGCAAATCTCCTTCAAGAATCTCTTCTCTTATTCCTGCCGTGGCCTTGCTTCCTCAAATATCTCAATATGGTTGACAATTGAATCTTTCATATCTTGTGTGTATCTTTACATATCTTGTGTTTTGTTTGCTTTCCTTCAATTCCATATCTTAGTTCTATATTCTTAAGATTATGCATATATTCTTGATCTTCTTTCCTTCTATGTCTCCAACCAACCAATAATTTATTGATTTTATATCTTTGTCATATCCTGCATGTAATTCAAATCTCATTAGATTTTCAATATATATGCCAACACACTTACTTTATCAAATATATAAATAATTGTGTGCATTGCATGGGCAAACCATCTACTTTATAAAAAAGAACATACAAATTTTTATTTGTACAGTTTTGCTTATTCGTTAATTGAACTTATTCAATTAAATATAATTATTTCGTAAAATTAGATACTTTTTTTTTATGTCCACTAATAAAATTAAAAGTACTTAAAAACAAAACTCTTACTTTAAAAATGTGAATATGAAAGTGGGCAATTTGTAGAAAGCTAACATGAATGAATTTTGATTATCTTATACAATAAATAAGGGACTACCTTTTTTTTTTTTTTTTTTTTTTGGGGGGGGGGGGGGGGGGAGATAAAGATATAAATGATTATAGAGTTAATTAAAGTTGGGGGAAAAGAAGTCTATAATTAAGGAAGACAACAACATCGGCCACAAAGACAGGAATGATATATAAGTGGACCACTCCAATACTGAATTGCAAGTACTTATCGCGTTGATTCCCAATTGTCAGTTCCATATAACCACTGCCATACAAAACGTACCATTGTTGAGCAGCACTTTCTGAGGCAAACAACAAAGGGGCTTTAGTGGAATTGATAAGTGTGACCACATAAAGCAAAATTCCCAATGGGATACACTTCTTGTCTCTTCTATATCAGCTATACTGTATCTGTAACTAATTTTATTATAAATTTTACACATATTCATATAAATGTGTGTATTGTACTTGATGTAGCATGCACAATATCTCTATAAAATAGTGTTTTAACTCATTAAATGTGTGACATATAATTAGGATCGGATCTAGTCATATTTGGACTTCAGTCGAGTTTTTATAATGGGCCTATAAATTATATTATTCTCCGACGTACAAACTTAAAGGAAAATATTAAAAATTAAAGTATTTGCAATACTCTAAATATTTATATGATCGTAAAAAATAAAAGACAAACCAGCCCAAAATAATTATTTAGATACAACTCGTCTTACATTATCATTATCATTGACTTCATCAATATTGATAGGTAGCAGAACTTCCACATTAAAATTAACATATTAAGTAACAGTTCATGAATTATTTTATAATCAAGAATTAAAAAAAGATATACACATATAAATATTTTAAGTTGGGCTAGAATATCAAATTATCATTCTACTAACAAATAATCAACACTTAAAATTATAAAACAATTTTCACAATCACTAACATTATATAAGCGAAAAAATTATAAATATTTAATATAAATTACATTTTTAAAAATAATTATGTGATGACTAGAATTTTAAAATTTTAAAATTCTTCAATTGATAGAGAATTTTATCTTCGCTGCATTATATGATGTCGAAAAATTCCTCATATATAGCAAAAAAAAGAAAAAATAAACCAAAAAATAGCAACAAAAAAACAAACGATTTTTATGCCCCCAATTATTGCAAAAATGTTGAAAATAGGAATGGAACCTGCATCACTCAATATGCCACTAATGAGCTTAAGCTGGGCTGCTGAATATTTCCCATCAAACTTTTATATATTATATATATAAAAACACTTAAAATAATTTTGGCCCCTAAAAAATTATGATTTTTTTGGGCCCAAAGCAACGGACTCTTCCGACTTACGGAAGGTGCAACCCTGTATATAATGTATTAATAAAAGGACATTCAATAACGTTAAGACATTATGCTATGAAATATTAGAGGATGTGGCCTTGTTTGTGCTGGGTCGGGCTCATTCGGACGGGGGATGGGCTCAACCCAATAACTTGTTTCTTTTGGGTTACGGATTGGGGGTCGGACATCCTCCTCCATTCAAACCCTACTTATTATGACTGATTGACATTCCATCATTTTATATTATTTTTCTATTTATTGATGTGACATCTACTGTTCTCACCCTACCCTACTTTTATATAAATATAAACTTAATTTTTATTTTTCGTTTAGATGTAAACTTTTTGAATGTATTCATCCGGAGGTGCCACGAACATTTGCATCCCAAAACATACTGAGTGAGTGTGTGTAGACATAGCATGGTTCCGATTCGGAACCGCAACCAGTGGTTCGAACCTTTGACCCAATTTTGATTTAAAATCGAAATTGAAACCAAATCTTGTCGGTTCAATTTTGGTTCTAAGATATTCGATTTCAGTTAAAAACTATCAATTCTGATTATAAATCAGTAGATTTCAATAAAAAATTTAAAACACAAATAAAAAATAAAAACGATAGAACCGACGATTCGAAAATGTGATGAACCAAGTGCGTCTATCAAACAAATTGCTATGTCCAGTTAAATTCAATTGAAGTAAATAAAGTATATGTCGGTGGTGCAACCCGAATCAAGGGAAAGAGGATGTTTGGTTGAGCGCCTGTACTTTTAAAATTGTTTGGTGAAAATGAGATCTTATTTAATTATTATTTTTTAAATATTAGGAGCTTATTTAATTATTAAATTAATAAAGTTTTTATTTGTATAGAAATGATAATTATTTTTCTCCTGATACCACCTCCATTGTGACTCAAATATAATGGGATGGTACAGCAGAAAATGAGGATTTTCCCATACATAAAGCAAGGATTAAACTCATGCTACCCTCCCTTCTTTCTCCATCCCCCTTTCTTTTTCTTTAATTTTTTAAATAATCTATTTTTATAATATATATATATATATATATATATATATATGTGTGTGTGTGTGTGTGTGTGTGTGTGATAAGAAAATTCTAATTTTCTTCTGATGTTATTTAAATAATTTAAGGTTGTGGCACTATTTTACTTTACTGATGTTATTAAATTATTTTTGAGTGGTTTGGTGGCATTTTTTCTTTAATAAGAAAACTTCTTATGATAGAACCTCCATAAATTTTTTTGGATTTTGTATTCTATTTTTTATTCTATTTTATATTCGATATAATCATTACACACCACATGTATATAGTAAAATCACTAAGTAACATATAATGTGTATTAAAAATAATAAAATAAAAGATGAAACACAAATGAAATAGAGGATCTAAACCTGTGTAAACCTAGGTGATGCTCGTAATATGCCTGATAGATTCTCGTTTTTCACATGAAGTCGCATGTTCTTTATTTTCTCTTTTTATATTTTACTCATGTTTTACTTAAATAATTAATAATTTTGTTTAATTTTTTTAATAAATTATTGACTCATAAGCTTCATGTTGATAGTTTTTGGGTTCATTATTCATATTTTAAGATTTTCTTTTTTCCTTTTTTATGGAAAATAACAAAACATGAAAAAGATAGAACACCAAAACTTGATCCCCTCATTTTCTTAGAAAAATAAATAAATAAATTAATAATAATAATAATAATAATAATAATAATAATAATAATAATAATAATAAATTGCAAAATATAATAGATTTTTTTTTTCCGAAATTTTAGACCTATTAAAATTATTCTAAAACCCACTATTTACATCCTATAAAATATTGAAATATATATATATATATATATTGTCAAAAATAGGATCGGATCATAGGAAATTACAAAAGTACATTAATGTCTTCTAGAACATTCTAATTTCCTCCTCTCTCCACCTTTCTTCTCTCTTCCTTTTGTCTCTAAACAAAAGATTCAAGAATTGTTTGGAGATCTGATAATCATTGAGGACACTCATGCAATTGTGACAAGCTCTTGCAAATCTATTAGCCCATTTCGTGGCTCATTATCTTAGTGATTTGGGCTCTCAAAATATTGGGCTTAAGCAGATTTTGTCAGAGATTTGGGCTGTTGCCTTTGGGCTTGGGCCCTTCCTACATCTCATGGGTTGCGCTCTACGCTTAGTTAAAATTAGGGAACCTTATTGGGGCACGGCTCGACATATCAATCCATTTAATCTCAAAAGATTATAGACTAGAACTTATTTGTAGTCTATTTCATCTATTTTGAGGCCAGATTAACTCCAAGTCATATAGAGCTAATTTGCTTAGTGTTAGGGTTGGTTTAATAACATGCAATTCTCTTTTTTTTGGGTTATTTTTTTGTGTAATATAGTTATTTATAATAGAAGAAATTAAATTATAATTTTAATTACTAGAAAATCTAAATAACATCATTTAATTTTAAATTTTAAATAAGATACTAAAAGTATTATTTTAAATATTATCATGTGGATGTATTTAAAGTAGGAATGACAATTTGACTCGTCCCACAACCGTCCTGTTTGAGGTACCTTGACCTGCAACCCGCAGCAGTCTCGGCACCTCTTCTTATCATTATATTTTTAATATATATATATATATAGTATTTAACATATATGTATATACAAATATACTATATAAAATATATTTGTAAAATTTACTATATATAGCATAAATAACAATAATTTAACTTAACAAATATCTTTTAAGCAATCTTATATTGTTAAACCATAATGTAAGATACAGTATGATATTGTAATTAATACTTCTAATTGATATAAAAATGTGAAATTTAATATCACTTATTAATTATTTATTTAGAATTTTAAAAAAAATATTACTATGCATTAATATTAAAATAACAAAAAATCAATTCAGATGAATTGCCCGGCCACACCCCATTCTCATCCCTAATTTAAAGTTACGATTGAAAACATCAAGTACTATACATCACTTGAATATTTGAATATTTGTATATTTTTTATATTGATATAAATATTATTAAAATAATTATGTAATCTAAAATTATTTAATTTAATAGCTGGAGAACTAATTAACTTGAAACTTGTTCAAGCTGCCTCAAAAAGACTAGCCAATTTAATATCCCTAACTTGAAAATCAAGGTTGTACAAGTGCTAACCGTATAAGAAGGTCACATTGGTGAAGGTGCAGAAAAATTAGAAGTATTTGATTCTTGATCTCTATCCTATGAAGACATAGTCAATTCATTGCTTTTGAGCAAAATGTTATTAAAGTTTCGAGGATATTGAAATTTTGGTGCGAATTGCATTTCTAAATTGCAATACATTTATGGTTTAAAAGTAATATTTTTTAACACAAAAAAATAATCTATTTTATAGTTAAGCAATAATACATTTCAACACAAGGAATAATACATTTATGATTTAGCGATATTGTGTTCCAAAATATAGATTAGTACATTGCAACACAAATAGTAATACATTTATGGTTAACAATAAGAAATTGAACAAAAAGATTGTTCAATATTTATTAGTTAATTGAATGTTGTGTTACTTATTTATATAAAAAATACTATTGATTTAACTACAAAATATTATGCACTATAGTCTGAATGTTTTATATATTTATCTAAAAAATATTACTTATTTAACTAAAAAATATTACATACCCAACGAGAAATCCAGAATCACTAGAATGCGAGCTGGGTGTGTCCTAAACATGAGCCAGGTGTGCGTCGAACGCAATTTGTTTTTTAATTTGTCCGTTTTTTTTATATCCGGCTTAAAATAGAAAATGAGTAAAATCTAACCCATTACCCAGCTGCACGGATCCTGGATCCGTATAATTGATTCTCAAAAGATTTACTCATAACATAATAAATAAGGTAAATTATGTAAACAATATTATAAAGTAAATTAATTATGTGAGATAATAGAATCTATATCTATATAGAAATGTCATTTTCCAGCCAAAAATTTATGGCACAAAAAAAAAAAAAAAAAAAAAAGATAGTTTGGCTGCACGCGAGCCTATTATTGGCACGTGGAGTGCACGTGCCCGAAGGAGAGTGGGTTTATGGTTATAATTTATAGCCAATCAATTATTTTTATATTTATTTTTATTCACCTTTTCACCTTAAATTTCAAATATTTATAATTTTTTCGTCTCAACTCATTTATTCATAAAAAATATATCAAATTAATTATTTTTTCAAGATCTTTAGTTTGATATCCGTATTTTATATATAAAAATATTTTTTAAATATAACAATTTTTTAGGTTAATTGTAAATATTTTGATATAAAATTAGTGAGATATTTTTATGCAAAATTAAATTATATTGAAAAATACATTTTATATATTATGAATTTTATTTTAAAAATATATATTATTATTTTTAAAAATTATTTATTTATTAAATAATTTAAACAAAATTTTACATGATACATTAATGCAACACAAAACAAACTATATAATATAATACTTATATTATTATTATAATTTTATAAATATTAGAAATTGTACAACACACTAAAAAATACTAGTAAATATAATAATACATGTAAGTTGTTCATGAAAATAGTATAATCAAACCAAACAACGGTGTAGTGTAAAATCAAATAAGCATATGGTGTAATCAATAATAATTGAGTAAACAATTCGTACAACCTAATCATATAAACAATACAAGATCGTCAATTTTATTTAATTGGAAATACAAATATATATTATTATTGGACTATTTGACCCAATTATATGATTGTATAAATATAGAAATATTATAGTTTATAATTAATAATATATTATTCATTTAGCTGCACCGCATGGTATTATTTCCATTGTTATAGAAGCGAGAAACAAAGCCCGACCCGTCAACCCAAAAGAAGACCAAACCCACCAATCTCCAATTTCCCCAAGTATAAGTGCTTCATTTTAAAAGACTAGGACTTCTAAAATCCTTTTCCTGCAGAAGAAAAACCCCTTCATTCCTCAACCATGGCGTTTCCCTACATGGAGGCAGTAGTTGGTATGTTTTTCCTGTTTATATCGACCAATTTCTATCCTATATTCGTATATAATTGTTGGTGTACAGATTTATGATTAACCTTTTTATTCATCGTTAAACTGAAGGAGTTGGTGGCGTTTTGTATATGGAGTGCGTTCATTTTCAGGATTTAATCACTAATTTCTATGTATCTGTCGGTTTTTTTTTTTTTTTTTTTTTTTAATTTTGTTTATATATATATTTTTAAAAATATGTAAGCGTGCGTTCATGATTGCTTATGAAGAATGGTTGTTAGGGTTTCTGAGATTGATGTATTTAATTGATTTTTACTGTTACATTGCAAGGTTTACATCCTTTTTATTTTATAACTCGAGTGGGTTTAGCTCTCTCAGTATATCCCTGTTTACATATACGTATATGATTGTCCAATTTGGTTTTGTTGACTATTGTGGTTGCTGGAAACTGAATGAATGGGCTTACTCTTTGAGGGAACTTTTCTCATTTCATACGATACAATATATGAGTTCAGTGTGAGAAAAGACATTAACTGAACATTTGAATTGGTTTGCCTTTAGAGGATGATGTCGACGTGCTTCATCTTAGGAATATATCAAATTCTTCTATTTAAAATTAAATAGCTTCCAAGTTTAGAGCATTGATTATTACTGTTGTGTTGTATATTGTCCTTTAAACTTTCTTTTATCATAATTTGGCTTCTACATGGTGCAGGTTTTATGATACTGGTGTACATTTTTGAGACGTATCTTGATTTGCGGCAGCATGCTGCTCTTAAGTTGCCAACTCTACCTAAACCTTTGGTAGGAGTAATCAGCCAAGAGAAGTTCGAAAAATCCCGTGCTTACAGTCTTGACAAAAGGTTTTGAGCAATCATTTATGTTTCACAGAAAGTTTAAGATGCCATTGCCCATCTGTTCACTATCTAACCTGTTGTGTCTTGGTTATAAATGTTTTATTTCTTCAGCCATTTCCATTTTGTGCACGAATTCGTAACCATACTAATGGACTCTGCAATTTTGTACTTTGGTGTATTGCCCTGGTTTTGGAAGGTGGGTCATTTTGCACCACGTGTTCTTATTTGGTTTGGTACTTGCTGTTGACTCGCTTATTCTCTTTATCTTATACTTTTGGTTTCTCTTAACTGCAGAGATCTGGAGTATTTCTGGCGTACACTGGCTTCAATGCAGAAAATGAGATATTACACACACTTTCATTTTTAGCTGGTGTTATGTTTTGGTCACAGGTGCATATATGAGTCCCATATATTTGTTTCTAATGAATAACATAATGTTCATTGGGTGGAATGCTAACATTTTATTTACCATAATCTGCGACAACATGTTTTCTATTGTTCTTGCTCCACCCTTGACAAAAACTAAAACAAGTTGCTTTCTCATCATTTTCTCTAACTATTTGGTTTGAAACCTCTGCGCAGATAACTGATTTGCCATTTTCTTTATACTCCACTTTTGTCATTGAGGCTCGCCATGGTTTTAACAAGGTATACCGTTTACTATAATCATTTTGTTGTATGAGAATGTCGTATCAATTAGATTGCTTAAAAATCATGCCTTTTATCTTTACATATTTGGTCATCAACTCATTTTTCTTTCTACAGCAAACTATGTGGTTATTCTTTAGGGACATGATAAAAGGAATTGCCTTGGCTGTAGTGATTGGTCCACCTATTGTAGCAGCTATCATCTTTATAGTGCAGGTACTTAATATCTATATTATTACATGATTATCTGAAAGATTTTGTATACGTTATGGCAGCTGTTAAGTTTTTACTGCATCCGTAATTCACTATATCTTGATTCGTCCCCCCCCCCCAACTCGCGCACACACACGCTCTATCTAGCAAATTGTATCAATCGTTATTAGCAAGTGTTTTGATGCAGAAAGGAGGTCCTTACCTGGCCATATATCTCTGGGCATTCATGCTTATATTGTCTCTTGTGATGATGACTGTTTATCCAGTTCTGATAGCCCCACTTTTCAACAAGTTCACGCCTGTAAGTAATTGAAATATATTTGAGATAATAGTATGTAATAATATTTTAATTTTTTGGCAATAATTTATATAGAATTTAAGTTTCTAATGTGATACTCCTTTCTCATTAATTTTGTTGAAAAACAAGCAGCTTCCAGAGGGAGAACTTAGGGCTAAAATTGAGAATCTTGCTTCGTCTCTCAAATTTCCTTTGAAGAAATTGTTCGTCATTGATGGATCAACAAGGTCTAGTCATAGCAATGTGAGTATACTTTTATTTTTCATTTTTTCACACTTCTTTGCATCCTTGTGTTTTGTACTTTTTTGTATATAAATGGTAGATGCCTTTAAGTATATGATTCTCAAATGTTATAATAAAAATAAAATAGTTATGTAATATAAATTAAAACTGTATTTTATATCACAAATAGTGTGTTCATACTGTCATACATTGTTGAAATCTTGTATGATAGTATTTTTTGTCTAGTCTGTCAATTACGACTATGTTTAGTCTTTTGTATAATGTATGCGAATGGAGGTAGGGAAAGGCTATGACAACTATCTTATTCATAGAATATTGGTAAATAAGATTTGGACTCCTAGATTTTATTATATGATTGCTCTATGGAAGATCGTATATTGTAATATGGTTCACACGAGCATTGAGTTTTGTGCAAAGCTGAGATAACACATTAACGTATTCCCAGGCATGCAAGCGATCCTAAGCTTTTTAATCACTTGGTCCATGCTATCTTTTTTGCTACCATTTGAGTTGCTTCCCCCCACCCCCAACTTTGCTTTATCCATGAAGACTCTTATGCCAACGTTTTCTGCAGGCTTACATGTACGGATTCTTTAAGAACAAAAGAATTGTTCTTTATGACACATTAATACAACAGGTATAGAGCCTTTTTTTGTGTCAATTCTTTTAATCTGATATAGTGCGAATTAAACTTCTATTTTGCGGTTCCTCTATAATCTCTCTTTATTGTTTGGGTGTTGGGTCAAATTCTCTTTTCCTTTCTGCAAGTTATTTTCTGTTTCTTTTGTGATCCGCTTCTTCATATTCTATGTAGTGCAAAGATGACGAAGAAGTTGTTGCTGTTATTGCTCATGAACTGGGTCACTGGAAGCTTAATCATACAATGTATTCCTTCATTGCAGTCCAGGTATGACATTTCTGCAAATAGTTGTGAATATTCCTTGTTATTCCTTTCATTGTTTTTTTACTATGTGTTGGAAATATCAGCTTTTTCCATTACAGAACTTAAGCTTGGTTTTGCATGATTTCTTTCAGAAAACATATAATATTAACTAGATGGTTCTTTTCAGAGTGAAGAAAAATGTATGGTATTGACGGCATGCTGTTAGGTGCTAAACTGCTGTCTTTCTAAACAGAGGAATACTGAAGAAAAGTTTGTGTTTTCTCTTTAATAATGACATAGTGCTTTTTTTTTTTTTGTAATCAAATCAAAGCTATTTGTGGACTATTCAGATCTCTGTTTGAAAATATATTTGCTCGAGATCGTTTATTAATCTAAACTAGACAAATTCAAGCCCAATTCCGAGCTCAATAATTTCTTCAAGCTCAAGCTCACTGGTATTTGATTTGTAATCTTGCGAGCTTGTTCGTGAGCCAGCTCGAATTCTATGTAGATTGGTCGTTTCTTCATGATAAATTTATGCAGAAATGGAATGTGCTTAACTAGCTCTTAAGCTCGAGCTCGATTTCATGCATTAACGGACTCCAGCTTGAACTATGCTCGCTTCACATATTATTGAGCTGTTTGGCGAGCCTTGCTCGATCTATTCGTGAGCTCAATATTTGTAAGACAAAGCAAACTCGAGCATAATTATTGAAGTTCAAATTGAGCTCAAGCTGAGCTCGAACCTGTTGAAAATTCATACAAGCTGAACTCGAGCCCTGTACTGTTGGATTTGATTAAGTTCAATTGCATCCTTTTTGTTTCTAGCTAGTTTACCTTTCCTGGTTGGGGCCTAGGCGAGGCTAGATGGGGACTTTTAGAACCCTAGGTATAATCTTCTGGATTTATTCTCTTTTATTGGCTTTTCAAATGGAGCAAAAATATTTAGTTTGTTTCTACATAGGTTTTCTTTACTGATGATTGAAATAGGCCTTTCTCCTTTTTCTTATTTTATTTTTTATGCTTATTTTCTTACGAATTTAGAACTTTGGTCGTGAACCACCTGCTTCCATGAATGGCCTCAAATATCGTTTCAAAAATTTCGGCCTCTCCTAGTTTAAGTTGTTTTAGGAATTTGATCATTTGTGAAGTGCCATTATTTTCACTATTGGTGCCATGCCAGGTATAGAATGACGACCTTTTTATTTTTAATATATTTTTTGAATAGTTATGGTTTATGTCATGGCTACAACCTGTGATTTTGTGGATGTATATTGTTCCTCATGCTTATTGGCAATGCAGATCCTGACATTGCTGCAGTTTGGAGGATATACTCTCGTCAGAAACTCTAAAGACTTGTTCCAGAGTTTTGGGTTTGACACACAGCCTGTCCTTATTGGGCTTATCATTTTTCAGGTATTATGTTGATTGCCTGCTGTTTACATGTCATTGGTTGCTGTTATTTATCTTCTAGATTTATCTCATGCTGTAATGGTCGCAAGACATTAAGTTTAGCACCATCTCTCTCTCTCTCTGGAAGTGTTGTGTATGTTGGCCTTTCTTGCATGTGCTTGTTGATTTATCTCTGCTTAAATATTCTAATGAGTGGGGTATTTTGTCAATCTTGTGGAAGGCATGGGTATGTCTAGCAAAAATAGCTTTTGAGGAAACATATTATGTTATGGAGTAGTGATTGTCCTATTGTATGTTGGTCTGTTTGTTTTAGAGGAATAGGAGAATTGTTTATGATACAGAGACAGTCTCAGACTTTTGTGATTAGGGTGTTTTTATGGGTTCAAAGACAGAGTTTAGGTACTTGTCTATCTTTGATTTGGCTAGAGATTGGAGTTTGGTGCTATGATGATATCTCTTTAGTCTTTGAGTGGATGTGTTACTACTGGATGTAAATACTTTTATTAATAAATAAATACATAAATATATGTGGAGGACGTAAGGTTTCAGTTTTTTAAATGCAAACCCATCTCTTCATTTTACATGCATGATGATCATTGTCTTCTATGCTTGGGGATTTTAGTCCTTGAGGATTTTACTATTGCACGCTTTTGCTTCTTAACGTACTATGCTTAAAGTGATGAATTAAATATGCCCTTTAATTGGTTCCTTTACTCTCTTTTGCACTGTTTCTTACAAAAGAGAGTAACAGAACATTGGTCAGTAGATTTGTGAATAAATCAAGCAAGAGTATCTTTCTCCAATACGTGGCATCTTTTGGTCTTATTTACTAGTTTGAACTGCAAATTTGGGATAGAAGCTTTCGTAATTCAAAGTCAATTGGTCCGCGAACTCTATTATAAGCATGTTAACTCTGTTAGTGATTGCAGCATACTGTGATGCCTCTACACCATATTGTGAGCTTTCTACTTAATCTTGTAAGCCGAGCTTTCGAGTTCCAGGTAATCTTGTTATGTTTTGGCCTTTATTTTATTGTCGGCCTGAAACTCAAATTTCTTCTCACAAACTGAGTCGGATACATTGTTTGTTTTGTAAAGGCTGATGCTTTTGCCAAGAAGCTTGGTTATGCTGCACCTCTTCGAGCTGGTCTGATAAAACTGCAGGTAATTTACTCTCTCTCTCCCCCCCTCCCCCTCTCTCTCTGATATTTCTGTAGTGGCTAAGTACGTTAAAACATCTTGATGTATTACAGGAAGAGAATCTTTCGGCCATGAACACTGATCCTTGGTATTCTGCATACCACTACTCGCATCCACCACTTGTTGAAAGATTAGCAGCGATCGATGAACCTGATAAAAAGACGGATTAAACCAAACATATGAGCGTTGAACAGTTAAGTATACACTTAATCTTTTGAGTCACGGTTGCTCCAATTATGAGAAGTCTGTGTAACAGTTGACGAGTTATGAAGAGTAAAATAGCGTAATCAAACTTAATACGTCCTCAAGGCTCAGATCTAAGTCCCCATTTAATTTTTGCCTGCCCCAGCAGTTTGTATTATGTTTATTATTCCCCTGCCTGAAACCATAATAACTTGATTGCCCTTTCTGTTTTGAACTCCAAATTATGCCTAGGGATGTTAAAAGGGCCATGGCCCGACGGGCCGGTCCGTTTAGCCCGAAAATTTTTAGGGTTAGGACATGATTTTATTAGCCCGTTTAAAAGTCAACCCGTTTAGCCCTAGCCCGATTAGCTCGAAGCCTTATAGGGCTAGCCCGTTAGGCTTAGGGCTAACCCGATAGCCCGAACTTTTCTTCTTATTTGTTTATTTTTTAATATCGAATTAATAATATACACCATTTTTAATTATTTTTCATATACCATATTTGGTTTTTAGTAGAATATATTAAAATTTATATTTAATTACTAAAAGATTCTAAATAATGTTATTTAAATTTAGAACTTAAATGCAACATGATTTTAAATTTTATGACAGTGACTGATCTTAAAGCTATAATTGAGAGCATGAAATAGTGTATATGACTTATATGACTTAAATATTTGAATATTTAAATTTTGTATAGTGATATAAAAGTTCTAAAATATATAATCTTTTAATATTATATAAAATTGTATTTTAAATAGAGCATAATATACATTTAATTAAAATTTTAAATTTAAATATATAATTTGACTATTTTGATTCATAGATAGTGGCCCAATTAGCTTGAAAATCATTAAGGTTAGGGTTAAGTTCACCATAATCAAACATGTTTAAATTGACTTGATTAAATCAAAGTTCGATTAACCCAAAATTTACTTGATTTTGAGCTATCTCGTTTAACATCTCTAATTATGTCCATTTGATTTGCCAATGGAGAGGCTTTCTAAAAGTGGTCATACTATTTAAACTACTAAAAGAAGGATACTTAAGGAGGAAGGAATCATATTCTTTTTTTTATTTTTTCGTTATTTGCGGGGGCCCATTAGGAAATAAATATGATAATATTATTGTCTCATTTTGAGGCTGGCTATGGAGTTCCACTAGCTGCTTTACATTTGGTAATATTTAAGTTGGGTGGGCATACATTAATTTAGGAGCGACTCTTTTGTATGTTGGATTCATCGTGCTTCTGATTTAAAATATTATTTATTTATTTATTTAAAAAATATATATTTATCTAAAAAATAATATAATTTTTTTAAAGTAATAAATTTGTAATAATATTTTTTATGTACACGAATAATATTTTTCAGTGATTATGGTTAATCTCTTCTATAAATACTTCAAGATTGAGTTTGGCTTCGGAAAGTGGAAAAATAGATTTATTGAATTTGTTCAAGTTTGATTCTGCTGGAACTAAGTAAAAATGTTAACCTTTAATAGTCAATTGCTGATTAGCTCCAAATAATCTTGAACAATAATGTGTTTTCACTCTAGATTTGATTTGATTATACTAACTGTTATTATTGTATAATAAAATTGCTGTAATACTTATATATACGAATGTTCTGTATAATTTGATTTGTAGTATTCTATTTAATTAAAAATATTATTATTGTAACAATATCTTTTAAGTTAGTAAATAATATTTTTTAATTAAATAACTACTCTACTATTATTTTTTAACTAAAATGCAGTAGGACAAATTGTTAATAACAGTTGGCCACGTTGTAATTCATCCCAAGAAATCAGATTAAATTCCTCAAAACCCAATTCAAATATTGAACTAATGAAAGCATCTAAATTGGAATTAGTGAAGTGGATGATAATAAGTTGTTTCTTTATTAAAATTGCGATTAGCGTCTTGATTGGCTGTTGATTAATACCAATAATCTTAGTACATATTGTCATAATTTTAAAATCATATCACCTTCTTAGCATTACGAGACCCACGAACCCAATTGTATTGTTTTTCAGCTACTACTTACTTTTCTATAATTTATTCAACTTATATGCGATAGAATTATATCATAATACTTTACCCATTAAAAAGAAATAAATTGCATTATGAATTAATAAGAATTTTTGTTTCTTAATTTATGGGGTGAGTCGATGGTGAAAATCCACTCACCTTTATAACATGAGAAATAATTATACTCGAATTAATTAAAAATTAATGATTTGATTTGAATTTGTTTTTCCCTCAGTACAATATATCTTTTTGGCACAATTGCTTTTGATAATAACAACAATATTGCAAGGATTATGTGCCAACTTCTATCCCTTTCACAAAAAGAAGAAAAGCAAATGGCCACTACTAGAAAAGTGAACATTCCCTCTCAATTTCCAAGCATATCTCTGCACCTGGGAAAATGACAACTTCGTCCAACATTTAGTATAATTTAATTATAGGATTGTAATAAATTTGCTCCTGAAAATATTGGATTGTTTATATTCAAATTTTGAAAATTATTTTTTAATAATTAGATGGTTGAATAATAATTAAGATCATTATTTAATCAAGATAATTAAATGAGAAAGAGAGACTAAAATGAAAAATAATATAGTAATTAATGATTTTAGGATACTAGAGTATGATTTACCTAATTTATAAAATAAGCTTCAGTACAAACACACATCGATCCATTCTCCATCTGAACGTGTCAAACATGCTCGTAATGCTCGCAAAATATCAAAATAGATCCAAGTAATATTCTTCTTTTCCTCTTATCCAATTTCATCTTTTTTTATGTATTGTATAGTAACTCATATAATTAATCTCAACATTGATAATAAAAGATTTTCGAGTATGCAAATTATTATTATTATTATTATTATTATTTGTAAGCGAGATTATGGATAAACGAAAAGGAAGTTTTGGACACTTTTTCTTCTCTTTAGACATTACAGTCAGACGCAAACACTGCAGTGTACATTCTCTCCTCCCTCTTTCTCTCTCTCACACCCACACTCACACACAGTGAGAGAGACAAACTCGCCGAGAACCCATTTTACCGGCCGGAGCCCTTTTCAATTTCTCTTAAAATTCTGCATCCCATCTCCATCGGGATCTTTCCCAACGGGCCGCCGCTTGCGCATTCGCTCTCGACCAATATATACGTGTACACGACCACTCAATTACACTTAATTTACTTTCCTGACAACCTAATAAATCAAGATATGTAGTCCCATTCCGATTTCCATTTGCATGTCGGGTTTTTTCAGTTCTCTCACCATTTGAACACTAAAGCGCACACATTCACGGTCCGACGATTACCTGTGCGACGCGGAGTGGTTGATTTGCAGTAAAGATGTCGGTGTACGATGCGGCGTTTGTGGACACCGAGCTATCGAAGAAGACCTCGATCTTCGGTCTTCATTTATGGGTGGTGATCGGAATAGTCGTCGGAGCAGTAATTGTGCTCATCCTATTCCTATTATCTCTCTGCATCACCGCCTCACGCCGCCGCAGCGGCGGCAAGGGTAAACGCAGCCGCCAGGCGAAGCTCTCCGGTGGCGGGGAAAGGACTCCTGTCGTCTCCAAGGAAATTCAAGAGATCGTCCATGAGTCCTCCGCCGCCTCCGCCGCGGACCGTCGGCCGATTGTGCCTCAGGTACAATGAGTACAGGATCTAATTTATGGAATTCAGTAATAACTGTAGTTTTCCACTTTTGTTTTTCTTCTTTTTCGTGTATCAAGCTTATTTGTATGGTCAACCGAGCTTGGTTTGAGCTAGAAGCAAGGTATATTTGTTAGTTGTTAATGAATTGAGCTATAATGTTGAATTATTGAAACTTCATATTAAAATGTAAAAGTGATACCATTTGGAAGTTGATTATTTTCTTGTATCATACTGCTGGATTAATTGTTTCCTGCCCAATCGAGTTCTGAGTCTTGCAATAACTTTTCTTTATCGCCTTTCATGGTATAGCTGATCGATCTTCCATTTATCGAAAGAACATTATTTACAGGATAGTTGAACTACAATTCATTAAGTTGGAATCCACTTGTAGATATATAATCATAACTTTATGGACAGGGTCTTAATTGTTTCTCTTATGTTTCCACTTATATCTGTACCATCCCACATTGTGTATCTAAACTCTAAACTGGCTGAGTATAGTTTGTATTTTTCTACTACTTATTATCATTATTATTTTTTCAGGCTGTGCAGGAAATACAGATAGATATGGGCAAGGTGGAGCATAGGGTAGTGTTTTCTGATAGGGGAGCATCAAGTGGTGAGAGCAGGGCTACTAGTGGGGCTGACACTGGGTCATTTGGAGGTAGTGGGTCGTTGCCAGAGGTTTCGCATTTGGGATGGGGAAGGTGGTATACTTTGAGAGAGCTTGAGGCGGCCTCTAATGGATTGTCGGATGAGAATGTGATTGGCGAAGGTGGATATGGTATTGTGTATTATGGTGTATTGGCTGATAACACCCGAATTGCCATAAAGAATTTGTTGAATAACAGGTATGATAAATTCTTCTCCTTGCTTTGATCTTAAAAAAATTGATTCTTTGCTATTCAGAGCATGCCTTCTGCATGAGTACTTTTGTTTGGTTTCTGATTTCCTAGTTGTATTGGGTAACATTGGAGCGAACTCCAACTCAATTAGATTTAATACATCAACAAACACATTTTAAGTTAGTGTCTAGAGAAAAGCATGTTAGAAACCTGTATTTTGCGGTTATGCCATAAGTGGCTCTTGTGCTCTATACCTTGCTTCGTATTGCTGAAAAGTTGCATTTTTATTGACAGGTTGATTCCATGTTAAGTCAATCAAACCACCAAAATCACTTTAAAAATAGTTCGAAATAAGAGCCCACCGATTTAAAATCCATCATCTTCATCCAAATAAAGTGTTTTTTTGGTAATTGCTTAACAACTTTAGCTCCAGATACTTTAATCTTAATGCAACCCGAACCTTTTTGACTGAAAATCTCAAAGATGTAGTTCCCCAACATCGAATGTGTAATATTGTATTGCCTGCATAGCTAACTCATCTTAATCACGATTGTCAGGGGTCAAGCTGAAAAGGAGTTCAAGGTAGAGGTGGAAGCAATTGGGCGTGTTAGACACAAGAATCTTGTTAGATTGCTTGGGTACTGTGTCGAAGGAGCTTACAGGTATCTTGCTTATTTCATTGCTACTTGGCTTTTTATTTATATTTAAGCATCCTTGATGAACTGCTTTGCTTTTCGTTTTCACTTTCTCTTCGTATAGGATGCTAGTTTATGAATATGTAGATAATGGAAATCTGGATCAGTGGCTTCATGGAGATGTGGGGGATGTCAGTCCATTGACTTGGGATATTCGTATGAATATACTTATAGGGACTGCAAAGGGGTATGACAACTCAATAAACTTGATTTCGTGCTACATGTGACAGTTCTTGATTATTCACTGTTTTCTTTTCCTTAAATTTATAAACTAGTCTTTGTTGGCAGCTTGGCTTATCTACATGAGGGTCTCGAACCAAAGGTTGTTCACCGTGACATCAAGTCTAGCAACATATTGGTCGACCGTCAGTGGCATCCTAAGTTGTCTGATTTTGGACTTGCGAAACTTTTGAATTCAGAGAACTCGTATGTGACAACTCGAGTAATGGGAACATTCGGGTTAGTTCATTTTTGCCGAAAGATAATTATATCTTTGTGCTCTCTCTCTCTCTCTCTTTCTCTCTCTCTCTCTCTCTCTCTCTCTCTCTCTCTCTCTCGCCACCACCTCACCTAGAGAACTAAGTTGATTTCACTGATGGGCGAGACATTTGATATTTTTTCATTTTTTCTGCCAGATATGTTGCTCCGGAATATGCTTGCACAGGTATGCTGAATGAAAAAAGTGATATTTATAGCTTTGGCATACTGATTATGGAGATAATCACTGGAAGATCACCTGTTGATTATAGCCGGCCAAAGGGAGAGGTTAGTCTCATTTTGAAATTGAAAAATGCCAGAAAATTTTGCAGTAATTGTTTACTGGAAACAACATTATTTGCAACACATCGGTCATAAATTGCAGATTAATCTAGTCGATTGGCTGAAAATGATGGTCGGAAACAGGAAATCAGAGGAAGTAATTGATCCTAAATTGCCTGAAAGGCCTGCTTCAAAAGCGCTCAAACGTCTTATCTTGGTAGCCCTTCGGTGTGTTGATCCTGATGCCCAAAAGAGGCCGAAAATGGGTCATGTGATACACATGCTGGAGTCAGAGGACTTGCTATCCCGCGATGTATGAAATACTTTTGTTCTCAAGTTTAAATGAAATGGGAATTAGTTTGATATTTCTACCCTTTTCTTATAATCCTCCCGTTTCTAAGTTGTTGATCAAAATTTCAGGAGCGACGAATTGCTCAGGAATCTTCTAGTTCTCACCAAGAAGACAATCATCGTGGCCCATTGGCTAAGAAACATAGCAGTGAAGGTATATCAGATATTAGTGAAGAGGAAGATAGCAGTAGTAACCAACATATGCCAGCTAGTTGGAGATAATATTATGCTTGAATTTTTATGTATGGAAATTTTCATGCTTATTTTTGCTGTTTCATTGTCAACTCCAGTCGTATTTATCACCATTGTTTTCTTGTAGCTTTAGGATTCGTAAAGCTGAGGGATCATTCTTTACCCTTTGAAATAAGAGCAAATTGTTTCACATTTCTTTCTTGAAGTTAACAAAAGATCGAAGCATTCTGTAAAGTAGTATGCATCAAACACCAACATACAGAAAAGCTATACTCGTTTTTAGCACGAGGAAATGCTGTCCACTTTCACACCTTAGGACTCGGTGCATCGACATTGGTTGTTAGATTGGAAGTAGAATTACCCTTTATAGACAAGCAACTACAGGACTAAGTAGGTGGTACTATTTCTTACGGGGAATTTAGTGTGATTGATATTTTGGTTGGAACTTGGGACATATGTTTGTATTGATATCATCATGTTAGTTCTTGTCCTTGTAGCTCCTTGCCAAGCTATTCATCCACATGTTTTGTTTCATATTTGAACATGGTGTTGCCCAAACACTCTTATTCCCTTTCAGACCTTAGTTTATTCTCAATCGTGTTTTTATTTTATGGAATTATTGTTCTTATTCTTTGTTGGTAGGTGGGTTCATGATTCATGTTTAGATCTTAGAAACTATGATATACATTTTCTGCACAGTTCATGATTTAATGGTTGGTTTTAGGGTTCATGGTTCATGATTTATTGTTCTGATCAGTTCATGGTTCATGTACTTTTACAAACACCCAGTATTGAGAATTGGAATGGAAATACATGTAGCTGTTTTATTATTACTATATGGTTGCTTGTGTAGTGCGGGGAACTTAATATGTTTTTATATTAATAATATGATAAAATTATATTATTATTATTATTATTATAAAATTTTACATAATAACTATTTATGATAATTATATTTTATAAATGTTATGCGATTTGATTTTTTTTATTATGTATATTATATTGTTATTCTTTTAAAATGTATTTTTATTAAATAATAAATTGCATGAATAGTTCCAAACTTAATGGAGGAATAATTTATAATATTATATAAATTAATAGTATAATTTTTTCTACAAGAAATATTTATATTTTTAGATTAAATTCATATATTATTTATTTAAATTTTAACCATATATCAAAATAAAAATAAATAATTCAATTCATAAAAAAATATATTCCATCTATAAGAAAATAAATATCATATGATAAATACAATTATATAGTTTAGAATATACAATATTAGTATCAAATTAAAAATTATGAAAAAATGATTAATTTAATATATAATACGTTAAAAATAGATTTAAAATAAAAAGTTTATTTGAGTCTTTCATTTGAGACGTGATTTTCATAATTCTTCCCCTATTATTCTTTTACATAAAGAATGATTATAGTTAATTTTATTATTTTTAATCAAATAGGATGCTACTAGTCATACTCTAAAATCTCTAAATACATCTCAAAATTATTAACACAAAATTAGCTACAATTAAACTGTCTAAAATACCCTTTTATTATACATACATATATATATATATATATATAAATGGACTTTATCCTCCTCCAAGTCATCATCTCCATCACCTCCTTCGTTTCTCTCATCCTCTATTTTCTCTTTCTCGGTTGCAAATTCAGAAAAACCCCACCTTATGGTTTCAAAACCAATCATCGCTTCCTCAACTGGACAACCCATGTCCTTGCCGGTGTCCCTTCCAGCGCCGCCGTCCTCTACCTCCTCGAAAATGGTCGGGGAGTCATCACGACCGACTCAGTAGTTGTCAAGCACATGCTCAAATCCAACTTTGATAACGATTCTAGAGGTAACGAGTCCAGAGCCTTGTTGCAAGATTTTCTTGGAACATGCATCTTCAACGTAGACGGCGAAAATTAGAAAATCTAGCGTAAAATTGTGAGTCATGAATTCAACACCAAATCCATCAAGACTTTCATCGAGAAAAGCATCGCCGTCGAATTGCAAGGGCGGCTAGTTCCACTTCTGGCGAGCGCGGCAGAAGCTGGTAGGGTTTTGGAATTCCAGGATGTTTTTGAATTATTAGTAAAGCCCAAAAAGAAAGCTTTTTCTGTTAAACAAGATAAAATCGAGTTCACAAAGTGCTGGTGAACAAGCTTTCAAACGCCTTATATCATGCGGCTAGCCTTCTCTAGTGGTTCGGATTTGACAACGGATGTAAGGTTGCGTTCAATGTCGATCTAGGTTGTCTGGATGGAAATGGAACTATAACCGGGGGACTTTATAAAGGTATTTGACAACACTGCTGCTCTGAGTATAGGCTGATTCATGTCAGCAGTTCAAATCAAAAAATTCTTCAATCTGGGATCTAGTAGAAGTTGAAAAAGTCAATTGCCATAGTTTTATATGTTCATCAAAGTGCTGATTTCTTTTCTTGACATTTTTGTTTTTGTTTTGTACTTTGTGTTTTATCTTTTTAATTTAAATGATATAATTGGTATAAATAGGATATATTTAGAAAAAAGAACAAAAATATAAATTTTATGTAGGGTTGTATTTAGACTTTGGGGTGTATTTAGAGGTTCCGAAATGTGTATTTATACCCTATTAAATATGTACAAAATTTTGTGAAGCAACGCATGACAAAAAATTATATTAATTAAAAAATTGCTTACTTTTCAGTTTTATTTTAGATATTTTGGAAGCTTTTCCTTTCTTGGGACTTAACTTAGAATTAACATGTCTGTCAATTAAAGTGAGTTATTTGTGTATGGGTGCACCATACACCCGATTTACAATATTACTTATTTAATTAAAAAATAATATTTATTTACTTAAAAATTATTCTACTTCTATTAAGTTAACAAATCAATAGTATCATTTTTTAAAATAAATAAATAATAACTGCATGCAAACCACTTATTGTACTCCCAACTAAAGTGAGTTATTTGTGTATAATTCGAGAATTTTTTTTTTTGTTTTTCTGCGTTGGTAGTGAAATCATAAAAGTTAATAAATATAACGTAAGACGAAACAAGGCAGGATGAAGCCCCTTTCTCCCAATTTTTTTTGTTTTTTTTCTTAACGTTTTAATAAAATAACACTATAAGACAAATTTTTGTATGTAAAACTAAAACCTCATGGAATTATTTATTAGTTCAGAAGTTCATTCTAGAATTGCATCATGTGCATGAATTATAGAAGTACATCTATGTATAGTAATATATATTTTTCTTTATATTTATTATAATAATAAAAATGATAGTTATTTGTTAAATTTTTTAAAAAAATTTCTTAATTTGCTAGAATATAGAAATTTCGTGATTTGCTTTATAGTAAATCTAACATCTAATATATAGAATTTATAATATATAAAAGACGTACAAATATATATATATATATATATATATATATAAAGAAGTACCCGCTAAATTAAATTGCATATACTTTATTTTGAAACCATATATAATTAATTATGAGCAATATTATTATTAGTAAATAATTAATTCATCCGTAAATTAAGAAAGTTAATCACATTAAAAATTTGAAAGTGGTTTTGCAATTATGAAGTTAATTAACATAAATTTTGGAATTATAGATTAACATTAATTTTAGAATATATCAAAAAGTGATGCCTCAATTATTCTGAATTTTTTTAATTTTTCCAAAAATAATATAATATAATAATTTGTTAAAATCTATTTATCTATTATATATATATATATATATATAAAGAGAAGTATAAGCTATTCATTGTAGTTGCTATGTTTTTCGACCGGAACATGGTTACTATAACGAGAAAATATTGTATGACTTTGATCATATGCAACTTTAAAATATTATAAATTTCATGTAATTTTGCTTATATTCATAATTTCATTCTTATCTATGCATTGATCTATTACTTTTAAGTGAACTATATATAATTATTTTCTTAATCTTCAAATCGGATTTATTCTATTTTTTTCATTATATAGTTATATGATTTATATATAATATTTATATCTTTTATTATAATCATGCTACATATATAAATTATTGAGTATAATTGTATATTTTTTAAAAATATTAATTTTATGTATTTTTTAATTTAATAATATTATACTATAAAATTATATGAAAATAATTCATAAAAAAACTAATATATCCATGCATGGCGGGGAAGAACTTATTAGTTTATGTAAAAATCAGATAAAATTTGTTTAGTTAGGATATTTGGACCTAGTCTTCATCCCCGATCCATGGCCCAGCCCCAATCTCAACCCCCAACCCTAACGGCCTCGACTTAGCCTCAATCCAAACTCAATGTTAAATAAAATACTTTTTTAGAAGAAATAATAAAAATAAAAGAGATTAATAATAAATTTAAGATGAAAAAAAAGATCTCATTAATTTCTATTCAAGTTATTTAAAAATATTCATCTATAAGAAATAAAATAAAAACAGGAGAATGAAAATATTTCTTTATAATTTATATAAAGAAAAAAAAAAAGTATTTGCATTCAACTCAAAGAGTACTATTTTAAAATGAAAATGTATTACAAGTTTTTAAAAAAGTAATACTACTTGGACTGATACTTTTACCGTAAAAAAAGAAAAATATTTTTTTTAACATTCTTAAAATGTATTTTTTTTTACCTAATTTTTTTCGAATAAATTATCATATCAAAATATGTGTGTGTAGAAAAAAATGTGCGAGTACAGTGGAACGTGGTATCCACATATTTTTCATGGATCATGATTCATTCATTTTTCATAGGGGTGTGGTTGCGCAGTCCATTTTCCCCGCCAAAAATTAAGTCATTACCATCTTGTGCATTGGGTGCACCGTATATTTTACTAACAACATTATTTGTTTAACTAAAATAAATTATTTATTTATTTGAAAAAAATCACTATTTTCTAAACAATGAATCAGTAGTAAGTGGCAGGACCTGTCATCTCCTGCTTGCCAGCGCACCCCAACCATCCCGATCACCTATTTTCCTTGCAATTACGATGTTTTACATTAACTCGGACGATATTTTCTACTGTATCTATAAGCGTGCACTAGCATGAAATATTTGATATATTTTTCGTCATTGTTGATTTTGATGCTGGGTAACATATAACATATCCTTATCCAGGACTTCAAATTTATTTTATTTTTTCATCATGCAAAGTAAATGAGTGATTAGAATGAATTACAAATCTTTATTCAAGCTAATCATCAAAAGTAAACGAGCCATAATTGCATAAGCTTCGCATCCAATTGACATGTTCGAAGCGTACAAAATTCCTCTAATTGATTCTTTTTTTCTTGTTCTTGAATTTTAGTTTTATCTTATAAACATAGTTGACGCAAAATTACAATCTTAATTGTTTTTTATTATAAAAGAAAAGCAGCAGTTGGGACTTGTGAATATATCAGTATAATACAATTTTTTCGAATCAACATAACTGATATTACTTAGACCTTATGAATCAAATCCCAGATTCCGACACAGAAGAGTTCATTCTGCTTATCAAAAGCTCACAGTTTTAACTTCAGAAGCCCATGAATTGAACAAAAAATGTAGTTGACACAAAAGCAAACTTGGATCACCCGAATGTAGAAGCCTCCAATCCCCATGTCAGACGGAAGCAAATTGTTCGTTCAATTTCTGTAAACGCTTCTAACAATGTCGTCCAGAGCAGAGGCCGCCACTCTGCACGACTCTCTTCAAAGAGACTAACTTCCTTAAGATCATACAGATAAGGGCTATCTCCAATTACTTCTTGTGTCAGTGTCATGCAAAGAAGCGCTAATAAGTGATTGTTTGCTCTCTCTGCTAATCCTGTGCATGACTTAGGGAACCATTGTTGAATTATCCACATAGGGCGACAACTCCAAAATATGCCATCCAAAAGGGCAGAAAAAACTGAAGGCGACGCACGGAGCGTCAAAGTCTCCACTATGGGTAAAACTTCAATCTCCCCCGTGTGATCAAAGCTCCTTTCCTCGCACTGAAAATACAAAGTGAGATATATTCTTGACAAGCTTAAGTTCGTCAGCAACTTATTCAGATTAAAGAACCATGAAGCACTAGGAGTTTTGCAGGTTATAAGTATGTCAGACTCCCATTCCTCAGAAGCTGTTTCAAAAGACAGGCAAGGCAGCAAGCTTGAACCTGAGAACTTAAACTTACGAATTCTTGGAACATAAAAGTTCGCTTTCAAGATTACCTTCTGCTCGAAGCTTATGGACTCAAGTGAATGGCTATAAATTTGTATTTCTTTGTAACCAAAGCAATAACGAACAGTCAATTTCTTCAAGCAAGGAAATTTAGATGAGAAGTCGGCGAAAAACAGGGTACTAATTTTCACCTTCTCCAAAAACAAGCACTTCAGCTTATGCAACTCAAACAGATTTATAGGACCGCCAACACCCAATCCCACATTGTGTCTTTCAAGCTCAGAAAGGGGACTCAATGCAAGCATTCTTTTTTTGGTCGTCACATTGCTACAATAAGGGAGATTCTGTACTTTAGTGAAGTACTTACACTCAGACAATACCAATTCCTCAATCAAGGGGCAGCACGAGAGCAGATCCCAAATCTTATCTCCTTCTAAATACACTTCGCGCAAAATAAGGGATTTAAGTTTCGAACAATTCACCTTCACATCCTCAATTTTGCAACCAGTCACAGATAATCTGATAAGGGTTTCGGATCCAACCACCTCACGCGGTAAAGCAAATGTCAGAGTTACGGGAAAAATTTCAAAACTGAGATCATTCACACCCATTTTAATCGCTCTCACGATTAATTCATTGGCAAGAGAATGACCATCTCTCTCATACCCTCTCATCCATAGCTTGAAACCCTCAATCTTTAGGTTCAAATCTTGGTACCTTTGCAGAGTTTTCATCACGAGATCAAAAAACACTTTGTCATCGCCACCGCGATATGGGAAGTCGCGCTGGTCGAAATCGACGTTGGAACGAGTTAACCAGGCGCTGTACCACGATTTGGCGAGGATAGTTGTTTTGGCAGCTTCTTTTCCACAGAGAAAGGATTGTATGTGCTGAATGATGGCTTCCGGTAACTGGAATTCGGCTTCAACGCGTTTCGCCATGGGAAACCCTAGAAACGGACTTGGATTGGGGATTTCAGAATAAATTGGTGAAGTTGTGCCCAATTATACAATGAATTTTTCCAATACTGCCTCACTGACGCTTGGGGAAATGAAATCTTTAGCGCGCCTAAATTATATTGGTGACGGCAAAATTTCCCAATTATATTTATTTATATTTCTCTCGTAGCGTATGGTTTGTAATAATTTTTTAATAATATTTTATTTTACATTTAAATATAGCACAATCAATTTAAGTAAATTATTAATTTTAATTTTAAATGTATGTATTAAATATAGAAGAAGATAATGAAAAATAATTAATTTAATATATTTAGAAAAATTAAAATTGAGAAAAAAAATTATAAACTGAAAATTGGGAAGAAAAAAAATTGAATTCAAACTTTTTAAAAACAACAAGTAATTTTGATGGAATAATCCCAACTTATTTTTGTTATGGTTCTATTATTATATATATATATATTATTAATATTAGCATTTTCTTACATGTGTTATACAATTAAGAATATATCACAATTTACCAAACAAAATGTTTTACATTTAACAAATAAGATTTTCTTTGTATATATGTAATATGGATATAAAAAAAGAAATATCATGAAGATTAATTTGATATAATTTTCTTTAAGACGAAGTTGAGATAAAAAAAATTATAAATATTTGAAAATTGACGTAAAAAAAGAAAATAAAAGCAAAAAAGTTTGATTGGCCATGAATTTATGTCAATTTCTCACTCGCGCATTAGGCAATCACACTGCACTACACGCACCAACTACATGTGCGTATGTCATTCACACGCAATCCTTTTTTTTTTTTTTGAAATTACTTTGCGAAAATAAAAACGTAATTTAGGCGAAAAAAATTAATAAAATTACGCATATAAATTTCAAGTAAACAAATTAATAATAATAAAAAAATCAAAGTTTGGCTATTAAATTGAAATTTGCATGCCTCTATAATAATTTGAAACTTCTATTTCAAAAATTACATTGCTATATTTTCCCGCTGCCATTTCTGGAAAATAAATATAAAAAATTATTTAACATTCCTCTATATTCTGAAAATTAAAATTGCTGTCATCTGAAATCCCCACTCCAAATTCCATTCTAGGGTTTCCGATGGAGATGCGCCAAAGAGAATCCGACATTCATTTACCCGAAGCCAGTGTACAATGCATCCAATCTTTCTTGAGTGGTAAAGAAGCTGCGCGAACAGCTGTCCTCTCCGAATCTTGGTACAGAGCCTGGTTGACTCGCCCGAATCTCTATTTCAATCGAAGTGAATTTGAGATGGATATCCGTAATCTTGGCAATGAAGATAGATTTTGGGAATTGACGCAGAATACTATCCATAGGTATGAAGAATTGAAACTAAAGATTGAGAGTTTCACGCTATCTATGGATAATAGTAACTGTGATGATGAAGGATACATGAAAATGATTGTGAAAGCGATGAAAATGGGCGCTACTGATCTTGAATTTGAACTTTCTCTCAGGACGTGCCTATTAGTTTTGCCGCTTGAGGTTCTTGGATCGGAAAACCTTGTCAGATTATCTGTGAAGGGTTGCAAAATCGATCTAGGGGTAGATCCGAAGGTAAGCTGTTCAAGACTTAAATCGCTTAGTTTCGTCAGTGTTAATTTAGTAGGTGATGTAATTTGGCATATAATTTCGAGCTGCCCCTTGATTGAGAAACTGTCATTGTCTAGATGCCACTTCTTGATTTTACCCAGCCGTCCAATTATTGGTTCATATCATGGGGACTATTTGTTGGAATTGAGTCCCTATATCGAGTTTGGAAAGCAAAATGTGTTATCACTTCGTGATGGTCCGATCCATCTCTTTGAGTTTCATAATCTGAAGTCTCTGTCATTGTGTGATGTCATAATGCATGAGTATTTTTTATGCGATTTTGGGTCTAAATTCCAAAGGATTTGAGCATTGATGCGTGTTGTGGCTACAGTTACAATAAGATGCATATTGTTAGCCCTTCACTCGATTGCATAAGCTTCAAGCATATGACCATGTTTAGGGCCACTTTTGATGTGCCAAATGTTAGCAAGCTCAATCTTTCTGGTTGTAGCCTCTGATCGTCCTAGTATTTTGGGGTGATTACTTTTCGAACAGCTTCAAGGGAATGGGAGTCTGAAATCTTTGTAGCCTCTGATCGTCCTAGTACTAAGTGGTTCCTTAAGTTGAAAAAACTGCTTGCGAGTTTGATCCTATCGAAAATATATCTTTCGTTCGAGATTGGGTACATTGTGCAGACGCAAGTAGATTTGTAAAGTATCCCTAAAACTGCAGTCGAAAATCTGACAATGCGCGCGCCAACTTCAACTTGTTCTACTCTCTTGAACTATGTATTTTGTTGTTGTCGCCCCTGGATTGGCTTCCTAAGTCGTGCATAATTGCTAACAAAAACAATAGTATCATCAACATTCTTTGCAAAGAAATTCTTGAAGGAGCGAGTGAAAATTGCTCGACTGCAAACCCAAACATGTTTGGTTTGCATGATCTAGTGAAAGTAAGTTCGGAGCTCTTTGAAGAGAGTCTTGCAGAGTGGCTGCCGCTTCCCTTGAAGACATTGTTGGATTCTCCAAAAGGTCCAACAAGCACACAAAAAATTCGCTTCCATTTTACATGGAGAAACTAATACATTCATGGTGATTTTTGTTAAAGTTTGAACTTTGGTATCTTTTCACTATTAGGTCTTTGGGATTTGATGTTGTTAGTCCTAAAATGTTTTCTTTCTACCTTGTAACAACATAGTGTGTCAATAGAGGCAAAAGATATAATTCAACATATTATGCATACATAGCGTGTCAATAGGTCATAGCGTCAATTTCTCAATCGAATTTATTGGAAAAGAGGTATACACATAATATATATGTGTGTGCGTATATATATACATCATATCTTGAATTCAAATATCCTGATAATAAAAAGGAAAATAAGTGCATGAGATGGTTAGTGCATACAAAATCTCTAAAATATATAATAATTTTTTTTAATATAACGGCAACGTGAGCTACAAATAAGTGAAAATTGGGAATATTATGTTAGCAATTTTTAGCAAATTTTTAAATTTTCATTGAAACTAAGTATAAATAGGATAAAATTAAATATTAGTGTTTATTACAAAAAAATAAATAAAAATCACATAGGCCATATATTGAACATATGTCAAAATTAACTAGGTAAAATTATATTTTTCATTTAAAATTTAGGAAATTTCAACTATTACCTTTTTATTAAATCAAAAACATTCTAGATTGTAAGTACGAACTATGTTTATATGACAAAATAAAATAATAATAATAATAATAATAAATAAATAAATAAAATAAGCAAGAGATACTTTTTCGTTTCAAATTCTTAATAGGTGGCGGCAGAAGGGGTTAAGACAACTTTATAAATGTCTTCCATTGAAAGTGGCGGCTAGAAATTTCTCTCTCCTAAAATTCATTATTCTTCCAACCACAAACAAAGCCAAATTGACAGCCAAAGCCTAGCTAATGAAAAGGAGTTTCTATAGCTCCTCAATTTTTTAATTTGACCAAATAAGCCCATAAATTTCTAGACACGAAACAATTAAAACCTCATTAAATATTAAAATATAAGTAAATAAATCCAAAAAAAATAATTAATCTGAAATTAACAAAGTAATCACCCCAAAATAATATAAAACTAATAAAAGAATACACGCCAAAATTTGAAAAATAAAAATAAACAAACAAAAAGTTCATAATAGCATTCTTTGGATTGAACCCGCTACAAAAGGTTCTTCGTGTACTATTTTACATTTTACATGGTTTGTAGGCTATTGCATGAGATTACCACCACCTTAAGCAATAGTTGTTGAAAAAAATAACAACAGATAATTTATTCAAAGGAAATCTTGACAATAACTAATTATAAATTACTCTACACTTGGTCCTCCAAAATTAGAGAATAGTCAATCTCTATTCGGTAGGCTTTTTTTACCATCTCAATTAGACATTAACAATTCGTTTACTTCATTAAAGAGTCTCTATTGTGCACCTGCATATGGGGTGCATAACAAAGCTCCATTTGCGCCTTGCATCAAGAGACTTGTATGCGAATATGACATGATTACACAAATATCGGGCTAATTCAGAAACCCATTTTTACTATTTATTAACTCTTGTGATCCTATTCTTTGCAACTTTTCAAGATTCAAACTTTCGAGTATTTGTGTTCGGAAATTATGAAGAAAGATTCCAATATAATATATATATATATATATATATATGTATATTCTTTTATGTTCAAATATTGATTCCCAATTACTGCATTTCCATAAAGTTGAACAGAAATAAGATGACAAAAACTTAGATTTCAGTTTATGAAGCAACAAGAAAAAGATCAAGAATTAAAGAAAAATACTCTTTGAGTGTAATAGCCTCTCACCCCATCTCAATTTGAAGCGAATTTTCTGCATATTTAGTAAATGTGTTGAAGCATATGCCAATGTCATCAATGGCAGCAGCCGCCAATTCGCAAGACTATGGCCGAAAACTTCAATATTCACTTCCCCGAGATCAAAATTATAGGCAGAATTAATTAAATATGGCAATTTTTTTTTTTTAATAAAATATAGTGAGGAAAAAAAATTAAAAAAATGAGCAAAGTCGCCCCTGCGAGAGGCGACTTTGCTTACTCGGTCGGGCACTCGGTCGAGTCACCACTCGGCCGGCCGAGTGGTACCTGACACTCGGCCCAGGCACTCGGTTTGCCACTTTACTCGGCTGGCCGAGTGCGAAGGAAATCCTGAAACCTTCACACTCGGTCGGGGCACTCGGTTACTCGGTCTCTCATTTTACTCGGCCGACCGAGTGGATTTTCTGATTTATTCATCCTCCCGGTTTTTCGTTCGTTCTCCCATTTTTGTACATTCTCTTATTTTTATTTTATCGTGTTGTAGTCGAATTTATTAATTTATTTAGTTTGATAAAAAGTCGATGAAATTGTTAAATGAGATTGTTATAATTTCTTGAAATGTGTTGATGAATTGATTTTCCAACAAATAACAATAATTATGCTTTATAAGGAAAAATTTCAAATCAAATTTAATACTACTACTCGAAATCATCAATAAACATCAAAGTAAAGAGGTTTAAATGAAAGCAATACATTCTTAAAAAGTAGTCACTGAGGGGGTCGGTGCGGTGTGTTGGATGGGCCGAATGGTCGATAAGCTGGATATTCTCTTTCTTGAAAATGGCCTTGTTGCACATGCCACTCATATTGTTGCCTTTGCATGTCAAGTGAAATTTGAGAATTGTAGGCTTCACGATTCACATACTCTTTTATGTTGGCAACATCCCCTTCTATGTTGGCAAGACGCGCATCCAAAGCGTTTCTCCAATCTGACCAATCGTTCCACCCCCCTTGATACTGAGGTGGATACTGTAGATGCTGTGAAGAAGTTCCTGCCTGATCGTATGAGGGCAGTTGTGTTTCACCCATCATTTCATCAGCCTGTAGTTGTTCAATATCAAGGTCCATTGGCTCTGTTCTGGCATCCGTAGTTCTTCTCCTCCTCTTCCTCCGTTCCTCCTCATTCTTTAATTCATTCTCACTCTCCTCGATTGCTTCTATATGAACCGAGCCATTCAGTAAAATATTAGGGACCTTCCTCCAGCAATATTGGTGAGGCGAGAATTGGGCAGTGCAAACCTCTTTTTATCTGATAAAATCAGATACAATTATCTGGTGCCGGGATGTAATTGGCACATCTTCATGTTACACAGCAATTCGAGGTTTATACTTGTCTTGCCTGGTGTCTCTTCCATGCCTTCCAAGTTGACCCCGGAGGGTCGAGCAATTGGAGTGATCAAACCTCCAATATGATTAGCCACCTGATGTTTTGTTCGGACAAACTGCTTCAAGAGCATTGGTGCCACATTGAACTTCTTACCTTTCACCAAGCACCATAGCACGAACAACTCATCCAAGGTGACCACTCCAGGCTCAGGTTTCGCCAAAATTGTATTGGAGACGAACCTCTGAAAATATCAGATCACCGAGCTTCGAATACTGGATGCTTTCGATCTACTAGAATTGTAGACCGATAGGGTATCTGGATGAGACTGTGTTATTTCCTTCCAAAAACTCACTGCATTGAACTCGGGAAAGTTGATCCTCTCATTGGGTAGGTTGGAGTACTTCTTCTTGGGAAATCCATAAATATGATTGAGCTCTTCGGTGGTAAGATTGTGGCACTCGTTTCCCACATAAAATATCATCGATTCTGGCACCGTTTCATTGTATCCTACTTGAAGCTGTGAGAAGAATTCGAGAACTAGGGGCTCATACGTCTTCTCATGCATTGCAAAGAATTTAGACCACCCGATATTCTTGCACAATTTTTTCAAATCTTCGTTTATGCCCATTTCCTGCATGCATTCTACATCGGCCCAACGAGTGGCTCGCCTTTTCTTCCTTTGCACTTCAAACCACCTTGCACTTTCATTCTCCCAATTTGCAAAGTGTATGCCGTAGGCATCCGGCATGGTGGATAAAATTCTTTGGTACTCCTCTTGTTGTTCTTCAATGGAGTGTTGACTCCATTCGAAGGTAGTATCGACAACATCCATAGTATGATCCATTATTGGTACCTAGATGACATGGAATTAATATTACATTCATGTCAACAAGTTCAAGAGTCATATAATACAATTTTCATCTCCCATACTTAATCATTCAAAAAGTTGAAGAGTCGTATAATACAATATTCATCTCAAGCAATTTCATCATTCAACATTGAAATTCATGGGATTTCATCATTCAACATTCAATTTCATGGGATATTAAGATCATTTTATCATTGTTCTACACTAAATCATGGCACATTCCCAATTTATATAATGCATACCAAGTGTTCGATAAAAAACTTCAATGAAAACTTACAAAAAAACATAACCTCTTTCATGTCATAATGCTCCAAATTAGTCCCTCATCAATATATTCAAACAACAACCTCAATGTTAAATGAAAACATATCTAAATAGAAGATTATATCATGCATACCAAGTGTTCGATAAAAAACTTCAATGAAAAATTGCAAGAAAACATATCAAGTTTCATGTCAAAATACTCCAAATAAGTCCATCATCAACATATTTAATCAACAAAAGCAATGGTTAACGAAAATATACCTTAAGAGTGAAAAGATGAAAATTGTTGTTCTTGCTTGAATCCTTCAAATCTCCACCAATTTCTTGGAAGATTGGAACAATTTGTTGTTTAAAATGATGGGTTGAATGATTTCAATGAAAAAATTCAATTGTTTGATGGTAATTTTTCGGATTGAAGAGGAGAAATTTGAAGGGGCTAGGGTTTTGAATGATGAGGGTTTGAGAAAAATGAGGAGAAGTGCTCTTTTTAAAACTGTCCGACCCTTAGCACTCGGTCAGCGCACTCGGTCGCGCACTTTACTCGGGCGGCCGAGTGCGAAGGAAATGCTGAAATTTGGCACTCGGTCAGCTTACTCGATCGCGCACTTTACTCGGGCGGCCGAGTGCGAAGGAAATCCTGAAACCTTCGCACTCGGTCGGGACACTCGATCGCGCACTTTACTCGGGCGGCCGAGTGCGAAGGAAATTCTAAAACCTTCGCACTCGATCGGGGTACTCGGTCGCACACTTTACTCGGGCGGCCGAGTGCGAAGGAAATCCTGAAACCTTCGCACTCGGTCGGGGCACTCGGTCGCTCGGTCGCGCACTTTACTCGGGCGGTCGAGTTCGAAGGAATCCTGAAACCTTCGCACTCGCTCGCGCACTTTACTCGGGCGGCCGAGTGCGAAGGAAATCCGGAAATAATTATATGTTGAAATTTTAAATAATAATAATAATAATAATAATAATAATAATAATAATAATAATAATAATAATAATAATAATAATAATAATAATAATAATAATAATAATAATAATAATAATTAGAACATCACCACTAAGTAATTGAACGTTTAATTACATAGTGAACAAATTAAGTCATGGTACGTTTAATTACATAGAGAACAAATTAATACTCATAATGTGATCCTGTAAAACAACGATGCCTTGTTTTTTTCCTTTTGCCTCTACCTCGATCTTCTTGTGGCTCAGGTTCGCCATCTGATTCATTATCATCTGTTGTAATATTCAATCTAGAAGATGATGATGCAGTGCCAGCTCGAGGATATGAAATGGGGGATGAATTGAACTGTGGCCGAAAATTCCCATAATTGCATGATGCTGGAGGTTCTGGGCTATATTGTGATGTATGTTGTGGTTCAGGATCATGTTGTGGTTCAGGCTCATACTGTGAGTGATGGCATTGGAATGATGGTCGACGATCATGAAAGTGAGCTCTAGCCTGCGAGTATATGTCTTCTACTGATCGTCTGAAGGGCTCCCTAAGATACGGTTGCTCGTCTATGACAAGTTGATTCAAATTTTCCCATAGACTTTCCTGTAGTAAATTCACAATATAAAACATAAACATGAATTACATAATCAAGGCACATAGAAATTTGAATACCAAAATACAGCCACATACCAAAACTTCTATAGATGCATTCGATTGCGGTTGGTACCCTACTTGCATTAACCCTGGAGTTATTAGACGTCGTGTTATTCTTTCATACCATCTCACATAACCATCTTCGACGTCTTAGTCATCCCAACCAATAGCAGGAGTGGAGACAATATGATCATTTCTGTTAAACCACCATTCTATAAATGAAGCATGTGTTTCAGCCCAATTTTTAGTGGAGCGCCCTCTACGGCATATATTATGCAATGTATCGTGCACATCAGTAATGCCTAGTGGAATTCGTTGTCTCATCCCAAACTGTCTCAATATCCGATCGGGATAATATAACTCAACAATCGAATAATGAATCATAGGGCATCTTGACATCCACATATTCATGACTCTGATAATTCCAAGGTCAATATATGCCCTCACAGCAGTTGGGTATGGGTCGTAAGGTTGCCAATTGAACTGCATAAATATAAAGTTAAGTAAAATCTAATAGAACTATAGCATAATCTCATCAAATACATATCATTCCTCTTGTGGAGTTTGCCTGTCTAAACTCTCCCGAATAGCCTTTAAGTTGTTCGTCAAACTATTTGTAAAGTTGTGGTATTGTAACCACTCAGCACCATACGGTGAACAGGAAGAACTCCATTCACACCAACAATTGCCGTTGTATTTAGCGTCTACCTCCCGACATTTGCGGCGTAAGGAAAGTAATTCTTGACCAAGCCCATATCTATCATGAAATAATAATATGTAAAATTATTTTCACATTTTTATATAACATATTTATATTTAACAATATAGAAACATATTTACCTGCAGTAGTTGCATGGGCCCACCAATTTGTGTACGACCTCTATGTGATGCATTGCATAGCTGATGGTACAAATAACCTAGTACTGCTGAACCCCAACTTAAATTACAGCATTCATCAATATCTTCTAGCTGATTCAAATAAACCAATGACCCCATATTCCCAGAAGTATCTGGGCACATTATGGATCCTAACAAAATCAAGGCACATCCACGTGCATATTGCACAACATGTTGTTGTGGGCTGTTATCGGTAACATGGTGCATGCTTAGGTGTGTACCTAATGCTAAAAGTGAAAATCGTGACCCTTTTAAGTCTTCTGCATTAGGGTCCCATCCCAGAAGCACTTGACAACGTGTAGTCCAATATGACCTACCGGTTGAATTATCTGAACTTATAACGGCCCCACCTTCAATTGGCAGACCCCAAATAAATGCGACATCTTGTAATGTCACAGTCGCCTCTCCAACTCTAAAATGAAATGTATGAGTTTCAGGCCGCCACCTCTCAACTAGTGCAGTGATTAATGATTTATTAATTGTATAATCACCACATCTGTAGACACCATAGAATCCCATACGATACAACATGTATATGACTCGGTAATGCAACCTCTGTGTACGTCTGAGTATTTCCCTGCCATCATTGTTTGGGTCATCCTCATAAGGATCATGGTCATCAAGTCTCCAAAAGATACCACTTCCGTGTCTGCACCTCAATTTTTGGTCAACTTCTCCTGCAAATACGTCCTCATATCGGTGTATGTGTTGTTCCCTTAAAATCTCACCACTAATAGGGCCATATTCTCCGAAATACTCCATACTGCAATAAGATTAAATCTTGTAATGGAACAAATTACATAAAATTTGAAATGGTATACATAAAAACAGTGGAAAACTAACATCAATCTTAATTCAAAATTGAATACACATAATCCCCATACATATCAAAAATTGATTACATCTTAAACAAACAACATTACAACTTTCTAAACACAACAATCTCATCTACAGTCATATGAAGTTCCAGTCTGGGAAGCAGCTTGATCTTGTGCACGATATTGTTGCCTAGCGCTTGTTTGTGCCCAATCCATTTCACTTTCAATTCTCATCGTCTTGTCTCTTCCTTTATGCCTCTTCTCACGCAATGCCGGATTATGACACAGTTGGAAGGAAGCCTCATCCCAATAATATTCATCAGGCAATGGCTCAAACTTACCACTATAGGTGTCCACATACGCACTTGTATTGAAAAATGAGTTCATGTAAATCATCGGATTGACTCCAAAATGTCGACAAGTTTGCATTGCATGTGAACATGGTATGCCGTTTTGCTTCCAGTCTCCATAACTACACTCTCTTAGCATCAACTTGACAATGTGGGTATAGCATCTCGTTGTTCCTGGCACAAATGTTTTCACGGAAGCACTTTGATCAGTAAAATCAACCTTATAGACTTGATGTTCCATTGCCTTCCGCTGTCGTTGATCATACTTCTTAAACACCTCATCAGGCCATGGTTGGTTCCTTTGTTGCATTTCACGGCCCAGTGTCAGTCGGTCAAGAAAATATTTTATCGATCGATAAAATGTAGCCTGCACAATCGCATAGATTGGGAGCCGTCGTGCACCTTTCAACACGCCATTCATGCACTCAGACAAATTTGTTGTCAAAATTCCATTTCTCCAGCCTCCGTCATATGCAAGAGTCCATTGATCCTTTTCGATTTTCGAGAAGTAATCATATGCCCTCTCATTCAACGCCTTTATCTGATCCATTACATTTTCAAACTCTCTGATTGTGAACGCTGAGCCGGCTTGCCAACACATGTCCTTTAACTTCACATTCTTGACCTTGCTATTGAAATTCGAACAGACATGTCTCAAACAGAAATGATGGACTCCAAGAGGTGGCTGAAAATCTGCAATTCTTTCCACTGCTTTCAAAAGACCGGTGTGTCTATCTGAAATCAGACACATTCCTTCTCTACCGCGAACAATATGTTTCGATATCATACGAAGAAACCATGTCCAAGAAGCAAAACTTTCTTCGTCCACAAGTGCATAAGCCAAAGGTAAAAGATGTTGATTTGCATCCATGGAAACATCAATTAACATCTTGTGCTTGTATCTAGTGTAAAGATGAGTTCCATCAACTCTAATAATTTTACGGCAATGCTGGAACCCATCTATACATGGCTTGAACGCCCAAAACACATATTTCAACATTTTTACACCATTTGTCTCTTCGGACATGTGGCGCCACTCGACAACTGTGCCTGGATTCCATTTTTGTAAAGCTCCCAAAAATTTGGGTAGTTTTGAAACTGAGCTCTCCCATGTACCATACACATTTTCTCTTGCTCGTTTCAAACCATGCCATGCCTTATGATATGAGATTTTATATTGCATCATACACTTGTTGTTGAACACACTTAATCTCATATCTGGGATCTGTCTGAACCATTCCAGTTAGCAACGCAGCAATTATATTTTTGCACAAGTTTTGATGGTCAACAGACACCGCGTTCATTAGGCACGTATGAGGGCCTCCATACTTAGTGATTTTCCACATATCAATCTTTTGTTTGTAACCTGCGCGCAACCACCAGTTGCAATGTGTAGTCTCACTATTATTTTTGCATTTGCTTTTCCATATACGAGGTGTGCTTTCCTCTACTCGATATTCACGCCTCGCTATACGAATTGAAAAGTCTTTAACTACAGACTGCAAATTCTTTTTATCTTTGAATACCATGCCTTTTGTGAGCACTCCTTCAGAAGCATCATAATATCTAAATTTTTTTGAAAGATCAAATGAGTCCACAAGCATTTCATGTGACGATGCATTGAAGAACAGGATATTCGGATCCATGGAATATCTCTGAGCACTTGATGGAAATGGTGGTTGTTGATTGGATGGTGATCTTTGTTGATTTGGGGAATACAAAGTTTGAATATCACCAATATCCACCCCATCTTCATCTGATTCACTTGACAACTCGTCTTCGTCAGGTTCAGAGTCTTCTAGTTCATTCACACCAAAAGTGTCAATCAATGGATCATGTGTTTGATCCTCTGTATGAACATTTTCTCTTTCACTTGGAATACCCTCATTATTGGACCTTGAGGTTCCAGTATGCTCTTGCCTGACGAGTGCTGAATTATTAATGTCATCACCTCTTAAGTAAGAAGCATATTGAAAATACTCATTGCTTGGGAGAATATCTGGAAGAGCATTATCTTGCAGTTTTTCCAGATCAATATGAAATTCTACATATTGATTATCCGCATCCGGTGCAAAGAAAAACCATAGATTATCATCGTTGTTGATTGGTATACGATGATATATGTTGTTTGCATATAGTGAAGCGGATATGTTGAATTTATAGTCATTGCTATCAATCCTTGTCAGTTGAAAGAATTTTGACACCAAGCCAGAATATCCGATGTCGCGAGGTACCCTTGTTGCACAAACAGGTGGAACATCGCTACTATCCCCAATATAAACAACAATACCGACATTGTTTGAAGACTCCATATCTTAAATAATAAAGATGTATTAATGAACTTAAAATACGGCGTTAATTATTTTTTTTGCATGCAAGAGGTATTATTAAGCTATATAATTACAAAGTATAATGAAATTAATTTCAACTAATAAATTAGTAAAATTCAAACCTGATATTGAAATGAAGCAATATCTCAATGCAACGGCAATAGTTTGAGGGTTGCGATAAATGCACAACAACAGCAACAATTTCAACAGTTCCTACATCAAATAATTTAAAAAATAAAATTATTAACGGTAAATCTATAACAATTTATATAGCAAAAAATTAAACAAAATTTATTACAAATTATTCATTATAATACCGACCGACATACACATACCCAAAACACGGCACACGCACACATCACACAACCACACACAAGCACCCATCACACACACAAATGCAAGCCACATACAACACACAAACACACACACCAGCACACACCACAACACACAAGCACAAGCACAAGCACAAGCACAAGCACAACACACATCACACACACAACAACACACATCACACACATACATTTCATACACCACACACACAACATACAATACAAGCACACAACACACACACTCCAGCACACACAAAGCACCACACACACACACCATACACACACACACAAAAACACCACACAAAAACCACATACACACACACAAAAACCACATACACACACACAAAACACTACACACACACACACACCACCCACACACAAAACAACACACACAAATAAAAATGTAGAAAAAAATTACCTCAACAAATTTTTGAGAAATGGAGATAAGCGAACCGTGAATATTGAAGAAAAATTAAAAGGGAAGTGAAGAAAAAGTGAAGAAGAAGTGAATAAAGAGATGAGGAAGAGAGAAATGTGTAGTGTGGGTGGGTGGTAATAGATGTGATAGAGAGAGAAATATTGAAGTGGAAATTTTAAAAAAAAAAAAAAAAACAGACGGATTCAGAAATCCAAATCCTTTGCGTCACTCGGCCAGTGTCAGGTACCACTCGGCCGGCCGAGCGGTGACTCGACCGAGTGCCCGACCGAGTAAGCAAAGTCGTCTCTCGCAGGGGCGACTTTGCTCATTTTTAAAAAAAAAAATTTCACTATATTTTATTAAAAAAATTTTTTTTTGCCATAATTTGATGTTGTTAGTCCTAAAATGTTTTCTTTCTACATTGTAACAACATAGTGTGTCAATAGAGGTTAATGGTTTGTATCGGCAAAAGATATAATTCAACATATTATGCATGCATAGCGTGTCAATAGGTCATAGCGTCAATTTCTCAATCGAATTTATTGGAAAAAAGGTATACACATAATATATATGTGTGTGCGTATATATATACATCATATCTTGAATTCAAATATCCTGATAATAAAAAGGAAAATAAGTGCATGAGATGGTTAGTTCATACAAAATCTCTAAAATATATAATAATTTTTTTTTAATATAACGGCAACGTGAGCTACAAATAAGTGAAAATTGGGAATATTATGTTAGCAATTTTTAGCAAATTTTTAAATTTTCACTGAAATTAAGTATAAATAGGATAAAATTAAATATTAGTGTTTATTACAAAAAAATAAATAAAAATCACATAGGCCATATATGGAACATATGTCAAAATTAACTAGGTAAAATTATATTTTTCATTTAAAATTTAGGAAATTTCAACTATTACCTTTTTATTAAATCAAAAACATTCTAGATTGTAAGTACGAACTATGTTTATATGACAAAATAAAATAATAATAATAATAATAAATAAATAAATAAAATAAGCAAGAGATACTTTTTCGTTTCAAATTCTTAATAGGTGGCGGCAGAAGGGGTTAAGACAACTTTATAAATGTCTTCCATTGAAAGTGGCGGCTAGAAATTTCTCTCTCCTAAAATTCATTATTCTTCCAACCACAAACAAAGCCAAATTGACAGCCAAAGCCTAGCTAATGAAAAGGAGTTTCTATAGCTCCTCAATTTTTTAATTTGACCAAATAAGCCCATAAATTTCTAGACACGAAACAATTAAAACCTCATTAAATATTAAAATATAAGTAAATAAATCCAAAAAAATAATTAATCTGAAATTAACAAAGTAATCACCCCAAAATAATATAAAACTAATAAAAGAATACACGCCAAAATTTGAAAAATAAAAATAAACAAACAAAAAGTTCATAATAGCATTCTTTGGATTGAACCCGCTACAAAAGGTTCTTCGTGTACTATTTTACATTTTACATGGTTTGTAGGCTATTGCATGAGAATATCACCACCTTAAGCAATAGTCGTTGAAAAAAATAACAACAGATAATTTATTCAAAGGAAATCTTGACAATAACTAATTATAAATTATTCTACACTTGGTCCTCCAAAATTAGAGAATAGTCAATCTCTATTCGGTAGGCTTTTTTTACCATCTCAATTAGACATTAACAATTCGTTTACTTCATTAAAGAGTCTCTATTGTGCACCTGCGTATGGGGTGCGTAACAAAGCTCCATTTGCGCCTTGCATCAAGAGACTTGTATGCGAATATGACATGACTACACAAATATCGGGCTAATTCAGAAACCCATTTTTACTATTTATTAACTCTTGTGATCCTATTCTTTGCAACTTTTCAAGATTCAAACTTTCGAGTATTTGTGTTCGGAAATTATGAAGAAAGATTCCTATATATATATATATATGTATATTTTTTTATGTTCAAATATTGATTCCCAATTACAGCATTTCCATAAAGTTGAACAGAAATAAGATGACAAAAACTTAGATTTCAGTTTATGAAGCAACAAGAAAAAGATCAAGAATTAAAGAAAAATACTCTTTGAGTGTAATAGCCTCTCACCCCATCTCAATTTGAAGCGAATTTTCTGCATATTTAGTAAATGTATTGAAGCATATGCCAATGTCATCAATGGCAGCAGCCGCCAATTCGCAAGACTATGGCCGAAAACTTCAATACTCACTTCCTCGAGATCAAAATTATAGGCAGAATTAAATAAATATGGCAAAACAAATTTTTTTTTTAATAAAATATAGTGAGAAAAAAAAAATTAAAAAAATGAGAAAAATCGCCCCTGCGAGAGGCGACTTTGCTTACTCGATCGTGCACTCGGTCGAGTCACCACTCAGTACTCAGTTTATAAAAAAACTCAATACTCAGTTTTCCAAACTCGTTATAAAAACTACCTTCTGTGTACACTCCGCGTAAATTAAGGGATTTAAGTCTCGAACAACTTGCCTTTTCCAGATCTATTCTGCAGCCCTCGACGGATAATATGGTAAGGGTTTCGGATCCAAGAACCTCTTGTGGCAAAGCGAAATCCTTATTATGCCAATCAATGTCATAAATGAAGCAAGTGGGACCTAATTTCATTACTTTCACAATCAATTTCTCAGCAAGAGAGTTGCGGTAGGGGTCGACTTGGAGCTAGTACTCCTAATCCGTAACCTGAAACTATCAATCCGAAGGTTCAATTCTTCAAACCTTTGCAGAGTTTTCTTCCCGAATTCCAAAATCTGCGGTCGCGGCCATCCATGGGGCGTCTGTAAAAGTCATTTTGATCGAAATCGAGGTTGGGGCGAGTCACCCAGGCGCTGTACCATGATTCTGAGAGGATAGATGTTTGAGCAGCTTCTCTCCCGCTCAGAAAAGATTGCCTCGGGCAGTTGAATTTCGCTGTTAAGCTTTCTGCAATTATCCCTCGGAAACCCTAGATCAAATTGTAATTGGTGAAGAAGATGAAGTAGCGCCCAAGTTATATCTATGTATATATAGCATTCCGTATAAGGCAGTTAAAGGGCTCACCACTGGAACGGATCCCCTGCTGTTCAAACAAAAAGCAGCATAAGATGTTGTGCATAAAACGGTAAGCTTTGCCGGGTAAAACGACAACATTTGCTTTTTTTTTTTTCCCCGTCTGTATTTTACTTCTTTTGCCAATTTAAATTACTATAAATAAATATCATTATATAAATACAATAATAAAATAATTTAAAAGTAGTCATTTAAGACCTATTTTTAATTTTACATGTGATATTAAGATAGTGTATTGTATTTTGGTTGTAAATAAATATTAATTATTGTATTTTGGTTGCAAACAAATATTAACAAATAATTTTATAAAAATAACTTATTAAATATCTCTTATTTTGGAACACCAAATTTAAATATATATATATATATATATATATATTTATATCTTGTACTAATTTTATTCTTGGAAGTAAAATGGGTATTTTCATTTAATTTCATTTTATTGTCATTATTTGTATGTATGTAATTATACTGAAACATATTCAGCTCAGCTTGAATTGTTTACATTCTCTCTGTGTTTACATTCTCTCTGTGCTCAAATGATAACGACATGATTCAGAAGCAAGTAAAATTTACAATCCTTGTATTTCTTTTGTGCGTTGTACAATTTATAATATAATAAGTAATAAAAAAAATATAATTTTAAAATAAAATAATAATTATATAAAAATAATTCTAATAAAATTTGTTTACATTAAAAATACCTCACAGCATAAAAATATAATAAATATTAAAATATACCACAATTAATCTATGAAAAAATTTTAAATTAATATTTTGTATATATACAATATGGATATCAAATTGAAGATCATGAAAATATAATTAATTTGATATATTCATAGAAAAAAAATGACAAATCTAATTGGATGGTATACTTTCTAAACACTAAAAAAGAAAAAGGAAAAAAATGACAATCTTGTATATATTCCTAACTATCCAACTATTATATACATATAGATAATAAAAATTTGTATGAATAAAATTAAAAAATATTTCAGGTTGAGAACCCCCAAGATTCTAAAATTGTACCTTCTTCGTTCCCTATTTCTGTGCTTCCTTCGTTATCTTGTAGCAAATAGGACAAGTAAAAGAGAAACAACAACAATTGATTGATGCATAATTTCTTCTACAACCAAGAAAGTTTCTGTATGTTTTTTTTGATACTGCTCGAATCATGATCGTAAAAATAGAAAAAAATTCAACAAAAAATATAATTGAGAGATAGAGATTTGTGATGGTGGAATTGCATTCCACAAATAATGCCAAACAATTCAATATATACTTTGTCACATAATAAAAGCACAAAAATAAAATGCAATTCCATCTCAAATATATGGGACTTTTATATATATATATATATATATATATATATATATATAGAGAGAGAGAGAGAGAGAGAGGGACTACAAATAAACTCTCAAACTAATGTTTGAAATAATTGAATACTTTATCTTTCTAAATGTAGCAAATAAACATCTTATCTGTCCAATTGAAAACAAGTAAATATTTCTGTCCAAATTTTATTAAAAGGTGTTAAAATTGTTAATAATTCCAATTTACTATTTTACATTCAACTAAAATGACTGTGCATCTCATTTCTCAGCTATACTAGATACTTGAGTTGTTTCTAACCTTCTATGAAACAAATTGATATCCATTCCAGCTTCTCCCTTCAAACTTTATTGACAAATTAATTATACCTAAGAATATAATTGAAGTGTTTATTTATATCTTATATATATATATATATATATATATATATATATAGTGAGAGAGAGAGACAACATCATTCCTCGTATAATGAAACTAAGAAGAGTCTGATCCGAAAAAAGCCCGCCTAATCCAATAGAAAAAATCTTAAACAATTCAATTTGACCAAAATTCAGGTTTTACGGGTTATATGTATGAAAATTTAAGATAAATATACTTGTTATTCTTTTCACTATATGCAAAAGAGAACAATCAATTAGGACTCATAATTAATAAAATAAATGAAAATTTGAGATAAAATATATATTTTACTGAAGGAAGAAGAACTTTGGTTAACTCAAGTGGAAGAAGGGCATAAAAGTAATTTTCTTCTAATACAAATAAAAAAGTGGGTAGGATAATATATCCCGCCCCATACATGGGATTGACTATCATATATTTTAAGAATTATGCATATAATGCCCTTCTTTTTACAGGGCTGGATGAATATCTTATTCATTCAAAACAAACTTCACAATTCATGGGATAATTTATCTATCCTGCTCTTATCATGCATATAGCAAACAGCCCCAAGTGTATCATACGAGCTTAGAAAGCTGCGGTTCAACTTAAGGAGCCATAAAGCACATGCAAGGTTGCAAGTTATCAATGTATCAGATGCCCATTCTACAGAAGTTGTTTCGAACGTCGAGGAATTCAAAAGCAAAAGAAAAGGATTGATTGGCCATGAACTTATGTCAATTTCCCAACTACCCTCCAGGCTGCACGCACCAGTAATATGCGTATGCTGTGCATGCGCAAGCCTTTATTTTTGTATGAAATTATTTTACAAAAATGAAATTGTGATTTAAGAGGAAATTTTTTAATAAAACTACACATATGAATTTCAAATAAAAAAAATATTATTAAATAATGGGTGCGGCTATTCATACCCCAAAACGTCTAAATATACCTCATAATAATTATGATAAAATTATATATAAATAAATTGACTAAAATACCTTTATATATTTATATTTTTTTATTTTGTTCCTATTCTCAACTGATTTAATTTATGGCAAACTGATTAGATTTATGGCATTCTTGAGATTCAGCTCCAAATTTGAAATATTTTCTTCTCCATGTTTCTTCAATATAGATGAAACTGCAAATTTATGGCTTTCTTGATGTTCGGCTCCAAATTTGAAACATTTCACCGCGAAGGCCAAACTTAATAAGAAACATACACTTAACACTATTCTTTAAATAAATTTTCCCCAATTTTAATTTTGTTAAGAATTTTATGTATAAGGGTTCAAAAAATCTAAGTCACCCACATACAACAAATTTGTCTGTGTGGGCTGTCGTTTCTCCAGCAGGCGCTGTCATTGCATTGGTGTCAGACGCCGCCACATTTTGCTGCTGAACTTAAATTTGTGCAATTTTTCAATTTCAGCAAGAATTTTTTTCTTGTTACTAATCTGAGAAATAAAGAGGAATTTTTTTTCTTTTTTTTTTTTGGATTTCTGAGTAGAGAAGAGAGAAGGTGCTTAAATTTATGGTAGAGAGAGAAATTGCAGAGAAAAAAATATTTTTTTCTGGAAAGCACAGATGTTTTTACCTTTGATTTGTCAATTTGTGTTAGGAATTATGGAAGGTTGGACAATCAGGTTGGAATGATGATTTATTTTTTGTTTTTTTTTATGTTTTAGTAAGAAAGAAATAAATGATAAAAATGGTGTATATTTAGTAAAGAAAGAGAATTATAAATCTTTAATGGGTATATTTAAACAATGGGGTATGTTTGAAGATTCCGGGGTATGAATAACCCCTACCCAAATAATATCAACAATATTTTAAACTTCTATTTTAGTATATTTTCCCGCCGCCATGTCTAGAAAATAAATATAAAAAATTAATTAATATTCCTCTATATGAAATCCCCCCTCCAAATTCCATTATAGGGTTCCTGATGGAGAAGCGCGTAAGACAATCCGAAATTCATTTACCGGAAGCCATTATACAACGCATCCAATCTTTCTTGAGTGGGAAAGAAGCTGCACGAACAGCTGTCCTCTCCGAATCTTGGTACAGCGCCTGGTTGACTCGCCCTAATCTCTGTTTCAATCAAAGTGAATTTAAGATGGATATCCGTAATCTTAGCAATGAAGATAGATTTTGGGAATTGGCGCAGAACACTATCCATAGGTATGTTGAATTGAAAATAAAGATTGAGAGTTTCACGCTATCTACGGATAATAGTAACTGTTATGATGAAGGATACAGGGGTTATTCTCGCGCCAACGAACTGATTGTGAAAGCGATGAAAATGGGCGCTACTGATCTTGAATTTGAACTTTCTCTCAGGACGTGCCTAGTAGTTTTGCCGCTTGAGGTTCTTCGATAGGAAAACCTTGTCAGATTATCTGTGAAGGGTTGCAAAATCGATCTAGGGGCAGATCCGAAGGTAAGCTGTTCAAGACTTAAATCGCTTAGTTTTGGCAGTGTTAATTTAGTAGGTAATGTAATTTGGCATATAATTTCGAGCTGCCCCTTGATTGAGAAACTGTCATTGTCTAGATGCGAGTTCTTGATTTTACCCAGCCGTCCAATAATTGGTACATCTCGTTGGAACTATGTGTTGAACTTGAGTCCCTATATCGAGTTTGGAAAGCAAAATGTGGGATCACTTCGTCATGGTCCAATCCATCTCTTTGAGTTTCATAATCTGAAGTCTCTGTCATTGTGTGATGTCATAATGCATGAGTATTTTTTATGCGATTTCTGGTCTAAATTCCCCTGTTTGAAGGATTTGAGCATTGATACGTGTCGTGGCTACAATTATAATAAGATGCATATTGTTAGCCCTTCACTCGAGTGCATAAGCTTCAAGCATATGACTGTGTTTAGGGCCACTTTTGATGTGCCAAATGTTCGCAAGCTCAATCTTTACGGTTATGGCTTGCCTCACCTAACTTTTCGAACAGCTTCAAGGGAATGGGAGTCTGAAATCTTTGTAGCCTCTGATCGTCCTAGTACTAAGTGGTTCCTTAAGTTGAAAAAATTGCTTGCGAGTTTGACCCGATCGAAAATATATCTTTCGTTCGAGATTGGGTACATTGTGCAGACGCAAGTAGATTTACAAAGTATCCCTAAAACTGCAGTCGAGAATCTGACAATGCGCGCGCCAACTTCAACTTGTTCTACTCTCTTGAACTATGTATTTTGTTTTTGTCGCCCCAAGTTCATAACTCTGGATTGGCTTCCTAAGTCATGCATAACTGCGAAAAAAAACAATAGTATCATCAACATTCTTTGCAAAGAAATTCTTAAAGGCGTGAGTGAAAATTGCTCAACTGCAAACCCAAACATGTTTTTTTTGCATGATCTGGTGGAAGCAAGTTTGGAATTCTTTGAAGAGAGTATTGCAGAGTGGCGGCTGCTTCCCTTGAAGACATTGTTGGATTATCCAAAAGGTCCAACAAGTACACAAAAAATTCGCTTCCATTTTACATGGAGAGACTAATACATTCATGGTGATTTTTGTTAAAGTTTGAACTTTGGTATCTTTTCACTATTAAGTCTTGGGATTTGATGTTGTTAGTCCTAAAATGTTTTCTTTCTACATTGTAACAACATAGTGTGTCAATAGAGGTTAATGGTCTGTATCGGCAAAAGATATAATTCAAGATATTATGCATACATAGCGAGTCAATAGGTCATAGCGCCAGCTTCTCAACTGAGTTTAACGGCTGAAGAGGTATACGCATAATATATATGAGTGTGTATATATATACATCATATCTTTAATTCAAATATCCTCTTCCTGAAAAGATAATAAAAAGCAAAATAAGTGCATGAGATGGTTCGTACATACAAAATCTCTGAAATATATAGTAATTTATTTTTGATATAACGACCAGATGAGCTACAAACAAGTGAAAATTGAGATTATTATGTTAGCAATTTCTAGTAAATTTTTGAATTCTCATTGAAACCAAGTATAAATAGGATAAAATTAAATATTAGTGTTTATTACAAAAAAAAAAAAAAATTAAAAAAAAATCACATAGGCCATATATTGAACATATGCCAAAATTAACGAGGTAATATTATATTTTCCATTTAAAATTTTGCAAATTTTAACTATTATTATTAAATTAAAAACATTCAAGATTGTAAGTACGAACTATGTTTATATGATAAAATAAAATAATAATAATAAATAAATAAATGAAATAAGCAAGTGATACTTTTTCGTTTCAAATTCTTAATAGGTGGCGGCAAGAGGGGTTAAGACAACTTTATATATGTTTTCCATTGAAAGTCGTGGCTGGAAATTTCTCTCTCCTAAAATTCATTATTCTTCCAACCACAAACAAAGTCAAATTGGCAGCCAAAACCTAGCTAATGAAAACGAGTTTCTATAGCTCCTCAATTTTTTAATTTGACCAAATAAGCCCATAAATTTCTAAAGACGATACAATTAAAACCTCTTTAAATATTAAAATATAACTAAATAAATACAAGAAAATAATTAATCTGAAGTTAACAAATCACCACAAAATAAATAAAACTAATAAAAGGAAAATACACGCCAAAATTTAAAAAATAAAAATAATAAAACAAAAGTTCATAATAGCACTATTTGGATTGAACCCGCTACAAAAGGTTGTTCGTGTGCGATTTTACATTTCTGATGGTTTGTAGGCTACTGCATGAGATTATCCCCACCTTAAGCAATAATCGTTGAAAAAAATAACAACTGATAATTCATTCAAAAGAAATCTTGACAGTAACTAATTATAAATTACTCTACACTTGGTCCTCCAAAATTAGAGAATAGTCAATCTCTATCCGGTAGGGTTCTTTTACCATCTCAATTAGACATTAACATTTCGTTTACTTTATTAAAGAGTCTCTATTGTGCACCTGCGTATAGGGTGCATAACAAAGCCCAATTTGCGCCTTGGATCAAAAGACTTGTATGCTAATGCAAGTGGGACCTAATTTCATTACTTTCACAATCAATTTCTCAGCAAGAGAGTTGCGGTAGGGGTCGACTTGGAGCTAGTACTCCTAATCCGTAACCTGAAACTATCAATCCGAAGGTTCAATTCTTCAAACCTTTGCAGAGTTTTCTTCCCGAATTCCAAAATCTGTGGTCGCGGCCATCCATGGGGCGTCTGTAAAAGGCATTTTGATCGAAATCGAGGTTGGGGCGAGTCACCAAGGGGCTGTACCATGATTCTGAGAGGATAGATGTTTGAGCGGCTTCTCTCCCGCTCAGAAAAGATTGCCTCGGGCAGTTGAATTTCGCCGTTAAGCTTTCTGCAATTATCCATCGGAAACTCTAGATCAAATTGTAATTGGTGAAGAAGATGAAGTAGAGCCCAAGTTATATCTATGTATATATAGCATTCCGTATAAGGCCATCTCCAGCAATGCGCTGGAGAGGCGTCAAAATAAGAAATGCAGGCTCCAGCAGTGCGCTGGAGCCTGCGCCACAGTACCGCATTGCTTCCTTTCTTTTTTCTTTGATGTATAAATGACGCAGGCCCAAGCCTGCGTCACTTCTTTTCCTTTTTTTTTTTTTTTTTTTTTTATTCTGTTTTATTATTTTATATATTTAATAATAAATTTTTATTTTTATAATTAATTTAATTTAATTAATTTTAATAATATTTAATTAAATATGAAAAAAAATAAAAAGATGTAATTTCAAATAAAAATAATACAATAATTTTTTTACAATTAATTTGGTTTAATTAATTTTAAGATTATTTAATTTGATAAAAATAATAAAAAGATGTAATTTTAATAATAATAATCATACAATAAAATTTTAAATACTACACATATAATTATTATTCTACCATAAAAATAAAAAAATAGATAAAAATACAAATAGACAAAACATACAATTACAACTAAAAATTATAAAGTTACATACAAAATATAAAATTACACAACATAAGTAAAAACACAATTACTTATACTAAATAGAAAATACACATGATACTAAATTAATAACCTAATTTCAATAATCAGAAAGACCACCTCCAGACCCTCCAATGTCCGGAAAAAAATTTCCAAACACATCAAATGTATTCGGAGGTGGATTTGTTGGCTCGGCTTGTGTCCTCCTCTGCAGAATTCTTTGCTGCTCCAACCTCAAGTATTCACGTAGTGCAGGATCAGTAACATTGTCTAAATTCTTCCTTAAAGTTGCATTCTCTTCTTTGATCCTTTCCCATTCATTGTTCATCGTTATCTCACGATCTTTCAACTCAAGTTCACGAGCTTTTAGCTCATTCTCACGATCTTTTCTTGAGGCTGCGCTTGCTAACAATTCTCTAAGTGAGGCATTTTCTTGTTTAATCATTTGTACGAAATCATCATCATCTTCTTTTTGTTTCTTTTTAAGTTTTGATTTTTTGACCCCCTCGGGTCTTTTTGACGAAGAACCACCAACACTGCTAATGTTTTCGTCATTTAAATCAATAGAAAACGAAGACAAAGAAGCATTAGGGGAAATAGGGGAATCTGAAAAATTTTCTGCATTAGGGGAAATAGGGGAATCTAAAAAATTAAAATATTACATATAAAAGATATTTTTAATATATTACGTATTATGTATTTAACAAATATGAAAATTTTAAAATATAGATTAAAATAAATAAATTATAAGAAATATTATTGGAATATTCTTTTTTAGTGCAGAAAGTAGTGCAGACTGCTGGAGATGGAATGCAGATTTTGCTGTAAAATAGTGCAAAATCTGCACTAAAGTTGTGCTGACTGCTGGAGATGGTCTAAGGCAGTTAAAGGGCTCACCACTGGAACTGATCCCCTGCTGTTCAAACAAAAAGCAGCATAAGATGCTGTGCATAAAACGGTAAGCTTAGCCGGGTAAAACGACAACATTTGCTCTTTTTTTTTTTTTTTTTTTTTTCCTATCTGTATTTTACTTCTTTTGCAAATTTAAATTACTATAAATAAATATCTATATAAATACAATAATAAAATAATCTAAAAGTAGTTATTTCAGACCAATTTTTAATTTTACATGTGATATTAAGATAGTGTATTGTATTTTTGTTGTAAATAAATATTAATTATTGTATTTTGGTTGCAAATAAATATTAACAAATAATTTTATAAAAATAAATTATTAAATATCTCTTATTTTGCAACACCAAATTTAAAAAATATATATATTTATATATGTCTTGTACTAATTTTATTCTTGGAAGTAAAATGGGTATTTTCATTTAATTTTATTTTATTGTCATTATTTGTATGTATGCAATTATATTAAAATATATTCAGCTCAGCACGAATTGTTTACATTCTCTCTCTGCTTAAATCATGATGACATGATTTAGAAGCAAGTAAAATTCACAATACTTGTAATTTTTTTTATACCTTTATTTTGCTGGTAAGTTTTTTTTCAGATTCTATAATTTTTTCAAATTGATCCCATTATAAAATACTTAGAAATTATTTTGTTGATATATATATATATATATATTTAGATTCTATAATTTTTTCATATTGATTCAATTACAAAAATTTAGGAATTCATACAAACTTGTGACACAATTTCAGTTGAACAATTGTTCATTCGTAATTCATGTGCCAAAATATATAATTGAATAGTCTAGTGGTAAATTAGGGTTAATAATTATTAACAAATTTATGTTCATATTTGTTAAGCATAATAAAATTAAAAATAATATTAAAATATTCCTAAAACATTGTGAATCCATTAATTTTAGTATAACTTTTTTGTAAATTCTCATAACACATATTGATAAACTTTTTATTACATTATCAGGGATTTGATTTATAATATTGTACCATCTGCATTCCCTATTTCTACGCTTCCTTCGTTATCTTGTTTCAAATAGGACAAGTAATAGAGAAACAATAAAAATTGATTGATGCATAATTTCTTCAACAACCAAGAAAGTTTCAGCATGTTTTTTCAATACTGTTCAAATAATGATCCTAAAATTAGAAAAAAATTCAACAAAAAATATAATTGAGAGAGAGAGAGATTTGTGCGGGTGGAATTTCATTCAACAAATGATGCCAATCAATTCAATATATACTTGGTCACGTAATAAAAGTTAAAAAAAAATGCAATTCCATCTCAAATATATGGGACTTATATATATGTATATATATATATATATGAGATAGAGAGAGAGAGTACAAATAAACTCCTAAACTAATGTTTGAAATAATTGACCACATTATATTTTAAAATGTAGCAAATAAACAACTTATCTGTCCAATTGAAAACAAGTAAATATTTCTGTCCAAATTTTATAAAAATGTGTTAAAATTGTTAATTATTCCAATTTACTATTTTACATTCAACTAAAATGATTGTGCATCTCGTTTCTCAGCCATACTAGGTACTTGAGTTGTTTCTTACCTTCTATGAAACAAATTGATATCCATTCCAACTTCTCCCTTCAAACTTTTTTGACAAATTAATTATATCTAAGGGTATAATTGAAGTGTTTATTTATACTATATATATATATATAGAGAGAGAGAGAGAGAAAGAGAGACAGACAACTTTATTCATGGTATAATGAAACTAATAAGAGTCTGATCCAAAAAAAGCCGGCGAGAAAATAGAATTTCTTTCTTCGTCTTTACAAAAAAAATAGGAGTAAGCTGTTATACGTTCACTAAAAAAAAAATTCTTTTGTAGCCAATCATGGGCGAACGACTGGAATTGAACCCGCGCATGGTGGATTCACAATCCACTGCCTTGATCCACTTGGCTACATCCGCCCCTCTACTCTAATTTCTTTAAAAGTAAAGAAAATTTTGTATATATTTTATATTAATCATATTAATATTTTTAAATTTACGAATTCGATTTTCAATGAATTGAAAACAAAATAAAGGAGCAATAAACTCTTTCTTGTTTCCAATAGAAAAAAATCTTAAACAATTCAAATTGACCACGATTGAGGTTTTACGGGTTATATGCATGAAAATTTAAGATAAATATACATGTTCTTTATATGCAAAAGAGAACAATCAATTATGGCTCATAATTATTAAAATAAATGAAAATTTGAGATAAAATATACATGTTACTTCTCGATTCGTTTCTGCTTTGCTTTCTCTCTTTACTGCATTAGTCCTGGTATACATAGAACAGTCTTTGTCGATGGAAGAAGGAAGAAGAACATTGGTTAACTCAAGTGGAAGAACGGCATAACGGTAATTTTTTTTCTGATACAAATAAAAAAGTGGGTAGGATAATATATCCCACCCCATACATGGTATTGACTATCATATATTTTAGGGATTATGCATACAATGCCCTTCTTTTTACAATATCTTATCATTCAAAACAAACTTCATAATTCATGGGATAATTTATCCATCCTGCTCTTATCATGTTTAGCAAACTAGCACTAAGTGTATCATACGAGCTTAGAAGGCTCCGGTTCAACTTAAGGAGCCATAAAGTACATGCAAGGTTGCAAGTTATCGATATATCAGACACCCATTCTACGGAAGTTGTTTCGAACATCGAGGAATACAAATGCAAAAAAAGGATTGATCAGCCATGAACTTATGTCAATTTCCCAACTGCGCTCCAGGCAATAGCACTGCACGCACCAGTAATATGTGTATGTTGTGCATGCTCAAGCCTTTATTTTTGTATGAAATTATTTTACAAAAATGAAAATGTGGTTTAAGAGGAAAAAATTTAATGAAACTACAAATATGAATTTCAAATAAAAATATATCATTAGATAATATCAAACTTCAATTTTAGTATATTTTCCCGCTGCCATGTCTAGAAAATAAATATAAAAAATTAATTAATATTCCTCTATATTCTGAAACTTACAATTGCAGCCATCTGAAATCCCCCCTACAAATTCCATTCTAGGGTTCCTGATGGAGAAGCGCCAAAGACAATCCGAAATTCATTTACCGGAAGCCATTATACAACGCATCCAATCTTTCTTGAGTGGTAAAGAAGCTGCGCGAACAGCTGTCCTCTCCGAATCTTGGTACAACGCCTGGTTGACTCGCCCTAATCTCTATTTCAATCAAAGTGAATTTAACATGGATATCCGTAATCTTGGCAATGAAGATAGATTTTGGGAATTGACGCAGAAAACTATCCATAGGTATGAAGAATTGAAACTAAAGATTGAGAGTTTCACGCTATCTATGGATAATATTAAGTGTGATGATGAAGGATACAGGGGTTACTCTCGCGCCAACGAACTGATTGTGAAAGCGATGAAAATGGGCGCTACTGATCTTGAATTTGAACTCTCTCTCAGGACGTGCCTTGTAGTTTTGCCGCTTGAGGTTCTTGGATCGGAAAACCTTGTCAGATTATCTGTGAAGGGTTGCAAAATCGATCTAGGGGCAGATCCGAAGGTAAGCTGTTCAAGACTTAAATCGCTTAGTTTTGTCAGTGTTAATTTAGTAGGTGATATAATTTGGCATATAATTTCGAGCTGCCCCTTGATTGAGAAACTGTCATTGTCTAGATGCCACTTCTTGATTTTACCCAGCCGTCCAATTATTGGTTCATATCATTGGGACTATGTGTTGGAATTGAGTCCCTATATCGAGTTTGGAAAGCAAAATGTATTATCACTTCGTGATGGTCCGATCCATCTCTTTGAGTTTCATAATCTGAAGTCTCTGTCATTGTGTGATGTCGTAATGCATGAGTATTTTTTATGCGATTTTGGGTCTAAATTCCCCTGCCTGAAGGATTTGAGCATTGATACGTGTTCGGGCTTGGATTACAATAAGATGCATATTGTTAGCCCTTCACTCGAGTCCATAAGCTTCAAGAATATGGGTGTGTTTAGGGCCACTTTTGATGTGCCAAATGTTCGCAAGCTCAATCTTTACGGTTCTAGCTTTCCTCACTTAACTTTTCGAACAGCTTCAAGGGAATGGGTGTCTGAAATCTATGTAGCCTCTAATCGTCCTAGTACTAAGTGGTTCCTTAAGTTGAAAAAACTGCTTGCGAGTTTGACCCTATCGAAAATATATCTTTCGTTCGAGATTGGGTACATTGTGCAGACGCAAGTAGATTTGCAAAGTATCCCTAAAACTGTAGTCGAGAATCTGACAATGCGCGCGCCAACTTCGACTTGTTCTACTCTCTTGAACTATGTATTTTGTTGTTGTCGCCCCAAGTTCATAACTCTGGATTGGCTTCCTAAGTCATGCATAATTGCGAAAAAAAACAATAGTATCATCAACATTCTTTGCAAAGAAATTCTTAAAGGCGTGAGTGAAAATTGCTCAACTGCAAACCCAAACATGTTTTTTTTGCATGATCTGGTGGAAGCAAGTTTGGAATTCTTTGAAGAGAGTATTGCAGAGTGGCGGCTGCTTCCCTTGAAGACATTGTTGGATTATCCAAAAGGTCCAACAAGTACACAAAAAATTCGCTTCCATTTTACATGGAGAGACTAATACATTCATGGTGATTTTTGTTAAAGTTTGAACTTTGGTATCTTTTCACTTTTAAGTCTTGGGATTTGATGTTGTTAGTCCTAAAATGTTTTCTTTCTACATTGTAACAATATAGTGTGTCAATAGAGGTTAATGGTTTGTATCGGCAAAAGATATGATTCAACATATTATGCATACATAGCGTGTTAATAGGTCACAGAGCCAACTTCTCTATCGAGTTTAATGTCTTGTATCGTCACAAGTTCCCAAAAAGGGGTATGATTTAGTCTATATATGATTGGTCTAAAGGACTATGAGATAAATGAAATTTATCGGCAAAAATAGTTTTTTAAATATTTTCCCCTCTATATTTTTTTTTTATTCTTGCCTGAATTATCCCTAATCAAGCCTTTAAATCATGTTCAAATATGACTCAAGGAAAAACTAGCATATTACAGCACTCTGTAGAACAGTGCATTGAGAACATAAAATTGCATGTTATACACAACAAATAATTTATAGTCAACATACAATGGGTGGAGGAGACTCCCTCCTGTGGTAAAGAATAATGAAGAGGTATACACATAATATATATGTGTGTATATATATAATCATAGCTTGAATTCAACTATATTCTTCCTAAAAAGATAATAAATAGGAAAATAAGTGCATGAGATGGTTCGTGCATACAAAAACTCTAAAATATATAGTAAAAAGTTGTTGATGTAACGGCCAGATGGATTACAGACAAGTGAAAATTGGGAGTATTATGTTAACAATTTCGAACAAATTTTTAAATTTTCATTGAAAGCAAGTACAAATTAGATAAAATTAAATATTACAGTTTATTACAAAAAAATAAATAAAAATCACATAGGCCATATATTGAACATATGCCAAAATTAACGAGGTAAAATTAAATTTTCCATTTAAAAAATTTCAAATTTCAACTATTGCCTTTTTATTAAAGTAAAAACATTCAAGAATGTAAGTACTAACTATGTTTATATGAAAAAATAAAATAATAATAATAATAATAATAATAATAATAATAATCATCATCATAAATAAATAAATAAAATAAGCCAGTGATACTTTTTTTTTTCAAATTCTTAATAGGTGGTGGCAGAAGGGGTTAAGACAACTTTATATAAGTTCTCCATTGAAGGTGGCGGCTGGAAATTCTAAATTCATTATTCTTCCAACCACAAACAAAGCCAAATTGGCAGCCAAAACCTAGCTAATGAAAACAAGTTTCTATAGCTCCTCAATTTTTTAATTTGACCAAATAAGCCCATAAATCTCTAAATATGAAACAATAAAAAAGTGTTCAAATATTAAAATATAACTAAATAAATCTAAAATAGTAATTAATCTGAAATTAACAAATTAATCACCCCAAAATAATATAAAACTAATAAAAACAAAATACACGCCAAAATTTGAAAAATATTAATAAATAAACAAAAATTCTCAAAAGGTTGTTCTTGTGCTATTTTACATTTCATATGGTTCGTAGGCTATTGCATGAGATTATCACCACCTTAAGCAATAGTCAATCTCTATTCGGTAAGCGTTTTTTACCATCTCAAGTAGACATTAACATTTTGTTTACTTCATTAAAGAGTCTCTATTGTGCACTTGCGTATGGGGTGCGTAACAAAGCCCGACTTGCGCCTTGGATCAAGAGACTTGTATGCGGATGTGACATGACTACACGAATATGGGCTAATTCATAAACCCATTTTTACTATTTTATTTTCAACTCTTGTGATCCCATTCTTTGCAATGTTTCAAGATTCAAACTTGTGAGTATTTGTGTTCGGAAATTATGAAGAAAGATTCCAACATAGTATATATATATGTATATATATTCTTTTATGTTCAAATATTGATTCCCAATTACTGCATTTCCATAAAGTTGAACATAAATAAGATGACAAAAACTTAGATTTCAGTTTATGAAGCAACAAGAAAAAGATCAAGAATAAGAGAAAAATACTCTTGAGTGTATTAGCCTCTCACCCATCTCAATTTGAAGCGAATTTTCTGCATATAGTAAATGTGTTGAAGCATCTGCCAATGTCATCAATGGCAGCAGCCGCCAATTCGCAAGACTTTGGCCGAAAACTTCAATATTCACTTCCTCGAGATCAAAATTATTTCTATTTGGAATGCAGCAATTTTCAGAAACTTGCGACTTGGAGTTTTCTTCCAATCCGTAACCTGAAACTATCAATCCGAAGGTTCAATTCTTCAAACCTTTGCAGAGTTTTCTTCCCGAATTCCAAAATCTGTGGTCGCGGCCATCCATGGGGCGTCTGTAAAAGTCATTTTGATCGAAATCGAGGTTGAGGCGAGTCACCCAAGCGCTGTACCATGATTCTGAGAGGACAGATGTTTGAGCAGCTTCTCTCCCGCTCAGAAAAGATAATATCGAGCAGTTGAATTTCGCTGTTAAGCTTTCTGCAATTATCCATCGGAAACCCTAGATCAAATTGTAATTGGTGAAGAAGATGAAGTGGAACCCAAGTTATATCTAGCATTCCGTATAAGGCAGTTAAAGGGCTCACCACTGGAACGGATCCCCTGCTGTTCAAACAAAAAGCAGCATAAGATGTTGTGCATAAAACGACAACATTTGCTCTTTTTTTTTTTTTTTTTCTTCCTATCTGTATTTTACTTCTTTTGCCAATTAAAATTACTATAAATAAATATCTATATAAATACAATAATAAAATAATCTAAAAGTAGTTATTTCAGACCAATTTTTAATTTTACATGTGATATTAAGATAGTGTATTGTATTTTAATTGTAAATAAATATTAATTATTGTATTTTGGTTGCAAATAAATATTAACAAATAATTTTATAAAAATAACTTATTAAATATCTTTTATTTTGGAACACCAAATTAAAAAAATATGTATATATTTATTTATGTCTTGTACTAATTTTATTCTTTGAAGTAAAATGGGTATTTTCATTTAATTTTATTTTATTGTCATTATTTGTATGTATGCAATTATACTAAAACATATTCAGCTCAGCTTGAATTGTTTACATTGATAATGACATGATTCATAAGCAAGTAAAATTAACAATACTAGTATTTCTTTTGCGCGTTGTACAATTTATAATATAATAAGTAATAAAAAATAAATATAATTTTAAAATAAAATAATAATTATATAAAAATAATTTTAATAAAATTTGTTTACATTAAAAATATCTCACAATATAAAAATATAATAAATATTAAAATATACCACAATTAATCTATGAAAAAATTATATTTCAAATTAATATTTTTTATATATACAATATGGATATCAAATTTTAATGTCATTCCATTGGTGCTAGGCTCACCAAGAATCCTTTTCTTCTTTCCTTGTTAGTATTTAAAAAAAAAAAAAAAAAAAAAGGAGGATATTTTTTTTTATTTTTTTTGGGTTTTTGGATAGAGAAGATAGGAGGTGCAAGTTAGAAGGGCAATAAATTTATGGTAGATTGATATGTGAATTTGTGTTGGGAATTACGGAGGCTTGGACATACAGATTGGGATACTAATTTGTTTTTTGTTTTTTTCTATTTTTTAGTGAAAATGATATAAAGGGTATAAATGCGGTATATTTAGTAAAAGGAAGAGAATTATTAATTTTACATGGAGTGTATTTAAACTTTGGGGTATGTTTAGAAATTCCTGGGTATGAATAACCACATCTTTTGATGTAGAGAATGAATTATTATATATAAAAGAGAATAATCAATTATGACTCATAATTAATAAACATAGACAAAAATTTGAGATAAAATATACTTGTTACTTCTCGATTAGTATACATTCGTTGTGGATGGAAGAAGGAAGAAGAAGGGCATAAGGGTAATTTTTGTTCTAATCCCAATAAAAAAAGTGGGTAGGATGGGATCCACTATCATATATTTTAGGGATTATGTAGGACCCTCTTTTAATAAATATCTTATTATTCAAAATAAACTTCAAAAATTTATAGAATAATTTATCTATCCTGCTCTTATCATGTTGTGACAGAATAGGATTATAAAGCATAAACAAGAAACAGGAAACGTAAAGAAGACACAAGATTTACGTGTGATTCACCTTGACAGCTCTGCGAAGTGTGTGATTCAAGACATATCAACAAATCTCCACCTTGACTTGAATCTTCCTTCCAGATGCATCATTACAATGCCAGATGAACAGACTCCTCCTTTCTGCCTCAGATTTGCCCTCCTTGGGCATCTAACAGCTTGTGACGTTTAGCAAGTCCAAACAATGTCGAAACTTGCTATGCGGGACCGGCTTGGTGAACATGTCAGCAGGATTATCAGCAGCACCTACTTTCATCACCTTGATTCTCTGCTCATTCCTCAGAAAATGATACCTCACATCAATATGCTTGGTCCTCTCATGATGGACCTGATCCTTGGTCAAACAGATTGCACTCAAACTGTCACAGAATACAATAACTTGATCATGATGTAGACCAAGATCACCTACAAGCCCTTTCAACCAAACTCCCTCTTTAGCAGCTTCTGTCAGTGCCATATACTCTGCTTCAGTTGTAGACAAAGTAACTGTAGCCTGCAGAGTTGCCTTCCAACTAACAACAGAACCACCAAGAGTGAAAACATAACCAGCCATAGATCTTCTACTATCAACATCTCCAGCATAGTCAGAATCAGAATAACCAGTCACAGAAACGTGAGCATCACCTCCATAAATGAGACCAACATCAGACGTACCTCTGAGATAACGGAAAATTCTCTTCACAGCTTGCCAATGCTCCTTTCCAGGTTGTCCCATGAACCTGCTGACAACACTAACAGCATGTGCAAGATCTGGTCTAGTGCAGACCATAGCATACATCAAGCTCCCTACTGCATTAGAGTATGGGACTCGAGACATGTACACCTGCTCAGCTACAGATTTTGGTGCATAATCAGTGGATAAATGAATATTTGTAGCACTTGGAGTATCAATAGGCTTGGCGGTAGACATGCCAAATCTAGACAAGATCTTCTGAATGTAACTCTTCTGTGACAAGAAAAGCTTCTTCTTCTCTCTTTTCCTATATATCTCCATACCCAGAATTTTCTTGGCAGCACCCAAATCCTTCATATCGAACTCAGCACTGAGCAGATCCTTCAACTTCTAAATATCAGACTTGGACTTCGCAGCTATGAACATATCATCCACATACAGGACGAGATAGATCATGGAACCATCATCATCTTTGTTGTGATACACACAAAAATCATACGGACTCCTGTTGTATCCCAACTGGATCATGTAACTGTCAAACCTCTTATACCACTGCCTTAGAGACTGCTTTAGCCCATATAAAGACCTCGTCAACTTGCAAACATAATCTTCCTTCCCCAGAACCTGGAACCCCTCTGGCTGAGTCATGTAGATATCGTCTTCGAGCTTTCCATGTAGAAAAGCTGTCTTCACATCTAGTTGCTCAAGTTCTAAATCTTGATGTGCAACCATTGCTAGTAACACTCTGATGGAAGTGTGTCTTACCACTGGTGAGAATATCTCATTATAGTCAACCCCCTCCTTCTGTGTGAACCCTCTTGCAACTAGCCGAGCTTTGTATCTCACACCTTCACCAGGTATGGTTTCTTCCTTCTTCTTGAATATCCATTTGCAAGTAACAATCTTTCTCTCCTTAGGCCGTTTGACCAGCTCCCAAGTCTCATTCTTAGCAAGTGATTCCATCTCTTCTCTCATTGCAGCAAGCCATTGGGCCGACTCACTACCTGAAACAGCCTCTCTGTATGTGAATGGTTCACCTGCAGATGGTTCTTCCTCTTCCACCTCGTCAGCGACTTGTAATGCGTAAGTCACCATATCCTCAAAACCATACCGCACAGGAGGCTTCACACCTATTCTCCTAGCTCTATCAACCGCTATGCTTGTCTGGAGAGCTTCTGGATGAACATCTGAACTTGCACTTTCAGCTGTAGTATGTTGATCTTCTCCACCTTGGAGTTGTGATTTACACTCATCGAGAGTGACTTGCAGCTCCACCTGTTTATCAACACTACTACAATTTTCTGTACAAATGGACTTCACAGTGGGGTTAAGCATAGAATTCTCATAAAAAATCACATTCCTACAGAATATAACTCTATTTTTTGAAGGTGACCAGATTCTATATCCCTTAACTCCATCCCCGAAACCAACAAATATACCCTTCTTAGCTCTTGGCTCTAATTTACCCTCACTAACATGATAGTAAACATTACAACCAAAAACCTTTAACAGTGAATAATCTGCAAGTTTATTAGACCATACCTCATAAGGTGTCTTGCAATCAATGCCAGTGTGAGGACCACGGCTGATTAGATAGCACGCCGTGTTTACTGCTTCTGCCCAGAACTTTCTAGCCAAACCAGCATTCGAGAGCATGCATCTCGCTCTCTCCAGCAATGTCTGATTCATGCGCTCTGCCACACCATTCTGCTGCGGTGTATGTCGAATAGTGTGGTGTCGAGCAATCCCTGCATCCTTGCAGAACTCGTTGAACTCATACGAACAGAACTCCAGGCCATTATCAGTTCGCAGTCACTTGATCTTCTTCCCAGTTTGATTTTCTACCAACGCTTTCCACTGCTTGAATTTCTTGAAAGCTTCACTTTTGTGTTTCATCATAATTACCCAAGTCATCCTAGAGTAGTCATCAATCATAGACACAAAATATCTGTGGCCTCCAATAGACTCAACACGTGACGGACCCCAACAATCCATATGAATGTAGTCAAGAGTCCCCTTGGTCTGATGAACTGCCTTCTTTGGAAACTTGCTGCGATGAAGCTTCCCAAAAACACAATGTTCGCAGAATTCAAGACTCTGCACTTTATGCCCAGAAAGAAAATCCCGCTTTGACAAAATCTGCATCCCTCTTTCTCCCATATGACCGAGCCTCATATGCCACAGCCTGGTCATATCCATGGTCTGAACCTCAGATGATGCAACATCAGCAGAACCTGTCACAGTGGAACCTCGCAGATAATATAAGGTACCACGTTTCAAGCCTGTCAGAACCACCTTTGAACCTTGACAGACATACATAACTCCACCTTCACCTTTGAAACTGAAACCCTTGCTGTCAAGGAGACTCAATGATATCAGATTTTTTGTCATCTGTGGAACATGGCTGACTTCATTCAAGGTGCAGAATAATCATGTGTCCGTATCCTGACTGAGCCAATCCCAACGACCTTGCAGGCAGCACTGTTAGCCATGGTAACATTTCCTCCATCTATCTGCTCATAGGTCGAGAAGAACTCCCTGTTAGGACAAATATGGTATGATGCCCCAGAATCAAGAACCCACACATCATTACGATGTGACTGTCCAGCTGCAACCAAGGCCAGATCATCTTCAGAATTTGTATCAGTTTCTGCAACAGCTGTAGAACCGCCGACACCCTCTTTCTTCTCCTGTTTCCTCTTCTTCCTAGGACAATCATTCTTCCAGTGCCCTGGTTCTTTACAGTAATTACAGATGTCATCGGGTTTAGGACCTTTTGAACCTTTCTGATTTGGCTTCCCACTTTTCTTCCCAGATTTCTTTTGTCCCTTACCCGTGACAAACAGCCCCGATGCCTGATTTTCTGTGGTCGAGCCAGTTGCCTGTTGACGGTCTTCTCTGCTGTGGAGGGCAGATCGAACATCTTCTAGAGACAGAGTATCTTTCCCAGTAATAAACGATTCAACAAAATTCTCATACGATTCAGGCAAAGATACTAACAGAATTAAAGCAGCGTCCTCATCTTCTACTTTAACATCAATATTACGCAAATCTAGTAGAATTTTGTTTAATTTATCTAGATGATCCCGAAGGGGTGTACCTTCCTGCATGCGTAAACGGAACAGACGTTGCTTCAGAAGCAATTTGTTGGTTAGAGACTTCGTCATGTAGAGACTCTCTAATTTCTTCCAGAGACCATCGGCAGTTTCCTGATCCGCAACCTCGATGATAACATCGTCAGACAGACATAGCATGATACTCGAGTGGGCCTTTTCTTCTAGGGTATTCCACTCTTCTTCATCTGCATCCTCAGATTTAGGTTTTCCTGATAGCGGCGCCCACAAACCCTGCTGCTTCAGCAGAGATCGCATCTTGATCTGCCATAAGCCAAAACTATTTCTCCCCGTGAATTTGTAACCTTTTACGTTAAAAGCAGACATTCTTGATCGGCTCTAAAAAATCCTAACAGTGCGGAAAATACCCTGATCGAAACGACCAGGCTCTGATACCAGTTTGTTGTGACAGAATAGGATTATAGAGCATAAACAAGAAACAGGAAACGTAAAGAAGACACAAGATTTACGTGGTTCACCAATAAATTGGCTACGTCCACGGGCAGAGACCCCCGTGACAGCTCTGCGAAGTGTGTGATTCAAGACATATCAACAAATCTCCACCTTGACTTGAATCTTCCTTCCAGATGCATCATTACAATGCCAGATGAACAGACTCTTCCTTTCTGCCTCAGATTTGCCCTCCTTGGGCATCTAACAGCTTGTGACGTTTAGCAAGTCCAAACAATGTCGAAACTTGCTATGCGGGACCGGCTTGGTGAACATGTCAGCAGGATTATCAGCAGTACCTACTTTCATCACCTTGATTCTCTGCTCATTCCTCAGAAAATGATACCTCACATCAATATGCTTGGTCCTCTCATGATGGACCTGATCCTTGGTCAAACAGATTGCACTCAAACTGTCACAGCTCTGCGAAGTGTGTGATTCAAGACATATCAACATATCATGTGTAGCAAACTAGTCTAAGTGTATCATACGAGCTTAGAAGGCTCCGGTCCCCATCTCAACTGGAACTGAACTTTTCCGAACCCTTCGGAGAATTCAACAATGCCTTCCATGGTAGACGCCGCCACTTCGCGACACTCTCTTCGAAAAACATCACATTTACTCCTTCGGGATCATGCAGACCAATCATATTTTGTTTGGAGTCGAGAAATTGTCACATTTTCCTTCTATGAGTCTCATGCAAAGAATCTCCAGAAAGCCATTGCTTGCATTCCCGCCTTTGCTTGACTTAGGAAACCGATACAGGTTTATGAACTTAGGGCGATAGCATCAAAAGAGCAGAAGCGGCAGAATAAACAGAAGATGGAGGGTGCATCTTTAAATTCTTAATGGTCAAGTTCTCCACCATAGTTCCCAAGATTTTAGACAAACCTTGAAAATCTACACTCTTCTCCACAAAAGACCAGATAACGAGGGACAGAGTGATTCTTGATTGGCTCAAATTTGTGAGCAATCTGTTCAACTTAAAGAGCCATGAAGGACATGCACGGTTGCATGTTATCGATATATCAAACGCCCATTCCCAGGAAGTTGTTTCGAACGTCAAGGAATACAAAACCTTAAAAAGGATTGATCGGCCATGAACTTATGCCAATTTCCCAACTGCGCTCCAGGCAATAGCACTACACGCACCAGTAATATGTGTATGTTGTGCATGCTCAAGCCGTTATTTTTGTATGAAATTATTTTACAAAAATGAAAATGTGATTTAAGAGGAAAAAAATTAATGAAACTACACACATGAATTTCAAATAAAAAAATATCATTACATAATATCAACAGTAATATAGTTTTAAACTTCTATTTCAATATTAATTACTTTAATATATTTTCCCGCCGCCTTGTCTATAAAATAAATATAAAAAATTGTCACAAAAACACAAATTGAACTGAGCACAGAATGGAAACTTAAAGAAGAAGAAAGAGAGATATGTCACGTATAAATATCCATCTGACTGGGGGTGGCAGGTAGTACTCAAATGATGCTGTACTCCCAACAATTTAAACATTTCCTGCCAGAATATACTTGTGAAAACTTTATCACTATCAGACACCACACTAATCGGAAGGCCATGAAGTTTGTCGATGGAATCCACGAACAAATTAGCTAGTTGAGAAGCACTGTAAGGATGATTGAGGGCAGTAAAATGGCTGTATTGATTCTGTCAACAATCACCCAAATAGTGTCTTTCCTCCCGAGGCAGGTAGTTGCTCAATAAAATCCATGCTTGCTCAGGAGTGGTTAATGGTTGTAGCAACCCTGGAATCTTTACTTTCTCGTGCTTGCACAGTTCGCATCTGGGACAATTTATCACGGTATTAAGGACACAAGCTCTTAAATTAGGCCACCAAAACAAGGTCTGTACTCTCTGAAGAGTGGCTGCCCTTCCCGAGTGCCCACCTTCTGATGAAGAATGGAAATAATTCACTATCTTTTGTCTCAATTCTGTCCCCTGCCCCACATACAGTTTATCCTTATGCCTTATCATACCCTCCTTGTAAGAAGATAAGGACATATTGTAAGGAGTGAGATGTTCCATAATGACATCTTCAGCCAAAGTGTCCCCTGCGTAGCTGCCTTCTAACTCCTCCATCCACATGGTTTTAACATGAGTGATGGCATTACATTCAGATCATGTCATTGTAACCCTGGATAATGCATCAGCTACTGAATTCTCCTTCCTTTTCTTATACTCAATTTTGTAATTGAATCCCAAGAGTTTAGTGAGGTATTTATGCTGCAATGGGGTGGAGATTTTCTGCTCTATAAGATATTTGAGGCTGTGCTGATCAGTCTTGATTATGAAAGGGGCATGCAACAAATAGCTTCTCCACCTCTCAACTGCCAATAATATTGCTAGGAACTCTTTTTCGTACATTGACAGCCCCAATTTTTTTATCCTAAGGCCAGCTTGCAAATGCTATAGGGTGTTGGTCTTGCATCAGCACAGCTCCAAGCCCCCCATAACAGGCATCGGTTTCAATCACAAAAGTTTTATTGAAATCCAGTAATTGGAGTACATGTGCAGTAACCATGGCCTGCTTCAGGTTCTCAAATGCTAACTCAGATTGGGAATCCCACTGAAATTTTCCTTTTCTGGTCATGTCGGTTAATGGCTTTGCTATAGGGCCATAGCTTCTGACGAACTTCCTGTAATACCCTGTCAAACCCAAAAAGCCTCTTAATGCTTTAACTGTTGTAGGTTTTGGCCAATCCACCACAGCTTGGATTTTTTTTGGGTCAGCACTCACTCCTTGCCCACTGATGATGTGCCCTAGATATTCCACCTGTTCTTCCCCAAATGTGCGCTTGTTTCTTTTTGCCCACAATTGGTTCTTTAAAAAAGTTTAGAGAACAATTTTCAGATGTTGGACATGCTCATGCTGCCCCTTGCTTGTATGAGGATGTCATAAAAAAAGACTAACACAAATTCCCTCAAATAAGGTACAAATACCTTGTTCATTAATTCCTGAAATGTAGCAGGTGCATTGGTGAGGCCAAAGGGCATCACTACAAATTCATATAAGCCCGACGTTGTGACAAAAGCTGTCTTCTGGATATCATTTACAGACACCCTGATCTGATGATATCCTAACCTGAGGTCAATCTTAGAAAACACTTTAGCCTGTCCCAATTCATCCAATAAATCCTCAATCAAAGGAACAGGGCTATGGAATTCAACTTTCTGTAGACAACACAGAACCTCCATGTATTATCCTTCTTTTTTACCAGAAGAACAGGGGAAGAGCATGGGCTATTGCTGACCCTTATAACTCCACTCTCCAACATTTCAGGTACTAAATATAGGTATCTGTATGGATATTGTTTTGTAGGTTCGTGGCCTTCCTTAATTAGGATATGATGGTCTAAGGCCCTCACAGGGGGTAGTTCCTTTGGTATGTCAAAACACTCGTGCAAATTCTTCCAATACTGCTTGTATCCCGGGGTTAATAAAATGCTATTTCTTATCCTCATTCCCCCCCCCCCCCCACCATGCACAAGTACCCAGTCAATTCTCCTTTTCCTTTCTTGATCAATTTAACCATCTCCCTCGCAGTAAGCATATTGAACTGAGTTGTAGGTTGCTCAGCATATATTGTGATTTTTTTCCCTTTGTGCTTGAACTATACCATGTGTTGTTTAAAATCAAAAGTGACTGGCCCTATTTGGCTTAACAGATTCACCCCCATCACCATATCACAACCTCCTAGTGTGAGTTTTCTGACAGCAGAACTCATTCTGTAATTCCCCATCTCCCATTCAAATTTGGAACACTTGGCATCACACTGCACTGTACTCCCATCAGCTACGGTTATTATCATTGGATTTGTGTATTCCATGACACAACCCAATTTTTCAGCTACCTTAGGATCCAAGAAGTTGTGCGTGTTGCCTATATCCAGTAATATAATGATATTATGTTTCCCAACCTTACCTCGCACTTTGATGGTCTTGGTAGTTCTTACCCCCGCCATTGCATTTAAGGAAACCATAAGTTCTTCATTTCCTTCATCTGTTCCCTCCAAAACTAATTCGTCCTCCAACTCCCCACAGTCTTCCATCATAATAACAAATAGTTTTTTGCATTTGTGTCCCACATGGTAAACTTCATCGCAGTTAAAACACAAATTCCTTTTCCTTCTGTGGTCCATTTCTTCTGCCGTCAATCTTCTCATTGGAGGAATTTTTTCAATCCCCATACCCACAATTTTTGACTTAGGATTTGATATATCAGTTCTCTAATTCCCAGTAGGTGTTCTCAAACAAGTTTTGCTGTACTCCTTATTATTCCCCTTCTATAATGTGTATGACATACCCTCCTACTTCACAGCTAGTTGCATAGCCCTTAGTAAAGTGTTTGGGCCTAAAAACTCCAACATTTGCCCGATCTCATCCTTCAGTCCACTAATGAAACTTTTAATAAAGTACTCCTCATTGAGTGTTCGATTAAGTTTGATCATGTATGCTTTTAGTTCTTCAAACTCAATTATATAGGATTGGACACTCCCTGTCTGCTTGAGCTTATTAAACTGACCAACCAAATTATCTCTTCCCCAGTTTGAAAAGCGATTCATGATCTTCTCAGTAAATTTCTCCATGGCATATTCTTCTTTCCCTCAACATAATCAACATACCATCTGTCTGTTAACCCCTCCATATTCATACCAGCTAATATATTTTTTTGGTAATCAAACATGGAATTAAAAGTAAAATACCTCTCACATTTTCTAACCCACACCCTGGGGTTCTCTCCAGAGAATTTTGGAAATTCTAGCTTAGGCATCTTATGCATCATAGATCCATCATTCATGTTATTTTGGGTACTGGCCCAACCATTTATTTGGTGGGCTTGTGTTTTCCTTGCTAGGCCCAGACCATTATTTTCCTGGGCCCAGACCATTATTTTCCCCTTTAACCTAGCCCACCAGCCCCTTTACTCCCCACAGATCATACCCCTTTCATGCGCAGCTTTCTCTCCATTTTTTTCTCATCTCTTTGTGTCCGCCGAGTGCTATCCCTTCCCAAGTCAATCTTCTCTCTTAATGGCAGAGTTGAAACCGCGTGACCCTGTGTGGTTTTCCGATGATGGCTTGCCTATAAGAACGATTTCGTTCGTTCTGATGAAGGCATTGCGATTATACGTTTCACTCTGTTTTTCCTTCCACTTCCTTCTTTGTCTATACTGAGTGTTCAATCTCTTTTGTGAGATATACAGTGTATAGAGTTGTTGTTTCTTGAGTGGGTAAGGAGTTGGCAGAGAAGTGTTACCGGGGAAGGGGTTCTGTGCTCTGTGGGGACGTGAGTCTTGTGTGATAAAAGTTCAAAAATAAAAATGCAATTCCATCTCAAATATATGGGACTTATATATATATATATATGTATATATATATATATATGAGAGAGAGAGAGAGTACAAATAAACTCCTAATCTAATGTTTGAAATAATTGAACACTTTATCTTTCAAAATGTAGCAAATAAACAACTTATCTGTCCAATTGAAAACAAGTAAATATTTCTGTCCAAATTTTATAAAAATGTGTTAAAATTGTTAATTATTCCAATTTACTATTTTACATTCAACTAAAATGATTGTGCATCTCGTTTCTCAGCCATACTTGGTACTTGAGTTGTTTCTTACCTTCTATGAAACAAATTGATATCCATTCCAGCTTCTCCCTTCAAACTTTTTTGACATATTAATTATATCTAAGGGTATAATTGAAGTGTTTATTTATACCCCATATATATATATATATATATATATATATATATATATATAGAGAGAGAGAGAGAGAGAGAGAGAGAAAGAGAGACAGACAACTTCATTCATGGTATAATGAAACTAATAAGAGTCTGATCCGAAAAAAGCCTGCATAATCCAATAGAAAAAATCTTAAACTATTCAAATTGACCACGATTGAGGTTTTATGGGTTATATGCATGAAAATTTAAGATAAATATACCTGTTATTCTTTTCTCTATATGCAAAAGAGAACAATCAATTAGGGCTCATAATTAATAAAATAAATGAAAATTTGAGATAAAATATACATGTTACTGCTCGATTCGTCTCTGCATTGCTTTCTCTCTTTACTGCATTGGTCCTGGTATACATAGAACTGTCTTTGTCGATGGAAGAAGGAAGAAGAACATTGGTTAAGTCAAGTGGAAGAAGGGCATAACGGTAATTTTTTTCTGATACAAATAAAAAAGTGGGTAGGATAGTATATCCCACCCCATACATGGTATTGACTATCATATATTTTAGGGATTATGCATACAATGCCCTTCTTTATACAATATCTTGTCATTCAAAACAAACTTCATAATTCATGGGATAATTTATCCATCATGCTCTTATCATGTATAGCAAACTAGCACCAAGTGTATCATACGAGCTTAGAAGGCTCCGGTTCAACTTAAGGAGCCATAAAGTTCATGCAAGGTTGCAAGTTATCGATATATCAGACACCCATTCTACGGAAGTTGTTTCGAACGTCGAGGAATACAAATGCAAAAAAAGGATTGATAAGCCATGAACTTATGTCAATTTCCCAACTGCGCTCCAGGTAATAGCACTGAACGCACCAGTAATATGTGTATGTTGTGCAAGCTCAAACCTTTATTTTTGAATGAAATTATTTTACAAAAATGAAAATGTGATTTAAGAGGAAAAAATTTAATGAAACTACAAATATGAATTTCAAATAAAAAAATATAATTAGATAATATCAACAATATAATAATTTTAAACTTCTATTTTAGTTTATTTTCCCGCCGCCATGTCTAGAAAATAAATATAAAAAATTAATTAATATTCCTCTATATTCTGAAACTTACAATTGCAGCCATCTTAAATCCCCCCTCCAAATTCCATTCTAGGGTACCTGATGGAGAAACGCCAAAGACAATCCGAAATTCATTTACCGGAAGCCATTATACAACGCATCCAATCTTTCTTGAGTGGTAAAGAAGCTGCGCGAACAGCTGTCCTCTCCGAATCTTGGTACAGCGCCTGGTTGACTCGCCCTAATCTCTATTTCAATCAAAGTGAATTTAAGATGGATATCCGTAATCTTGGCAATGAAGATAGATTTTGGGAATTGACGCAGAAAACTATCCATAGGTATGAAGAATTGAAACTAAAGATTGAGAGTTTCACGCTATCTATGGATAATATTAAGTGTGATGATGAAGGATACAGGGGTTATTCTCGCGCCAACGAACTGATGGTGAAAGCCATGAAAATGGGCGCTACTGATCTTGAATTTGAACTCTCTCTCAGGACGTGCCTTGTAGTTTTGCCGCTTGAGGTTCTTGGATCGAAAAACCTTGTCAGATTATCTGTGAAAGGTTGCAAAATCGATCTAGGGGCAGATCCGAAGGTAAGCTGTTCAAGACTTAAATCGCTTAGTTTTGTCAGTGTTAATTTAGTAGGTGATGTAATTTGGCATATAATTTCGAGCTGCCCCTTGATTGAGAAACTGTCATTGTTTAGATGCCAGTTCTTGATTTTACCCAGCCGTCCAATTATTGGTTCATCTCATGGGAACTATATCTTGAACTTGAGTCCCTATATCGAGTTTGGAAAGCAAAATGTGTTGATATGTCTTGAATCACACACTTCGCAGAGCTATATATATCAAGGAAGAAAAGGCATGGCTAAAAATAAGGAGAATCAAGAGTAAATCTGGGAACAAATCTTAGAAAGATATGATGAAGATATAAGATATGCATATCCAGGACAAAGATATGCATATCACCAATTTCGGTGTTTTAGGTTTTCCTCAGTACTATATATATATGGTTCTTGAGATTTGTAATCTGTAACACACATACCACATAATAAAATCCGTTCTCCTCTCTGCCCGTGGACGTAGCCAATTTATTGGTGAACCACTTAAATCTTGTGTCTTCTTTACGTTTCATGTTTCTTGTTTATGCTCTATAATCCTATTCTGTCACAACAAACTGGTATCAGAGCCTGGTCGTTTCGATCAGGGTATTTTCCGCACTGTTAGGGTTTTTGGAGCCGATCAAGAATGTCTGCTTTCAACGTAAAGGTTGACAAATTCACCGGGAGAAATAGTTTTGGCTTATGGCAGATCAAGATGCGATCTCTGCTGAAGCAGCAGGGTTTGTGGGCGCCGCTATCAGGAAAACCTAAATCTGAGGATGTAGATGAAGAAGAGTGGAATACCCTAGAATAAAAAGGCCCACTCGACTATCATGCTATGTCTGTCTGACGATGTCATCATCGAGACTGCGGATCAGGAAACTGCCGATGGTCTCTGGAAGAAATTAGAGAGTCTCTACATGACGAAGTCTCTAACCAACAAATTGCTTCTGAAGCAACGTCTGTTCCGTTTACGCATGCAGGAAGGTACACCCCTTCGGGATCATCTAGATAAATTAAACAAAATTTTACTAGATTTGCGTAATATTGATGTTAAAGTAGAAAATGAGGACGCTGCTTTAATTCTGTTAGTATCTTTGCCTGAATCGTATGAGAATTTTGTTGAATCGTTTATTACTGGAAAAGATACTCTGTCTCTGGAAGATGTTCGATCTGCCCTCCACAGCAGAGAAGACCGTCAACAGGCAACTGGCTCGGCCACAGAAAATCAGGCATCGGGGTTGCTTGTCACGGGTAAGGGACAAAAGAAATCTGGGAAGAAAAGTGGGAAGCCAATTCAGAAAGGTTCAAAAGGTCCTAAACCCGATGACATCTGCAATTACTGTAAAGAACCAGGGCACTGGAAGAATGATTGTCCTAGGAAGAAGAGGAAACTGGAGAAGAAAGAGGGTGTCTGCGGTTCTGCAGCTGTTGCAGAAACTGATACAAATTCTGAAGATGATATGGCCTTGGTTGCAGCTGGACATTCACATCGTAATGATGTGTGGGTTCTTGATTCTGGGGCATCATATCATATTTGTCCTAACAGGGAGTTCTTCTCGACCTATGAGCAGATAGATGGAGGAAATGTTACCATTGCTAACAGTGCTGCCTGCAAAGTGGTTGGGATTGGCTCAGTCAGGATACGGACACATGATGGGGTATTCTGCACCTTGAATGAAGTCAGGCATGTTCCACAGATGACGAAAAATCTGATATCATTGAGTCTCCTTGACAGCAAGGGTTTCAGTTTCAAAGGTGAAGGTGGAGTTATGTATGTCTGTCAAGGTTCAAAGGTGGTTCTGACAGACTTGAAAGGTGGTACCTTATATTATCTGCGAGGTTCCACTGTGATAGGTTCTGCTGATGATCCTGCTGACATGTTCACCAAGCCGGTCCCGCATAGCAAGTTTCGACATTGTTTGGACTTGCTAAATGTCACAAGCTGTTAGATGCCCAAGGAGGGCAAATCTGAGGCAGAAAGGAGGAGTCTGTTCATCTGGCATTGTAATGATGCATCTGCAAGGAAGATTCAAGTCAAGGTGTAGATTTGTTGATATGTCTTGAATCACACACTTCGCAGAGCTATATATATCAAGGAAGAAAAGGCATGGCTAAAAATAAGGAGAATCAAGAGTAAATCTGGGAACAAATCTTAGAAAGATATGATGAAGATATAAGATATGCATATCCAGGACAAAGATATGCATATCACCAATTTCGGTGTTTTAGGTTTTCCTCAGTACTATATATATGGTTCTTGAGATCTGTAATCTGTAACACACATACCACATAATAAAATCCGTTCTCCTCTCTGCCCGTGGACGTAGCCAATTTATTGGTGAACCACGTAAATCTTGTGTCTTCTTTACGTTTCATGTTTCTTGTTTATGCTCTATAATCCTATTCTGTCACAACAAAATGTGTTATCACTTCGTCATGGTCCGATCCATCTCTTTGAGTTTCATAATCTGAAGTCTCTGTCATTGTGTGATGTCATAATGCATGAGTATTTTTTACGCGATTTCGGGTCTAAATTCCCCTGTTTGAAGGATTTGAGCATTGATACGTGTTGGGGCTTGGGTGACAATAAGATGCATATTGTTAGCCCTTCACTCGAGTCCATAAGCTTCAAGAATATGGCTGTGTTTAAGGCCACTTTTGATGTGCCAAATGTTCGCAAGCTCAATCTTTACGGTTATGGCTTGCCTCACCTAACTTTTCGAACAGCTTCAAGGGAATGGGTGTCTGAAATCTTTGTAGCCTGTGATCGTCCAAGTACTAAGTGGTTCCTTAAGTTGAAAAAACTGCTTGTGAGTTTGACCCGATCGAAAATATATCTTTCGTTCGAGATTGGGTACATTGTGCAGACGCAAGTAGACATGGGCACGGTTCGGCGGTTTCGGTTTCGGTTCCGGAACCGCCAATTTTCGGAACCGGGAAGAGTGGAACCGGAACCGAACCGCCATATACACGGTTCCGGTTCCGGTTTCGGTTCCGGAACCACCGGTTCCGGAACCGCCGGTTCCAACGGTTCCGGTTCCGGTTCCCGGTTCCGCCGGTTCTGAATTTTTTTTTTTAAATTTAATAACTAATAACTTTTAAAATTAATTTTTTGTCTTTTAAATTTGATTATCGATTGAATTGAAATATATTGTTAACTTAACTAGTTTTTATTTTGTTGAAGAGTTTTAAATTTAGCTACAGAAGTAAATAAATACATGCAATAATAATAATAATAATAATAATAATAATAATAATATATTAAAAAATAAGGAAAACGTAAAAGCATATCTTTGGAGATCTTTCCAATGGGGCAGTCTTGTCTTGTTTGGACACATATGACAAATGTGTGGTTGATATGTCCACCGATTGACTCAAACATATCCAAGTCTAAATAAGTTGCTCTGCAACAAAGATAACAAAGCAAGAGAAAAAAATGGAAGAGAGCAGGAAGCAACATCATTTTGTGCTGGTTCATGGGGCATGCCACGGTGCATGGTGCTGGTACAAAGTGGTGACAAGGCTGAGATCGGAGGGCCACCGTGTAACTGCCCTCGACATGGCAGCTGCTGGTGTTAGTCCGAAACCTGTGGAGGATGTCGCCTCGTTCTCCGACTACAGTCAGCTTCTGATGGAGTTTATGGGGGCTGTGCCGCCGGGTGAGAGGGTGGTTCTTGTAGCCTTGTAGGCCACAGGTTTAAAGTGCAGAACCGTGAACCAGGAACCGGGAACCGGAACCGCCGGTTCGGAACCGGCGGTTCCGGTTCCAAAAATTACAAAACCAAAACCGAACCGGATGTTTCACGGTTTCGGTTCCAAACCGGAACCGGAACCGGTCAACGGTTCAAACCGAACCGTTGACTGCCGGTTCGAACCGCCGGTTCCGGTTTGGAACCGGAACCGTGCCCATGTCTAGACGCAAGTAGATTTACAAAGTATCCCTAAAACTGCAGTCGAGAATCTGACAATGCGCGCTCCAACTTCAACTTGTTCTACTCTCTTGAACTATGTATTTTGTTGTTGTCGCCCCAAGTTCATAACTCTGGATTGGCTTCCTAAGTCATGCATAACTGCGAAAAAAAACAATAGTATCATCAACGTTCTTTGCAAAGAAATTCTTCAAGGAGTGAGTGAAAATTGCTCTACTGCAAACCCAAACATGTTTGGTTTGCATGATCTGGTGAAAGTAAGTTTGGACCTCATTGAAGAGAGTCTTGCAAAGTGGAGGCCGCTTCCCTTGAAGACATTGTTGGATTCTCCAAAAGGTCCAACAAGTACACAAAAAATTCGCTTCCATTTTACATGGAGAAATAAACTAATACATTCATGGTGATTTTTGTTAAAGTTTGAACTTTGGTATATTTTCACTATTAAGTCTTGGAATTTGATGTTGTTAGTCCTAAAATGTTTTCTTTCTACATTGTAACAACATAGTGTGTCAATAGAGGTTAATGGTTTGTATCGGCAAAAGATATAATTCAACATATTATGCATACATAGCGTGTCAATAGGTCATAGCGCCAGTTTCTCAACCGAGTTTAACGACTGAAGAGGTATACACATAATATATATGTATGTGTATATATATATACATCGTATCTTGAATTCAAATATCCTCTTCCTAAAAAGATAATAAAAAGAAAAATAAGTGGATGAGATGGTTCGTGCATACAAAATCTCTGAAATATATAGTAATTTTTTTTTGATATAACGACTAGATGAGCTACAAACAAGTGAAAATTGAGATTATTATGTTAGCAATTTCTAGTAAATTTTTAAATTCTCATTGAAACCAAGTATAAATAGGATAAAATTAAATATTAGTTTTTATTACAAAAAAAAAAAATCACATAGGCCATATATTGAACATATGCCAAAATTAACAAGGTTATATTATATTTTCCATTTAAAATTTTGCAAATTTTAACTATTATTATTAAAATAAAAACATTCAAGATTGTAAGTACCAACTATGTTTATATGATAAAATAAAATAATAATAATAAATAAATATATGAAATAAGCGAGTGATACTTTTTCGTTTCAAATTCTTAATAGGTGGCGGCAAGAGGGGTTAAGACAACTTTATATATGTTTTCCATTGAAAGTGGTGGCTGGAAATTTCTCTCTCCTAAAATTCATTATTCTTCCAACCACAAACAAAGTCAAATTGGCAGCCAAAACCTAGCTAATGAAAACGAGTTTCTATAGCTCCTCAATTTTTTAATTTGACCAAATAAGCCCATAAATTTCTAAACACGAAACAATTAAAACCTCTTTAAATATTAAAATATAACTAAATAAATACAAGAAAATAATTAATCTGAAGTTGACAAATTAATCACCACAAAATAAATAAAACTAATAAAAGAAAAATACACGCCAAAATTTGAAAAATAAAAACAATAAAACAAAAGTTCATAATAGCACTATTTGGATTAAACCCGCTACAAAAGGTTGTTCGTGTGCGATTTTACATTTCTTATTGTTTATAGGCTATTGCATGAGATTATCACCACCTTAAGCAATAATCGTTGAAAATAATAACAGCAGATAATTCATTCAAAAGAAATCTCGACAATAACTAATTATAAATTACTCTACACTTGGTCCTCCAAAATTAGAGAATAGTCAATCTCTATCCGGTAGGGTTCTTTTACCATCTCAATTAGACATTAACATTTCGTTTACTTTATTAAAGAGTCTCTATTGTGCACCTGCGTATGGGGTGCATAACAAAGCCCAATTTGCGCCCTGGATCAAGAGACTTGTATGCGAATGTGACATGACTACACGAATATCGGGCTAATTCAGAAACCCATTTTTACTATTTATTTTCAACTCTTGTGATCCCATTCTTTGCAACGTTTCAAGATTCAAACTTGCGAGTATTTGTGTTCGGAAATTATAAAGAAAGATTCCAATATAATATATATATATATATATATATATATATATATATTCTTTTATGTTCAAATATTGATTCCCAATTACTGCATTTCCATAAAGTTGAACAGAAATAAGATGACAAAAACTTAGATTTCAGTTTATGAAGCAACAAGAAAAAGCTCAAGAACTAAAGAAAAATACTCTTTGAGTGTAATAGCCTCTCACCCCCATCTCAATTTGAAGCGAAATTTCTGCATATTTAGTAAATGTGTTGAGCATCTGCCAATGTCATCAATGGCAGCAGCCGCCACTTCGCAAGACTTTGGCCGAAAACTTCAATATTCATTTCCTCGAGATCAAAATTATTTCTATTTGGAATGCAGCAATTTTCAGAGACTTCCTGAATCAATCAATGTCTTCCAAAGGAGATCAAATAAAAACACCACTACTGTAACTAAACTTAAGAATGCATGGAACATCAAACTTGGCCCTCAACATCTCATAATGTTCAAAGCTTATGCGCTCGAGCGAAGGGCTGGATATTCGTATTCCTTCATAGCCATAGAAAGAATGAACAGCAAAATCTTCCAGGAACAAACACTGGAGATTATAAATCGTGGAAGAACAGAGTATCGATGTTCACATTTCCCAGAAACAAACACTGGAGATTATAAAAAAACTCAATACTCAGTTTTCCAAACTCCTTATAAAAACTACCTTCTGTGTACCCTCTGCGTAAATTAAGGGATTTAAGTCTCGAACAACTTGCCTTTTCCAGATCTATTCTGCAGCCCTCGACGGATAATATGGTAAGGGTTTCGGATCCAAGAACCTCTTGTGGCAAAGCGAAATACTTATTATGCCAGTCAATGTCATAAATGAAGCAAGTGGGACCTGATTTCATTACTTTCACAATCAATTTCTCAGCAAGAGAGTTGCGGTAGGGGTCGACTTGGAGCTAGTACTCCTAATCCGTAACCTGAAACTATCAATCCGAAGGTTCAATTCTTCCAACCTTTGCAGAGTTTTCTTCCCGAATTCCAAAATCTGTGGTCGCGGCCATCCATGGGGCGTCTGTAAAAGTCATTTTGATCGAAATCGAGGTTGGGGCGAGTCACCCAGGCGCTGTACCATGATTCTGAGAGGATAGATGTTTGAGCAGCTTCTCTCCCGCTCAGAAAAGATTGCCTCGGGCAGTTGAATTTCGCTGTTAAGCTTTCTGCAATTATCCATCGGAAACCCTAGATCAAATTGTAATTGGTGAAGAAGATGAAGTAGCGCCCAAGTTATATCTATGTATATATAGCATTCCGTATAAGGCAGTTAAAGGGCTCACCACTGGAACGGATCCCCTGCTGTTCAAACAAAAAGCAGCATAAGATGCTGTGCATAAAACGGTAAGCTTAGCCGGGTAAAACGACAACATTTGCTCTTCTTTTTTTTTTTTTTTTTTTTTTCCTATCTGTATTTTACTTCTTTTGCCAATTTAAATTACTATAGATAAATATCTATATAAATACAATAATAAAATAATCTAAAAGTAGTTATTTCAGACCAATTTTTAATTTTACATGTGATATTAAGATAGTGTATTGTATTTTTGTTGTAAATAAATATTAATTATTGTATTTTGGTTGCAAATAAATATTAACAAATAATTTTATAAAAATAAATTATTAAATATCTCTTATTTTGCAACACCAAATTTAAAAAATATATATATTTATATATGTCTTGTACTAATTTTATTCTTGGAAGTAAAATGGGTATTTTCATTTAATTTTATTTTATTGTCATTATTTGTATGTATGAAATTATATTAAAATATATTCAGCTCAGCACGAATTGTTTACATTCTCTCTCTGCTTAAATCATAATGACATGATTCAGAAGCAAGTAAAATTAACAATACTAGTATTTCTTTTGTGCATTGTACAATTTATAATATAATAAGTAATAAAAAAGAAATATAATTCTAAAATAAAAAAATAATTATATAAAAATAATTTTAATAAACTTTGTTTACATTAAAAATATCTCACAATATAAAAATATAATAAATTTTAAAATATACCACAATTAATCTATGAAAAATTATATTTCAAATTAATATTTTTTATATATACAATATGGATATCAAATTGAAGATCATGAAAAGATGATTAATTTGATACATTCATAGGAAAAAAAATACAAATCTGATTGGATTGTATACTTTCTAAAAATTAAAAAAAATAAGAAAAAAAATTACAATCTTGTATATATGTTCCTAACTATCTTACTATTATATAGATATAGATAATAATAATTCGTCTAAATAAAATTGAAAAACATTTCAGGTTGAGAACCCCCAAGATTCTAACATGGAGAGTTCATTTCCCTTCATCTTTCATAAAACACTGTTAAATTAAGCATAATTAGGATCCCAAACATCATTAGATCGAAACTGCACCAAGGGCTTGTTTGCTTTATTTGATAGGAAAACATATAATAAATACTGTGAGGATATCTAATTAAGTATTATTTTTGAATTTTATGTTTGTAATGCAGTATTACAATACATAGTATTCCATATTTATATATAATATAATATTTGGTATAATATATTAAAACTGAAATAATTTGTATAATTTTTGCCAAATTTTTTATACCATTATTTTGCTGATAATTTTTTTTTCAGATTCTATAATTTTTTCAAATTGATCTCATTATAAAATACTTAGAAATTATTTTGTTGATATATATATATATATATATATATAGATTCTATAATTTTTTCATATTGATTCAATTACAAAAAATTTGGAATTCCTACAAACTTGTGACACAATTTCAGTTGAACAATTGTTCATTCGTAATTCATGTGCCAAAATATATAATTGAATAGTATAGTGGTAAATTAGGGTAAATAAGTATTAACAAATAGATGTTCATATTTGTTAAGTATAATAAAATTAAAAATAATATTAAAATATTCCTAAAAGATTTTGAATCCATTAATTTTAGTATAACTTTTTAGTACATTCTCATAACACATATTGAAAAACTTTTTATTACATTATCAGGGATTTGATTTATAATAAAAATTGATTGATGCATAATTTCTTCAATAACCAAGAAAGTTTCAGCATGTTTTATCAATACTACTCAAATCATGATCCATTTCACAAATGATGCCAATCAATTCAATATATACTTGGTTACGTAATAAAAGTTCAAAAATAAAATGACATTCCATCTGAAATATATGAGACTTATATATATATATATATATATATATAGAGAGAGAGAGAGAGAGAGAGAGAGTACAAATAAACTCCTAAACTAATGTTTGAAATAATTGAACAATTTATCTTTCTAAATGTAGCAAATAAACAGCTTATCTCTCCAATTGAAAACAAGTAAATAGTTCTGTCCAAATTTTATAAAAATGTGTTAAAATTGTTAATAATTCCAATTTACTATTTCACATTCAACTAAAATGATTGTGCATCTCGTTTCTCAGCCATACTAGGTACTTGAGTTGTTTCTTACCTTCTATGAAACAAATTGATATCCATTCCAGCTTCTCACTTCAAACTTTTTTGACAAATTAATTATATCTAAGGGTATAATAAAAGTGTTTATTTATACCATATATATATATATATATATAGAGAGAGAGAGAGAGAGAGAGAAAGGGACAGACAACTTCATTCATGGTATAATGAAATTAAGAAGAGTTTGATTCGAAAAAAGCCTGCCTAATCCAATAGAAAAAATCTTAAACAATTCAAATTGACCACGATTGAGGTTTTACAGGTCATATGCATGAAAATTTAAGATAAATATACATGTTATTCTTTTCTCTATATATAAAAGAGAACAATCAATTGGGGCTCATAATTATTAAAATAAATGAGAATTTGAGATAAAATATACATTTTACTTCTGGATTCGTCTCTGCTTTACTCTCTCTCTTTACTGTATTAGTCCTGGTATACATAGAATAGTCTTTGCCGATGGAAGAAGGAAAAAGAACATTGGTTAACTCAAGTGGAAGAAGGGCATAACGGTAATTTTTTTCTAATATATCCCGCCCCATACATGGGATTGACTATCATATATTTTAGGGATTATACATACAATGTCCTTCTTTTTACAGGGTTGAATGAATATCTTATCATTCAAAACAAACTTCATAATTCATGGGATAATTTATCTATCCTGCTCTTATCATGTATAGCAAACTAGCACCAAGTGTATCATACGAGCTTAGAAGGCTCCGGTTCAACTTAAGGAGCCATAAAGTACATGCAAGGTTGCAAGTTATCGATATATCAGACACCCATTCTACGGAAGTTGTTTCGAACGTCGAGGAATACAAATGCAAAAAAAGGATTGATCAGCCATGAACTTATGTCAATTTCCCAACTGCGCTCCAGGCAATAGCACTGCACGCAACAGTAATATGTGTATGTTGTGCATGCTCAAGCCTTTAGTTTTGTACGAAATTATTTTACAAAAATGAAAATGTGATTTAAGAGGAAAAAATTTAATGAAACTACAAATATGAATTTCAAATAAAAAAATATCATTAGATAATATCAACAATATAATAATTTTAAACTTCTATTTTAGTATATTTTCCCGCCGCCATGTCTAGAAAATAAATATAAAAAATTAATTAATATTCCTCTATATTCTGAAACTTACAATTGCAGCCATCTGAAATCCCCCCTCCAAATTCCATTCTAGGGTACCTGATGGAGAAGCGCCAAAGACAATCCGAAATTCATTTACCGGAAGCCATTATACAACGCATCCAATCTTTCTTGAGTGGTAAAGAAGCTGCGCGAACAGCTGTCCTCTCCGAATCTTGGTACAGCGCCTGGTTGACTCGCCCTAATCTCTATTTCAATCAAAGTGAATTTAAGATGGATATCCGTAATCTTGGCAATGAAGATAGATTTTGGGAATTGACGCAGAAAACTATCCATAGGTATGAAGAATTGAAACTAAAGATTGAGAGTTTCACGCTATCTATGGATAATATTAAGTGTGATGATGAAGGATACAGGGGTTATTCTCGCGCCAACGAACTGATTGTGAAAGCCATGAAAATGGGCGCTACTGATCTTAAATTTGAACTCTCTCTCAGGACGTGCCTTGTAGTTTTGCCGCTTGAGGTTCTTGGATCGGAAAACCTTGTCAGATTATCTGTGAAGGGTTGCAAAATCGATCTAGGGGCAGATCCGAAGGTAAGCTGTTCAAGACTTAAATCGCTTAGTTTTGTCAGTGTTAATTTAGTTGGTGATGTAATTTGGCATATAATTTCGAGCTGCCCCTTGATTGAGAAACTGTCATTGTCTAGATGCCAGTTCTTGATTTTACCCAGCCGTCCAATTATTGGTTCATCTCATGGGAATTATATCTTGAACTTGAGTCCCTATATCGAGTTTGGAAAGCAAAATGCGTTATCACTTCGTGATGGTCCAATCCATCTCTTTGAGTTTCATAATCTGAAGTCTCTGTCATTGTGTGATGTCGAAATGCATGTGTATTTTTTACGCGATTTCGGGTCAAAATTCCCCTGTCTAAAGGATTTGAGCATTGATACGTGTCGGGGCTTGCGTGACAATAAGATGCATATTGTTAGCCCTTCACTCGAGTCCATAAGCTTCAAGAATATGGCTGTGTTTAAGGCCACTTTTGATGTGCCAAATATTCGCAAGCTCAATCTTTACGGTTATGGCTTGCCTCACCTAACTTTTCGAACAGCTTCAAGGGAATGGGAGTCTGAAATCTTTGTAGCCTGTGATCGTCCTAGTACTAAGTGGTTCCTTAAGTTGAAAAAACTGCTTGCGAGTTTGACCCGATCGAAAATATATCTTTCGTTCGAGATTGGGTACATTGTGCAGACGCAAGTAGATTTGCAAAGTATCCCTAAAACTGCAGTCGAGAATCTGACAATGCGCGCTCCAACTTCAACTTGTTCTACTCTCTTGAACTATGTATTTTGTTGTTGTCGCCCCAAGTTCATAACTCTGGATTGGCTTCCTAAGTCATGCATAATTGCCAAAAAAAACAATAGTATCATCAACATTCTTTGCAAAGAAATTCTTAAAGGCGTGAGTGAAAATTGCTCAACTGCAAACCCAAACATGTTTTTTTTGCATGAACTGGTGGAAGCAGGTTTGGAATTCTTTGAAGAGAGTATTGCAGAGTGGCGGCTGCTTCCCTTGAAGACATTGTTGGATTCTCCAAAAGGTCCAACAAGTACACAAAAAATTCGCTTCCATTTTACATGGAGAGACTAATACATTCATGGTATCAATACTTTTAAGTCTTGGGATTTAATGTTGTTAGTCCTAAAATGTTTTCTTTCTACATTGTAACAATATAGTGTGTCAATAGAGGTTAATGGTTTGTATCGGCAAAAGATATGATTCAACATATTATGCATACATAGCGTATCAATAGGTCATAGCGCCAACTTCTCAATCGAGTTTAATGGCTTGTATCGTCACAAGTTCCCAAATGGCTTGTATCGGTAAAAGTTTTTACTTCCTCCATCCAAAAAAAAAAAAGGGGTATGATTTAGTCTATATATGATTGGTCTAAAGGACTACGAGATAAATGAATTTTTTTGGCAAAAATAGATTTTTAAATATTTTCCCCTCTATATATTTTTTTTATTCTTGCCTGAATTATCCCTAATCAAGCCTTTAAATCATGTTCAAATATGACTCAAGCAAAAACTAGCATATTACAGCACTCTGCAGAACAGTACATTGAGAACATAAAATTGCATGTTATACACAACAAATAATATATAGTCGACATACAATGGGTGGAGGAGACTCCCTCCTGTGGTAAAGAATAATGAAGAGGGATACACATAATATATATATATGTGTATATATATAATCATAGCTTGAATTCAACTATATTCTTCCTAAAAAGATAATAAATAGGAAAATAAGTGCATGAGATGGTTCGTGCATACAAAAACTCTAAAATATATAGTAAAAAATTGTTGATGTAACGGCCAGACGGATTACAGACAAGTGAAAATTGGGAGTATTATGTTAACAATTTCGAGCAAATTTTTAAATTTTCATTGAAAGCAAGTACAAATTAGATAAAATTAAATATTACAGTTTATTACAAAAAAATAAATAAAAATCACATAGGCCATATATTGAACATATGCCAAAATTAACGAGGTAAAATTATATTTTTCATTTAAAAAATTTCAACTATTGCCTTTTTATTAAATTAAAAACATTCAACAATGTAAGTACTAACTATGTTTATATGAAAAAATAAAATAATAATAATAACAATAATAATAATAATAATAATAATAATAATAATAATAATAATCATCATCATCATCATAAATAAATAAAAAAAATAAGCCAGTGATACTTTTTTTTTTTCAAATTCTTAATAGGTGGTGGCAGAAGGGGTTAAGACAACTTTATATAAGTTCTCCATTGAAGGTGGCGGCTGGAAATTCTAAATTCATTATTCTTCCAACCACAAACAAAGCCAAATTGGCAGCCAAAACCTAGCTAATGAAAACAAGTTTCTATAGCTCCTCAATTTTTTAATTTGACCAAATAAACCCATAAATCTCTAAATATGAAACAAGTGTTCAAATATTAAAATATAACTAAATATATCTAAAATAGCAATTAATCTGAAATTAACAAATTAATCACCCCAAAATAATATAAAACTAATAAAAACAAAATACACGCCAAAATTTGAAAAATATTAATGAACAAACAAAAATTCTCAAAAGGTTGTTCTTGTGCTATTTTACATTTCATATGGTTCGTAGGCTATTGCATGAGATTATCACCACCTTAAGCAATAGTCAATCTCTATTCGGTAGGCTTTTTTACCTTCTCAATTAGACATTAACATTTTGTTTACTTCATTAAAGAGTCTCTATTGTGCACTTGCGTATGGGGTGCGTAACAAAGCCCGACTTGCGCCTTGGATCAAGAGACTTGCATGCGAATATGACATGACTACACGAATATGGGCTAATTCAGAAACCCATTTTTACTATTTATTTTCAACTCTTGTGATCCCATTCTTTGCAATGTTTCAAGATTCAAACTTGCGAGTATTTGTGTTCGGAAATTATGAAGAAAGATTCCAACATAGTATATATATATATGTATATATATTCTTTTATGTTCAAATATTGATTCCCAATTACTGCATTTCCATAAAGTTGAACATAAATAAGATGACAAAAACTTAGATTTCAGTTTATGAAGCAACAAGAAAAAGATCAAGAATTAGAGAAAAATACTCTTGAGTGTATTAGCCTCTCACCCATCTCAATTTGAAGCGAATTTTCTGCATATAGTAAATGTGTTGAAGCATCTGCCAATGTCATCAATGGCAGCAGCCGCCAATTCGCAAGACTTTGGCCGAAAACTTCAATATTCACTTCCTCGAGATCAAAATTATTTCTATTTGGAATGCAGCAATTTTCAGAAACTTGCGACTTGGAGTTTTCTTCCAATCCGTAACCTGAAACTATCAATCCGAAGGTTCAATTCTTCCAACCTTTGCAGAGTTTTCTTCCCGAATTCCAAAATCTGTGGTCGCGGCCATCCATGGGGCGTCTGTAAAAGTCATTTTGATCGAAATCGAGGTTGGGGCGAGTCACCCAAGCGCTGTACCATGATTCTGAGAGGACAGATGTTTGAGCAGCTTCTCTCCCGCTCAGAAAAGATAATATCGAGCAGTTGAATTTCGCTGTTAAGCTTTCTGCAATTATCCATCGGAAACCCTAGATCAAATTGTAATTGGTGAAGAAGATGAAGTAGCGCCCAAGTTATATCTATGTATATATAGCATTCCGTATAAGGCAGTTAAAGGGCTCACCACTGGAACGGATCCCCTGCTGTTCAAACAAAAAGCAGCATAAGATGTTGTGCATAAAACGACAACATTTGCTCTTTTTCTTTTTTCTTCCTATCTGTATTTTACTTCTTTTGCCAATTTAAATTACTATAAATAAATATCTATATAAATACAATAATAAAATAATCTAAAAGTAGTTATTTCAGACCAATTTTTAATTTTACATGTGATATTAAGATAGTGTATTGTATTTTAATTGTAAATAAATATTAATTATTGTATTTTGGTTGCAAATAAATATTAACAAATAATTTTATAAAAATAACTTATTAAATATCTTTTATTTTGGAACACCAAAATAAAAAAATATGTATATATTTATTTATGTCTTGTACTAATTTTATTCTTGGAAGTAAAATGGGTATTTTCATTTAATTTTATTTTATTGTCATTATTTGTATGTATGCAATTATACTAAATGAGCTTGAATTGTTGACATTGATAATGACATGATTCAGAAGCAAGTAAAATTAACAATACCAGTATTTCTTTTGTGCGTTGTACAATTTAAAATATAATAAGTAATAAAAAACAAATATAATTTTAAAATAAAATAATAATTATATAAAAATAATTTTAATAAAATTTGTTTACATTAAAAATATCTCACAATATAAAAATATAATAAATATTAAAATATACCACAATTAATCTATGAAAAAATTATATTTCAAATTAATATTTTTTATATATACAAGATGGATATCAAATTTTACTGTCATTCCATTGGTGCCAGGCTCAGCAAGAATCCTTTTCTTCTTTCCTTGTTGTTAGTATCTGAAAAAAAAAAAAAAAAAAAAGAGGATATTTTTTTTTTCTTTTTTTGGGTTTTTGGATAGAGAAGAGAGGAGGTGCAAGTTAGAAGGGCAATAAATTTACGGTAGATTGATTTGTGAATTTGTGTTGGGAATTACGGAGGCTTGGACATACAGGTTGGGATACTAATTTGTTTTTTGTTTTTTCTATTTTTTAGTGAAAATGATATAAAGGGTATAAATGCGGTATATTTAGTAAAAAGAAGAGAATTATTAATTTTACATGGAGTGTATTTAAACTTTGGGGTATGTTTAGAAATTCATGGGTATGAATAACCGCACCTTTTGATGTAGAGAATGGATTATTATATACAAAAGAGAATAATCAATTATGACTCATAATTAATAAACATAGAAAAAAATTTGAGATAAAATATACTTGTTACTTCTATATTAGTATACATTCGTTGTGGATGGAAGAAGGAAGAAGAAGGGCATAAGGGTAATTTTTGTTCTAATCCCAATAAAAAAAGTGGGTAGGATGGGATCCACTATCATATATTTTAGGGATTATGTAGGACCCTCTTTTAATAAATATCTTATTATTCAAAATAAACTTAAAAAATTTATAGAATAATTTATCTATCCTGCTCTTATCATGTGTAGCAAACTAGTCTAAGTGTATCATACGAGCTTAGAAGGCTCCGGTCCCCATCTCAACTGGAACTGAACTTTTCCGAACCCTTCGGAGAATTCAACAATGCCTTCCATGGCAGACGCCGCCACTTCGCGACACTCTCTTCGAAAAACATCACATTTACTCCTTCGGGATCATGCAGACCTATCATATTTTGTTTGGAGTCGAGAAATTGTCACATTTTCCTTCTATGAGTCTCTTGCAAAGAATCTCCAGAAAGCCATTGCTTGCATTCCCGCCTTTGCTCGACTTAGGAAACCGATACAGGTTTATGAACTTAGGGCGATAGCATCAAAAGAGCAGATGCGGCAGAATAAACAGAAGATGGAGGGTGCATCTTTAAATTCTTAAGGGTCAAGTTCTCCACCATAGTTCCCAAGATTTTAGACAAACCTTGAAAATCTACACTCTTCTCCACAAAAGACCAGATAACGAGGGACAGAGAGATTCTTGATTGGCTCAAATTTGTGAGCAATCTGTTCAACTTAAAGAGCCATGAAGGACATGCACGGTTGCATGTTATCGATATATCAAACGCCCATTCCCCGGAAGTTGTTTCGAACGGCAAGGAATACAAAACCTTAAAAAGGATTGATCGGCCATGAACTTATGCCAATTTCCCAACTGCGCTCCAGGCAATAGCACTGCACGCACCAGTAATATGTGTATGTTGTGCATGCTCAAGCCTTTATTTTTGTATGAAATTATTTTACAAAAATGAAAATGTGATTTAAGAGGAAAAAAATTAATGAAACTACACACATGAATTTCAAATAAAAAAATATCATTACATAATATCAACAGTATAATAGTTTTAAACTTCTATTTCAATATTAATTACTTTAATATATTTTCCCGCCGCCTTGTCCATAAAATAAATATAAAAAATTGTCACAAAAACACAAATTGAACTGAGCACAGAATGGAAACTTAAAGAAGAAGAAAGAGAGATATGTCACGTATAAATATCCATCTGACTGGGGGTGGCAGGTAGTACTCAAATGATGCTGTACTCCCAACAATTTAAACATTTCCTGCCAGAATATACTTGTGAAAACTTTATCACTATCAGACACCACACTAATCGGAAGGCCATGAAGTTTGTCGATGGAATCCACGAACAAATTAGCTAGTTGAGAAGCACTGTAAGGATGATTGAGGGCAGTAAAATGGCTGTATTGATTCTGTCAACAATCACCCAAATAGTGTCTTTCCTCCCGAGGCAGGTAGTTGCTCAATAAAATCCATGCTTGCTCAGGAGTGGTTAATGGTTGTAGCAACCCTGGAATCTTTACTTTCTCGTGCTTGCACAGTTCGCATCTGGGACAATTTATCACGGTATTAAGGACACAAGCTCTTAAATTAGGCCACCAAAACAAGGTCTGTACTCTCTGAAGAGTGGCTGCCCTTCCCGAGTGCCCACCTTCTGATGAAGAATGGAAATAATTCACTATCTTTTGTCTCAATTCTGTCCCCTGCCCCACATACAGTTTATCCTTATGCCTTATCATACCCTCCTTGTAAGAAGATAAGGACATATTGTAAGGAGTGAGATGTTCCATAATGACATCTTCAGCCAAAGTGTCCCCTGCGTAGCTGCCTTCTAACTCCTCCATCCACATGGTTTTAACATGAGTGATGGCATTACATTCAGATCATGTCATTGTAACCCTGGATAATGCATCAGCTACTGAATTCTCCTTCCTTTTCTTATACTCAATTTTGTAATTGAATCCCAAGAGTTTAGTGAGGTATTTATGCTGCAATGGGGTGGAGATTTTCTGCTCTACAAGATATTTGAGGCTGTGCTGATCAGTCTTGATTATGAAAGCGGCATGCAACAAATAGCTTCTCCACCTCTCAACTGCCAATAATATTGCTAGGAACTCTTTTTCGTACATTGACAGCCCCAATTTTTTTATTCCTAAGGCCAGCTTGCAAATGCTATAGGGTGTTGGTCTTGCATCAGCAGAGCTCCAAGCCCCCCATAACAGGCATCGGTTTCAATCACAAAAGTTTTATTGAAATCCGGTAATTGGAGTACATGTGCAGTAACCATGGCCTGCTTCAGGTTCTCAAATGCTAACTCAGATTGGGAATCCCACTGAAATTTTCCTTTTCTGGTCATGTCGGTTAATGGCTTTGCTATAGGGCCATAGCTTCTGACGAACTTCCTGTAATACCCTGTCAAACCCAAAAAGCCTCTTAATGCTTTAACTGTTGTAGGTTTTGGCCAATCCACCACAGCTTGGATTTTTTTTGGGTCAGCACTCACTCCTTGCCCACTGATGATGTGCCCTAGATATTCCACCTGTTCTTCCCCAAATGTGCGCTTGTTTCTTTTTGCCCACAATTGGTTCTTTAAAAAAGTTTAGAGAACAATTTTCAGATGTTGGACATGCTCATGCTGCCCCTTGCTTGTATGAGGATGTCATAAAAAAAGACTAACACAAATTCCCTCAAATAAGGTACAAATACCTTGTTCATTAATTCCTGAAATGTAGCAGGTGCATTGGTGAGGCCAAAGGGCATCACTACAAATTCATATAAGCCCGATGTTGTGACAAAAGCTGTCTTCTGGATATCATTTACAGACACCCTGATCTGATGATATCCTAACCTGAGGTCAATCTTAGAAAACACTTTAGCCTGTCCCAATTCATCCAATAAATCCTCAATCAAAGGAACAGGGCGATGGAATTCAACTTTCTGTAGACAACACAGAACCTCCATGTATTATCCTTCTTTTTTACCAGAAGAACAGGGGAAGAGCATGGGCTATTGCTGACCCTTATAACTCCACTCTCCAACATTTCAGGTACTAAATATAGGTATCTGTATGGATATTGTTTTGTAGGTTCGTGGCCTTCCTTAATTAGGATATGATGGTCTAAGGCCCTCACAGGGGGTAGTTCCTTTGGTATGTCAAAACACTCGTGCAAATTCTTCCAATACTGCTTGTATCCCGGGGTTAATAAAATGCTCTTTCTTATCCTCTTCCCCCCCCCCCCCCCCCCCACCATGCACAAGTACCCAGTCAATTCTCCTTTTCCTTTCTTGATCAATTTAACCATCTCCCTCGCAGTAAGCATATTGAACTGAGTTGTAGGTTGCTCAGCATATATTGTGATTTTTTTTCCTTTGTGCTTGAACTATACCATGTGTTGTTTAAAATCAAAAGTGACTGGCCCTATTTGGCTTAACAGATTCACCCCCATCACCATATCACAACCTCCTAGTGTGAGTTTTCTGACAGCAGAACTCATTCTGTAATTCCCCATCTCCCATTCAAATTTGGAACACTTGGCATCACACTGCACTGTACTCCCATCAGCTACGGTTATTATCATTGGATTTGTGTATTCCATGACACAACCCAATTTTTCAGCTACCTTAGGATCCAAGAAGTTGTGCGTGTTGCCTATATCCAGTAATATAATGATATTATGTTTCCCAACCTTACCTCGCACTTTGATGGTCTTGGTAGTTCTTACCCCCGCCATTGCATTTAAGGAAACCATAAGTTCTTCATTTCCTTCATCTGTTCCCTCCAAAACTAATTCGTCCTCCAACTCCCCACAGTCTTCCATCATAATAACAAATAGTTTTTTGCATTTGTGTCCCACATGGTAAACTTCATCGCAGTTAAAACACAAATTCCTTTTCCTTCTGTGGTCCATTTCTTCTGCCGTCAATCTTCTCATTGGAGGAATTTTTTCAATCCCCATACCCACAATTTTTGACTTAGGATTTGATATATCAGTTCTCTAATTCCCAGTAGGTGTTCTCAAACAAGTTTTGCTGTACTCCTTATTATTCCCCTTCTATAATGTGTATGACATACCCTCCTACTTCACAGCTAGTTGCATAGCCCTTAGTAAAGTGTTTGGGCCTAAAAACTCCAACATTTGCCCGATCTCATCCTTCAGTCCACTAATGAAACTTTTAATAAAGTACTCCTCATTGAGTGTTCGATTAAGTTTGATCATGTATGCTTTTAGTTCTTCAAACTCAATTATATAGGATTGGACACTCCCTGTCTGCTTGAGCTTATTAAACTGACCAACCAAATTATCTCCTCCCTAGTTTGAAAAGCGATTCATGATCTTCTCAGTAAATTTCTCCATGGCATATTCTTCTTTCCCTCAACATAATCAACATACCATCTATCTGTTAACCCCTCCATATTCATACCAACTAATATAATTTTTTGGTAATCAAACATGGAATTAAAAGTAAAATACCTCTCACATTTTCTAACCCACACCCTGGGGTTCTCTCCAGAGAATTTTGGAAATTCTAGCTTAGGCATCTTATGCATCATAGATCCATCATTCATGTTATTTTGGGTACTGGCCCAACCATTTATTTGGTGGGCTTGTGTTTTCCCTGCTGGGCCCAGACCATTACTTTCCCCTTTAACCTAGCCCACCAGCCCCTTTACTTCCCACAAATCATACCCCTTTCATGCGCAGCTTTCTCTCCATTTTTTCTCATCTCTTTGTGTCCGCCGAGTGCTATCCCTTCCCAAGTCAATCTTCTCTCTTAATGGCAGAGTTGAAACCGTGTGACCCTGTGTGGTTTTTCGATGATGGCTTGCCTATAAGAACGATTTTGTTCGTTCTGATGAAGGCATCGTGATTATACGTTTCACTCTGTTTTTCCTTCCACTTCCTTCTTTGTCTATATTGAGTGTTCAATCTCTTTTGTGAGATATACAGTGTATAGAGTTGTTATTTCTTGAGTGGGTAAGGAGTTGGCAGAGAAGTGTTACCGGGGAAGGGGTTCTGTGCTCTGTGGGGACGTGAGTCTTGTGTGACTTCCTGTTCATAGCCGATTGTCTTGTGTGTTCGAATCGGGGCGAGCTCAAGCACCCTCTGAGCCCTTAGATATCCGACAGACAGCGACGCTGATACCCAACAGTAGTATCAGAGCCACGGTTGCGCCACCGTCTCCCTATTGTCGTTGCCGTCGCGACCTGCGACTTGGCATTGCTCCGCCGTCGCTTTCATGCGACTCCGCTGCTCTTTGCTTTCATGCGACTCCATTACTCCATCGCTCACGTGTGACTCTGCTACTCCGTCTCTTTCATGCAACTCTGATGTCCGTTGCGCCGTCGCTTTCGTGCGACTCTGCTACCTACCGATGGTGGATCTGTCCCTCAGTTATTGAACCGAGGCTAGTAGCCCATCCGCTCTTCGTCCCCGCCCGTCTCGCCTTTGCCCGACGTGCGCTGTTTCACAAAAAGGGGGTCAAAACCTGAGGTTCTACCAAAAACCTCGCTTTGGTAAAAGGCTTAACCCTTTTCTGTAGTTGCTGGTTGTACCGGATAGTTTTGGGTTGCTTGCTGGTAGATACCGATTGAACCGGGCGGGATTATTTGCTGTTGATGCTAAAATCTGCTGGTTTTTTCAAAATTTCTAATATTTGATATATTGCCTGATATTCTGTTTATCCTGATGAATATATACATAAACATATCTCTGTGAAATTTGTGATTTATTTGCAATATTACTTGTGTGTAATATTTTGTCCATTTGAACATTTTGATAAAACGGACCTGATGACCCCCAGCGCAACCAATAATCGGTGTGTGAACTTGGAAATCCTCAGCCTTTCGATTTGTGTGAGTTGTGTGAATAAGTTTTTTTGTGTTTTTGTGTGCAATATGTCCTCTATAGGTTCCTATAACCTTGCACCATTTGATGGTCACACTGATTTTGGCATTTGGCAACAAAAAATGAAGGGCATTTTGATACAACAACGTGTATTCAAAAGTATCACCCTTTTATTTTCTGATGCCACGTCTGATGAGAAAAGAAATGGATGAGATTGCACTCTCACCCATTATCCTGTACCTCTCAGACTCTGTTATCCAAAAGGTTGGAGAACAAAAAAGTGCCAAAGAATTATGGGATAAATTAGAAGAATTATTCACTAAAACATCACTGCCTTGTAAAATGTTCTTACTTGAAATAATTTTCCGGTTTAAACTTGATATGTCTAAAGATATTGATGAAAATATTGATATTTTTCAAAAAATTTTGCAAGACATTAAGAAAACTGCTAATAAATCAATATACTGCTATTGTGCTTTTAAATGCTATACCTAATTCATTTGGTGATGTTAAATGTGCTATTAAGTATAGTAGAGATCAGGTTCATTTTGACAATATGATAAATGGTCTTAAGAGTAAAGAAATAGATTTAAAAGCAAACCTGAGTATAAAGCATTAAAATCATGTCGAGGCTATATATTTTTAGGGAAAGAATTTCAAGAAAAAGAAAAAGGATTCTAAAAACAAACGTGGGCAGGAAAAATCAAAGGATAAAAATGCTAAAGTGAATCATCCTTCAAATAAAAACAAGAAGTGTTTTAATTGTGGAGAACCTGGTCACCTTTGCTAATGCTTGTCCTTACCCAAAAAGGCCTAAGGCTAACACTGTGTTTGACAAGAAAATGCATGAATATGTTTTTATGGTAACTGACTTTTATGAAACTTATGTGGCAAATTCTGTAAATTCATCTTTCTTATGTGAAAATGAATGACTTATTGATTCAAGATGCACGTTTCATTTAACACCTTTTAAAAATCTGGCTTGCTCCTTTAAAGAAACAACTGATGGTTTTGTATCCATGGCAAATGATAAAAAATGTCCTATCCTAGGTATAAGTAATATTTCACTTATGTGTGAATCTGGACATGCTCTTAATCTGAAAAATGTAAGATATGTGCCTGCTTTAAGTAGTAACCTTATATCTTGTGTTGCATTAGAAGATGAGGGTTATGAGGGTAAATAGGGAAAGGGTGTTATGCCTATTATGAAGGGAACTTATGTGGTCCTTAAAGCTGAAAAGCGTAACATCATGTATATGTGCTTTACTAAACCTGTCTTGCATGCAAATGTAGTTAAAGATGACAAAATTGCACTTTGGCATTGTAGACTAGGACACATGAGTAGTAAAGTTCTTGAATTATTGCAAAAAGTAGGATCATTTGAAAATGATAATCTTTCTTGCATGTCTTTATGTGAGTCTTGTGCTAAGGGTAAGCAATATACGATAAGTTTCCCTATTACCCCTACCCTAATCTATCAAAAAGCACTGGCATACTTGATTATCTGCATGCTGATGTGTGGGGACTTGCCAGTACCCCTACACATGGTAATAAAAGATGGTTTATATCCATTATTGATGATTTTTCTTGAAAAGTTTGGATTCTACTATTGAAAGATAAATCTGATGTTTTTGAAACTATTAAAAACTGGAAATCTTTAATTGAGATCAAACTGGCAAGTAAATCAAGAAATTAAGAACTTATAATGGATTAGAATTCTGCAATAACTTGCTTGATAATTTGTGTGCTGAATCTGGAATCCAAAGACACAAAACCGTTCCTTAGACACCACAGCAAAATGGTGTGGCAGAACGGATGAATAGAACTTTACTTGAAAAAGTAAGAAGCATGTTGGCTGCTTCTAGACTTTCCAAGAAGTTTTGGTGTGAAGCAGTTGTTACTACTATCTATTTAATTAATAGGTCTCCATCTGTGCCTTGAATGGAAAATATCAAGAACTTGTGTGGTCTGGTAAAATTGTTGATTTTTTGAATTTAAGAATCTTTGGCTGTGCTGCTTTTGTGCATAAAAAACTGGACAAATTAGAACCAAAGTCTAAAAAATGTGTTTTCCTTGGTTACCCTAAAGGTGTAAAAGGTTATAGATTATGGTTTTAAAGTAACTATCAGCAGAGATGTTATCTTTAATGAAACTGAATTTCCTTACCTGCTTGTTTATGTGCCTATTGTTGCTCATGACACGATTCTAAGTGAGGTGGAACATACACCAAATTTTTCTGTTTTGCCTGATTCTGATTCTGATAGCTTGCATGATAATACTGATAATTTAAGTGATGCTGAAAATATTGAAAATGATGATTATCAACTTTCTAGGGATAGACCTGGAAGAAGCATTAGGTAGCCATCTAGACTTAGTGATTATCACATGGACATGAATGCTTTGAATGTGTATGAATCCCCAACTGAACTTCAACCAAAGTCCTATAAGGAAACTGTGAAATCTAGAAATTATGTCGACTGGTTAAATGCTATAAATGATGAAATAAACTCCCTGCATGTTAACCAAACTTGAACTCTTGGACCTAAGCCTAATAACTGCTCTGTTGTCGCATGTAAATGGCTTTATAAGGTAAAAGAGGAAAGTAACAGTATTAGGTCTAAAGCTAGACTTGTAGCAAAAGGTTTTACTCAAAAATAGGGGATAGATTGTACAGAAATATTTGCTCCTGTTGTTAAGTTTGTCACTGTGCGCATAATGCTTGCATTAGTTGCTCATTTTAATTGGGAATTAAAGCAGGTTGATGTTAAAATTGCATTACGACATGGTGAACTTGGCAAACAGATATACATGTGTCAACCTGATGATTTTATTGATCCTCAAAAGCCTGACCATGTATGTTTGCTTAAAAATTCCTTGTATGGTTTAAAACAATCTCCTAGACAATGGGAAAAAAAATTGATTCGTGCCTGAAAAATCTTAAGCTTAAAAGAAATGTGGATGACCATTGTCTTTACTTTAAGTGTGATGCCTCTATTCCTACTTTTCTGCTGATATATGTCGATGATATGGTACTTGTGAGTCCCTGCATAAAATCTATCGAATATGTGCATAATTTCTTAAGTGAAAATTTTCATATGAAATATCAAAGAGATGCTAAACGAATACTAGGCATGGATATTGTTAGAGATAGAAAAAATCATACTTTGCATTTGAAACAGATTTCTTATATAAATAAAATTTTAAGTAAATTTTCTATGTCTAATGATAAACCTACAAGTGTTTCCCTTGCTGCTCATTTTGTGCTAAGTAAGGATCAGTCTCCCAAGACTGATTCCAAAATTGATGAAATGTTTAAGGTGACATATGATAATGCTATAGGCTCGGTTATGTATCTTATGGTAAGTACTCGACCGGATATTGCATACTCGGTAAGTTACTTAAGTAGATACATGTCTAACCCTGGTATGTCTCATTGGGATGCATTGAAATGATTTTTAAGGTATTTAAAAGGTTCTGTTACTACTTGCCTTAGATTTTCTAAATGTGCTCAAGGTGTGAATTTGATTGGATATACCGATTCTAATTATGTCAATGATGGAGATAATAGGAAATCATCTACTTCATATGTATTCACTCTGTGTGGGTCTTGTATTAGTTGAAAATCCCAACTTCAGCATGTTGTTGCTTTATCCACCACTGAATCTGAATACATTGCTATAACTGATGCTTTAAAAGAAGCTATATGGTTAAAAGGCCTGTTATTTGAAATTAGATATTTAGAGGTGATACAGTTGTATATTCTGATAGTCAATCTGGAATTCAGCTGTGTACAAATTATGTCTTTCATGATCGTACTAAGCATATAGATTTAGGTATCACTTTATTCGCGATATCATTGAAAAGATGACTGTCAAACTTGAGAAAATACATTAACAATCTAACCCTGTTGATATGGGAACAAAATGTTTATTTGTTGAGAAAACTAATGATTACATGAATAATTTAAATTTTGATTCTTTGGATTAAAAATGTGTATTCCTTGCATATAGGACCTGGTTTTAATTTGTCTCACTTGTTGTCTCTCATTTGTGCAGGGGTGTGTGTGTGTGTGTGTGTGTGAAGAGATGTGATGAAAAGCCTGCGCCCTGGATAAATTGACAATCGGTTTTGTGTGGGTTGGTCCAATAAGGTGGAGAATATTATTTTGGGTACTGGCCCAACCATTTATTTGGTGGGCTTGTGTTTTCCCTGCTAAACCCAGACCATTGTTTTCCCCTTTAACCTAGACCACAGATCATACCCCTGCGCAACTTTCTCTCTATTTTTTCTGGTCTCTTCCCCTCTCGTCTCTTCATGTCCGATGAGTGCTATCTCTTCCCAAGGCAGTCTTCTTTCTTAATGGCAGAGTTAAAACCGCGTGACCCTGTGTGGTTTTTCGATGATGGCTTGCCTATAAGAACGATTATGTTCGTTCCGATGAAGGCATCGCGATTATATGTTTCACTATGTTCTTCCTTCCACTTCCTTCTTCGTCTATACTGAGTGTTCAATCTCTTTTATGAGATATACAGTGTATAGGGTTGTGGGTTCTTGAGTGGGTAAGGAGTTAGGAGAGAAGTGTTACGGGGAAGGGGTTCTATGTTATGTGGGGATGTGAGACTTGTGTGACTTCCTGTTCACAGCCGATTATCTTGTGTGTTCGAATCAGGCGAGCCCTTAGATATCCGACAGACAGCGACGTTGATACCCAAAAATTCACATGATCTACTGGAGTAGGGGATAGTATACCTGAGTTGGTGCGATGGTTCAGGCCGTTTGGGGTGAAATCTACTCTTCCTGAGTTGGTGCGATGGTTCAGGCCGTTTGGGGTGAAATATACCCTTCAGGAGTGTTTGATGGATTGAAAGATTGATATGTTGGATATTCATGCTCCTCAAAATGGCCTTGTTGCATGTGTCACTCGTACTGTTGTCTATGCATGTCAAGTGCAATTTGAGAATTATATGTTTGACAATGCACATATTTTTCGATGTTGGCAACCCGTATATCCAAGGCATTTCTCCTTTCTGACCAATCGTTCCAACCTGTATGAATTTAAAGTGAAGGGTGGGCCTGCTTGGAAGTCCCGGCCTCATACTGTGGGAGATTTTCCTTTCTTCTTCCATATGCGTATGCAAGTAGTTCTAATTTCCCCATCATCTCTTCTTCATTTTGTTCTTCGATATCAACATCCATAGGTTGTGTTCTTGTATATGTACTTCTTCTTCTCATCTTCCTTCTTTCATCTTCATTATTTAGTTCCCTTTTGCTCTCCTCGATGGCTTTAGTGTGGATTGAGTCATTAAGCAGAATATTCGATACTTTTCCACCGGAGATATTTGTCAGATGAGAGTTGGGCAGAGCAAGTTTTTTCTTATCAGATAAATTGAGATACAATTTTCTCGTGTCGGGGTGCAACATACACATCTTCATGTTGATAGAAAATTCGAGGTTGATGGTTGTTTCATCTAGAGTTTCTTCCAACCCTTCCAAATTAATCCCGACCTATCAAGCAATTGGAGTAATCAACCCTCCGATATGGTTTGCTACTTGTTGTTTTGTTCGAACAAACTGCCGTAAAAGCATTGATGCTACATTGAATTTTTTTCCATTCTTCAAACACCATAATATGAACAACTTGTCCAATGTAACAACCCCCGGTTCAGATTTTGCCAAAATTGTACTTGAGAGGAAGCGTTGGAAATATCGAATCGTCGGGCTTCTTATACTTGATGTTTTTGATCGGCTAGGGTTGTAAATTGATGGTTTATCTGGGGAAGTCTCCGTTATTTCCCTCCAAAATATTATTGGATTTAATTCAGGGAAGTTTATCTTCATATCTGGTAGATTGGATAATTTCTTCTTCGGAAATCAATAAATTTCATTTAACATTTATGGCGAAAGCGTATGAAACTCATTACCCAAATAGAAGTTTATGGCTCCCGGTACGGTATCATTGTATCCCACGTGAACAGTCGAAAAGAATTCAAGGACCAACCGCTCATATGTCTTCTCTCGTAAGGCAAAGAACTTAGACCATCCCATATTTTTGCACAATTTTTTTACATCCTCGTAAATTCCCAGCTCTTTAATGCAATCTTCATCTGCAAAACAGGCGGCCCGTATTTTCTTATTGTACACCTCAAACCATCTCTCACTCAAAATATCCCAACCTTCAAATTATATGTCATATGCATCGGGCATAGTTGCTAAAATTCTCTCGTATTCTTATTGTTGTTCTTCCACAGAGTGTTGATTCCAATCGAAATCAGTACCTACAACATCCATTGAATGAATTTGAGTTCTAAGTCTCTGATCCTCTTCAAATCTACGTATATCCTCTATTTGTCGACCCATATCATCAGCGGTGAGACCACGAGCACCAAACGGATACGGATACATTTTCTCAATGGTACATATAAAACATCAAGTTATATATCCACTCTTATATAAATTACATTACTTCAAACATGCACATCTTTCATATTATTGTAACAAATTCATACACTTCAATGGTAAACACTATATTCATATTTCATACACCTATTAATGCACCTATTATATATTCATCCCTTAATACATGTATTTAATTCATTAATAACATGAAAAAATCATAACGAGATTCTAATTTATTGGATAATAACAATACATAGTCAATATTCAATGCCAATATAGTCAAATCTCCAATTACTATGATGCACACCAAGTGATGAAATACTGCAATGAATTTAACCAACATAACATAACCCAATTCATGCCACAATACTCCAAATAATAGGTATCACCAATATATCACTCCAAGAAAATAGATGGTTATTGAAAACATACCTTATTGAAAAAATATTATAGATAAATGTGTGAAAAACCCCAACCTTCAAATCTTCACAAATGTATCCATGAATGCGATTTAGCGGATGAATTGAAAGAATAAATATGGTGTATGATCTTTGTCTTACTATTATAGTAGAAATTTGAATGGTTTTGAGAGACTTTAAGAGAGATGGGTAAGAGTAGGGTTTTGGAGGATAAGAAAAATGAGTGAAACAGGGGTAAAAACCTATATATTATCAAGATTTTTCATCCGACTCGACGTAACACGTGACTCGATCAATCGAGTTAACTCGGGCACATCACTCGGGCATCACGCCAACTTGATCAGCCGAGTGAAAATAAAATTCTGGAATTTTGACGCTCAGTCGCATCTCACTCGATCGATGGACTCGGTAAACCAAGCATTGTACTCCACCCGGTCAACACACTCGGTCATTCAGTCAACTCCGTCAACCAAGTGGAAAAAAATGTGGAAACTTGACGCTCGATCGCATCTCACTTCACTCGGTCATTCAATCAACTCGATCGGCCGAGTGAAAAAAAGTTTGGGTTTTGACGCTCGATTGCATCTCACTCCACTCGGTCACTCAGTCAACTCGGTCGGTCGAGTTGAAAAAATTTATCATTTTTTAAGCTCGATCGTATCTCACTCGATCGATTGACTCGATAAACCGAGTGTTGTACTCCACTCGGTCATTCAGTAAACTCGGTCGGTCGAGTGGAAAAAAATTATGGATTGTTGCTTCCGAGCGGTGGATTCTTCCACTCGGTCAACCTTTTAACTCAGTCTGCCGAGTTAAGATTCATCTTTTGTAATAAATTTATAATTTTTTAGATATATTTGTTTGTTTTATGTTTTCTTCCCATAATTATATATTTTTTATGATATTTTTTTTTTTTTTGGAAAATTGCAAGTGAAGTAAACAAATGAAATATAATAAATACCTAGAAGGTAATTGTTCAAACCACACAAATTGTTTCAATGTTACATAATATTGATGCATATTATATCCACATTAGAATTGCCCTCCTATACCACCACCTCTACTTTTTCTCGTTCGTTGAGCTCTTCCTTGACCTTGCACTTCATTTCCTGAGGTTTCTTGTTGTCTTCTTCTAATTCCACCTATTCTAACTCTTGTGTCAAAGGCAGTGCTTGTGGCTCTAAATTTTTTTCTACTTCATCTTCCTCTGAAACTATCGTTGAAGGAATTATTATTCTACTAGAGGATGATGTTGAGTGATCGGCTACATCCCAAAAATTAGCCATATCGAAGTACTGGAATGGAATAGGAGTATGATGAAAATACTCATAGTTTGTCACATTTACAGTTTCTCTAGCTCCGAGGTCAAAGTTTATATGGTGATATTCCGAGGGAATGGAAAAAGATGGATAGTATAGTGTCGGAGTATAAGTAGGTGTACTCATTGAAGGACTATACACAACCTTCACATTTCCTTCAGTTAGACATCCTGGTCGTGAAGAGGTTGATGCAAAATTCAAAACATCCAATGTTCAGGGCTAATTGCATGATCAGCCCTATAACTTCTTCTAGTTCTCAAAATTGTATCTGATTGACTTTGGAACTCATGTTGATGTGCAGGCTGGGTATACGTCATGTATGTAGGCTCCGGAGACAGCCTCTCAATTGTTCGCTCTATATTTTCATACAAAAAGAGTTGTTCATCTAACAAAGAATTAAGTTGCTCAATGTCCAACCTGTTTCTATTCTTTATGCTCCTCTTCATGGGTGCTAACTGTTCAATCTACAAATACATAAATAATTTAACATATACACATTAAAACACATTGAATATATAGAAAAACTTAGACAGATATAGATGTATATTGCGTGCCATGTAGTGCATCAATGAGGCATCTCCAGTTTTGATTTTCATTTCTTCATGTGTATCGACAGAGGATATAAAACGATGTGTGATTGAGTTATATGAACCATAATAATCAGGAGTCGTCGTTGGGTTCATAAGAAATTGGGTGCCCCTGATATATTCATGTCTTCGCATCCATTGATGAACATATTTCTAGTGTATATCCATCTAGTTAGCATTTTTATGCCCCTTACGATCGATTTGATGCACATTTATTTTTCAGTCATCAAGAGGGTCGAATTAAGTTGGAATGTCTTGCAATATTCGAAACTGACGTAAGACCCTCATTGGATGATGAAACTCCACAAATGAAAAAAATAAGAGAGGACATTGAGATCGCACATTGTCCGAGAAACATCGAAAAGATAATTAGAGTATTTCTGGATACGACCTCATAAGGATCCCAAGTAAACTGGTAAAAAAAGCATATTTTTCGAATGATTACATATAAGAATTCATAAAATAAAATGAGAAATCAAACCTGTTCATGGGTCAATTTATCCAAGATTTCTCTGAAAACCTTCACCTGGCGTCTACCAGTGTGTACGAAACTGTTATCATTATTCCAACGTTTACATATAGTATATGAGTTGATTAGTAGATGCCTATTGAGATAACCATAAACATAAATTCACCAAAAAATTTAAATGAGTTGTAAACATTACCGTGCACCAAAAGTGGGGACATGGAGTGTATCACCACCAAATGTTGAGGTCTTTCAATTTCTAGCATATTTAATTTTCGTGCCTTAGATACAGGCACAATGGATGAGATTCGCGACCAAACTCAAATCTGCATTATATTATAAAGGCGTAAAATATTAGTAATTCATAAGGTTACATCTAGAACATTCATTCATAAATTTGTATGTAGTACCTGTAATAGTTGAACTGGTCCACCGAGATTTTCCTTAGCATTCAAGCTTCCATCGCACAAGTGACGGTATAAGAAAGATAGGACGGCACTACCCCAATTGTACTCATTAACTGATTTCACATCTTGCAAGCATTGTAAATATACTAGTGGTATTAAATTTCCACTAGCATCAGGGCACATCACACCGTATAACATGAATAACGTGCATGCCCGCACATATTGCTCAACATGTTCAACCGTGCTACCATCCTTCACCGGATGCGATCACATATGAGTTGCTAAAGAGCTCGCTCTAATTTTTCCACTTTTTGTATGGGATACTTCTGGCGTGTAACCCAATAGCACCTAACAGTAACCAACCCACTCATTGCGAGACATCGTAAGATCGACTCCACATACCAGCTTTTCTTCAATCGGCAAACCCCAAATTAAGGCGACATCCAAAAAAATGACAGTAGCTTCACCTACAGGCAAGCGAAATGTGTGGGTTTCTAGACACCACCTCTCCACCAAAGTGGTAATTAAGTGGTTATCTGGGTAAAACCACCCGCACCTATATACACCGTAAAAACCCATTTCTAATACCAAGTCCAATACGCGTGTGTGGGGATGAGACAGTCCATCTTCAAATAATTCTCAAAATTCATTGTCGCACCACCTAAAGCGAAAGAAAGAGTTCAAATCTGCTTGTGGCTTTAGAAGGCCCTCGAAAATGTGCTGAGATTGAAGTGTAAGAACTGTCGGATCCCTAGGGCCATAGTGGTTTCGTGAATCGATATCCATCAATCACTGCAAATGAAAAACAACATTAATTAATGTAGGATTATTAAATTGAAAACACATACGGTCACAAAAAATTATAAAATTAAATTACAGACAATTATCAATACATATATACACATATAACATTTTTTCCCTATCACAGAAGTACGTACATTACACAAATTTAAAAAGGTTTCAAGATGATCTCAGAAATCTTCAGATTGTGAACTTGCTTGTTCATTTTCATGTGTTTACAAGGTTTGAGAATTTGTACGACGATCTTGACTGGTTCCTTCTCCTTGTCGACGAGCCTGTCATCTTCTAGCATGTTTCCTAGCTCATGATTTAGGCCAATCCATCTCATTCAGAATTTGCGATGATCAATTTCTTCCTAGGCGATGCATAGTTCATCGAGTGGTGTCATGATATAACTGAAAATCTGGTTCATCCCAATATTCCTCCCCTAAATATGGCTGTAATGCAGCAACATATGTTCGCTTGTAGTTTATCAAGTGATAATACGGTTGCACAAATGAAGTAGCATTAATCTGTAGATCAGTGTATACACTCATAACATGCAAACATGGAATACCATATAAGGTCCACTTGCCGCAAGAACATTCTCTCGTGGTAAGTCTAACAGCATGTACGTGGCCCCCTTTGCTCGGGTGTGGTTTGGTAACAACCATAGCAGATTGCTCATGGTAATGGATTTGGGTAACTACATGACCCACAGAGAGTTGTGACCAATACTGATATTTGGAATGAGCATAGTTTGTATATGACTGTGCATTACTCTGCATTCTTCTAACAGCTTTTTTTCGTTCTCTAAAATATGCAACACATCGCTTGAACGTGATCTCCATTATAGCTGTTAAAGGGAGATGTCGAGCACCCTTTAAGACACCGTTAAACAATTCTAACACATTGGTGGTTAGAATATCATGTCGCCACCCACCATCATGCGCAAATGCCCATTGTTCTTTATTGATTTGATTGAGATACAAGTACGCTGTCGGATTCAGACTTTTGATTTCATTCATAACACTATTATGCTTAATGATTTGGTGTTCACATCCAGCCCGCCAACACAAATCTTTCAATTGCACATCTTTAAAATGCGAATTGAAGTTTGAACAAACATGTCTCAAACAAAAATGACTTACTTCATGTGTGGCATTAAAGGTTGGTATAGTCTGTATTGCACTTATAAGACCTGCATTTAATCTAAAATTATGCACATCTGATCCCTCCCACATATTACGTACTTGCAAATCAATTCCAAAAACCACTTCCAAGATTCAAAATTCTCTTCGTCCACAATAGAAAATGCTAGGGGAAATATATGTTTGTTTCCGTCCACTGCAACGGCTATCAATATTTTATGTTTGTATTTCATGTATAAATGTGTATCATCAACACTGATAATGGGTCAACAGTACTTGAACCCAGTGTTACAAGTCTCGAACGACCAAAAAACATATTTAATAATCTTTTTATGTGGGACGTTGGTGTCTTGGTGTTTCCATTCAACAATGGTGCCCATGTTCCACTTTTGTAGTGCACCCAAAAATTTAGATAGCTTTCTTACGGAGTTCTCTCATGTTCCATAAGTGTTCTCAATTGCCCGTCTAATGTCATGCCATGCCTTTTTAAATGAAATCAAGTATTCATTCGCATTTTTAACGTCTGTTTGTGCCTCAGAGACGCTGATTGCAGGATTAACCCAAACATTTTTATCCAGATTTTGATGATTAGAAAATATGTCATTCATATAAAATCTATGATCTCCACCATAATTTGTTATTTTGAACATCCCCAATCTTCGCTTAAATATTGCTCTAACATACCAAGGGCACTCTTGAAAAGGTGTACTATGTTCACATTTGACAATCCAAAGGAATGGTTTACTTTTTGTAACTCAAAATTAACGTCTTGCATGTCGTATCGAGAAATCCATAATCGCTGCAATCAAAGCCTTCTTATCCCTGAATACCATGTCCTTCTCAATTATACGTTGGCTAGGATCGTAAAACTTTTTCCATAAAGACGAAGGATTATGCATCGATTCAGCAACAACTTCGGGGACAATTGTTGTGTAAAATGGAATGTTTGAGTCTGAATCGATATGAATTGTTGTTTCCACACCGTCGGGGTCTACATTGCTTGCATCAACATCTTCTTCGTCTAATATTGCTTCTATGTCATCCAAATTTTTATTTTCCGTTTCACATGGGGAAATTGGACCAAAAGAATCTGCACAAGGGTCAGTGTCTTCTGTATTCTCCGTATTACTAGGAGCAATTATATCTTCAGGTTCATTCCTAGTATTACTGGGACCAATTATATTTTGACACTAAATGACCTGAAACCACTGAAAACAGTGTTTCTTAAAGCAAGGTTCTCCAAGCCCTGAGTGATTTCGAGCATATAATCACAAGGGTTACTAAAATCTTGGACTGGTGTGATGGCACATCTTGTTGGGACAGCAACGACATATAATATCCCCAGTCTTGGCTCATAAACATAACTTCATGCTCGCTAAGATTTTGACATGGTTCTTTCTCAACGAAAATGTCCGTAGAGTTTAATTCATCATTAGGATCTAGGAAGAACCTAAGATTATCGTCATTCTCAATCTGAACTAGACTCTATAACATTATTATGTTTGTAAACTTCCCCCCATTTTGTGAAAAGTTTCAGATGAAACTGGTCTTTAGGCATGTATAAATAATAAATAAATAAAATTGAAATAAATATAGCAAAATAATTAAAGAACACATGAAACAATACACTCATATAATAAAAATTTTGAGAACATGTTCTTGTAAATATATATATATATATATATATATATGAAATCAAACAAACATCCACAGAAATAAATGATAGTAAAATAAATGATGTATATATACTACTTACCTTAGCTTAGGTTACGGAGAGGTCTGAAGGTGTCTCTGAAAAATGATGATTTTCTTGTTGAAGATAATCTACATGATATTACATCAAAAATAATAAAAATTTGATGATTAGTGTTAGTGTTTGAGAAAAAAATTATGTCATATCATGTAAGAACTTAGAAGATATAAGCTTATTTTAATTGGTGATAAATAAAGACAAAATGGTCAAAATTATATTTTAAAAAAAACTAATACATGTGAAAGGAACAAATAAAAGAAATAATGATATCTAATATATATTATCAAATAATTAAAATTTAAATAAATAACACATACCTTGAAACAGATAGTAGAAATAGTTGCAACAGAATGCAAAATAATTGGGGAAGATAATCTGATAAGAAGAGAAGAAGTGAAATGGGGCACAGCACCAAAAAAAACTCAAGAATAAAGCTATTCAAACTCAAGAACAAGAAGAAGAAGAAGAAGGAGGAAAAGTGGAGGAGGAGTTAACAAAATCTGAAATGGAATGAGAATGAAAAGAAAGAGACGTGTATAAATGAAGAGAGTGAAGAGAGAGAGAATGGCTTTGCTGTGAAAACATGTGAAAATTTCACAGAACATGTGAAATGGCAGTGAGTGAATGCATGTAGTAAATTGGCATGTGAAATTGCATTAAATGGCATGTGAAATTGCAATCAAAAGCATGAAATGTCATTTCTGCAATAATGGATACAGGTTAGTTCCTATTTTTATTTCAGTATTGTTGCAGTTTAAATGTGATTTCGTGTTTTTATTTTTATACTGTGTGATACAATTTTGTTGTAAAAATATTTAACATTTGATATATTTTTTTATAAAAATATATAATATGATATTATCGTGTTATAAAAATATATAGTGTGATATAATTTATTGAAATAACATATATATATATATATATATATATATGTATGATAATGTGATATTTTTAATTATTTTATTTGTATAGAAAACAGAATTATTTTAATTTAATATGTATAATTTATATATTTTTTATTAATTTCTGTTCATTTTTTATGTTTCTTCAGAAATAATTTAATAATTAAAATATTACATATATTATTAAAAATATAAACGTATATATTTTTTTTAAATTATTCAAATAATAATCAAAATAAATTATTAAAATATAAATGTAATAATTATTAAAACAATATATATTAAATATAAATAATATATATAATATAATATTAAAAAATTAATATTGAGACATATTTTAAGAAAATTTTAAGAAAATTAATAAATCTAAAAATAAATAAAAGATAATTATATTTACATTAATCAGAATATATAAGAAATAATATATATATATATATATATTATAATATATATTATATACAAATTTAAAAAATTTAAAAAAAAAAGATTTCAGAAGAAATGTCCGACCCACGGACGTTTCTTTAAAACGTCATTGGGCCTGACGTTATATTTTTTTTTTTTTATATTTATGAATATATGTATATATTTATGTATTAATATATATACATATTTATAATATATTTATGTATTAATATATATATTTTTCAAATATTCAAATTATACTTAAAATAAATGTTTAATAATTATTAAAAAATATCCTATAAATTATATAATTTTTTTATAATATAATTTCATTATGTTAAATAATTATATAAAATTTTATTATTTACAATTATATAATATATATTTCTATAAAATATATATACATAAATTTATATATATATTTAAATAATAATAAAAATTAAATAAACGGTAATTATATTTACTTTAATCAGAATATATAAGAAATTAATAGTATATATATTATATATATTATATACAAATTAAAAAAATTATAAAATTAAAAAAATTCAAAAGAAACGTCAGTCCCACTAAAGTTTCTTTAAAACGTCAGTGGGCCGGACGATGTATTATTTTTTCTTTTTTTATATATTTATGAATATATGTATATATAATGTATTAATATATACATATTTTATAATATATTTATGCATTAATATATATATATATATTCCAAAAATTCAAATTATACTTAAAATAAATGTATAATAATTATTAAAAATATCCTTTAAATTATATAAAAAATTAATATTAAATAATAATATAAAAAAATTTATTTACAATTATATAATATATATTTCTATAAAATATATACACATACATAAATTTCTATATATATATAAATATTTATATAACAAAAAAATAAATTAACGATAATGTTATTCAATATATCAGAAATAATATAGATATATATAATAATATATATTATATACAAATTAAATAAAATAAAAAATATAAAAAGAAACGTCAGGCCGACTGACGTTTCTTTAAAACGTCAGTGGGCCTCACGATGTATTATTTTTTTTCTTTTTATATATATTTATGAATATATGTTATATATTTATGACATAATATATACAGATTATTTATAATATATTTATGTATTAATGTATATATTTTTTTTTTCAAAAATTCAAATTATACTTAAAATAAATGTATAATAATTATTAAAAAAATATCCTTAAATTATGTAAAAAAAATAATATTATTTAATTATCTTAAATAATAATATAAAATTTTATTATTTACAATTATATAATATATATTTCTATAAAATATATATACTTAAATTTCAATATATATATATATATTTATATAACAAACGATAATTAAATTTACTTTAATCAGAATATATAAGAAATCATATATATATTTATAATATATATTATATATAAATTTAAAAAATTAAAAATTTAAAAGTAACGTCAGGCCAACTGATGTTTCTTTAAAATGTCAGTGGGCTTGACGTTTATTGTATTTTTTTTAATTATTATTACATATATATACATTTAAATTATTAATATAAATATCAAAATTAATTAAAAATATTTCTGAATATGTTCTTTTATAATATAATTTTTTTAATTTAGAATTTTATTAATTTACAAATATATAATTATTTTATATAGTATTGAAATAAATATATATTTATATAATGAAAAATATAAAAATATATTTAATATTATATTTGATTTAGTTTCAGTAAATATAAAAAAATTAATTTCTAATAATACAAATATCATTTTATAAATAATATAATTTAGAAATATATATATATATATATATATAATTATATATCTTTATATATATATATATACTTGATATATATATATATATGCGCCACACATATAGAGATGTATATATATATATGGATGGGGATCCTAGCATGCATTATGCATATCTATATATATTATATATATATATATGTATATATTGAAAATAACATCAGTGGGCCTGAAGTTTTTATTTTCAAAGTTAAAACATCAAGTCTGCTAATGTTTTGACCATAAAACGTCAGCGGGCATGACGTTTTACCCTATTTTTGAAACACTTTTCCAAATTGTCCTATTGTATGAAAAAAAAAATTCTGCATTATTTGGGTAAATAACCCTCCCTATATCGAGTTTGGAGAGCAAAATGTGAGATCAGTTTGTGATGGTCTGAAGTCTCTGTCATTGTGTGATGTCAAATATTCATGATTTGGTTTACTGCAATTACTGGTCTAAATTCCCCCGTCTGAAGGATTTGAGCCTTGATATGTGTTGGGGCTACAATTACAATAAGCTGCATATTCTAGCCCTTCACTCGAGTGCATAAGCTTCAAGCATATGAGTGTGTTTTGGGCCACTTTTGATGTGTCAAATGTTCACAAGTTCAATCTTTACGGCTATAGCTTGCCTCACCTAACTTTTGGAACAGCTTCAAGGGAATGGGAGTCTGATATCTCTCTAGCCTGTGATCGTCCTGGTACTAAGTGGTTCCTTAAGTTGAAAAAATTGCTTGTGAGTTTGACCCTATCAAAAATATATCTTTCGTTTGAGATTGGGTACATTATGCAGACGCAAATAGATTTGCAAAGTATCTCTAAAACTGCAGTCGAGATTCTGACAATGCGCGCCAACTCCAACTAGTTCTATTCTTTTGAACTATGTATTTTGTTGTTGTCGCCCCAAGTTCATAACTCTGGATTGGCTTCCTAAGTCATGCATAATTGTGAACAAAAACAAATAGTATCATCAACATTCTTTGCAAAGAAATTCTTCAAGGGGCGAGTGAAAGTTGCTCGACTGCAAACCCAAACATGTTTGGTTTGCATGATCTGGTGGAAGTAAGTTTGGAACTCTTGAAGAGAGTCTTGAAGAGTGGTGGCCGCTTCCCTTGAAGACATTGTTGGATTCTCCAAAAGGTCCAACAAGTACACAAAAAAATTGCTTCCATTTTGTATGGGATTCTTATTACATTCATGGTATTTTTGTTGATATTTTTTTTTCAGATGCAGTAAAAGTTTGAATTTTGGTATCTTTTCACTGTATAGTCTTGGGATTTGATGTTAGTCGTAAAATGTTTTCTTTCTACATTGTAACAACAATTAATCAAAATCAATAACAACAATTAATCAAAGGCAATACATGAAAATTTCAAACTACAACAATATAGAATATGAAGATGAGACTATTGAGGAGTTTCCCAAATATTATGCATACATAGTGTGTCAAAGAGGTTAGGTTTTTGCATCGACAAAAGATATAATTTATCAATATTATGCATACATAGTGTGGCAACAAGTTATAGCGCCAACTTCTCAACTGAGGTTAATAGTTTGTATCGGCAAAAGTTCTCAAATGACTTGTATCGGTAAAATTTGTTACTCCCTCTCTCCAAAAAAAAAGGGGTAAGGTATAGTCTATATGCTTGGCCTAAAGGGCTATAAGACAAATGAATTTTATTTACAAAAATAGGTTTTTGAATATCTTTTCCTCTACTTATATTTGTTTTCTTTTTCTTCTTGCTATATTACCCCAGTCAAGCCTTTAGATCATGTTCGAACATTACTCAGACAAAAAATCCCTAATTACAACACTGAAATATCCCAATAGCAAAAGTTCTGCAAATTACAACACTGAAATAATAATAATAATAATAATAATAATAATAATAATAATAATAATAATAATAATAATAATAACAATAATAATAATAATAATAATAATAATAATAATAATAATCCAAGTGATACTTTTTCGTTTCAAATGCTTAATAGGTAGCAGCAGAAGGGAGTGAGAAACTCTATATGTTTTCCATTGAAAGTGGCAGCCGGAAATTTCTCTCTCCTAAAATTCATTTATTTCTTCGGCATATTTGCTTGTGAAAGAAACATACCATTTTTATTTCAAGTCACAGAAATACCAAGAAAATAATTCATGGGACTAAGAGCAAATTCAGAACTAAGAAGATCTATAATAGAGCATCGAAGAGTATCAGAAGAGGCAGTGAGAATAATACTAAAATTTCTACGGTCACAGCCAGCCTAGCCGCCGCCGCCATTGTTGTTCCGATTACCACCCGGTTGTTCTTCTAGCCACCTAAATTTTTGCGTTGATTTTTACCCCTAGCATGCCCCGACTGGTCAGAATGTGGAGCAGAGTCATCAAATTCAGCAGAGCAGGCGGCCACCATAGCTGATTCCGATCCCATTGCCGCTTCATTGGCCATTCAGCCTCTTTCAAGGTGAGAACGGAGGTAGTGGATCACTTTGACAAATAAGCATACCTACACTCTTATAAGCACGGGTGAGACCCAAAAATAATTGGAGAACAAATCGGCTATCCAACACCGGTGCACCAACATTCTTCAACTGGTCAGCAAGAGACTTAAGCTTTTGACAATAAGTCCATATATTAGGAAAATTCTCCATTTTGAGAGTTGAGAAATCATGTTAAGAGTAACGGCCCGAGAATGTTTGTTATCTTGAAAAATATCTCGCAAACGATTCCAAGTCTTCATTGCCTTAGCATCAGGTACAAAAATTGTCTGCAAAAAGTTATTAGAAATTGTGGCATAAATCCACGAAAGGACCATTGCATCAAGGGTCGATCATAGTTCGTCATCATTCTCAATCGACGAAGAAACCTTCTCTTTCCTTTTGGCAGAGGGAATAATATGGTGCAAGACCATATGAGATCGTGCAGTAACTTGGAATAGTTCCATCCGCGTAGAATGTTGAACATTCTCCATTTCAAGGGTAATGGATATATGATTCTTGATGTTAAACACTGCAAAAGGAGGGTGACAAGAGTTTTTGGAAGCCGACATTATAGGGTTGTCGGAGGAAGGAAAAATGAAGAAGAAAGTGGACGGCCGAAACCCTAAACTCGTGATACCATGAAAGGAATTATAATCCTACGATTATTCTCATTAACACAATGACTATATTTACAAGATATGAAACATAACTGTATGCATAATTTTAGGCTAATAATTAGGAAATTAATTGTTTACATTGACCACTAAATATATATAATATATTTAACAGTTCTTGTGCTATTTTACATTTAAGGTGGTTTGTGGCTATTGAATGAGATTGTCACCACATTAAGTAATAGCCATTTAAAATAATAATAACATATAATTTAATACAATAGCTAATTATAAACTATTATACGCTCGGTCCTCCAAAATAAAAGAATAGTCAATCTATATTTCCATGTAGGCTCTTTTTACCATCTCAATTAAAGATCGTACATTATATATACATGTGTTGGAAAAACAATTTTTTTTGGATAGATTTTTATGTGGGATCCATTTGCTCAAAGCGGAAGTTTATTACGAAGTTGAGTTCTCCTCCAAAAGAGGTTCAAAATGATATAATATTTTCTAATTTGATTCTCTCTTACAGCTTCAAATTCAAGGTAGTCTTTCAAATTTTGAAAAGAAAACATTTTATAATTGTATCATACACAATGTCGAACAACAAGAGTATAGATGTACCATTTTGAGAAGATAACTGTCTGAACAGAGAAAAGATTGAATGTGTTGAACTATGACCTCGGGCTGTTGAATTTCGCTTTTAACTTTTCTGCAATTCTCCATTAGAAACCCTAGATTAAATTGCAATTAGTGAAGAAGATAAAGTAGCGCCCAAATTATCTATATATACAATTGTAAATTGACTATTTATATATTTGTTATTATCATTTATCTGCCCATTTTTCTTTTCACAAATGAAAAGACAAATTTTTAGAAAATATTGTTATATTGCTGACCAATAAGCATTCATTTTAATTTTTAAATATTTTTGTTAATATTGGTAATTAACTAATTTTATCAAAACTAATAAAAAATTCTTATATCTTCATAATTACTTGATTTTAACAAATCAATTACGAATTTGTAGCAGAGTTGATGCTATATAATAATAATAATAATAATAATAATAATAATAATAATAATAATAATAATAAAATGTTCACATAGCTATACCAGATTTTATTTAATTTTTTTATTTCAAAAGAAAATATTATACATTTGATAATTTAATAATTGTATTTTATAAATAAAATTAATTAATGTTCACATATGATTTTATATATAATATTTATATATTTATTATAATTATGGTACATATATGAATTATTAAACATTATTATATATATATTTTTAAAATATTAATTTTATAAATTTTTAAAATTTAATAATATTATACCATAATAATATGTTTGTTCATCATACGAAAGAATATACTAATATATATATATATATATATATATATATATATATATATATATATAGCATTCCTTAAAAGGCAATTAAAGAGCTTACCACCGGAACGGATCCCCTGCTCTTCAAACAAAAAAGCAGCACAAGATACTGTGCATAAAACGGTAATCTTTGCCGGGTAAAATTACAACATTTGCACCTTAGTTGCAAATAAATATTAACAAATAATTTATAAAAATAACTTATTAAACACCAATTTTTTTATTTATAAAAAACTATATTTATTCATGTCTTGCACTAATTTTTATCTTGGAAGTAAAATGGATATTTTCATTTTATTTTATTTTATTGTCAATATTTGTATGTATTCAAGTATACTGAGACATATTCAGTTTCACACAATTAGTTGACACCCTTAATCAGTGTGCTTAAGAGATAATAACATGATTGAGAATATAATAAAGATGATTCTCAATAAAATTGAATAACTTTTCAGATTGAGAACCCTCAAGATTCTAACATGGAGAGTTCATTTCCCAAAACTAAATTTATTTATGTATTGTACTAATTTTTATTCTTGGAAGTATTTTCATTTGTTTTTATTTTATTGTCAATATTTATATGTATTCAATTATACTAAAACATATTCACCTCAGCTTGGTTCATTTACAACCTTAATGAGTATGCGTAGAAGATAATGACACGAGAAACAAGTAAAATTAAAAATATAATAAGGATCAGTCTGAATAAAATTGAAAAGTGTTCCAGATTGAAAACCCCCAAGATTCTAACATGAAGAGTTCATTTCCCTACCACCTAAGCATAAAACACTATTAAATTAAGCACAATTAGGATCCCAAAAGCTTATACTTTATGATCTTAGAGATTGAAACTGCACCAAAAAACAACAAAAGGTAACCTGTATCATACGATCTTAGAAGGCCCTGGTGCCCATCTTAACTGGAATCGAACTTTTTGTTTATTCCAGACCCTTCGGGGGAATTAAACAATGCCTTCCATTGCAGACACCGCCACTTCGCGACACTCTCCTCAAAAACCTCCACATTTACTCCTTCGGGATCATGCAAACCAAGCATATTTTGGTTTGGAGTCGAGAAATTGTCACCTTTTCCTTCTATGAGACTCATGCAAAGAACCTCCAGAAAGCCATTGCTTGCATTCCCGCCTTTGCTCGACTTCGGAAGCCAATACAGGGTTATGAACTTAGGGCGACAGCTCCAAAATAAACAATCCAAAAGAGCAGATGCTGCAGAATAAACAGAAGATGGAGGGTGCATCTTTAAATTCTTAATGGTCAAGTTCTCCACCATAGTTCCCAAGATTTTAGGCAAATCTTGAAAATCTACACTCTTCTCCACAAAAGACCAGATAACGAGAGACAGAGAGATTTTTTATTGGCTCAAATTTGTGAGCAATCTGTTCAACTTAAGGAGCCATGAAGTACGTGCACGGTTGCAAGTTATCGATGTATCACACCCATTCCCCGGAAGTTGCTTCGAATGTCAAGGAGGCCGAGCTATAACCAGAAAATTTAAACTGACGAAGACTTGGAACATCAAAATAGAAGCTTATGCACTCAAGAGAACGGCTAGAAATTTTAATTCCTTTGTAATTGAAGCCACAACAATTAGCAATGCTCAAACCCTTCAAGCAAGGAAATATAGACGAGAAGTAGTGGAAAAACCAGGTATGAATATCAATCTCATAGAGATACAAAGAATTGAGCTTATGAAACTGATACACCCTGATAGGACCATCAACAGCCGACCACAGATTTCGTTTTCCAAACTCAATAAAGGGACTCAACGTCAACAGGTCATACGAATTCTGGGATTGAGAAAAGAATCTGCATCCACATAGTGCCAATTTCTCAATCATGGGGCAGCTCGAAATTAGATCCCCTATTATATCACCTTCTAAGTACACAGCGAAAATAAAGGGATTTAAGTCTCGAACAGCATACCTTTCCATCCGCCCCTGGGACAACTTTGCAACCAACGACGGATAGTTTGGTAAAGGCTTTTAGACTCAAGCACCTCTTGTGGTAAAGCAGATGCCCGATCTATAAACTAGAGTTGAAAACAGAAATCAGTAGCGCCCACGCCCATTTTCATCGCTTTGACTATCAAAGCGTTAGCATGAGAGTTGTATTCCGCTTTATCTTTCAATCCTTCTCCTCTCATCAACAGCCTAAAACTCTCAATCTTTGTTTTTGATACTACATAACTTTGCATAGTCTTCTGCGTGAATTCCCAAAACCCTTGTTCATCGCCAGGATGAATCAGGGTGCTTTCAAAGTCTTGTTAATCGAAATCGAGGTTGGGGCTAGTCAACCAGGCGCTGCACCATGATTTGGAGAGGATAATTATCCGAGCAGCTTCTTTTCCGCTCAGAAAAGATTGTATATGTTGGATGATGCCTTCGGGCAACGGGAATTCGCCATCGACGGCTTTAATCCTTTTGCGTTTCTCCATTAGAAACCCTAGAATGGAATTTGGATTGGGGATCTGGAGGGGTGACTGCAATTTTTGAATTTTCCAATTAGCTGCCATTGTTATCATTTTATAGAAAAAAATCTTGGACGATGAAAGCTGGAAAAATCCCGCTTCTCTCTTGTAGATGAAAGAGTAACCAAACTCAAAATTTATAAGGGGGTTTCTATACCCACCACAATATTTACTCTCCACACCACAATATATTTTTGAACAAAAATAGACATTTATAAAATGATCAATATATCCTTAGAGAAAACTAATTTTTGGCTGAACGCTTTGCAGGATGTTCGGCCAAGGCACACCGAACGCCTCGCATGCTGTTCGGCCAAAGCATGCCGAACGCCTCACAGGCTATTCGGCGCCGAACTTCTTTTGCTATGTTCGGCCTGTGTTCGTCGAACGCCCTGCAGGCTGTTCGGTGAACCAACGCCGAACGCGTAGTGGTTATAAACGAAAAAAGAAACAGGGAGAGATTACCTATAATCGAAACAGTTCGGCGCTGCTTGAAGGGTTTTGGGGGGAGATTCGGCGCTGCTTGAAGGGTTTGGGGGGAGATTCGGCGCTGCTTGAAGGGTGTGGGGGGGGGGAGATTCGGCGCTGGAGAGAAGGGTTTGGGGGGGAGAGAGTTCGGCAGCAACAAGGGCTGGAGGGTGATTTTTCAATTTTTTTTTTTAAGGGTATAATAGGTATTTTGGAGGTGGGATTAGTAAATTTCAAATTTTAAATGTATTTTTGTGTGGTGTATATAGTAAATGTGGTGTGAAAAGAAAAAATTGGAGTGTATATAGAAACTCCCAATTTATAATTCTGGTGTTGTTTAATTTTATTTTTAAAGTTAGGATTATCAAACTATAAAACAATTAAATTAATGATTGGATATAATGGTAATTTTCTTGTGAATGTGATGGGAATTATATTTTTATTTTATTGCATATCTCATAAAATGATGGGAAGTATAAGCATAATATTAAACATAAATATCAATGAATCGAAGCTCGATGAGCTGATCAGTACGAAGATTTTGATAGGATGCTTCTTTGAGCCACTTTTTTTCCGTTCAGACAAGATTGTACGTGTGGCTTCATTTCTTCGCGTGGAGTGGAAACCCTATAATGGAAATTTAGGTTGGGAATGTGGGATTATGATTACACAAGATTGCAATTTAAGTTATTTTGACTTTCAAGAAAGAACAATGTATATGGGTTAATACAATGTGCGAAATAAAAATATGTGTATACTTGCTAAATGGGAGTCCGATTCATATAAAAATTATAAATCGATATTTTTCCTCTTACTTCATATTTGTTATTATTTATACCAAGTCTGACGGGATATAATATATTTTGTTATATAAAAATATATGATAAAATTATATTAATAGAAATGTGTGAAATTTCAAATTGAATTTTAAGTCTAAATCCAACTCAAATTGTCTATCTTATAATTCTTAAATTTAATACAATTATTTCAATTGAATAATAAAACAATATTAAGGTGAAACAATAGATTATATGAATCAAATCATATAGTATCTTTATATTTATATATTACATACATATAAAAGTTTAATTCACTATTTATTTAAATCCAACACCTATATCAAAATCAAAACAAATAATTCAACCTATAAAAATGATTCTATGTTTAAGATATACTTTTTTGTTGTAATATATACAATATTTATATCAAATTAAAAATCACAAAAAAATTAATTTGACATACAATAATAAAAAAAATTGAAATGAAAATTTATTTGAATTTATTATTTTGAATAAAAAAAGGCCGATAAAAATTGTCAGCAAGCCAAATGGTTATCCACATGTAAAAAAAAACAAACAAAAAAATTACCTTCTATCAATGGAAAGTAGTTTTTGTTTTTTATGTAATTTTTGTATTTTAATATTTACAAAAATTTGTGGAGATAACACATGGACAAGTATTATTTTTTAGGAGTTTTTTTTTTATATTAAGTTTGATGCCCGTCCGTGCAAATGCACGGAATGTAATATATTCTAAATTTTAGTATATTTAAATTTATGGTAAAATTATATTTATTAATATAAAATATACATAACCGGTTATTTATATTAATTATATAAATATTATTTAATTTAGAATATACTTTGTTTATACTATGTTGTATTTTTTTCTTTAAAATTAATTTTACTAAGTAATAAATTATACGATAATTTGAAGTGAATTTTGAATTGTCCCTTAATTAAAAATAAATATTTAATTTACTAAAAACTAATTAAATTAAACAATAAATTATAGTATTATATAAATTTAATATTATAATATTTTATTTTTATTATAAAATAATATATATTTCTTTTAGCCTAAAGCCATTTAAGAATTTGATATATTATTTATTCAAATCATCATATATATCAAATGATATTATTTAATAAATAATATTCAATTCATAAAAATTAAAAAAATCATACTTTAAATATAATTATTTATTTTAATATATACAATATTGATATCAAATTAAATAAAGATCACAAAAAGTAAATTAATTTGATATATAATATGTTGATGGATTTAAAACAAAAAAGATATTTTGACTTTTTTAATTCTAGTAAAAAAATAAATAAAAAATAGAGAGAGAGAGAGAGAGAGAGAGAGAGTGTATGTACATAAGACAATGTGAATTATTTTTGTGAAGACATATGTCAAAGAGTAGAGATATGACAATTCTTACTTTTCAACATTCCTATTAAATTAATATTTGCTTATTATTGTACTTTTAAACATATCTCATGCATCACCTGAGGATTAAACCTTATTGGAAACTATTCAGTAATAAATATATAATGTACATTAGTAAAATTAAAATATGAGATAAAGCATAAATGAAATAGAATATTCCAATTTTCAAGAGGAAAGAAAAAACCGAGAGAAAAATAACTCCAAATAAACTTATTGATAATATATTTTCATTTGCGAGTATAATAACTTAGTAAGTGAAATTGTCAAATAGGCTCCGCCCGACTAGATACACAATTTATAACAATCAGTTGGGCCTCGTTTAAGCCCATCATGAAAGCCCAGCCCATAAAACTAATTTTTAGAACGGCTACGAGGAAAATAAAAAAACTTACAACGAACACAGATGCTCTATGACACATGCAATAATTATCACCATATCTCCCACAGTCAATCCTCCAATTAATTAACTAATCCAACAGGACGTGATATGATTGTCCGTATCCTGATTAATTAATCACGCGGCAGTTCTTCCTGATCTCCCCTGCATCTCCGACCAGCACCTGTATCCCTCCCATCTTCACCATCGACTTCGCAAACTGGCGGAAAAACGCCGCCGGAGACTGCAGCTGCTCGACGATCCCCTTCGAGGTTGGGTCGTTGAGGAGGGCCGCATCCGACTGGAAAAGTCCCTGGTTCTGCTTCACGGCGGCGAAGTAGTGCGAGTCGAATGTGAGGGTGCTGTTCGGGTCCATTCCAACGGTGGTCGCCGGATTAGCGGGGCTCGGGCACTGTTTTCTCAAGAAGGCGGCGTAGCTGGGGTCGAGCGATGGGTCGGCGTCGCCTTTTCCGGTGAAGTTGAACAGCCGCCGGGAGAAGGCTCCGCAGTGTGCTACTCCGATGGTGTGCGCACCTGCAAATTTACGGCCACGTCAGCACGTGTTTGTGTGTGTGAAATTTATGAAGAATGTGTGTGGGTCATTTACCTGATAATGCAACAAGATCAGTGGTGTCTAGACCTTTGTTTGAGAATATTCTTTGAAGTGTTGGAAAGTCGGAAAACGGCGACGGTAGGTTTCCGGGGATATCTGATACAAGAGAAACCCTGCCGTCTCTTCTGCCGGTGAGCACATCCCACATCGGCTTCTTAAACTGCCAAGGGGAATGGGATGAGTTCTACTTTTAATCAAAACCAGCTTTCTGTATTTTAATCTTGTATTTTATTTGATCAAGTGCCAAATATGTCGCCCAAATTCATAAAATAAAATACGATACTAAAACGCTATACAGAGAATGTTGAAAAAAATTACCGGAAAAGAAACTGCATCGCGAGCAGCTAGTGCAAGAATATCAGCACAAGAGACAATTCCTGGGCAAGCTTTCTCAACACGAGTCTTGATTTCATCAATAACTTCGAATCCACCCAATGATAGATTAGGTCTTGCATCCTTTTCGGATTGATTTGTCCCTATGGTGTCCAAAAGTATCGATGCATCGCAGCCCTAAAATTTGTTTTAAGAACACAAAAAAACAATGAATAAAGTTAGCTTACTAAAAAAAAATATACGCATGCACATTTATTAACGAAATAAAAATATGCTAGATGCGACATCGCTCAAGAGCATATAAGTGTGTATACATATAGCCATAATATTAATTAAAAGAGACATACTCGGACAAAACAATCATGATAATGCACACGAAGAAGCCTAGCGCCTAATGTTGAATCATTGCGTGCTTTCTCCCAGGTAACTTGTCTCACAAGTTGCTCGGCTTGTGGACAGGTACGAGTCTTCTTATAGAAGTCTAGTATGAGATCAAGTTTAGTAACTCCAGCACTAGGTTTACCACCTTTGATGGGACCGAGTGCTTTACCAACGCCCTTACCACCTTTTGCGGCGGTCGACGCCACCACAAGGTACACCAAGAGAAGAACAAAGCCTAGGAAAACTCTCATTTTCAAGTGAAAGCTAGAAAGGGTATGTAACAAAAGAATATTGTACTTGTAGTATAGTGAAGGAGAGTATTGATAGAGTTAGAAAAGTTTTAGGTTTCCTTTTATAGACAAAGAACAAGATTGGCTAATTATTAAGAGAAAAAAAAAATGTGCTATAAAGTCAGCTTGTTGAATATCCTTAGCCGTGACTCGTGGGTCTTGTCACACACAATTTTCATTATTCTACTCCTATCATCTTTCCATGAAGATACCATCCAGTCAGAATTCCTGGCAATGATAAGGTTGAGTTCATTTTAATAATCATATAGATATGTATAGTTATTTAATTAACCTGCAATTATGTACAACAAGCATTGACCACCTTAACCTATCTTCAATTTAATTTTGATTTTTAATTTTAATTTATGGTTACTTTTAATCCCACAATTTACAATTGTTCATTATCTTCACAACTAAATTATTTGACAAACGATCAGTCAATTGTTAGTCGTTAAGAATAAAATTGAAATAATTGAAATAGTTGAATCAAAAGTGTTCAAAAATAAGACCCAAAAGAAATTTGGACAAATTTTTGAATCAATCATATTCCGGCAAAATCAAGAGTGATGTTTTCAGACTTTGTAGAATGGTATTTTATTTTCTATTTATTATTAATATGCATGTTACACGTGTAAAATGATCATTATATAATGACATACATATTAATGTGGTATGATAAAAAAATGACAACATTTTACAATAAAGAAATGTTGTTTACCACATAATATATACTATGTTTTGTTTAAAATTAAATTAAATTTTGTAAGTACACAACTTTTGTTTTGTCAATTAAATATATGTAACCTTCTAAAAAATTATGGACTCGCATTTATTGAAACTTGTTTATTCGTTGATTTGATTTATTCTAACATATATAACTTATTTTTGAAGCATAAATGAAAAATAATTGATGCCGTTAACTTCGCCCTGTTCAATATATAATCTCTAAGTTCATAAGTTTTTTACAATAATCTCTAATTTTAGATTGTGTCCAACTTATGTCAAGTTTAAGTTTACCGAAATTTTTAATACTCGCCAGAAAATGGTGACATAGCCATCAGAATTCACTTATCACATAGGCAGAATCCAACTGCCATGTCAGCAATTTCCGACGAATTTTAAACTTTTGATAAAATCGGATAAATTGAATAAAATCAATAAATTATATCTGATTAGAAAAAAATACATAAACTTGAATGGCATATATTGGACATAGCTAAAGTTAACAAGCAAAAATTGAAAATTTTCCAAAAGAAAATTTCAGTTTTTTACTTTAATAATAAAATAAAATCATAACTTTTGAAAAAAAAAAAAAAAAATATATATATATATATATATATATATAAACTTTCAATGTGGAAAAAAATATGCATAGTAGTAAAACTTAAAACTGAAGAAAGCAAGGAGACTGTTTTCGATAACTCCTAAATAAATCACCGGAAATGTAATCAAGACTCAAACGATTATACTATATTTTCTACATTATTTTATAAAAGATTAAAAAACATTATCATATAAGCATAAATAAATTATTAAATACAATTTAAAATATATTATATTTTGTTCTACCTATTTAAATTTTTCTAAATAAAAAATATTTAACAAAATAAAATTTTAAAATGAATAAGTGGGTTCTTTTGAGGAAAGACAGAGGTTGCAGTTGTAGCTACTAGCGAGGGACGGCGGGGGGGGGGGGGGGGGGGGGGGGGGGGCGGGATACACGTTATGGTTAACTTTAAGACACAAATATATATCACTAATTAGTTAACTAATTAACTAAAGATTAATTTATTCTTAATTATGATATATAGATTATTTTGTTCTGTATTATTTTATTATAACTTACTTTAAAATATTTTCAGATTTCTTCAACATTTAAAATTTAAAGTACAATTTTCGGAATATATTTATTATTTTTTTATTTTAATAATTTCTATTTTAATTAGTAATTCTTGGCGGATTTATTTTTCTGTTCAAAATTATTTTTTTTTTTAAATAAAAATCAACTTTCGTTAAACTGAAAAGTCTTGCATTACAATAGAAAGCAATATAGGAGAAATATCACACTCTTGAAGAACACAACCTCAAAAAAAAACAAAAGCAACGTGCAAGATAGTGAACAGCTTTGTTTACGGATCGTTTAACAAAATGTAATAGAATATTGTATGTATTTTGGATTTCAGAAATAAATTAAAGATTTTCCTTCAGTAGTTTAGTTACATATTAATTTATAATTTGTATAGGTATTAAAATTATTTTCATTTTTTAGTATTTATTTATTTGGTAGTTTTTGGGTTTTTAAAATAAATTTCAGATTTATTTCAGGTTTCAAATTACTTAAATAAATTGACAGGTTTTATTTGTGCTTTGTGGATTTCAGAAATAAATTTCATAATTTTATATATATATATATATAGATATATTCATTTTTATTGAACAAACTTTTATTTTAATATTTTTATTTTATTTGGTATTTTTTATTTAAAAATATTTTTAAATTTATTTTTGGTTTCAAATCTACTAAGTAAAATTTTAGATTTTATTGAGTTTCAGAAATAGTTTCTCTTTTTTAATATTTTCAAATTCAATTAAAATTATTTAACATAAAAATATCCAACTATGTGGTTGGGATTCTAATTTAATTGTCAAGTATTGATGTCACATCGGCGACAACCCGTTGAATATCCGAACTACATCAAATAAGCAGATGAAAGTATATTTTTATTTTAAATTTTCTAACAACTTTTGTATATAAATATTCAAAGGACGAGAATTAAAAGATGGGTAAACATATGCAACAAAGAAAAGAAAATTAAAGAATCATATTTTTTATAATTTAATCTGGGCTCCCACCATGAAATATGGATAAAACAGGGAATGGGCACAAAAGTTAAACAGAATTCTTACTAAAAATATCATACCATTGTCGTATATAAACTGAATAATTATAAATAATTAAATTAATCGGTATGGAATTACTTTTGTTTAATTATTCTTTCCAAATAAAGTACGGGAAAGTTGGCAGGCGGCGTCAGATTTCACAGGGAACGTTTAGAATAACACGCCTTTGATTTAAAATTGAAATAGGCAGTTTGAACGATTGATTTGATTTAATTGTTAATTTAATTTTAATATAAAATTAAAATTAAAATTTAATTGATACAATTTTAATTTTAAAAATTAATAATTTTGATTTTAAAATCATCTGTTATGCAAATTGCCAGATATTGCACTCAAATAACCAAGAACAATTACCCAGAAAAACTTAAAGCAAGAAATGAAAGCAATTGAACAATGACAACCCAGATTTTAAGTGGTTCGGCAATGTGCCTACATCCACTGTAAAGATCAGCTCAAATTGTATTGATTCAGAGTGTTTTCCCACAGTTTACAAAGCACTCAACCCCTCACAAGTCACAGCAAGAATACACTGTGATCTCTCAGCACAAACCCAGCTCTCACTCTCTAGGAATATAAACCCCTGTCCCTTTTTTAATCGCACACCCTTCACTCTAAGATAAAACTAAACTAGCTGCACTTTATCTTCAACTATGAACCGTCCAGATTTACCCACCTATTGCTGCTGGATTGAATGGCTGAGATCAGAGATCAACTCCCAATTTGTTAGCTGCTGGACTTAACTGCTTTTACCAGCTTCCAACTAACTACAGCAATCAACTCCCAATTTGTTAGCTGCTGGACTTAACCGCTGTTACCAGCTTCCAACTAACTCCAGCAATCTTCAGCTGCTTCTCACTATTCAGCAGCCGTTGATCATTGCTAACCTTGATCAATGGTCTTGATCACTCCCAACAAATCTCCACCTTTAGCAATAGTATCAACACAAACTCAGAACTAAACTTTACCACTTACTTTACATGAAGCAAGCACACTGCAACTCTCCACCAAGCTACAGCAAACAATAAAAAAAAAAAAAAAAAACACACTGCACTTTTCCACCAAATTGCAGCAAACTTCAAATTCCAACCACACAGCTCCACCTTGAGCTGCAAACCTAGTTCACTACTCCACCTTGAGCAGTGAACTCCCACCTTCTATCATCACTGAACACCAACAAGACTCTGACACAGCTCAAACTTAGCTGTAGGCAGAGCCTTAGTTAAACTATCCGCCGGATTATCATCTATATCAACCTTCACAACAGAAATGAGCTTCTTTTCCACCATATCCCTCACATAATAGAGTTTTACATCTATATGCTTCGTCCTCTCATGATATCCTTGATGTCTTGAGAGATGTATGGCACTTTGGTTGTCACAGTGTATCTCCACACTGTCTTGCACAACTCCAAACTCTTCCAAAATTCCCTTCAACCAGACACTCTCTTTAATTGCCTCTGTGAGTGCAATAAACTCTGCTTCAGTGGTAGAGAGAGCCACCACAGATTGATGAGTTGACTTCCAACTCACAGCAGTTCCAAATAGCTTGAACACATAGCCTGTCAAGCTCTTCCTAGTATCTATGTTTGCAGCATAATCTGCATCTACATAGCCAACCAGTGCATCACCAGCTTCTGCGTTCCTTTGAAACCTCAGACCTCTCCCCACTGTTCCCTTTATATATCTCATTGTCCACTTCACAGAATCCCAATGCTGCCTTCCTGGATTCACCATGAATCTACTGACAACACTCATTGTATGTGCCAAATCTGGTCTGCAGCAAACCATGGAGTACATCAAACTCCCCACTACACTTGCATAAGGAACCTTGTCCATTTCCCTCTTCTCATCATCTGTAGCAGGTCCTTGTTGAAGTGACAACTTCAAACCTTGTTTTAAAGGTGTAGTAACTGATCTAGACAGGTTCATGTTGAACCTCTTCAAAACCTTACCCATGTAAGTAGGCAGAGACAAAACCACAGACCCTTCACTCTTATTTCTCTTGATTTCCATTCCCAATATCACCTTGGCTTCACCCAAGTCTTTCATATCAAACTCCTGCTTCAAAATTTCCTTCACTTCTAGAATACCATCCATTGACTCACTAGCCAATAGCATGTCATCAACATAGAGCAAAAGGTAGGTCTTGGAGGCACCCTTGTGTCTGAAATAGACACAACTATCATAACAGCTCCTCTGAAAACCCCTAGACAGCATATAATCATCAAAACGAAGATACCACTGCCTTGGTGACTGCTTCAAGCCATACAACGACTTCTGCAGTAGACATGCCTTTGATTCAGGATCTTTGACTGACACACCTTCAGGAACTTTCATATAGATCTGCTTATCCAACTTACCATGTAAGAATGCAGTAGTTACATCCATTTGATGCAACTCTAGATCAAACTGAGATACTAGTGCAAGCAATATCCTTATTGAACAATGCTTCACTACAGGAGAAAATATTTCACTGTAATCAACTCCCTCCCTTTGTGAGAACCCCTTGGCCACTAACCTGGCCTTGTATCTCACCTCCACATTAGCTCCAGATGCAGGTTTCTTCTTGTATATCCACTTACACCCTACCAACCTCTGATTCCTAGGTTTAGTGACAATCTTCCATGTCTGGTTCTTGTCTAGAGATAACAACTCTTCCTCCATTGCCACTAGCCATTTCTCTTTCTCTGAACAATTGATTGCTTCTTTATAAGATCCAGGTTCAAGAGACTCAATGTCTTGTGCTGTGTATAGTGCATAAGACACTATATCAGCCTGTGCAATTCTTGCAGGAAGCTTGATAACTCTCCTTTGTCTGTCCCTAGCCAGTTGGTAATTGCTGAGGTTAGTATCACTTCCTTCATCAGTAACTTCCTCATCATGAGCTTCATTTGATCTTGAAGTCTCTCCTTCTGTCAATTGATGCTCTACCTCAAACTGAGACCTCAACTTCTGTGATTCAGACTCACCATTTATCTCCTTCAATGGCATCTTCTTCTCATCAAAAGTGACATCCCTTGATATGATGAATTTCTGATTCTCAAGGCACCACAGTTTGTAACCCTTTACTCCCTGTGGATATCCAATCATAACACACTTTATGGCTCGAGGCTCCAACTTGTCTTGCTTCACATGAGCATATGCAAGACATCCAATCACTTTCAAATAGCTGTAACTTGTGGGTCTCCCTTTCCACATTTCCTCTGGTGTCTTGAATTGTAGGGCAGCAGCAGGGCTCCTATTTATTAAGAAAGCAGCTGTAGTCACCAATTCACCCCAGAATGTCTTTGAAAACCCTCCACTACTCAGCATGCACCTCACTCTTTGTAAAAGAGTTTGATTCATCCTTTCTGCAACCCCATTCTGCTGTGGAGTTCCAGAGACTGTCTTATGTCTTGCTATGCCCTTATCTTTGCAAAACTTATTGAACTCATCACTCAGGTACTCCAACCCATTGTCTGTTCTTAAGTGCTTTACCTTCAACCCAGTAACATTCTCAACCTCAATCACCCAGTCTCTAAACTTTATGAATACATCTGATTTGTTTTTAAGTATGATGACCCAGACCTTCCTTGTCCAATCATCTATCATGGAGATAAAATATCTCCCTCCACCTGATGTAGCAGTTCTTGCAGGCCCCCACAAGTCAGAATGCACATATTGAAGTTTCTCCTGTGATGTATGAACCCCAATTGGAAAACTAAGCTTCTTAGCTTTCCCAAACACACAATGTTCACATACATCTATCCTTGAGATTTTGTCACCTTTTAACAGCCCTTGTTTGGTTAATTCATGTAAGCTCCTAGCACTTAAATGTGCTAACCTTCCATGCCATAACAATGTGTTATCCTTATCATTCACTGAGTTTATTTCCCCAGTAACAACACTGCCATTCAAAAAATACAGACCATTTCTCCTAGTCCCTCTAATCACAGGAAAACCATCTTTGATAACATCAAGAATTCCATTTTCTGATTGAAACCTATACCCAAGAGCATCAAATATACCCAAGCTGATTAAGTTCCTTCTAAGTTCAGGAACATACCTGACATCTCTCAGAAGTCTTACCACACCATCAAACATCCTGATGTGGAGTGAACCAACCCCCTTGATTCTGCAGCTTTGGTCATTCCCTAGTAGCACTGACCCTTCTTCTTGTAATTGTAAAGCAGAAAACCACCCTTTGTGTGGTGTCATATGGAAGCTACACCCTGAGTCTAGCACCCAATCATCTCCTGCATTATCTTTACTAACAGTCAATGCCTCAAATGGCTCAAAACCAGCACCTCCATCAACCGTAGTCTGATTTGCTTGATTGTTTGACCCCTTATTATTTTTGTTATCAACACTCTTGCCCTTCAGAGCCCTCCACTTAGCACAATCCTTCTTGTAGTGGCCAGGTTCATGGCAATGAAAACACTTCCTAACTTCTGGATTGTTAGTGAAGTTTGATGGCTTCTTCCCCTGCTGATTTGGTGCAGTGGAACCTGGCTTCTTGTTCCACTTCTTCTGATTTGGATTCTTCTTGACCAAGAGTCCCTCACCAGTAGCTGGCTCAAGCGTTTGCTCTGAAACCTTCTGTAACTCTTTACATTTCAGAGCCAATTCCACTTCTTCAAGGCTTATTGATTCTTTGCTCCCATACAATAAGGTATCCTTGAAATGTTCAGAGGATTTAGGTAGAGAGCACAGTAGCTTTAGAGCTTTGTCCTCATCACTGAGCTCCACCTCAATATTCTCAAGATCATCCAAGATCTTGTTGAATTCATCCATCTGAACCAAGATTGGCCTGTCTTCTGTCATTTTGAAGGAATAGAGCCTTTGTTTCATGTATAGGCGATTAGCCAGAGTCTTCACCATGTATAGGCTCTCAAGCTTATCCCACACTCCAATGGCGGTTGTCTCCTTTGAGACTTCTCTCAAAGCTTTATCACCAAGACAGAGGATTATGACTGAATGTGCCTTCGCACTCATCAGAGCTCTCTCCTCTTTGTCTTCTTCCTTTTCCTTCCCAGATGGCTTTGGCTTGTTCAGTGCATCGATCAAACCTTGTTGTGTTAACAATGCTTTCATCTTCATCTGCCACAAGGCAAAATCAGTTTTCTCTGTGAATCTTTCCACATCAAAACGAGTGGATCCCATTCTTGTCTAAACCTCCAATTCTTCCCACAGACGGCGCCAATTTGTTATGCAAATTGCCAGATATTGCACTCAAATAACCAAGAACAATTACCCAGAAAAACTTAAAGCAAGAAATGAAAGCAATTGAACAATGACAACCCAGATTTTAAGTGGTTCGGCAATGTGCCTACATCCACTGTAAAGATCAGCTCAAATTGTATTGATTCAGAGTGTTTTCCCACAGTTTACAAAGCACTCAACCCCTCACAAGTCACAGCAAGAATACACTGTGATCTCTCAGCACAAACCCAGCTCTCACTCTCTAGGAATATAAACCCCTGTCCCTTTTTTAATCGCACACCCTTCACTCTAAGATAAAACTAAACTAGCTGCACTTTATCTTCAACTATGAACCGTCCAGATTTACCCACCTATTGCTGCTGGATTGAATGGCTGAGATCAGAGATCAACTCCCAATTTGTTAGCTGCTGGACTTAACTGCTTTTACCAGCTTCCAACTAACTACAGCAATCAACTCCCAATTTGTTAGCTGCTGGACTTAACCGCTGTTACCAGCTTCCAACTAACTCCAGCAATCTTCAGCTGCTTCTCACTATTCAGCAGCCGTTGATCATTGCTAACCTTGATCAATGGTCTTGATCACTCCCAACATCATCCGTTTCAATTAAAAATTGTTGGGTGTAGTTTCAAGTTTGTGGTTTCAAGTGTGAAATATATATATATATATATATATATAAATTACCGATTCTGAAACTAAAATTGATGGGCTATATGCTACGATTCCAAAAATTGTCAATTTTGAAACTTAAATTGGTTTCGAAACCAGCTGACTATATACCGATTTAATTTTAGTTCCGCCCCTACGATTTGAAAATTGGTAGTTTAGAAACTTTAATCAATTTAAAAAATTATTAATTTCCAAACCAAAACCAAAATTAAAAAAATTATTTTGATTGGTTCTAAAATCGAGAAAACCGAACCCATATCTATCTTGGTTGGATCAAAAAATTTCTTTGACTTTTGACCTTTATTTAATGTATTTTATTTTATCTTCTAGGGGTGGGAGTGGGGTGGGGGTGAAGGCGGCTTTTGGAAGAGGACATTATTTGTTATAATCCACAGATTTTATTATATTAAAAAAAACAAATATTTAACGTGTATTAATATCACTAATATTACTGTTATACGTTTCATAATTTATAATAAATTATTTAAAATAGTAATATAATTTATTTGAATAAAATACATAAATATATAAAATATATTATTTAATTTTTTAAATAAAAATATATAACTATTTAATTTTATATAAAAAATTTATTTTAAATATCAAATATAACACAATCAAGAAAGAAAAGATATTTTATATTAAAGAATAAAGATTTCATTTATATTTGTATGCGATACAATCAGAATGAAGATAATAAAGTTGTAAGGTTTTGAAAAATCTGAATAGATGTCATACTTTCTACAAATAATAATTAATTCTGATGAAAAATCCTAATTTATTATTTTTGTTTTAGTTTTAATATATATATATATATATATATATATACGTATTAATATTTCAAAAAAAGAAAATACCCTAGTAAATAACCTTATTGAGTCACATATATAAATGACATAATTCATCTAAAACAATTTTAATTGTTAAACAACAAAAGAAAATGCAATTCCTAATGTTAAATTTCCTAGCATTATTGAGCATAAAAATATAATCATTTTCACTTTTAAATAAAAAGAAAATCCAAAAAAATACGAAACAAGTCTAATTTATAAGCATGAGAAGTATGCCATATTGATCATAGACGATATATGATATTAAAATCACAGAAAATATTTTTTCTTATATATTGTAATATAAAAATATATTCAAGTTATATATGATATATTGTAGAAGGTGTGGATTTGTAATTCAACGATTACTTTTTTGTGTAATGAGTTAAAATTTGTTGTAATTTCATGTTTCATCTTTTCTTCTATTAGAATTAGTCTCGTTCACAAATTGATAAGTACGATATCCATGATTTATAGAAGGTTGAAAAAAATTAAATTTAAAAAAATAGCAATATCAACACATTAAAGAAAATAAAGATTTGTACAGATCTCGTAAAAATTATCAATTAAACATTCAAATTAAGGACAAAAATATTTTGCAAATTGCTAATTAAATATAATAAAATTACAAAAATTTAAAATTAGACAGAAACAAATACTTTGAAAGCTAATGAAAAATCTCACGGTGCTTAAAGTTGAAATAATTAGCAGGTCTCAACAAAAAATGAAAGAGATAGAAGAAACTTTTCATTTAAAAAATTAAAAAGAAAATTAGTTAAGAAAATAAAATATGTTTACGATAAATTGAAAGCAAGAAATGAATAGAAAAATCTAAAATAAAATAAACCTAAAAATCATATTTTAAAGAGTGTAGGCTCTGGTGATAATTGAAATAGGGCACATATTATCATACATATCTTACCATTTATTTTCTCAAGAAAGAACGCACAAAAAACCATTTATTTTCTCAAGAAAGAACGCACAAAAAACTTAAAGAAGAGGGCGAACAAAAAAGAGAGACTTTAAAACATGTAGTGATAATCTTGATAAAATATATAGAAAGAAGAGAGAGACAAAAATGATAAATAATTTTGAATTATCGTATGATCGGTGAAAATTTAATTTCATATTTGACAAAATCATTGGGTGATTTTATATAATTGATAGCTTAATTATAGGTAAATTGTTAGTGATTTTCCACAATATAATGAAATTACAATGATTTAGTGTTTCTAACAAATTTATTTCTTATTTTGAATATATTATAAGTTAACAAAAATTTCTTAAAATTCGAATTTATTTATGTTGAACAACATAAATTTATTAATCTTTTCAATTAAATTGTAATAATGTATCTTAAAAGAATTCTATAAATATATATAGTTTTACATTTATATTGTGGAAATTTAGGCCAAAAAAATCAAATTTAACAAAATCATTTTACTTACATATCTATATATCTATATATATAGATATAGATTTGGTTTGATAAAATGAATCGAGAAAATTGAATAATATATTTATTAGATTTCATATATTTCTTGAATTTCATAAGTTAGTGATTTGATTAATATTTGATAAAATATCTAGATTTCGAATCATATATTAAATATTGCAGTATATTCATCTTGATATCATCTAATTTGAAACACCTAAATTTGTGGAATAATTTAGATTTTGAAATTGAATCAGAATTTTTAGAATAAAAATATCTAATTTTAACTTAATAATAATATAGTTATTCTAAATTAAATAATGAAGTTTATGCAGGAAAATAAAATTGGAAAGCGCTATTTTGTTCGTATATATATATATATATATATATATATATATATGTATGCATAATTGAATAAATAGTGGTTAAATCCATATCTACCAACAAAAATATCTTAATTTATATAATTTATTATTTCACTTTAATTTTTTTATGAATGAAAGATTTGTATTGAGTTTGAAGAATTATAGTGGTTTGAATAATTTGTGTATTGTGTTTGAAATAATATTATTGTAACAATAATATAGTTTGATCAATATATTATTAATATAATAAAATAAAGTAAATCGCATGAATAAAAATGTAGTAAATTTAAGAAGCTAACATAAAAAATAGTATTGTGAGGCTCCACTTTAGCCATAAAATAACATACTCCAACCATATTTTGGGGCCAAAACATATGATATCCATGTCGGATAGTGTTACCAAAAATATTGTTAACTTAGTTGATTAACATACATAATTCATTTATTAACTTATACTATTCACATTATTCATTTACCTTACTTCATCACCCCATTTTCTTATACAATTGGTTGGATAAAAGAGTATTATTATATTTTTCGATAAAAGAATGTTGACTATTTTAGGTGGCTATAATTTCCGATTCCATTTTTATTTATTTTTAAGGAATATGTATGAACTATAAATTTATCATTAAGTCGTGATTTGATAATATGATAATGATTAGTAAAGTCAACTTCTTAAATAAAAAGTTGACCCAATGTTCAATCATGCTTATACTTCCTCGTCCCAAAAAATAATTACAGAAATAAAACTTGAAACGTCGAGATTCTTTTTTTTTTTTTTTAATATTTTTTTATAGCCTTATCTCACACGAAGTAAACTATTTTGTTCAACAAAATTTAAGAAAATCACGTTCATGCATGTTGCCTGCTATTCTTAGTACAATGTCTTATTCTGTCTCCCAAGGGAGGCATTTTATGCTTCATACACTTCTAATGTAATAATGCCTTATATATATATATATAACGTATCTATATTATGCAATGAATTGGGACCATAAAAGAGAAATTTCTGCATATTATTTAATTTCATATGTTTATTCTAAAAAAAGTTATCTGTAAACATTAATATAAGTTAGAAAATTGAAATATAATAATGGAAGTCTGGAACAGCACAATGTCGAAGTCTGCTAATATTAATTAAGAAATTTAATTTCAGCGTTTCTTGAGATTACTAAAACTAGTACTGTAATGCACGACTTGTAGTTATTTTAATAAAATTATGAAATTAATTATAATGATATAATTGAAAATATTTTTTAATTCTTAAAAAGGTTAATAATTTTGATCTTTTCCCATTAATCAAGTAACATATATCAAGATTAATAATGTTGGTATTTGCAATTATCATATTTGCGATGTAAGAATTTGAAAAAAATAAAAACTGTCTAAAAAGTATTACAAATTAGTATTTGTTTATAATAAAACAAAGCGAAATAACAATAACATAAGCAATTTAAAGTTACAAATTTTTAATACCTTTATGTTGAACTACTTCGTTTATTATAATTTTCTCAAATACAAAGACAATGGTAGGATTTTCACGGTCAACAAGCTATAATAGGACTAAAGATGACAATGGACCAAATCGGATGGATACTTGAAGACTCAGACCCTCCCCATTCTTAAACAGGACAGAACGACCTATTTTGGCCTGAAAATTTATTATTGTAATAATAATACATAATAATATTAATAAAATTTTAATATAAAACCAAAATTTTACAAAATTTAATAAATAATATTAATATAAAATCAAAATGTTTAACAAAAAATAATAAATAATATTGAAAACAAGTTTGGGTCGTCCCAAGCAAGATGGAGTAGAGTGGATCAGTTGCGGGCGGGTCAAATTGTCCCGGGGGCGGCAAGCCCATGGGGAAAGGGGCATCAGTTTATAAGATGCTACATCGACTCTAATAACATACACACACACACACACACACTATGTTTATGCATCTCAACAGATCAACAATACCACACCCTAAAACAAGAAATGTAGCAGATTATCTGCTAAGAAATTATGTCACAAGAATGCAACTCATCGCACCATAGTAGGGACAGCATTCGAATTTCATTAAATTCATCATCCAAGAAAACTTAGGACAAGTAAATAGTCTTAACAAGAAATGAGTAAAGATTTCATCTTCATAAAACGAAACCCAGAAAACAGTTGAATAATGTTGGAGCTAACAATAAAATGCCAGCACAGGTGGTGATCCGGCTCCATCAACGCTAGCAAAGAACTGTGATTTTGCCTTTAAGCAAAGTGCCTCTTTCTGCAAAAGATAGAAGAAAGAAACCTTAGGCCATAACATTCGTCACTAGGTAACAATACTGAAAGATAGCGTTTGAATTGGGGGATTTGATTTGAAGAAACAAATTGGTTGAGAGAAGGACTTCAAATAACTCTGCATGGAGTGGATTCAACTCTACCAAAACCACGATATCAAAACCAGACTTGGGGCTTGTAAACTAGCTAGTGTGTGTCGCTTTTTAACACGAGGAAACAAGCTAGTTAGCTAAAAATACTTCGCTTATAATTCTAAATTATTTTCCGAATCAAAGTAATGTCCAAACAGTCCATACTCAATTAATTCGAATAACAAACCTCCATTTTGGAACATGATTAGGAACTTTTTTTTGCTTCCTTCTCACGATTCCGCCAAGGATTGAGAGCATCTCTCATGGCCTGAGCTTCCGGCGTATTCTCCCAAGCCCTCTTCTCCGATTCCAGAACTGTTACTTTATCATCTGCTCAAATCCAAAGGGTGAAAAAAACAAAAATGGTTGTATAGACCGCAAACAGCAAGAAAAATGAAAATGGAAACAACTAAAAGAAGCATTTTGAATCGCCACAATTTATAACTCAGGTGGAAACATCGAAGACCCATCAATTACATAAAACTAAAATAAGTCCTCCAAGAATACTCAATCAAGTACTTATGTCTATCATTAACTCACAGTATTTCAATAACCAGAACCCGATGGCCCAAATTTTAAACCGGACCCTTTTTTGGGACGGAAGGAGTTACAGATAAGAATTCTTAAATCCAATGCACATGATAAAATGGATGGCCATTCACAAGATGCATAACTCAATACCCTCCCTCCATTTCAAGTGCATTTACTAAACTGATTGTTATTGCGCGATTTTTTTTTTTTTTTTCCATATTTCTTTTATCTCAACAAACAGATGTACGTAATTGCAAACTCTCAGACCCACAACGAAATCAAAATTCCAAGGCATTTTTAGGCACAGAGCTTATATTCAAGATCGTAAATTTGGGGGCATAATCAAATTGTGGGCTCTGATTTTTCATCTAATTCTTCAAAAATATAATTTCATAACTACCGTCACTCGCGTCAAGAACATTATAATTCCAAATTTCCCCCAATAAATTATATCAACCGCAAAAACAAACACAAAATCAGGACAGAAAAAGATAGGTAGTTCTACGGATATCTGAGAAGAGCTTTCTCCATTAACGATTTATAAACAGAATCAAGAATTAAAATAAAAATTGCCCAAAAAAATTAAAAGTCTCCGAGAGAGAGAGAGAACAAGGAAGGGAAAAGGAGGGTTCTCACACAGAAGCCCGTTTTGATCATGAAAAGTTCCATTGAGCCTCCGACCATGGCTCCCCCAACTACAATCTTCAAGTACCAATCCCAAAACCTCATCTCTCTGTTACTCTCTTTGCTTCTGTAATAATTTCTATAATCCAAACGCAGCCTTCAAGAACCCTCACTCGTCATGACAATGCTTAAACTCGCTTCATTGTTCTCCTAAAGTGGGTTGTCCCGATTGTGACAAATTACTGGGCTGTTGCATGTGCAGATGTGGACCCATATGGGCCATCACCTGGACAGCCCATTAGCCCAATACTGACCCATCTGAATTATTTATGTGTCTAAATTAATCATGTATATGCTAAATCCCCTTAATAATAGTAATTATGGAATTTACTATAGATTTGGATATAAAACATAAATCACGGAAAAATTTATGCACCAAATGCATTGATCTTCCATTAACAACGAGTTAGATCTAATTTTAAAAATAACATAAACGTTAAGATTTTAATCAATTCAAACCAGATCAACCAAAAAATGCAAAAATTTGATGCATGCACACATTATTTTCACAATGAAAATATTTTCACTGAAAATAATTATATGGTTTAGCTAAACAAAATTAATATTTTTATGGAGAAAAGTAATATTCTTTTCGTTCAAAAAAAAAAAGTCATGTTTTTCAAAAATTAATGTTTTGTTTTATTGATGAAAGTAAAAAAATTGAATTTTTTTTTAAAAATAAAATTATATATAATTAAAAAAGTATAATCAATGAATAAAAAAATTATATAAGTACAAATTTATAATTTAAAAAAAAATGTACCTTCATAAAATTGATTGAAAATAAAAAAAGAGTGTATTCTTATTAAACATTGTTTCTTTTTTTGGGAACAGAAGAAGTACCTTTATTGTGAAAAAATATTATTTTTTTAAATCTGAAAAATTATAATTTTTTACCCAAAAAAGGTGCGCGGACAAATTTATGGTGGGATTAATTCATTTTATATGTAGATGCATTCACTGCACATATACATATGCATAAATTCCCCTCAACCTTTATTCTCCACTTTTGAAAGATTTTTTAACATGTTGATTTTTATTTTTATTTTTTGTTAATTTGAAGGTTGTTTTAGAAATATGTATTTTGTCAGTGAAATTAAATATATATATATATAAAATAAATTTAAATAATTTTATTGTAAATGATAATATACATATTGGGATATTTCTTATCTATAAATGTATTTGCTTTATTATAACTAGATATTCGTCTGTGCAATGCATGAGATATAATATTATTTTATTATATTAAGAATTTATAATAAATTATATTTTTTATTATTATAAAAATATATTATTTATATCAATTATATAAATATGATTCAATTTAGAATGCAGTTTGTTATATTACATTATATTTTTATTTCCTTAAAATAAGTTTTATTGTATATTTTGACGTGAATTTTAATTATCCTTGAAAATAAATATTTTAATTTATTAAAAGTTAATAAAATTAAACAATAAATTATAATATTATATAGATTTAATATTATAATATTTTATTATAAAAAATAATATATATTTCAGCTTTAATTCATTTAAAAATTTGATATACTATTTATCCAAATCAATCATATATATAAAAAATTAAGAAATAATATTCAATTCATAAAAAACTATATTTCATATTTGAAATATAATTATTTATTTTATACAATATTGATATCAAATTAAAGATCACAAAAAAAGATTAATTTGATATATAATATGTTAAAAATAGATTTAAAACGAAAAGATATTTTGATTTTCTTAATTTTAGTGAAAAATACAAATAAAAAGGAGAGGATGTATAGAAGATACATATCAATTATTTGTGAAGAGACGTGTTAACAAAAAGAAATATTCTCATGGTTCTTATTTAATATTATAGAAAGAAAAGATAGAAAGATTAGTAGGGTGCATCAGGCGCACCGTGCAACCTGATATAAAGTATTACTTCTTTAATTAAAAAAATATTACTTATTTATTTGAAAAGTATTACTACTTATTTGCTATTTAAGAAGTTAAGTTTTTAAAATAAATAAATAATATTTTTTAGTTAAACAATTAATATTGTAAATCAGGTGCACGCTGCATCCACTGCACATGAGACTTACTTAAATAATTATCGTAAATTGGTATGTTTTCATCAAGGAGTAGAACATTAGCTCAAATTCTTTTTCTGAAAATTCATTTCATACAAATTCAGATCTAACACGCTTGACTTTATCTAAAATAAAATATTTCATGTGAATTAATTTGAAAAATCCTGATTAAATTATCCGAGAACTAAATTTTCTATCCAAACTAAAAATAATTGAAATTTTTTAAAAATATAAAAAGTTAAACCCTAAAAAACATAACATCTGGAAAAAAATGAAGAATTGAAAAAGAAAAAAAATCACTAAAGAAAAGTAGCTAGACTGAGAAACTGAAAAGGAAAATTAAAAAAAAATAATAAAAAAAAAATATATATATATATACATATATATTTGACGAGACCATTGTATACCATTATAATATACATATATATATATACACACACACACATATATATTTGACGAGACCATTGTATACCATTATAATATATATATATATATATATTTACTAAATTCCACTGACCTTTTTACCCTTTCAATATGACTGAGTGTCTTTCTGTTTTCCGTTTCATTTCAAGAAAGAAAAAGGAAATTTACAAAAGAAAAAAGAACAAAAGTTACAGTTCTTTTAGAACGAACGTCAAAGAAAATTTATCCGTTGGACAAATCCCGTAATTCATAATCGAGGTACGAAGGCGACAATCCCTGGACTCACTGTGACGTGGGCCTCCAACCCACGTCATCTCACCTTATATTTCCATATGAAGTTCTCGTCGGTAGAAATTGAATGTTCTTGGAAATTCTGAATCTTTTCCGGTCTGCTACCGAGAAAGTTTCTGTTCTCTCTGCTCAAGAATGGAAAATCAGGGAGCAGGTGCTGAGGTGGAGAATGCAGCAACAGAACATATAATTATGGAAAGACCTTCGGCAGTAGCATCACAGGTTAGAATATTTCATGTGATTTCGTCTGTGGGCTTGTTGGATTTTGGTGTTTTTTTTTTTTTTTTTTTTGTGCTAAATACTCTAGATAGATGTGATCTTTGTGGCTGAAATCGATTTGAGGATTATATTTGTGGGTAAAGTAGAGAAAAATCAAGGCTCTGCAAGGGATTTTTTTTTTTTGGGTAATTCTTTTTCTAGTTTTAATATGTGATTTAAGGCCTAATTTGTGCTGTTTTAAGGTTTAGATTCTTGGTTTAGTAGTGAAAATCTGCAGGTGGTTTGCTTTAGTTAAGAGTGATGCATTTGACAGTGATATTTGTTATTATATTGGGCAAGATCTTGATGTTTTCATGTTCCTCTAGTTGTTAATTATTCTTATTTAATGAATTTATCCCCATTTTTAGCTCGAAAAATAAAATAAAAAAAGTGTCTCATGTTATTTGTTGATAATTGCCATGGTCTCTGGATAAGGTTTGGTCATTTAATACTTCACAATTGTTCTTTAATCAAATTATATCATTTGATGTTTAAAGGACCTCAGCGCACTTCCATTTAGCATTTGGACTATTTTGTCTGTCTAAAATTAATAAGTCAGTCGTTTGTGTAACTCGAACATTCAGCTTATTCATTCAGATTTTTTTTGTTCTCTTTCTCATTCTCGACAAAGGCAAGAGATGTCTTATCTTGAGTAACTTGGTAATACACTTAGTCTGGATTTAAAGAAATAGTTCTGCCTCATTTTTCTATTTGTAATTGTGTTCTTTACTCGATCATAAACAACCTTTTCAATGTTCTAATTATATTAATTTTGTGACATAGACTGAAAAATGTTTCACAGAGCATAAATTTAGAATCAGGGATTTCCATTTAATTGCATTTGATAGATATCTTGGTTCCAATTAAAAAGTCTTCTCAACATTCCCATTCTGCTCGGCTATCCAACTACAGCATAATGTAAATCAGATGACATCATATTGATAAACTATATCATGATAGGACCTGTGATATCCCTCAGTTTGTTTTGATTAATAGTTTTATCAGCAATGTGGATCAGATTCTTTTTCCAATTTTCTTAATGATATTAGAGAATGATTTCAAGGTAGATGATTCTGTAATTTCCATTGCACACAGGCTAATTCTGATGGCAGAGAGTCCAAGAATGTGGCAACAAATCCAGGGCCGAGTACAAGGCGTACAGATCTAACTCTTCAAGTTCCTCCTAGACCGGGGGGCTTTTCAAGCAGCCGTAGTGGCAAGAGATTGCTTCACTCTCCAAGTTTTCTTCGGGCATTCAGCTTTAAGAAGAAGACAACTGCATTAGATGGTGAAAGAAGCTCTCTTCTCAGTTCAGATCCTAAGGCAACTCCTCAGAGCCCCTCCCTTTCTAACATCTTATCTTGGCAGAGGTGTACGTCTCTCCCAGTGACGCCTGCCTCAAACTTGTCCACTCAAATTACAGGCCCAAGATCAGCCCGGACACTTGGTGAAAGGGTAAGATCACATGTAATTTTGCATCTGAACTCTTTTAGCATTTCCTAATTTATCAAACATATTTCTTATTTGGATGATAGAAATGTCTCATTGTCGATTAATGCCATTAGAGATTGATAATCAACATGAATCGTGTAAATTAAGGTTCTTCAGAATAGGTAGACTCTGTAGTATTGTTTATCAAGATAGGACAACGCAGGTAAATGCTTTTTTCTAACTAATCCTATGCTTCAAGGGGAAACTCCAACGCAAATGGTTAGGAATCTCTGAGTTGAACACCTTCAAACTTTCATGAGCTTTCAATAATTTCTTGCTTCAGTGACTATTAGTATTACGCTTCTGTACGTTTCCAGTTTTGAATTTTGAGATGATGGTGTACATTTCATGTGATACTAAAACTTAATTATCAGATAGTTCCATGAAATAGCTTTTTATTATCATTTTGCAATTAGCTTTTCATGCATTGATCAAATTCCATTTTTTCCCACCTGATTTTATCTTAGTGTGGCATAGTTTGTTGATTTTGTTTATGTGCAAAATATATCATTTGTGGTTAAAGGGAAATAGAGGCTAGAATCATCCGATAAGTTGCTTATATTTGTAGGCGTGGCGCAATTTGATTTCGTCTTTTTTCAGCATTAAGAAAACAAGTATCCAGCATCATACCTTGTTGCTTGCTCTTACTTAAAACTCGATTAAGAGTCATCAGCCTTGGATTCATCTCTTTTCCTTTAGATTTAAATTTAAGAAAAAGCATTAAGAAAAGTGTCACTTATTAATACTATGAATCTGGTACCTAAATTTATAAATCGAAAAATTGCTGATAAATGTTTGCCTGCTTGTCACAGGCAAGCACATCTCAACGTACTGTTTCAAGGTCGCTCTCTGTCCCAGGAAGGAGTTTTCTTATCGTAAGATCTACATCTTTTGCCTCCGCCGAAAAGCATGCTCCAGATACTGATGTCGGTATGTTGCTTCTTTTTTTTTTTTTTTTGGTTATAGAAGATCAAGTCCTTTCACGAATTGGGAAGTAGGTTAGAGGAAGGATTTGAACTCCTGACCTCCTCTCTAATAGAGGAGGGTAGATACCTACTCTCTATCAAATACTTGTTGTTTATTATCCAATCTATTACGTACGCAACATTCTGTTAGTCTAATTTGGTTACTATCTTATCAGCCTATATTGCACAGCATTTTTCCAAGTGTTTAATAGTATCTGCATACTCCATTTCGTACAAAAGAATAAGAAAGTACCCCTTTTCTGAGAGAGAACACATTTTAGGGGACTTTTGCTCATCACACTATCAAGTGTATAAAAACACGTTGATCTTTGTTTGCCACAGTACCTATGATAGGTGTCTCAAAAATATGAGGTCTGTCTCGTTAATTCCTGTTTATGCATGTGCTGTTAATTTCTTGTTGGTGGTGGTGTTGGTGTGCGTTTTTTTGTTTGTTTTTATTTTATCATTTTTTATAAATAAATATCATATAATTTTTCTTGGCAAGATAGATCAAATAAGTCCTGTTCCGGTCCACGAGGATCAAGAGATTCCTGAAGAGGAAGCTGATTGCAGAATCTGTTTCGATACATGTGAAGAAAGAAATACACTCAAATTGGAATGCCTGTGTAAAGGTGCGCTTAGACTCGTTCATAAAGAGTGTGCAATTAAATGGTTTAGAGTGAAAGGCAACAGAATATGTGATGTCTGTAATCAAGAAGTTGCAAATCTACCCGTTACTTTACTCCGAGTAGCACCAGCCTCTCAAAGAGACAATAGAGAACAGATGATACAAAATTCAATCAGGTAACCTTTCACTGTTAGGTACAGTGTTTTGATATTTATGCTTTCAGTGTCAAGTTCAAGTTTCATTGAATTAAACTGGGTTTTCATATTCCGTTGTACAGACTTCCTTGTTAAACATTTTGATTTCCAAACCATCTGAAATACGGTCATTAATCAAAAGAAGAAATGAAATAAATTTGAATACTTGGTTCAGGATATCATGCTGTTAGATAATTATAAGTGACATTTGTATGGGTCATCCTCTTTTTTAAACACTATTCTTCTTTTCTTTGTTATCTGCAATACTACTTTTGGCCAACTCCTTTCACAAAGGGACCAAACAAAATATGAAGTTAAGAATTATGAGTTGAATTGATGACACTTATGATTTCTAAGAATTCGGCCCTTCATTTTTTCTTTAGTATATGGATGTTGTGTATATTTCTAATGGGGTTTATGATATATTCCTGGTGTATTTGTTCAGTGCCTGGCAAGATTTTGTGGTGCTTGTGTTGATTAGCACGATCTGCTATTTCTTCTTCCTCGAGCAGCTACTGGTAAGATAATACACAATAAAATTTTGATTTTCAAACAATATATCTGAACAGCTACATTTTGAAAATAAAAATAAAAAATGATCAGTCAGACAATTAATGTTTACGTTGGCATTCTATCTGTTACAGCTCAAGAAGTTGCAAACTAAAGCACTTATAATCGCTGCGCCTTTCTCTTTTACATTGGGCGTTATAACATCAATTTTTTCGGTTATCCTTGGTATGTGAATGCTCCAAAAAGTTCACATTTAATTTTATTTATTGAGAAATATCGATCTTTAAATAGTATATTTTGATGCAGTGAACAAAGAGTTTGTATGGACCTATGCAGCTCTTGAGTTTGGGCTCGTGGCGTTGATTCTCTACGTTTTCTATTCAATTGTAAGTAAATTTTGGGCCTGCTCTTGCCCTAAATTTCAACAGTATGGTAATTTTTATCATTCGAGCAAATTTGTTTTTAGCATAAATCGAAAAACTTCCTCTAGTTGAGTCGTGTTTGTCTCCTCTGATTCTCTTACGTACTCGTATAGAATATTAAAAGATGGGGCACTACGGCAACAATAATTAAACCTAGGTTGTGTATTAACCAAAAGAGTTAGAGGATGGATTTGTTGTAAGCGATTTTAGGTCACATTTGGAGATTGGAGGACAGAATTTGACCTCATTTTTGTATGGATTTAAAATCTATTTAAATTACTTAAAGATTGCCTAAAATGGAAGTTGATGATTTAAAAATCCATCATAAAATGAATATATAGAAACAACATTAGGTTGTGTTTCGATTAATAGATCTGAGTTATGGTTTTCAATATCGTAATAACAAATTCATTGATTTGTTCTGATAAGTTTATGATGGATTTGAAACTCGTAACTCAATTACTTTGAGTCAAAAAAAAATTGTGTGGTTTTGGTGTACTTGAAATCCACTTTTTATGGAGTGTTTGAATTTCTTCCCCAAACTCCTATTTTCATATGAAATCCCTCGATCCAAACACAACCTTGGTAAATCTACTTAATATGGACTAATTTTCACATCCTCTCCTCAAATCAAATTAGTCAACCCAAAATGCAACCTTAGTAAAATAGTAATACTTGAGGACGACGAAAGAAAAGATACACGAAAGAAAGGGGGAAAATATTAAGAACCACCCGAGAACTTCCAAACGAATTGTATAATAGGCAGAATGCACGTTATTCTTAGCCTCAAATTTTCTTGGCAGTCTAACCCACATTCTTTTTTGTCTCGCAGCTTCAGTTCTCAGCAATCTATTCCATCCTGATTGCGTCATTCTTAGGACTCGGATCGACTATGTTCATCAACTCTGTGTACACACGATTACTTTGTTGTTGCGTTCAAGCTCCTCAGTCCCCTAACCCTGATCCAGTATGATTTCCATTGGAGAGAAATGAAATCAGAATATATACATATAAATGTATGTATGCACCTTCCAGTTCCTGGTAGCATACACATGAGCTGCTCGTCTTCAAAACATTCAGAGAAAGTTGCTCATATCGATGCCTCTTCCCAGCTCGAAAATGGACCTACCTAAGGGTTACTTCAGAAGTTCAGGTCAATTTACACCAAGGTCCATACTGGACTGCAAGTGTCTTGGCACCCAGGTTTGAGATGGTAGCAGAAAATTTGTTTGAAATTTAGTAGTGCATCTAGCATCAAAGGTGCAGTAGTAGGCATTTTTGTTGTTTGATTTTTGGCAATGTGTGGTTATCTTTCCTGCAATTGTGGGTAAATGATATATATATACATATACACATATATATATATATATATATATCTATATATCATAATGGAATTTGGTTCTGAATATTGGTTTTCTTAATGCACCTGGCTATTTTGCATCGCAAATTTTACACACACCCACATAGGTGTGTGTGATTGTGTATAAATGTTTGGTACAAAATATACCAGGCACCTGGTGTAGGATAGAGAAAACCCTTGATATTCACATTCATGAATCATCAATAGAATCCATTAGAATCATTTCAGTGAGAGTTACAGATTCTCATTCTATTATAGAAGGACTTCATTTGAGAGAACTTCATTTTTGTCTCCTAATCAATTAATACCCATGCGATTTAAGACTGCGTTTGGATTGAATGTTTGATTTGAGAAGAAGCTTCGACTCCAAAATGAGTTGAAGTGAGAGCTACAGATATAAACTCCGTCATACAATGAACACAATCCATACTTCAAATTCTGCAATCCAAACACAATCTTAACTAATTCCATCCAAAAAAGAAATAGACATGGGATATCTTATCTCTGATTCAAGAACATACAACATGATATGCACATCTTCCATGTAGGGGAAAGAACTGCTTCCTGCAATGAAAGCTTCAACCCGATTTCTTACTTCAATCCAACTGCAACCGGGCTTTTTCTTAACGCCTCTCTCTGTCATTGCCTTTCTCAAACCTGCTGCTTGTTTCCACTGCCCACTAGCTGAATACAAGTTCGACAACACCACATAGCTCATCTCATCACAAGGCTTCAAATTTTGAAGCTTTTCTGCCAATTGTGCTCCCATCTTTAAGTCACCTTGGGAAGAATACAATCCAAAAAGGGCTTCCAATGAGCTAATAACCTTCCCATTATTTGTTTCAATGTATTTATTCGCTAGTTCTTTGGCTTTTTCCAGCTGTCCAGCTCGTCCTAGCATATCTACCACACAAGCAACATGGTCAATATCAGGAAGAATCCCATAGCGCGAAGCCATTGATTCGAGAAAGGAGAGGCCTTCATTGATCAACCCCAAGTGGTTACAAGTCATTAATAGACCTATGAAGGTTACTTTGTCTGGCTTCATTCCAGAAGCTACCATTTCTTCAAGAATATGCAGAGCTTGGCTAGATCTTCCATGCAATCCAAATGCAAATAACATTGTGTTCCATGAGATCAAATCCTTGTTTATAATATCAGTAAAAGCTCTATGTGAATTGGAGATGTCTCCACATTTAGCATACATGTTTGCGAGGCTATTACCAACGTAGGCATAAGCGTGGAAACCCGATTGAATCACATGGCTATGGACCATGCTGCCATGGCCAAGTATTGCCAAGTTAGAGCAAGCATGTAAAACAGCTCCTAATGCAATATCATCTGCCTTAATATGGCTTCTCATCAGATCAACAAAGAATGTTAAAGCACGTTCTCCATGCCCGTTTCTCATGTATCCAGCGATCATTGATGTCCATGAAACAAGATTCTTCTCGGGCATATGTTGAAACAAAAGATTTGCCTCTTCAATATTACCTATCTTCATATAAGCATCAATAATCACGTTCCCAGAAACCTCGTTGAACATTCTAACAGCCTCAATGGCATTCAGAATCTCATGTTTCTCACCAAATTTCGTGTAGAAACTAAGAACTGAATTGCAGACTTCAATTGCAGAATTCCAGCCACTTTGGATGATAAAGCAATGCAGCATGTAACCGTAACATGGTTCGCTCATTTCAGAACAAGCATTTAAAATCGAGCTTAAAGTCCATTGATCAGGGCTGCAAGAGTCCTTTAGCATCTTCTTAAACAAACTCAAAGATGATTCAACTTCCCCCTGCTTTGCATAACCAGCAATGATAGTATTCCAAGCTATAACCACTCTTCTAGGCATATCACAAAAGACACTATGTGAAACATCAAGAAGACCAACTTTTAAATAAGCAAACAACAACGAACACCACGAAACTTCATTCCTTAACCCCATCTCCTCAAACACTTTATTCGCTTCTAGTGGCCTCAAGCACTTCCCGTACATATCAATAAGCGCATTACTCACAGGCAAGAATGAATTGCACCCAGAAACAACAACAAAAGAATGAAGCCTCCCCCCGAATTTTACATCCTGTAACCCGGCACAGGTGCTTAATGCTGCAGTGTATGTGAAATGATCGAGCTTAACATTACTCAATCTCATGATACAAAACAAAGAAAGAGCTTCTTGATGGAAGCCCAGACGTACATATCCGGTCATCATTGAGTTCCAGGCGATTGTGTCTCTATAAGGCAATTCATCGAACAGCTTGCGGGCACACAATATGCTGCCTGATTTAGCCAGCGCCGCGATCTTGGAAGTGATCTGAACCAGGTATGAACGCATGGGACCTGAGTTGTAGAGCTGAAGTTGAAACCCATCAACATGTCCGTGAATTCCTACAGTTGTAGTTCTTGAAATTGCAGAATTGGAAGCAGTTTCTTGGATCATAAACTCAAAATGCTGCTGGCTGATAATATCTAATCTTTTAAAGAAACTTAGGTCTCTATGAATTGGACATCAGTATTAGAACATGAGGAAGTATAGAAGTTATTCATTTGATTGTAACGTAATTTCCTGCGATCAGTTTGTACTAGACTTCCAGTGGCTGAAAAAAATAGTGTTTTGTTTTCTCCAAAGATTACATTTTGGCAATCATATACAAATTATAATAAATAAATATAGAAACTAAAAATTTACGTATAAACCGTCGCTGGGTCAGAATTTTGAAACATGACATGCAATTATATAGGAAGGATAATATATGAAATGAAATCTAAAATTATACAATCAAATAAAAAATTGCTAAATCAAAGTACATCACAAAAGATAATATACAAATTATAGTCTTAAAAACATATAATATTTAAACATGAATTATAAATAAAAAATGATCACATACTTGATTCAAAATATCATATATCTTTATATAATAAATTAATATTACAATATTTGTGTGTGGCTTAAATGAATACATTGGTGGACATTTTTTTGGCAAAATGAATCTGATACAACTTTCAATTATGAAAATATTTGTAACAAATTCCTCGGTTATTAAAAAACAATTTTATAAGTCCGCAAGAAATCAAAATTTTCTTTTTTTGTGTTTTATTTTTTTTAAAATCAATTTTAGTATATTCTTAGGGTATTTATTTGATGGCAAAGAAATAAATGAAAAGTTTTTGGGCTTTTTATTCAATATCAATAATATTTTTTGAAATTGTGTGAATGTTGAATAAAAACTTTAAATATAAAAAATACTGACTTACAAAAGTTTCGAACAACAAAATAATAGGATATGATAACTTCTTCTTTTTGAATAATTGAGGAGCTTCCAAAAATCAAGTTTTTATGATGAACTTAAACAAATATCTTAAAACAAGGTAACCAGGCCTAAAGAACGCCAATTTTGTCTTTTGGAAAGGAGGGTGCATTTGCACTCCCTCTATGACATGTACATCCACCAGCGCACATGACCCTAAACTTTCCAAACTATTACAATATTTACCCCTTCAAATTAAATGTTTCTAAAAAATTGTTTTTCCATTTAATTTTGTAAACTGTTATTATATTTTGCAAATAATTAAATTTTATCATTGTCAAGACATAACTTAGCCCTTTCTATGTAACGATGTTGTAGAAAATGCAAATTACAAAATGCTCGCTCTGAAAAAGATAAAAAGAAAAAGGCAAATCATCAACCACCATTTCTTCATCCAATTGAAGTAGAAAAGTTACAAAGGTGAAACTCAGTCCAAACAAACAAAGCAGCCTTTATTAAGAAGTCGGGAAACGAAGTAGGGCAGTTTTTCAAAACTACTTGGATTAAGTATTTAAGCCATGATAGAGGAGAATGCACCACCAGCTTTACTCAACCCTGAAGGCCAATGATACCTACAAACAATTGAGAATGCTCAAGTAAACGTATGATTTAAGCTTCAAGAGAGCCAGCGAGAGAGAGAGAGAGAGAGAGAGAGAGAGAGAGAGAGAGAGAGAGAGAGAGAAAGAGAGAGAGAGAGAGAGAGAACTCACCACAAGCAACTCTTCCACCAGCATTTCCAGTGGTTTTGCTCAGTTCATGTCCACCTGAGACAACAGAGAGAACTCTATAAACGAATTGAATTTAGAGAGAGAGAGATTGCATATAGTTTAAGGAAAACCCGTGACATCAAAACAAAGATAGTCCACAAATGAGGAAGCAGAAGAACATGCTGGACATAGAGCTTCATCCATGGACCAAGTTCACACCAAACTGGCTGGATTCAAGGAAATAGATGGTGTTTCAAAATTTCAGATGGAACTCTTCCATTTAATCGGATTTTTTTTTTTGGTGAAACTTTTAGTTCTTGAGTTAGAAATGTTTAATTGCTAGCAGCCATAAGATTTACACAAAATCTAGTCTAATCTTTCTTAATTTTAGAAGACACCCACCCTTTCCGAGATCATCGGGATCAGCATGAACAACAACAGCTCTTCCAATTATGGCATGTGGTCCTGTAAGTGGAATCTGTAAAAAGAAAAAGGGTAAGAAAAGGACCCGTTAAGCTAAAAAACCACATCAGATATTCACTGAACATAGTGGTGAAGAAATTAGACCTGCTTGTCAACAATGGTGAAAGAAGCAGTGCCTGAAACAAGGAAGCAAAAGCGGGAAAATATTCGAGTCAGAATTGAATCTGACATAATTACAACGCCAGGCAAACCAAAATGCTCAAGAAACAGAATACAGAACAACCTCAAAAGGCAAAATAGAAGGTGACCTTCAATTTTTCTTTGGCAAGAAAAGCAGACTAATATAATTGAAAGCAGATATTCTTTGGCAAAATGCATTCTTAAATCCTTCAGTTATCCATGAACATTTCAAATGGTCGTCGCTCAATTCTGAAATCTTTGTACAGGTCCCTTAGTTATTTAAAATTGATTTCTAGAGCCCCTCAATTATTAAAAAAAGAATTTCTACATCATGGAACATATCTGTTAATTTTTTCGTTTGAAACTTTTACTTGTCAGCATTTTTTATTTTTAAAAAATCTATCTAGCATTCCACACCATTTCTAAATTTTTCATTTATGTTGAATAAAATGTCCAGAAAATAACCATTTCGTTCTTTGCCCTCAAATAAATTTCCTAGAGCACACCAAAATCAAATTTGAAAAAAAAAATATTGATTTAATAAAGTATTCATAAAATCATTTTTTAATAACTAAGGGACCTATGCAAACATTTTCATAAACATGGGGTCTTTCAAAATATTCACGAATAGCTGAGGGACCTTATAATGCATAATGCCAATATTCTTTTAACAGCAGATGTAATAAGAAAATCAGCCACTACTGTGAAGATAAGGAACTTAGAACTCTTGTGAATGTGGTAATTCCTGAATAAAAAGTTCAAAGGTGAGTACCATTTTCTCCAACTGTGACATTCCCAAGGTCACCAGCATGGCGGACCTCGTCATCTGGAGAACCATGCTCTTTGCCGGCAGGATTGAAGTGAGGTCCTACAAATTGCAACAACATTAACAATTTCAATCGAACAAAAGCAAAAAAAATCAATGCATCCACATTGCTTGAAGGAGCATAGTGTGACCACGGCCCATCTAATAAAGGTTCTCATGTAAATACCATGGACTAAGCTTTAAGCTTGACCCTATTCCATTTTAAAAATGAAAAGTTCACCACAATTGGGATTTTTTTTTTTTAAAAGCTGGATGCAGTTACTAATTCATTATCTGGCATGTACAGAATGAAAACTTCATTCTGGCTGGCAAAGTGGAAGAATATATTTGGAAGGTAAAAATAAAAGAACGTCTTCTTTAGACATAAGAAATTCTTCCAATAATTCTAAAGAAGTTAATTCGCACAGACAACAGAGCCAAAAGTAAACATTGCAAGAGAAATTACCAGTTGACATACAACCGTTGGTGGTGTCACCAAGGGCGTGCACATGAAAGCCATGGGGTCCAGGCTTAAGCCCAGAAAGGTTTCCAGTAACAGTTGTTGGACCTAATGATTAGTTGTTAAAAAAACGAAGAACGTAAGCGTGAATTAGAACTTGAATATATACTGATATAACAACACAATTCGATGAAGGTGATGAGTACCATCTCCCTCTTGAGTGAAGAATATGGTGCCACTAACACCTTCGCTGCTGTTGAGAACTGCCACAGCCTTCACCATGGTTATGTGTGATCTACGGAATTTGTAAATAAACAAATTGAACACTTAGAGCGTTGCATAGAGTAGCAAAGTTTGCGATTGAATTGCTTCCAAAGCGTTAGTAGTATTATCACTAGCCAGATTTCTTTACTCAATACGGATTTTTAATCCATAAAACATGAAATTTCTTTTCGTATTCTCCGATTTCAATCATATAAGAAAGAATCAACCAAACTCCAAATCAAACAAAATATTGCAAATAGTAAACAATTTGCACTGTAATATGCAGGATCCGAGCTAAATCAATTCAAATGTTCATCAATGACTGATCCAAAATGCATTCAAATCTGGTAAACCTTAAAAGACGACTGGATCGAATAAAATAGCAACAATCAATCAAGCAATAGAGAAAGACACAGTCGAAACTAATCTATCAACAGATAAACGCACAAAGACAAAGAAAATTATGAATGTAACCATATCTGCAACAGATCAGCAAACAGCTTGAATATAAAGCTGAAATGAATCAAAAACTCTAAACAGGTTAATCAAAATCACATTTCATCTCATCCAATCCAAACATACACAAACAAAGGATTAAGAAACGAATCAAAAACCTATAGATTCTTCTCTTCTTCGTTGAATTAAATTACCTCAGAGCACCCCTGGTTGCAGTTATAAGAGAGTTGAGGTAGAGAGCGAGAGTGAATCGAAGGTTCTAGTCCCAGTGAAAATTCAGGCATATATTAAGATTCAAAAGGAAGGGTAGGTGGCGATCATAGAAAATTATTTTTTCTTTTCTATTTTAATAACGTTGTTTCTATTCCCCAATTAATGACCAATGTGTGGTCATTGATAATAGCGCCGATTCTATTCAACCTGCCTGGTTTACTCACGGCCACGCGCCTTATGGAGTGGACGTCACATCATGTTGTTTCTATCACTATTTTTTTTGTGTGAAACTATAGCTGTGTTTTTGTTGGGCGTTTTTTATCTTTATTGGATAAGATTAATTGTGGCTTGTGTACAATTTAGTCTATGTATGTGCAAGTCTGTGGATCATGTAAGTTATTATTTAATAAAGATGAATTTAAAAAAACACTATGCAATATAGAATAAAAATTATATTTTAAATTGAATAATATTTATATAAATAATAATTTATGGATATTATTATTGTAATAATAATATAATTTTATTATACTTTCTAATATAATAAGATATATTGTATCACGTGCATTGCACGCGAACGTCTAATTCTAAAGTGAGTTTCTTGAGCATTAAGTACTGCACTTAATATATTATTTGTTTAACTAAAAAATATTATTTATTTACATAAAAAGGTATTATTATTTTTTTAAGATAATAAATCAGTAATAATTTTTTTAAATAAAAATTAATATGTTTTAACTAAATAAATAATAATATGCACTCGATGCATATTATCTTTATTGCATTGGTTTGGTTGTATCTAATTCAAACTATTTTGACCATTTAAAAAAAATTAGAAAAGTGATTGTTCCAAGAGCGTGGAGAATATGTGCGCGTGGGGAGCCATAACTTGACTATAAAAAATCGTATCAGCGCTGCAATTGGATGACCGTAGTACACTTTCGCTGAAAGTTAGGCATTGTATTTTAGTTGACCGCGTGGGTCGCATGGCAACTTCTGGGCCCGATTTTGGGCTCTCATTATTTTTCTTATGGGCTTTATTCTGCTGCAAACCCCAATTAAATAGCCCAAAAATAAAAGAGAATAAGGCCCGTCCATTCAGGCCCAGTGAACCATTCTCAACTGTGGATATAAGGCCCGCCCAATCCGGCCCTATTTTCCTTAGGCATATCACGCTAGTTCCTTTTTCTTTGACCTTTATATAGATATGGGCAACGATAAAAGATAAAGAGACACTTGAAGTAATTGTGGATTCTCAACAATACACATTTATTTGAATTGTGAGGGGAGAGAATGACCATCAATTCCTTTGAATATTTGGTACTAAAATACAACTATCTTCTAGTTGTTTTACAAAAATAAAAATGTGTCTCGGGACATAAATTATATTTAGTGATTTAATAAATACAACAATTATACATGTTCGGGATTTCACGCCTCTTTGCATGCTATTAGTCATGCCTTGGTTAGCCAAGTGATTCGCACATATTACTAATATGTTGCACTATATAAGCTTTATGTCAAAGTGTTCCTAACAATAAAACGGACATATTTCCCTCAATTTTCGTATGTGGGATATGATTTTTCATATTTCACCAATCTTCAATTATTTCTTTGAGTTAAGCTACTAATTTAAATATTAATTTTTCATTCATTCTAAATTGAATCTAAGAAAGTAGATATTCAAAATTCATCCACTCAAAACCTCAAAACGTAATTTTCAATTCAACAATTTATATCTATTTCCTTAAATGAGACATAATTTAAAATTACTCAAATAACGATCATCACCAATTTCCAATATATATCACACCTCCATTGACACAACATCAAATACAATATCTACTATATTTCTCTCTCTCTCTCTCACACACACACACACACATATATATATATATATGTACATGTACATAAATTATAGACACTAGCGCACTTAAACACTTGAAAATCAAATATTCTACAAAAAACAACCCATTTTCCCATTGGACAATATTATAAAACAACACACACCATCAAATGGAAAACAATTGCAATCCACTGAAACTCAAGCATCTCAAGACTGCAGCACTACATAAACAATTACCAATCTCACTGCAAAACAGACCTTTGTCTCATCCCCTCACATGTCCACCACATGCAACCCCATTATACTCTCATCACTACCCAATAATCACCACCTCCCTTTTGGGCACTTCACCCCATATTGATCTCTACATCCCTTTCCCCCCACAATCATTCCAAACAAACATCCACAGTCCCTCCTCCCCTGATTAATCTTATCCCTCCTCACAATCATGGCTTATCCCACCTTGCTCGCACCTTTCATCGCCGCAATCCTGCTGCTATCAATCCCTTCTCATCAGATGAGTTTGGAAACTACTCCAACTATTTCAGCAGCGCCTGCAGTTCTACCAGCTCCTCCGTACACGGAGCTGTCTCCGGATATTGCTCCTCTCCTCCCTTCTCCTGGCGGCTCCGCCCAGGCTCCAGCCGGATTGTCCGTCCCGACGATCCCCTCCAGCCGAAGCCCGAACCCGGATACGTTAGACTCCGTCGGCCCGGATACTGCGGTTGCTCCGTCGGGCGCGTTCATGGATTCCTCTGCGGTTTCTCATGTTTTGGTTAAAGGGTCTAAAGGTGGAGCCTTTTCAGCTGGTTTTTTGGCTTTTTGGTTAGTGGTGCTTTTCGTGATATGAGGCTTTGCTGGTGATGAATATTCTTTTACTATTATGGATACCTTTTTTTTTCTTTTTTTCTTTTTTTTTTTGTATCTGCCTTTGATTCTTGAAGTAAATAAGCAGTATAATATGTTTGTAGAAAACAAATAAATTTTCTTCATGAGATTTGTTTGCCACATTCTTATTTCTTATGTTTATGTTCCAAATTTTCGATTGCCAACTTTAAGCTTGAGTCTCCACAATTTTGTTTTTTTTCGAGTTTTTATCAATACTTTAAATTTGATTCTTGAAATAAATATGCAACAATATAAAGATGTATGCAGAAAACAAATATTTTTATTTGTATGAGGTTTGTTTTCTTATATTTGTGTTCTCAATTCTTGAACTTGATTTTATTTTTCGAGTTCTTCTTGATATAGTCTAGTACAAATTTAGAAATCGATATTATTTTTGTATCCAAATCAATATAGCTTTAGTTGCACAATAGATTGAAACAAAATAAAGTCGAAGCAGATTAAAATCAAAGTAGATCAAGCTCAATTTAAATTCATAATAGAATTAACTCATTAAACTGCCTCCCGATAAAGTTATTATTATGTTTCAATAAATATATCATAATTTTAAATGCAATCTTTCAATAATATTGGGGGAATCTGTGTGTTGTCAAATGAAGAAAGTTTAGTATTTTAAAGTTAGTGTAAAGCAAAAGAAATAAAAGGATGTCATACTTTCCAGGTAAGTGAATTTGTCGCGACTATGGTAATAATAGGGGGCCCCAAATTTAAATATTATTTGGCAGAAGAAATTTGTCACTGCACATGACCACAGATTCTCTGTATTATGATCAGTTTAGTTTAGTTTAGTTTAAGGCAAACAAAGATTTATTTTATTTTTTATTTTGTATTTTAATAATAAATTAGTGTGGGAACCCTAAGTTATTTGTATATATTTTTATTATTAAAAATATATATTATTTAGTACTAAAAATATTAGTAAAAAATAATAATTATACTTAATATGTTACTAAATATCATTTTTCTTGCTATTAGATTAAAACTTTATTAATCACTTAATGATATGATTTTCACATATCCGATAATTAAGAAAATTTTCTATTTTATGATATTTTATGAAATATTAATCATGTCAATTATATGAATTATTCACACATTTTTACCAATTAAATATAATAAAGTAAATTATAATTATAATATTAAAGTTAATCATAAAAATAAACAATATAAGCAGTAAAAATATTTAATTCTTCTGGATTTAATAAAATCACTAATTTTATGGATATGATTTTAGGGCTGAAAATCAAATCAAGTTATTCGATACTCGATTCGAACTCGTTCATTAAAAGCTCGTTTAAACTCGGTTTGATAATAATATCAAACAAGTTTGAACACACTTTTACGTTTGATAAAATACAAAGCTCGACTCGAGTTTGAGCTTGTTAAGCAAAAATCATTAAAACAAGTATAGAATACCAAACTACTCGAGCTCGATTAAAGCTCGACTCGATTAATAATCAAATCAATATCAAACAAAATATTAGAAGCTCGATAACATTTCAAACAATCTTGAACAATGTTACATTCGACTCGACTCATTTACACCCCTATATGATTTACAGTTTTTAACTTTTCATAAATAGAAACGTTTTTATTTTTTAATTAATGGGGATTCCTTTCAATTTATAATTTTTTAGACAATTATAAAGATATTTCTATCTAAAACTGTAAGAAATATTTAGGCGGAAAAACAGAAGTAAGAAAATATTATTTCTTATATATATATATATGTATATATGTTGACAGAATAAATAAATAAATAAATAAATAGTGTGTATTGATGAATATAAAAATATGCGGAAAAAAAAATTTGAAAAAAAAATAATAATAGAGGATTCCAATTGCAGATTAGGGCGCCGTGATTTACTAGTAAAAGAAGAGATTGAAAATAAAATAATACGCATGTTATATTTCTTTATATAATAGAAGAAGTCTCAAAAGTTAGTTTTTACCACGTCACTTCAGTAATAATTCTCATATTTTTTTATAATATGACGTATTGATTTTTTTTTTTTCATTTTAGCTGCCACGTTATCTCTCTTCTATTTTAATTTTTTTCTAAAATTAAAATAATCAAATAAATTTTTCATTTTAAATCCGTTTTTAAAATATGATATATCAAATTATTCTTTTTTTGTGGTCGTTAATTTGACACCAATATTATATATATTGAAAAAATTAATTATGTTTAAATTATGGGATATAATTTTTATGGATGAAATATAAAATTTCATATTTAATTATTAATTTTAAATTCTATACTTAATATAATAAAAATATATTCTGTTCTCATTTAGTCTCTCTCTTATTCTCTCTTTCCTTTTTTTTTTTACTAAAATTTGTAAAAATTTAAGTAATTTTTTTGTTATAAGTCAATTTTAAATATATGATATATCAAATTAATCTTCTTTTTGTGATCTTTCATATGCCCAATATTGTATATATTGAAATAAATAATTATATTTAAAACTATTAAATATATTTTTATGGATGAAATATAAAATTTTGTGCATTGAATTATTAATTTTAAAATTTTGATATTTATGATGAATTTGAATAAATAGTATATCAAACTTTTATATGAATTTAACCTAAAAATACAAATATATTTTTTAAATAAAATATTATATTATTAATTTATTATTTAACTTCAATAGTTTTTCGTAAATTAAAATATTTATATTCAGTTGAGGAATAATTCAAAATTCACTTCAAAATAATATTCCAATTTATTATTTAATAAAAATATCTTTAAAAAAAAAAAGCAATTTAATACATACTGATAAGGTAATTATTGTCAATATTATTCGAAAATTCTAATTAATTTATTATTGGTTGCAGATATTGTGGAGATATTCTTGGAAGAAAGTAAAGGTGGAATGAGAAGAGAAAAAGAAGGAAAGGCACGGCTAAATACAAGGAGAATCAAGAGGAATCTGGTAACAAATCTTTGAAAGATATGATATATGCATATCAAGGCCATATATACAAAGATATGCATATCACAACCAAGATATGAGAAGATACCGGCAGATTCCTTGGAGGACATGGAGAGAATATAAATACAACCTCAAACTGTAGAGGTTGGTAACTCTCCAAGATATTCAATTACCATTTATATGGGCAGAGAGAAAGTGAGAGGCTGATGAGTGTGCTGTTATATTCGTAAGAATACAACAGACTGGGAAGAACTCAAGGGCGAACCGAAGGCAAACCTCGTAGAGTCTGGATTACTTTGGAAATTCACCACACGTTGATTTCGGGAGATTTCAACTTTGTACAAACGGGAGTTTGTATTCAAATCCATCTAGGGGACTAGATGGTCAAGTAAGTGTTTTAGAAGATTTAGTTACATGGATAGACAAGTATTTAGGGGGAGCCAAATACGTGTAAGTTCTACTGTAATATTTGTGGGAACAAATATGTCTTCTAATAAAATTACTTGAGAGGAAGAAGGGATTTATTCCTCGCTTAAAATCAAACTTTATTTTAAGCTTCCGCATGTTCATTTACAGTTTGAACTAATGTTGAACACATACACACGCGCACATATTCTGATCTAACAATTGGCACCAGAGCAGGTTTCAGTTTTTTTTTAAACAGGTAGATCCAAGGACAGACACATGGGTTCACATGAAGGGACCACACTACGCCCACCCTTGCTTGATGGACAAAACTATCCATTCTGAAAATCAATGATGTTTATCTATCTAAGATCCAAACGATGTGGAGAAGCAATCCAAATAAAGTGGACGTGGCCTAAGATGCAGGATGGAACGGATATAACTAAGGTTGTAGACAAACTAAGAACACTATGGACGGAGGACGAAAAGTGTGCCGAAGAGGCAAACTACATAGCATTGTATGTTATTCTTGCTTCGGTTGATGTCATGAGACACAAGTTGATTATACACTGCCAAACTGCCAAAGATCTTTGGGATGCTCTACAAAAACAATTTGAAGGAAATGAGTCTGTAAGAAAATCAAAGTTACAAAGATTAGCCACACTATTCGATGGAATACAAATGAACGAAGATGAAAACATTGAGATGTACTATGCCAGGTTCAGTGACATTGTAAATCAATGTTACACCATCGGTGATGCTATCAAGGAAGATGTTCAAATCATGAAAATCATGAGAACACTAGCTCCTAGATTCAGAGAAAAAATCACAGTTCTAGAATCTTTCATGAGAGTCACACCGATGACATTAGATGACCTGATGGGAGAGTTAAGAACATTTGAGTTGAACAATCACATGGACACATCTAAAAACAAAGGGATAGCTCTAAAGACGGAGACAACAACTGAACAATTCGAGGATGATGTAACAGCAGTTGTTGACAAAATTGTACTTCTCACGAAAAATTACAGCAAGCTTGTGAAAAAATACAATCAGAGGCACCAGTTCAACAAAAGTCCGAACTCTGAAGAGAACATCAGAAAAAGTGGAAACAAATCTTCGAATACTAGGCAGGTAAATCAGAAGGACCCTGAACAATACAGAGAGTGCAGTGGATACGGACACTATCAAGCAGAATGTCTAAATTTTCTAAGAAAGACCAAAGCACTAAAAGCTACCTGGAGTGAATCTGAATCTGAAGGAGAAGAAGAAACTGACGAACAAGAGACAGAATACCCCAGTAACCTTACCATCTATACATCATCAAAGGCCTGGGATGTCTCACATCTGCTGTTCGAACTGATGAGGAACTAGAGTACATTGAGGAACCCGATCTTGACAATCCAACTCTGGAAGATCTAGAGAATTTGTTTCTAGACGTATCTACCAGATGTACCACATTGGAGAATCAAGTAAGGGAATACAAAAGTAAAGGCGCATTAAGCATGGAAAATCAGGAACTTAGTCAAGTGAAACATGAACTGCACATCACTAGGGAAATAAATGAAAGATTGAGAGATGACTTGATTATGTCCCAAAAGAATGTGAGGAATCTCGAACATCAGATCCAACTTTACGAGACGGAAATTGAGTTACTTAAAGCCAACTCTGGAACAGCCCGGACAACTACAACAAGCAATCACCAGGTAAACCCTTCCCTTACAAATGAACTAACAGTTTATGGCTCAAAATTGCAGGATAAGGATCTTGAGTTAGCAGAGTTACGAGCTGAGCTGGACAAAGCAGTGCGAACCATACAAGGACTGAACAAAGGAAAAGCTAAATTTGACAAAATCCTAGCATATGGAAGACCACAAAACAATAAAACAAGAATAGGATATATTGAAGAAAGAATATCGGGATCAACAGTCTTTGTACCAGCTACAATTCCTACGTTCGACCATGAGGGATAGAACACTACAAGACAACCTGGGAAACAAGACATAAAAGGTATGAGAAAATTTATTCCTATTTTCCATTACTCTGATGCACCTGGGCACATCCGACCAAGATGTTAAAGAATGAAACGTGACCTACAATCAGGTAATATTTCAACTTGGAATTTATATGGTGTTCCTATAAAAAATCATAGGCCTCTAGACTCTTCGAAAGTAAGAAAATTCAAAAGCAGTAAAACAAATGTGAAAAAGGTTTGGGTTGTCAAGAAAAACATGTGTCTTACTTCGTCAGTAGTCTCACTCGGGGCGAACAATACTGGAACATGGTTCTTTGACAATGGATGCTCACGACATATTACAGGTAATGCAACATACTTATCTGATATCACCCAATAAAAGGAGAGTCAGTAACATTTGGAGATGGTAAAAGTGAGCGTGTCATTGGGAAAGGGGCTCCCAATATTAATGGCATGCCTAAATTGTCTAATGTGTATCTTGTTGAAAATCTTAAGGCAAATCTGTTGAGCATTAGCCAAATTTGTGACCAAGGACTCGAAGTAAACTTCACTCATGACAAATGCTTGGTGTCAAACAAAAATAATGAATGCATGCTTACCGAAACTCGGTCCACTAACAACTGTTATCTTCTTGACAGGAGTCATGAATGCTACAATGCTAGCTCGGGAGCAACATAAATATGGCATCAAAAGTTGGGACACATAGGATACAAACACCTCATTGCCTTGTCAAAATCACAATGTGTACGATGACTGCCTAAACTCCCAAGCAAAGATCAAGGTATATATGGATCATGCCAACTTGGTAAACAGGTAAAAACCTTACACAAGGTAACACAAGACGTTTGCACAAAACAAATCATGGCCTTGCTACATATGGACTTGATGGGTCCTGTTCAAACTGAAAGTGCGGGAGGTAAGAGATATATTTTTGTTTGTGTTGATGATTTCTCTAGATATACATGGGTAAGATTTCTTCGTGATAAATCATACACTTTTGATGAATTTGAAAAATTAATACGTCTGATAGAAAATGAAAAATAGGATTATGTTGTTCGAATACGAAGTGACCATGGTAGAGAATTTGAAAATACTGCATTCACTAATTTATGTGCCTCTCGAGGTATTGCTCATGAATTCTCTGCACCAAAAACACCTCAATAAAATGGAGTAGCAGAAAGGAATAATCGCACATCGCAAGAAATGGCTAGAGCTATGATGATAGGCAAGGAAGTAGCCCAAAAATGGTGGGCTGAAGCCATAAATACAGCATGCTATGTTACAAATAGGGTATATATTAGGAAAGGAATGGGAATGACTTCTTATCAAATCTGGAAAGGAAAAACTCCTAATTTAAGTCACTTCCATGTGTTTGGTTGTAAGTGTTATGTATACAATGGTAGACAACAGTTAGGTAAATTTGATGCCAAAAGTGATGTTGGTATGTTCCTAGAATATTCGACCAACAGTAGAGCCTATCGTGTCTATAATCTGAGAACTCAAACACTCATTGAAAGCACTAACATTGTATTTGATGATTCTTTGATAAGACATGAAGTTTACTTGGAAGAAGCAGGTTTATCAGCCGGTTGACCAATGGAAAACCAGAACAGTGAGAACATCACAGAAACTGACTAAGAAACAACAAATGAAAACAGCGATAAAGGTGAACCCTCAACAAAGATTCAGAAAGAACATCCCAAAGAACTCATCATTGGAGAACTTAATGAAGGGATAAAGCACGATGCAAACCAAAACCTGAATATCGGAAAATGGAGGGACTGGTTCACCATGCTTGCTACACCTCTGTGGTTGAACCCAAAAATGTCAAAGAAGCGCTCAAGGATAATAACTAGATACTAGCAATGCAGGAGGAATTGGAACAGTTTGCCAGAAATGATGTCTGGACACTTGTACCTAGACCTGACATTGCGAACATCATCGGAACAAAATGAATCTTCAAGAACAAAACTGATGAACAAGGTATCATCACTCGAAATAAAGCAAGACTCGTGGCCCAATGATACACACAGGTAGAAGGAATTGATTTTGAGGAAACATTCGCTCCAGTTGCACGACTGGAGTCAGTAAGAATCCTTCTCTCATTTGCATGTCTTAAGAAATTTATTCTTTATCAAATGGATGTAAAAAGTGCATTCTTGAACGATTTCTTGAAAGATGAAGCGTATGTTGAACAATCAAAGGGGTTTGAAGATCCACACTTTCCGAACCATGTCTACAAATTGAAGAAAGCTCTTTATGGGTTGAAACAAGCTCCAAGAGCATGGTATGAAAGACTAACAAAGTTTCTGATCGGTCAAGGGTACAAACGAGGAGGAGTCGATCAGACTCTGTTCATCCTGTGGTCGAACAAGGATATCACTATTGCACAAATCTATGTAGATGACATTGTGTTTGGATCCACATCCAAACAAAAAGTGAATGACTTCGTCCAGGTAATGTCCCGTGAATTTGAAATGAGCATGGTTGGTGAACTTTCCTACTTTCTTGGTCTACAGGTCAAACAATGCAAAAGTGGAATCACGATATATCAAGAAAAGTATGCCAAGAACCTGGTAAAGAAATTTGGATTTGAAGGGTGCAAAGTAGCACACACACCCATGGGGACAAATACCAAATTATCCAAGGATGAAGGTGGAACATGTGTTGATACAACACTCTACAGAAGCATGATAGAAAGTCTCATGTACCTCACTGCAAGTCGACCTGACATAAGCTTTAGTGTTGGACTATGCGCTAGATACCAATCAAATGCTAAGGAGTCTCACCTCAAGGCCGTGAAAAGAATCATACGATATGTGGCAGGTACTACTAACCATGGCTTGAAATATTCCTTTGAGACTAAACCTTTCATTGCAGGATACTGTGACGCCGATTGGGCCGGCGACGTGGATGATAGAAAGAGTACTTCAGGAGGATGATTCTTTATTGGAAACAATCTTGTATCCTGGCTAAGCAAAAAGCAAAACAGCATTTCACTATCAACTGCAGAAGCTGAATACATAGCTGCAGGCAGCTCATGCTCTCAACTGGTATGGATGATGCACATGTTGTGCGACTATGGTATGAACTTGACTTCTATGACTCTATTTTGTGACAATCTGAGTGCCATTAATATGTCTAAAAATCCTGTGCAACACTCCAAAACTAAACATATAGACATTAGACACCATTACATCCGAGATTTAGTTGAAGATGGAGTCATTACCCTTGAACATGTTCCTACCATAAGTCAAATGGCTGATATTTTCATAAAGGCCCTAGATGCGCAAAAATTCATATCCCTGAGAAAATCTCTAGGGATTTGTTGTGCTATGTAAATGTTGTATCAAAAAAAAAAAATAAAGGGGAGGTGGAAGTCTTGGATTGCCTAAGATAACTATAAGTCTCGCACAGGTTCAAAATTTTGTTTGTCTTGAACTTTGAATCCATTATTTTTTCTCCCAATATAAGGAAAAGAGCTACGACCTTGAAATGATGCTATAGAATGCTGTCACCAATGTGATAGAGTACCAAGCACAGAAAATGGCAGGTCCGTGAAAGCTTCCTTAATAATGTTCACCTCTATGTTGCACCAAATATAGGGGTTACAAGGTTCTGAGCTCGTCACACAGGGTTTTCCCAGTGTGGTACTTTATTGTGTGGTTTGCGAGCTACTACACAAGGATTCGGCAGAAGGAGCAATAAGGAAAAATTATACAACTCACTTAGCAATCAAAATGGGGTGAACATATACTGAAAAAGAAGACTTGCGGATTTTTCTTAGTGTATTTTCAAACATTGTTGCCTGACTGAGACTTGTGTTTAATATGGTGATCTATGATTTCATTCCTCCAATAAAAAAAAATCAGCCTCTCTTATTTTTCTCCTGGGATTATATGGATTGTTTTATGCAAAAATGGGCCCGGATGATTATCCAGTCGTAACTTATTTTGGGAACACGTGTCAAAATGGGGACGTGGTCTTCCCTTTTTCAACTGTCTGGACGTGTGATCGTGTTTCTTAATGACTATATAACTGCAATGAGTGGGCGCCAAAAAAAGGTTTAAGTAGCCCATATCAAATCTCGTGAAATAGACAGAAATCGAGGCGCCAGCCATCCTCATTTCATATCATTGTCAGGCTATGATTAACGAGGGCTAATCTTTTTCAAAGTTCACTTTCACGCATGTGTTCTTGTGTTTCTTCTTCAACATCTATTTGCAGAGGTTTCATGGCGGACCACGGAGATTCACCTAGCGGAAGACGACCAAGCTAGATCTTGGTTCCATTCTTGAACCCATAACCATTAGAGACTATCCCTCCGCCCGAATCTGATGAGCCGCCATCATCCGACCAGGGCAAGGACACGTCCCCTCCCAGTCCTTCGTCTCTGCCGTGCCCTGATGCCCCTCAGACCGAAACCGCTCCAACCGATGTTCCACAGCCCAGTGCGACTACTCCGTAGTTCCAATACCGTAGTTCCACAAGATGGAGATCCTTCGCCCATGGCGGAATCTCCACTTCCTCCTCAAGATCTCCCTTCCAGGACGACCTCACATCCACCTCCAAAGTCCAAGGTTCCCCACAAGGCAAAACCTACAGGAAAAACCCCAATTCCTACGCCACGGCGTCAACATCTCATTGATGAGTCCTCGTCCGAGGACGAAATGGCAAGATCTCCACCTCGCCGTTCGCACCGTCACAAAAAGCCTTCTTCTGCTGCCTTTACTGGGTCATCTTCAGGGCGCCTTCGCAACAAAAATGACGTACTGGTAAGAGGTAAGGTCTTCTCCAAGTCGTTCTACACGAAGGCAGCTTCCGACCGCTACAAATTATTTTCTGGTATGGACTTCTGGCCTGAACGTAATCTTGATCTTAAACGTTTTGCGAAAACATCTGTTATGAAGTTTATCAAAAAATCTGGATTAGAGGTTACTGTGATAAATTTGGGTAGGTTTTATAGTTCCATTGTTCATGAGTTTTATGCCAATTTGGTCACTGGCATTTAGGATCCCAAATCCCCTCGGTTCGGGGGAGTTTTTGTTCGCAATAAAATTGTTAATTTCAGTCCTGATGTCATTAATGATTATTTGGAACTGACTGGCCTAGATGAGGAAGAGGAGTTTGAAGTCGACCTTGGGGAGGTGGTCGACTTCCTCAGCGACGGGAAGCTCACCAGTTGGACTAAGCCTGGGATTTCTCCCTCGAAACTGACACAGGAGGCCAACTGGCTTCATAAAATAGGGAGGCAAAATTGGACACCCACGTCCAACAAGTCTCACCTAAGGCAAAATTGGACCCCCACGTCCAACAAGTCTCACCTAACATCGGCCTAGTGTGAGGTCGTCTTTAAAGTCCTGAATGTCATACCGATTGATTTTGGGAGGATAGTATTTGAGGCCATCATGAGTTTTGCCGAGAAGCCCGACTCTCGCAAGAAGCTTCCGTTTCCTACCCTCATTTGGGGCCTCTTATCGCATCAGGGCATCCAGGCTCAGTCCATTGATGTCCTTCAGAAAGTTGTCCCTCCGCTGAACATGGCCTCCAGAGAGGCCAATGTTGCCTATAGGCCACGCACAATTGCACCCACCCTTCCTTCCTCGGAAGTTGCGACCAATCTCCCGCTCTTTCTACACCAGCAACTAGAGATTCTTGATACTCTAGCTGCTAAGGTAGCTGCCCAAAAGCTTTATTTTACTAATGTCTTAAAATCTCTGGATGTTCCCTCTCAAGGCGCACCACACAGAGGTTCCACTCCTTTGGCAGGCAGCTCGAAAAAGGGGGAGAAGAGACCATCTGCCGTGGATAAAGGGTGGCCGAGGAGACTGAAGCGGAAGATACTGAGGAAGAAGAAGAATGGGAATCTGGGAGTGATTCTGATTGAACAAATTTTTAAAGGTCTGTAATATTGATACTACAATCCCCAGTAGCTAGGATGCTAACAACAATATCCGAAGTTTAGTTGTTTTTATTGACTATCTTAACATGATGAATGATGCTTCTGCTATATGTGAACATCCTCCTTTTCAGCATACAGTTCTCCTGCTTGTTTCTTTTTGCAGTTAGCAGATGGTCCTGGAATTTTCGAACAACATGCCAAAGGGGGAGATTGATAAGGTAATTATTGTCAATATTATTCAAAAATTCTAATTAATTTATTATTGGTTGCAGATATTGTGGAGATATTCTTGGAAAAAAGTCAAGGTGGAATGAGAAGAGAAAAAGAAGGAAAGGCACGGCTAAATACAAGGAGAATCAAGAGGAATCTGGTAATAAATCTTTGAAAAATATGATATATGCATATCAAGGCCATATATACAAAGATATGCATATCACAACCAAGATATGAAAAGATATCGGCCGATTCCTTGGAGGACATGGAGAGACTATAAATACAACCTCAAACTGTAGAGGCTGATAACTCTCCAAGATATTCAATTACCATTTATATGGGCAGAGAGAAAGTGAGAGGCTGATGAGTGTGCTGTTATATTCGTAAGAATACAACAGACTGGGAAGAACTCAAGGGCGAACCGAAGGCGAACCTCACAGAGTCTGAATTACTTTGGAAATTCACCACACGTTGATTTCGGGAGATTTCAACTTTATACAAACGGGAGTTTGTATTCAAATCCATCTAGGGGACTAGATGGTCAAGTAAGTGTTTTAGAAGATTTAGTTACACGGGTAGACAAGTATTTAGGGGGAGCCAAATACGTGTAAGTTCTACTGTAACATTTGTGGGAACAAATATGTCTTCTAATAAAATTACTTGAGAGGAAGAAAGGATTTATTCCTCGCTTAAAATCAAACTTTATTTTAAGCTTCCGCATGTTCATTTACAGTTCGAACTACTGTTGAACACATACACACGCGCACATATTCTGATCTAACACGTACAATTAAATTTCAAATTGAATAAAATTTATATAAATATAATTGATATAAATAATTGATTAAGTACATTTTTATTAATAATAACATAATATTATTATAAATTATTAATATAATATATGTATATATATATATATTACAGAAAATAAATAATTGACATGTGCCTTCTATATACTTTGTCTCTTTTTTTTTTTTTTTTGTATTTTTCTCTAAAATTGAAAAATTAAAATATCTTTTCGGTTTTAAATATATTTTTAACACATGATATATCAAATTAATCTTTATTTTGTGATCTTTAATTTAACATCAATATTGTATAAATTGAAATAAATAATCATATTTAAAGTATGAAATTTAGTTTTTATTAATTGAATATTATTTCTTAAATTCTAATATATGTGATGGATTTGAATAAATAATATATCAAAATTTGAAATGGATTTAAGCTAATATTATAATATTATTATTTATTGTTTAACCTCATTAATTTTAGTAAATTAAAATATTTATTTTCATTTCAGGGACAATTCAAAATTTACTATGGTACAATTTATTATTTAATAAAATTAATTTTAAAGATATAAAATATAATTTAATATAACAAATTATATTCTAAATTGAATAATATTTGTATAATTGATATGAATAATAAGTTATGAACATTTTTATAATTATAATAATAAATATAATTTTTTATAAATTCTAAATATAATAAAATATATTAAATCCCGTACATTGCACAGGCAGACATCTAGTTATTTTTTAAAGAAACAAGTTTCTGGTTGGAATTGTTTTTTTCTTTCCCGAACCAACAATTATCTTGTGATGGAATACATCTAAGTCTGTGTATATTATATACTTAGTGCGTGTGTATTGTATGAATTAATTGTGATCAGTCTGATTGTTTAAGAATTTTCAAATTTCATTTGTTCTTTTTTTTTTTTTTTTTTTTAATTTCAATTCAAATCTCAAATCAGTCCAGATATTTCATAAATCCAAGATTATTTATTATTACTTATTTAAATAGAAGGTAATGCTAATTTATTTAAAATGTTTATTACTTACATAGCAAAAACTGAATTCAGAATTATTTGAGCAAGAAATTTGTACACATAAGTTTGTCACATAAACATACACACGCGTGCGCGCGCGCGCGCGCACACACACACACATATATATATATATATATATATATTGTACGGTATCATTTACATTTTAACTAGTAATGCATTATTATTATTGATCTTACTCTATGATTTAATTGAATAAATTTGAATAGATACAATACTATCTTTATATAATCTAGAAGATTCATATTCTTTAAATTATTTCAAAAGATTCATTCAACTGTGATACCTGTAATTTCTTGTCTGGCATTTAATCAGAATAGTAATGTTCTAATACAGAAATACTTACACATAACATTATTTTTTAATAGTTTATGAACATTTTCAATTTATTTCCAAACATTTGTTAGTAAATATTCACAAATAATTCAAGGATATTTTCAACATTAATCATCAGATTCTGATGTTATTTAAAATATATTAACAAAGATATCATAATAAGAATAGATGAGATAAAACTATTAACAGAGACTAACAAAAAATAAACTCAAAACATTTTATTTCATTATGAACAAAAAATTTCAAAATCTGAAAAGAAATAATATTAATAAAATTAAATTAAAAGAAATAAAAATAAATTTAAAGGATCTTGAATTTTATGCTGCCAATAGGTTCTCTTGTATTGCCCACAAAATATAAGATGCATTCTTTGAGATGACAACAACCCCTCCACAAAAGAAACGTAATAAAAAAGAAAGCAAACAAGGAAACTTACGACTTTAGGCATAAAAATCAAAAGAATCCAAACTCAATTTTTAAATCAATATTTACTTTAAATAATATTACTATTTTATTTACGATTACAAATGAGTAATAATACTTTTTTGAGTAAATAAATAATACAATTAACTTTTTTGAGTAGACAAATTATATAATTAAACAAGTAATATTGTAAATTGTATTGTACGGTGGTGTGCCAGATGCACACCATTTTTTGCGCAAAATATAAGATGCATTCTTTCAAATGACAACAACCCCTCCTCAACAGAAATGTAATAAACAAGAAAGCAAAGCGGAAACTTATGACTTTAGGCATAAAAATAAAATAAAAATCCAAACAGGGAATAGGAGCAAAACAAGCTTGTTTACTTCAAAACAGAAACAAAAAAGCAGCAGGGCAAGGAAAAGGGCCAAGCAAACAGAAGATTTATGTAGCTACATAACTTAGCTAGAAACGCTACGAATCTAAAACTTTTTGCTCGGTTTATCAATTCTTCTCCAAGAGCTTCTCGATGAGATCAGCTGCTTCTTGAACGCAGGTGATGCTCTGGGCACTTTCTTCCTCAACTGATATTCCAAACTCCTCCTCGAGTCCCATGACGATCTCAACCTAGAAAGAGAAACACGTGTCATTCTCTCTCATGGCGAAAGAAATACTTGAGAAAGAATTTCATCTTCAACTTGTAGAGGGTAAAAAGTGCAAGTAATGGGGTTGAAGAAAGAACACATCAAGACTCCATATTAAATCAATGATTCATATTTGAGAAACAATTAGTTTTTTGTATAATTAGATAACTAGACATCTCAGCATTCAAAATTGTAAAGTCCAATGAAGTTTATTTAGGAAGCATTCGTTCGACTGATGGTGTGTGGTCATTGATACAACTCTATTTGTTAAAACAGTAGATTCACTTCATTATCAAACCCCAAAACTGTGAAAATGAGTTTATTCGGGATAACAAAGATCATAGAACTATAATAAAAACAATTAAAAAAAGATGACCTATAGAATATTCATGTTGCTGTGGCGCCTTAAAATTGCCGTTTTTTTGTAATATGTATTTTATAAAGCACATGAGATATAGCACGATTATATATCATAGAGAAAAAGAGAAATTTTTACAAGTAAGGTTATATTTGTAACACTAATATTGCAAAATCAAGAAAAGAGAAGAATGCCGTTGAATAACTAACATTGGAAGAATGGCAAGCTCTATCAATTTTAATAATAACAAAGAGCATGCACATCATTATATTAAATGATAATGTACTATCATACAACGAAAGTCATGTTGCCTACTAGATCAGCAAAGACAAAGCGGCAAGTATAATATCGTTGCCACAACAGTATTAAAGATGATAATGAATTGAAGAAACAACTTAATTATACAACATATCAACTATATCAAGTAGTCTCAGTGAAACCGAATTAAAAGACATTCCGAACTCATTGTAATTACAAATTGAAGAACCAATGATTTTCTAACTCTATACTAAAAAGTCATTCCATTTTGTCATGATCCATAGTTCTTTAGAACAGCTTTTAAATCGAGGATTATTCAGAAATTTCAAATATTTTTACAATGATTTGTAAAAGCCAACTGTATTTAAAACTTTATAAATGCTTAGCTCCTATGCATAATAGCATTTTACTGTGCCCAAACAATAAAAATATCAACAAATACGTATACAAACATTTCAAACAGCAAGATTTATAACAGTGTAAATAATTACCGTGTCAAGAGAATCAGCACCAAGTGTAGCAAACTTCGACTCTCCATTGACATCACGATCATCGGGAAGAGCCAGTTGCTTCCTCACAATTTCACAGACTTTGTTTACAGTCTCTGGTTTAGCCTGCAAAATATAGCCAAAATTAAGTAAAAACTGAAGACAAAAAAAACAGAAATGTCCGAAAAACAACGGTTATAATAGATAATGACTGCAAAATATACGCACTGCACAGGAAACGCGGAAGCGAAGTGTCGGCAATTTATGAGAAGCGAAGCCATTTCCACAGAATGAAAGTGAGGTCTTCTTCAAATTTGATACCTGCTAATGTGACAAAAAACCAATATATTAGGGAAACCACAAATTTTGATACCTGAATGAAAGTGAAGTCTTATCTTTAAATTTGTTAAATTGACAATTCATAGACAAAAATCTTTCCAACTATAATTCTTTAGCAGTATATTTGCATTTGTTTAAAACTTATAGTGGCAGAACAGTGGCATATTATTTTATTCTGGAAAGATTAACGATCTGTAAATCCCAAAAAGAAAAAGGTGCACATCCGTTCAAGAAAACATAAATACACACACACGCACATATATATAAAGATTAGTACAACACAGTATAAATCAGTAATATGTAGATCACAATTACAAAAATCAACCTCCAATAAAATAACCAAGCCCGAGCTCAAGAAGCTTATGAACCTAACAAAGGTCAGAAATCAGAAGCTTCACATGCCAATTATATGCTTATGATAACTTAAATATAAAAAATAAAAATAAAAAATAAATAAATAACAGATTTCACAGCATAAAAATCATACAAACTCTTCATGACCAAGAATCATAGATCACACACACTCAGATTAAACCCATCATGAAAAACATTAATAAAAATCAATCCCGAAAAAGAAGCAGCAGAAATAACGCAACAAACAATAAAAAACACGACGAGATCGCAAGAATGTAACCTGATTTTGCTTAATTAAGCAAGCAGCGGAAGAGAATGAAACATTGGAAGCAGTAAAGGAAGCCATTCCTTGAGGGTATTAAAGAGATGGATCTGAAAAAAAGGAGAAGAAGGGGGAAAAAGAAGAGGGTGGCGGAGAGTACGAAGAGCGTGATTCGTACGTAGCAGTAATTAATACACAAAAGTGAAGAAGAAAGAGCGCAGCTGTTATATAGATGCATTTCTTCTTGACAGTATCGAAATGGGTGTTTGGATGCGAGTTTAGGGGACCCATTTGGGCTTTGCTTCGGTTTGGTTGTTGGGTTATTGGTTGGGTTGGCATTTATGGGCTACATTTTATTTTATATTCTGTAAAGAAAATCATTTCCAGCTGTCATTTTCCAGAAAATTTTTCTGAAATCTAAGGGGATTTTTTTTTTTATATATATACTTGAGTATTAAAAAATGAAAACCTAAAAATAATATTAACAAGAACTAATAATATCAACGTGGCTTTTGTAAAACTTTATTCTCAAATATTTCCTCCATCCCAAGAAAATACAATTTATACTAATATAATAATAAAATAATTTAAAAAATAAACGTTTTAAAAAATTATGTTTGATTTTTGATTAATTGAATTTTATTTTTCTTTTTTTATAATTTTTTTTAATTTATTATATTACATATAACCTTTTTTTTAACCCCATTTGTATGTATGTTATATTAAATTAATTATCACTTTAGAGTCTTTAATTTAAATTAATATCTCATGTATTAAAATGATATGCTAAATGCAGAAAATATAATTATTTTTTATTGATAGGATTTAGGCTGCAAATAAATATTACCTAATATTTTTTATTATAAAATAAAATGATTCATTTTTCTACAATTTATTACATAAACAGGACTTATTTTGGAAGGGATGGAACATATATTTTTTATGCAAAGCTATTTTTTTTTTTACATTTCTTTATCAGTTAAATAATAAAATATTTGAATATTCTTAAGTAGTGATATACTCATGTTTTAAAATGTATTATAAACGATGCATCACATGAGAGTAATATGTCATTTTTAATAAACGTATATACCCGTTCTTTCATCATGAATACATATTAATATGATTACTGATGATAAATCAACATCAAATTTATGTATTTAAATAAAAAAAAGAACTAAATTCTATACAATTTTAACACATTAAAATATAACAAAATGTGAATATTTACCTAATATTTGCAGCATTTTGAAGAGTTTGGGGTGTTGGTTTTGCCAACTAACCATATTAGGAGGAAAGTTGCTCAGCAAACTAAATTAGGAGCACCCAAAGTACATTAGTCCAATTTTTCAAGATTGTGAAACTCCACAATTTGTTTTTACATTACCACTTTTAAAGAATATAAAAGATATTTTATGACAAGGGTGAGAGAGCAAGGGAAAAAATAAAACTAGATGTGTAGATTAATTTGACTTCCTCGCTCATCAATTAAATGAGATTAATCTTGTAAAAAGGGAAAGTAATTATCGTTCTTTTATAATTATACTTATAATCGAAACATCATAAATATATTAAAGAAGTTTCTTGTACCTCATTTGCATGCATTCATGCAAGTTTTTCATTAAAACTCGCACCTAGCGAATTTTGCCCACACATGTCATGCAAGCCTAGAGTTCATTATTCTACAAGCAAAAAGTAATATTTTAGGTAAAAAAAAATTGAAAATGTTCAATAAGTATTAATTTTTCAATATAAAAACATAATATTTACTAAATAAAATATTAATTTTATTTCACTAATTACAAAACATATATAGTGGGAACATATATTTTTATAAAGGAAAATTATTATTTTATTAATTAAAAAGAATTATTATTTATTAAGAAAATATTACCTTTTCTGCAGAAAAAAGTATCGATTCTAAAATACATTGTGCAGCACAAAAAATTGCACACCCAATATATGTTAGATATATGCGTTTTCGGTCAAAATTGAATTGAATTGGGTAGGATCCCTTTGTTCACGACATTTTAAAGATTAAATTTGATTTATTACATAAAAAACGATAAGTTCTATAATGTTTTATGAGATATATTATATATTTTGGTTTTATGTGACCACTCTAATATGTATGGAAACGAGGTAGAAATATGTCAACATTGAGAATTAATATCTTATATCATTTTCTTTAATATATACTTAATTTCAAACTCTAGATCAAAAGGCGACAATTTGAGCCAACCGACCTAATTGGAGTTCGACGGGCCAGTGCATTGAATTATGTTGAGCTAATCCAACATTAACATTTAACTTATGGGTGCTGCTATTCACATTCTCAAATCCTTTAAATATGTTCATTTACTAATAAATTTTATTTATTACAATTATATCATTTTAATTATTTAAAAAAAAGAACAAGAACAAAACAAATTTTTCGTCCAAATCAATTCTCTATTCATAAACTTAGTTAATTCTTGATTTTTTTTGTCTTTTAGATGAAAATATATATTAGGAAAGGACTTGATTTAGAACATTCGTATTCTATTGGTTTTCTTTTTTTTTTTTTTTGTATTGAATATATCACATTCCCACTCGTATATTGGAATCTGATATGTCGAACATATCCGTTTGTGTTCGACATAATTAGTCAAACACATCTATTCGTGTTCGAAATTTATTTGTCGAATAAATATGATATAGTGGCCTAATGCTTATTCAAAACATCCTATTAAACAACACAAGTGGTATTTAACAACATTTATTGAACGTTACTTCACTTATTTGATTAAATATTCTTAACAAAGCTTGAGCATATCAAATATAAGAGTATTTTAATTATTTTAATAATATTTAATTTTATATTATTAGCACCTTAAGTTACTTTTTAATGGAAAGGCCCATCAACCGTCCGTTGGGCCGAATAAGTCCAATTTAATTTCTAACAACTAATACGAATTTTTCTTTTTCTCAAATTAGATTTTTTAAGATCAATGAACATTATTAATTTGGGAGGGTATTTGAGACTCGATTTCTTCTTTTATATTTGTTTTATAATATTTTCGTTTCAATAAGAAAACAATTATATTTGAGTAATATGTATTTTTTGTTTCTGATATATTAAAAAGAGTACAATTTATTCTAATTAATTAAGTTTTATTTATTTTTCTTTATTTATTTATTAATTTGACCTTTTCAACTTATTGTATTAAAATATAATATTTTCGTATAATATCATTAAAATTTTATTAAATAATCAAACTTAATTTTTTTAAATAAATATATTTTAAATATAACTCTTTTTTAGTATGAGACTTTTTTTTTTTTTCTCACAAAATTGGTCAATCACATAGCAAATAAAACATCATATTTTACGAGGCAACGTTAAACGTTTTCAGTTTCCAACTCCAACAAGTATTGGAGAACTCACAATTTTAATATTTTTAAGTTTTATCTTGTTGTAATTTTTGTTTTTGTTTTAGAGAAATAAAGAATGTCGTAACGGATATGTTGCGTTTTTTTTTATTTGAGATTTATGATCGACAATTATGTGGTGATAAATTAGATGTACGTTTTTTCTTTTTTGTTTTTAAGTTTAATTTCTCGAAGAAAAAAATTTAAACCTCACATCTCAGCCGGTCAGGTACCAACTCTTCTAAAAATCTAAAATCTAAATCTAAATATTTATAAACATTTGACTAATTAACACGTTCATGAATCATGATCTATTTAATACCTTTTAATTTTATATGATGTATTTATTAAGCCATTTATTTGCACTCCACTTCACAATTTTTTCCTGGTTACCATTTTCTTATTTGATTTTATTATTATCTAGCCGTTCGACATAATTAATTTGGATTGTTATTATTAAGTTATTATTTATTTTTAATTTACTTGTAATAGATATATCACTAATATTTCCCCCCAAGTCTATACAATGGGCTCAGAGCCAATCTGGGCCTGCAAACCCAACAATTTATATAGGGCCCATGGGCTTGTAAGGTTCATTTGGTAATAGGAATTTTCATTCTCAACATTTTCAATTAATGTATTGATTTTTATGTAAAAATCCAAATTATGTTTGAATTGAGTGTGTATACGTAATATATATATATATATATATTATAGGTATAAAAAAAAAATTTAGTTTATTATTTATTTAAATTAAAAATAATTTCTATTAAGATAATTTTCATTCAGACAGTGTTTAAATGCGAGGAACGTTACGTGAGAAGACAACTCTCCAAGCAACACTAGCAGGTGCAGAGCTAGATTAGGAAGTTCATAGGTGGTTACACAAGTAATTGAGGGGTTCTAATGAAGAAGGAATTCATGAGGAAGTGATGAGTCCCTAGGAGTTAATGATGAAGTTCGGAATCTGATAAATTTTTAATATTCAGTTTATATTCTTTTAATCTGAAGATTAGTTAAACTTATAAGCAACTTTGGGAGGAAGAGGCTTCAACCACAAGTTCAAACGGTATATTGATTCTTCATATGTTGGTTAGGATGGAAGAATGATTAATTAGGGGAGCTTGAACAATCAATTATGAGATTCTAAGTTAGTATCAAAGAAGTTCGCGAGGTGGTTAGATAAGTAATCGATATCAGTTCATCACAGTCGACTTCGAGGGGAATGAACTTCTAACAATATTGTGAGAAGACCTTGAACACATCATTTAAGAAATTTCAAGATAGTGGTAAAGAGGTCCATACATGCCCTTACAAGTAATCGAGAAGGTACATGCATTGCAAACTTTAATTCAATTTTCGTTCTTCTATGTACGAAGATTGGTGACAACCTAGAAGTGAACTTGCAGAAATTTCTATTCTCAGGCACTCGTGGAAAACAAAATTTTTTTGTCCAGAACTTAAGTTTCATATAATTTTAACCAACTCTTTCAATTATATCGTTTATTTTGTTCGAATGAAATGAGATGATATAACTAAAATAACTGGTATGAGCTGACTTTAATAGATAGCATAAAAGATAAAATGTTAAAAATAATTAAAAAACTATAAAATTGAAATTGAATGTAAAAAATAATTTTTTATTTTTTTGTAAACAAGAGGCTAAAATAAAAAAAACCACCCAATTATAATGGATGTATGTTTGAATTGGCAAACATTATTTAATGACTTGATGATTATAGACACCATAAGATCCCTTTGAGCAAGAAGGCTTGCAATAATCATGCCCCTCATTTATCTTTGTTAAAATAGTGAATCAAAAAGATTGTAACGTGCAAAAGATGAGCTACTCAACACACACATAAAATATTCTTATTAATAATAAAGTGGACTAAATTCTTCCTTTTTGATTAGCTTTTAGATTCAAAAGTGTTCTTCTTGATCTCATCTCATAATTATGAAAAAGTAACTCAAATAATGCCCTTTGGCTAAGCAATTGATTTGACCAAATCATTGTTATTTCTCTTCTGTGTTCTTTAATTTTTTGAATCATGACATACAAACCATTGTTATTTTTCTTATATATCCCCCCCCCCCACCCCTGCAGACACACACACACATATATATATATATATATATTCTTGTAGGTTTTGTAGATGTAATCAAGTAAAATACATTTGATACAGTATTGACTTTCATCAAACATATGTGTATATGTTTAATCAACATCATTTATAGATGTACATGATTATATACAAATAAAATTAAAATATAGCTGATATTGATACGAGCTATCAAATGAATCTATGCATAACTTGAATATGCCAACTATTAGCTCAAGCCAGAGCTTAAGCCCAATATCAAACAAATAAAGAACAATGAAAGAGGACCAGAACAATGAGCAAGAAAAATGTATGTAAATATAATTTGTATTTTGTCTTTAAAAAAAAGTCTTATTTCAAAAAGGAAAAAAAAAAAAAAATCATATTTCGTGTAGAAAGACCATAAAAACATAGCTGGGGCAACATAATAGATGATAAAATAACAAAACTAATTGTTTAAAGAAATTAAGTTAATTACTAAAAGAAACATCCAATGTATATCCTAATAATTAAAAATAGTGGATCAAAAGCATATAAATTGATTGGCCGATGATGGTCGACCATAATTTTATAACAAAGTTTGTGGCCTATTAAATCTCAACAAATGTTTGATGGATATAATTGCTATCGCCCGAAAGTTCTAGGAACTATTACTCTACCGACACCCATATTTGATTATATTTCACAAAGTAAAAAAAAAAAAATATATATATATATATATATATATATATTACTAATAATAATAATAAAAGGAGGACAAATAATGTTTTTCATATGGTCATACATAGTTTGTAGTATATTTAAACATTAAATTAAATATATTTATAATATAATTTTGATCTTATTAATATTTAAAAATAGCAAAAATATTTTATCATTTTCAGATAAAAATATATAAAAAATATAATTTTCTATAAAATATATGTTCTCCCTGTCTTAAAATAGAAGTTTGATTTCTATAATAAATTGATTAGTTGCACAAAAATAAAATTATTCTATAATTTTTATAAAAATATTAGTTAATATTTATTTGTATTTCAAGTGTAATTTAAATAATAAAATACATAATAAATATTAAAATTCAATAAAATATAATTATACTTTCACCTCTAGTATTTTATTTTAATATATGCGATATATGTATAAAATTAAAGATTATGAAAAAAACTATATTATAAGTAAAAGATGGAGTAAAAACAAAAAAAAAATTATAATTTAATAAATTATAAAATTATTTTAAAATAAAGTCAACTAATTAAAAACTGACATATTATTTGTAAAAAATATTTTTTATAAATTAAAACGGACAAAAATTTACGTTTCGATACTTTATTATTATATTAGCATATAGATCTAATTTAGAATATTAATGACAAGAAAAAAAACACAAATAAATATATTACGGGGAGAAAATGGAAAATTGCAATAGATGCATGTGAATACGAAAACGAAATAAAGAGCAAAAGATAAAAAGGATTCCCAAACGCGGCCTTGGATTCAAAGCAGGTACGACTACTAACCTGTACCACAGTCCGCAGGCGCAACGCAACCGACGATTTGGTACAACCGCTTCGCAGCAGCCTTCCATTCTCAACTTCTCTACAAGTGGCGAACTTTCCAACTCTGCATTGTGAGGTGTACCTTTTGGACATTACTGTCCTCCATTCGGATCATTCCCCACACAACCAATTTTAAATTAATAAAATGATAAATAAAAAAGGTCGAAAAATAACAATTAATGTTTATTTTAGTAAAATAAGTAATGATTTAAAATATCATGAGTGCAAATATAGCATTCTCAGACCAACAAATTGCATATCTGGCAACATGACAAAACTTAGAACAATAGGCTTTGTCCTTTTTTATTTATTTATTATTATTTGTGGACTATTTATGTGTTCCTTATGAAATACTTATTTATCAAGATTAAAATTTGGTGAGCTTCTTCCACCTAAATTTGGTTTAATGTTTATTTTACTTTAATGGTTCATTTTAGATAAAATTTATATAACTGAACGTGTATAAAATTATTTTATAATTTTCTTAATGTATAATTCTACACAATTATTTATTTAATAGAAAATTGGTGATAGAGGCGTTAAACTTTATTGTTTTTCATAATATAGTTGTAATTTCATTCAACGTTTGCTCATCATGGCATAAGTTCTTATTTTATTTTGTAAAATGTATCATGGATGTGAGTTTTTTTATGATACAATGAAGACATATGGTGTATGTGCACGCATAATTATCAAAAAAATATTTTATACCCGCTGTTCAATTACTCTACTCGAGAAGATCGAGGACTGAGGAAGAAAAGACTACAACTACGTGAGGTAAAAAAACATAAACTAAGTAAGTATATTTTATATATGCATTCTAAATTGGTTGCAAATGATCTACGATTATTACCTTTTCAAATATTTTTTTTCCTTCTTATTCTTGTTTTTACCTAAAAAATTAACTACAAACTACTTCAAATATAAAAATAAAATTAAATAAATAAAACTTAAAAAAATACAAACTACAACGTTAATTTAGTCGACCCACATTCCAAAATTCATAATCTTATCTTTTATTTATATATATTTTTTTCTGTAAACTTTGAATAAAAAATAATAATCTCATTTGAATAAAAAATAATAATGACTCATTAAAGTAATTTTCAAACTTCTTAGCGGACGTTAATTAATGGTGAGCTGTAATTAACATGCATTGTTGATCCCGCAGCACACGTTGGTACCTTAATTTCAGTGTTATCGGCCGCAGACGATCATTCCCAAGAACCTAACTTTATCGCTTAAAGTCTACTCCATTTCTCTCGGTAAAAAGAATTTTTTTTCTCTCACACCTAAAGTTGGGACTCCATACACCGTAGTTTTTTCCGATCACTCACTCTCTCTCACCCCCCCCCCCCCCCCGGCGTTTCCTTAGTGAATGCAACAACTACTTGCATTCTGAATTTGGAATCCGTCCTGCTGCGAAAGTTCCAATCTGTGAGTTCGGGAAGCATATCATTTTGGTTAGTCTATTCATCTCGATTTTGTCCGTTTCACCCTCTGTGTGTGTAGTGTGTGTATGAATGTCCGAGCAACGGTTACTGTAAAACTTGTGTTGCGATTTCGTTGTGTTATACATAGTGCATATAGTGTTGTAATTTGCTGAAGCGAAACGTTTTTTTGGCTCTTAAGTTATTTGAATCCAAGGAAAATAACTTGTGGCGCCGATGCACTCTTTTTGAATGAGTAGATCCTGCTGATGGAAGATGAAATTATGAAAGTTTTCTCATATGATTCAAGGGGAACCAGGAGTTACCTTTTTTCTCCTTTCAATGTTACTGCTAGAGTTTGTATTACAATTTCTTAAATCGTTCTTATCATGGTTAAATGTCTTTAATTGTGGAAGAGATGACTAGAAATCGTACTGCTATCTTTAGATTGTAATCGAGTCAAAACAGATTAGTCTGATAAGTGCACTTGAGTTAAGGTCCATTGACAAAAATGAGTGATTTTATTTTTTTCCTATTATTTTTGGTTATTGTTATCTAATATTCACTGAATTGTAGAAAAAAATTGTAAGGTGTGCATTGTGATAATTAAATGATTTCTTTTGTATAATATTTCAGGTCCAGCAAGTATGAATACTCAGCTGGTGGAGATTCAGCCTCGCGAACTTAAGTTCAACTGTAAGTGTCTGAAGTAATGCAATATACTGCATTAATATGTATAATGGATTATCTTCCCCCTCTTCTTATTGTATCTGAATTTAGGTAGGTGCAGGCTTTAATATATTTGTGGCTCGGTGCCTTCTCTGTTGGTATTTTTTATGAAGTGTTCTATCTGGAGGGAGAAGCTTGCTATATGTTGATTAGAATCTAGTTGTCTTTGTTGCACAGAAAATTTGGGACTAATAGAAGAACTTAAGATATCATTCACTCATAATTCAAAAGAAATCATTTATCAAAGCTGATACTGCATGTCATAGATCGTGTTGTTGCTTATTTCCTATGCCCTTTCCATTTTTGTTTCTTGATTTTATGACCGTAAAAAAATGAATTATAGTCTGAGATAAAGTTGGGCTGAGGATAAGTTGGTTTTGGTGGATCCTATGGGATTTGTATAATCGTATCAGGAGCTCTCATCAGGTCAACTCAGGCTTGTTTAAGTGGTACATTGCATTTAGCATATTAGATTATACCTTATCTGCATGCTGTAGCTATCCAACGGTTGCTTTTTCAGCATGCTGTATTGATTTTCTTGAAAAAAAAAGATTTGAAAGAGATTTTGTTTTGTCGCTTTATAAATTTTTAAGCATGGTTGCCCTGTTGTGATTTATTCCTTTTTGCACCTTTCATATTGCCTCTGAACATGGTAAACACTTATTATCAACGTTTATCTTTAAAATTTGGTTTTGGAACATCTTAGTAGTTGTCAATTTAACCAGATCTCAGTGTGTTTTTTGCTAATTTGGCTGTTGCTTTATCTGTTTCATCCCACAAAAGATTATTGTCTGACGCTTCCCTTTGCTTTTGTAGTTGAGGTGAAGAAACAGAGTGCATGTGGCGTTCATCTTGCTAATGTCACTGACCAGTATGTAGCATTCAAGGTTAAGTGGTTTCCTATCCTGAACTTGTGCATTAATTCAAGTGACCGTGATATTTTGGAAAAGATCATTGTTTGATCATACAATAGCTAGGTTAATAATGTGTTGTCTATTACTAGAAGTTAGGGAACATTGATAAGAGTCTTCCTTTATAGGAAATTCACGAAAACCGTTGTATGATGATTATTGTGCAGGTCAAGACTACATCACCAAAAAAGTATTGCGTGAGACCTAATGTAGGTATAATCAAGCCTAAGTCAACATATGATTTTACAGGTATTTCAGTTCGTTTCCTTGTTCTGAACATGTCTGTAGTTTTCTTCCTTGTCAAAATAAGAATAGATATTCGGCAAATGTTATAGCAACCATATAGCTGTGAAGCTGGGTTAGCATATTATCAACATTGAGTAGAAACCCAGTGCTGTTGATTTGGATGGTGAGGTAGATGAAATGTTTTGCAAAATGGCATTCTCTGATTGCTAAGCTAAATACAAGTCACCAACTCATATGTTGATTATTTGTCTCTCCAATTTCTGACTTTCTTTTGGTTGTATCGTGTAACCTAATCTTATAGTAACTTGTACAGAAAGGTTGTTTTACTCTATAAAATATGTGACACCATTTCCATAATCATGTGCCGAGGCCCCTATGAATTCTCTCTAAAAGAAAATGGTGACCATGTTCTGTAATGATAATTGTCAGAGCTAGCCCTCATTGTAGCTGAATAGAATTTTAACATATAGTTGATTCCATATAGTAAGCCATGGATCTCTTATGAGTTTGTCGCAAAGAATTCCGCAAAAAAAAATTAACTTAATAAATATAAGCATACAAATTTATTTGGATGATCTAAATTGATGATTTTACTTTAAAAAATCTTCTCACTCCTCTCATACAGTTACCATGCAAGCACAGAAATCGCCTCCCTCAGATATGCAATGCAAGGATAAGTTCCTGATTCAGAGCACTGTGGTACCATTCGGCACAATAGAGGAGGAGATTACACCGGGCATGGTAGAACATCATCTCAATATATTTATTTTTATTTATATGTAGTTTTATATATTCTTTGCATGCATTTTTGACCTGTTTGTGGACAATTCTCACTGCTTTTATTTTTTCTCCCCTTTTTTCCTCCGTACCTGCCAGTTCGCAAAAGAAAGCCTTAAGTATATTGAAGAGACCAAGCTCAGGGTTGTTCTTAGTTGCCAACCTAGTTCTCCAGTGAAGCCGCTAGCTGATGTAGCTTTGAAGCAAGAGGCATCCTTTGAGATCCTGAAGCCCAGAGAACCCCATTCACCTGTTTTGCTTCCTGGTAACGGATTTTTCAAGAAGGAGCCATCTTATGAGATTCCAATGCCCAAAGATAACTTGCACAATGGAGTTGAAAATTCCCCTCCTCCTGATCCGGTAAGAATTTTATGTTACTTCAGTATAATATTGGATAGAATATGACAGGATTAAGGCAACTTGTCCAGTTCATCAGTCCCTAAGAACTTGATTAGAATCCAATGTTAAGTACTTTCTTGGTGGTGTGATGTACTTTACTTAATCAATTATCTAACGATGTTTTATTTTTAGATGTGAAGGAATTTATGTTTTGGTATTAGTATATATTTATTCTGTAATTTGTCATGTCAGGTAGTCCATTAGAAGCATGCCTCTTGTGATTGCATAACTTCTTGTTCTTTTGGGTCAAGCATTGTTCTTATTGTTCCTCTAGAAAACTAGTCTTACGGGCCTCATCAATGTTATAAAATTTATATTTTCTTGGGCGCAGCTGTCTAAGCAAGTGGAGGCAATGCAAAATTTCCAAATCATGGAAGAGTCTAGATCCCCAAAGGTCACAGATGATGATAAGCAGTCAGTTCCTGCCAAGGTTGAGGAGTTTTACCCTGATAGGGATGATGACAAATCAAAGCAAATGAAAGACCTAGAAGATGAAAAATTGAAGCTAATGAAAGACATTGAGGATTTGAGATCAAGAATCAGTGACATGGACTCAAAGCTGGTAGAGGTCAGTATTGTATTGATTGGTATCAGAATTTAGGGCTCGGATTTACTTCATAGCTGCATGTTGTTCATTTGAGAAGTGGAAATGTGACAAAACTCGTTTTTATTTTCATTTCATTTTAACTCCATGATCAATGTGGGTACCATATAATCAGTGGTGTACCTGGTTTACTTGAACCCGGACTTCTACATTATTTCACATTTCGTAGTTTCCTAACTTCTGGCTTTCTTCATAGGCACAATATGCTATAAAGAAGCTAACAGAAGAAAAGGGAAACGCCATTCAAGAGAAGGACACATTAAAGCATGATTTGGTGAGTAAATCTCTACACCTCTTTCCTTTTGAATTTTGGTTTTGCAATTAATACCACTGAAAGTTTGGGTTAATTGCATAAACAATTACTAAAATATGTTACCTGTATCAAAGTAGGTATTAATCTATCACATAGGTCGTAAAATTATATTTTTATATCAAATCAAGTGCTTACCTTAATTTGTATCAAAATAGGTACTAAATTTTGTATTACCTATGGTTTCAATTTGTGATTTTCGTCTAACTTAACCTACGTAACCATAAGGTTTTCTTCCCATTTTTGAATTACTTGTATCAATATGGATACTGAAACTTCTCATCGCAAAATGGGTGCTAAAACTTGAGATAAAACCATGCCATTTAATTTTGATTGATGTTTTATTAATACTTAAATTGATTAAAAATTATTTACCCAAAATTAACATTCGATACGTAATTCGATTAGACAAGTTTAGCACCCATTTTTTGATAAGAGTTAATGTTGAGTGCCCATTTTGATACAAATCGACATAGTTTACTGATTGTTAATGCAATTTATCCGTGAAAGGATCATCCCTGTTATACTATCTCAACGTTCTTGTTCTTGTTTTGGATAATTTCATAAGCTATGGCAGAGATATTGGTCTCTTTCTGCCTTTGGTTCGTTGGACCAGCTACACTTTATTGTCCTAGATTACTGCGGTTTATTGCTTAATATAGTAACTACACTATGGAACTCGAGAAGTTGCTTTCTTTTTGTACAGGCAACGAGGACAAAGGGTGGTGCAAGAAAAATACAAGTTGGGTTCCCCCCACTGTTCGTCTGCATGGTTGCACTGATTAGTTTGATGATCGGGGCCTTGTTTCGAGCTTAGTGCGGTAATAATCGATTCGGGTTTTTGTCAGTTGACTGTAGAAATGTATTTTCGTTTATGCGGGGGTATAGGAGAGATATAGTGGCTGGTTCTAACAAGCCATCCCATGTACTATGGTTGTTGATAGTGGTTGGTGATGGAATCTCTCAAATATTTTGAATGTAAAAAAGAACTGATTTTATTAAATAAAAGGCGAAATGAGGGTAATTTGTGGTTTTCAGTAGTTGGCATCTTTGTACAATTTGTTGTTTTATTATTATTATTATTATTATTATTATTATTATTATTATTATTATTATTATTATTATTATTATTACTATTATTATTACTATTATTATTACTATTATTATTACTACTACTATTATGATTATGATCATCATCATCATCATTAGTATTTATGCTGCCTTTCATTAACATGTAGTCCTCAATCTAAGTCCGTATCCTATTTGTAGGTTTTGTTATATAGAATACATCTTGTTATTGTATTCTGCTAAAACACATTTTCTTAAATGTATTTTAAGACAGCCACCTTTTACTTTTGTTTGTTCCAAAGTGAGTTCACTTTCTTTGTTAGAAGATATATTAAATATATATTTTTTTATATACCTCTACTTATTGTTTTGGAGATGACCTATATTATCATCTTTTAATTAATATTTTCTTTTTTACCTTTTATTGCCCTCTTATGCTTACATTGTTTTCCCAATTCTGTCTTACATTTTTATTTTTATTGTAGACTTTGAAGGGTGAAAGTGAGAAAATAAATGTACCGAGAAAAAGAACACTAAAAAACATTGGAAGTACAAATGCAAAAGTAAATAAATAAATAATAATAATAATAAATAAATATCAAATACAGGGAGTGAGTTTTAAAAAATATACAGAGAACACAATGTGGGGGAGCAGAAGTAAAAAAAAAAAAAAACAGAACAAAATTGTGAGGACCAGGCACAGAAAATATGCATTTTTCCAACATTCTCAAAAAATTGCAATTCACACGCGAATGGAGTAACTACATGGTAAACTATACATCCTATGATACAGAAAAGTTATACCTATGTGATTCATTGATTACAAAACACACCGATTGGGTGTTTCTTGCGTGAAAAACCTCTGTTCCCATAGTTGAAGCCAATATCAATATCACCACTGTGGAACTTACTTAGCAACCTACCCCCACTTCCACACTCATCATCCCCAACGACGATTAAGGAAAAATATATAGTAGCAAAAAGACAAAGGCCCAAAACTGAGAAGCTGATAAATCAGTGCTTGTCTTCTGGCCATTGACGCACACTCTGTTCTGTTGGTGAACCGGGAACGAAAGGAACAAAACCACGCCCACCAAAAACAGGACGCATGAAAGCATCATCGAATTTCCTCCAATAGTAGTGGACTGTACGAGTGGGTCTTGTCAACAGCATCCGTAAACTGCTTGGCCGGCCCATGCCCTGGCCACCATCTGAAGCCTGTCCATTTTCGTTAAACAGTTCGGCTACTGAGTCCTGGCCTTCTCCGAGAAGTGACACAGTGATGGAGTTTGGTGTATGTTGATCTGAAGAGACTGATCGGTTTAGTTGTTTCGGTGAGGGCATCAAGAACCTCACCAGAGGTTTCGTCAACAAACCAAATACCTGCAAGGACAGGGAAGGTCATATGTCTAGTGTTGATTCCCTTTCATGGTTATTGGATACCCAAAACATTATTTTTCCAGGTAGTTCCACCCTAGCCCGGACCACCAAAATCAGAAGGGCATAGAATCCCAAAGATTATTTCTCTTGCCAAAAAAGGTTGTAACTTAAATTGCAGCTAAAAAAGAATTTTTTGTAAACAAGTGGCCTGGTTAGGGGATCCGTCCTTAAAAAAAAAAAAAAAAAGAAACAGATCCCCTGCATCTCAATTGGACAACCTAAATTAACAGCCAGCTTAGTAGCCACAGAAAAGGTCTTACCACAGTGCTGAAGAGTACGACTGTTATTGTGCTGGTAATCAAGATAGCATTTACACGTTCCCGGGTGTGGCCCGCTTTATTAAACTGCATGAGCAAAAGTAATAAGCCCGGTTATTCCTAACATACACCAAGCCAATTCTCTCTGCAGAATCAGCATGACAATCAGAAAGATCAAAGATTTCACCTGGTTGTAAGCAAGAGCCATAGAAACAGCACCTCGCATAAGACCAGCCCACCATATTGTGATCTGCAAATCAAGTAATAAATATTAATAGGGACAATAAATGAAAGTTTATGCCAATTTTAAATAAGGGTGTTGGGTCATACCTGCTGCTTAAAACTAATCTTCTCATGTTGAAACTTCTTGGTTAAGTTGGACAAGATCGACAAAGGGAAAACAAACGCTGCTCTGCCTACCAAAACCAATCCCAGTAGAGTTGCACTGACAGAGATGGATCTTTTGGGACTGATAAATTAAGGACACACGATAATATAAGAAAATCTACAACTATATCAGGAAATTGTTATAATCACTAGTATCCATCTCATGACCAAAATACCTGTCACTCACGTATCTCCATTTCTCAATGTCTAAAGCATCCATGCCAACATAAAGAAATATGAAGATCTCAGCAACAAATGACAATGTTGCAAAGGTGTGCCTGTGTTATGGTTTAGATCATTACTAAGAAATGCAAAACATATCAACATCAATCAGTCTGAATTTGAATGGTTGTAAATGAAAGAAATATCATACTTCGTGGTGATTCTTGAGTTCTCAGTGACATTATGCCAGGTATAGTGTGACATGACAATCCCGCAGAAGAATACCGTGAGGATACCACTTAAATAGAATAACTGCAAGAGACCTCAGGTCAGAAAAAGAATTATCTCCTACAATTCAAAGGTCCACAACATAATACTAGTCGCTCTAAAAAAAAAAACCCAAGTTCAAAAAACCTCCTAGCAAATTGTCCAGAAACTCACCTCAGCCAACATGTACGAAAGGTAAGCCATGAGCATCATAATGGCGACCTCACGATCAGTGGAATGCCTGCAGTTCATCAAAAGAGCACTCACAGACTCAGTGACTTACAAGCAAAGGCACATTATATGAACTATATATATATATATATATACGCACACATATACATATATATATATGGTCCTTGCATTATCAAATTAACACAGCAAATGATTAAAAAAAAGCTTCAAAAGTATCACTATTTAACTATTCACTTCATTGTCATACAGCAAACACACCAGGTGTGGTGGTATGGCCTCTTTGAAACCGTTCACACACTTTAACCTCAAATAGTATTTATCTTCATAGGTAGTTTTTGTATGTAAAGTGACAAGAAAAAAAAAAATTCGCCAACCTTCCAAAATAGAGCTTCCTTATAACATACGCACTAAGCAGTCCAGTCTGAAGCAAAAAGATAAATGTTCAATATTGAAAAATGGATAGTAGCTCAAAAGTTCAGACGATCATTCCATGGAGAGAGACAGGAAGAGAGAACTCACAACAACTCCCAACACGGTGCTTGAGATAAACAAATAAATAAAGTTTCCAATTAGATGCAGAGCTACAGTGGTACTGATATGAGAGAGGTCGAAGTTCTGGACTGCATTGAAGAGCACCACAGATGTTGCGTCATTTACAACACCTTCTCCAAATACTAGACTGTACAGTAATGGTGTCTCATCCTGACTGAGCACCTGCATAATAATTATAAGGCTTATAATGTCATACTAGTACATAAAAAAGGGTATCTCAAAGGTTAAAAGATGTAAAATGTACCTGCAATGTGCAAACTGAATCTGTCGCTGCAAAAATTGCTCCAATAGCTGGAGAGAAGAAAAATGGGTTAAAACAGAGATAATACATGTCATGTTGCTGCACGTATGTATTGTGTGTGTGATATGAGAGAGAGAGAGAGAGAGACTTACCAAGGTAATCTCCAAAATCAAGACCAATATCCATCTTGCGAAACAGTACAATGGCACCTGTAACAAGATTTAGAAGATTCAAGTAAAAAAACAAACCACTTATATCTCAAAGACTTAACCAATGACAAAACATATTACATCTTACAAGAGAAATTTCAATTTCTGCAAAAGTAATTTTTCTTCTACATCTTTCTGTATTCATCTATACTATCCCTTTTTAGGTCCCATTGCAAGACTTACAAATACGTGTCAGCAAAAACAATTAAAGATAGAAATTCATTAAAACAATTTTTTAGAAATATGCTGATAATATATGTTTCCCCCAATAAAGAGAGAGATTAAATTGCTTATTCTACCATTATACAATATGAAGTCATCAAAGAGGTGGGGAGAATTATAGCCATTGAACATGGTTTTTCCAAGAAACAGTATCTAACATTGCTGTAAGCTCTTCTGCAGTGACTACAATTCATTCTCCAGTCTAAAATGAAGATAGGTAGGAGAAAAGCTCAAACAAGGTTAATAACAGACGTTAAGGATTTATTTTATGGCATTCTACATCATATGGGGAACAGTGGACAAAGTAAAACAAGTAAATACATGCATACCGATACCCGTTTAAAATTAACGGAAGGTGAGTTAGTACAAAACAAAAGCTAAAAGATGTTACTTAATTCCTTGAGAGAAGTAATACTCCTGTGAATGAAGTATAGATTTCAACTTTAGATCCAGAAGGCGCGAGATTTCATTTTATTTTTGAACAAGAACTTTATATTCCTATAGGTACTGTCTGCCGCTTAAGAAATAGAGTGGATTTGTAGGTAATTGTGAATTTTAGTGTAATGAACCATCAAGCAAAGGATGCATGCTCATACACAGACGTCTAAAAGAAAAAAGAGGGGGAGGGGGGGGGGGTTTGAGTTGTGTTTAAAGAGCAAGCGGGAAACATTTTGGGAAAAGGCTTTTCCCTTTCACCGTAATTCATTAACAGAGCAAGACGTCGCACAAAGTAATGTAAACCGATATTGTTGGCAGTCAAGGATGTTCTTTGAAACAAATAAACTAAAAAGGTAGATGATTATACCTAGTGATATGATGGTGAAGGATATCATGGTACCAAGTGCCCCAAACAAAATTATGGTCATGAAGTTGCGAAAGAACTGTTTCTTTTTCACCTGAAACCTGATCAACAAAAACATTTAGCACTCAAAAGTTACCAAACTGAAAAACTATGCAGCCACACAAAAAAAGCAGGCAGATCCGGTATGTTCACACTGGAAAGTCCTATAATCTTCCCTAGAACTTTACTGTGCAACGCAACAAAAAGGTGGCAAATATTGAGTTCATTCCCCTCAAATAACAAGAACACTGCAGACTTCCCAGGGCATGCTCTCAGCTGATTTTTTTTTTTTTTAATTGAGGACAAGAGAAAACAAATATGAGCATCTAGATTTTCTTCCTTAAATACACCTTATTTATCAATATCATCGATAGGAACAATGACTGCAAGTTGGACAGCATCAATGACCTGATGAGGTAGAGTTAAGAAGCATAACCCCTTCAGGAGTTACAGGGTAGTGCAACACTATCTTAAGTAAAGATGGTAGCGGCCTAGATTTTTCAACGTGGTGAGATTGGTACAATATAAATACAGTTATGCAAAATGTAGAAAAGATGACAACTGACAGTTTGCATTAATTAATTTCTCTATGAACCAAAGAACAATAAATTAACAATGATGTTGGCCATGTCTCTAGTGTAAAATAAATGATTTTCTCCAGTAAAACAAACCATATCCACATATTACAATACAAAGATGACAACAATATTGAATAAAATATAATATAAATAAACTCTGGAACCCAAATAAGGTGATATAATGTACTCCACTTACCCTGCATTGAAGATGATTGGTGGAAGCAGATAAATGAAGAAAAGATCCTCACTGAATACCATGAGATGCGAGCTCTTCCCTTTACTTATTAGTAGAATTACAACGCCAGTCGCCACACCCTTTCATTTAATAACAGCAACATATCACTCAAAACAGTAAAAGCGACCATAAAGAATCAAATGGATATTCCATATTACAATAATCACCAGCAAATGCATGTAGCCCGTGTAGAAGGTGGAAAACTTACGATTATGAGGGCAGTGATAGATTCATTCATCCAACGATTTTCCTCCAGTAGATGACCAATCACAATACATCCACAAAGGAGTGTGACGAACAAAGTAATTGAGACCACTGATGAGTGGTCAGAAGTTGACAAAAAATCCATCGGCTCTAATATTGTTCTCGAGTCGAAACTCATGTTCTCCATACTCTGACTAACCAGAAAATGTTGCAATTCTTAAAAGTGATACTTTGATTTCTGATCGCAAAGGTCAAGAGTTATAGCAATATATTCAAATCAGCTCTCATGCAATAAACTAACCCTGCAATACAAGAGCAGGAAGTGCATCAATCACACGTGCACTGTATGTATGCTCATGTAGTGGATAAATATTTTAGTAGCATATGGAAACACACAACTACATCAAACAACCACAAAGATTACTGCTTTCTGTATATTTATTCAGAAATAGACAGTCAATCAAATGTATGAAGTTTGAAAGGGAGACAAAAGGGATAGTAAAAGGATATACATTAAAGATGCTTGGTGCGTGCAAAGGCAATCGAAAAGGCGTGTAAACAACCTTATGGACCCCAGGAAAATACATCAAACTTATACGGATCCAAACGCCATAATCAAAAAAAATTAACAGGCAGATAAACACACGAGCTCAAGAATTTCTTTCCACTTCTGTAGTGTGTCAACATGATGTTTGCCAAAGTCAAATTTTTTTTAGGGTCATCTTGTTAACTGACAAATTACAATTAGTCACGGTTTCCAATATAATCAATATAATCTCATAAAATGAATTAAATGAACTGTCCACTAGTGCAATAAAAAAAGGGAGTCATGTCAACAGAACAGACAGTCTTGACAGGACAATAATTATGAATATGAGGGAAATGTTGTAAGTAGTCATATACGAAACCAAGGAGAACGAAAGAAAAAACAAAACAAAAAAACAAATAACAAGCAAATACGTACATAAAAATTATTATGGCATCACAACCAAAAACCAAAACTTCTGCACATTCACTTGACTAACCAAAATCAAGAGGACGTAGTTACTAATGATCATGAAACAGAACAGATAAACTTTCTGAGCAGCTAGCGGCAGCTCTCCTCCATAGTTCCAGAAAAAAACACATCAAATTCAAACAATGAACTCAGCACCAGATCTCGGACTCCAAACTCAAGTTATATTACCAATAACAATATTTAGTTTTTAAAAATTCCATAAAAATTTCACAGAACGCAGCAAATACAAGTCAACTTACTCACTGCAGCAAACACAATGAAGCAGCAATCAAACAAAAATTTGAAGTCCACGCTTAATCTTCAACTCGCACAGTAAAAACCAGCAGAATTGAGAATAACCTAAGTCACATATCCCGAAATTGAAGATTTTTAGACAAGCCTCCGATAGTTCACGGATTCGAAAACTGCGTTACATTAATCACTTGACTAAATTCACGGAATCACCGCTTAAAAGGAAAATTAAAGAGAGAACGTGGCAATGCGCGTGGAGAGAGAAGTAGGGAGAGAGATTGACAGGGAAATGGAGGGTCCAGGAAAGAATATATACGTGCACCTTGTGAAGGAGATCATGAACTGCACTCTGTGATTATTATTATATTAATTTGGAAAAGTAAAAAGGGAGACGTGGATTGCCCGACCGGCGGCATGGAATGATCCCAACCGTTGATGTTTTTCTTCTGCCTGCCCACAGGTTCGATGTGGTTCTATTATGATGAATAAGTGGTCTGTGTTTTCTATAATAATTATTTTATATTTTGTGGAGGGAAATATATTTTTTTGTAAAATCCCTGAAAAAAAGAGTAGTTCTTCTTACAGTGTAAGAATATTTTAAAATTTATATTAGCGTTCAAAATGTTAAATGGAAACTTTCCAAATAAAAGTGTAATAACTTTCTATATTTTAAAATTTTAAATTAAATCTAGGTATAGGCTCCAATATATAAATTGAACTAGCCTGGTACGATTTATAATAATTATAATAATATAGTATATTATTTTTAAAATAATATTATTATTTAATAAAATATATAAATATATCAAATATATTTAAATAATATTTTATTCTAAATAAAATATTTCACAATTTTATTTATAAATTATTTAAAATATCAAAATATAACATAATTAATATGCAAATAAATTTTTTATATTGAAAATTTAAGATTTATTTATATACATCCAATATGAATATGAAATTGAAGATCATGAAAATATGATTAATTTAATTTTTTTTTTTATAAAAATTAAAGTTGAAACGAAAAAATTATATTTTTTTAAAAATAAGGTGAAGAGACAATAACAAAAATAAATTTTCTAATTGACTGTTTGTAAAATAGCAAGTAGTTTTAGCTAAAAAATTATAAGTTGGTAGTTTTGTTATAATATTTTTATTATATGTATAAATATATATAATTATTATATTGTAAAAATAATTTTTTTTTACATTTTTTAACAATTTAGGAATCGAACATATGATGTGCATCGTTATTTGGTAAGCCAATTCTCCTAAACTATCACGGTTGCAATAATTTTCAACGATCAAATATGATAAATGAGAATAATAATGAACAAAATTATATATTGTGTTTTTTAAATAAAAATAATTTGAGGTGAAAAGTGGAATATGGAGACTTTGTGATAGTGGGTAATTATTCTTGAAATTGCTTTTATAAAAAATTTGTTGAAAAATGGTGCACCCCATGTCCCATCCTGTGTTGCTTTCTGGTAACAAAAATATTTGCACTATGATTTCCTTTTCTTTTTTTTTATATAAATAATTTTATTATATATATATATATATATTTTTTTTTTTTTTTTTTTTTTTGGCTTGATTTAAATTCAGAATTTAACTTGATCATTGATTTATTTGATTCGTATTGGGACAAAATATTTAGATATTTATAGAAAATGTTATTTTTTCCTAAAAAAATGAAAAAAATAATCATCACTTTGTCTTTATCAAGCAGAAGTGACAATATTGTAAATCACACTTTTAAGTCGTACCTATAATTGTTTTTCAAAAATGATAAGCTACCTATAATTATTAACTAAGTTGGCACGCAATAAATTGGGTCTTGGTTTTTAAAAATATCTGCCCTAATTTTATTTATTTAGTTATTATTTTATTTTTGAGGAAGAAGAATTATATATCGATTTATCTACATTAATTATATATTCTTTAATAATTTTTTATTTCATAGAAAGATATATTTATTAATTTTTGTTTGTAACCCAAATTCAAAAATAGTTCAATTCACAATGAATACACAAATACAACCCTAATAATCAACCAAAACATTATTACATTTTTAGTCTATGTCTTATTTTAAAATCTGTGATATAGATGTCAAATTAAAAATTATTAATTTGATATATTATCTTCAAAAACTTATAAGAAACATTTAAATATTTAGAAAAAAAATTATACGAATCATAAGATGCCACCTATTATCTTTTCTTTTCTCTTTTTGTTTCCAGAAAATTGTCAAAAGATTTACAAAACTGGAAACTGACTTTTTACAAAAAAATCCTATTCATAGGTGATTTTAATATTATATTAACATAGATACAAATTTCATATTATATTTCAATTTTTGTCTTTTTCTTAATATAATTTTCATTGATCATAATATTATTAATTTACCACAATAACTTATGTACATCGGGTACCCGTGAAATCCAATTTACAGTATTACTTATTTAACTAAATTATATTACGTATTTACTTAAAAATATTACAACTGATTTTTTGTCTTTGAAAAATCAATTTTTGTAGTTAAACAAGTAAAATATATGGTACATTCGATACATAAAATGTGTTATTTTTAGTTTACATGTGATATATTGCTATGAAATAAAATAGGAGACATGAAAAAGAATGGGACATAGATTACAAATGTGGTTAACAGGTGAGGGTAAAATTAGTTTAGACCAAATAATTAACAATTATTCTATAAATGGAATGTGGTTAGTTATGGTTAAAAGTTAAAAGTTGATTTGATTTGTTTATTTGCTTTTTCCACGCAAAGTAGAAAATAGCATACTTCTTATGTTGACTAGATAAGTACTTATTTTACTAAATCTATCAAAATGAATATTATTACAACTAACTGCCAAAGAACATGTTTTTCCCTCAAGTTTCTCTCTCCTCTATTTTAAGATTCTATATGTTTATCTAAAGGTTCTTCCCATGTTATTCTCCATGCATGATGTATGAATTAAAAAAATTATACTATAATAATTAAATTAATAAATACATTAATTATCTAATAAGAAAATCTGTTAATTATAATAATATATATTCTTTTCATTATAATTAGATATATTGTTGAGTTAAGTTATATTAAAGAATAATGCAAGTGTGCGAATGAGTTTATAATGAGAATAAACGAAATAAATGTAAGAGAATTCATAAAATAAAAAATATATTTGAATATGAATAGTGCACCATAAATAAATAATTGTGCTTTTTTTAAATTTTGAATATTGTAATCATTACAATTTTGTTTGTTATTCACATGATTATTTATTATTAATGAAGTCTGAATAAATTACACAATAAATTTATGATTAATCTCTCAACTTCTAAATTCATACCAAAATTATAGAATCTTAGTTAACATATATAAAATTATCACTATTACAAAATCCGATAATGTTTTTAATTAAACAGATCACCATATTGTGATCTCTTCAACATCTCCAATAAGAACATCTCAAAATGAAATATTATTCAAACTATTTTTCTTTTAAAAATAAATTATAAATAAAAATTGTACCAACTCCCAAAATTAATAGAAACTACCCAATATTTTAATGCCAATTTCTTAGAATTAGTTCAAATTTATTTTATACCTAAAACCACCATTGTAAAAATAATCGTGTCTCCCCATTTAAAAGCACTAAACTTGTCCAATCCTATTGAAATTCAAGTTGAAAGCCTTTCACACCATTTTCAATATATTTTTCATTCAATAAATAATGCGAAGCCAGATTAGATTTAACTCAAAATTACTTTCTTTTCTTTAAAAACTTGAATTTTATTATAAAAATAAAACTCTTATATTTATACGAGATGGAATAATACATAAATGTAAAAGCTTATATTCATTGGGTGTATTGTGCAATTCGAATGACACTATTATTTGTTTAATTAAAAATATTACTACTGACTTGTTATCTTAAAAAATAATATTTTTTTAATTAATCAAATAATATTGTACATTGAATTGACGATGCAGAAAAGACTAAATTATATATATATATATATATAAATAAAAAAACTAGCCAGGCCGAGGCTGTGGGGTCAGTGAGTGTGAGGGGGGGAACAGTCATGAAGAAAGAGTAGTCAATTTAGGTGGGGACTCACTAAGAGGAAGACAATTTCTATTTTAATCTCTAATTCAAAGGAATTATCCCATATTCAAAGTTGCTACTGCTCTTATCTCCTCCTCCACAATCTTTCGTGTACAAATAGAACATGGAATCCCAAAAATATAATGAATAAATATTTTTTGTAAGTCCCACAAGTCTCACACGCTAGTTTTAATAATATTACTTCAGATGATATTTTTAATATAATATATATATATATATAGGTATTAGAAACATCAAAATTAGAAAGAGGGCTAAAGAAAATCAGCACACGCTATTTTGGTTCCATTTTTCCGCAACAATTTATTTCGGTAATTGTTTGACTTATAAGTTTTGATAAAATAAAAATTTAAAATGAATTGATATTTGCTTTTGTAAATTATCATTAATAATATTTATATTATGTTTTATTAATATATATCATTAAAATAACACTCACAAATATGATATTTTCAAAGAACATGGAAGTTTATTATATACTTTTCATAAATACTATTGAGAAACAGGCTCAAATACTCTTTTTCAGAAAAATAATCTATTACCAAATATTACAACTAGCGTAAGATTGCACCATATTAAATTGTTTTTTAGTACGTCAATAAGTCTGATATTTAAGGGGTGTTTGCAAGAGTTAGATATTTAAGGGGGTTTGCAAGAGTTCTTTATTTTTCTTAATTTAGATGAGTTTCGAATTTTGTGATTGTGCGTAAAAACACGCAAAACACACGTACATCTTTTTTTTTTTTAAAGTAATATTTCTTATATTGTTAAAAAAATAGTATTATTTTATAAAATCATATTATATGTGCATGGAACAAATATACGAGAGGCCACACTGTATATCAGATTTTTGCATTATTTAAAAAAAAAAAATCAAACCGAGCCAATTATACAATAGCACAAATTCACTCATAATTTAATTTGATTTTGACAACATTATCTTAAAGGAGATGCAACAAAACATGATTTCTGAAATTTTCAGTGCGTGTGTGTGTGTGTGCATGTATATTGTATGTATATAAGCAGAGTGGCTTTTCGGTAGCTGAGATGATATTTGGGATTGGCAGGACCACATGGTCCTGTTTGTCATTTTCTTGATTTAGGGTTTATATGTGAAGGCAAATCCATGTGTTATTTATTATATTTAGATCAGAATATAATTGGACATCTGAGGTTACTTGACAGCCTTGCTTTAATTACCTGTCCCTCCTCATATCTGAATTATCAGTCACCTGCAATAATGGCGTCTGCTTATACCTTTTTTTTTTTTTTTTTTTTTTTCATTTTCAATTTTTTTGGACGCATTTGTGATTGAAAGGTGAGACTTATCTATAAATTTGAGAGGTGGATTTAAAATTTCAAATAAAATTTAAATCAAGCAAGTTTTAGAATTCTCCCAATATTAGTCATATTTTTGTGTAAATATGACATTCATTCCACAATCTAACCATTTGAAATTCATTTCTTTATACGAATAGTATACAACTAAGGCGTTTATAAAGTAATACACGTTGTCACAAACACACCCACTATCAAGCCACCCAACATTGGTGTGATTATAATTATTATTTATTTAATAAAAGAAAGTAACAAGTTAAAAAATAAAAATAAAAAAGTTTGAAGGTTCAAGTGCTCCTTCATGTGATCAACCAATGAATTTGAAATTCATCTCACAAATTCAAAGAACGGATTTTGAATCGGTGAACTTCATATATAATTTTTTTTTCTCTTGGACGACAGTTCGTTAATAAAAATCTGACTAGTATATTCAGATTGTAGTCAACTGAATAAAGGTTTCTTTAGGTTTGTAAGGAAACCAAAAAGGGAAACTAGAGACTCCTTGAGTATGGGACTCAAAACGGCACTGGATGCCAACTAAAACAAACCGGAACACTGGTAACTTGCATCCTCGCAACTCAGGAGACTCCACACCCCCAAAACAGAAAAACGTCTTCCATTTGGAGCAAGGTTCAAGTACCCCTCCAGCAATTGTAACTAAAGAAAAATGTTGGTACGAATAGCTAAAGCCGTAATTTGGAGGCCGATACACACACACACATATATATGTGTGTGTGTGCATGTAATAAAACCCAAACTTCTGCAAAATAAAGGCTATATATGCTGAAATCTTAGTAATTGTTGAGATGATATTACACAATTAGGTGAATGGGCCGTGTCATGGGATTGGTGTGAACATAATAATCAACCAAAGGCTTGACTATGTAATTTGGTCTAATATCATAGAGGTTAAGAATTTTGAATCAAAGTTATATGGAATGATTGAGACCATAACGCACAAATACAAGAACAAGAATGCAAGAGAAAGATGAAAAAAGGGCTCCTCACTTCGATATAGTTTCTTGATATCTGGTTAGGTGATTGTAGCCATCTGCACAAACTGCATCTATCAACAGGTAGCCCGCGGGTTGGTTTCCCTTCCAATAACATCAGGCACTACAAACGTTATGAAAGTACCCCGTGCAAAACGAGGAACCCAATATTGCCTGGCTGAGTGTGGGTTATATAACAGGAACCCATTGCCTCCTAGCTTGAAGCAGAAGCTGCAGATGAATATCAACTCGCAATTTTTTGTTTCATAAACATAAATGCAGTTGACTAAAAATTTGCAATTTTTCTTTATGCATATTTTGCTCCCTACACCTGTGTTTTTTTAACTATGCCCCTTGATAAGTAGAACAGGGGGCAGAAGACCCAAAAAATCAAAAGAATGTACAGGGGAAGTAAAAAAAGAAGGGCGGTGATAGAGTAAAGAGCATTGTCTAAAGGATAATTAGAGAGTGGTTATTTATTGAAGGAAAAAGGGATGAATACATGACCTGGGATAATTCCCATGGATTAAGTATGCCCAGCCAAAATGCAGATTGCAAAGGTTAACTCTAGTCTGCCCCCAATGTATGGACCCCTTTCTTACCAAGCCCTAATAAATGTAAGAATCTTGCAAACCCCCCACAATTGTGCTAAGTATTATTGACTTAGCTTCTTCAAGTGTAGACATGAAAGACAGGTGCTTGCCCCCAGGGACTGGTCCAGTTGGTTGTGAGTTGACAAAGGAACCTCAATGTCCTTGGTTCTAACCCGTGCGGCTGTGACGACTCCTGATATCAGTGGGGCCCAGGTGTTGGGGCGTGAGTGGTCACCCCAAGTTTGTCAGCTGTGGGATTGCATCTACAAGGTGGGGTGGGAAAGTTAAAGAGAAATAGTAGTGCATGGGACAAAAGTCAGAAAATTGGCAGTGTGGAGTGAAAATTGTGGTCTTTCTTAAATAAATATAAAAATAGTGATGTGTTTATATTATTCCACATTTTATCTCACATTCCCCTCGACTTTTGGTTAATTAATGAATTTTTGTTTAGAAAAATAATTAACTGAATTTGGAGAAAATCAGATCAAAGAGTTAATAGTTTTTTTTAGTTTGGCCCATACGTCTTCCTTTCTGGAAAAAGACGAAACAAATGAAACCCCTCACACTTTTTTGTAAACGCAGGACTTTTTTGGAGGAGGGGCACAAGAGATTTTATTTCCTCTTTTATTCTCACTTTGGGAATCACGTAAGAATTTTACCTCTTTTTAAATTTCTTTTATTCCATCTTTCTTTTTTCTTTTATTTTTGACTTCTTGTGATTTGATGATTATGTTTATGCTTAGTGTTAATTTACTTATGAGTGGCTAATTTAATATTTGATTCAAGGATTTAATTTCAATTATATTTGAAGAGTCCATTATGATTGTTCTTGCTTTATATTCAAGTATTAATGGATTTATGATGTTAAATTCTATGGAAATTGTTTGTAATTTGACAGGACAAATCACATTAATATTTAATTTCCCACAACTATTCATGAATTTCTATGGTATGCCCAAAGTATATCCTCTAGAAATTCACATAATAGTGGTGGAAAATTAAATATTAATGTGATTTATCATATTAAATTAACAGAAGAATTTAAAATCATAAACCCATGAATATCATGAATATAAAGCAAGAACAATCATGACCTGAAAAAACATAATTTAAATTAAACCCTTGAATCAATATGAAATTAGCCACTCATAAACATAATTATAAAATAACACGAAGTCAAAAGGAAAAAGAAAGATAGGATAAAAGAAATAAAGAAAGAGGTAAAGATTCTTACCTCACTCCCAAAAGTGAGAAGAAGAGAGAGAATAGAAGAGGAAATAAAATCTACAACGGGGGTTTCCCAAAATTGAGAGGGGATTCATTTTGTTTCCCATTTTTACCATAGAGAAAGACCTACAGGCCCTAATGGGTCAAACTAAAAATAATTATTAACTCCTTATCCAAAATGGGCCGGTTCATTCTAATAAGAAAATGGTAGAATATTTTTCATGGCCTTCTTCATCATTTGCTTGACCCGATTATTCGCCGAACTAGCCATAATTCATCTTTTAATTGGGTTTTCTCCAAATTCAATTAATTATTTTCCTAAATCATAAATTTATTAATTAGATCAATTACCTATAATAATTAGCCAAAGGACGAGGGAAATATGAGTAGAAAATGTGGAATAATATAAACACATCAAATGGCAAGTCAATAAATCCTATTGTTCAATTATGAGGCCACATTTGTTGATGGCCACAAATGACTTGGTATAAATGAATCAGGTCTAAAGCATTGATTACCTGTTATAAAGTCATACTACAGGAATGGTTTGCAGTTTTAAATGTTTGTACTTCTGCTCCTTATTGAAGTATAGGGCACTCTCTGTCAGGCCTTTGGACAAGACTTGCTTTAAAGCATCGGCACCTTCTTTCAGTGCAACATCAATCTGCCATCCTAATAGAGGGGTATAAATATGCTGTGTAGTGGTTTTGATAGCTAAGTAGCAGAGTTGGACAGGTAAGTGTGAAAATAGGTACATCAAACACTGTCGCAACCAGTAAATCATGCCAAGATAATTCCAAGTTAAGCATCAGTTTAAAGAGATTAACGAATCTCTTGATGTTGTTATTCATCAAACATCACCGAGCCTCTTTCCTTTTAATTTAGTTTTTCCATATGCTGAAGATTGATGAGGAAAAGGGGCTACTTTGTAAAGCAAACTGACATATGCCTACAGACAAATATAAGCACACATACCCTTTCTCGAGCTCTGGCATTGAATTTTTGGAGTACGAATGCTTTTGGATCCATTTGACCAGGAGGCCTACTTATACCTAACAAAGGAATTAGATTCGATCTGGTACTTTACAGTCGAACTGAAGGTGGCACCAGGCAGCAAATTATTTAAGTTGACAATTCTAACGTACCAATTCTTAAACGAGGAAATTCAGTATTCCCACGAAAATGATGGATTACGCTCTTCAGCCTGTCAAAATCATAAGATGCAATTAAGATGGATCATAAGCTCAACCAACAAAAAGATAACTCCACAAAACAAGTCAAATTCTCAAAATTTCCTCCCAAAATTAGCATATGCTACCATAATGCTAATTTTCTGGCAGTTCAAAACTAAACACTATGACTGCATGATTGTATCAGAAATTAGGTTATATCATGATAAATTGTTTGATTGCAGTTAACTTCTAAGTATGATAAATTCCTAAAATCAGATCAAGGTAGTTATGTAAGTCCTCATGGAGATTTGTTACTTCTTGGACAAAAAACTGGGGGTTTTGAGCTATAAGCTCCTAAACATAATTTAGGACCTTATATGCTCTCCCAAAAAAAAAAAAAAAAAAATTCCAAGCAACTAACACCTCATAAAAAGTTTTTCTTTGTAAGATTTTTTTACCACCAATCTCAAATATTACCTAACAGCAGCAGTTATATATCAATAATAAAAAGATGGTGTTGAAATTGAACAATCAGCAGTCAATTACATAGCACCAAAATGAATAACCAGAAGATATGTAATTTAGTTGATTTGCTACTTGAAACCAACTAGTCAAGAAAACTAAAGATTTGACATGAAGAGTTTGCTACGAGATTCCAGAAATGAATAGCTAAATGGAGCAAGTATTCATACTCAAAAATCAATGTCTCTGTATGATAACAGCCAGCATGGAACTAAGTAAACAAAATCGAGCATAGAAGTTCAATCTTGGCCACATCCGTCTTCAAATAATATCCAGCAAATCAGGCATGAAGTTTCAATTTTCTTACCCATTATGACTTCCGTGATTTCCCATAGAGTTAAGACGAAGAACCCCGCAAGGCAAATCCATGTCATCATGAAGCTACAACAGCAAAAGATTGAAGCAGTTAGAAGGAACTTGTATATCAGCCAATTGAAAGGTTAGCATGATACATCATTTTGTCTATATAAAACTGTACCACTAGCACCCGGTTAAGCGGAAGCTTATAATAAGCTGCAAGTGGACCACACTGCCAGAAAATTGTGAAGTTGTTCAGTTGCATGTGGGGGATGGGGTGTAAAGTTATCATTAGGACGTCTTAGTATTGCTTACAGATTCACCACTTAAATTCATGTAAGTCTGAGGCTTTGCCAAGAAAACTGGAACACCATTGACAAAACCTGAAGTCATCAGAAAACTATTACTCATTATAAAAACATATGATGAAGTTACAAAGATAAGCCAGCATAAGTGTGAGAAATGGATAGCAATTATGTCTAACAGGCCTTTTCCAAAGATGGCTTTGCAGTGGATTGAGTCCATGGGGATCCCCACTGACTTAGCAAATTCATCAACGAATTCAAACCCCACATTGTGTCTGGTACCCTTAAATTTGTCCCCTGGATTGCCCAAACCAACAAAAAGCCATGGTTGTGGATTGGGAAACGCAGTGGCAGTGCAAATGCAGCGTTTGTGAAACCTTCTCAGAAGCATTTTTCACTGGCCTGAAACGATTTGGATGAACTACTCTGGAGAAAAAAAGAAAAGGAAAAAGGTTCAGCTAATCTAACGGCATTTCCAGTTGAGATACATAACTACACAAGTATGATTTTCGTCGTCTAATCAATACTCACATATCAGGGGGTGGCACTGCTTAATGGAAGCAATAAAGTTCACAGGTTAAGTTCACATATAATTTCGTGCAATTTATTTTTACATACAGGCGAGTCCATAATTTTTTCCAGAAAAGCACATACTGAATCGAACAATCTACCCTAATTCCCAAACTAATTTGCTCTAAAAATAGTGCAGAAACCTTACTTAACAAATTCCAAACTCACATAAACAAGTCTTCCAGTAAGCGGAGAGAGCCAAATCAAGCAAGGGTGGGTCTTTGTTCTTTCGACTGAACTGTCTTGCTTATCGGCGCCGGAGAATGAGGAGGTACTGTAGGCCAGAAAGATGGACAACTTACGAGGAATCAGAGAAGAAGAAAGTAGCTCGCCGGCGTGATTGAGCGCGACTGCGCGAGGTCACTGTTTCGATTCTAACTAATGGTGCTGGAGGGGTTTTGTACAAACTAGTATTTCTCCCTCGATACATAATATAATAATATAGTAAATTATTATAAAAATAATAATATAATTTTAAAATATAATACTTATTATAAAAAAAAATTGATAAAATTGTTTAAAATAAAAATATCAAACAATATAATAAATATTAAAATATTACACAATTAATGTATAAAAATAGTATTTTAAATTTAAAAATTAATATTTTTCATTATATATGCAATATGAATATCAAATTATAGATCGTGATTAATTTGATATATTTTTCACAAAAAATAAAGTTGAGATGAAAAAGTTATACGTATTTGAAAATTAGAGTAAAAAAACTTAATTGGTTATCAAAAAAATTTTAAATAGAAAGTTAATTCAACTGTTCTCCTTTTATATAGTTATAAACTAGTATATTCTCTCGTACGATGCACGGACATATTATTATAGTATAATATTATTAAATATTAAAAATACATAAAATTAATATTTTTAAAAAATATATATATAATTATGTTCGATAATTTATATATGTACCATGGTTACAATAAGAATATACATATCATATATAAAATCATATATGAACATTAATTAATTTTATTCATAAAATAAAAATATCAAATTACCAAATATAAAGCATTATATTTTGAAATTAAGAAAATTGAATAAAATATGGTATATTAGTATAAATATTTTTTATTATTATATATAGCATTGAATCTGCTAATAATTCATGATTGATTTATTAAACTCAAGAAATTATGAAGATGTATGAATTTTTGTATTAGTTTTGATAAAATTAGCAACATTACCAAAATTAACAAATAAAAATTTAAAAAATTTAAATGAATATTTATTGGTTAACAATATAACGACATTTTCTAAATATTCATTTTTCCATGTGTGAAAGAAGAATGAACACGAAAAATGATAGTAACAAACATAGAAACAATCACTTTATTATTATATACTATAATAAGCTCATATCAGATATCAATTTCTCAATAAACTCATCTGATAAGGCCACTGTCAGTTTATTATTCTATCAACACAATAAAAATATAGCAATATTAACAATAATTTTGAATCTTACATTTAAATTTAAGTAGACAAAATTAATATATTATATATTATATTATCTTCAAGAGCTATTTCCTTTTGCCTATTTGGGGCACCTTCGTCGGCATGAATCTAGGTGACTGCATCCCATAAACTCGACCAATCACATCTCATAAATCAACAAAAGAAATTAATATATCTGATTATAATAGGATATAGAAAAATTATAAATAATTAAACTATAATAAATAAAAAATAGAGTACCAAACAAAAGAATTTCATCTTTATTTTTTAGACAAGATATCCAATTGAATAATTTGAAATTGAATATGTTCCTAGGATACAAATGAGTCCCTAAACTCTTGAACTTTTCTGTTGCAAAAAAAATTGAACTTATATCCATGACTTGCTGTTTTGAATTTAAATTTGTCAGTTGACACTACGATATCAGAGACAATATATAGTTTCCCTCAAATTATATTTTTTTAAATCTATTGATGCACAAACTTCTTACTTGATCGCGAATAGTATAACTCTGCAAAAATAATGTAATTAAATATGTTAAATATTGCATGTTTCATACTACCCATTTTATCATGTTTATTATAAAATTTATTTTTTTACGATACTTATTCATCCTTAAAAACACACTCAAAACTGAATATCTGATTTTTGTCCGCAAATGTAGATGAAGTCTAAGAATCCAATACCTTCTCTTCACATGAACATCTTTCACAAAGTCGAAAATAGTCGACATTGCAAATCAATAAAGCAAGATAAAAAATTGAAAATAGTCAACATTACAGATCAATAAAGCAAAAAAAAAAAAAAAAAACAAAACATATGAATAGTGAGAGTGTGTAATGTAGATGACACAAACTAATACACTATTTATAATAAAAATTCAGTTCAATAGATGAGTGCGCAATGTAGGCGACACAAAATGATACATTATTTATAATAAAAATTCAGTTCAATAGATCAGTACATATTAGATATTTCTGAAAATCTAGGAATCAGTTAAGAGATCGATATATGTCGATATAATATATTAAAATGAATGTTTATTCGTTAGCTTTATAACAACATTTTCTAAAAATTCGTGTGTTCATTTGTGGAAAGAAAAAAGATATGTTAAATATATGAATAGATTATTGTGGGAATTGATAAAATAAAATCAACGTTCGAAATCTTATAATATTACTAAATCAAATATAACAAAATTTCCTAAAAGTCTTGAAAATATAAATATATTAAAATGAAAAATATATTATTTAGATATGCAATATATTACTGTTACAAATATTCAGTTTAATAGATATACGTTGCTGAAAAATCTAGAAATCAGTTCAATAGATTTGTACATATGGGTATTCTAAACATATTATAAATTATAAATATATAAAAAAATGGATGCTTATTTGTTAGCAATATAACAATATTTTCTAAAAATCTGGATAGCAAAATTGGAGAGAAAAACTGAAAAATCTTGGAATTCAACAGATTGATACATATACTAAAACTCCTTCTTTCCATTTGTGGAAAAAAAATGGGCAGAAAAATGATAATAACAAATATAGAAACCATCAGTTTACTATTATATACAAAAAATAATTAAAATTAAAAATAATAATAATATTATGATTTTTATTGCAATTTTTAGTTACCATGAAATCGTGGCTATATCAATCAATTTGTTTTATTATATCTTATATACAGATAAATATTGATATATATATATATATATTTGTATAAGAAAAATTTCACAATTAAAAGTAATTTAGGAAGAAAAAATTGATTTTTCTATTCAACACGATACTTCTCTTTATATATATCACAATTAACTTAAGAAAATATATTTCATAGTTAATGATTAAATTTAGTGTATGTATGCGTGTATATATATGTGCAATACGGATGTCAAATTAAAGATCGTGAAAAATTAATTAATTAGATATATATTTTTAAATACATATAGATAGATATTGATATAAATTTGCATAGAAAAATTGATGTCATAATATATATATATATATATATATATCCATAGATATAGTATATATTTGCATATAAAATAAATATTATAATTGAAAAGTAGTTTAGACGGAAAATTTTGATACTTTTTATTTATGGCGGTACTATTTTTATTATGCATATAGATATATATAGATAGATTAGTCCTCGAAATAGTAACTCAAATACATATTAAACATTAAATTATCTTTTGGTATAAATATAATTTTTACTTTTTTAAATAGATCAAATAAACTCATGAATTTTTATTACCAAATAAATAACAAATTAAAATAATAAAATAAATTTAAAAAATATTTAATACAATTATAATTTTATTGAAATAAATAAATAAAATTATTAAATAAAAATAAAATCAATATTTAAAAATAAAATGATAAAATCTAAGTTATTTATTAAATAAAAATATATCAATAAAATCTTAAAAATTAGATATCTAAAAAACATAATAATTGATCACATCACAAACCCTTTTTATATTTATATTATTACTAAATTTTACTTTATTATTTATTAATTTATTTAAGTATATTTATGATTTAATTTGTTAACTTTTTAGATTTATTTAATATGTTTAGAATTTGTTTAGTTTTTAAATTAATATTTAGGAGAGTCTTATTTACAGTATATTTAAAATTTAGGTGTTTATTTTACCTATTTTAAAAGTTTGGGACTTATTTGGCCTAATTTAAAAGACGAAGGTCATATTTGGAGCTAAGTTGGGTAGGACAACTCATCTTTAATGCAACTAACATTTTATTTTTATTTTATTAATAATATATGATAAAATCATATTATTATTAACATAAATATATATAAGTTTTTTTTTTTTTTTTTGTAAAATATAGTTTCTTCATATTATTATTTTTATTTTCATCCTCTCAAAGTTATCTTTATTAAATAATAAGTTGTAAAATATTTTGAAATGAAATTTAGTGTACAAATTCAATACAAATTGTCCAATCCACTTTAATTTTCTAATTCAATACAAATATTTCAACTTACTATAATATCAAAGTAACAATAAATTACATAAATTAATATTATTTTATTTTTAATTTTATATAAAATTAAATATATTAATTTTATATTTGTAACTAAAATCCATAAAAAATAAATCTAGTATTTATTCAAATCCAACATATATATCAAAATAAAAACAAATAATTTAATCCATAAATTATTATATTTTATATTTTGAACACTATATTTCAGTTTAAGATACACAATATTTGTGCCAATGTAAAGGTCATAAAAAGATTATTTCATATGTCAAAGATGATTTAAAAAATTATTTGAAAATTTTAGTTAAAAAATAATTTTTAAAATAGAAAAAGAGAGAGAAAGTGCAAAAATCACCTCATTTGCTCCACCTTTTTCTTTCTTTCTTTTAATTTTTTAGGTAAAATTTGTTGAATTAAAGGGGGTGATATGTGTCACCACATCACTCATGATTCTACTTTTACAATAAGATAAAATTAAAATAAATAAAATAAAATTATCTATAATATATTTAAAACATATATTAAATTAAAAATTATGAAAATGTGATGAATTCAATATATTATATATTACAAAATAAATTGAATGAAAAAAATTATTTGTGCTTTTGGATATTGGAAAAATAATTATTAAAAAAAGACACACAAAAAACAACAGATCTCTATTTTGCAAGCGCCATGATACAAGGGCGGTGATTTTTCTTTTTTTCTTTTTACAATTTATTGGCAATATTATCTTCGAAGTTTGAAAAGTGAGTAATGGGGGGTTTATTTTATTTTTTTTATTACAAATCTTGGGAAGAGAATGACCTAAGTTTAACAACTTTTATTATTTATAGATAGTTGTGTTATTATAATAGCACACATAATATGTTGATTTATAAATAATGTAAATAAGATTAAGATTATTGTATAAAAATAGTTTGTAAAATTATTTAATAAATGTTCTGAAAAATTATTAATCTAAAATTTATTTGCAATCCAAATTCAATACAAATATCCTCCATAATGAACACACAACTTTAACCAAAATAATTAATTAAAGAATAAATGTATTATACGTAAAAAAAAAAAAACTTCTAAAAATAAAAAAGGTTATTGTACTTTAAATATTTGACTTTCAGTCGGCCAATCAATTTTATTTTTAATCTTTTCAACTTTCAAAAACTTATAATTCTTTTTCTGAATCAACTGCATTTTTTAATGAAAAAAATTATGTATAAAATAATCATATTTTCACGATTTTCATATTGACATTAATAGTGTATATATAAATAACTATAAAATATACTTTCTTAGAATAATAGTTATATATTTTATATTAAAAAAATGTGTGAAAATATTTCTTGGAAAAATAAAGTAACTTTTGTTTTTTTGGTATCTTAATAATTTTTGGGTTGTTTGAATAATATTTTCTTAAAGAAACTCATAAAATGGACACAAATTTGTTGGCTTTATATGAATGTCCACTCGAAAAGAATAAAAGTAAGGTATAATAGTGAAAATAGTGTTATGTTAACCAAAAAATATCACAAATCTAAATGATTTGATTAGAGTATTTTATTTATCCAAATGAGTTTTTAAATAAGAGATGATTGTATTAATCAAGATAGTATAATTATAAGAAATTTGATATATGGTATCAATATATATATAAAATTGTTTGTTTGGTTTGAAAAACAATTTAGAAATAAAATTCAATGGGTTTTGAAAAAAATAATTATGGTTAATTAAACACAAAAAGGGCATGATAATAGTTTGAATGTACAATTGGACATACATGTTAATTGCTTTATTTAATAATAATTCTCAATTTTATTTTCTTATATATTATTTAATTTTAAGTTTTCTAGTATTGATTTCCTAATTACAATGTATTCATTATCTTAATTATTTATTTATAACAAATAATCCTATCAATCAAACATTGTTTTTTTTTTTTTTTTTTTTTTTTTTTTAAATTTATAATAAGAAGTCTAATACAAATTCGATAAAAAAATAGTTTGTTAGTTACAAAATAAATTATATTGTAATTTTTAGAGTGCAATTTTTTTTGCACTCTAAAAATTATATATAATATTTTTTTTATGTGAAATTATTTTATAATATATGTTTGATTCGTCAATGTACTACATGGGATAGGAACAGGGATTCCCCATCATAGTTGGGTTGGGGATGGGTATTAGTCCCAGCCCCTGCTCGGTGCCGTTGCCAAGCCTAACTAAAATTGATTGTGATTGTCCATACAAATATCCTAGTTTTAATTTATACAAAATAATTATTAAAAATTATAACATTATTTCATCCCCGTACTATTGAAATAATTTATTATTATATTATTACAAATATTACTAACTCATTTGGATGAAATACTACTCAATATAAAATTGATAAATAAAAACTGAAATCTATTATCTATATTAATATAATAGTTAAATTAATTTTTTTTGGTGCGATATATAGTTATTTAAAAACAAAATAAATTTTTTAATTTGATTTTGAGTTAATTAATATATAAGAATATCTAAAATATTATATTATTTTAATGATAAAGATATAGTTTTGTATTAAAAAAAAAAAATTCCTCCTACCCAAAAATAGTCGTCTTGTTTCTAAGGTTAATTACCAAAAATTACGAATTTTGGTTCAATTTTCAATTCTAACATGACTTTTAGAAATTATCAATGTATTTGACATTCTTTTCATTTCTTTTGATTACATCATAGCTGCTTCATTCTACTGCTGAAATGATGTTGTTTATTTAACAAATTACATTTAAAACCAATTGAAAGTTGGAGCAAATGTTGTATTTTTTTCTTTTTGTAATGAACTTATATTTTGGGTCAATTATTTAGATCGAAAGATGTGTCTAAGGTCGCTCAGCCATCTATGTTAACAATTGAATGTCAAATTTGTAAGTGATAAAAATTAAAAGAATGTGACAAATATTTGATAAGTTTTCAAAATTATGTTGCAATTGAAATTTGGACCAAATGTCATTATTTTCTTGGTAATTAGCCATTTTTTCTATAATAAATTGATTAGTTGTGTAAATGATAAATTATTTAATATTTTTTATAAAAATATTAGTTAATATTTATTTACCATCAAAACTAATTCATTGGCCCATTGGGTCAGACCAAATAGGCCCTATCGTATTTCAGGCATTAAAATATATAATCCAACTCATCTAAAATGAAACATTTGTTGGGGTGGCCCAAATTTTCGAGGTGTAAATATAATAGTGAAATCGTTTACATATAATTTTTCTGCCCATTTTCAATTTTAAAAAATGAAAATATTTTTGGAAAGTGATATGTCAATTTTTGATTAGTTACATTTTATTTTTTTCTTTTCTTGATAATATATTTCCCAATTTGTTAAAATACATTTTGTTTGTTTCTACTATATTTTTACATATAATATCTTTAATTTTACACCCATATCACATATATTAAAATTAAAATTAAATGTAAAAAATATTATTATTTTTAATTGATTATTTGAGTTATATTTAATATTTATTGTATATGTGATTATTTGAAATGAATTTGAATTGCGAATAAATACTAACTAATAATTTTTATAAAATATATTAAATAATTTATATTTTATACAATTAATAAATGTATTTTTAAAACAAGACATTTATTTTAATACGGAGATAATATATACAAAATTATAAATATAATATATTTTTATCAATAAAAAATAAAATATTTTAAATATTAATTAATTTAAAATTATACTATATATATTCATTTTCTTTTTAAGTATATACAAAACTATGCACCAGAGCAAGTCTAATATAATTGCAGTAATGCCAGCATAGAGCTTCAGGTGTCACTCCTATTTCAGTAGTAAACTCCACGACTTGATTTCAAAAACAGGCACTACTGCATACAACAACAGGAAACGGAACTGTAGTCATCCAATTTGTTGCGCTCTCTCTCTCTCTCTCTCAATACGAGAGTAGGAAAATTAATTACATAACTTTTTTCTATTTCTTCGGAGAGAGAATTTCCCAATTAAAATTGTCTCGATTTTCGGGTTTCATATATTCCACATTACAATTTTATCGATCATGATAAATACAGTTCGAATTTCGAAGTTGTTTCAGAATTCTCATATCATTATTCCGTAAAAACAAAAAATCCTTTTCTGGTTTTTTTTTTTTGGTTTTTAAGAAAACAACTGGGGATCAGACTTTGAAATCGGAGGTAATGCCATTCTGAATTACGTTCATCTTGTTGGGGATTATTTTGCTTGAGTGTGTAAAATAAGGGGACGAAACTATTTCTGCATGTTTTTGTTTTTTCAGTAATTTTTATCTGGATGGATTATGTTTGCTTGGTATAGTGATAACGCCGGAGATTTCTGGTCTAAAGCGTAGTACAACACATTATGCATGTGGAAAGAGGGTTTTTTTTTTTTGGGTACATTGTGTTGCTGAAGTTGTGCAGTGCTCGAGCGGGGAGAATTGGGATTATATGCAATGCTGTTTCAAGATTTTTTCCGAACATTTTTAATCATATTCTGGGACGCTGATAGAGCTAGGGGTGGATTACAGTTGACGCATGTTACAAATATTTGTGTTGTCTGTTTGTGAACTCTTCCCTTTGAGTTTATACTGGCTTTCTTTTTGTTTGCTTCTATTTTTTCTTGGGAACATATATAATAGTCATATCACATGCATACCAGATTCTACGAGATGTTAGTTTTGAGTATTTTAAAAGGCTTGCCCTTCATTGTGGAGTAGAGAACTATCTGTTATACACCATTTTGTTGAAGTTGGAGGTACTTTTGGGAAAGGTATTTTCTTTCAACAAATAAATATTATTTCTGGATGTCCCATAATATCTGAGATTTGGGACAAAGGGTGTTACTGATTTTTTAAATCATCAACAAGTAATTCAAGTCAAATGTGGCTATAGTTTGGAACAAGTTAATGCACTGCTTGGTTGTTTTAGACTTTTAACAGTTGTAACCCAGTGATAATAACTCAGTAATTAATAAACGTGATGTAAATGATGCGGATCTTTCTGTGAGTTTAATCTATGAGGTTAGCTTCATCATCATCAGAGTCCTTTCCCACTATCTGCACAGTTGCTTCACTGATATTTTTTCCTCCAAGTTATGGAATCTTCCGGTATACTTTTATAGCTTTCATTTTACTTGAATGTTCTTGCAGTTTGTAGGGGTACACATTGCTCAATTTTGGATGGTATGTGCTATTGGGAGTGGCAAAATGACAGCCTTGACGAGGCTTCTAGATGTTGGGAGTGTCTCACAAACTGCAACAGGTAAACATGAACACGCCTTAAGGTTTTGTTGTGTGTAAGACCTGATTTCAGTACTCTCATGGGGTATGATGCAGTCATGAGATGTATTCTCTTTTAGATTTGACTGATAAATCTGGTTGTGGTATATAGGAAGTGGGCTTGCCATTTTATAATTTTATTATTTCCAAGCTTATCATCAACAGAAATGATGTCGACTCTTATAGGAATACATGGTATTGGTAACATGTGATTGACCAAATTTTAGCCCAGGTACTGAAATAACTCATAAGGGTTGGGCAGGGTTAATAATATCTAGATCTCTAGTAAGTAAGCTTGAGGATGCAAGCAACCATGATTAGAAGAGTAATGGTGCTTTCTTGTTTTGCATAATTATTTAGGTTAGCAGCATACAACAAACTTTTGTGTGGTTATCAATGAAAAAAACTGATCTTTATTCATCTCTATGTTAACATCTTATGAGAAAATTCTTTTCAAATTGTTAATTCCTCTTTAGTTTTGGTGTTATGTTGCCATGCTTAAATGCCCTTTATTTCCCTCTCTTGTATGCATCCCCCACTCCCTTGTCACATGTGTCGATATGTCTTTATGAGTATGCATGGACAAAATGTTTGTTATTTTCTCAATTTTATAGTAGAATCTATGCTAACTAATAGTTGACCAAAAAATTTGCTTCTAGGAGATTATGTAGATTAATAAAGTCTTTTGTGGCTAGCGTGAAGTCAGACTACAACTCAGATTATTTTTTTGTTCATTAGCTTCATTCATCCTAGTTTTGTTATATCACTAGTTTAGAAAGACCAAGTCTAGATTATGCAATATGCAATCTAAATTTTATACTTTTCCTTCTCCTATTTTTGCTCTCCAGCAGGGGAAGTAGGCCCCCAGAAATTAGCTGCACAATACATAGGAAGAGAGTTACGAGATGCAGATGAAGCAAATTTGCTTGATGAAGAAGGTACGTGTTTATGTGCGGATATAGATGATTCTTAGTCTTATGCCATACTTGGATGAAGATGATTTGAGGTACCTTCTAGTTGTGGGGTGTGATATAATTTCATTTGTTCAATTCCTTGTGCCTCCCAATCTAGCTTTTTTGGTATTTATGAAGTCCATGGTCATTTTGGTTGTATAGAATACTAGAAATGCAGTTCTGCTTGAGATAACATGTGAGTTATAAGAGCACTGAAATGGTGGCTAAACTTGAATGTTGTTGTGCACATATTGCAGGAGTTATTAGATGTCAATAATTATTTCACACCACAGTCCCAGTTATATTTGGTTGTGCAAGGACGTCTGATATATTTCACACCATTTTATATATGTTATATCATCTCTTATCCCTGCCTCGTGACTTCCAATTCCGATTTCTTGACATCATTGTTGTTATTTTTTCCTGTAGATATGCATATTTTTGGTTTCAGGCCGATGACAGATCCTCTAGATTTGGTAAGGCTTGGAAACTTGCACATGAATTATTTTCTTGACAAAATTTACTTTTCTATAGTGTTAATGTATTTTAGATTAAATCATGTAATTGAAATAGTATAGTTATTGTAATATTGTACAGTTGGTTACTTCTCCAACTGCTGGGGTAGGAAATAAGGTAGGGAACAAACATCATTCACCATTGATTTATTTTATATTGTAGCACTAGGAATTAGTAGAAAAGACAAAAAGAAAGTGTCAAGAGATGTTCTTTTCATCTTATGCTTCCAGATCCAGACTTGGAAAGCTATATGTGTGGATTATGTGGGTTTTAATAGGTTGAAAGCTGTTGCAGAAGCACTCAATGTACCATCTTTAGATCAAAGTGGTGCCAAACTTGATGATACTGAATACTTGGTGCAAATTGTAGGGTAAAGTATTGAATGATAACCCGTTTATGGTTATCAGTGTCAAGCATGGTATTGAATCTCTGCCTTTCAAACCAAAAAATTGAAGCCTGTATTATGGGTGTTTCCATGTGTAAATAAAAGTGTGAGGACAAAAATTCTCTTTCAGCTGTCTATAGGAATACACAATAGCAGCTAGTAAAACGAATGCTTGTATAATGTATTTGGGAAGAAAAAATGTAATGAAATATGTATACTTGAGATGTTAAAATAAGATTAACTGAGATTCATTAGGTGGTGAGTTAGAAATTACCTTGAAAGTACCAAAAGTGTATAAGTTAACTTGCATGTTCACTTCCAATAAGATAAACAGTTCAAATCAAGATGCTTGAGGTTGATAAGGTGAGCTGACATAAGGATTTATTAAGTCAATAGAGTCATTTTGCCTACCTCTTGAATATGTCTGTTACATTATAACGTTGCTTTCTGCCATGCATCTAACTGCAAATGGCTTTTCACCTTAAATAGATACAGAAATCATATTGGTTGATATGTGCTCCTGTGATTATCTCATTAACTCTTCATCACTAACAAGCCCAGAATGTAGTAAACATGTTTTCAATTGTCTTGAAGGTATGCTGCAATGCTTGTAAAAAGCCAATCAAGGCCAGTCATTACGCCGCACATGCAGGTCCTGTTTAATTTTGATTGTCATTGGGTTTTAGCAGATGTGATTTTTGTTTGTGGAATGAGAATTGTGGCTTCACATCTTTTAAGAATACATTCGTGATCTTATTAAATCAGTGAAAATGAAGTATAAAGAACATGAAAAGAACAACATTTATGTGAATTATGTATCCATTCATAAAATGTAAGACAGGATTAAGTGTTGATTATATATTTTTCTTTGTTATGAAAATTCTTTGGTATTTTGAGTCCTCTTTTCTGAACAAGATCTAGTGATTGCATAAGGATTATAAATGATTTTGATGTGGGGAACAATCACCAGGAGAATTGAGCAAACAGATGAATGGAGAGTTGTCGATGTAGTTTAATCCAATCAAAATTTCTGTTATCAGATTCAATTGTTGAAGCTTTAAGGAATACTTTGAAGAACCTGTTTGATCTTTTCTACAAACCATAAACTGTTTGAATTTGGTGTCTCTTTATATTTTAATCTTATACCTGATGTCTGAAATATATAGTATTTGGTGTGTCTACATGTGATTAATCTTATGTATTGCTGTAAACAATATAGGCAAAGCAACAACTGTTTTTTTTTCTCTTTGTTCTTTTATAGCAACTAAGAAACCTAATTTGATGCCCGCTTTGCCAGTTCATGAGTATCAATTCTGGTTCACCGAAATGGTTTCTTTCCTTATCCTCTACATAATTTATAGAATAATTGTTTTATCTTTGCAGAGCTTTGCAAGTTATTAAGTTCTGGAGATGAAATCAGTCTGGAACTTGATGGCCCTGCAGTGAATAGAAAACCTCCACGGAAGGAAAGGAAGAAGTTACTGATTACGCAAACCAGTATCCCTTTTTTACCATCTAGGATTTGATATGACTTTACTTCGCTTTGATGTATATCATTTCTTGAAGCTGTTCAAAACGTTCTTGGTCAAAATCTATCATCTTTGCATATGGTAGTCTAGAAGTTGAATATATAAATCTTATTGATGACTGTGGAAAGTATTTGAATTAAGTCATTTTCACTTACAAATTAGAATATATTCCTTCAAACATCCTGCTGCAATGGACCGGTTTGAAAACTGGTACTTTGTTATATTCAGCAAAACTTAATTTTCTTAACCTCCAAACAGAAAAGGCCCCATCAGTCAGACAGCCCAAAAAATTTGAACCTGCAGATTCTGATGATATAGCTGCACCAGAATCTCATATAGATGAGAAGATCCAAATGAATCCCCTTGCTGAAGCTAAAAGTATTGTTCTGCTATACTTTAGCCCTTTTTTGTCCCTAGGGTTCCATTATTGTCATCAAACAATCACACACATTTGGAAATGCAAAATTGTTTGTCTGCTGTACTTACAATGTCATTTAGTAAGTTGATCTCATAGTAATTACTGTCAAAACCATTTTGTTCCACATGCAATTCAGTTTATTGGAGGATATGGTGAAGCATGGTTAGCTGCCTCAAATTTTTTAATTTTTTTTCTTTGTTTTCTTTTTTTTTTTTTTAATATTTTTTTAAAAATAGAATCTTCATTCCATGGTTTGATGTGCCATCTTATTGCAGGAAATATGCACCTGAGTTCAACACACAAAATGAATGGTTCCAGAGTTAACCCTTTCAACGTGGACTGCTCTGATGATGTAACTAAACAGTCATTGAAACCTCTTAAAAGGCATGTTTACTCCATCGGATGTTTATCCCATTCATGTTCTTTATTAGCTTCATGACACAACCTTTATTTGAGTCCAGATCTTGAAAAATTAGGTTTGTCAAATGATGCTGTAACCTTTGTTTTCCTAACATTGCTTCACAACCATTATAAATTACGGTTTAACGAGTAAGACAATCCAATATATATATTTTCTTTAATATTTTTTTATTAATGTCTTGAAATGGCGCATCAGTTTCCCACTTACCATGTTGGCCAGTTATATGCTTCATTGCTCATTAAATATTAGAATTAAGAAACTTTGAAGCTAAATGGTGGTGTTAAAATCTGAAATGTTTATTTAGCTAAATCTGAAACTACTATGTGTGACTTTTTTAATTTGTATCTCAAAACAGACCAGACCCATTTTAGTCATTGTAAATTTCAAGCACCACTTGGGCCTTGGTTCGGCCAGTGAAGATCTGACACTTCTCAGAAAATCATTAACCTACTTAATCTGCACTAACAACCAACTTGATTGCTGCTCTTGCGGGCTTGTTAAGAAATCAAACCAAAGGAGCTCAATTCTAAGCCTTCTTGTTTAAATCAACAAGCTGCTTTGTTGGGCTCAATTTGGTTACTCCCTTCGCATACATGGTTTACTGAAAACATCTTAATATAAAGAGTTATGGTTGTTTTTCATTTCTATCTTGTAGGACAGCGGATGAGAGTCTACCAAATCCAGTTACGAAGAATTTTTGTAAGACACCTGCCGAGGTTCTTCCATGTAAGTTCTGCCCATATCATTGGTGTTATTAATTTGTCTTGCAAGTCTTAAATTTTGGAGTATGGAGGTTCCTCATTCAATTTGCCCCAGTGTTTACTTTTTATGTGGTTGTTGGTATATGCCTTATGTTGGGATACTTCCCTTCTGAGGGTGGATCATATCCAAAATCATTGCATTCATAGCATGTAACTTCGATCCATCATAGCCTCTGAAAAAATTCATATCTCCTTGGGAAATTTGAAAAGGAATTGGAGATTAGTTATGCTAACATGCATGCGGAAGAGAAATAACATTTTGAGCCAAAAGCCGACACTTTTGCATCTGTTGGGGTGTTTCTCTTGGGATTATGTGGGATTGGGAATCTGATTTTGAAATCCTAGGATTTGAAAATCCTGAAATCTTTTTCTATGTATGTTTGTTCTTGGATTGTGTAGAGTACGATTCTGTGCAGATGTCACATCAATATGTTGTAGTGGGTGCTGGTGTATTATTATATAAGGAAAAGAGACGTTCGTAATGACTGGATGATTGTGTAATGATTTACAATGTTTGTGGGGGATTAAAAAAGTAGAGGAATGGTAGTAATATGGTAGGATTTATAGGGATTTCAAAATCCAGCAATTTGAGTCCCGGAAGAAATGAGAATTTAAAAATCCAAATCCCAAATCCATCTGGGTGAATCCCAAATGAAACTTGCCTTTAGAAACCTGAAACCTGGTAATTTCTTTCTCACCAATAGGTGCTCAAAGAAAAGTGGTTTTGAGCCGTTCCCATCTGGATTTTCATCTTGTGATATGCCCTCAGTCTCATCCTATATAGAAATATTCCATCTTCTGATATGCCCTCAGTCTCATTCTATATAGAAATAAAGACCGTCGTGCACATCCTTCTTGACACTCAAAATTTTCAGAAATCTTGTTATGTATTCTTTTAGCTCATTTGATGGTGAAGAACTTAAAAGTTATGATTCAGGTGTAAATGTATTCTAAACTTTAGACACTGTATTCTTGCCTTGTTACCTGATTCAAATAAGACAGCCAGACTGGTTGTAGTCGTCAATTGCAAAAACTCCCTTAAAAAGAGTGAACATTTTACTGGTATTTGTAATGAACGCAGAAAATGACCGTAGGTGGTATAGACTATGTTACTTTTTTATTTTTAATTGTAGTGTCCATGTGACAAGCTTTCACCAAAGGAACCTGTAAACCATTTGGGCCTTCCCAAACCTAAGATTTCACAGTCAGGTAGTGCAGATGGTAGGCTAGATTGGACGAGAATCATCTGACCATATTCTCCCCTTATATGCATCAGATACAAGCTGGATCGGTTCACATTTTGGAAGTATCATATCTCTTGGTCACCGATCTCATGCTAGTGCACTTCAAGTATTACTTGCTCATGTGGCTCCAGAAACTTGTTGACGACTCATAACTCCTGCACTCAATATAACTTCTTTTTATTTGAATCGTTCCTACATATTGTACTGGATCAAGATGAGGTTGTGAAACAGCACTCAATTGTATCCTTTGGGAATAGCCAATAGGACACCCGAGCTACTCTTTTTTCTTGTGACAAAAGGTGTCATATATCTGAAATTCTCTACTTTACTGCAGATGGAGAATTATTTGAACTTATTTTTGCTTACCCCATATGTATGATAATGAGAGAGCATCACTTCATATATTTTTAATGGAGAACCACCTCTTTTGATGTGGGCTTTCAAGGTCCAAATGTGTTTTTCTGGTCTGAGATGGGTTTGCCAACATGCGTAAGATCTTGATGTTAGTAATATGTGTAACAATCTCAGACGTTCCAGCTCCAATTGCAACCAAAATATACTATTCCCAAAGAAATCATCGTCTCCGAAGAGCTATATGTCACATGTTCTTTGAGGAATCAAACAAGGAGTTGAGCAATAAGGTTTCAAATTTAGAAGCATTACAAGTAAATGCTGCTCCTATACAAACTTCATCTCAAGATGCAAACCAACAGGTTATTCTCGACTACATATTTACATACGATATTTATATTTTGTTAGTTACAAGTTCTAAAATTCCTTGTTAAATTGTTATCCATCATGTATAACTGATGGAAGCAAATATTTTCCCCTTGTAGAAGTTATAAAGATGGATACGTACTGGAACATAATTAGCGGGAACAAGAACCTAATCAAATTCTTTGTTGGCACAGAGAGTTGACAATACACCTGATCAAATTCTAGGTGCAAGGTCAGACTACTACATGGTCAAATCAGGAGCATTTGAACCCCCCATGGAGCCAGCTGCTCAGCTCCCTGTAAATGACAATCTTGGGCGTCACTACATGTCAAATTCTTATTCTATTGCAGACAAAACAGGTAAGCTTGTTTCTGCAATTTTTGGCTGTTTGTGATTCTTTCCAAGGCTGCCAATTGCGAAACCTTTTACACTGTATTAAACTTCAGCAATATCAGTTGTAGGATACACACAAGTATATAGCATACATTCTCCATGATAGGAGTTTTGGCTGCATGAGTAGTAATTCTTAACTTTCCATGTACTTTTTGTTCGCACTGGCACTCTTATAAAGTTGTTTCTCGTTTGTTTATTGAGTCTTTAATTTTACTGGGTTGTTCTTACATTGTTCAGATAAATTGAGTATAGTTATATATGTGTGTGTGTGTAAAGAAATGTGTTTGCGCATCATTTTCATAGATTTCCTAGGCTGAAAGGAGTGAAATTGCCACATCGCTACCTTCACCTTATGTGTATCATTAAGTAGCTCTAGTTGTTATTTTCTCTGCATACTATTGAGTAATTGATGTAGCACTCTAGATAAGCTTCTGATCACAGTTGAGCTTGGATTCTATTTTTTTGCAGGAACCCATCTACCTACTCTAAAGCAGGGCACTGGAAGTGTTCCTGTTGTATAGGACTTCTGAAGGAGAATCCTGCTTGGTAAAGCTGTTACTCTTTTTTGCTCTAATTTATGAGTTAGGCTAAACTTGAAAAGAAAAGAAATGCCTAGAGTGGTAGCTTCAGATTTAACTATGATCACACCCACCGCTAATTTAAGATTGTGCAGTGTACAGAATTATTACTAATTTGTTGACACTTCCCCAAATTTATTGATAATATAAACAGCAGTATAATATCACCAGCAACTGAGAAAGTAGAAAACTGAAGGTTAGAAATCAAGTATCAGTTTGCTTTCGTAGGCAAGGTTTGTTACACCATTACGTTGCATCGTAATTTCTCCTTGTTGATTGTTATTTACCCCAATATATCCTATGCTAATATTCTTACATTTATGATTTAGCAATATGCAACTTCCCACCCCCCCTTCTTTGTTGGCTTTAGAAACCAATATTTTCCATCGTTTATCTACTATGTTGATAGTGGTGGATAGAAACGAACAATTTGGGGGCCAGCTTGTAGGAATATACATCATTTGCATTGTGAAGATTGTAGGATTAATTGGTGCGAACTACTTGGTGCTTCTATTCAAAGAGAATTCAAGAGGTAGCTTCCATATTCTGCTTTATAATGATGAGTAAATAAAATAGATACTGGTAGTGACAGTCTTTATCCTGGGTCACTGTTAGATGCAAGTGGAAAAGAAACAAGTCTGGCTGCTATTATTGTTGGGTGGTTTGGCCTATTTTCTCTCAAGATATGCCAAGTACAAAACTGATACAGCCGCTTCTGCTTGACTTAGCTTCATAGTCTCATAATTGGTAAGACCATAAAATTTGTGACTTAAGATCAGGCTTCTGCTTTTTGTCAGCTGTATAGATCCCTAAGTGAAATAACTATTGTCAGTGAATTAACCACATATCTTAGTCTTCATGTCAAGTTAGTTTGGAGGATTGGACGAGATATGTCACTCACCCTTATCGTTCTTAGATCATTTTTACGTTGCAGCTCATATTTGAAATGCAAGTGGATATCTTCTGGCAAGGGAAGTTTTGAATCCTATAGCACTCAACTATGTCAAATTTGCATGATGGGCTGTCCTTTTATTGTTTGATTGCGTTACCATTTTCGCATTATTAGTATGGTTGGCTATCTGTGATGCGACCTGAAAATGCTGACGTGTTTAGTTCACCCCTTCATGAATCTATTAACACTCATGATACTAAACAGATCAGGTCGGGTTTTGGCTGGATGTCTTTTTGATTATTTGTGATGTTTTAGCCCCATATTTTGTTGGGATAAGAAATGATCAAAGTACATGTAGCGGGGACAAGGTGTCCGCACCACAATATAAAGGTCCAGCTCAAAGCTAATGAATGCATTTCCAATCTCCATTAATATTATTGAGTCCCAAAAACAAAAGAGAAAAAAAAAAAAAAAAAAAACTAATAATATAATTAACAAAGAGCTCATTGGAATCTCTATTCAAAATCCATGAAGCTACTGTGGTATGTTTGTACTGATCTTGATGTGTTTAAATAGGAACATGTCGATTTAATTTTGCTTTTGTACTATAACTTGCCGTTTGGGTTAGATGAATTCATCCCTACAATCTCTCTCCTAAACTCTCTCTCATCCAATCACTTTATATATTTTAGTAATTATTTTATGGTTAGTCATTATTTAATCATTACAAAATTATCTTCTAGCACATATTCATCATTTTTTATTATGATTTAATACGTAATTTACAAATTCAATCCTATTAAGTTCTATAACACATATAAGATTTACATTATTTTTTTAAATTCACACAACAATGATTTGTGAAGGCATACTTCTAACCCAGTGTAAACATATCCGACGATTTCCATATATCCTCCATTGAACTCACACGCCCGCAAAGGTGGAGAAAGGGTACAACTGTACAAAATAGTTTGTCTTTGTGATGAAAAAAGAAAGAAAGAAAATTAGTAAAAAGGAAGAAAATTGTACCCTTTATTTTTCCCCAAAAATTAAATATAATAATAATAATAATAATAATAATAATTATTATTATTATTATTATTATTATTATTATTATTATTATTATTATTTATCTATTGTACCTCATTTCAAAATTCTGAATCCTGTCACTAGTAACTCATGCTTCAAACCAAATACAACCTACCTAATTATGAGGGACCAAGATTTGAAAGATTTTAGATTATTGATGGTGGTTTCTGCTTGACATTATATAAGATGGTTTTGAGGGAGATATTAATATGGGCGTGGGGCGCACCATCTTATTACTTTTGTATTATGTGAGCTGTGACACCTTCCTAATTTATTTTTATTATCAACATCTAATGTTTAAATTGACTCCCATCGCATAATGTTGTCTGTTGGAGAAGGTCTTTAAGTAACAAATTGAATGGAGTCTTGTCTTGCATGTGTTAGATGAGGTACTCGACCTATGTCGTACATACACATTTATTTATATGAATATGAATTTGATCAATAGATAATAATATTTTCTGCATATGTTATCAAGTATAACGTTCTATGAATAGGTGTTCGTTGCATTGTTATGAGAATAGATTTGTATGACTAAATAAAATTTTGTGTGCACGTGCGTGTGATAATTAATTTTTTAATTATTGGGTGAGTATATGTGCTAAAAGCATTTTAATATAGGATTGAATTTGATCATATATACACATGGGACTCTTTTTCATTATTATTATTATTATGTTAACAAGCAATATGAAATTGAGAATTGAGTAATTTGATTTATTTATTTATTATTATAATTTCTTTTTTAACCGACAATTGGAAATATGCTTATAAAAGTATTTTTAATTTACAAATATATCTTATTATATATGTTATATATTATATAATTATTAATTTTATATAATATATCATATAACATATTTTTTTTATTATATAACATAAAATATAATATTTATAAATTATAAATACTATATATAATTTTATTATACCAATTTATATATTATATATTATTTATATTTTTGTAAATATGTTTTGGGTAATTCAATTATTTGATAGATTATTCAATTATTCATTGAACCACTTTAAAATCTATATCTATCTATCTATATATAATAATAATAATAATAATAATAATAATAATAATAATAATAATAATAATAATAATAGTAAATTGATAGTTTCTACATTTGTTATTATTATTATTTTCGCTCATTTTTTCTGCACACAAATAGAAAAATGAATTTTTAGGAAATTTGTTATATTGCTAACCAACAAACATTCATTTTAATTTTTAATATTTTTATTTGTTAATATTGGTAATGTTACTAATTTTACCAAAACTGAAATTCATATATCTTTATAATTATTTGAGAAATATTCGATACTATATATAATAATAAAAAATGTTCATATTGATATACCAGATTTTATTCAATTTTCTTGGTTTAAAAAATACTATATATTTGGTAATTGATGATTGTATTTTATAAATAAAATTGATTAATATTCATATATAATTTTATATATAATAGTTATAGCATTATTATAATGCTACATATATAAACTATTGAGCATAATTAATATATATATATTTAAAATATTATTTTTATTTAATTCTATAATTTAATAATGTTATATTGAAAAAAATACAAATTGCTAAGGACAAGAGAAACAAAAACACAATGGATAAAATTTTAAATTATAGGAGACGACAAAATAATAAAAGTTAAAATGTCTGAAAATCAAATATAGGACGCAAGAAAATTATTTTGTTACAAAGAAAAAAAAACAAAAAATTTATTTTTTGGACTCGGGGGGGGGGGGGGGGGGGGGAAGGTGGGCCCAGATAGGGAATTCCTGTGGGCCTCAGACTACGGGAGAAGAAATTGGGTGGGACTTCACAATCCCAATCAGTTGTGTTTTTCGCCAGCTAAGCAATAAATTAATGCTTATCACTATTACCTACTCCAAAACATAGTTTGGGCCTTCTTTTCTTAGATTTATCTTCTCTTCTATTATTTTTTTATATAATATTATTAATTACTATTTTAATAATAAAATATAGAATTCGAATTGTTTTTCGGTTTTCCTTTATAAAACCATAGTATGTAACCTGTGTATGTATTTCTGTATATATTGTTATACATTAAAAAAAATTAAATGCTTACCAAGGTTTTTTTTTAAAAGAAAATTGCCAATATTTTAATGCATTTTCAATTTATTAGTTTCTTGTGGAAACAAATTATTTGGTTTCTGTATTTTAAATAATAACTACTTCAAGAAAATTATTGACATTGTGTTAAATTTTGGGACTTGATACAGTTTTATACACTAAATGATAATTTGTGTAGGAAACACTAGTCAAATTTAACGAAGTTTCATTAAATTCAAGATGCTAGTCGATTCCAATGAGTTTCGATTATAAATACGATCAAAAATCATATTCTGAAATCATGTTAAATTTAGATGAATTTGGCATGATACTACACATTAAGCGTGCCGATTCATGTAGGAAACACTAATACTTCCTAATGAGTGTTTATCATAAAATCAATTGAGAATAAACAAAGTAGATCACTTGCTTATAAACTAGCGTCTTTTTTCAAATATATTTAATGTGGAGCAACTAATGTGCATATAATTATTTGAGATTAATAGCCAAAAATATTCAAAATCGATTTTAATGAACACAACAAACACATTAATAAATATATTTCATAATTAGGTATTCTTTTGAATGAATTTAATAAAGTAGGTTAGTGGGGGACAATAAACTTTGACTTAATCACAAATTTAGGTTTGGGGTGCTTTTAGAGATATGGAAATTTTAGTTGATTGGTAGGTGAATAGTTCCATTTCACCAAATAAAAATGAAATCCATTAATAATAATAAAAATAGTAAATAAATAAATAAAATTTGGTTTGATGCAATCGTTAGTTCTCAAAACTCAATGCCAACTCTTTTCGTATTGTAAAATGGAATCTTTTTTTCTATTTCTTGTTGGGTAGGAATAGGATGTCTTTTATTGCCATCATATTATATTTTTAAATTACTATTTTAGTGCTCCTTCCATATTCAAATATTTTAGCAAAATGAAAGACTTTTCTTCACAAAAATATTTTCAGTGTCACTCTGTGCACAAACTTTACTTAATTACGGTTTAATTAAAAAAAAATACTAATTTACTTAAAAATATATTATTTTTTAAAGATAATAAATCAATAGTAATACTTTTTAATTTAAGTAAATAATATTTTTTAGTTAAACAAGTGATACGGCATATCAAATTGTACGGTGCACCCAATACATAAAAGTTTTTGTAAAATATTATTTGTCTTAAAAAAAGTTATAGTTTAAAAGTTAAAATCTCGTTTTATTAATTATAAAATTTTAAAAAATTATTTTATAACTAAATTATTAAATAAATCAAATCAAGAGAAAAAATAATATAAATACATATTTATGATTTCTACAAAATTTAGCATGTATTTTACATAAAGTTTGGTATTTGGTGTTTGGTCAAAGTGTTGGGTATACCAAAATAAATTGACTAAGCATAATATGTATTATATTTTTAGTCTATATATTATTTGGATTTTTTTTGTTTTTTTTTTAATTTTAGGTAATTCAGATTATGACTTTAGTTGTATAGAGTTAATTTTCTCATCGAATTCGGATTGACATATGGCAGTTTTATTTTTTCTTATGTTTTCACTTAATTATATTAAAAATAAGAAAAAAAATATTTCATAACGAATATATGATCTATAATTTTATATTTTTTTATAATGATGTTTAATTTTTAATTTTAATTAATATGTATTCAATTTAATTAAAAAAAATTCAAAATTAAAAACATTACTAACTAATACTTCTAAATTCACTTGCCACGTAGGAGTCAACCAACCACCAAATCAACAACTGTCTCTCGTCTTGGGATATGACTCTTGATGCTTGTAGAGTGGATTCATTAGTGTTCTATAACCAACCACTTACTCGGGCAGAAGTTCTGTTTGTGATGTTTTTTTCATATATTTTTTTAAGTTTTTGAATATTATAAAAATTCATCGATTCAAAGATTATTTATTGGATACAACCAAAATAGATGGGTAAAAACTGAAAAAGAAATCTTAAAAATATAAAAAGAATCCATTTCTAATCGGTAGAAAGTAGTATTACTATTTCTTGCATAATGTCATTAACTATATTAAATAATATATATTTAGTATTATTGAGGATAATAAAAACGACATATTAATTATAATAGGATAAAGCGAACTAACATTGTGGGAGTTATTGTATGCAAGAAATAATGGAAATTAAAGCCAAAGAAACAAAGAAGAAAAAGGGGAAAATTTCAGAAAATGTGTTGTTTTTTTTATTATTATTATTAATTTTTTTTGGGGGACGAAATTGTATAGAAGTAATGCTAAAATATATTTTTATATAAAAAATACACATATAATGACTAAAGAAATAAAATTGTATTCTATTTCTCTTAAAATAATATGAAGTATATATTTTAATATAAAAATAATAATTTAATTGTTAGAAGAGAAAAAATTATAAATAAAAGTAAAAAATTTTGAGGGGGTCAATTAATTAAAAGTATTTATAGGCAACAATATTTGAAATTTATAGATCCACACACTAAAATACAAATTTTAAAAGTAAAACAAAATAATTTCGACACGTGGCAGTCCTAATTTAATAATGCCGCTGCTTTCTCATATGATAATAATATTGACAGCTAAAGGCAATAACTAAAATACCCAAACCTTAGTATTTAATTTTTGCACCAACCAATTTCTGCTTAGTATTAGAGAATTATGCAATTTCTTTTTGTAAATAGGTAACAGATAATTAAATGAAATAAGAAATTATCTGTAATTATTATAAAGCTCCTTAATATTTGTATGTATATATGTATATATTTAAAACTGTGCTTATTTTTAAATGAGTAAAAGATTTTATTTAAAAAGCAATTTAAAAAGATGGTATTAAATTCCACATGGAGGCCCAGTTGGCAGCAACTATACTCTAATTATTTCTTGCAGTTTCAACTATTAATATATTTGTATAATATTGTAGATTTACATAAATTTTTACATTTAATAATGATGATATTAGATTATTAATGTTTGATTAATAAATTTTATTTATTATATATAATTATTTGATAAGACGATAGTATTAAATTATTAATATTTGATATTTTATTTATATACATTCAAAATTTTAATTATTCATTTTATTATTAGTATGTCTGTAATAGATGGAATAGACTGGTTGGGGACAAAATATTAAAATCACGAAATATAACAGTGATATTTATCCTAAAATATATCCCATTGTTTTTGCGACAGACAACGTCTCATATTCCTAATCTATGTTCTTACTTCTCAAGAAAATACGACAGAATATCGAACTTATGTTTCATCGTCCTCGATTTATCACCTGGTTTTTCTCATATTCTTCAGTTTCTGCTCTTTAATCCGTTAAAACTATTTTATATTTGTGCTGGATTTGGTGCATTTTACTCGTTTTGGTGAATATAATCATAGCTCATGATGTAGATATAGCTTTCTGCTCAAGTATGAGAATTAATAGTGGGTTTTCTTATGCGTGAAATTTGGGGGAATTATTGGGTAGAAATTGCAATTCTCAGAAAAGTTAGAGGTGGGTGGGCGGTGCCATGATGAAGCTGGGATTGAAATCACGGTCACGGAGAGTGGTTCAGGACAGCTCAATGGCGGTGGAAAAATCTAAGATTTATGTGGGGAAAGGCAGTAAAAACGACGTCGATGAAACTTGCAGTTATTTTTGCTGGGCGAGTTTGCCGCCGGAGTTATTGAGGGAAGTGCTGTTGAAAGTGGAGGAATCCGAGTCGAAGTGGCCGGCGAGGAAGCACGTGGTGGCGTGCGCCGGCGTGTGTAAGAGCTGGAGGGAAGTCATGAAGGATGTGGTGAAAACTCCGGAACTTTCTGGGAAGATTACCTTTCCTATCTCTGTTAAGCAGGTCTGTTTTCACAGATGTTTGTTGTTCTTTCTGGGATTATGTTTCGGAATTCTGTTTGCTTGTTCTGTTGTGGGAAATTTTGTTTTGATTAATGGGATGTTTGCTTGTTGGGTGGGTGTGTTTGAAGATTGTTTTGGTTGGTGTTTGCTCTGTGTTATGTTGATTATAAATGGCTGTTTTTGTGAGGTTTTGCCGTTCCATATTTGTTTTGTGTGTGGACTTTGCTGGGCAGGGGCTTGGGGTTATGCTAATCTTGCAAGAATGTTTTCCGAATTCGCATTTTATGTGTATTAATGATTGTGTGATCCTCTTTTGATAATTGTACTGTTTCGTAAATAATAAAATACAGCCTATGTAAACTTTTTCCATCAGGCACTGGCATTGAGGCTCTAATGTATCAACGAAAGGATTGAGATTGGTTCTGTTTATATTCCTTTTTTTTTTTTTGTAGTTGTTGTTGTTATCATTCGTTAAGCTTAGAATGTGGGCGTTTCTTGATGGATTAAGTGGAAACATTTTTGTCTGCAAACAAAGTTTCATATTCATGCAATGTCTAAATTAAAGATTGTTGGCAATGTTCGATTGACATTGTTGATTGTTAGAATGGTATGCACTGATATAATTCTGTTTTTTAAGTGGATATTTTATTTACTAAGCAAGTTTATTAGAACATTTTCTTAACTGCATATTTTGGTTCCCACTTAGAAAGTCTTTTGTGTATTTGCAGCCTGGACCAAGAGAATCTCTTCTCCAGTGTTTTATTAGAAGGAATCGTTCTACTCAAACATATTATCTTTTTCTGAGCTTAAGTCAAGGTGAACGTTGTTTCCTTAACTGCTCCACTGTCGACCTCATTTTCAGAAGCTATTCTGAATTTTTATTTGCACAAGTTTGTAGACATCTGGCTTATATTATATTTCATTAATGTAGTGTATTCATTCTTAGTCTTAGTCTTGCTTCACGTTAAAACCCTTGATTGCTATTTATGGCAGCACTCGCCGATGATGGCAAGTTTCTTCTCTCTGCTCGTAAGTGTAGGCGGCCAACATATACAGACTACATTATCTCTCTACATGCAGATGATACGTCAAAGGGAAGTGATACTTACGTTGGGAAATTAAGGTAACTATTAATTTTTTAGCTGTAATTCGGTAAAATGTTTTAACAAGTGTCTAATTTCTCTTCATTCCACCAGATCTAATTTTCTGGGAACTAAGTTTGTTGTGTACGATGCTCTTCCTCCCCATTCTGGAGCCAAAGTGGCAAAAAGCTGGTCTTCCCGTATGGTTGGCTCAAAACAAGTTTCACCTAAGCTTCCTGCTGGGAACTATCCAGTGGCTCACATCTCCTACGAATTAAATGTGCTTGGAGCCAGGTAAGATGAAGACTAATGGGTAGATTTTGCCTTGTTTTGGGTGATTGGGTGCAATTTTGGCTAATTTCTTAAGAGTAGTCAAGTTTAACTTGTGTGTATTGATGTGGAAGACGTATAGATCTAATTTAGATGATCTCAATCACATTCAATCTTGTAAATACTACACCCGTAAAATACATAGGATACAGTATCTGCCTATCTTTTGTCCATGTGTGTGTACATGAGTGTGTGTATTTTTTGTATGGTTATGGATAGTGGATACTATATTAGAAGCACTTCACCAGTTCACCTGCTGTTGTAACTGTAGAACCCCTTACAGATTTAAATCAGATATACATGTCTTCTATGTCAACGCACACGTCATCTGATTTTGACTATCCTGACAAATCGACCCACATCGCGCCCTAGTTAGTCTAATTATCGCCAGATTCAGCTAAAATAGCAGAATGTCCCAAAGGTTCCAGATCTTTTTGCCAAAATGCATGTAATTGACAATGTGGGGAGCAATTGTTCGATTTTTAATCATGCTTTGATTTATCATCAATGGGGTTCGTTCACATGCAGAGGTCCAAGAAGAATGCACTGCGTTATGGATGCGATTCCAGCTTCTTCCATTAAACCAGAAGGGGTTGCCCCAACACAGACGTATCTCCCCTCAACCACATCTCCTACAATCCCGTTTTTCGGTATTAAATCAAACTACTTGGAGAAATCCTTGTCTGGTCCCTTGAACAGCCAAGGTGACAGTTCGGTCGTTTTGAGAAACAAGTCCCCACGATGGCACGAGCAGCTCCAATGCTGGTGCTTGAACTTCCATGGCCGCGTAACAGTTGCTTCCGTGAAGAATTTCCAGTTGGTTGCTTCACCTGAGAACGGTGCCGCTGGACCAGAACATGATAAGGTTCTCCTTCAGTTTGGGAAAGTGGGCAAAGATGTGTTTACAGTGGATTACAGGTACCCGATTTCGGCTTTCCAGGCTTTTGCTATCTGCCTCAGCAGCTTCGACACGAAGATCGCCTGTGAATGACGTGTTTTCCTGTGGTAAATTTCCTTGTTGTCTGAATCAGACCACTTTTTTATTTTCTTAAATATTCTTTCTTCCCTACCACGTTGTTGTATAATCAAATTCTCTGCGTTAAGATTTGGCATTTTCTTGCACGCCTTTAATTATATAAAAAAAGGAAGTTGGACCATTTATCAATTTATGCGAGTCATCCACCATGTGCAGAGGTGATGCTAATCTACTCTGTATGGTTTATCTTTAATTGGATGCCCTCCAAGGTACTTGTTTTTGGCATGTTGCATGAATATCACGTGATTGAATTCAAAATCAATATAAATAATTTTCCTTTATATAAATAATAATTGCGGAGATTATGTTATTGCCATATGTCACTATCACAGTTATTTATTGTATTTTTAATCCTTTTAGGAGAATTCTTTTTTTTTTCTTGACATATGTTTCAGCTATTTTGTATTCATCTCCCCTTTTTTTTTTTTTTTTTTCACTAAAATTTAAACTCAAATAACTTTTGCATCTTAAATTCATCTTTGATGTATGATATCAAATTAATCTATTTTTATGATCTTTAATTTAACAACAATATTGTATTTTTTAAAATAAGTAATTATATTTAAATTATGATTTACAATTTTTTTATGGATTAAATATATTTTATAATATTATAATTTATTGTTTTTACTTATCTTTATGTTTTTATAAAAATAAAAATATGTACTATTAATTTATATAATATTATAATTATTGTTCCATCTTAAGATTTTAGTAAGTTAAAAATTTTGTATTGAGTTGGTTCATTTTATGATTCACTTCGAAAAGTTGAGTAGTTTATTAATTGTTAAAAATAAATTTTAAGAAAATAATAATATAAAATAACATAAAAAATCAAATAGCATAATATTTATATTAATACTGTTGACATAAATTATTATTATATAAATTTTATTATATATTATTAATATAATAAAATATATTATTTTTCGTGGATTGTAGATAGTTATCTAGTAATAAAAATAAGAGAATTATAACAAAAATAGTAAGTTAATAATTTTTTCTTTGGCTAAAATAATTTGCTATTTTCAGAAAGTTTGGAAGTCAATTACATAGAAATATATATATATATATATTTTTTTTTTTTTTTTCATTCTAATTTTAAAAGTATTTAACTTATTCATCTCAACTTTGCTTTTTATGAAAGTATATTAAATAAATTATTTTTATAATTTTTAATTTGATAAACATATTGTGTGTGTATATATATAATTTTTAATATTTTAAAATTTAAGTTATTTATTCATTAATTGATTAAAAATTAAAATAAAATTATGATACATTTTTTATTTAAAATAAATTCTTATTGACAAATTATTTTATATATTCATGTATTTTATTTTTAAGAAAAAAAGCATTATTATTTTTATAACTTATTAAATTATCGTAATTAGTACAATTTATACAATGCACGACAGAAATACTAACTTTAGTAGAAGTATAAAAGATGCTTTGGAAAATTGTTGCATGCGCCACCATCCTTCTCTATATAAAAAAACAGAGTTTCGGAATGTTTTTTGCTACGTGTCACTTCAGTAACAATTCTCAATATTTTTCTGCAATGTGGTGCATTGGAAATTTTTTTTTTTATTTCAATTTTTTTTTTATTTTAACTGCCACATTCTCTCTTTCTCATATTTTATTTTTTTTACTAAAATTAAAAAATTCAAATAACTATTTCGTTATAAGTCCCTTTTTAAAATATGATATATCAAAATTTTTTTTCTTTTTGTGAACTTTAATTTGACACCCATATTTTATATATTGAAATAAATAATTATATTTAAAATGATGGAATATAATATATATATACACACACACACACATAATTAGTAGGATAAGAAGTTGCAAAATAGAAATTTATATTTTCACTATATTAATTTAATCTATTTATTGTAAAATATTTTTTATCTGTTGATTCAGAACAGAAGATTCGAATCATTGATCAACAACTCGATTTAACCATTGACCCGGTATTAAATCAAAATCAAAATCGAAACAAGAAATTGGTTAATTCATTTTCAATTTCAGGATATTCAGTTCCACAAAAAAAATCGCATAACATTTATATAAATATAATTGACATAAATAGTTATTATGTAAATTTTTATAAATAATAATAATAATTTTATCTTATATTATTTATATAAAAACATATATTATGTCATGTGCATTGCAGAGATATAATTTATTCTTTCACCTTAATAAGTTTTAGTGAGTTTGAAAATTTTGTATATAGTTGGGAACACTCTAAAATTTTGTTCGAAAAATCATGCAAATTATTATTTAATAAAAATATATTTTTAACGAATAGCAATATAACATAATAAAAAAATAAAACCGCATAATATTTATATAAAATATAATTGACATAAATAATTATTATGTAGATCTTTTATAAATAATAATGATATAATTTTATCATATATTATTAATATAAAAATATATATTATGTCCTGTGTATTTCACGAGCGACCATCTAGTATATTTTAAAACGAGGGTTTTGTTTCCAAAAATACGAGAACAAGATAGTAAAAATTAAGACAATAAAATGTATAAAATCTTAAAAAGAGTTCTGTTTCCAAAATAAAAACAAAAATATATGGTTCTAGGAATCTTGTTATTTTAAAAGTTAATATTTTATTTTATTAAGTCAAATAATCAAATAAAAAAAACTATATAATGTTAATTTATAACTTTTCATTGGTCTGTGCTTATATTAAATTAATAAAAAAATAAAATATTATAACCTTAAATAGGGTTGTGCGTCGGCCGGTTCGATCAACCAAACCAACCAAATTATTATAATCGAAATAATCAATTTTTTAAAAGTAAAAGCTGAACCAATCGAAATTTTGCTTAAACCAAATTTTAACCGAACCTAAATATTTGGTCGGTTTTTCGGTTAACTGAAATATCCTAATTTTAATCGAAAAACCTAATTATTTTGATTTTTTGGAAGTTAAACAACATAAAAAAAACATATTTTTTTTTATGTTGTGTGAAGAATAAAGTACCATTAATAAAAGCCAAACAAAGTGATTCAAATTTTACAAACAATATAAAATAAATTAAGAGTTTTCATGTAGAATATGCAATAATTCAATCGGTTTGGTTATTTCGGATATTTTATCCAACAAAATCAAAACCGACTGAAATAACTAAATTTCAAAAAATAAAAAATCAAAACTGAAATTTACCTTATGAAAAATGAACCAAAATTTAAAAATTAATCGATTTCAATCAATTAATTCGATCAAAATTCAATTTTGATCGAAATTTGCGAACCCCAACCTTTAAAGAAATATGATTCATTTTTTTAGAAGAAAGTAATAAAATAGGTCCGTGGGTGCAACCTTTTGGGAGTTTCTTTAAGATCTTCTATGCATCATTATCGAACCGAATCACATTTGCGTGAGCGATTTGGGCAACACCATAATTAATTTATCGAAAAATCTCAAGGTTGATTTTATCGAAATTAATTTAAACATAATTAATAACTTGTTAAAATAAATTAATCAAATTTAAGAGTTGTTAGCTATCTCGTAATATTTAAGATTTTTTATTATTAAAATTTAATTTGAACTCGATTAAATATTTTAATTGGTGATCAATTAATAAAAGAATTAAGAAGTTTTCTTTAATAAATAATTTTCATTCACACGTATGTGTGAGGCTTAAAGTGTTTTCATCCTCTTGAAAATCATAAACTCTTATTTTTATAATTCTTTTTTATTTATTTAAAATTATAAATTCTCTTGTACATAATTTATTAAATTTATTCAATCACAACTTGTTTGTAATACATATAACTTATTTATAAAATAAAAAAATTTAATTTTATAATTTGAAGTAATAAAACAAGCCATTGAGCTTTAAAACAACAACTTTGGTTATAACTTTTATAAGGAAGTAAGATTGAGTGAGGTATGTGAGGAAGTGACCCAATGTTGCTTCACATTTTGTATAATCGATTTTATTATCGTTTTTCTCTCCAGGATGCTCCAAACTCTACTTAAATATTTTCCAACATTAGCAGTGCAAGTCATCATGATATCATCACAAGGGACACCTTTCAAATCAGGAACATGAATTTAAGATTGTGGGGACTAAATACAGTTGTTTTCACAAACGATTTCCAGCAAGAATTGCTTTGGATTACTGGTGGATATAGATCCTCTAGAGTACTTCATGGTGTATTGTGAAGACAGATATATTCAGGCGAAAGATAGCTATATATACATTGGTAACAACTGCTACTTCTATGCAGTTTGCATCTGACGATTCCTACCTGAAAGTGACGCTCTACCCTCCTCTCTGTATCTAGCCGGTAAGTCGTCTAGAGTTGGTGCTGGTTGGTTTAGTCCCCGTACAAATTGAGCGAACGACGGAAAATGCTCGGGCGAAAAGAAGTAAGCTCCCATTCTTTGATACGTAAACAAATCCACCACTGCATTTTCACTCAACAAGTTCTTCTTTATCTGTTGAAGGCCCTTTAAATCCCCAGAAACTGACGAATTCTGGCCAGAAACACCGGTGCCGTGCTTTCTGCAAGAAGACATGATCTGAGCAAGTAGCGATTCTGGGCTGGACCGAGACTCACTAGGCTGGTCCGCGTCCGATAAGTCCATGCCTGGTAGTATCACTTTGCATGAATTTCTCGAGAACATTTCCACAACGGCCTCGTATCCGCCTCTATTGGCCGTGTTATAGAATCCAGCTGTTAGCTCAGAAGGGTGCGAACGGGAGTTATACCACGAGGGCATTAATGGGATTTTACCGGACAATGCAACAGGAACATCTTCGAAGGTAGACGCAGCAAGAGATAAGACTCGATCTCCATGGCTTATTAGCTGGCTCGAGTACCATGAAAGAAAAAAATCACCATACAGGCTCTCCCAAGACCCGCCATCTTCAGCAAAGAAGCCTCCTGAAATTGGAGACTGCTTGTTGCTTGGGGCGTCGTGGGGCCCACCGAGACCCCATAGAGGATTCCCACGTGCTTCAGCATGATTCTTGAGATTGCTGAGCATGTTTTTGTCATAACACTGGAATTCTCCAGCCCCAAGAGAAGTCTTGCTTTTCGTTGAATGGTGGTCAGATGGATATCGAAGCTCACCATCTGGCCCGAGCCCAATTGATAAGCCCTGTTACATACAATGAAATTGAAAACATCAGCTCACAATCGTATTATTTTGAATAAGATATCGCAGTATAGTATTTCATCGAATTAAGGATATTACCGTGATTGTAGAACCCATGAAGGGCGCAAATGTGGATTTGAAGTTATCCAAAAAATCTTTGTACACTTGAAGTGGAGTCTTTCCATCTAAAACAGGAAGATCATCCACAGACAACGATAGGCAATTCTTGTATTGCTTCCCTGATCGATCTGTAAAGTAAATGTTCGGTTCAGATTCACCGATTTCAGAAACCCATTTCGGAAGAGATACTTTCGTTTCTTCAGATGCATGGAAACAAAGGGAAAGATGAAGCTTAAGATCAATTTTTTGGACCATTTCGACTACAGCTAGGTATCCTGTCCAATCATACTTCCCCATTGCTTCATTTTCAACTACGCCCCACCACACCGGGAGCTCTACACCCTCCACACCCAATAATTTCAAGGCCTTCAGCCCTGCAGCTATTGCTCGAGCATGGTTTATCGTATTGGAGTGGGAGACGGTATCAAGTGGCAGGCCGACAAATAATTTCACACCATCAATCTGCAAGAATTGATAGGCAAATAACTTAATTTCATTGATCTTATTTTTTATTTGGAATTATTACACAATGTAAATTACATGCACATTTTGTTGCATCAAAACCAGAGACAGGGGAGGCAGAGTAATATTTTGGTCTGATAGCAAACGTTAAAAGCAATGCCTAATAGAAACATAGCAAAGCGATGCGGACAAGCAATTGGGTGGACTCCAATTTTTCGAATTGATTAAGAGAGGTAGATGATTCTTGAAACAATTGCTTCTGCTAGAATTAAACACGATCAAGCCAAAATCTAGAAGCAGCGAACGGGCTACTTCCAACTGCTTTTTCATAGAAATACTTATTAATCGAACACTCCAATTCTTAAATTTGGGCCAAAAGCGTTTTATTTTCGAACACTACCTACTTTTAATTATAAGTAATTTTCTGATAATTTGGGATTCTAATCACTTTTTCAAAACCAAAAGCAATAGCAAACCCACCCTTAGAAATACAACAATGATATTAGCTGGTAACAGTACCAAAAATAAAATAAAATCAGATGATCAGAATACCAAAGTCTTCAAAATTCTTGATGATCTTGAAGTTGCGTACTTGTCAGATTTAAGACCACTTTTATAAGAAGTTTGAACAAAGAGAAAGCGAAATTGTAGCTTCACACACACACAGAGCATATTTTAACAGTATAACAATATAGTATTCAAGAACAACGTAAATAAATAGCATCATAAAAAGATCAAATAAAATCACTCACACACACACACCATGTGATACAAGTAAAAGTATTATTTTCCCAATTTCCATGCTCCCAATAAGCTATTGCAACAAAATAAATTAAAAATCTCTAAATTATAAACTTACAGGCTTGGTTCTTGTAATTTTTGACGCTTTATCAGAAACGACAGCTTGGTTCTGAGCAGAGGCGGAAGCTCTAAGACCGAAACTGGATCTTGAAGGCCACGACAAGCTTTGACTTTGGACAAGATTGCATTTTGAATTGTTAATATTCAAATTGCTGATCTTAGAACTCAAATTCCCGCTAAATTTACAGAACCCAACATCATTCATTAGGTTCGCCTGTGAGCTTCTAATCACTGAAATCTCCATGATTACGAAAAACCCAGATGAGAAAAGGTATTTCCAGGCAATAAAAACGGAGTTCTGCAAGAAAAAAATGGAACTTTTAGGTGTAATTATTCAAGAACATGTATGAAACTCCAGAGAGGTTCTTCTGGATAATGGGTTTTGATCTAAATCAAGAATGGATAAGAGGGTTTGGTTTGGGTTGAGGGATAAGACGGGAAACAGTTTGGAAACATGAATATATATATATATATATAGAAATGGAATGATTGTGGCTTTAAAGATAACGGAATTGGAATTGTTCGTAGTGGTGGGGTTGGTTGGTCGGGGGAGGGTGCCGGGGGGGGGGAGGGGGAGGGGGTTGGCAATTTCCGGGAAAAAAAAAAAAAAAAAAAAAAGGGAAAAAGGAAAAGTGGTCAATTTGACACGTGGCGTATTAAAGTGAAACAAAAAGGCAGCCGCACAGTAGTTCACATGGTCTAGAGGTTGACTATTACTTTCATTTCATGCAATTTGTTTTTTTTTACTTTATTTCTTTTACATATTTTGATGAATATTAATTAAGAATTTTCTCAACCATATATTTTGACAAATACTATTCACACGATATATCACTCTTTTCAATTCACAATGGATAATATTTTTGGAATATATTTTTAACATTATTCAATATGTGATATTTTATTTTTAAATAATTGATTACGTAAAACTAAACCCTTAATTCCCACATTTTATTTGATTTTGATTACTCGTTAGTTAAAATCTTTCGCTAATAACAAATAACTAAATTTCAAGAAAACAAAGAAAAATATATTCTGAATAATATTAATTAAAGTACATTGAATAAATTCATTTATTTTTTAATATATATAAATATTATTAATTGGGATGCCTTAAATGGGTAGGTAACATACTCTGTATATATTATTATCTTTTCTATCTAATTATAACTTACACATATATAGATATGTATATAAATGAATGTATAATAAAAATGGAAAAACATGTAGTTATTTAAATAATGAAGAATAGTAAAAGTGGGCCATTTATGCCAACCAATTTAACCACCACCACGATTATTCTTTATTATTATTATTAATAATAAATGTGAGTTACATTAGAGCTGACGTGGCAGAAGCCAAGTTGTAAGATGACTTGTTGCTGACTCATCCTCATTAATTGCACATCACTCATGAGATTCTTTGACTTTTGAAGTTTTTCCGACCGTGGAAACCCAGATATATCGTAAACCTAAAATTAATCACAATATTACATATTATATAATTATTTAATGTAAAGGTTCGTTTTTATTTATGGTAGTTTTTGCTTTTTTTTCTTTTCTAAAGTGATAACATTTAGTTATATATATATATATATATATATATTATAAGTAAAAATAGATAATGTTTGAAATATAAAAAAATAACAAAAAAAACAAAAGTTCAGCATTCAATAAAGTTGGCTTTTCAATGAAAAGAAAAACACGTTTCTCTTACTAAAACAAATCTTTAGTAATATTCAAGACTATATTTGTACACACATAAATGATATATGTGTAAGGGTAAATTCATATAATATATATATATATATTATAATTACATTATTTTATAATATAAAAGAAGAATGGTACATTTTCTCTCCATGTGTCTTCATAATTAATAAACATAAGTTTTCGCCTCTCCTTTTCTTCTTTTTTTAATTCTTTATTTAAATTTATTTTAATATATAATATATCAAATTAATCTTTTTTTGGTGATTTTTAATTTAACACTAATATTGTTTATATTAAAATAAATAATTAAATTTAAAATATGAAATATCTTTTTTGGATAAAATACAATATTTCATGGATGAATTATTATTTTAAAATTTTTGATATATGTATTGAATTTGAATAAATTGTATGTATATATGTGAATTTAAGTTAAAATTTTTATAAAAATAAAATTATTATGCTATTAATATATATGACATTATAATTTATTATTTAATGTCAAAAATATTTTATAAGTTGAAATATTTATATTTAGTTAAAGTACAATCCGATATTCACTTGAACATGACATACAATTTATCAACTAATAATTAAAAAAATAAAATTTAGTATAAAAACTATGTTATAAATTGAAATATTTGTATAAATAATAAATTATGCACAATTTTATAATAATAATAATAATAATATAATATATTTGTATTATAAATTATTAATATAATAAAATATATTATATCTAATTTTAAATAAAAAAGTATGGGAGTATAGATATATAAATTATTATTACTATTAGATTTACATAAATTGTATTATATATCCTGTCAACAAAGGCATATTTATGAACAAAATAGTTTTTTAGAATTAGATGAAAGTAGAACCAGTTTTTAAAATAAGAAATGTGAGCTAAACATTGAAATTTCACACATAATCGATGTAAACCTAAATATTATAATTTTACACACACTTTTATTCGATGTTACATCTAAGAATGGCTGTCTACAACTTATGCCAGCCATGATAGACCTGCCGCACCTATCTATTAAAAAATAATCATAGAGATTATTATTATTATTATGGTGAGCATTGCCAATAACTTAGGATAATTGAATAATAAAAAGGAGGAATATATTTCATTTAATTCATCCAAAACTAGCAGAAATGCATCCAAGCTATACACAAAGGAAGCAAGTGCAGCATTATTTCAGCAAACATGCAGAAGATCATCCATATGGAGCTGGCTCGCCAGGGTAACCGAATGGGCCAGGCTGACTTGGCGGGCCTGGTGGGCCTCCAGTAACAGATCCCAACAGCCCATGAGGTCGAGACCCAATACCAGGTGGCGGAGGTGGGCCGCCCATAACAGAGTCCAACAACCCATGATGCTGATGCCCAACAACAGGGCCTGATGGGCCGCCTATAACAGAGCCCAATAACCCGTGATACTGATGCCCCATCTCAGGAGGCGGCGGCGGGGGTGGTTCCGGTGACCCAAAAAGAGGCCTAGGAAGACTACGGCGGCCCATAAAACAATCTTCAACGAGCCAGCAACAACAGAACACATAGAAGCTGTAAGATGTTGATTCAAATACTCTAATTACAGTCTCATATATTAAAAAAAAATAAAAAATTAAGAAAATATATCAATATGGGTTCATTGTAATAAAAAGAAATACAAACCAAGAAATTAATAAGAAAAAAAAAAAAAAAAAAACTGACCAAGAAGTGACAGCAGAGCACAAGTTGTAGAGGAAACCATGGACAAGGCCGGGCCTTGGTTGTGAATCATTATAATAAGGCCTCATTCCTTCAAATTTTCAGAGAAATTTGCCTGAAAATATTTAGCCAGCCCAAATTAAAAATTGTAAAAGAAATTATTTTTCTTGAATTTATTATATATGTTTTTTCTTGGTGGGGGTGGGGGTGGGATTGTGAGAGTTCAAAGTGGAGAAGAATGTGTATATATTTGCGAAGGGGGTGAAACGGTGGAGTTTGAAAAGGGTTGCATGTTATTATGTAAACATGTACACGTATCACCATTTCCTCATTCAATGCAAGCAAGATAAACTCCACATTTTCTTTTCTTTTACATTTATTTATTATCATTTTGTATATTTAAAGAAAATTTTCGAGTTCAATGTATATAGTTAGCATTGGGAAACTCGGCTGGAGTTCTTACGGTAACAAAGAATTATTGGGTTATTGGAAATTTTTTTTAATAATAAAATACATCATTATTTTTATAATCGAACTCGACCAATCAATTCAACCAATAAAATCAAATATCGATGTCTTAATCCATTCAAAATATTAAGTAAACTATTTTGTTATTGAATCGATCGAAACTGATCCAACCCCCAACTAGCTTTCCTATTTTTATTTTAAAAAATTTAATTTAAAACTTAAATAAAAACTATTTTATGAAATATAAATATCATCTTTTAAGTTTTTTTTTAAAGATATTTATTTACAAATTTTAATTTATATAGATCTTCATATATAATATATGTGTGGCAACCAAAAAAAAAATTATTTTTAATTTTTGGTTGGACCAACACAACTCAATGACTTCACCGGTTCAATCTTCGATTCAGTTATGAAAACACTGTACGCCACGAAGACATAACACCCACAAGAACTCACTCGTCTATGATCAAACTAATATAATTACGAGTTTAATGATAAATTTAAGTTGAGCTGGAAAAAAAAAAAAAAAAAAAAAAAAAAAAGGACCTACACAAATCATAAAGGCCTGCAACTAAAACAAGAATTGGTTTTGGAAATTGGAATATTTCAAGTGAAGATATTACATTCAGTCAATGGAGGGAAGGAAAAAAATTTGAACATTATCAAAGCACAAGAAAATCTGAAAGTTCTCGTGTTTACAAAAAAAAAAAAAAAAAAAGATGAAGAAGAAGAAGAAGACGAGGAAGAAGATAATTTTACCTCTTGAAACAGTTTCGATAATTTCCCGGCAAAGATGTAACACAAGGAATTTGCAGTGTTGGACCTTTCATGTATACGAATCTATATCACAGCGTCATCCTTCTCCTTACTCCGGCTAGAGTTCTTGTCCTTCCGATGATCCTTCTTTGATGGTTTTGATTTTCTTCTTGGTGGGCCCACGCCGCCAGGGTCGACCAACGGGCCCGACCAAGTCTGCATCGGGTCTTTGGAATAAGAGAAATTAGAGGAACTGAAGGGTACATCGGGTGGATCAAAGGTCGGATCAAGGTGGTGGGATGATCCGAGAGGGTAACCAAGCCCGCCGTCCTGGTGTGGAGGTGGGAACTTTTCGCTTTTGCTCTTTGCATTTGCATGTGAAATTAATCGTCGTCTCTGTTTCACGAGAGCAAGAGTTACTCTTAATATGTATACATGATTTATTCCATGCTACACCTGGTGAACTATGATATGTGGCTTATCCGCTATTCAAAGAACACACAAAAATAAGTGCATCTGTGCAAATTTACTGCAGATGGATACCTGGTGAAACGGGTTTATAAACTCTCAAAACACGCAATCACACACCCCGTGTATATGTGCAAAAATCCTGGGTGTAGCATCTACCTCGCTACACCTAGTGAACGACAACAGATTGTTTATCCGCTGTTCAGAACCACGGTCACACCCACCCACCCATGTGTACTTGTGCAAAGAGGAGTATCCACTATTAAGAAACATACAATCACACACGCCCATATATATTTTGGAAATCTATGGTGTAGAAGACACCAGGTGTAGTTCACCAATGTAGCATCTATCAGGTGTATATCTCAAGAAAAGAATACCATGCAGAAAACAGAACTTCTATTATTAACATCTACACAGGTGTGAAAGGGGAAGTCTTTCCTTTGCTGGTATTCGTGATCTTCAAGAAGATGTTGCACTAGATAATCTTCAGTTTCTCAACTGTCTTTATTCTCGTTGAGTACAATAGTTCAATGGCCTAGTGTATGCTCAAAAGATAAAGATAAACACAGATATATGTGATTTAAGCCCAAATTCGAAGTGTATGTTATGCTGCTTTGCTGCTTTTCTTTCTTCTTCATTTTTTTTTTTTTTTTTTTTCTTTCTAACATTTGCAGATGTGGATAAATTCGTACTAACATCAACAAAGTTATCAAAGTTCATTCAATCTCTAAAGTGTTTTTGCCAGGACCAATATTCTAGAATGTGGGTGCAAGACTAGGCGCTAACGTCTAGGCGAGACCTAAGTGGGACTGATTTGGGGAAAAATGGGGGCACCAGATAGTGACCTTGTAGAACACTAATCATGGCCAGATTTTAGCATCACCATAAAAATAAAAAATCTGAATATGGTTTTATACCAATGAGCCATGAAATGTAAAAGGTTCCAAGTTGCATCTAGCATAGTTATATGTTGTAAATATTCATAAAAGAATCAATAAACTAAAGCATGAAAAAGGGCAAAAATGCCAAAAACGCTCTCACTATTGTGAGTATGATGATGTTTCAACTTGTTAACGAACATAGAAAAAGTTTGAACAATTAGATAGAAAGAGAAAGCAGTTTTGAGAAAACAAGCAAGAGCGAAATCACATTAGTTTTAGGTGACAGTATAAAGATATAACAGAAAGATAAAACCGCAGAATACACAGTAAATGCCTTACATCAATATTTGCTTGCAGCTCAGCATTGGCCTCAGGAGCAGGAACTGCCCGTGGTGCCCTATCACGTGCCCGAGCTTTTCTTGCAGCCTCAGCTTGAGTTTTGGCAGCAGCTCTTAGCCTACATTCATGCAACCAGATCAGACTTTAAAACGGAAAGAACCAAAAAAAAATAATAATAATAAAATGAAAAAGAAGAAGAAAAACATAACAAAATAAAATGAACATAAATCAACCCCAGTTTTTGGGGGAAAAAAAAAAAAGAAGAAGAAAAGAAAAGAAACACAAGTCCAGGATTTACACCATGCCTACACCTTTACCCTTACTGAGCAAGATACAAACGTAATGGATGCACAAAAGTTTATATGGACATGATAGTTTTTCATACCTTCGAGCTTCTTCATCACGACGCTTAGCATCCATCTCCTTACTCGGTGGATACTTTGGAAGGCTGGATGGATCACATGCATAAGGCTTTGTCATGAAGAACTGAAAGAAGGACAAATAATAAATAAATAAACAATCCATGTTACTATTGTTAATCCCAAATTACAATACTCAGAAATTAGATTAAAGATACTAAGAAAACAAAATATAAAGTGGAGCTGATTTAATTAATGAAGAAAGACTATATATTCTTCCGTACTATTTATTTCTTAGATCAGGAGAACGAGAGCTCACTTCACTCTTTAGTGCAGCTGTAGCATTTTGACGTTCGCTTGGATCAATTGCAAGTAGAGTATCAATTAAAGACAGCGCTGATTGTGGGAAATCTTTAAATGTCTCCCTTATGCATCTTTTATATGAATGTTGTGGTTTGAATATGGTTGCATGAGGAAGCTTCGACTTTTTCCAATAATCTTCACTTGGAGAGCCACATAGCTTGAATATCCGGTGAAGCTGTTCCACCTAAGCACAAAAATAATATCTCATTATGGCTATAATCCCAGTGGCCATAAGAATGTGCTAATTGTAACTTCACAAGATCATATCAAAGGATGCTACTACTCCAACCCAAAATTCTTTATGTTTTAGAGAAATGCACATAGATTAAAGAATGTTAAAAAATGACTTACCCATCTTTATTTAAATTTCTTTAAAATTGTACTTTCTCTCTCTCAACAACTCATCTATTTCCTTTTTCATTAACAATTCCTCTTAACATCTCATTTAAGTTGGGACAACTTTTCCCCCCTAAAATATTATCAAACATTGAGAGATGGAGGGAGTATTTGTTAGCAATACAAACATCTTAGGTTAAGCTGTTGCCCCATAATGTAGTACCATAAACACTTGGTTGGACTATAAGGTTGTGTTTGGAATGTAATATTTGGGGGGAAGGGGGTGGATTTGAAACTTGTAATAGCAAATCCATTGGTAGTTGTTTGGATTGAAGCATTTGGGGATTGCATACTCTCGTTTTCAAATAATCTTTTTTGGAATTTTGAAGTTCACTCCAATTAAGGAATTGGAAATCCATTCATTTCAAACCATATCAGTTACTCAATCCAAAGAGTTTTGGAGCAACCTAAGTTACCTAGATACGAATTGGGGCTAAACATTTTTTAACAGGTGCTAACAACAAAAAATTTACCTCTGTTCGACCAGTCATAATGGGCTTCCCAGCAAATAGTTCTGCTAGAATGCAGCCAGCACTCCACAAATCTATACCTACACCATAGTGGGTGGCCCCGAGAAGCAGCTCGGGTGGCCTATACCAAAGAGTGACCACACGGCTAGTCATCGGCTGCTTATTGCTCGGGTCAAAGGTGGAAGCCAATCCAAAATCAGCTATCTTAAGAACTCCACCATCATCAATGAGGAGATTTGACCCCTTTATATCCCGATGCAAAACATGGCGATTGTGACAGTGTTCTAGCCCAGATAATAGCTGATGCAAGTAGCATTTGACCTAACATATCAATCAAACTATGGAAATATAAGGAAACAGCTCCCAAAGATACAAAAAGCAAGTCCTTAACAAAATAACACTCACTATGCGATCGGCTATATAAATGTGTGTGTGTGTGTGTGTGTGAGAGAGAGAGAGAGAGAGAGAGTGCACCTGAGGCTCTGTGAACTTGATTCCAGGGCTTGAAACAAGGCCAGCCAAATCATGCTCCATATAATCAAAAACTAGATACAAACTACATGACATTCTTGATGTTGCTAATCCTTGCAATTTTACAACATTGGGATGATCCAGGCGGCGCAAAATCAAAATCTCCCTAGCCATAAATCTAACACTCTCAGGTTCCAAATTATCGAATCTAACCTTCTTTAGTGCAACAACCTTCCCAGTTATGGAATCTTTAGCTTTATACACATTACTATAAGTGCCTTGCCCAATCTAAACACAGCCACCAAAACAAACAAAGCATTAGGAAAGAGAATCAAGTAACATGGAAAAAAATTGTAGTAACTAAACTAATAAACCTCTTGCCTTGTCGATTTTTTCGAAAGAATCAGCACGACGTGGGGTCCACCCATTGATCGCCTCTCCGGCCACAGCAGAGAGCCAAGCAGGCCACCCAGCAGCCACTTGCTCGCCATGAATATTCTTAGGGGGATTACTTAGCCTCGGATTTGGCCTTGACCTCCTCCTCTCTCCTCGAGGCAATCGTGCATTCTCTTCCTTCCGCTGCTCCTTCTGATCGCCGCCATTCTGGACTTGACCATCACCGCCACCGCCGGCGGCGGCCTCATCTACTGATTTATTTACTGATCCAGCCGCTACTTTCTCTCTCCTCCCTGACGGAATGGAAGAATCTCTGTCTTGTCCTTTACCTCTCTCCTTTCCAGCTACATCGCCACTAGTTGGCGCAGAAGATGAAATCTGTTTCCCGAAAACACACCCCATTTCGGAATAACCCTAACTCTCATTTCTCACCACATAGCGTACTCTCTCGCGCCTCATTCAAAACTCACAAATATATCACCAACTAGAAATATAGACCTAAAAATCAAGATTTCAGTACGGAATATACAACTTCCGACGCAGATCAATCGACAGCTTTTTCTCAATCCAGCACATGGAAAAGAAATTCACCAGAAAGGAACAAGAACACTCAAACTTAAGCAATGGGTATTCACTAACCAATCAAATGAATACCCAGAAGTGTATTTATCAAGGAATTCTTAACAGAATAATGATCTTGTACAACTATTTCAACCAAACAAATAATAATAATAATATAAAACAAAATACCAGCTATGCTGCCCAAAAAGAAGATGAAACAATTATGATTTGGAGAAAGCCCACGACGTATTGAAACCAAGAATAATAAACTCCCACGCCAATTTACCCACAAAAAGCAAATACAATATTATACAGTACAAAATACTAGTAATGGATTGATTGCGCTTTCCTTTTTCTGCTTTTTTACCATGTGGGATTGATGAAAAAAGATGAGCGTAAGCTAAAGTCTGCAAAGGTGAAATTCGCCCTTTCTAGTTTGGTCAATGATAGATTGAATTTTGTTAACGAGAAAATGTGAGTGGAGAAACTGATCAAACAACAGATCTGTGTTTGAGAACATATAATTATATATTTCTTACTGTTTTCCAGAAATTAAATACTACATAAACTAGAGAGAGAGGGCACAGATTTTTTGACCGGGAGACAGAAATGAAAACGTTCCCGTATTGCTCTGTGCTACAAGTCAACACAGTTTCACTGTTTTGATTGCATTTCGATTTTTGTCATTTTCTATTTTTGACGGAGCAGTTCGAAATTTCGATTTTGACTATTTTATATTAAGTAAAAAAATTTAATAAGTAATTTTATTTACAATTTATTAAATTTTAACTTTTTTATTTAAAAAAAAATTAAAAACTCCTCCCCTCCTTCACGTAACTCGAATCATGGCCGTTGTCTAAACAAAATGTATTCTTATCAAATGAATTAGGTCCTGTACTTTAGAAATATATATCTCTATTAATATAATAATAAAATAATTTATATCTCTATTAATATAATAATAAAATAATTTAAATATAATTTTTTTTCTCATTATGTTTATAAAAATATTTTGATTAGTTGATTTTTTTTAGATTAAAATACAAATAAATATTTGTTTTACTTCGCTTTATATATATAATTTATTAAATTAGTTGTTTTTTACGATCTTTAATTTTATATCAATATTATATATATATATATATTACAATAATTAGTAACAAAAAAACATAATTATTTTTACTTGATTATTGATTATTTCAGAATTCAGACTCTCAGAATAATAAATTATGGACTATCGGTTGGAGTTATATGAATAATTTTCCTTAATGTTGTATTACCACATCATAACTAAAAGAATTTGAACGTATTTGTAATTTATTTACTTTTCATATTATTTGAATTTTGAGATGAAATAAACCATTTTGACAATATAATAAAAGAAAAATAAGTTTGTTGTTGATCTAACACCAAACATTTTGTTTGGTTGAAGTATTAAATATGTGGTGAAGTGAGAAAATAGTGAGCAGTTCAATAATGACTTCTAGTGAAGAGAGCTTTCCATTAATTGGGTTCCTATATTCTATTGGAAGATTCAAGACCATCTGCTACTTTTATTTTTGCCAACTTTTTCTTGGATAAAATTTGTTTCGAGATTATTTATTATTATTATTATTATTATTATTATTATTATTATTATTAAATAATATCATTCAATTGGTACAACTATATATGAGCCTTGTAATGTAAAAGAACGGAGTTTGAAAAGTGGTTTTTGGCATTTGTCATTTTAGTAACAATTCTAGTATTTTTTATGTAATTTAATGCATTGGAGAATTTTGTATTCTTTTTATTTTAACTGCCACTTTCTCTTTTTCTTATTTTAAATTTTTACTAAAATTAAAATTTCAAATAATTTATAAGTCTATTTTTAAAATATGATATATCAAATTATTCTTCTTTTTGTGATATTTAATTTGACACCAATATTGTATATATTAAAACAAAAAATTATATTTAAAATGATGGAATATAATTTATATATATATATACACACAAAATTAGTAGGATAAGAAAATTTAAATGCGGGGACCCAAGCCTCTCACTACTCACTGGCCAGTATAATTCATGCATTGCATTCATTTTATAATTTTATTTGCTATTTAAATTGCATTTTTATTTGTATTGCGGCTCGTATTTAATTATGTTTGGAATATTACTGTGAATTTTTAAGGTTTACAGTATAAGTTGGAACCCCTTGGGCCAAATATTATTTAATTTTATGTCCTATTGAAATTATATTTATATTTATATTACAGTCGTGTTTGATTATTTTTGTGTATATTTAGTGTTTTTATTTAGGGTTTACATTATAGGTTGGAAACCCCTAAGCCAATTATCGAGGGAGAAATTTGGTCTCACGTATTAATAAAATAAGATTACCAGTGGAAAGTGTATAATAATAATAACAACAACAACAACAACAACAACAACAATAATAATAATAATAACAACTAGGTTAAGAAACGTAAAGGCGGTGGTATCACTATTATAAGCAAGTAGTGTTTATCCTTTCTTGGAAACAAATAACTCAGTTAGGAGAGTAGTTAAGCGGTGGTCGAGGTTAAAAAAAAAAAATCAGGTAAGAATATCCATAAGCTTCATTTTTTTTAATTCATTAATGATGTTTTTTAATTAATGATGTGGTGATCATGATAATTAGTAAAAGAATATAATAAAATCCTTTTATTTAAGTTACCAGAATGATTTCAGTTAATAAATTACTAGGTCTAATGAGTTTGGGTAAACCCCTATTTAAATATTGTTGAATGAATTAGAAAAGAATCATGTGATTAATTATGCAAGCTTAATTAACTAAATTTGGCTTAAGTAAATTTAGTATAGAATATGGCTTATTCGTATAACCATTCATGCATACATTAGTTAAGTACTAATAAAAGAAAGTAATCTAAGTTAGTTTGACAACTTATCTTTATTCTCTGAAAATGGTTCACTTAGTGTTAATAAATGAATGTAATGGTTTTGAGACTTACATAATGATCAGATAACAAATTATTAGAAAAGTTTTTTTTTTTAACCTAAAATATTAAGCAATAATTATGCAAAATTTCATATTTTCGAGTTGGTTTAACAAAATTTCCCATTGTTAGACTAATATTTAAAGTATTGGTTTAGATTGATAGTATTTGCTAGCAAGAAATAAGAGGTTTCAAACAATTGTGTCGAATAAAGGTAAGTAGAAATCCATTTGCACCTACAATGCATAGACATAGTACTTGGTAGCATTATTTTGGTGTGGAATATTTGTGACTTGTGCTTCTTGATATTGATATATATGAATTACGTGGTGTGAATGACTGATTTGATATTGCATAAACATAACATTCACGAACATTGGCATGTGCATGCATAAGTTGTGTATAGCCTACTTTGCGTGCACTATATGATGAAAAGAAACGAAAAATGTAATGTTGACCACTACTAGTGTACTGAGGCCGGTGGCATGTGAGATATGTATATGCTTGATTCGTCAGGCCGGTGGCATGTGAGACATGAATAGCTTTATGATATGTTGAGTCGGTGGCATGTGAGACATGGATAGGCTTTATAATATATTGAGTCGGTGGTATGTGAGACATGGATAGACTCAATTTGTTGGGCTAGTGGCATGTGAGACATTGATAGACTCTATGATTATGATTATTTATTGAGCTAGATCTTTTCGGTGCACAGTAGGTAGGTCACGGGCCCTATAAAGAAAAAGGATTCTAACATATGTGTTAGAGATTCATTAGTATGCATTTTACGTCTCTTTTAAAGTCTCTGCAGACATGTAACTTACTATACATGCATGACTTCTGCTTACCGGGCTTTAACTCACCTAGTTTGTGCATTGTAGGTGAGTGTGATGATGATGTGTAAGCTCACGGCTTACCAGACATGTTGTTTGTGCTTCAGCAAGCTTTTGAGGATCGATGTATATGGATGACGAACTTTGGAACTAAACCATAGGCTTACTATGCTTTTGGGATTCTATTTTGTTGTTCAGTTGGGCTTGTATAATATTACTCAATTTTTGACATGTAAATATTGGTATGATTGTGGTAGCTACTTTTGCATTTATTGTGGATTTTGCTTGGATGTGAGTGAGCCTTTGTTCGGAGAGATGAATTATACCTCGTAAATATGTTACAAGTGTTCACTGATGAAAAAAAAAAGACGTACAGGTTTAATCAAATTAAAAGTAATTTAAGATGTGGGTTATTAGGGTGGGGTGTCACAGGGGAGGGGTTAAGACAATAAAAATTGAAAGAAGTTGCAAAATAGGAATCTATTTTTTCAGTATATTAATTTTAAGTTATTTATTGTAAAATATTTTTTTATCTGTCGATTCAGAACATACGATTCGAATCGTGTATCAACAACTCGATTTAATCATTGACTCGATATTAAATCAAAATTGAAATAAGAAATTGGTTGATTCATTTTTAGTTTCAAAATATTCAGTTCCACCAAAAAATAAAATTATATAATATTTATGTAAATATAATTAACATAAATAGTTATTATGTAGATTTTTATAACTAATAATGATATAATTTTATCATATATTATTAATATAAAAATATATATTATGTCTCATGCATTGCACAAGCGGCCATCTAGTTTAAATAAAGATGTTACAATAAACATTAAGAAGTGGTCCATTTGACTAGCTCTGTTGAAATATAATCACAAGTTATACATAAATGAATAAATTAGATCAATATATAAAATAAATTATATAGTAAGAATAGTTGTATGCTCATCAAATTGATTATATATATATATATATATATATATATATTCTTGTAATACATGACTCTTTTTTAAAGGAAAAATTATTTTGAGATCGATTGTTAAAAGTTGGTGCTACAATAAAATTATTTGAAACACACTTATTAATATTTTATAGTGTTTAAATAAGAATCAAACTCAAATTTAAAAAAAAAATATATATATATATATATATATTATATGATGAAATCATATGGGCTTTACTTTTGTTAAGTCCAACTTAAACTTAACTTGGTAAATAATATAATAATTTTTACACTACATAAATTTGATGGGCCCCATTAATATGTAGAGATAATGAGTAGATAATTATTTTCGATAATCAAGGTTTAAGGATAAACAAAAATCAAATTTTTGCTTTTAATCCAAGCTTCAAATTCTGTGAATTAAGTCGTGACTTTGAAATTCAGGTACAACTGTGGTCACAATAAAATTATAAAATTATAGTACAAATTAATGACGTGGAATGTGATTAGTATAACAACTATGAGTGATATTATTCTCTTAGTAGTTTTTTTTTTTTTTTTTTTTTTTTTTGTGAATAAAGAAATATCACTCCTAATTATCATAGGGTGGTGACACCATTATGATATATAGTTTGTATTAATATAGGGAATTACAATATAAAATATTATTGTATATAATAAAGGAATTCAAACCAATGTTTTCATAAATGAAATGGATCGATCAATCCAACCGGTCAACTAATTTGTCTATTTTTTAAAATTTAAAATTAAAAATAAAAAAATAAAAAAAAACTATTTTATGAAGTATTAATATCATATTTTAAGTTATGTTTTATAAAAATTATTGTTTCGTGAATGTAATATATAATATATGTGGTAACAAAAAAAATACAAATAGGTTATTTTTATTTTTATAGTTTGGCCGATAGTTCGACCAATCCAACCGATTGAATCGGCACCCGATAAATCAACCAATTTGATCTTTGATACACTGCTTCAAACTTTGATCCAACTCTATTTTATTTTATTTTTATTTTTATTTTTTGACTTAATAGCCGACAAAAGTTTAATCTTTTCAGAAATTTGTTATTTTAGTCCATTCTTTTAATTTTATTAATTTATTCACACAACCTTTTGAAATAGTTGTGATATTGGACAATGTTTTAATCAAATAAAAAATTGTTTGATTTTGCTCTTACATTGTTGTCGTAAAGAAACTAAAGTAAAATTCTAATTGAAATAGAAAATTATTAACTATTATTTCTTTAATTACTTATTTTTCTTTATTCTTTTGATTTGAGAAATGTAAAATACATTAATTTAATTTGTAGGTTAACTTTTGTTCATAAAATAAGATATAAGTATAAAAGTGAGTCAAAATGTAGAGTTAAAAGAAAATATTAATCTACATGTCAGCCTTGTAAGAGGAAGTCGGACAGTTTTGACTGGATTCAATTTTTTTGCTAAAATTAAAACTATTTTGGAAGGTTAAGGACAAATTCAAAAAATTAAAATAATTAACTAAAGAGTTAGTTTTTTTGTAAACCCGTGAATCGTGCACCCAATCTACAGTATTATTTTTTTTACTAAAAAATATTACATATTTACTTAAAAATTATATCCACTTTATAGGATAACAAATTTATTATAATATTTTTAGTTAAACAAGTAATATTTTTAGTTAAACAAGTAATACTTTAGATCGTGTTGCAAGGTGGATCTGATACTGTGTTGACTAAAATGATAAATACCCAAAAATATTTAATTTTTAAAAAAAAAAATTTAGTATTTTGTTCTTTTTCTATTTTAACGCATAAATAAACCAACAAAGTTAATAATTATATATATATATATATATATATATATATAATATGATAAAGCTAATAAAGGTGGCAGAGAAGTGTCATGTGAAGCTGGGGCAGTCATTACAAGAGGCTAAAAATCACAGCATGCACCACAAACTTCTCGTACTGTCTTTATCTTTGAAAACTCTTGTAATATAAAGGATCCTCACACTTCACACACTTTACATTATTAAGCATGCAAAACACTCATCACTCTGCTTCTATAATCCTATTATTTGGAAACATTTGATAATTGACCAATTTTTATACCTACTTTATAAAAAAATTAACATCGATATGTTCGTGTATATTTCAAGGTTGTTCAAGATATATTAAAGTTACGGAGATTATCGATCATATGGGACAATTTTAACAAATAAATCTTAAGTGAACTTAAAGCTCATAAATTTTGAGATATACTGTAATATTTTATTAATATTCAAGATATATCATTAAGTTTAATAAAGGGCAAAATTATATGTGCTATTTATATTTTATATCCTCAGTGTAAAAATATCTAATTTTATCATTTTACTCCAAATATTTTTAGTACTGAACTCATCTACACTATTGTGATATGGAAGTCGAATTGGGACTTAATTTGATTTAATTTCAAGCTTACATACTCGATTCATATAATAATTAAATTACTTTAAATATAATACTTAATGTCTCTGCAAAATTACAATATTTTATAATAAAGGACAAAGTTGTCTAAAATAACTAGAATTATAAAAAAAGTTACAAAATTGTAGGAAGATTTACGTAAATGGCTACCTTCGATTTTCTCCGTTTTATATTTGTAGACCACAACCATCACAAACTATATAAAAACAGGATAGTTGGATTAATTTACAAAAATGTCATTTTTTTGTTTAAAAATCAACTTTCTATTTTTAAAAATTATCACATCCAATCAATTTTTTTTGTTTTTTTGCCTTTTCACTCTAGTTTTCAAAGGCTTAAAACTTTTTCATCTCAACTCCGTTTTTATGAAAAATATATTAAATTAATCATTTTTTCATGATATTCAATTATCCATATTGCATATATAATAACAAAGTATTAATTTTTAAATATAAAATACTTTTTTCATATATAAATTGTGGTATATTTTAATATTTAATATATTTTATATTGTTTGATACTTTTTTATTTTTATCAATATATATTTTATATAATTATGTATTTTATTTTAAAAATTATATTACTATTTTTATAATAATTTATTATATTGTCATATTATAAATTGTGCAACGCACGGGAGAAATGCTAGTATTTTAAGTTACCGTCAAATTTTAATAATAATAATAATAATAATACTAATAATAATAATAAGACTTTATCCCATAGATAAATATTCAACATGCTAGATGTAATATTTCATTAATATATATAATTATTAATATCAAACTAAAGTTTATGATGAATAATCTAATTGTAAAAACAATTTTATTCCAACCAACAATTTTAATTTTTCGTAATAGTTTACTTTCTACTTTATTGCTTTTATATATTTCATACTAAAATTCTTAATTGCTTTTGTTAATCGATAGAATCAAATTAAACTTATCAGCCAAAAAGATAATATATTTGGTTCTAAATGTTGAACAAGCATCGGATGATTGTTCCTTGTCTTATATGATTTGTGGTTAAAGCTATTTGAATTATTATATTATTTCTATACAAAATATCCATTTATTTGGTGTTATCACATAACATATTTAAATGTTGTTGACAAATGCTTTATTTTATATTAGTAAAATATGCTAACAAAAAATAATAATGTTTTTTGAGAAAAAATACTAGTGGTAATAATAATAATAATAATAATAATAATAATAATAATAATAATAATAATAATACGAGTAAGTTTCTTGGCAACAGTATTAACGTACACCCGATTTATAATATTATTTATTTAATTAAAAGGTATTACTTACTTTCAAGCAAACAACTAATATATTTTAGTTAAACAAGTAATACTATTGATCAAATTACACCCTGCATCCGATGTATGATGAAATAAAACATCAATGTTAATGTTTTCTTCATCCTATTTTCAAACCCTAATAATAAAGATTAACATAATATAATATACAATTATCTTTACAAAGATAATATAATATAACATTAGAATAGGATTAGGTTTGTTTGGGTAGGTGAACTTGTTAATACATTATTATCATACCTTTCAATCACGGTTTGCTATGTGTTTGGCAGCAGGTACAAGGAACAACTAATCAAATGGAATTATTAGGAATAGAAAATGATTTCCAATTATGGAGATATTTCACATTGACTCCTATGTTTTATTTTTCACTGTATCTTACTTTTGTATTTTAAAATCCAATCGCAATAATTGATGTATTAAATATTACATTTTGGTTTGAACAAAAAGTAAAAGTTTTTATCTTTAATTCATTCTCTGCTCTAAACGAATTTATGAACATACCCATATAATACAAATATTTATAAATCATTTGAGAGTAGAAATATGGTTTATATTAATAATATTTTATACCAAGTATTACACCATTTAATTTCAATTGAAAATTTCATATAATGGTTATGATATTTTATAAATATTGTATTTTCATTTTGTATTGTGCTATCATTTTATATTTTAAAAAATAGAGTGTAAAATTTAGAAAAAATAATTTAGAAAATAATTTTAAAAAATTAGATAATCAATTTATCCGTCACTAAAAATTAGTTATTTAAAATTTGCCAACACACTTTTTCGTCGGTAACTACCAACGAACTATTTCATCGGTAAATTGAGACTCTTCTGTTAGTAAACATTTACAAGCCGATCATTGTTGTTAGCCTTTAGAGACGAATTTTTATGTTTAGTGAAGGATAATTTCTATCACAAATTTACTGACACATTTTAGTGACGAAATTTTATGTCACTAAATAACCGATGGACACCATTTTTCATCAATACGTTATTACGATTTTAAAATTTTCTTATATATTTTTTCATAAATTGTGATTTTAAAAATAAATTGAAGAAAACTTTTAATAATAATTTTCCATACATAGGTTTTTATGGCCTATTTTAGGGGGACTTACATTACTATTTTTATTTATAAAATCACAATTTATTTAAAGTTTAAGATGACAAGTTTAAAAAATTAATTTCCTGGCTTAGTTTGTTTTTGACTATTTTACAAGGACATACGTAACTGTTTTTTTACAATTAATTGAAAATATTATTTTAAAAAATAAATATAAATATAAATATTTTATGTGTAATTTAATATTTTTAAAATCACAATTTATGAAAACTTAAAAAAGACAAATTTATAAAATTATTTTTCTAACTCAATTTTTTTTCTTTAGTCTATTTTACGAGGACTTACATCACTGTCTTTAATAATTAATTAAAAATATTATTTTTTAAAAATATAAATAAAAATTTACTAGGTGTAATTTAATATTTTTAAAATTATCATTTTCCGTCTGAGTTTTTTTTTTACCTCTTTCACGAGGACTTACCTTACTGTTTTTTAATAATTAATTTAAAATATAATTCTATAAATAAATATAAATACAAATTTATTATGTGTAATTTAATATCTTTAAAATTAAAATTCATGAAAATTTGAATAAGACAAATTTTAAAAATTATTTTCCTGACTTAGTTTGTTTTTGGCCTATTTTATGAGGACTGACATCACTATTTTTAATAATTAATTAAAAAAATTATTTTATTAAATAAATATAAACACAGATTTATTATTTTCAATTTAAAATTTTTGAAATCAAAATTTCATGAAAATTTTTTATGAAAAATTTTAAAAATTATTTTCTAGACTAAATTTTTTACCTATTTTATAAGGACTGACATCACTGTCTTTAAAAACTGATTTAAAATATTTCTAAAAAAAAAACTTATAAATTAAAATGAATTATATGTAATATTATATTTTTAAAATTACAATTTATTGAAAGTTAAAAATGACAAATTTTAAAAATTATTTTCCTGACTCAGTTTTTGTTTTGGTTGTTTTACGAGGGCTTACATCACATTTTATAAAAATTAATTAAAAATTAAATATAAATACAAATTTATTATGTGTAATTTAATATTTTGAAATCACTATTTAGGAAAAATTCAAGAATAAAATTTTTTTAAAATATTTTATTGACTCAGATTTTTTTGGGCCTATTTTACAAAGACTTACATCACTATTTTTAATAATTAATTGAAATATTATTGTAAAAAATAAATATAAATACTAATTTATTATGCGTAATTTAAAACTTTAAAATCATAATTTATTGAAATTAAAGAAGACTAATTAAAAAAATTATTTTATTGACTTAGCTTTGTTTTTCGTCTATTTTACGAGGACTTGCATCCTTGTTCTTAATAATTGGTCGAAATTTATTTGATAAAATAAAAATATAAATACAAATTTAATATGCGTAATTTAATATTTTGAAAATCATGATATATGGAAAATCAAAGAAGACAAATTATAAAAATTATTTTCCTGTCTCTGTTTTTTTTTTTTTACATCTTTTACAGGGCTTACATCAGTATTTTTAAAAATTTATTAAAATATTTTTACAAACAATAAATATATATAATCAAAAAAAAAATACAAATTTATTATGTGTAAATTATATAAGAAAATTATAAAAATTATTTTCCTGACTATATTTTTTTATTGGCCTATTTTATAAGTACTTACATTACTATTTTTTAAAATAAATTTTAAAAATATTAGAAAATAAATATAAATACAAATTTGTCTATTTATATATATATATTTATTTTTTAATTCTTATTTTTAATTAATTTTTAAAAAATAGTGATATAAGTCTTCGTGCAGTACCCAAAATAAAATTTAGTATAGAAAATAATTTTTAAAAGCTTAAATTCTTTAATTTTCATTAAATTGTTATTTTAAAAATATTAAAATACACATAAATAATTTTTCGATATATAATTTTCAAAATTTTATTTTCAATTAATGTTTAAAAAAGAGTAATATAAGTTCTTGTAAAATACAGCAAAAAACACAAAAAAACAACTGAGTACAGAAGATAATTTTAAAAATTTTAATATATTCAATTTTCAATAAATTTTTATTTCATATTTTAAAATACACATAGATAATTGGACTATATACTTTTTTTGTGAAAGTTTATTTTTAATTAATTATAGAAAAATAAATTATATCACTATTATTCAAAAATTAATTAAAAATAAAATTTCAAAAAATAAATCTATAATAAAATTTGTATTTTTAGTTTATAATATGTAAAATACAAATTTATTTAACTTTCAAGAAATAAAGTTTTAAAAAATAACTTTATGTACTCAGTTTTGTTTCCAGTATTTTACTTGGACTTCCATGACTGTTTTTAAAAATTAATTAAAAATAAAATTTCAAAAAATAAATCTATAATAAAATTATTTATTTTTATTTTATAATATGTAAAATACAAATTTATTGAAATTTCAAGAAATAAAGTTTTAAAAAATCCCTTTTTAAATTCAGTTTTTCTTTCCATATTTTATTAAGACTTATATTACTATGTTTCATACATACATACATACATACATACAGATAGACACAGATACACACATACACAGCTACGTACGTACGTACATACATACATACAGACACAGATACACAAATACACACACACACATACATACATATATACATGCATACATGCATACATACATCAAAAGATATGTACACACACACACATACATACATACATACATACAAACATACATACACAAATATACATATTATAAAATAAACATAAATAAATTTTTTAGATTTATTTTTTGAAATTTTATTTTTAATTAATTTTTAAAAATAGTCATAGAAGTCCAAGTAAAATACTGAAAACAAAACTGAGTATAGAAAGTAATTTTTTACAACTTTATTTCTTGAAATTTCAATAAATTAGTATTTTACATATTATAAAATAAAAAGAAATAATTTCATTATAGATTTATTTTTTGAACTTTTATTTTTACTTAATTGTTGAAAAATAGTGATATAAGTCCTAGTAAAGTACTATAAACAAAACCGAGTATAGAAAATAATTTTTATAACTTTAATTATTGAAATTTCAATAAATTAATATTTTACATATTATAAAATAAAAATAAATAATTTTATTATAGATTTATTTTTAAAAAAAATATTTTTAATTAGTTTTTTAAAAAAAGTGATAAAGTCCTATTAAAATACGGGAAACAAATCTAAGTATAGAAAGCAATATTTTTAAAACTTTATTTCTTAAAATTTAAATTTGTATTTTAAATAATATAAAATAAAAATAAATAATTTTGATATAGATTTATTTTTTGAAAATTTATTTTTAATTAATTTTTGAAAAATAGTGATATAAGTTCTAGTAAAATACGGGTAACGAAACTGAGTATAGAAAGTAATTTTTTTAAATTTTATTTTTAATTAAATTTTGAAAAATATTGATGTAAGAGTCCTAGTAATATGCGGGAATTAAGACTGAGTATAAACAGTAATATTTTTAAAACTTTATTTCTTGAAATTTCAATAAATATGAATTTTAAATATTATAAAATAAAAAAATTATTTTAGATTTATTTTTCAAAATTTTAATTTTAATTAATGTTTTGAAATACTATTTATATTTAGTTTTTGCAAAATTGTGATATAAGTCTAGTAAAATACGTGAAAAAAAACAGAGTATAGAAAGTAATTTTTTTATAACATTATTTCTTGAAATTTCAAAAAATTTATATTTTACATATTATAAAATAAAATAAAATTTTATTATACATTAATTTTTCAAAATTTTATTTTTAGTTAAATTTTTTAAAAATAATGATATAAGTCCTAGTAAAATACTAGAAACAAACAAAGTATAGAAAGAAATTTTTATTAAAACTTCATTTCTTGAAATTTCAAAAAAATTGTATTTTACATATTACAAAATAAAAATAAATAATTTTATCATTGATTTATTTTTGAAATGATTTTTTGAATTAATTTTTTAAAAATAGTGATATAAGTCCTAGTAAAATACGGGAAACAAAACTAAGTAAATAAAGTAACATTTTTAAAACTTTATTTCTTGAAATTTCAATAAATTTTTATTTTACATATAATGATATAAAAATAAATAATTTTATTAAATATTTCTTTTTTCAAGTTCTATTTTTAATTAACTTTTGAATAATAGTGATATATGTCCTACTAAAATACGGGAAAAAAAACTGAGTATATAAAGTAATTTTTTTTAAACTTTATTTCTTGAAATTTCAATAAATTTTATTTCACATATTATAAATAAAAAATATAGAAATTATATTACAAATTTTTTATTTTGAAATCTTTTTTAATTAATTTTTTAAAAATAGTGATATATATCATAGTAAATTACGGAAAACAAAACTAAGTATATAAAGTAATTTTTTAAAAACTTTATTTCATGAAATTTCAATAAATTTTTATTTCACATATTATAAAATAAAAATATATATAATTATATTATTGATTAATTTTTCGAAATGTTATTTTTCATTAATTTTTTAAAAATAAAGACATATGTCCTAGTAAAATACAGGAAACAAAACTGATTATTGACAGTATTTTAAAAAAAAATTATTTCTGGAAATTTCAATAAAGTTTTATTTCACATGTTATAAAATAAAAATAAATTAATTTTATTATAGATTTATTTTTTGAATTAATTTTTTAAAAATAGTGATATATGTCATAGTAAAATATGGGAAACAAGATTAAGTATAGAAAGTAAAAATTTAGTTTTTGAAATTTCAATAAATTTTTATTTTATGAAATTTTTATTTTATTTAATTTTTAAAAATAGTGATATATGTCCTAGTAAAATACGAGAAAGAAAACTAAGTATAGAAAGTAGTTTTTTTAAACTTTATTTCTTGAAATTTAAATAAATTTTTATTTCACATTTTATAAAATAAAAATATATAATTATATTAAAGATTTATTTTTGAAATTTTGTTTTTCATTAATTTTTTAAAAATAGTGATATATGTTCTAGTAAAATACGGAAAACCAAACTGAGTATAAAAAGTAATCTTTTTAAAACTATGTTTCTTGAAATTTCAATAAATTTTTATTTCACATATTATATAATAAAAATATATAATTATAATAGTTTTATTTTTTGAAATTTGTTTTTACTTAATTATTGAAATATAGTGATATATGTCCTAGCAAAATAGGGGAAACAAAATTCAGTATAGAAAGTAATTTTTTAAATAATTTATTTCTTGAAATTTCAATAAATTTTTATTTCACTTATTATAAAATAAAAATATATAATTGTATTAAAGATTTATTTGATTAAATTTTATTTTTAATTTATTTTTTTAAAAATAGTGATATATGTCCTAGTTAAATACGGGAAACAAAACTGAGTATCGAAATTAATTTTTTTTAAATTTTATTTCTTGAAATTTCAAAAAAAAAATTAGACATTATATCATAGATTTATTTTTTGAAATTTTTGAAAAATGGTGATATATGTCCTAGTAAAATAGGGGAAACAAAATTGAGTATAGAAAGTAATTTTTTATAAATTTTATTTCTTGAAATTTCAATAAATTTTTATTTCACTTATTAAAAAAATAAAGATATATAATTGTATTATAGATTTATTTTTTGAATTAATTTTTTAAAAATAGTGTTATATGTCCAAGTAAAACACGCGTAACAAAATTGAGCATAGAAAGTAATCTTTTTGAAACTTTATTTCTTGAAATTTCAATACATTTTTATTTCACATATTATAAAGTAAAAATATAGCAATTATATTATAGATTTATTTTTTAAAATTTTGTTTTAATTAATTTTAGAAAAATAGTGATATATTTCCTAGTGAAATACGGGAAACAAAATTGAGTATAAATACTAATTTTTTAAAACTTTATTTCTTGAAATTTCAATAAATTTTAATTTCACATATTATAAAATAAAAGTATAGTAACTATATTATAGATTTATTTTTTAAAATTTTATTTTTAATTATTTTTTCAAAAATAGTGATATAAGTCCAAGTAAAATACGGGAAACAAAATAGAGTATAGAAAGTCAATTTTTTTAAACTTTATTTCTTGAAATTTCAATAAATTTGTATTTTACATATTATAAAATAAAAATAAATAATTTTATTATAGATTTATTTTTTAAAATTTTATTTTTAATTATTATTTTAAAAATAGAGTTATAAGTACGAGTAAAATACGAAAAACAAAACAGAGTATAGAAAACTATTTTTTTAAAACTTTATTTCTTGAAATTTTAAACAAATTGTATTTTTCATCTATAAAATAAAAATTAATAATTTTATTATACATTTATTTTTTTGAAGTTTTATTTTTAATTAATTTTTGAAAAATAAGGAAATAAGTCCAAGTAAAATATGGGAAACAAAATAGAGTATAGAAAGTAATTTTTTAAACTTTATTTCTTGAAATTTCAATAAATTTTTATTTTACATATTATGAGATAAAAATAAATAATTTTATTGAAGACTTATTTTTTAAAATTCTATTTTTAATTAATTTTTGAATGATAATGATGCCCTAGTAAAATACGGGAAACAAAACTGAGTAAAGAAAGTAATTTTTTAAACTTTATTTCTTGAAATTTCAATAAATTTTTATTTAAATATTTTGAAATAAAAATATATAATTATATTATAGATTTATTTTATGAAATTTTATTATTAATTAAGGTTTTTAAATAAGTTATATATGTCCTAGTAAAATACGGGAAACAAAACGGAGTATAGAAAGTAATATTAATAAAACTTTATTTCTTGAAATTGCAATAAATTTTATTTTACATATTATAAAATAAAAATAAATAATTTTATTATAGATTTATTTTTTGAAATTTTATTTTTAATTAATTTTTGAAAAATAGTGATATATGTCCTAGCGAAATACGGGAAACAAGAATGCGTATAGAATGTAATTTTTTCAAAACTTTATTTCTTGAAATTTCAATAAATTTCCATTTTAAATATAATTAATAAAAATAAATAATTTTATTATAGATTTTCTTTCAAAATTTAATTTTTATTTAAATTTTGAATAATAATGATATATGTCCTAGTAAAATACGGGAAACAAAACAGAGTATAGAAAGTAATATTTTTAAAACTTTATTTCTTGAAATTTGAATAACTTTGCATTTTAAATATTATGAATAAAAATAAATAATTTTATTATAGATTTATTTTTTTGAAATTTTATTTATATTTAATTTTTCAAAAATATTGATATATAAATCCTAGTAAAATATGGGAAACAAAATAGAGTGTAGAAAGTAATTTTTTAACACTTTATTTCTTGAAATTTCAATATAGTTTATTTTATATATTATGAAATAAAAATAAATAATTTTATTATAGATTTATTTTTTGAAATTTATTTTTGATTAATTTGTTAAAAATAGTGATATACGTCCCAATAAAATACGGGGAACAAACTAGGTATAGAAAATAATTATTTTTAAAACTTTATTTCTAGAAATTTCAATAAATTTGTATTGTACATATCATAACATTAAAAAAAAATTATTATACATTAAGTTTTTTGAAATTTTATTTTTCATTAATTTTTAAAAAATAGTGATATAAGTCCTAGTAAAAAAGGGGAAACAAAACAGAGTACAAAAAGTAATTTGTTTAAAACTTTATTTCTTGAATTTCAACAAATTTGTATTTTACATATTATGAAATAAAAATAAATAATTTTATTATAGATTTATTTTTTGAATTTTTCTTGAATTAATTTTTGAAAAATAGTGATATAAGTCCTAGTAAAATATATGAAACAAAACTGAGTAAAGAAAGTAATTTTTTTAAAACTTTATTTCTTGAAATTTCAATAAATTTTTATTTTACATAATATGAGATAAAAATAAATAATTTTATTAAATATTTATTTTTTCAAATTCTATTTTAATTAATTTTTTAATAATAGTTATACTCCTAGTAAAATACGGAAAATATTTATTACAATGGAGTATTATTATTTATAAAGTAACATACGGATTTATATAATACATACATTAAATTTCCACCTATATTATTAATAAAGAGGTCAAATAAGACAAATCACACAAAATTACACATTCTCAATTTTATTGTTCAATCAAATAAATTTAAGTTTACATGTCATTATATTTAATATAATAAATTAAAAAATATTTTATATGAAACATTAATTAATATATTGAATTTAATTAATGATGAAAATAATGGTTATGGAAATATCTATAATATAAGGTAATGCAAAAGTTTTGGAAAATGTTTGACTAATCTATATTATATATAAATTTGAATTTCCAAATATTCAAATAACATCAATTAAAATTATGTACCGGGTTAATTAATAAAATATAACGTATAATGCAATTAGTGGATTTTAGATAAGATAACTATAAACCGCAATCAAATTATATCAGCTTGAATGATAATAATAAGCGGTGCAATTAGTGGAATTTATATAAGATAATAATAATAAAGCTTAATGGTTATTTTAAATATGAATGAGTGCTTGTTCATGTTGCTGTCTTATTTATGTATTTATAAAAAAAATTATTTTACATATGTATATTGGTATATTGATGTAGAGTAAGTTTTTTGTGAAACGGTTGCACGTGTAACACGATTTAAAATATTACTTGTTTAACTATAAAATACAACTATTTTTTAAGCTAACTAATTAAAAGTAATACATTTTAAATAACAAGTTATACTTTACAGTTAAACAAATAATTTTTTTATAGTTGAACAAGTAATATTTTAAATCGTGTCACATGTGCCGTTTCACATGAATTTTTGCTATTGATTTATTATAAAAAATAAATCTTTATTAATTTTTATATAAAATTAGATTTATTATATAAAATTGTTAGATTATATATAAACAAGTCCAACAAACATTATATAAATAATTATCATATTTCAATACAATTTCTTTGAAATTATTATTTATTTAAAATTTCTACATAATTCATATTGTGAAACATATAATAATAATATTTTTTCAAATATTTATAATAATTATAATTACAAATACAATATTATTATTAATAATTAATATAAATTCAAAATTTTTATTAATTATTTAAATATATTGTAAAACAACCGTGAATTTCACGAATTTTTCACTAATATGATATAATAAGATATTATCTAGGCATATGAAACATGTTTTTACTAACAGTGATTAACAGTGTACAGTCAGAGCTCCACTAACAACGTGTCAAGTTTCTACTGGACAATAAAACTCCATTCCCTCCAGTTCGGCTGCCTCAGCCAGTAAAAATAAGGATTAAAAAAGGGGCTGCTGTTTCCTCTCATATTAATCACATCGATTGTCTGAATTTGGGAGATGAGCAGCATAACTAACTTATGCATTATCACTTGTACTGAGTTCGTCGGAATTTCTCAAAAGCCGAAGAATCTGAATTTTGCTTATCATTCGTTTTCCTCAAGTTTCAATATCAGTTCCTTCAGGATAATTCGTTCAACGGCGACGTCTTCGATGGACAATCCGATTTCTCCGAATTTCAACGCTTCTTCTACAATCGGTAATCTCTTCCTCTTTCTCGCGCTATCTCTGGCTCTAGCACACACATACACTGGTGTCTCCATGCGTGTGTTATTTTATTTTTCCAGTAACAGCAAATGTATCTGTTTTTTGGGTTATCGAACTGTACTCCTCGCGATGTATGTGCCTTAGTAGATTATAGTGATTTGATGAATGAATTTCTGCAGAAATTGGTGAGCGATCGATATAATGTATGCCGAAGTAAGTTGTTCGGGGCAGTTGCTTAATTGTGCATGATGGTTTGGCTAACAATTACGTGCGTATAATAATACAATTTCGTAATGAGGGATGTAATATCATACCGCGTATTGTGGATAAGGCTGAAAAACAAAATCAAAGTTAATGCCTGAGCCCTGTTTGGTAAAATGACGAAAGCTTGAATGCTACTTTTTATGGGATAAAATTTTCATTTTTTGGCTCGATCTCTTGTCTTGATTTTTGAAATGATGATATCTGTGGGATAAATGCTAAATAAATTGATGGTAAGGCTGATCCGAAACTTAGCTCTCAAATGGAGCTTGAACTGGACAAACAAAATTTTGAAGCCTGTAGATAATGTCATCTCTGGGTGATTTCATTAGTGTATGTTCCCATTTGCTGGGTTGTGATGTAGATTATGCATTAATTAGTAAGTATTCCTTGCACATTTATTTGTGCTTTTGACATTATCTTAGTATTAGTATTTATGTGTATGTGGGTCTCTCTCTCTCTCTCACTGCACACACTCACACACATATATTGTTTCTGCATGAACTATACTTCATGAAATAGAAGTGCTAATCGATATATTAAATTTGTGCTTGATATCTGAAGGTGCACCTAACAACGAACTGGAAGCCTCATCTACCCAAACAGTTGGAGCTAGTGATTTGTTGATTGTTGGACCAGGAGTGCTGGGGCGCATAGTAGCTCAAAAATGGAGAGAGGTATTTTGGCACCACTTGTATGATCTGTTACATCTTTATTCTTGTTGCCTGCATATTAAATCAAGCTCCTCAACATGTAATACGACTTGATTGATTGGGCAGTTTTTTCACCTATTTGTTGCTAGTGATCATAATACAAAGCTGTTGGATAAGGTATGGTCTGATTGCATTCTTGGGTTGCAATAGAATTGTTGGAAGTAAATATTTTTGACAGTCTGCTCTTGACCATGATATGGTTTATGCTTTCAAGTTTTATAATTTTAATGGGGACTTATGCATTTGTACCCAAATTTGTGGCTTTCTTGAGAGGTGAACAATTTGAGTTTCATCTTGGCAGGAAAATCCAGGTTCTCAAATTCATGGGCAGACACTGACGAGTGATCATCACGAAGAGTTAATAAAGTTGGGAATCAATCCATCTCTAAAGGGTCAAGTAACTCAAAAGTTCCCCTATGTCATTTTCTGCGCCCCTCCATCCCGCAGTCCAGATTATTCTGGAGAAGTTCGGTAAGGCATAAGAATGTATGACCTATAAAAACTCGTCAAGAATCTATATTTCATAATATACAGTTTTATGTCATTTCCGTGTGGGGTCTTAGCAAAATATAAACAAAATGCAAATTGACATTTCTGATGCCGAGCAAAATAGCAGCTAGAAGGTGATCTTACAGAAGTTATTTTAGGGCTTTATTTGGTCTCTTTTTGTCATTAAATTTTCTTTATGTGCAAGCATCTAAAATTACTTGAACATTTTCTGATAAGAAACAAATTCTCTGCTATAGAGGACATAACACATACAAGTTCTACTTCAAATGTGTGGGGATGGGGACAGATGGAGAGTGTTCTCAAAACATTAGTTTTTTGTATGGACTCGGGTCTTGATTGTAATCTAAATCCTGATTGGACTCATAAATCCGCTTTTTGATTTATTTTGTTAAATAACATCTTCATGACTTTCTATATACAAGAACATGATGCTACCAACAAGGAATGAATAACTGTAAATTTTCATATGCATGTGGGAAATAGAAAAATTTAAACATATTTCCTCCTTTTACACATATTGAGAGCATAACCTACATCCAAGAATTACCTTAGAAAAACAATTTATTCTTTTGCATGTGAATACATGTGTTATACATACATTTATGTATTTTACATATTTATCTATGTAGATACATATCACTTTATTGTATATATATCGTATAAAGAAAAATGTCTACTTTATTCTAAGTTTCTAACCTGAAACTGCAATCTAAGACCCCTTTGGGTTTTCCAAACCAGTCCCAAGCCGGGCAGGTTCTGTGTTCCCGATACCCTGAAATATCAGGTTTCATGTAGGTGCGTGCATAAAATATAAAATGCAAATAAGATAATTTCATCTTTCTGCCAATGAAGATTTGTGCAGTCAAAGCCAGATACATGGAAGCAAAATAAGTCTTAGAATAACTTTTTCCTTGAACTGAGTTGAGCGTGGACCTATAATTTAGCTGTCTGTATGTTGCCATCTCCGGTACTTATCAAATTTGACTTATGTAATCTTTATAAATTATTGGTGTTCACTTTATCTATTGATTGGTTAATTGACAGAAGCCAAATTCTTATTTGTTTTCTTCTACTAATATTGATAGGGCAGCAACTTTAAATTGGAATGGTGAAGGTTGCTTCCTATTCACCTCAAGCTCAGCTCCATATGATTGCAGTGACAATGGATATTGTGATGAGGTATCTCATCCAAGTCAAATTTCTGTTTATAACACTTTCCAATGTTCAATTTTCAGCATTAAAAAACTTATTCTCATAATGAAATATAGCTAAATAGACCTGAAAGTAAGACCTGTTTCTTTGTTACAAGTTCCTAGGTTCTCTTCTATCTAAATTCTTCAATCTTATGATTCTGATTATTTACCAATTCTTAATTTCTTTTTATAGAACACTCCAGACGTACCCATTGGGAAGAGCGCTAGAACAGATAATTTACTCAGGGCAGAGAAAGTAGTGCTGGAAGCTGGTGGATGTGTTGTCAGATTGGCTGGACTTTACATATCCTTTTCAAATTCTAACTACAATTGTGTCTATCAGGCTTCAAAGTTCAGGTAATGGAAACGAGTTATCCAATAACCACCTTAACTTGCAGTACAAAGTAGATAGAGGTGCCCATACGTACTGGCTAGAAAAAGGGACTCTTGATGTTCGGCCAGATCACATCCTTAATCTCATACATTATGAGGTACTTCTTGACAATTCATCACTCCTTGTTAGTTAAGTGACATTAAAACTTCTATGGTTAGGCATTTTTGTAGGGAGCTTTTTAATTTTGTTATTCTATATGTATGCACCACTATGCATTAATGCGATGGTTTGTGCAACTCTATAGGACGCTGCTTCACTTTCAACTGCCATCTTAAAAAAGAAACTTCGTGGCAAGATCTTTCTTGGATGTGATAATCATCCTCTATCCAGGTTTGTGGTTCAACTCAATGCACATGTGTACATATGGTGGAATCTTTCGCCATAAAAACAGTCCAGAAAGCATCACTAATTTTCCACTTTATATGCTCTCAGGCAGGAAGTGATGGAATTGGTTAATAAGAGTGGAAAATACAGTAAGAAGTTTGAAGCTTTTACCGGTAAGCTTGCATCTTGTGCCGCGTTTTCCCAAAAATAAAAAAAATTACTTATCAGGCTGGTTTGAAAAAAATTAGACCAGTTGGGCCCTTGGCCGGGCCAAATAGGCTCGTTTTTTGGGCCACTCAATAGGGAACCCAGCCCGATCATTTTCTTCAGCTCAAATTTCCCACCTCTACCTAAACTCCCTCTTCTGGAACTCCCACTTGACAACACTTGCATTTTTTCTTTGCAGGAACATCGGATCCTTTAGGTAAGAAATTAAACAATTCTAAAACTCGAGCAGAACTAGGTTGGGAGCCAAAATATCCCAGCTTTGCTCAGTTCCTCGAGACTCTGTGAGTAGCTTTCGCAACCATCCTTATAGCCCGGCATTATATTCGTGCAAGTGGGTTGTATAATGATTGCTTATCAATCTGTATTTCTTGTGATGCCAATGGTGGTGCCTTTGATTATAGTTATATGGCTAGATGTTGTGCAGGTTATGTGATACGGCAGTAGGCCACAAAGATATTGCGTTGTTTCAGTCTTTGGCATGCTTTTATGTTATCACTGAAATTCTTGAACTCAGAATACAAGATAATCGTCTTCACAAAGAATCAATCTATTACCTTTGAGATTTAATATTTACAGAAGATTCCAATAAATTTTCTTAGTACAAGTACTTGATATAATAACCAAAACAATTGCAATAGACCTAAAATCAAAATTTTGTTCAAATGTGATTGTTCAACGGAATGTGATCGTCAACTACATTTAGCAAATCACATAAAAGTTTCTTATATTCTTTTAAATAAGAGATTTGAAGCATTTTTAGCAAGACAACATTTGTGCATCAACACCAACGTCTCTCTCTCTCTCTCTCTCTCTCTCTCTCGTAATGGAGAGAAGATTTTGACCTATCAAATTTGGCTAAAATCATGCCACATACCATATATCATAGTACCTTTTAATTAATGTTATTACAATATTATATGACATATTTATTTTAGTAAAATTGTATAGGTCACACTTTCTTTTTATTAGTTAAATTAAAGATGGGTTATGTGTGCCTCACGATGAAGTTGATGAAAGTGTAGAAAGGTCGTTTAATGATGTTTTAATAATACTAATTATTATTATTATTATTATTAATTTGTTATCAGACACAAAATTCTGAAAATGGGATAACAAAGTATTTATTTCGGAAATTATAAAAGCACTGTATAAAATTCTGTATTAATTCATAGAATGAATACATCACTTCTCTAAATTAAAATGATTTATTTACCAAATTATTTTATATTTAAGCACATAATTAGAACCCTTAAAAATCACAAAATAAAGTTTTTCAAACTTTAGATTCGACACTCAACTTTTAAGTAATTATTATTTACTCCCCAAATCCCGAAAAATAAACAAATAGAGACTCCCAAACAAAAAACCAAAAGAGAAAAACAAAAAAGTATTAGTAGTATAACAAAGCTACCAATAATTCACTGAATACACTTTGCCTTTGCTTTTATGTTTCTATGTAGCACATTTTTGACCGCCAAAATCATAAGTGCTGCTTTTGCTTTCTCGGGCGCTAATAAATCTAGGGTTCGCGCTGCATTACACTGCAAGATTCTTGCTTTAGCAATCGAATCACTGTTAAGGGCGCTCCTCTGTAATCGCATGCTCAATTTGATGAGTTTATTTGGTTGTATGCAGATTTATTTGTCAATTTCGTCACATATAGTTTGAATTGAGTAAAGATTATGTTTTGATTTTACTTCTACTTGAAATAGTAGTGGTTTCGTGTATGCTGCTTTTCATGCATAATTGTCTGCGTTGATTCAGTTGTTGGTGGGTTTTGAATGAGGGACTACATTTTGCTATGTGGTGAGAAATGAGGGCTAGGGTTGTTGAGGGATGGGGTGTGCTTTTGGGAAAGAAACTTCGTCGTCCGGGCCACCCAGTGGTGATCTTGTAGCTGAGAGGAGGAGAGAGAAAGTAGGTGAGAGAGAATCGTCACTGACAGCAGAGAGTGGGAGCAGAGTAGTAGATAGTTCAGTAAGTAGGCCGGAGGATGGGGATGGTGGTGGTGAAGTTCAGAACGTTGGGGTTAAGAAAGAGGAGTCAAAGGATGGAATTGTGAGGCAGTCGAGAAATGAGAAGAGGAGGTCTAAGACTAATCCTAGGTTAAGTAACCCCTCTAAGCATGTTCATGGTGAGCAAGTCGCTGCTGGATGGCCGCCTTGGCTCGTGGCAGTTGCAGGTGAGGCTCTCAGTGGGTGGACGCCACGTCGGGCTGATACATTCGAAAAGCTTGACAAGGCAAGTTTGATTTTCAGTTCGGTGTAATCTTTCCTATGTTTAGCTAGTTTGCTGGTGCATTTCGTGGTGTTTATAATTTTTCTATTTTTCTTTTTGATTAGATTGGACAAGGCACTTATAGCAATGTGTATAAAGCTAGAGATACTATAACAGGGAAGATTGTTGCTCTGAAGAAGGTTAGATTTGATAATTTGGAGCCTGAAAGTGTGAGGTTTATGGCTAGGGAGATTTTGATTCTGCGCCGCTTGGATCACCCGAACGTTGTAAAATTGCAAGGCTTAGCGACATCAAGGATGTCGTGTAGTTTGTATTTGGTTTTTGATTGTATGCAGCATGATTTAGCTGGCCTTTGTTCAAATCCCAGTATCAAATTTACAGAGCCTCAGGTGGGACTCTGCAATTTATCATTATTATTAGAAAGCATTTCTTGAGAATTTTTCCTCAAGAACCTTTCTGAGTTTTTTTTTTTTTTTTTTTTTTTGGTGATTTTCTGACTGATCTTGTAGGTTAAATGCTTTGTACACCAGCTTTTGTCTGGCCTTGAACATTGCCACAACCGTAATGTATTGCATCGTGATATAAAGGGTTCCAATCTTTTAATCGATGAAGAAGGAGTTTTGAAGATTGCCGATTTTGGGTTGGCTTCCTTCTTTGATCCGAACAACAAGCAGCCCATGACTAGTCGTGTGGTAACACTTTGGTATAGACCTCCGGAGCTGCTTCTTGGTGCCACTGAGTATGGGGTAGGAGTAGACTTGTGGAGTGCTGGGTGCATTTTAGCTGAGCTATTTGCTGGGAAACCTATCATGACAGGGCGGACAGAGGTAATGTTGCATCATGACCATCTATTTGTTGTCCCAATTCATGTTGTGTGTTGTGTGTGTGTGTGTGTGTGTGTGTGTGTGTGTGTGATGAGTAACATGATTTCTGGATTTGCATGCTTAACCATTTCTAGTTTGAGACTGGACTGTGAAAAGGATGAACATTTATTTGGGGGAATCACAGGAGCTGAAGCTATTAATAATGGAAAATGGTCCTTTCTGTCATTTGTGAGTAGTGGCTCAATGAATGAAACCACATGCTTTATCTTGTGATTGGTGTAATGGGATGCTGAATAATTGATCGTTATGATATATAAGCTTGCCCTGTCAGTGCCTAAAAGTCCATTTTTTTAATTTTTATATCTATTTGCTATTTTGTTAGATAGTGGTAGGTGTATTGACTTTATGCTTACATATATGGTTCGAAGTTGGGGAAACCGAAGAAGTTTGATTCACATGGTTTTTTTTTCCTTAATTAATACTAGCAAATGTTGACTCCCATATGGTGGAATGCTGAAACTCAGTTATAAGAATTATATTGCTAGTTCTTTTTTGTAAATACTTCAGGGTGATTCAGATCTGTTCTTGTTGAATTTTAATGCTCGCTGCAAATGAGATGTTTACAAAGCAACTGATAGCATACTACATTTACATAATTCCTTGTGCTTAGGTGGAACAACTCCACAGAATTTTCAAGTTATGTGGTTCTCCATCTGAAGACTATTGGAAGAAGTCGAAGCTGCCACATGCAACCATATTCAAGCCTCAGCAAGCATACAAAAGGCGTATATCAGAAGTATTTAAGGATTTCCCAGAGTCATCACTGCCTTTAATAGAGACTCTACTTGCAATTGATCCAGCCGAGCGTCAAACTGCTACAGATGCTTTAAGGAGCGAAGTAATTTCTCTCTGTCTCTCTCTCTGTCTCTCTGTCTCTCTGTGACAGAATAGAATTATGAAACACTATCTTTGTGCTAGGAAAACCTCTCCATGAACTAAAAAAAGAAATCCCTCTCCTCCCCCCCCCCCCCCACGTCTAATGTCCACACAAATCTGTCAATTAAATTTGACCTAACTTTTCATAGAGTGAAAGCTTATAAGCATTGAAAACTGTTTCCTCTGCAGTTCTTCATGACCAAACCTTATGCATGTGATCCTTCAAGCCTTCCAAAGTACCCACCCAGTAAAGAGATGGATGCTAAGCGTCGGGATGAAGAAGCTAGAAGGTGTGTATATTCTACGTTTTCCCAAGATGAAGTAATGATGCAGTGTATCTGTTTATTTTTGTAAATGACAAATGATCCTGTATTAATATGTGATTTAGCTTTTAATATTTTAATGTATATTCCATTGGTATACAGTGTAAGTAATCGCATACTGAGGGTATACCTGACTTCAGTTTCATGATTGATTGCAGGTTGCGAGCTGCAGGAAAAGCACGTGGTGATGGAACCAAGAAACCACGGGCACGTGAGCGGACAATGCGGGCGATGCCTGCCCCTGAAGCCAATGCAGAGCTACGAGCTAATGTTGATGTATGTTATTTAAAATTGATCTTTCAAAAACTCCTTTATGTGCTTATAGTTTGTGATTATCATCTTGAAATAATGCTTACTATATTCAGAGATCAACCCTACATCCAATTTGCCCTTGATATGAAAATCGGAACTTCCTTTCCTGTTAAAGAAAGCTGAAAGTCACTACTTGTTTACTGATGCATAACTTGTTCTAATATACGAGTCGAATGCTCTTTTCTACATTTTATTGTGCATGGCTCTTTGTGGATCAGAATTATTATCTGCTGTTTTCATCCGCTCATGGAAAAATGTGTACATGGCAAAGAATTTATTTTAAAAGGTTTATTCTAGTGAAGCTGGGATAAAAGTTATATCACTCTTTCTGGTAACATAACTATTGAACTAATGAAGTTCCTTTAGGTTGTGTTTGGATCTGAGGATTTAAAGATGGATTTGAAACCCATAGTAGCATAACTGTTGGTGGTTGTTTGGATTGCTGTACATTTGAAACTATCACTTTCATTCTGATTTAATTTTTGAGGGATTTGAATTCACTCTAATTTGTGTGATTCAGATTATCCTTGCATTTCAAATCACTCAATCAAAACACATCCTTACAGTTTATTGTTTGTTAGGGATAGGAGAACTACAAAAATTTTCAAGTCCAATACCTGTTTAATAGTTTGATGATTCACAAGGATCAGAAAATTGTTTTTCTTTTGCTTCGACGACCAATCATACGAATTGCTTGCTATTTATGTATTTCACTTTCTATAAATTTATAGTAACTTTGTTTTACTCTATGAAACAGAGGCGACGTCTAATTAACCACGCAAATGCAAAGAGCAAAAGTGAAAAATTTCCGCCTCCACACCAGGATGGAGGGCTTGGTTATACTTTGGGCTCCTCACATCCCATTGATCCATCCTTTGATCCTCCCGATGTCCCTTTCACTTCCATGAATTTTTCGTATGCCAAAGAACCAATCCAAACATGGTCAGGACCATTAGGCGACCCAGGTGGTGTAGGCGATCCAAGGCGAAGGCCAAAACCGTCCAAGAAGGATCATCGAAAAGATAAGAGTTCGGTTTTAAATTAGGGAGAAATGCAACGATACCACTGTCCATGAACTTATTCGCTGTCTGGAAAATCACCAGTTGTTCGAGGGAGTATACTTGTTTCATAATTCTTGTTTCTGCATATTTTTTGGGATCATGATAATATTTACAGGTCTTGTAAATGCTTCAATTTTTGCTCTTCCATTGTGACAAGGTAATCTTGATTGTTGAAATATTACAATACTCACAGTGGCTTTTATTTATCCTGTTTATACCATAGTAGTTTTGATTTTTGAATCATTCAGTGTAAGCCAGAAGACAATAGAAAAGAACTCCCTTTAACTTAGTTGTTACAACTTGAAAAATTAAATTAAAAAAAAGATAAAGAAATTTGATTTAGTCCATTATTAGAAAAGAGTTTAGGTAGCTTCATTGACCATTTAATGATTCCATAGTGGTCCCTCAGACCAAACTATCACTTGGTATTGACCTAGACTTTTGCCCTTTAAAAGCACACTGTCCCAAAGTTTCTCTTCATCTTCTTCCTTCATAAAGTATAGTATATTTTGTGCTAGCCATGGGGAAGCTTTGCTGTGAGTCGGACGACGGAGGATTAGATATCCAAGGATTTCTCGTTGTGGTTTTGCTTGCCGTCGTGGTGATGGCTCTGTGCATCCCAACCCCTAGACATCGCGTTGCGTTCATATATCGTTGTTGATTTCTATGTTTCAAGTTTCAGGGTGAGTAAACGTTATAGTGATCGAATGATGTAAATATTTGTTCTTTCTTTGGTTGGTGATATGTGATAAGCATCGCATGAGACACACACACACACACGTGTAACTGTGTGTTTATGATCTTGAACTGGTAAGAGTGATGGAAGAAAAGTTGCAGTATTTGATCTTCAAAAGCTTTATCTGCTCTTAGTTTCCTTCCCTTTTGTTATGTCTGAATGCTGACATTTCTGTCTTTTCTTGTTATTTTGTTTTACGAACGTGATTCTTTGGAACAGAAATTGTATTATTGAAGGGTTTGTAACTACTAATCTTAAAATATCATATGGTTGTTGCAATGTCACATTTCACTATGACTATTACATAATCCGTATTTATAAAATGCAACATGGGCTTTCACATACAAAAAATACGAGTCAGAGGCCAAATTCGACATATTATATCACGGCGGGCCGGGCTGCATCTGTTTCTTAAAATTCTCATGTATGTAGTTAGAGGTAAGTTTTTCTATCATTCTAGACATGAATTTTGTCATATTTTTCGCACGGCGCAACTTTTTGACATCCCTAACAAAAATCGACCGCTATATGTATGCTAAAGCAAGATATTTGACTTCAAATCTATCTTGGGGCTTGTCCGAACATGAGATATGCTAACCTGGTGTGGATTTTATTAATTAATAATTTATTATTGATTTTCTTTTCAGGTTTCTGGTATTCTGGTCGGTCGGAATAATTCGTTGATCATTGCTTGTGGAATAAACCTTTTTCAGTCTACTTTCAGTTGAATTTTATAGGTGACGATTCTGTAGAGGAAGATTTGTATTTCCCATTTGTATTTATTTGAGATTTCACATTTCTTCAAAGAATCAAATAAATGAAATGAAAATAACGCCTTATTTATACAGATTAAACTGAAACAGTTTTAAATTAATAGTTTTCTTAAAACAATAGTAGATATTATTCAACTACGAAAAAAAAAAAATCATAGCTAACTGACTAATAGATCCATCTTGGCAATAAATAAATAGAAGTAGCGAGTACGAATAGGGATCATAAGAATAGCTTGAAGAAGTTCCTACGGATATGATAAAAGAATCCTACGAAAAATCTCAATTTCGACCACAAATCCAATCCCAAGCTAGCTATCGAACTTGAGATCAAGCGGGCACTTATGCAAAAGAAGCAATGCATTCTTGCGGAACCTAGCCCCCAGCTCAAGATCACGACCATCTAAGACTTGTATCCACATTCACCAAAATGTTTCCATAATCGAGTACCAACGACATATACTGTACAAGCATCATCTCAATAACACGCATATGCTACAAATACAATGATGCCTTCGAGTTGCAAAGATTTATGCTGTACAAACACCTCCTTATTAAGAACCAATAATACAGAAACGACGATACCTTCCTAGGATCGCGCAGCGCTAGATCATACGAAGATGCCTTTAAGCGAATCAGTTTTATCTACATTTCCAGCATTAATTTTTTCAAGACAAATGCAATAACAATCCCAGACATTTATTTACATTGTTGAAAATATTATTATATCACATATTCACACCTTGAGCAACTTGGTGGGACCATGATGTGTGTGTTGGTTTAGCAACAGAAATTTGGACACGAATAACCTCGTGAATGGCCCCACGGTGAAGTACGCCAAGAACTTCTTCGTTGGATGCTGCTAGTTCTCCCAGGGAGACGTTTCTTGAGTGGAATTCATCCCGTAGACGAAACCCATAAAACCATCTGCCGAGCTTCCACCACTGGACACACACCTCCCTTTCCGAGACATTGCTGGTATCTAGTGCTTCAACGACATTCTCAGCCTACAGAACATACTACTGTATATCAAATATTAGATGTTAAAGAATTACGACATTCTTACAAAGGGGTATATTATGCAAAAAAAGAAGTCATCTTTATGCATCATCTGTAAATTTTGTTCTTGCAGAGCGTCGGATCCGACTGGATTATTACGCGCAAGATTCCAGTCGACGAAATTGTATGATCTCAGCAATATGACCATTCTCTCCCCGCTCGTTTTCCTTTCAATGGTACAAAATAGGCGTAAAACTTTACTTTTTTCATAACTTCAGAAGTAAAGCAGGAGCAAGCATGATTTTTCATATATTTCTTTCATTTCATATAATCAGATATGTTATTGACAGACGACAGAATTCAAGAACAAAAGCAGGTTATAGTTATGGAAGATTTTATTTTTATTTTTCAGCTTCCTCAAAAGCCTAATTGTGATGCTTGTCTGCCCATAATTTAACCAATGTGGGCCTTTGTTCGTCATCCTAACAATCCCGAAAGTTGAAATCCACCAAATTCAATCAATAAACGGTGCATTTCCATCTACCCCAGTTTCAAACAACTTCACTATAAAGTATGTGTAACCTGATAACAGAATTACAAATACTGTACCAATAATCATTAAGGAGATACTGAAAGACAAAAGAGCTAGTCCCAAAAAGAGTCATGTTTCAAAAAACAATTTTTGTCCCAAAACAACAGTCTTGTTTCAAATGTCAAGGTCTCATTTTATTAGCCGAAGTTAAAAAATGAAAATTTTATTCCACAAATAAGTTATATGATTGAATAAGTCAAATCAACAAATAAAAGAAGCCGTATAAGTGCGAATTTATGAGTTTTAGGAATTTGTAACTTCATCAAATTGACCAAAAATAAAAAGTTGTACTCTTGCAAAACATGACTCTTTTTTTTTTGGGACGGAGGGAGTATTACATATATTACTACTGCACAAGTAGCATTCCTGTTAAAAGAACATGAAAGGTGATCATCTACACCAAAGAAGGATTAGCTATGATCCTCAAAGACATCATAAAAACACTCTTTTATTCGTAAAAACTGCATATGCATGCACTGAGGGCAAAAGGTTATAGAACTGTGAATAGAATACATGTGAGAACAGATGATAATTGTAGCCAGTTGTGACATGTCATTTTTTGTATCAATGCTTCTCATAGAAGCATTCGTCTAAACACGAAAGAGTTGATTTAAGATAGATTATAAATTACCGGAATACCAAGCCAAATGATGCAGTAGTGCAAGCCGATCAAGTTAAGCAGAACATTAAGCTTCGGTTTGAGCAAGAACATCTGAATATCTTTGAATCCGAACCGATATGAGTTCAGTAGTTCGATTGCCCTCAAATAATTCCCAACCTCAATGGATTCATAAGCTGAAGCTCTTTCCACAAAATTTGTCACCAAATCTACTTTTCCAGCCATCTCACCGTGCCTGCTAATATACAATCCCCTCCATCCCTAAAGCAATCAATTAAAACAAGAAATGGGATTACAAGTCTGTTACAGTAACAGAAAACTCAAAAAAGATTATTTCATGTATAACATTCTAAGTACAGTTCCTATGATCATCATGATCGGTCAACTCCTCTATCTCAATTCCAGGCTAACAAGAATGACATCAGAAATTAACTGTAATCTCGAAAAAGAAAATTACTTCAAGCGCAAGACCTAGAACATGAAAGATTCATAGGGGCTGTTATTGACAGACAATTCATCATTCCGACAAAAAAATCTTAACAACAATGAAACAAACACAAAAAAATCTAAATTTATTCTATAATAAAGAAACACAGACAGGTAAAATTCCCCAATAAAGATACCAGTAAATTGGAGTCTGATTCTTGAACATCATGGGATTCACTCCGAGAATTTTCATCCGTAGAAATTTCCGGCCACCTGTCTCTGCATAGACCCTCCCACACACAATCAGACCCACACAACTCCCTCCAAAACCTGGAACAGCTCCCTAACGAACAAACATCCAAAAGCTGAAACAAAGATAGAATCTTTCTTCAAAACCCACTTCATAAAGCTCGATTTCAAGCCCAATTAGGAAACAATAAGACAAAAAATCAAGGAAAGATTTCACAATTAGTTGGAATTGTATGGTCAGAAAGACGTACCTGAAGGGAGGAGGCTATTTTGAGGGCGATATCATCAGGGAGTGAATTCTGTAGATTGATGGAACGACGCATATTCTTGGGTTGCAATTTCTGTATTTGAGGAAATAATTGTTGGAAAATTCAGGAGAAAGTAGAGAGATGAGTGAGGAAGTTAAGAGAGGCGGGACGTTATATTTTGATGGTTGTCGTTGATGTGCTTGGAAGCGGGGTGAGAAATTCTTACAGTAACTCATAACTGTACACGTGCAATCCTTTCAGCTTCCCTTGACGGGTATGTGTCTGCTTCGAAAGAATCAAAGGGAAGAATCAGCCTTAAAGTAAATAGATAAAAATAATTAAAAGAAAAGGCGTAAAAAGCGAAACAGTTGTGCTATCAACGTCATTCCACATTTTTATTTCCCTTAAACAGTAGTCTTAACTTCTATATAAAATCAAAGTTTATGTCGAACACCACAAAACTCCAACACAATTTTTATTGTATGTTACTCCCAAAGTGAAGCCAAAACTCGATCTTTAGTTTCGGACGCATAACTTATGATATTTGAATCAAACAATGCTCATAATAATTACTTTTTTAAATATGATAGTTTTGTGATGTGATTTTTAGCATATTTGACTTTCGTGTTTGATATGAATGATGTATATTCAAATTCAACTTATGATACTAAATTATATTTTTTTTTGATATTTTTTAAAATAATAAAAATATTTCATTACATCGATTTGATTTGAAATTAATTGATAATTGAAGTTGCTTAAAAGTATGATATCATTGAAATCTTGATCATGTGCTATTTGCTTGCTTGGCTAAAATTCAACTTTGGCACACCATATAATATTTAGAAGGGACTCCTTCTTTGTTATTGGATCAACATATTTATCTGCACAAAGAATGCGTTATGGTGACTCTTCATATTCTATATGTAAATACTCTCTCTCTCTCTCTCACACACACACACACACAAACACGTGTGTGTGTATCTCAACTAATAAAATAATTATTTGTCAATACTATGTATGCAAAGTATGAGAAAAGGTGGGGAAGAGTTACAAGATTAGATCTATAACTTTTGGATAGTCCGAAAATTAATTTTGTAATTTTTTATTTAATAATTATATATATATATTTTTATAATTGCACAAATTTAATCTTAATTTATTGCAATTCAAATTTATGATCACAAAATTATGGATTTTTAATTTCTAACAATTTAAGTGGCACGTTGGTCTCCAGCATGACTGACGTTGGACTTGATTAAGTCTCACATTAGCGACCACCACACCATTTGAACAAATTCAAAGTTTTAAAATTGTAAGAGGTCAATTTATGTATATTGCTTATGAGTTTTTCAACAATGAATTTAAATTGTGAAAAAAATAAGATTAAATTTATACAATTCAAAATTAAGTAAAAATTTATACAATTTAAAAGATAAAGAACGTAACTATATAAGTAAAAGGAGACACAACTAATCTTGAAATTAGAGAATTAATTTTGTAATTTTTGCAAAAGAAATATATATTTAGTGGCGAGCGTTAGAAACTAGTTGTTTGGTTCAAAACTCTATCATTTGTGGGCTCAAGATTGTTCTCAAATGCATGGGCCTATGGGCTTTTACCCAGCACGAGCCCATCATTATTATAACATATATTTTTCCGGGTTAAAAAATTCAAGAATACTTGCTCCGAATTCCTATGATCTTCCCACCAAATATCAACCATTCATTTGGATTCTACTCTGATAAAGGCGTTCAGCATCTAACCAGTTGCATTTTCCGCCATCGTTCATCTCAGATTTTTTTTCATCTTTGGAGCTTTCTTGAACTAAAATGCTTCTTCACAACCATAAACCCATTTCACTCTGAAAATTCAATTTTCTCGAAATCAAGAAAATGTCCATTTACACCCCTTTCAACTGCAATGGACTCACACTTCAGTCCTCAAAAATCCAAAGCTTTAATGGGCTTTTAACGTCTCAAGTTCAGGTAAGTACAATACCCTATGCTGTTCCTCTTCCTTCTGTGCGACATTCGTCCAAACATGTTCGATGCAATAAAGAAAGATTTAAACTTGTAACAGCTTCAGCTACCCCAACTGTCGAAACTCCAAAAGTTTCATTCAGAAGCAAAAAGCCGAAAGATATTAATGTTTTGGTTGTGGGTTCGACTGGTTATATTGGAAAATTTGTAGTTAAAGAGTTAGTTAAAAGAGGGTTCAATGTTATAGCTGTAGCAAGGGAAAGGAGTGGCATAAAGGGAAAGAACAGTAAAGAAGAGACATTGAATCTGTTGAGTGGTGCAAATCCATGTTTTTCTGATGTGACAAAGTTGGAATCAATAGAGAAAAGCATTGAGAATCTTGGGATTTCTGTGGATGTTGTTGTTTCTTGTCTTGCTAGTAGGACAGGTGGAGTAAAAGATTCATGGTTGATTGATTATGAGGCAACCAAGAACAGTCTTGTTGCTGGTAGGAAATTTGGAGCTTCCCATTTTGTTCTGTTGTCAGCAATCTGTGTACAAAAGCCACTTCTTGAATTTCAACGTGCAAAGTTGAAATTCGAGGCTGAGTTAATTGAAGAAGCCAAGAATGACGAGGGCTTCACTTACAGCATTGTGAGACCAACTGCATTTTTCAAGAGCTTAGCAGGGCAGGTTGAGCTGGTGAAGGATGGGAAGCCTTATGTCATGTTTGGAGACGGGAAATTATGTGCTTGCAAGCCTATAAGCGAGCCGGATTTGGCTTCATTTATTGCGGATTGTGTGTTGAGTGATGATTTGGTAAACAAGATTCTACCAATTGGTGGACCTGGAAATGCATTGACTCCACTGGAGCAAGGGGAGCTGCTGTTTAAGCTTGCTGGAAAGGAACCGAAATTTCTGAAAGTGCCGATTCAAATAATGGATTTTGCTATTGGAGTTCTTGATTTTCTTGTGAAGATATTTCCTTCATTGGAAGATGCAGCTGAATTTGGAAAGATTGGAAGGTACTATGCAGCTGAAAGTATGTTGATTTGGGATCCTGAGAAGGGCGAATACAACGCTGAGAAAACTCCAGGTTATGGAAATGATACATTGGAAGAATTCTTTAAGAGAGTGTTGGAAGAGGGAATGGCTGGCCAAGAATTAGGGGAGCAAACAATTTTCTAGATACATTATTTCATAACTTTTGCCATTCTTTTAGAAAAGTTTTGGAACTATTTCTTGTACTGAACCTATGATGAGTTGCAAAATAATGTGAATGAGAATGTGTATATGTTGTGAAAAGCTGGTTGATTGCTTGATATCCCATAGGTATGTTTGTTTATGGTTTTAGACGTGACAAATTTGTTGTTGAAATCTTGGGCTGTATGAGTCTTTTACGTTTGTTTTGGGGCTGAAAGAGGATATGATTTGTAAGGTAGGTATCAAATCTCAATTAAAAAATGATAAAATTGTGTTAACAATTCCTGTGTGTAATGATTCAATGATTTGGTTATCAGAGCGAGTCTTAATGTTTATACTCTTGTAGTATTAAGCTATATGTTTATTTTTGAGAAACCATGTTTCTGCTTTAAATGTCAATTGTTGTGAGGTCGAATAACAAAACTACCCCTGACGTTGGACACATTTACCGAAAAAACTTGAATAGTTTTTTTATATGATTATTATTGTTATTGTTATCGTAATATTGGTTCTTCAAAAGAGGACTTAAAACATATACATCCAAACAATCTATTGAAGTAATTCTTGTCAACAAATTAATTTAAAATTTTAATCAGGCACATTATACATAACAAATATACAGAATGAATACATGATGAAGAACTCTAGCATTGAAACTGCACACACAACACACTAAAAGACTCAGCACATACATACACAAGACACAAACTGATCACTCAGACAGATGAAACTCCTACAACATATTCAAGTATCCAACTCAATGCGAGCGGTTGTGCTTCGGAATTTTCTTGGAGAGGGAGCGAATAGAGAGCAATATGAGCAACGCCAGTACTACGGATCCAACCAACGAGACAGCAATCGAAGCTCCAACGTGCCTGCAGAATTTGTCGAACAAGTTGCACACCTTGTTCCAGCGAACGTGAGAGTTGCCCTTCAAACCTATGTAACCAACTGCACCTGCTGAGCCTGTTGCTGCTGCCATTATCCCCAGCAACAGCTGCACAAATATATTGTCAGGACTCGAATCTTTCCCGGGTTAATTACACTAAACCCCCTAAATTACGGGGTTTTTTGCAGTTTGCCTACCAAACTTTTTCGTTATTGCACTTTGCCACTTGAAAAGTGGCGTGGACTTACGCAGTGCGAAGAAAAGTCGACCTTGAGGCAGCTCCAAGGGCAAAGTGCAATAACAAAAAAAAACGCATGTTTTTAGCCACTCCTTTAAGGTTGGTAACATATCTGAAAACTTGCAACGCCTCAAAACTTATGAACTTCAAGATATATTGGATGAACTTCGAGACACTATATCTTGAAGCTCATCCAACCGTTTTCGAATGTAATGCACTTCGAAGCTTACGTTGCTATGTTTCGATATATTTGTTAACTTTCACCGGGGTTTAAAAAACATTTGCTTTTATGAGGTGATTAAAAAAATATCTTCACTTATACATAATGACTATTGTTACTTTTGCTCGATTGAGAATGATATTTCTGAATTGTGAGAGCTTACCACATCGAAAATAAGAAAATGACTGATCACTTTAGGGCTGAAGCCAGGTTTGAGGAGAGAAAAGAAGGATAAGACAGTCGTTATGAGGGCGTAGAAGCCTGCCACTGACATTGCTGCTACAAAGTATCTGCATAGTCAATAAAATGTAAAATTAGATTTTCATAATTCAAAAAATAAAAGAAAGAATATATTTTTAATTCTTTTTTAACAATGTCTTATTATATATATATATAAATGAAATTATAATACTGTTTCAATGATGCAAAGTTGGGCTTTGTTTGCTTAGGATAGAATAATTTATTAAAACATTCTTGACTAAAGTGATATTAACCAAATCCTAATCACCATCATACTATATTGGATATATATATATATATATATATATTGATGTGATACTTCCCTAGAAAAGGGCCTCAATTAATTAAGGATAATTTATCCTCTTTTTGTCTTTCTTTTTTCTTGACCAATTGGAATTATCTTTTAAGCATCTTTGAAGCTGTCCAAAGGGGTGGGTGGGTCAGCCTGCAATAAAATTATCCAGCCGCCACAACAGAACTTCAAGGAGGGGACTTCTATATGTGGGACATAGATTATATTATAAATATAAAAACATTCATTTTTAATATAATATCACGATACACATTCTATGAAGTTAAGACACTATTTTGTAATATAACATATATTTTTTGTAAAAAGACATTATAACAAAAGTACACAGATGAAACAAGACTTTTAACTACCAAAGACATAATTTAAATCAATTTTAACTACCAATATTTTTAACTTTGTCAAGAATCTGTTTGTAAATCCATATGCTCGATAAAGTTACAAATAAAATCATATAAAAACCTGATTTTGGTTTTCTATTTATTCATAAGTTTATTACCATATATAGTATACACAACATGACAGATAATATGATGTTATTTATATATAGATATATTCATGGCTCGTTTTTTGAAACAAAGTGGCAAAATAATATAGGAGGAGTACGTAATACTTACATGAAAGCTGGGGAGTGGGTGAATTTGGCATCTTGAGGAAGGCGGAAAGGAGGAAATGGTATTGGAACAACTTCTTTTTGCTTGCTAGTCACCATAACCAGAACAGCCACCAGTGCTGAAGCAAACAGCAGAAATCTGAGCGCAACGTCAGCCAAGGCCAAGTGATCCTTCTCCGCCGGAGCTCTCATCTCCGGTGGTGGAGCCGCCTTTTCTGCATGGTGTTCCGCCGCCGCCTTCTCGGGTTCTGAAGCTGATGTATACGTGGAGGCCATGGATTGTGTGTGTGGGCTCTCTAAAGATTGGAGTTTGGTATGGAAGATTTTTATGATTATGGAAATTATATAGAGGAGGGGTGATGTACCTGGTTCGGAAATGACTCTTTTACCCTTGCACGTTCAAGAAGCAATGAGGAGGTTCTTTTATTTATATATTAGATATTAGTTAATACAAAAATGTAATATTATTTCTACAACTAGATTCAATAACGTAATTATCCAACTTCTTCATATGCCAATTCCTTCTTTCTTCTCAAATTCAGATTTTTTTTTTCTTCAGTTTTTAACTTTTATTTGCTGGAAAAGTCTGTCTTTCTAGTTTTCCTCTTTGGGTCCTACCACCCAGCTACCAAACCTTCTTTCACACACAAAGAAAAAAAAATTACATATATATATATATATATATATATATGTATATACACATATATAAAAGTATATATGTTATTTATATATAATTTAATATTACACTAACCTTCACTTTTTTGTATTAGAATTATACAATAATATCCACTTTTTTAATGTTGTTTGATGTCTACTATAACGATCAAACAAAAATTGTACGAGACTGTCTCGTATAATGTATTTTTTGTTCTTTAAAATTTCCAATTCTTTTAATTTTCCTAGGGCTCCCTTATCCTTTAATTATTTTTGGGATTTTTATTTTTTTGGTTCTTCAGTTTATAATAAAATTGATTATTCGTGGTGTTCTTTTTCCAAAATTTTCAATTGTTCAAGAATTTTTCTCATGTTTTAGGGTTTTATATTTTCTTTCTTCCAACAGCTTCAGCCGCAAGTAGGAGGTGAGGGATTTATTTATTTATTATTATTATTAATATTATTTTATTTCTGGGATTATGTCTAGTTGGAAATTCCGACACGCCAAGCAATTTGTTGTCGATAATTGGTACAGGTTGGATGGTTGACGATGAGAGATTTAGTTCAAACAAAGTGAGAATGCAATATAATTAAATAGGTGGAGATGTATGAATTGACCATTTCTTAGGCTAACATGGGAATGCAACATTTTAATTTTTATAACAATAGTGTGTGAATTCAAAGTGAACAAAATTAAATAATCTGGTCTTTGACTATTCTTTATAACATACTGCTTCTTCTCAAGTTCACATAATTAAAACAATTTCAATAATATATATATATATATATATATATATATATATATATATATATTAAAGTCATAATTTCCACAATGTTCTTCGTGACTATAAATTCTTTCCGGATTCATATTACATTTTCTCTCCCAAAACAAAAATCTTATTTTCACAAATATACCTCTCTTTTTTTTGTCAATTAGTGAAGGCGCAATCTTCCGAAAAATCATATATTCTCACTTGTATAACTTCTTAAAAATAAAATGAATATTTTTGTAACATAATTTTTATTTTAGAAAGGAGAGTATTGTTCTTGTGGTATATTATTATTATTAATAATTGATTTTTTAATATTTTAACCTCCAAACAATCTATTTAATGTATATTCCGTATTATTTGAGACGTCGTAACATCTGATAATTAATGATGAACAAATAGCGGCCATCATTTATGGGGTTGGGACAATTAATTTGCAAAGTCATATAGCCAAAAAACAGGTAAGGCCATGTTATTAAATAATTCAATTTAATCATTTTTAATGTTTGGATAGGTTTAATAGCACTAATTTTGTTTTTCTTTATTTGGTCAAAGACAACTGATTTATCATTTGAGGACCCCAATTATGTCTTATTAATTAATCATGTTGTTATTTATTTAACGAAAAGACAGAAATGGTTTTCTTCCACACAGCTTCATACTTATCATGGAATCTTGCTTATAGGTCACCATAAACTCATCTTTGATTTTGTTACTCTTTTTCAAATTTTTGTAGTATCATAAACGTTAAACACATAAAATTAACGGAGAAAATTTTGGGGGGGGGGGGGCTAAATTATTTGGGCGTGACTATTTATATCTCAAAACCTCTAAATATACCCCATAGTTTAAATATATTTTTTGTAAAATTAATAATTTTTTTTATTAAATATATCTCATTTATACCCATTATATAATTTTCATTAAAAAATAAAAATAAAAAACAAAAAACAAATAAGTATCTCAATCCTTTACAATTTTCAACACAAATTCACAACATACAGCGAGGCGTGATCAAGAGAGCAATTGAATTGACTAGAGTAGATATATACATATATATATATATATATAGAGAGAGAGATATATATATGAATCCTTGTACACACAATCTTTAACAAAATCAAGATCGAAAAATGGCGTTTAGAGAACAGTGTTAAAGTGTAGGTTGCTTATTAAGCTTAGCCTTCGAGGTGAAAGGCTTCAGATTTGGAGTCGAGCTTCAAGAAAATCATGAATCTGCAATATCAATTTTCTATCTCTATATTCAAGAAATATGGAGAAGAAGAAGACATTAAAAGTAAAATAAGTAAGAAACGTGAAAAAAGATTTAGTTAGTTTGCGTTGAATAGTCCTCCGCCGGAGTGAGAGAGAGAGAAAGAATATCGGATTCACTCTTATGATTGCAACTTACAAGCGTGATTGGGAATCAAAGTTTCTACAGTTAAAAAGAAGAAGAAAAATAAAAAAAAATTAAATAATTTTTAAATATATAAATATATAAGGATATATTAGTCAATTTATTTATATATAATATTATTATAATTATTATGGAATTTGTCTAATATTATCATAATTATTATAGAATATCTTTAAAAGTTTTGGGTATGAATAGCTTCACCCAAATTATTAACCCTTTAATATCATTATCTCCCTCACTGATTTTAATTATTTTAACCTACTATATTCTAAAAACATCTTGATTTGAAATTGTATTTATACAATAGTACTTTCTGGTAACACATTAATTTACGTAATTCTTATTATTATTATTATTATTGCAGAGTGAAGCTGTGCTAAAGAGCATTGTATTTTTCAAAATTTTATAGGTTTACTAAATAAAATTCGAGTCATAATTTATTACAAATCGACTAAAATATAATAGCATTTATTTTGTTTTTTAATACTTTTGAATATTTATTTTTAAATATTAGTGAAGTTAAAATTATATTATAAATATGTTTGGATATTTTATAAATAAATTATGAAGGTGCGTTGCGAGACCGATCCAAGTGGAGTCATAAGAAAATGGTACAAAATTCTCAACATCTGTCACCATCAAAAAACGATGTCTTATCCTATAATTTCTTCAAGGAAAATCGCTTCTTCATTCTGCAACTACGCTTTTCTCCTCCTTCCATTTACACACTCTTTATTATATTTAATTAATATTTCATCCGTTCCAAAAATAAAATTAAAATGGTATATTTCTTATGATTTTAATTTTTTTAAAGTTAAGGTACAATTTTTTAAATATTATAATTTATATGATAATTTTATTTAATTCATTGATTTTTAATTGAAATGTTGACCGTTAAAAATTAAGTATGAATTATTTTGCATCTCTAAATTTAGTGATCGAATTTTTGTGTTTGATATCAAGTTAAAAACCAATTCCATATATAAATAGATATGTATTATTCTATCTCTTATATTTTGTTGTTAATTTGTCACCAATGATGTGTATTTCAACTCTAATCTACTTAAATAAAGATTACATTGGTATTCTTGAAGTTATTCCTTTCTAATTTACACAAAATATTTTTATTAAAACTCAATTTAAAAAAAAAAAAAAACTATATTTGTATTACTTATTTTTCAAAAGTTATTACTGCTCGATTATTTGGATTGATACTTTTATCATAAAAATATAATATTTAATGAAGAAAAATAATACTTTTAAACAATCTAAAAATGTATCATCTATTACCCAAAAAGTATTACATAAAAATGTGCATGCATATATAGCAAGCTTGGATCCACACATTATTATGTGGATCCAAATTGGATCAATTATGATCCGTGTATTTTTGCCATTTTAAAACTAGAATCCAACATGTTATCCGCGCATTTAATGCCTATAATTTTTTTTGTCATAAATTAATTAAAATTTTAATATAGCGAAAGAAGTAAAGTCGATATTAGTAATTATTCAAGGCTACAATTAACATTTCGTCTAATTGACCACTATTAATCAATTTGCTACCTTCATTTTCAACAACACGAGGCTATGGGAAATCCATCAAGAAGACACCAAGTTTAAAAAGAATAGAAGTGTTTTTTATGCCATTTACCTACACTAATATCATGAATAAATATACATAAATTAACTACAATAATAAGATAATTTTGTTATATATCCCATATTAATTTTTTTTAATATTAAAAGAAAGTGAAAATTAGAATTCTTCTCAATTATACAGTGCCCATACAAAAATGGTATATTATAAAAAGTTGAATTTATATTGAGTTGGGCTCCATAAAATAATTAATCAAAATAGATACATAACCAAATTTTGAATTCCGAAAGATGGGACTAAATTAATTTGCTTCATTAGCTCAATTTGTTGAGCACTCGTGTTTCAATGAACTCATCGTGTTACATTTTATTTATATTATTGGTTAAAATCGAACACATAATTCTTTTATATTTGATTTTTTTTTCATTAAGAAATATACGAGCGGAAGACAATAATCACCCCAAATTGACAAAAAAGTTAATTACAAAGAAAAATAAAAGTTGAAAATCAAGCAAGTTTAATTAATGTTATTTACTGTAATATGTAATTTTACATTTTGACTGCGATTGTTTATTTTCTTATGACGTATCAATATATTTGCCGAAAAAAAAAAAGGGGGGGCCTCACATGGTGCCCATCTCTTTAAGGACCACCGCTTGGAACGGGCGGGCCAGAATAAAGCTACCATCGGCCCAATCAAATGGGCCAGCCCAACATAACATACATAGACCTTAATGCCACCACTTGGGTTAAAAACTCACGTTGTCAAGTTGAGCTATTCTCAGGTTTTTTTTATCAGAATAATGCCAAAAAAAAAAAAAAAAAATTGTAAAATAGGTTAGTTTCGGAAAGATTTTTAAAAGTAAGGTAAAACGTTAAGTTTGGTGACGTTTTTTGAAAAAAAGTCACCGAGTCTGACGTTTTAAATTTAAAATTAAAAACGTCAGGCGTCTCCTAGTGTTTTTGATTTCAAATTTAATATATATGCACACTATTTTCTCCATCTCTATATATTTACATACATATCCATCTATATATATATACATACATGCATCAAGCATCCATCCATATATTATACACACACACACCGCATTGCAAGTATATATATATATATAAGCACTTATATATGTATATAAAGATATATATGTATATATATATTTGTTATTTGTATTATAATTATTTATATTATTAGAAATCATATTTTTTTATATTTACTGAACAGAAATTAAATATAATATTAAATATGTTTTCATTTTTTTAATTATATAAATATGTACTTATTTTAATACTATATAAATATAAAAAAGTTATAATAAAAAAATATATTCAGAAATGATGTAATTTAAAGAATATTTTTTTAATAATTATTATTTATAATTTGAATTTTTAGATAAAAAAATATAAATATATATTAATAATACATAAATATATATACAATTAAAAAAATTAAAAATAGTCAGTCCCACTGACGTTTTAATGAAATGTCAGTTGGCCTGACGTTTCTTTTAAAATTTTTAATTTTGTAATATGTATATATAATATATATTATATATATACATATATATTATTTCATATATATTCTAAATAATTTAAATATAAGTATCGTTTTTATTTTATTTGTTAAGTAAATATATATATATATAGAAATTTATGTATATATATTTTATAGAAATATATATTAAATTATATAAATTTGAAAAGTAAAATATTATACTATTATTTAAGATAATAAAAAAATTAACTAATTTAAAGAATAATTTTTAATTATTATTATTAATAATTTGAATTTCTGGAAAAAAAATACTACATATATATTAATAATACAAAAAAATATATATATATACAATTAAAAAAAGAAAAAATAATTAAAAATTGTCAGCCCCATTGACGTTTCTTTTAATTTTTAATTTTTTTATTTTTTAATATGTATATAGTATATATTATTTCATATATATTCTAAATCAATTAAATATAAGTATCGTTTATATTTTATTTGTTAAGTAAATATATATAGAAATTTATGTATATATATTTTATAGAAATATATATTAAATTATATAATTTTAAAAAGTAAAATATTATACTATTATTTAAGATAATAAAAAAATTATCTAATTTAAAGAATATTTTTTAATTATTATTATTTATAATTTGAATTTCTAGAAAAAAATATTATATATATATGTATATATATATTAATAATACATAAACTATCGGGTCCCTAGGGCCATAGTGGTTCCGTGAATTGATATCCATCGATTAGTGCAAATGAAAAACAACATTAATTAATGTAGGATTATTAAATTGAAAAACGTTTGTGTCACTGGTAAAAAATTATATAATTAAATTACAGACAGATATAAAAAAAAATATACACATATAACCATTTTTCCCTATGACAGAATTACGTACATTACACAAATTTCAAAAGGTTTCAAGATAATCTCAAAAATCTTCAGATTGTGAGCTTGCTTGTTTAGTTTCATGTCTTTGCAAGGTTTGAGAATTTGTACGACGATCTTGACTGGTTCCTTCTCCTTGTTGATGAGTCTGTTGTCTTCTAGCATGTTGCCTAGCTCGTGCTTCAGGCCAATCCATCTCATTCAGAATTTGCGAGAATCGATTTCTTCTTGGGCGATACATAGTTCTTTAAAGTGGTGTCATGATATAACTGAAAATCAGGCTCATCCCAAAATTCCTCCCCTAAATATGGCTGGAATGCAGCAACATATGTTCGTTTGTAGTTTACCAAATGATAATACAGTTGTACAAATGAAGTAGCATTAATCCGTAAATCAGCGCATACACTCATCACGTGCGAACATTGAATACCATATAAAGTCCACTTGCCGCAAGAACATTCTCTTGTGGTAAGTCTAACAGCATGTATGTGACCTCCTTTGCCTGGTCGTAATTTAGTGACCACCATAGCAGATTGCTCATAGTAATCGATCTGGGTAACTACATGACCTACAAACAATTGTGACCAATACTGATATTTTGAATGAGTATAGTCAGTATATGATTGTGCATTACTCTGCATTCTTCTAACATCTTTTTTCCGTTCTCTAAAATATGAAACACATCGCTTGAACGTGATCTCCACTATAGCTGTTAAAGGGAGACGTCGAGCACCCTTTAAGACACCGTTAAATGATTCTGACAGATTGGTGGTTAGAATACCATGTCTCCACCCACCATCATGCGGAAATGCCCATTTTTCCTTGTTGATTTGATTGAGATACAAGTACGCTGTCGGATTCAGACTTTTGATTTCATTGATAACACTGTTATGCTTAATGATTTGGTGTTCAGATCCAGCCCGCCAACACAGATCTTTCAATTGCATATCTTTAAAATGCGAATTGAAGTTTGAACAAACATGTCTCAAACAAAAACGACTTACTCCATGTGTGGCATTAAAGGTTGGTATAGTCTGTATTCCACTTATAAGACCTGAATTTCTATCCGAAATTATGCACATCTTATCCCTCCCAAATGTGACGTACTTGCAAATCAATTCCAAAAACCACTTTCAAGATTCCAAATTCTCTTCGTCCACAATAGCAAATGCTAGGGAAAATATCTATTTGTTTTCGTCCACTGCAACGGCTATCAACATTTTATGTTTGTATTTCGTGTATAGATGTGTCTCATCAACATTGATAATGGGTCGACAATACTTGAACCCAGTCTAACAAGGCTCGAACGACCAAAAAACATATTTGATAATCTTTTTATGTGGGACGTTGGTGTCATAGTGTTTTCATTCAACAATGGTGCCCGTATTCCACTTTTGTAGTGCACCCAGAAACTTAGGTAGCTTTCTTACGGAGCTCTCCCATGTCCCGTAAGTGTTCTCAATTGCCCATCTAATGCCATGCCATGCCATGCCTTTTGATATGAAATCGAGTATCCAGTTTCGTTTTTAACGTCTGTTTGTGCCTCAGAGACACTGATTCCAGGATTGACCCGAACATTTTCCTTAATAAAGAAAGCTACGAAATTTTTGTCCAAATTTCGATGATCAGAAGATATATCATTCATATAACATATATGATCTACACCATATTTTGTTATTTTGAACATCCTCAATCTTCGCTTAAATGTTGCTCTAACATACCAAGGACACTCTTCAAAAAGTGTACTATGTTCATATTTAATATTATGATGTTGTAAAATTATATACAGTGATAATATGTTTTTATAAATATATATATATATATATATATATGATAATGTCATAATTTTAATTAGTTTATTTTTAGAATTATTTTAATTTAATAAATTGTTTCTGTATTATGTCTATAATTTTTGTTAATTTTGATTATTTATAATTAATTATAATATAAATATATCATGTATTATTAGACATAAAAGTATATATTTGTAAAAATATATTCAATAATAATCAAAATATTTTTTTTAAATAATACCTAAATAAAAAATGCAGTAATATTAAAACATATTCTTATAATTTTAAAGAGAATAAAGAGGAAATAAAATTTAAAAGAAAATAACGTCAGGCCCACTGATGTTTCTTTAAAACGTCAGTGGGCCTGATGATTTCTAATTTTTTTAATTGTATATATATATATATATATTTATTATTAATATATATATATATATATATATTATTTCTTTCCTGATATTCAAATTATAAATACTAATAATTAAAAAATATTCTTTAAATTAGATAAAAAAATTTATTATCTTAAATAATAGTATAATATTTTACTTTTTAAAAATTATATAATTTAATATAAATTTCTATAAAATATATATACACAAATTTCTTTATATATATTTACTTAAGAAATAAAATATAAACAATACTTATATTTAATTTATTTAGAATATATAAGAAATAATATATATATATTTATAATATATATATATATATTATATTATATACATATTAGAAAATAACCGAAAAATAAAATTTAATATAAACGTCAGTGGGCCTGACGTTTCTTTAAAACGTCAGTGGGGCTGACGATTTTTAATTTTTTTTAATTGTATATAATTATTTATGTATTATTATTAATATATATATATATATATATAGTATTTTTTTTTCAAAAATTCAAATTATAAATGATAATAATTAAAAAATATTCTTTACATTAGATAAGTTTTTTATTATCTTAAATAATAGTATAATTTTTTACGTTTTAAAATTATATAATTTAATATAAATTTCTATAAAATATATACATAAATTTCTATATATATATATTTACTTAACTAATAAAATATAAAAAATACTTATATCTAATTTATTTAGAGTATATAAGAAATAATATATATATATATATTTTTTTTAATATATATTATATACATATTATAAAATAACAAAAAAAAATTAAAAGAAACGTCAGACCCACTGACGTTTCTTTAGAACGACAATGGTGGTGATGATTTTTAATTTTTTTCTTTTTTTAATTGTATATATATATTTATGTATTATTATTAATATATATATATATAGTATTTTTTTTCTTCATAAATTCAAATTATAAATAATAATGATTAAAAAATATTCTTTAAATTAGATAATTTTTTTATTATCTTAAATAATAGTATAACATTTTACCTTTTAAAATTATATAATTTAATATATATTTCTATAAAATATATATACATAAATTTCTATATATATATATATATATATTTAATTAACAAATAAAATATAAACGATACTTATATTTAATTTATTTAGAATATATATGAAATAATATATATATTTATTTATAATATATATTATATATATATTATAAAATACCAATTTTTTTTTAAAAGAAACGTCAGGCCCACTGACGTTTCTTTAAAACGTAAGTGGGGCTGAAGATTTTTAATTTTTTTTCTTTTTTTTTAATTGTATATATATATTTATGTATTATTAATATATATATATATATATATAGTATTTTTTTCCAGAAATTCAAATTATAAATAATAATAATTAAAAATTATTCTTTAAATTAGATAATTTTTTTATTATCTTAAATAATAGCATAATATGTTACTTTTTAAAATTATATAATTTAATATATATTTCTGTAAAATATATATACATAAATTTATATATATATATATATATATATTTACTTAAAAAATAAAATACAAACGGTACTTATATTTAATTTATTTATAATATATATGAAATAATATATATATATATATAATATATATTATATATACATATTACAAAATAAAAAAAATATTTAAAAGAAACGTCAGGCCCACTGACGTTTCTTTAAAACATCAGTGGGGCTGACAATTTTTAATTTTTTTTCTTTTTTTAATTGTATATATATATGTATTATTAATATAAATATATATATATATATATATTATTTTTATCTAAAAATTCAAATTATAAATAATAATTATTAAAACAATATTCTTTAAATTACATCATTTATGAATATATATTTTTTATTATAACTTTTTTATATCTAGAAATTTTATTGATTTACCAAAATATTATTATTTTGTATAGTATTAAAATAAGTACATATTTATATAATTAAAAAAATGAAAATATATTTAATTTCTGTTCAGTAAATAAAAAAAATATGATTTCTAATAATATAAATAATTATAATACAAAATAACAAATAAATAAATATATATATATATGTACATATATATCTTTATATATATAAGTGCTTTTTGCCTGTGTTAATACGCCCACCATCTGTTTGATGATATTCTGCAAAAGGTTCTTTTTATTTGTTCTTTTAAATCAGGAGAATATGCTGCTAAGCATCTGTGATATGAGTTAACCCGGTATGATTTGAAACAAGTATGTCCTTTGCAGAAATGTACTCAGCCCTACGTTTCTTACCGCACTTCCCTGTCATTCTTCTAAATGTGATTTGTGGGAGAAATTTTCATAACTTAGCTAAATATATTCACAAATATTTTTATAAAAGTTCAAAATTTACAAAAAATGTAATTCAATTAAGGTAAAATTGAAAGAAAAATAGATTCATTTTTATTAAAAGAAAAATAAACAAAGTGCAACACTGAAATTCTGTGAAAAACTAGTCTAAGCTAAAGACTAACTAGGATACATTTATGAAATAAAAATAAAGCTAAGAGGATATTTTATTCACAAATTTAAAAATAAAAATAAAGTAAGTTTTTGTATATAGACCAAATTTAAAATATTGATAAGCAATATGTATACATATATCATTTACTAAGTATAAATATAAAATTGAGGTTACATTGGTTTAGTTGTAGGTTATATTTATGTATTATATTAATAATCACGACAAATTATACGAAATTACATCTAATTACTCAAATCATAGCTAAATTAAACAAAATTAAAAATTTAATCAAAATATCTTTTTTTAGCTAATAAATTAAATGGTAGACAAATATTATTTTGTATTAGAGAAGTCAGACTAATGTTGCATGTATTTAAGCTGCAAAAGTTTTTGGTAATATTTTTTTGGGTTGATGAAAAAAAAAACACAGTATAAAAAATAAGATTAGTTCCAAAAAGGTGCATGTTTAATTGGAAGTTGGCACATCCGACCATAATGGGCCGAGGCAGCAACAGCCCGTTATCCTTCCACTGCGGAGAGGGGATGGTTAATGCTGCTCTGTGGAACCAGCCTGACACGGTGCCCATCTCTTTAGGGACCACGAAGCCCATGCTTTCGCTTGGGCCACGAGATCCACTCCCAGCTTGGAACGGGCGGGCCAGTATACCGCTACCATCGGCCCAATCGAATGGTCCAGCCCAACATCCATGCACCTCAAAGCCTCCACTTGGGTCACAAGCTCGCGTTACCAAGCTCGGCGAACCGGAAGTTCTGAGTTTTATTATATAACTAATATATAAATCAAAGTTTCTTTCGATGTGGGATATATACCCATCCTTTTGTCCCACTGCTGTTGATCTCGATTCAATCAGATCAGCAGCGCAACTTCAAATTCCACCATCGTCTCAAAAGTTGAAAGCCCAGTTTGCTGGTCTATGATTTCCTTTAGAATTCAGAAACTTCACAAAATCAAGTGAAAATGTGTTGGTGAAGAGCTGCTGTACATGGTGGAGTTGCGGCGGAGTAGAGGTTGAGAAGGGTGGCAGAAGTGATTGATAGTAAGGTTTTGAGGAGCAGAGGCAAGATGTTGAGAGAGAATATGAAAGAGAGAGAGAGAGAGAGAGAGAGAGAGAGAGAGAGAGAGAGAGAAAGAAGAGGTTAATGGAGCATTAAGGAGCTGTTCAATTTTACGAAATGTTATTCGAATTTGAAAATTTGACAAATATTCGAATTTAAATTTAATTATTGATCGAATTCTAAAAGTGATTTGAATTTGGAATTCAAATATTTTCAAAACTTTAAAATTCGTTTTTCAATTTCTGGTATTTTTAAAATTTTAACTAAATTATTTGAATATATAATTTTATATATTAAATAATGAAATATATATATTTATATTATGTATAAAATAAATATCGAATATTGTAATTATTCGAATCAAAAGCAACTATAATTGCATTAAAATTTTAAATATAAACAAATATAAATATTGATTTTTATTTAAATTCAAAATCTTCTAATTCGAATAATCCTAATCCATGAATGCAGGAAAAAAAAACATCAGCTTCAGCATCGGAAAAAAAAGAAGTCATTTTTTAGGTGCATTCAAAATTTCTATAATGAATTTCATATTTTTAAGCGGTAGTGCTTTAAATTGATAATTTTTTTTTGGATTTTACTGTAATTTTTATATTTAGATATATAATTTATTATATATTTATTGATAAGCGTCCAAAGATTAAGATGAATAAATTTACTATATATATACATTTTAAAATTAAATCTTATTAAATAATGTTTAGATTTTATTTTTACTGAAATAATTTCTCAGATTATAAGAGTAATTTATATATTTATTATAACTACGTGGCAAATTGTTGTCACCAAGAGATGATGTGTCAGCATTTTTTTTTTCCAAACTAGTCAAAGATGTTCATATTAGGTGTCAACCCAATATCAGTTGCTGGTAATTGCAGTTCCTTGTCACGTGATAAGCACGTGCCAAAAATCAAAATCTCATAATTTTTAGAGTAAATTGAACTACAATAAAGGCATAACATGTTGAGCATAGATAAAATATTATGATTGTAATGATTTAAATAATTAATGAAACTTTCATTTGGATTAAAAAAATATAATTTATAATACGTTTGTTCATATTTAAATTTTGAAATATTTAAAGGGAATTGAAGGAGCTTAGTTTATTTATTTATTTTTATATTCAAATTTTTAGAAAAAATATAAAATAGATATTTTAATTTAATAAAAAATAATTTACTTATTTCTGTAGAAAAATATTATAATATTTTACGAGTGGATAAATATATATACTAAAATATAAATTATTAAAAGTGGGAGAGGAACTCTGGATTGTCCTTATTTGTATTTTCAGTTTTTCGTCATTTAATTTTAATTTAAAAGTGAGAGAGGCTTATTTTGGTAGATTGGTGTAGAATTTGGTGGAGTCGGCATCAATCTTCAGTTGTCTTATTCCAATTATGGGTCCTACATGAATTCCACCCTTATTGCTGTAGGTCAGTAGGTCCCTATAAAATAGTCGGCAGTGCCTATAAACAAAATAGTATTATTTTTTTAAAATAAATTATTTCCAAGGATAGTTATATTTTGAGAGCTCAGATTTCGTTACAATACTTAAATTAAAAATATTTAAAATTTTATTTTAAATAATTACATACAAATAAAATAATTAAATTAGTGGATCAAAATATTTTATTAAATATAAATTTACAGGTTTTAGAATACTAGATAACTGTTCGTGCAATACACAAAAGATAATTTGTTCTATTATATTAATATATAATAAAATTATGTAATTATTATGAAAATGTACTGGATAATCATTTATGTTAATTTTATTTATATTATTATGTGATTTGATTCTTTTATGTTATATTGTATTATTATTTTTTAAATATATTTTTATTGAATAATAAATTGTACATCATTTTGAAGTGAATTTTAAGGTGTTCCTAAATTCAATACAAAATTTTCAACTTACTAAAACTGTGAAACAATAAATTATAATATTATATAAATTATTAGTATAATATTTTTATTTTTATAAAAAATATTTTATATTTTTATACCAAATTCATATAAAAATTTAATATATTATTTATTCAAATTCAATATATGTCAAAGTAAATACACATAATCCAATTCATAAAAAATATTTCATTTTTAAAATTATGATTTTTAAAATATATAATATTAATATAAAATTAAAGAATACAAAAATAGATTATTTTGTAAAATCATACATCAAAATTTAATTTGGATAGAAAAAATTATTTGAGTGTGTGAATTTTAGTAAAAAATAAAAAATAGAGCAGAAAATTAGACATGTCAACGAATTAGAAAGATACATATTCAAAATATAAAGAATAATTTGTAAGATTATTTTTTATATTATAAAAAAATTAATTCAATTGACCAAATATTTATTTAATTTGTTTTTTGGAGGCGGTGTCCGTGACACCATGGCCTATGTCACATAATACTTTATTTATTGTTCATTTCTTGCGTAACGGCCAGTTGGCTGGAGTGTTAAAGACGAAATATTTTATTATTTTTTGTCGCATTTTTATATTAACAATTAAATAATCGTGTTTCTAGATCTTCCTCCATAGGATGAAAATTTCGACTTGACTATCTACAACTGAAACTTTAGCTCTGAGATTTCATTCATTCATGGCAATGGAGAAACAAAACTGTAGTTTCAGAATTCTCATGTTTCCATGGTTAGCTCATGGACACATTTCCCCCTTTCTTCAGCTCTCCAAAAGGCTCACAGCAACCAAGAAATTCACCATATACTTATGTTCTACTGCAATCAATCTTGATTCATTCAGATCCATCATCAACGACGATGCATGGATCAAACTAGTACAGCTTCATATCCCGCCCTCGTCTGATCTTCCTCCCCACCTCCACACGACGAAGAATTTGCCGTCCAACCTTCTCCCAGCTCTCCTACAGGCCTTTCAGATGTCAAGTTCGAGCTTCATGGATATAATGGATTCAGTAAAGCCCGATTTGCTGATTTATGATATTTTCCAACCTTGGGCTCCCAAGATTGCCTCTTCCAGAGGTGTACCTTCTGTTTACTTTGCGACCTCAGGCGCGACCCCGTTTTCATTATACCATCACATTCATACCGTCGGGAGTGCCTCCACCTTTCCTTACAAGGCTATAGGTGTGCAGGAAGATGAGATGAACAGGATCAAGAATCGGATTGTGCCGAACATAAAAGATGCTGATCATGACGATTTTGCTTTTGGAATCTTCACAAGGTCTAGTGATATTGTGTTGATGAGGAGCTGTAGGGCTGTTGAGGAGAAGTACATTAATTATCTTTCCCTTTTGTGCAAGAAAAAGATTGTGTGCACCGGTCCGTTGATCGCAGATGCTAATGGCGGCAGTGATGGTGAGGAGGACTCGGCGATCATGGAGTGGCTGGGCGGGAAAAGTGATCGTTCTACGATTTATATTTCGTTTGGAAGTGAGTGCTTCTTGTCCAGGGAGCAGATTGCAGAGATTGCAGAAGGACTTAAGCTTTGCGAGGTGAACTTCTTGTGGGTGATAAGGTTTGCTGCTGGAGAGAGGACGAGTAGCATAGAAGAAGAATTGCCGGCAGGATTTCTTGAAAGGGTGAAGGGGAGGGGATTGGTTGTTTCGGGGTGGGCGCCGCAGACGAAGATTTTAGGCCATCGGAGCATTGCTGGCTTCGTGAGCCACTGCGGGTGGAGCTCTGTGATGGAGAGCTTGTACTTTGGTGTTCCAGTCGTAACAATGCCGATGAAATCTGAGCAGCCGATAAATGCTCAGCTGGTGGTGGAGTCTGGTGTGGGGGTGGGGGTTGAGCGGGGTGGGGATGGAGTTTATGTGGGAGACGAGGTGGCGAAGGCGATCAAGAAGGTGACGGTGGAGGCGGCGTTTTATGATGGTCTGAGGAATCGAACGAAAAGATTGAGCGAGACGATGAAGGAGAAGGAAGCAGAGGAGATGAATGATGCAGCAGAGGAGCTGTGGAGGATTTGTATGAAGAACAAGAAGCATGTTTGATACAAGTTTGTTGTTATAAGTGAATCATTTTGATGGAATCCATGATTTTTTGTTGTGTCTATGATTTCTTGCAAAGTTACCATAATATCTTGGTGAACAAGATATCACATCTTTTTGGTCTTCCATACTCTACACGATGAACATACAATCACACACATCTACGTAGACATGTATAGAATATTTGTTCAAAACGACAACAGATGAATGCAGGGGAATCTTCATATTTCCTCTTGTCCCTTTGGCATTAGTCAACGCTATTGTTGGAATAATGCATCAATCATGCCACATATTATATTAGTAGCATTGTAGTACCTAGTCATTTCTTAGATCAGCATGGTTGTCATATAAATCCTTTTAGACTCAGTCAAGAAGAAAGAGAAAGGTATCATATGTTGTTATATGAATATAAAATGTAAATTGAGAGCATATAAGACAAGTAACCACCCATATTAACTTTATATAATTGATTGTGTGTAGACCAAAAAGTTTTGTTTAAAATTGGAAAATTTGTAATTTCTGTCAATTTCAATGGCACTAACCATAAACACCCTTATGTTTTTTCTCAATAAAGCTCTTATTTATTTTTAGATAAAAATTAGTATTTCTTCTATACGTTGCATGATTTATAATATAATATTATAATAATTTATTATAAAAATAGTAATATAATTTTATAAAATAAATACATAATTATATATATATTTTTAATAAAAATATCAAAATAAAAATATCTCACAATATAAAAATATATCACAATTAATTTATAAAAAAATATTTTATATTTAAAAATTAATAATTTATTTTTATATATGCACTAGGATATAAAATTAAAAGTCATCAAAAGATGATTCATTTTATATGTTATTTAAAAACATAAAATTAGATTTGTGTGGAAAAATGATATATTTGTAAATTTTTCCATTTACTTTTGCAACTGACTTATTTTTATATAGTTATACATGCCGGTGAGAGAGAACGCTTAATTTGTTTATATATTTTGTTGGCTGAAATCTTCAAGCAGAGTGGGTAGAACATTCTTAAAATATTCAACTAAGATCGATCAAACACTCTTCAAACTCTCCATTCCAGCAGCAGCTTCAGTTCTCCAAAATGGAAACAAAAGACACAAGTTTCAGAGTTCTAATGTTCCCATGGCTGGCTCATGGCCATATATTTCCATACCTTGAGCTTGCCAAATCAATCTTGCAAAGAAAAAACCTGCACATTTACTTATGTTCCACAGCCACCAACTTCGATTCAATCCAGAAATTCATTAACAACAACTCATTAAACACCTCCATAGAGTTGGTACAGCTTCAGTTAGAACCATCTCAAGATCTTCCTCCCCATTATCACACCACCAAGAATCTTCCTTTATCTCTGACTTCCACCCTTATGACGGCCTTCCAGGCGGCAAATTCCAGCTTCTCAGATATCGTCACCGCCCTCATCCCCGACTTGGTGATCTATGATATTTTCCAACCATGGGCTGCTAAAATTGCTTCTGCAAATGGGATTCCTTCGGTGCATTTCTCCACCTCCGGAGCCGGTCCCTTGTCGTTCGTGCATCATCAGCATGCATTTGGAGAGGCTCCGTTTCCATTCCCAGCAATCCAGTTTGAAGAGTATGAGCTGACAAGTATTAAGGCTGCCTTTGAATTCCTGTATGCTACTATCTTTGATGTGGATCAAGAGTTTCTTTTCGGCAACTTCAAACACTCTTGTGACGTTGTTTTAGTAAAGACGAGTAGAGGGATCGAAGAGAAGTACATAGATTATCTGTCTGATTTGTCTGAAAAGAAAATAGTACCTGTTGGTCACCTGATCAGTTATGACAGCAAGAAAGATGGAGAGAGTAACTCAGACATACTCCAATGGCTGAGCAAGAAGAGCCCTCATTCGACCGTGTTCATTTCCTTTGGAAGTGAATACTTCTTGTCCAAGAATGAGATTGAAGAGGTTGCAGAAGGGCTCCAGCTTTGCAATGTGAACTTCATATGGATCATCCGGTTTCCATTTGGGGCGACGATGGGCCTAGAAGAGTCACTGCCACAGGGATTTCTTGACAGGGTAGCAGACAGGGGACGAGTCGTGACGGGGTGGGCCCCGCAGGCTAGTGTACTGGCACATCCGAATACTGGTGGTTTCGTGAGCCATTGCGGGTGGAGTTCTGTAATTGAAAGTATGTATTTTGGGGTTCCGGTTATAGGAATGCCGATGAAGGTTGATCAACCTTTAAATGCTAGATGTTTGGCAGAAGCCGGGAGCTGCGTGGAGGTTCGGAGAAATGAGGATGGCGTGTATAAGGGGGACGAGATAGCCAAGGCGATGGAGAAGGTAGTGGGGAGCGGCGAAGGGCTGAGGCGAAGAGCTCGCGAATTGAGTTGGATGTTGAAGATGGAGAATGAACATGTTTTGGATCAAGTGGCTGAGGAGCTGTGGAAGTTATGTTTGAAGAAGAATCAGAAACCAGACTGCATTGAGAATTATGATTTGGAAGAAGATACCTCTACCAAACAAGATTGATTCAAGGTACAAATCTGCAAACAGCAACCACCATTATATGCCACTGATAAACGGGGCTTTTTCATTGTTTTGGAGCTTGAATTGAGCACGTTTTATAGTTGAGTTTACCTTATTTTTACATCGTGGTCTTCGAAATATGTATGCTATTATCAAATTTGTAGGTTTTTGGGTGTGAAACAAAAAGATAAATATTGTCTACTTTTTCAGAGTTCACCCCTTATTGCCTCGTTTCTTTATATTATAACTAATGTGAAATCTATGCAGTACACGAAAATTATGTTGTCAATTTTTATTGTCATAGTTTTATTGTTATTTCATTATGCTTTTAAAAAATTGGAGACTTACACTATTGTACTTCAATAAGCCTAATGTTCTTATATACACAATTACAATATTAATGTGATTTTTTATTTATTTAATTTTTTTTTATGTGTGTGTGTTTTTTAATTAAAAATATTTTAGTTTGTATTGTATTTTTGAAAATAATCTTTAATTTGTTTAATCAATAAAATTCCTATGTATATTTAGATGATAGTAAACATAGAAATAAGAAATGATCTATAACTCTTTCAATTAAGAAAAAAAAAAAAAAAAAACTCTTTCCTAACTAAGAATGATTATTATCCAGAAATATATTTGCAAATGTATCCAAGTCGAAGCATGTGGAAAATAAGTTCATAAACTCAAAGGATACTAAAGGAATTAATTATATAAATATATTTAATTAACTTGTTAATTTGCTTAATTCAAATTCAATATATTTTTCTTGAGATATATTCTTTCATTTAATATGAATTCAATAATATAACGTGATTCACGTTATGAATGTTGATATCAACTTTATTTTATAGTTCTATCTATATTGTCATTTAAAATAAACTATGTGGAAGTAAATATTCTAAAAAAAGGCATCTTTTATCATTTTATACATATATTTTATTAGATGATTGAAACGTAAAAGTCATACTAAAATTAGAGAGAATGAGGAAAAAAAAAATTATGTTAGTTTTAAATATAGAAATATATATAAGAGGTTTCGAGAGTGTGAATAGTCTTACCCTAAAATGGATCACGGTTAAATGCAAAGAATAAGAATGAAACAATGACTAGAGCTTGTACTTTGGTGTTCCAGTAGTAACAATGCCGATGAAATCTGAGCAGCCGATAAATGCTCAGCTGGTGGCGGATGCTGGTGTGGGAGTGGAGGTTGAGAGGGGTGGGGATGGAGTTTATGTGGAAGGCGATCAAGAAGGTGGCGGTGGAGGCAGCATTTTATGATGATTTGAGGGATCGAGCTAAAAGATTGAGCGAGAAGATGAAGGAGAAGGAAGCAGAGGAGATGAATGAGGCTGTGGAGGATTTGTACGAAGAACAAGAAGCATGTCTGATACATGTTTGTTGTTATTAAGTGAAGCATTTTGATGGAATCCATGAATTTTTTGTTGTGTTTATGATTACTTGCTAAATATCATGATATCATGGTGAATGAGACATCATATATTAGGTCTCCTTTACCCCACACACAGTTACACACATCCACCATGTGAATTGCAACTAAGTAGGGTAGGGGAAACCTCATATTTACTGTTGTCTCTTTGGCATTAGTTTATGTATTGTTGGAATAGTGTGTCCATCATTCACATATTATATAAGAGTTGAATTCAGACCAATCAATAGTTTACAGAAATAAATATAAATCCTTGTAGACTCAGTCAGGAAGAAAGAGAAATGTATCATCGGTTGTTAGGGTAATGGCACTATTGGCGATTGTGTTGTATCTAGAACGATATTGTTCGAATGTTGGCCAAAACAGAGGACACAATACGTGTGATTAGTGCCCCGAGCAGCCCAGGATACAGATCTGTAAAAAATGGGAAATCATGAGTATGAACAGTCATTTGAGAGCATATAAGACGAGTACAACCAGCCTACAGTTTCTTGAAGACTTGGTTGTGAATAGACCAAAAAGTTTTCTTTAAAATTGAACAAATTGTCAGTTTTCTCAATTTGGATGGCACTATTATTATTTGAGATAAAAATATCCTCCTGACAGAACTCCTAATTTGTTTATTTATGTTGTTGAATCAGATCTGATTTAACATTTCATAAATGTTTAAGCAGAGCCGGTCGTACATTCTTAAAAATGTTCAACTAAGATCGATCAAACGCTCTTGAAACTCTCCATTCCAGCAGCTTCAATTCTCCAAAATAGAAACAAAAGACACAAGTTTCAGAATTCTAATGTTCCCATGGCTGGCTCATAGTGTGAAAATAAAGTTAATTATATTTTTTTCCATACATCAACTATACGACGAATATCCCATATAGATTAAATTCGGAGAAATGAGGATGGCGTGTTTAAGGTAGATGAGATAGCCAAGGCGATGGAGAATGTACTGAGGCGAAGAGCTCGCGAATTGAGTGGGATGTTGAAGATGGAGAATGAACATATTTTGGATCATGTGGCTGAGGAGTTGTGGAAGCTGTGCTTGAAGAAGAATCAGTAACTATAATGTATTGAGAAATATGATTTGGAGGAAGATATTTCTACCAAACAAGATTGATCTAAGGTACAAATATGTACACATCAAAACATACCTATTTCATAAATTTTTTATTTTTTTCGCATTATTTTGAAAAAAAAACCCCGATTAAATAAGTGGTATGACAAAAAGGGGGTTGGGTTTTTTTTCAAAATAATGCAAAAAAAAAAAAAAATTACGAAATAGGTATGTTTCGGAACAGTTTTTAAAAATAGGTAAAACGTCACCGGCGGTGACGTTTTACCTGTTTTTAAAAATTGTTCGGAAACATATATATTTCGTATTTTTTATTTTTTTATTTTTTTTTTGCATTATTTTGAAAAAAAACCCGACAAAAAGGCATTAAAAAGTAAGTGTGCGAAATCCGACAGAAAAAAAGACGCTTTAGTAGTAATACTGCAAAAGCCACTGGTGATGCCACCACTGAGTTAATCAAGAAAATTAAAAAGAAAAACAAAAAAACAGACAAAACAATCAGCCCTTTTATTACATATAACATCAGAACAGCTTCCTTCATGTTAAATTCAGTTGTCCAACGAAAGGGAGAAGAGGGGTGCATCAATGGAGACAAACCAAACCAGTTTCAGCATCCTCCTGTTTCCATGGTTAGCCCATGGACACAGTCCCCTATTTTGAACTAGCCAAGAATCTCTCCAACAGAAACTTCAACATCTTCTTCTGTTCCACACCTAACAATCTCACTTCAATCAAAGAAGCTTTTGGAGCAAGCTTGGATGGCAGTTCGATGATCCACCTAGTCGAGCTCGAACTGCCACCATTGCCCGAGCTTCCTCCAGAGCACCACACCACGAAGAACTCGTCACCGAGTCTCAGGCCTAAACTCCACCAAGCCTTACAAATGTCAGAATCCAGCTTCTCCACCATCATCACCTCCCTAAAGCCTGATCTGCTGATCTACGACGTCTACCAACCATGGGCGGCCACGATCTCCTCGTCACTAGGCATCCCGGCCGTCCATTTCGCCACCACGGGAGCTGCAGCCTATTCATTTTACTACCATCTCTTCACAGACAGGGATTCTCCTTTCCCTTATGATGCACTGTACCTTGGAGACCACGAATGGAAGGCCTTGCAAACCATGACCCAGACTGTTCAGAGAGACAAAGATGGTCGGGTTGATCCGTACAGCCACTTCAGGCTATCGTGCGGCTTCATCTTGATGAAGACCGCAAGGGACATAGAAGGCAAGTACATAGACTACCTGTCTAGTTCGTGCGGGAAAACAGTTGTCCCTGTCGGCCCGCTTGTTGCACAAGCTACGAACAAGGATGAGCACTCGGAGATCATGAAATGGTTGAGCAAGAAAACCCAGTTTTCGACTGTTTTCATCTCAGTTGGAAGTGAAAACTACCTTTCCAAGAACCAGATTCAAGAAATAGCCAAAGGATTGGAGGTTTCTAAAGCAAACTTCATCTGGGTTTTAAGATTTCCTCCAGGAGAGAGAGAGGACACAGAAGAGGCACTGCCAGAGGGATTTCGTGACAGGATGAGAAAGAGAGGTATGATAGTAGAGGGATGGGCACCACAGGCTGAGATTTTAGCACATTCGAGTGTCGGCGCGTTTGTGAGCCACTGTGGCATGAATTCCACCATTGAAGCCATCTATTTTGGGGTACCAGTCATAGGGATACCTCTGAAACTTGATCAGCCTATAAATTCGAGGCTACTGGTTGAGGCCGGTGTCGTTTTGGAGGTGACCAGGGATGAGAATGGACATTTGAGCAGTGAAGAGGTTGCAAAAGCCATAAATGAAGTTGTTTTTGAGAAAACAGGACAGATTATGAGGCTTAAAGGTGAAGAACTGAGCAAGAAGATGAAACGGAACGAAGAACGCGCCATGGATGAAGCGTCGGAGTAGATCCGGAGGCTTTGTACGGAGCATAAGCTGCAAAGGAAAAAAGAAGATGATCCGTAAGTTTCATGATACAAATCTAATGACATTATTGTTCTGCTGATAATTTTGTTCTGGTACAAATATTTTCAGCATGGACAATTTTGTTTCCATTTACGATTCCCTAAAAGCTTCATTATGTTTGATGGCAAAACATGATCCGAGCCAGTTCCACTTGTATTGCATTTCGACTATGGTGTTGTTTTACCATATATTGTTTGCTTAGATCCTCAAAATATTATAGTTTGCATTCTGACACTTCATAGTTCACTGCTCGTGTGGAATATAGACTTAATTGGTTATTGACTTACGTGCTCAATTGGATAATAAAAGACATTAAAATGAAACTATTCAACAGGAGAGTACGACCAACTTACAACAAGTGAATATGATGCAATCACGTATATTAGATCTTATAGATGTCACCCCGCGCTTAAATATTTGGGAAGATCCTACTGAGAACGAAAATATTGACATATAAGTCGTGAACGATAATAATGTTGTAGAAAATTTAGCTGATAATGAGCATTCACCGAGTGATATATCTTCTATGTAATTGTATTTTTATTATGAAATGTAATAAAATATTTATCATGGTTTTTTCATGTTTTATTTTAATTATTATGCGTTACAAAAAATATTATTTATGCTTCATTTTATAATAAATTTTTATATTTTACAGTGAAAAATATTATTAATATCACTTTGAAGCAATGACGAGTCACAGACAAGTCGCAATTAGAGTATATTGCGGAGGCAAAATTATACAAGAAAATGGAAAAATTTTGTATAGTTGTCCTCCCAATGGTTACACACGAATTAATCGAAATATAGACTTAGCTGCATTGAAAGATCAAATTTACCAATTTATTAGTGTGCCTCAAGACCAGTTTCATTTGAATTCTTTTACCAAATGAAGGGAGGTATACGAACACAATAATGTTATAGAGTTTCTAGTCCAGATTGAGAATGACGATAATCTTATGTTCTTCCTAGATTCTAATGACAGACTAAACTTACTGGATATTTTGTTGAGAAAGAACAATATCAGAATCTGAGCGAGCATGAACATATGCTTATGAGTCAAGAATGCAGATATTATATGTCGTTGTTGTCCCAACAAGATGTGCCCATCACATCAGTCCAAGATTTCAATATCCAAGGTTTCAGTAATCGTTGTGACTATGTGCCGGAAATCACTCAAGGATTGGAGAACCTTGGTTTAACCAACACTCTTTTCAGTGGTTCCACCTCATGTAGTGTCCAAAATTTAAATGACCCTAGTAATACTAGGAATCAAGCAGGAGGTATGGGGCAGGGTGATGAGCCTACAGAAAACAATGACCCTTGTGCAAATTCATCAGGTCCATTTTCCCCAAGTGAATCTAAAAATGAAAAATTGGAGAATATAGATGTAATTGGAGGTGAAGAAGATGTTGATGTAGATGAACTAGACCCCGATGCTGTAGAATCAACAATCCCTTTCTATTATGATTCAACCATCCCGTTTTACACAACAATTGGCCCCAAAGTTTGTGTTGACTCTATGCGTTACCCTTCGTTTTCATGGGGAAGTTTTATGATCCTAATAGAGGTATAATTGAGAAGGACATAGTGTTTAGGGATAAGAAGACTTTGATTTCAGCGATTAAGGATTTCTTTGTATGACATGCAGGATGTCAGTATCGAGTTATGTAAAGTAAATAATTCATTGGGTCGTCAAATGTCAACATCATACACCTACACAAGATTGTCCTTGGTTTGTTAGAGCTTTATTTAAGCGAAGTTTGGAAATGTTCAAAATAATCAAAGATGGGGGGATCATAGGTGTTACATAAATGAAATATCATCTGATCATTGAAACTTGGACAAAATTTTATGACTTTCTTGGACAAAATTTTATAACTTTCTTTATTAAAGAAAAAGTGTGTGTCAATTGGGGTCAACACTCCATTGAAAAACAACAAGAAGAATACAAGAGAATTCTAACAACTATGATTGATGCATATAGCTAGAGTTTCAAGATTGAGAGAGTCGTGAGAGATGATTTGAGGTATACAAGAAGAAAAGACGAGCTACTCGTTTTGCAGACGAAGAATGCATGAAAGAGATGGGCATTTATGAGGATTTGAAAAAGTTGTGCAAAAATATAGGGTGGTCTAAATTCTTCGGCTTAAAAGAGAAGACATATGAGCCGTTGGTCCTGAAATTCTTCTCTACCTTTCATGTGGGATATAATGATACGATGCCGACAACCCTAACTTTCTATTTGGAAAACGAGTTCCAAACACTTTCGCCCGAAACCATCAATGAAATTTATGAATTCCTATCAAATTTCTCCAAATTCAACACAATAACATTTTGGAAGGAAATAACAGAAGCTTTTTCAGATAAGCCATCCGTTTACAACACCAGCCGATTGAAAGCATCGATATAAGAAGTCCGGTCATTTGATATTTCCAACGGTTCATCTCAAGTACAATTTTGGCCAAACCTGAGCATGGGGTAGTTAACTTAGACGAGTTATTCATATTATGGTGCTTGATGAATGGAAAAAAGTTCACCGTATTTGTGCAAACAAAAGAGCAAGTAGCAAACCATATCGGACGATTGATCACTCCAATTGCACGACATTTAGAGGTGAACTTGGAAGGTTTGAAAGAAACTCCAGGCGTGACCACCATAAAACTCGAACTTCTATGCAACATGAAGATGTGCCTGTTGCATTCAGGCACGAGAAAATTGTATCTGATCTTATCTAATAAGAAAAGGCTTACTCTGTCCAACTCTCGCCTCACAAATGTCGTCGGGGAAAAAGTTTCGAAGATTCAGTTGAATGGCTTGATCCATATTGAAGCCATCGAGGAGAGCGAAAGAGAGATGAAGAATGAGGAGGAAAGAAGGAAAATGAGGAGAAGGAGCACAGATACTCGAACACAACCTATGGAGGTCGATGCCGAAGAGCAAAATGAGGATGAGATGATGGGAGAAGCACAACTACTTGCATATGCTCATAAATGGAAAATCTCTCATAGTATGAAGCTGGAACATCTCAGCAGCCACACCCTTCACCTCAATTTCAAGGCGGGTGGAATGATTGCATAGATTGGAGAAATGCATTGGATACACGTGTCGCCAACTTCAAAGAATATATGCATCGCCAAATATATAATTCTCAAATTGCACTGGACATGCAATGGCAACAATACGAGTGACACGTACAGCAAGACCATTTTGAGCAGCATGAATATCCGGCAATCAACCATTCAACCCATCAAACACACTGGATCGAGCATTATTTTATTTTATCTTCATTGCTCGAGTAGGTGGTTCAAGTTTGGAGGGTTTTAAAATAGCAGACTACTTGTTTAAAGTTAATCGACTAATGTGGTGTGAAATTTTAATATTTATATTGTTATTGAAGATTTAAATTAACTTCCAAATTTTTATTGTTCCTCTATTTTTGCATTAGAAATTGTTTGTATTGAAATGTAATTAATTATTAAATTAAATCGAATAAGAGTAAATAAAATATACAAGTATTTGTAAAATTTTGATATATAATTATTTTTTTCATAAGACTTTAAAATATATTTATTTATTCAGATTCATTAGTAATGTTGATATGATAGCAACACTATACTATATAATAATTTATTATAATATATTAGTAGCATATTTCATTTGTCCCATCAACACGACACCACAGTCTTTATATTTATTTATTATAATATATGACCGTGCTGTCGGGGCACGTCAAAATTAATTATATTATTTTACCTCGCTTTCCTCTACTATTTTGTAGTAGTGGGAAGTAAGGGTCGATCCCACAGAGAACGGTTGAATTATTTGTATATCTTTTTATGCTAATTTACGAATGCAAATAAAAAGGGGGGATGTTGATGAATTTTGTCTACTAAACTAATAAAATAAAATCTACTCTAATAAATAAAAATCAAGTAATTAAACAAAAGGCAGACAGTAATAGGAATCAATTCCGGTTTATGGTTCAGTTTTCCCCCTATTCCAAATCATATGATTATGCAACACATTATTAATTTAATTGTGGAATTCCTACCCCTAAACCAACAATAAGCTCTGTTGATTCGCTTTATCCCTTAAGTGTAATTAATTAGAATAAGCTCTCTAATTAACCTATTTAATCGAACAGTCCAAAATACGCTCTTTGGATTTAATTCGTTAAATGCATTATCAATTAGGATAATAGGGTAGGCAGGTTATTGAATTCATACGCTCGATTCAATTAATCCTGAATTATGTTGATTATAATAATATAAGTTATTAGTTGGTACAGACGGATTCAAGATCACAACAATTTCAGATTGCAATTTAAACCCTAGCCCTAAACATATAAACTATCAATTGGGGTGATCAGTCACAATTAACAATATATATATATTATAAATCAATTCAACCCATCAACATAATAAATTCGCACATATTAAATCAATATGGTGTCACGAAAATATAAATCACATAATATTGAAATAGGGTTCAAACATTCCCTAAACCGGAATATAAAATTTAGTTACACATCACGTGTCTAAAAATTAAAATCATCCAAATGAAAGACATTAAAACAAAGATAAGAAGGGAGGAATAAACCCAAATCCACAAAAGACTCCGTGAATCTGTCCCCTTGCTCTCTCTCCCTGTCTTCTGGCCTCTCTCCCTTTGTTTCTTTGTTGGCACCCTCAATTCCAGAATGCCAGAATCCCTCCTGCTTGCCTTCAATCTCCCTTTTATACTTGCCATTTTGCCCTAATTTCATTTATGGGCTTCAATTAAGTTTTGGGCTTAACTAATTAATTAAGTCCAAAACTATTTCAGCTCATAAACTTCTTGGGCTTATGTGGATTATTGTATAAAATTATCCAGAAGTGCTGTAAATATCCACAAAAAACAAAAAGGAAGTAGTTCTTGTCGAAACATTAAATAAGTATGAAATAGAGAGTGCACACAAATTAATTGCATTAAAAATACAATTTTATCAATTAAAATTATGCACAATTTCCTACTTATCAGTAGCATATTTTAATTGTCTCATCAACAAGACACCAGAATCTCAGTGCACATTTTAATTCAATACACATAATGCTTTCATTATGAATAGGTAGCTCGTGATACTTAATTTTTCTTACATAAAAGATGGATCCCCAATTGGAATTCTCTATGCTTCCCCCACAATAAAAAATGTATGACTTGCAAGAAGCTCAGCTCTACTCAGACACCGACTGGACCAAGGAGATGGATATTGTTCTTGTGAATACTCTTATAAACAACGTCGAAGCAGGTCATTGAGAAATCGGTAGCCATAATAGCCATTGCATACATAACGAAAGAAATGTTCTCAAGAATCAATTCAAGGAGTGTAAATTCACTTATGCTGATGTGAAAAATCACGTTGATATTCTACAATCCCGACACTACACGTTTTAAAAGATGAAAATCATGGCTGAAGTTCATTTGGTTGGTTAATCCCGGCTTATACAAGCTACACCAAAACATTGGCGTTTATGAGTAATGTTGGCAAAAAGTTAGGCAAACATTACTGTTTTATTTTAAATTGAATATTTACAGTTATATTAATCATTAAGTGTTTATAGGATCGCGATCCCAAAATGAGAAACACAACTGCATACTTATTCAATGGCGAGCCATTCTTCGACCAATTAGATAAGTTTTTCAAATTTGAAGTAATAATGGCCTCGATAGTGGATAATCTTCTTCAAGTATGGAGAGCTCCAAGGGGATGTAAAAATGTGTGTGACAATGATCGTCATTTCAGTTGTTGAAATTTGCGTGACGATTGTAATTTTATTAGGGCTATCATGATTGTATTATGTCTTCAATGTTATAGTATAGGTCTAGGTTTATGTGTTTAATGATGTAATCGGCCCGCAATATGTATTTGTTTTTTAATCCTCTCACCTTAGCTCATCTTTACATTTTTTTTCAAGCTCAAAGAACACAAAAAATTACATTTAAATACAAATAATATAGAAAATATCATCATTTATATTATTATTACACAACAACATGAACATAAAACATTAATAAATAATCACACATTAAAACAAAGAAGTAGAAGATTATGAACCCACAAAAAACGATTATTAGAAATTTTCACACACGCAAACTTAACTACGTGAACCACTTGCACCCGATATGTGTGGTGGCAGTAATGAATCGTCAGGCCTGACATGACCAACTTTAAAAGTAATTTTTGTATGATTATTTTTCACCAATAAGTAAATACAGATATCATACAAATTCAATTTGTTGTCCTCCACAAAGTGCCCTCAACACGCATTATCAATTTTTGGTTTTGTGGTTTCAGTGATATCGCATTGTCCATTACATGAATAATGTGTATATTATATGACTATTCTTTATATATTATATATAATTTATATTTTTACATTATGTGTACATTATTTATATTATATATTATTTGTATTTGTATATATTCATAAAATTCATCTTTTTCACATGTTTATTTTTATTAAAAAATATGAAACAAATTAATGAGATGAGGCTAAGAATTTGTCTTGGTTTTCTCTCTCTCTCTTTTTCTTTTTTCCTTTTTTCTCTTGGTATTTTATTGTGATTTGTGAAAGATTGACCATAATGGTAAAATAAATTATATTAAGGATATAAATACAATAATAAATTTATATAATTTATGTTTTTAATATATTATTTATCTATTACTTATGCTTTTTTATGATTTATAAAACTTAAGTATATTTAGAAATATACAAATGAAATATATATGTTTTTAATGTCATATGTATTGGTTATTTATATTTTCAATTTATTATTAATATAAATAAAGTATACCATGAAGATAAAAATAGAATACATATATACATACATACACAGTAATATATATCTATATATATATATCAATTATCCATCACCAACAATTAAATTTACATTTCGCAACAACAACTTTAAGTATTAACCAATCATCTAATCATTACACATATTACTTCTTATAATATAATACTAAAATCCTTAATAAAATCTATTGATTTAACATCTACAATAACAACAATTTATCACAACCCAAAATAAACAATACTTTCACTAAACATTTAATTGTGTCACATCCAATTATACCATTACCGATTGTACTACGGAGGCTTTCGACCTTATTCAAACATATTCTAAACGAATTGATGGTTGAAGAATAAAAATATATGCCCAAATTATGTTGTGTTGGTAATATATTTTGTTAAAATTGAAGTTGGGGTTAAATAACAATTTTGTAAAAGTTCAGGGTTGTTTTTGTAATTAAACCAAATTTATTAAATAATCCACCATTTTAATAACATATTTGGCTAAATACTCCTCATATTTTACAAGAACAATAATAGTGTTCATGTGCCTGTTTTTAGTATCTTAACAATTAATGAAACAAATGGAATACATAAATATAATAATTAATTTTGATTAAGGATGGCAATAAACTAGGTCTTAAAGTCGGATGTTCACTAAATTTGATCCGTTCGTGCACATAAAAACTCGATCAAATGAGTATTAACGAATTTAAAGTGGATCCATCCCTAACCCACCTTCTATATATTATAAATATTACAAATAAATGATTTGAAAGAGACAGTAAATTCTATATATTGAGATGCATATACGAATTATATTGCATATCTTGAAAAAAGCTATATTTGTCTCGTTGTTATCCCTAATTAAAATCATAAGAAGGTTTTCCAATAAAAATATATAGGCAATATGCATTAATGATTAATTCCCCTATTCATCATTTAAATAACAGCTATTGGGTGACTGGAATTTGCAATCTTCTTATTCACCATACAAGTTGAAGAATGGGCAAAACAGTTGGATCAATGGAGACAAAGCAAACAGTTTCACTATACTAATTTTTCCATGGTTGGCCCATGGACACATCTTCCCCTACTTGGAACTAGCCAAGAGTCTCTCAAAGGAGAACTTCAACATCTTCTTCTGTTCCACAGCCAACAACTTCAGTTCAATCAGAGATGCTCTAGGCACAAGCTCGGATAGCATTTCAATCCGACTAGTCGAACTTGAACTCCCCTCATTACCCGAGCTTCCTACAGAGTACCTCACCACGAAGAATGTGCCCCCCAGTCTCATGCCTGAATTCCATCAGGCCTTCCACATGTCAGAATCCAGTTTCTCCACCATAATAACCTCCATGAAGCTGATATAGGACGCCTTCCAACCATGGGCGGCATTGATTCCTCATCATAACGCATCACAGCCGTTCATTTCGCCACCACAGGAGCTGCAGCGTATTCATTCTACAAGCATCTCTTCACCAACAAGACTTCACCTTTCCCCTATGACGCATTGTATCTTAGAGACTACGAACGAAAGGCTTTTCAATCCACAATTATTTCGGACATCAGAGATAAAGATGATCAAGATCACGGGTTCCCCACTTCAATCTGTCTTCCGACATTGTCTTGATGTGAACCTGCAGAGGAATTGAAGGGAACTCTGTAGATTACTTGTCCTTCTTGTGCCAGAAAAAACTGGTTCCTGTGGGGCCACTTATTACGCCATCTACAACCGAGCAGAATCATTCAGAGATCATCCAATGGTTGAGTAACAAGAATAAGTTTTCAACTGTCTTCGTCTCCTTTGGAAGTGAAAAACGACCTGTCCAAGAATCAGATTCAAGAAATGGCTAAAGGTCTAGAAGCTTCTAATGTAAACTTCATATGGGTAGTCAGGATTCCTCCTGGAGAGAAAGCAAGCATAGAAGAGGTAATGCCAAAGGGATTTCTTGATAGGGTGAAAGAGAGAGGCATGATCATTCAGGGATGGGCACCGCAGGCTGTGATTTTAGCACATCCGAGTATTGACGCATTTGTGAGTCATTGTGGGATGAGCTCTACGATTGAAAGCGTTTACTTTGGGGTACCGATTATAGGCGTACCTTTCAAGATCGACCAGCCTTTGAATGCTAAGTTATTGGTGGAGGCTGGGATTGGCATCGAGGTTACAAGGGACGAAAGTGGAAATTTCACCAGCGAGGCAGTTTTGAATGCGATTAATGAAGTTGTTTCTGAGAAAACGGGGGAAGGAATGAGATATAAAGCTGCAGAACTGAGCAAGAAGATGATAACTGAAGAAGAATACGCAGTAAGTGAAGCAGCCGAGCAGCTCAGGCGCCTATGTATGGAGCATAAGCAGCAAAAGTAACATCATTTCGAATATGGTTTCTTGTCTTTGAATTCCATCAAACTTCTATTTCATTATGAGCTATTTAAATGTGCTTCAATTTATGAAACAAATGCAGACCAATAAAAATATCAGATCAAATAGTTAACAGTCTATTTAGCTGCAATCAAAGTGTATACAAAGCGGACAATTCCACTCTTATCTTCATATAGACTCAATTCCAATCAAGAAAACATATAATCTATAATCCCTTTTCAAAAATGTCAACCAGCAACCAAACTTTCAAACTCGATCAACAATTTAAATATGGATGTTATACCTATAGGGTTAATAGTTCTTCCTTTATCTTGTCAATGGTACTGCCTCCATCACTTCCAAGCCTTATGGTGGCCGTGAATGTCAACAGTCGCTGATCGTTGACAGAGAATCTTGCCTCCAAAACTTCAGCCTGATTCTTCTCGAGCAACTTCACTATATCGACCACCAAAGCACGTCTAAAGGGCAGTTGAATGGCCAGAAATGTTGCACCATTGGAGACTGTAACTTTAACAGAGGAGTTCTCATTTTCACATTTTGATGGAACAGGTTTTTCCACATCTTTTAACTGAAATTTCATCAGACCCTCCAATCTTTCTGCCTCTTTTTGAAGGTATTTTACGTAGTCCACTGTATCACCGATAACCTTCTCTCTTGGAGACTGCAAGTTTTCAGACAGAGAAAGGTATCTTTATGATGATTCTTCACACTTACACACACACATAATCTACCGAAATAGAACAAATTATCAGGGCAAAGCAAAATCAAGAAACAGGACGTTTCATCCGCAAAATGGAAAATGTTGAATGACCACCTCATTGGAGTATCATTTACAAATTGATATGAGCATCTTCAACATGTCCGATCACCTGAAGGCGTACGAAGCCACTTAATATCTCGCGTGGATTTGTGTAAACGGGTCAACTAAAGCCACTTAGAACCCTACGTTTTTAGAGTGTTTCATTTATACATTTATATTAACATCTTCAACACAAATGTTGATTATTGCAGTATTCTGCAGTTGACTATTCACACAGATAAAAACAAAGTGCATACAAATTTGAGAGCTGAAAATCGATCAATAATCATTTTAAAAACAGGGAAACATGCGACATATATGTATGCGTCAGTGTGTTTGTGCATAAACAATCATACAGCCAACAATTTCAATATACAGCAAAAACTGGTTTACGATCATAATTTTCATACTGATGTAGTGGAGTTAACCACGAACAGAAGTGTAAAAAAGAAGCACACGCACACAGCCAGTTCCAAGTATGCTTTCATTGAATTAGTATGTTAGTATCAACAATCATATAGTTATGAATCAAACAAAATTAGGAAGAAGAATAACTGCATAAAGCTCAATTTCAATAAATAAATATAGTGAGAACTTGAAGGTGACCTTAGATGCGTGGGAAAGGGAAGGGACCAAGGATCGAAGAACAGAGAACTTCTCGCTCATTTGAACCCTTCTTTGACGTTCCTTGAGCACACTTTGAACCCATGAAGCTTCACTAATTTTCAGTCTCTTCGTTGACATTGAGCCCTTCTCAATATTGGGAGAGAAATAAGATAATGGCTGGATTACAGTACTGTTATATCCATCCATAATTCCCAGAAGCAATCTCTTTATTTCTTCGTCCTCTGTTTCTTGAGTCTCCAGATTGAACTGTTGACTCATTTTGGCGGGTGCCCATTTGTTCTCTCTTTCTCTCTGTATATGTAGGCACGCATGAGAGAGAGAGAGAGAGAGATTTCTCCGTCGGGGTAGTTTCTTAAGTAAGAAAGCTGTTAGAATATTTGCTGCAGACACAATGTTAGTGCGAGGGGAGGAGATTTGGGGGGCCCACACCGAATGGTGGCAATTTGATTTTCTTTTTTAATTGACTCGGTTGGTTTATTGGTTTCGCACGATACCTTCACATGCGTATAAATAGTGATGTTTAAATTGATCTGGGCCGTTGATTAATTTCGACGATAAATCATTCAAGTTGTTTGTAAGAACAACCAAAAATAAAAATAAAAACCAAATTAGGTGTGAAAACAATAGAATATATCTCAATACTTATGACCCATCAATTAAAACAAAACAAAACAATAACATCTCAATTAATAAAAGAAAACGTAAAAAATAACAATAATAAAATAAAAAACGTACATCACCTTTTTACACACATGAATTTAACATATATAGTCACTAGAACCCATACACGAAACATTTAGCACCTTAGTCTAGTGCTTCTTGTGGAGGTTAAAGGTGGCAAGCACGACCAACAAGAAGAACGCCACTGCTGCCGCGCCAGAAAGACCCATGGCGGCCGCCCCTTGGTCACAAAATTTATCGAAAACATTGCACACCTTTTTCCATTGCACGTGGGAGTTCCCTTTGTAGCCCATAAGGCCGATGGCGCCGGAGGCTCCAATGCTCGAAAATAGTAGGGCTACCATTACTAGGTCGAAGAGGACGACGATCAAAGCGATCCCCTTTTTGCCATCTCTATTTGCCAGTGTTAGGAGTAATGAGATGGCTGCATAACCAGATGCTATTGCATTTGCCACCACAAAGAACCTAAAAACAAGATAATTTTGTGAGGAATGACACACAAAATATATATATATATATAAGTAAATAAATAAAATAAACATAAAAAAAACATCTCGGCTAAAAAAAAAGATATATTTGTATAACTTATAAAAAAAAAGACTAAAATCTAAAAATGTGATGTATTACTGTATTTATTATAGCTACATATATTCCTCAACTACAAAGCAAATGTAACAAGAAACTGATTAATAATATAAAAGTATAATTGACATTTAAAGTTAGAAAATCAATAATTAAATTATTTTTCTCATCTATAAGCTCAACCTAAAGTTATTGGTTTTATTTGACCCAATTTATTTGCGTAATTGTGACAGTCTAGCTACGTTTAATAGCCCACCTCCAACTTTGAAAATTTTGTACTTTCCCCATAAATAAATAAAATATCAACTCGAAACATCACATGGGTCCCCCGGTGGCAATTATTTCTCCGGCCTATATTTATTTGTGACATCTTTTTTCAAATTCAATAATAATAATAATAATATTTATTATTATTATATTATTAATAAATATAGTCAGAAAGCAATATTCAAAATATTTTACAATACCCATAAGAAGCCATAAAGATATCAAGAAAGTCAAATATGGGATCCTCTATTTCTGGCTCCAAACATTTTACGAAACCCCATTTAATATAAACTCTTCAAATATTATTTTACAAATGGACGTCAAGTATATATTATAATAAAATATAGAATATAATATTATTTTACAACATTTAATTCTGGGGTTTGTAACTAACTGTAAACTGGGTCACGGAAACTGTCTTTATCATTCATTTGACAGATATTGGAAAGTTAGCTAATCTGTTAGTTATTTGTCACATTGAATTCTTGTAGGTCATATTAGTTTCAAGTAGTACAAAATTAGTTCAATTCACATGCAAATACTTCAAAAGTAATAATCGGAGGTGTAATATATATATATATATATATATATAATTTTAAGCCTTCATTTTTTAATGTTTTGGCCATAATAATAAAAGAATAATCTCACAAAGATTAATTGGAATTTATTTAAACTATTAGGCCAGCTTAGTTTCTCAAGGTTTTATATAATTATAAACAAATTATCAGGATTACTACTTTGAGTAAGATGTTGATCAAGTAAGGTTTAGTTATTATGTTTAAGTTTTATTTATCACTAATTACTATTAAGATACAGTAATGTATTTGATATCCCTTGTTATTCTAGATCATTATTGTAATTGGTGCAACATCTCGTGTTGTGCATCTCGTGTTGTGCATCGATGCACAACATATGTAAAATATAATATAAACAATATATGATTATGTGTCAGATTTGAGTCTAAAATTTGTGATGAGGCAAGAAAGAAAAGAGAAACCCTAGAAATAATTTATTTTCTTTTACTAAAAAACTGTAAAAATAACTATATGATATATGCATGAGGCAGGAAAAAAGAAGAAAAGGTGTGCGTGCGTGTTGTAAACTTACACAAAGGCGGACAAGTAACGCCACTTGGCGGTGACCGGAACATTGACCGGCGGCAGCGTCGGGACCAACGTCAGCGCCACGGTTGTCGTCTCCTTATCGACGCCGAGAACCACCGCCGCCGCCAGGCTGAGCGCCAGAGCCAGGAACCTCAAAACGACGTCGCAGCCCCTCATATGTCTCTGGTTAGCCCTCACCACCTCTTTCTCTCTCACACCACTCTCAATCCCTCCATTGCCATTGCCCTTAAATTGCGACTCCATTTTTGTTTTTTTATCTTCTGCAGATTAGAGAGAGAAATGGGTATGAAATTTAGAGCTGGAAGAGGAGTGAGAGGGATGTGGGAGTGAGAAATCGCTTTATAGAGGTGTGAATATGAAAACGACGGCTTGATGATTTTTTTGTCTGTGTTAGGGAAGAGTCAAAAACAAGCACAGATGGATACACACGCACTGATCCGTGCGTGTGTGTGTGTGTGGGATGAGAGAATTAATGCATGGTGGGTGAGTGGGTGCGTGGGGATACGGTTGGCTAGATGACAGACGTGTGGGTTTGGTGTGTAATGTAATTGCATATGGTGTTCACATTTAGTGGTGTTGCTTCTCTTTTTCTTTAATAATAATAATAATAATAATAATAATCATAATAATAATAATAATATATTATTATTATTATTATTGTTATTGTTGTTGTTGTTTTTGTTTTTTTTTTTGTTTTTTTGTGCTCGAAATGTAGTAGTATAGTTGGCGATCACAATTTTCTTGGAATTAGATATGAAATTTCAAACATTTATTTGAACAAAGAAGGGTACGAGTGAATTGGATCGAATTAGTAAATTGATAATTGGGTATCGAAAATTAATAAACGGGAATGAATATGGGTATTAAGGTATAATGCTTACATCTAATTAAATTATAGTTTTTTGAGTTTTTTTTATGCATTGTGTGCATACTGTTTAAAAGTAATATTTTTTTAAAAAATAAATAATATTTTTATATTTAACAAGTTATATTGTGTGATTGGATGTACAATACATCTCATTAAAAATAATTTGCTTATGTTAAAATTTACTTAAAAAAAAATTGAAAAATAACCCATAAATAAAAATAATAATAAATAAAAGTAGTGCTAGTTGACTATGTATTATTTAGTATCCGAAAAATGTGTAATATATTTTAATTATAAATATAAAAAACTTAACGTTGTAGAGTGGTGGAAACTTGTAGTGGCCGGATATGATTTAATATTATTGGCTTATTTCTAAACATCATTTTGACAGCTTTGTTGCTTTGGATGTTGGTACCTGTGCATCTGACCCCTCATTTGTTCCCACTACTATAATATTTTTTCACGTTCATTCTAAAAATAATAATATAATTTAAGAATTATGTCATTTTTAATTTTAAAAATCCAACGATCATCTATAATCATGAAGAAAATTTTATATTTAGAATAGTAATTTGAAATTGAACCCTAATAAATAAATTATTGTGTTTGAGCAACTAATTATAATTGTAATAGAATATATATTAATAAAAGCATTATAATAAATTAATAAAGTCAAAGAAACTAATGGCCTCACCTCCAGAGTAAAGGGGGGATATCTTCTGCATGTGGTAAAAATCAACCATAATCTTTTTATTTCATTATTATTATTATTATTATTTAAATTTACATATTGCACCACATATGCATATTTAATGTATATGCTTTATTTATTATCAAAAGTATATGTTAAGACATTTAATGTTTTACTTGTTTGATGTGTTCTTCACAAAATTAAAACTAAATTTTAAATTTATATGCAATGCGATGTAGTTCACCACGATTTTGGTTAGTTATAACTTTCGATTGTTCTTAATTTTCATCAATACACTTATAAGTTATTAAAAAAATAACACGAGATAGCAGAAAGAAATATATATAAGTCGAGATTTTTTATTCTATTTTATAGTTTAATCGAACAATTTTATTTTATCTTCAATTGAAACATTCCGTCTAAAAGCAAAAAAGGAAAATTTTGAGTAACAAGTCAAACTGTTTTGTCCAAATCTTCTGATCCCAAAATTTGTTCCCATTTGCGAAATGGCCCCAAGAAGAACGCCAGACTTGACTGTTGAATTGCAATAAACAGGAATATGGATCTGCTGCTCTGCAGCCACCATGCTATGTGGTACCTAAAAAATAACGTATTTCATTCAATACCGTATTATTTTAATTTGCGATAAAAATGTTGTTTTGATTATTACAAAAAAATTATGTGCATTATGTGTGTAACGTACAATAAAATTTATAATATTATTTAATTGACTAAAAAATATTATTATTAATTTATTGTCTTTAAAATAATAGTAATACTTGTAAGACAAATAAATATTATATTTTAATTAAATAAGTAATATTGTAAATTAGATATATGATGCTCCGATGTACACAAAAACTCACTCATTATAAATGAAAACGAGATTATTTTAGATAAAATAATATCATTTCAAGAATACAACACAAGACGTAGAAGATTCAGATCCAATGATCAACCATCACATATTTTGGACTTTTGGTGGAGCATTTATTTCAGCATTTAATTTTACAGATAAAGGATAATGTTTTGTATATCATATTTTATGTTTTTCCTCAAAGAAGAAATTATTTATTAATTGTGAACTGAGAACACAAAAACGGACCGGCGCAATCATTCATGCGCGTATGCTTCGAACTATTGACCAATTGCTAGTTATTAATCATTATCTTATCATAATTAAAAAGTAATAAAATATTTATATATTATCTAATTTAAGCAAAATAACAATAATATTTTTTCAAATAAATAAATAATTATTTTAGTTAAATAAATAATATTATATATTAAATTGTATAATGCACCATAATAGACTCGCCCTTAATCTAAAATGCAAAACTTCATGATTTTGGAATTTCAAAATAAATATAATATAGGGCGCAATTTTAAAACACTCATTTAAAATACAAAAAAAAGTAGAGAGAAGAGAGAAAATCAAGGAGGAGAGAAGAAAGAGGCGAGAAAAGAAGAAAAATAATTTTTACAGTTGAAAAGTAAAGAGATAAGAGAGAAAAGTTAAGAGATGGATTTCACAATTATGGTTAATCGTGAAAACATTTTTATATTTAACGATTAACAATAATCATGAAAGCTTTCACAATTAACATAATCATGAAAGTCTCTCTCTCTTTATCTATTAATGATAATCCTAAAAACCTTTTTATCTTTCATCATTAATGATAATCGTAAAAGTCTTTCACGATTAACAGTATGTCTGTCTTTCACGATGCTTTTCACAATTAACGAATGGAGGAGGACAAAAGAAAGAGGCGAGAAATCGTTAATCAAAAGTATTTTTGTCTTTCACAATTAACGAATGGAGGAGAAATAAAGAAAGAGGCGAGAAATTGTTGGTCATGAAAACCTTTTTGCTTTTCACGATTAATAATAATCATGAAAGCCAATTAACATAATCATGAAAGTCTTTATGTTTGATTTTCAAGATTAACATAATAATTGTGTTTCTGCCTTTCACAATTAACCATAATTTTAAAAGTCAAAGGCATCTCTTCATTTTTCTCTCTTCTCTCTTCTTTTACAGTCGTGATTTTTCTCTTTTCTCACCTCTTTCTTTGTCTCCTCTTTTTTCTCTCTCCTTTATATATATATATATATATATATATATATATATCCTACAAATATTTGCTGAGGTGTTTTTTTTGTTGGATCCCTAATTAAATTTCTAGTATTTTCTTAGCTTATGCGGAGCTTTTATTACATAAATTACTATTGTTTTTTGGGCAATGTACAATTTGTAACAAAATTTAATGAATAAATAATTTAAAATAAAGAAATATTTTAGAGTATATAGTATTTTATTATATTATTAACAAAAATATATAATTTTATATTAATTAATATATATATATATATACTTTCTTATCTAAAATAAGAAGTTTAACTCAAAATGCAATATAAATAATATAATACAGAATAATATGTAAATTTAATTCAAATATCAATAAAATAATTAAATTTTCAAATCTAATAATTCATTTCAATATATGATATAAGTGTAAATTTAAAGTTATTAAAAATGATTAATTTGATTGATTATATGTCGAAAATGGATTAGAAATGAAAAAAAAAATTGTACTTTTATAAATTGACATTTCTTTTACAAAAATAGAAGAAAATTAATATTCTAGTAATCAATAGCTAACACATTATTTTTCAAAAATATTTCTTTATATAAAATTTGAAAATGGGGAAAAAACTATATTTAAACAATTTCATTATCATATTACTATAGATATTACTTATCCATTTATATATATATATATATATATATATATAAAACATATTACATAAATAATTTATGTCCAAAAAAAGAGTAATGGGCCGAAAGTTGAGGTCTCGAATTATTAGCCATAGTGAGAAATTGAAAATTTTATTTCAAAAACAAGTTATATTACATAATTGAATAAGTAAATCAGCTAAAAGAAATTATAAGCCCAAATTTATTATTTTTAAGAGATTATACTTTTATAAAATTGATAAAATAAAAAATAAAAATTGGACTTATAAAATATAATTTACTATTTTTTTTTTTTTTGAAAGAATGAAAGAGAGTAATATGTTTACTGATTTACCCCAAAAAATAACTCAGTATTGTTGGTCTTTTCGAATATATTTGTGTATCCTCACAGAGGCCAAATTAGGGTCTAAAATATGTTGCGTATCACATATTAGTCTACTAGGTCATAATTTTTTATTTTAACAGTTTCGACAATCCAACCTCTAACCTATTTGCTTGCTAGTCTTTCATAACGGAGTAAAATAATGACTTTATAAAAAAAAATATCACGATGAATTGATTTTTTGTGCACCAAATATATTAATCTTCTTATAAGAAATGGGTCAACTCGTAAAATTAAAAAAATTGTGAATTGCGCTCCTAGAAGGATATTTCCCCCACACGCAAAACATAATATTTATTCGCGAAAAAGTACTCACTCATGTCCAAAATAAGTGGTTTATTAGAAGTTTTATTTATTTTCATAATAATTGAGGTTTTACAGTTTTCAAGGTAGACAGCAATGTTATTTTTCTAATGTACTCTTAATTTTTCTTTTTAATTTAAATATAATGTGTTTTTTTTCCCACGAACTATTAGTTTTTATTTCTCATTAAATAAGAGTATATTATATACTTGATTTATTCCTTAATATGTATGAGAATTAAAAAAAACAATTATTTTGAATAGAAAGAAGTAATGTTTTATCAAAAAATATAATACTTTCAAATAATATAAAAAGATATGATATTTTCTTGATAAAATATTATTTTTGTTCAAAAAAAGTATCATATTCAAATATGCACGAGCGTTCGTACAATAAATATTGAATTTGTGTGTTTTTTGCACAAATTCAGGTTGGATTATCTATGATCCACACTTTGTTACTATTTTAAATTAAAATTTAAACTTTATATATATATATGTATGATGGCATACAAATCTTTTGCGTATAAATATTAATATTAAAAGTAAACACTTTTGATATACTCCTTAAGAATCAAAAGTGAGTATAGACATTTGGCCTAACACCCTCCATAAGTAACCAGTTTATGTCAACATTAATCAACATCAACTCTTATCTACACTTTTCTAGCTACAATTTAAAATTGGTTTATTTATTTCTTCTATTTTAATTTGAAAATGATTGGTTTCGACTTGTCAAGATTTGGGTCAAAATCAAATATCATTTATTTGTTAATTGTTTTTTATTTTATTTTTTTACGAACGAGGGAGCGTTTAACTAAATTTTTTATTAGAATAACATATTATTTTAAAATAAAATATTAAATTAATTATTTTTTAAAAAAGAACCTCCTTTTAAGGCCTTAATATTTTATTGATTTTTTATGATTATAAGGGCAATTTTGTCCTCTTAAAATATTACTCATCAATTATTTTATTTATTTATTTATTATTGTTTTGGAAAGGATATGATAAGTATATGTTGGGATATCATTGATGATGGCAGTTGGGAAATAAATCAGTATTCTCTGTAAAGAAAAAGGAAATAAAACAGCCCATATGTGTATCGTCAGCAGCTGAAATATCTATATTTAATCACTTTTAAGAAACTCTCAATTTTACCCTTTAATTATTTTCTTTTTTACAGCCCCATATGTTTTTTCGTTCACAGCTCCAAATATTGTGGGAATGCTTCCTTTGTGAGGGGAATTAAAAAATGAGAGAACATAATTTTTTTAAATAACATTAACAAAACCCCAATTCATTCAGCTCTATTCCGAATAATATTAATAATAAATAAAAACGTTTCGTATGAGCTAAATTTTTACATGGGTTGTGTTCAAAAAATAATGGGAGAATTTCAATGAACGGTTCAATTTATTTACACAAAAACTTATATGCATCGGGTGTACGTGCAACATGATTTAAAGTATTACTCGTTTAACAAATAATTCATTTTATAGTTAAGCAAGTAATATTTTAGATCGTGTTGTACGTGCACCTGAAGTACAAGAGACTCATTATTTGTTTTAAAATTCTCAACGCAGAGCTCAATTATAACCTTAAAAAAGTCAAATACAAGAACAAAAAAAGAAAAATCCATAAATAAAAAATGATACTGGGTGATATATATATATACACACACTATTACAATTGAGCTCTGAATTGAGAAAAAACAACTAAAGGCACGTTTAAGTTTGAAAAATAAAATAAAAATTGAGCCTCCAATTAAAAAACTTTAAAATGTAGTTCTATTATTTAAAGCTTTAAATTAAATCGACCCCACTAAAATTCCACCAAAAAATAATCGATTTAATTAAGAGAAGGAAGATTATCTATAACTATATAAAAGTACAGGTTGGAAAAATATACATGGTATTTTTTGTCCAAATTATTTTTTTATTTTAAAAAAAGAATTTTTTTTTATTTTGAAAAACTTATAATTTATTCATCTCAACTTTTCTTTTTCTTTTTATGAAAAATATATTAAATTAATGTATAAAACGGTGGTAAAGAAAAATTTAGTAGCTGTACAAAACGGTTAAGGTTAATAACAAAATGTAGCCCATTTAAGCCCAGTGCTATATTATAAGCCCACACTAAAGCCCAATACTAAATATTGGCATCGCACAAAATTTTGATTGACAAAATTGCTATGCAAGTATTTAGCAATCTATAACTATTCGGTAGCTCAAAGCCTAGATTCAATTTATATAAACATCTTATTATTTAATTCTTTTAAAAGGAACCAAAAAAATTAATAATAACATTGTTATTGTTGTTGTTATTATTATTATTATTATTATTATTATTATTATTATTATTATTATTATTAAATAAAGAATCTGATTAGCTCATTGGAAGACAACATTTTGCCTAGGAAAAAAAGAAAAAGAAATGGAAACATCTTCTTGAAGCACGACATGTGAAGCGTGTTTTAAGTGACATCGCTAATATACACGTGGTATTTACAAAATAATATCAGAAAATATTTACAAATAATATTTTTATTATATTATAAATTGTTTATCGTAGAACAAGATAAGAAGAGGAATAGTAAAATATAAAACTAAAAGTGAAGGAGACAGATTTAATTAATATTTAATATGAAGGAGTATATTACACAGAATGATTTCAGCATGCCTAACAAGTAACACATTAAAAAGTCCGCAGCTTATTGTTCACATCGCAATTAAGATCAACTCTGCACTGCTATAGCTTTTCCGCCTAAATTTGAAATTTTATTAATGTCAGTATTAATTATAATCTACTTTGAAATTGCTTCATCCCTACTGATTAAGAATAAATAATATAATTTTTAGTCATTATATATTGATTGAGACGAGCAATTAAAGTTTTATGTCCATTATTTATGTATAATAATGGAGTCGGGCAGTGGCAATGAAGGGATTGAGGGTGGTGTGAAAGAGGAGGAGAAGGAGGTTGCAGAAGCTGGCCGGAGAAAAATGAGGGGCTGCGACGTCGTTTTGAGGCTCCTGGCACTGGGGCTTAGCCTGGCGGCGGCTGCGCTTCTTGCCGTCGATAAGGAGACTACAACGGTGACACTAACGTTGGTTCCGACGCTGCCGCCGGTTTCTGTTCCGGTAACGGCCAAGTGGCATTACTTGTCTGCCTTCGTGTAAGTATATGTAATACTCACACACACACACGTCCTCTCTCTCTCTCTCTCTCTCTCTTTTTTTCTATTTTTCTATTTCATGCATAATTATTTTGAATTTTATGATTTCATAAGGTGTGAAAGATATAGTATTGAATTAAGTTGTTTAATTATATTAGAGATATTATTTATGAATAATAATATTATTTTAAATTACATGCAGTGTATTAGAGATATTATTTATGAACGGCAAAAAATATTAAATATAAAATGAATTAAATTAACACTTTATTCATATTAAAATATTCATAATATCGTATAATAACCCGGGGCCCGCATCTTGCGGTTAATTTAGTATTTATAGGGTAGATGACGATTTATTCAAAGTTTTTATTATGAGTTCGAACCTAGTTTTTTTTCTTTTTTCTTTTAATTTAACAAAATATATATAACCCAATTTTACGTGTGTGTATCTATTACAAAAATTTGTACATATGCTGCATCATATAATTCATTTTAATAATATTATTTATTTATTTAAAAAATATTATTATTAAAATATGTTATTTGTTAATTTCAAAAATTATTATTTATTATTTTAAAAAGTTCTATTATTATTACTATTTCTTATAAAATATTATTTTTTAGATTACATGTTGTGTATACAATCAACAAGAAACTCACTTAGTATCGTATAATGATATTGATTAAATATTCAATCTTCAAGTCATTCTAAAAAACAAAAATATAGAAGTGTAAATGAACTTAGTCTTATTCTTGATGAACCATTTACTTGACCTAAGTAAGTATTATGTTCAACTTTGGAGGCAAAATTGTTGAATTGTGAATAATTTTTTAAGTTCAATTGATTTTTTAAGGATAAAGTCATAATTTTTTTTTTTTAATAAAAATTTGAGTTACTTTCGAATATGATTATTTATGGTGCAATTTTAAGGTGTCCATACGATTTTCAACCCAAACTTTTTCATAGATTCAAACTGGTATGGTTTCGAAGTGCCTTTTTTAAATTAGGCCTTTTAAAATTATATAATATTAGTGTGAATACGTGTGATGCATGCAAGTTATTTTTACATTATTTTATTATTACTAAAAAGATCTGTAAAAAATTATAATTATACTTAATACCTGAATTTATAATTTCATTGCTTATGGGATATTACCAAATTTAAATAATTAATATATATATTTCTAATACACATTTTTTATGCGGCTAATGTTAATATATATTAATAAAGATAGTAATATATTTTTATTTATATACCAACAAATTTATTGAAAATACGAATATTATTTTATAATTTAAAAAACTTCAAATCTTCCAATCATATCTAGTGCAAATTAAATTTTATTAAATAAAGTTAATAAATTTATTTTTTTATATAAATGCAAAAATGAAAACCACATTTGACCAAAAAAATGAAAATAAAAACATTATTTTATTATTATATATATAGATCAAGAGAAGTTCAAAATTAGTATTCTAATTTGTGGGAGTCTCAAAATTAATTATTTATCTTTTTAATTGGTATTTATACACCACATAATTGTGTCATATTGAGAATTTACATTTTTCTAATGAATCTCTGGTCCCGTTGGTCAATTTTGGTAGATATTGGATGTTAGGTGACATGCCCACATCATTTGTCTATACAACAAAAATAAAAATCTCAATTTGATACTCATGATGTGTAGTGAATATGCAAATATTCAATAAAAGAATTAAATTTGAATTAAAAATAATTACATAAGTAAAGAACATAATTATAAATCTAAAAAAGTCAAAGAATAAATTTAAGACCATTCATCAATTGCAGAAGTAACTTTATAACCCGTAGCCGTATTAATTGCAAATTGCACTTAGGAGTACTTAACCTTTCCCTAATAATGTCCACTTCTTTATAGCTACTTTACTTTTTTGTCTGTATCATCATACTTATTAAATTAAAAAGTTTGGTAATTTGTACTGATATAATTGAACAAAAGCTATTTAAAAACCAAGTTGACCAAATATCTATTTTTTTTTCTTTCACCTAAGTTTTTATTTTTCTCAATATTTTTCGTAACGGGTATCAATAAAATTAAGAATATACGATACAATATCAAATATATATATATATATATATATACTAAAGCAAAATAAATCTATAAATCGTATATTGGTGTTTTTTCACTTACATTTCTATAACGGGAATTATTTATTATTAATAACTTCTACAATAAATCTTGAATTGATAGTCTTTGATTTTATCATTCTAAATATGAAATGTATCCAATTTTTTTAATTAATTTCTCCCTTTCTTTATAAAATTCAAGTATTTGATATTGTTTTAAATCTTTATAATCATTACAAGCTTTTCATTTATTTAACCTATATTTCCTGAGAATTGGAACTTGAACACATAATATATTTATATCTATGTATATATGAAAGCATAGTAAATATTTTTTTTTTTTTCATTGTTCTAGTCAATTGTGAGTCTTGATGTATTTCAGGATTTTATTTATATATTTGATCCAAATTTCAAGTTGTTGTGTTGCTACCATTCGATTTTTTTTTTTTGGACAATATTTTTTATTTTTTAAAATACAAATTATTTTATCGTTTCAATTTTTTTTTACATATAATATATTAAAGTAATTTTTTAAAGATTTTTAATTTGACAATCATATCGCATAAATTAAAATGAGATATTAGATTTCAAAAATACAAATTTTACTTGTTCATTATTTGAGTTAGATTTGATTATTTAATATGGGTCTATTCGTATTGAGGTTGAGTTATAAATAAATTTAGTGAAATAATTTTCTTATAATAAGATCATCTTGTATTTTTAATCTTATTTATTATTAAATAAATAAATCTATGTCTATAGTAATATTAGTAGAAATGTGATAAATTATATAAATTAATCAATCAATTATTAAAATAAATCATACATATTATTTAAATAAGAACAAAAACTAATTTCTTAATATCATTATTCAATTTATTTTATTTGTTATTTGATCTTAAGCCATATGTTCTCCAGTGCGATGCGATGCACGGAAATATTATTATAGTATAATATTATTGTATTTCAAAAATATAGAAAATTAATATTTTTTAAAAATATATACAATTATGATCAATAATTTATATATGTAGCATGATTATAATAATGATATAAATATTATATATAAAATCATATGTGAACATTTTTATTATTATATATAATATAGATATAGATATAGATATTTTTGAATTTGTCTGTTATTTATAATGTTTTGTTATTTTGAATATTTACAATTAATAAAAATATTTTTGTAGTTCACATAAGTTAAGAAGGTTATAAACCGACAACAAAAATAATTAAGTTTAAAAAAATATAGAAATATGTATTTTGTATTTGTTACGTATACTATTTTATCTTAATTTTATTCGATAAAATAATTTATTTATAATAAATAAGTATACATTCAATCTGTAATGGAACATCAAAATTGCTTATATTACGTTATTTACTTACAAAAAATCAATAAATATTTGTCTAATTCTTCATAAAATTCTATTGTTTTAGGTTCTTCATGGTGGCAAACGTTATGGCATGTGGCCATGCAGCCATCTCACTACTCCTAACACTAACAATTAGGGATGGGAATAAGAGGATCACCGTGACGATCTTCCTCGTCGACTTAGCAATGGTCGCACTACTATTTTCTAGCGTCGGGGCAGCCCTCGCCATCGGCATCATGGGCTATAAAGGAAATTCACACGTGCAATGGAATAAAGTGTGCAATGTGTTCGATAAATTCTGTAACCAAGCGGCCATCTCCATGGGCCTTTCTGGCGCCGCCGCATTGGTGTTCTTTTCATTGGTGGTGCTTGCCACCATCAACATCCAAAAGAAACACTAAGTGATGTATTTGTGTTTTATTTCTATTATAAAATAACATTATGTTGGTGTTTTGTTTGTTCTTATTCTAATTTATTGGATAAAAATCAAGTATTTAACTATTGTTTTAGTTGAACTAATGGGTAAACTGTAAATCGTTCAAATAGACTCTGCAGTAAAATTAAAGAATTTGTATTGATATGGCCGTCTCGCTGACGGCGGTGGTGCTCCGCCCTGCCGGGCCGCCGGTATTTAAGTCATATATAAAGCATCAAAAGACAACTGTTGATATTCATGGCCACTGTAATGCTTGGAAGTACGTGATGGAGGCAGTGCCATTGACAATATAAGGGAAGAGCTATTTTATCGACTTTATGTACACAACATGCTTGTTAAAATTGCTGATCGAGTTTGAAAGTTTGGTTGCTAGTTGATATGTGATGCATTTTCGAAAATCTTAGTTTGCGGGACCCATCTCTGAAGAAACAATCCCCTCTCCTTCACCATTTCAAGAAATCATTCTGGTAGTCGTTCTTCTATATATGCTGCTGATCTGATTGAATCGAGATCAACAGCAGTGGGACAAAAGGATGGGTATATATCCCACATCGAAAGAAACCCTGATTTATATATTTGTTATATTATGAAACTTAGATGGCTTTGTTCGCCGAGCTTGGTAACGCGAGCTTGTGACCCAAGTGGGGGGCTTCAAGGTGCATGAATGTTGGGCTGGCCCATTCGATTGGGCCGACGGGAGCTATACTCTGGCCCGCCCGTTCCAAGCGTGGAGTGGATCTCGTGGCCCAAGCGAAAGCATGGGCTTCGTGGTCCCTAAAGAGATGGGCACCATGTCAGGCTGGTTCCACAGAGCAGCATTAACCATCCCCTCTCCGCAGTGGAAGGATAACGGGCTGTTGCTGTCTCGGCCCATTATGGTCGGATGGGCCAACTTCCAATTAAACATGCATCTTTTTGGAACCAATCTTTTTTATCTTTACTGTGTTTTTTTTTTCATCAACCCAAAAAAATATTACCAAAAACTTGTCTAGCATTTAATTTATTAGCTAAAAAAAGATATTTTGTTTAATTTAGCTATGATTTGAGTAATTAGATGTAATTTCGTATAATTTGTCGTGATTATTAATATAATACATAAATATAACCTACAACGAAACCAATGTAACCTCAATTTTATATTTATACTTAGTAAATGATATATGTTTACATATTGCTAATCAATATTTTAAATTTGGTCTATATACAAAAAATTACTTTATTTTACTTTTCTTTGTAATTTTTTTTCAACTTTTGGTAATTATTGTCCTCCACTGTCAGCAATTTCTTTTCCTTTTTTTTTTTTTTTTTTTGGCCTATTTACAAAACAAAACAAAAAAATTATCATTTTTAAGTTCGTAAATCAAATATGCCCACTTAAGATTTATTTGTAAGCTGCAAAACACACATTCAGTGAATAGTTTTTTTTTTTTTTTGGAATTAATTAAGGGAGTACTTATTATGTACAAACTTAAATTCAATTTTGCACAATATTTAGGCACATGGATATTTGTGATGATAATAGATAACATATTTAGATATGCTTGGCCTGAAAACAATATTAAAATCCTTAAAATTAGATTCATTTATTTCTTTTTCTCATCAATACTACCTTTGTTAATTTTTAATAAAAATAAACCTAACTAAAGTCTAGGTTAGAACCGGAACCAACCCATTGACCAAGGGTCAGAAACTATTGACTATGGTTCCACGGTCAGAAATCGTATCAAAACTTTTTTAGTAAATATTGACTATGGTCAAGAAAAGTTACAAAAAATTTCTCACAAAAAACTACAATTAAAAAAAATATATTGATTTGAAATCGTATCAAAATCATGACGAATCAAAACAAAATCAACGATTCAAAAACTGACACTAAAACATCATCGTTAGGTTAAGATTAAGACTCATCATTTTAGTGAATCACAAACCAGCAATTCCAAAACCACCAACCAACGCTTCTTGAACAAAAACATTGCAAACATTTTTCTGATATCAGTCCACATTTTATCATATTAGTGCGCCCAAGTATAAAATAACATATTCATACAAAAAATAGCATTTTTTGCTACAATAGAATACGAGATGAAATATTATTTCGGTTTGCATTAAAGTATCCAAACCATCCAGCTAAAAGATCAAAGAGCAAGGGAACAGAAGAAGCAAAGTCTCCCATATTTGGTATAACAAAATGAACAAGGCAAGTACCTTTTGCTACTAAAAGTATACATCAAACCAGAGTTATCAAGTTCAATCTCTCCCCACAAAGAGGAGGAAACAATGCACAATAGACACCACCTTAAATTTTTATTACAGCAGTGCACGGCACGTGTATAAAATAAGACGAAACAATGAGAAATAGATCATAATGCACCAGCTTTCCAGTGCACCAGCCCAAATAATGATATAAAAACCGCTTACTGAGGAAAAACAGGAGGAGCAATTGTTCTGGTATTGTACGATTGGCAATGGCTGCATTTCTGGCCGATTATGTGGAAGTAAACTTCCGTGGTATCATTGCAATCATTGCATAGGATCCACACCTGAAAATGGAAATGGAAATCAGCTCTCAGAGGATGGAAAAGTTGTATCAGATTAAAGATTTTAAGTGCAAGATTGTGTTGCAATGGAAGAACCACCTTCTTGTATCTGTATTCATCGGGCATCACTGTTGCTTCAATCTGCGTGTAAGAACATCGTCAAGTTAAACAAAAGTCGAAACAGAAACAGTTTATCTAGGTGAAAATAGTTTGAACTGTTCCAAGTAGAGACTTCAACTTCTATGATATGTGCTCAAAGCTGCATCTTCAGGTTGAAATAAAAACTGGGAAAAAAAAATTAATAATAATTGATAGCAAAGAAACAATCTGTATCAATACCTCCTCATCGATTCTCTTCCAGGTTCTGGACATGTCCATGATTGACTTGGAGCATATCGGGCAGCAGTACCTGTACGTCTCATCCAAGAAACATCAGTAAAGTTGTTGACGTGATATTCTTCTTCTTTTTTTCCTGTAAAATGATATATATCATCAAGCTTAATATTTTTGAGATTATTACTTCTCACGCTTGACCAGCTCATGGTAACATTCACAGTGCATTGTGTGTCCACATTTCATAACGGTTGTATCCTTGAGAGAGTCGAAAAGATACTGTAAATTCAAAAATCACAGATTATAGAGTATTTGAGGCAAAATCATTTCGTAGAATATGGAGAAAGAGAGAAGAGTATGGGAGCATACCTCATAGCATATAGGACAGTGATGCCTCATTGAGTTCTCAACACACAGGTGGTTATTACGTAAACTATTTGAATAACAAGAGCCTGCAATATTAGCAAGAACAGATCAAGAAATTACAGAAGAGGACTGAAAGACTTGAGTCGAGTATTTATATGAAAGTTAGCTACAAATGCTCTTATTATAGCGGGAAAAAATATTATTATTTTTGCATACCACACTTCTTGCAGTGGAAGAAGTTCTCAGGACCTCCAGTCCTAAACGAACAAAAGAAAACATCTGCTCAAATTAGAGAACACAATTAAGTGAATGAGTATGAATTCCTAGTTTTCCACGAACCTGCAGATCCCACAGTCATCACAATGAAACTGTCCTTTGTCAATCTGCACCGAGCAAGAACGCCTATTAGCATTGAGCAGATCTCAATAATTGAAAGATGTACTTAGGACCCTTTTGGCTGCATTTGGTTTAAAGGATTTTAGGATGGATTTGAAACCCATTGTAGCAAACCCATCGGTGGTGGTTTGGATTGATATGGATTTGAATTACATCTCTTTCATTTTGAATTATTCTACTACGGATTTGGGTGACTTCAAAACCTCAATCTAAACACAACCTTAGATTCAAGCTTTTTGTCAAAAGATTAGAGAAAAGCAGACATATTGAAGAATGTATTACATCATCATCGTAAAATTTGCAGATATCGCAAAAGTATTCTCCCATATTGACACCGCAATTTGTACAAACACGTGCAACCTGGACAAGGGATAAACAAAACAACAATGAACCATTTGATAAGTAGACAGTGGGAAGAGAATGCATTTCACTCAGGATTAAGGTTCGGTGGACATACGGGCTGTTCAGTGTCGCAAACAGAACAGATAACCTGTAACATAAGTAAGAACACTATTATTCGTTGTAATTAAAAAATCTGGACATTAAGAATGACAAATATGAGTTAAAAAACTCAGGGCAGAAGCCAGAAGAGTACATTTCTGCAAGGGACATACTTGTTTCACATCACACCGGTTTAACTCATGACGATCACTTATGCTTCGCAGCATGTTCTGTTGATTTAATAAGAGTACATCAAGCCTTTTGCAGAATATCATCAAATAGATTGTGGGCATATAAACATAGGCAACAAGTGATTCTGAGATGAAATAAAGGGAAGTCATATTGTACCGTGGCTTCATTGTGACAGTGTCGACAATCATAGACTTCATTACAGCATGGAGCTCGAATCCTGCATCTTCTCCGGTAATGTCTACATCTACATCGAGTTCAACGAAACAGAAAATTCAGTTACTTAGATTTCCTTATTAAAACTCAAACATCACCTTAATTAACTGGAAAAGAATCATAGTTTCATTCAACAATATTAATATACACACATATTATTGTTCTCCCAAAACAGAAGAAGAATATGTATGTATATGCGATACTTGTATCCTAGATAAAAAAGGACCCTTCATAAACTCAGATTAAATGGACCTGTAAACATCACTGTGGTTTCTGAACAAGATCAAGCCAGCAATATTTAAATTGAAGAGATTGCTACCTACACGGCTAATAATCAATATGTCAACATACTCAATAACTTCAAATCAGAACGTCAATGTTGTTATGAACATCAATAATCCAATGATGGAATTTTTAAAGATTCACTTTCTGCACATATGTTAAAATTACACAGATTTCAGCTCCCCTTCATCTGTATATACGCATATATCTTGAATTATCCACACACACATACACATACAGAGGGAGGGAGGGGGAGGGAGAGAGAGAGAGAGAGAGAGAGAGAGAGAGAGGGATACCCATAACCCATCTTCCCGAATGTAAGGCGATCATCGGAGTTGCCTTCCATTAGCATTTCCAAGGATCGCACCTAAGGAAAATCCCAAACGGAAGGGGAAGAGCTGAAAATAAGGAATGATTGAAGAAGAAGATGAAGGTGCCCCCAAAAGCCTAAATAATCAAATTAAGATGGCCATGATGTCAAGTGGGCGCTGCGCAGAGTCCTTATATATCCATGAATTTAATGGCCATATAAACTACAATTTTTTCCTGTTCTTTCTAGCCATTAAATTACTAAATTTGGAAAGAATCGGGGCAATCTTCATGAATATTTGTGGAAAGAGGATAAGGTAGCGTGATAAAGACTCTGGGATGGGGCGACAAAGTGGGACAGAACACCGCAGAGTTCAGCCAATAAGAATTCAGATAGTGAAAGCAATCACTCTTCAAGATTAAAGCTAACTGTCTATTGTTTTCCTGGTGGCAGTTAAAAGTGTAAGAAAATCTTTATTATTATTTCTTTTTTTAAATGAACAAAATCGTGTTGGGGTGTTGCTTCTGGGTGTCAATTTTCCCATGTGATTTCTTCACATCTGTCTTAAAGGAGGGCTCCCATTGGTTGGAAACTCGTTCTTGGATCTCCAATATTAATAATTAAATTAAATTAATTTTGGATTTGGATCGTAAAATGGACCATAACGTGTTGTTCTCCCCCCGTCCAAAATGTGGATGATTTATTTTCGATTTTGAAAAATGATCTATTTACTCGGTTGAAGTATTTTCAAATATAATTCTAATTCAGTTTAAAGTTTTTTTTCGTATTATTTCTATATCAAAATATGCATCGCTTTAAGTTTTCTTTTAAGAAGTGTTTTGAGAATTCCAAAAAAAAATTATTGTTCTTAGCTAAGAATTTGTATAGACGATATATATAGATCTTTTTATATACGATTGGCAGAATCATAGTTCAAAATAGCAAAAATTTGTGAATTTTAGCCAATCCAATCTAAATTGGCACAAAAATGTGTAGATCCAACGTCTATCACGCGAGCATGCACACATATTTGGACCTAATTTTTAGAAAAAATAATACTTTTATCTAAAAAAAGTAATATTTTTTAGGTTGTTTTAAAAGTATTATATTTTCTCAATAAAAAAAAATATTATGTTTTGTGTCTGTGGAAAAATCCTCCTCGAACTTAATTCATATTTTTTTTAATTTTGCAGATTGGATTAACTCATTTACATGTAAAAAGATATATACATTTGATGCAGAAAAACGAACCCTTGTTCTTAATCCTTCAAATCGCACATATTTATTCTCCTTAAACTACATATTTTAGCATTTTGTAAATAAGTATTAGGATTAAAAGCCACCTAATAATGACATTTAAATGAAGAGAAGTAAGTATTTAACATGGCTTCCTATTTATTATTATTATTATTATTATTATTATTATCATCATCATCATCAAATATAACATGGAAAAGTAACATGTACAGAAAAGAAAAGAATAATAGAAGCGAATGTATGCTTGAAGAATAGGTAAAAGACAGTCTCTGACAAAGGAAAAATATAAATACTTCATAGTGGGAACTATTTCTTTTAATCAAATTAATAATACATATTTTTATATTTAGACTATCTAAAATACTCTTTATGAATTGAATCGGTTCTTAACGTACTATATTTATAGAATTAACTTAGTTAATTATATTACTTATAAAATTAAATTTTCATCTATATTTCTGATACAATTAACTTACTCAATTGTATTAGTTTACATAATATAGTAACAAATATTATGTCATTAACTTATGCGACTGGTTTATTCAACTATGCTCATATGACTAATATGCTCGTTGAAAAAAGAAAAAAGATATATTGATTTAAAAAGACGTTTTTAAAACTTACAGTTATTAAATAATTTTACTATTTGAAAGGAGGCACAATTGGGTATTTTCACTTATGCGTATCTTTACATTTTTTGATTTAAAATTTCTGCAATCAATAGCCGGATTGTGTAGATACTCCAACACCATCTCCAATTTCACAATATAAAATCAAATTTCATTTGTGACGTTTGAAATTATTTTTTGTGCTCTCCAATATAATATAATCTCATTTTAAATAATTATATTCTTGAAAAATACACGTACAAGTCAATTGTTGCGATATTCGTAAAAGAAAGTACACATTAATAAAGATAAGTGATGTCAATTATTTATAAATGTAATAATGATAAAATAATTTTAAAAATGGTATAATACAGAATCTTGTATATTTTTTCTAGAGAAATGTGAAAAGGGCTAAATTTGAAGAGAGGGATGTGAACAGAAATGGAGGGGGGTTCCTACGTCCTAGGTAGCTGCCCAACTTGCACAAAACCCCTATTTGCCTCGGACTTGCTGAAGCCGCAGTTTTCATTGATTGTATCAGATATAAATTATATTTTATATTAATATAATAATAAAGTAATTTTAAAATAACAATTCGACCATTTGTATAAATAAAATATTTATTAAAAAAATATGTGCAAGTTAGTTGAACTCTTTTCTGAATTTTTTTGTTTTTAATTAATTTGTTGTGTATAATATATTATTTAAATTTATACTTTTTTTTACAATTTTTAATTTGACAATTATATTGCATAAATTAAAATAAATAATATATTATAAACTAAAATTAATTTTGGTTCATCATTTAGTTATATTTGAATGTATATCGTGTGCTGAATTATTAGCATTGAATTTGTGTTATAAATAATCATTAAATATTATCTTCTAAAAATATTTAAATAGCATAATTTTTAATATAATTATTATAGAAAGACAACATATTTTGGATGGGGAGAAAAAACTTTATACAAAAAATAACTTTTCATGTTTTTTGTAATAAAATAATAAAATTCTTCAAATATTCATACATATTTTCTCTTAAATATTAACTTACTCTAAATATATTATAAATCATGCAACATATAGTATTTTTTTTTTGTACATATGTGTACGATCAAATAAATTACAAATTGGTATTGGTATTAGATAGAAATATATATTTTTTGTGTTTTTTCTGTATCATGTACGTCAGTAGATTTTAGTGGAGGATTTTATATTTTTGTATGTGAAAAGTGATGTGTGTAATCATTCAATTCAAAATTTTCATAAAATGTGCACATATAGTTAGTATGTTTGTATATATCTGTGTACATATATATGTATTTATTTATTTTTTAAATCCATTGTATCATAAATAACGCAAATGAATTTATTATATAGGGGGTTTTTAATTTATTTTCAGATCCCAAGTTTATGTGCAATTTAAATATTTTTAATTTAGGTGCAATTTAAATTATTTTATGAAGATTAGTGAAAACAAGTCCAATAGTTTTGGGCATCTACTGCGGTCCATGGACCCAATGCACAATTTAGCCCATTGTAGTTGGGCCTGTTCAAAATATTGACGGGGACAAGTTATTTTTTCGTGACAGAATTAGGGGGGCAGTTTTTTTTATTTTTTATTTTTTTTAATGTATGGGGATTATTATTATTATTATTATTATTATTATTATTATTATTATTATTATTATTATTATTATTATTATTATTATTATTACTAGCCCGTGCAATGCACATGACATAATATATTTATTAAATTAATAATTTATGATAAAATTATGTTATTATTATTTAAAAAAAAGAACATAACCTATTATTTATATCAATTATATTTATATAAATATTATTTAAATATAATTATATATATTAAATTTCATTTTCATTTTTAAGTTAATTTTACTATATAAAAATTGTACAATATTTTAATGTGAATTTTGAATTGTCCCTCAATTGAATTAAATATTTTAATTTATTAAAAACTGATGAAGTTAAACAATAAATTAATATAAAATATTTTTATTGGTTCATAAAAAATTATTTATATTTCTAGGTTAAATCCATATAAAATTTTGATATACCACATATATCAAAATTTTAAAATTAATAATTTAATGCATACAAATTGTATATTTCATCCATAAAAATTATATTTCATAATTTTAAACATAATTATTTATTTCAATATATACAATATTGGTGTCAAATTAAAGATCACAAAAAAAATTAATTTAATATATCATATATTAAAATAAATTTAAAACAAAGAAGTTATTTAAATTTTTAAATTTTAGTGAAAATTTAAAATAAAAGAGAGAAAAAAAACAAACGATGTCAATTAACTATATAATTTTAGTATAGATTACTAGAGGAATTGGGATTAGGAGAGATCAAATCTCTAATTTGCATAAATGTACTAAAATTTTAACATATTGGGATATAAGATTTAAAAAAAAATTATATTGTAATTATTGCTTGCACGTTTGGCCCATACATTATAAAATTATAATTTTAATCATATAGGTTTAGGTTGGTTGAACTAAAGACATCGAATTAGATGTGTATGATCATCATATTTTATCCTATATATACTTACAAAAAGATTTATCCATCAAATACATAAATTTTTCTATATATAATGAATTGAATCATACTCTAAAAATAATAAAAATATGCGGGTCTTAGTAGATGCCATTCGAATTCACTAGAAAAAAACAACTACTATCCAAGCGCTTATATCCGAGCATGTTTTGAAAATCTTTTCAAATTATTAGATTTTTTTTTGTTATAAAAGTATTAATTTTTTTTCTAAATAAGTAATAAGGTTTTACTTTTTAGTTAGTCAAATAAAAATAATATTTTTAAGGTACAAAAATTAAAAAAATTATAGTAAAAAAATTACACTTTTTAAACAATATAAAAATTCATTATTTTTTAGCCACAAAATTACTTTTGGCCCAATAGAATCATGTTCTGCTTACACGAGACAAATCTGTTGGGGCGGCATATTTAAAATTTACTAATTTGTATGAATTGAGTCAGTCTATTTATATTTAAAAAAAAAAATCAATGCATTTAGTGCAAATGACGCGACATTAATCCTATTGCAACTTACCGAACAAAGTATAAAGTTTTAGGCTAAATATTTGAAAATTACACTAAAATTCAAAATTTTCGATTTTACTTTCTATTATAGAATCAAAGAAGTATTTAAGATATTATTTTTGTATGTTTATCAATTTAGAATCACTTAATTTTATAATTCAAGAGAAATTTGAGATTGTTAATTAAAATTAAACCCAAAACCAATGATGTTTTGGGGAAAGAGATTGGAAAATTAATGAAAAATATTCCAATAAACATAACCATTTTATATTTTTAACAATCCATTAAAAAATCCTATTAATTGGAAAAAGCCACAAACTTTGGAACATCCATCCCTCAAAAGCCAAACAGCCTGCAAAAGCACTATAATAATCTGTAATTTACTAATTTTATATTATTTTAATAGTCAATGATTGGAGACAACAAAGAAATTATTCTCCAGTTATGGATGTACCCTCTTGTCTTATGCATCATGGGACTGCACCATTTCAAGACTACTTTGACATTATCTATTATAACAAATATATATTTAAATTATAATTTATTAAGTAATATTGTAACACTTTTTTTTAACATAGATTTACCTTTGACACCATTTAAAGCTTCATTAATCTTGAAATTAATAAATAATGCTAGTGAAATAATTGTGTATTAAAATAATAAAATAAAATAATCTGCCCAATAAGATAAGATTGATTACTTTACAAGAAAGAAAAATAAAATTATAAGCTTCTAATAAAATTATTTTTGGATGAAATAATTTTGTTTAATTTTTTTGCCATACACTCTTTAATAACATATATGATGTTTTACACAATTTATAAGCTTAGATTAACATCCTTTTATATCTACTATCACTTTAATATTTAAGAGTGAGTCGTTTATACATTAGGTGCACCGTAGACTCAATTCACAATATTATTTGTTTAGTTAAAAAAATATATTACTTATTTACTTGAAAAATAGTACTACTTGTTTAAATGATTAATGACACAACTATTTAATGAAATCCATAGGTTGAATAATTAATTTTACTATACAAATTCCAGTCTTCTCAAACTTAAAAATTTAGGAATTCACATTGTTTCTCGAATTTCTTTTATGCACCATTAATTTAAATTAGTATTGCTGATGTGATATATGATTTATAATATATTGAAAAATCAAAATAAAATATATTTGTAATATTATGTTAATCAATGTTTAAGGATAAATATTTAAGAATATCTCAAATATTTTATTATATTATTGATAAAGATATGTAAAACTTTATAATTTCTTACAAAAAAAAATATTTACTCCGTCCTAAAATAAAAATATTGTTTCTATAATAAATTGATTAATTTTATAATAATTCAATTATTTAACAGTTTTTATAAAAAAAAAAAATATTACTTAATATCTATTTGCAGTTCAAATCTAATACAAATAATCTTATACAATATATAGTAAAATTTAATTCCTGGTGAGTAACGTGAGTTGCCTACCCGAGCCCGAACTTAACCTCAAATAATCAGCAATTATACTTTTATTTTAATATATTACTGTAGTATATGAAATATTGTTGTAAACTTAAGTATGGTGAAAATTGATTAATTTAATATATTATATGTATAAAATAAAGTAGGTTTATTTGAATTTTCATACATTGAAAAAAATATTCTAAAAAAATCACAAATAGATACATCATTTTTCAAAAAATATTTTCTTTTCCAGAAAGGAAAAATGGGAAAAATACATTTTATTTAAATCAAATACCTAAAAAGTTAAAATATTATAGAAAAATAAAAACAAAGACAAAAAAATTAAAAAATTTGGTGGACTCTCTAAATATACCATAAAATAAAACAATATATTAAAAATAAAATATTCTAAAAACATTTTGCAACTTCTTGTCCATTCAATTTCCCTTGAAAAAGAATTCAAGCTTCAGAATACTAACGGGAAAACCGGTCGTCTTCTCCCTTATAAACCAGAACCAAATTGTAGGAAGAAGCTGAGAAGAGAAACCAGAGGGAAAAACTCTTCCAATTTTCCTCTCATTCTCTTTTGTTTGATCTTTTCTTCCTGATTTTTTTTAATTTTTACAAATAATAAAATCTCTTTTTCCTTCTCATTTTCATCCAAAAGAAAGAAATGGGGTGTGGAGAATCAAAGCATGCAGTTTCCACAGAGAATACTCTCACAAAGACCAAGAGCAACAGGAGCAAATCCATCAACAATGGAAATGGGAAAGAAAATGATTTCCAGGATAATTCTGGAAATGTGGTGACAAAAGAAGTCCCTGATGGGTTGATCAACAAGGCCGAACAATCCCAACCTGAGAAGGAGAAAAAACCCGAAATTATTGAGGAGGAAAAGGAGATTTTGATGAAGAAATCAGAGGAGAGAGAGAAAGATGAAGGAGAAGAGAAGGTAGCCATTGATGATCACAAAAATGGTGAATCTCGGGTTGAAGAGGTTGCTGCTGCTGTGGAAGAGGAAAAAGAGGCGACCAAGAAGGAGGAATTGGAGGAAGAGAAGAAGGAAGATTGTGCAAAAGTGGTGGCCGAGGAATCTGCAGGAATCTCCGATGCCGTGATAGAGGCTAGCGAGGAATCTGCAGGAATCTCCGATGCCGCGAAAGAGGTAGCAGAGAAATCTGGAATCTCCGACAGCGCCAAAGAGGTGGCCGTGGAATCTGGAGCCTCCGACAGCGCCAAAGAGGTGGCCGAGAAATCTGGAGCCTCCGACAGCGCCAAAGAGGCGGCCGAGGAATCTGTAATCTCCAATGGCGTTTCTGGGATCGTGTCTGAAGGGGACGTGGAAGAAGATGTGAAGAACAAAGGTGAAGGTATGTTTGTTTCATAAGATGTATAATTAAGATCGTGAATTTGTATGTGCATTTTAATTTCTATTTATTTATTTATTATTATTATTTCTTCCTTAATCCATGCATTTAAATTGTTTGTAATCTCCAGAAGATGCTGTTAAGGTTGATGAAGGCAAAGAACTGGCGCCAGCTGCTGAAACAACATCTTCTGGAGAAGAGAAAACACCTGCTGATCAAAATGTAAGAATATTTTTCTTGTCTTTGTCTGAATATGAATATGTGGATGACACACGAGATTCTCTATTCTCCATTCTTATGCAAAAACATGACTTAACTGGGTTCGATTTTTCGCAGGAAAATGGCAATGCAGAAGGAGCATCAACAGCTGATGAGAAGGCAAATTGAGAGGAAAATCTATATATGTGTTCCAACCTTTGGTTGTTAAATTTATGAGAGATATCTCTACATTATAATTCATGCACTCGCTGATTTATGACAATGTATTTGTTTCAGCTTTTATTTACTTCTCCCTCGTCCAAATCCCAATTCTTACCCACAATTTTTTCTCTCTTTTTTCGTTCCTATTGATCGGAAAAGCCTTCTTTGGTCTTTCCGACATTTAATGTTTCATCTTAAATTTTATTATTTTTAACATATATCATTAATTAATAAATGATCATTCTTTAAACATAAATAATAATTATTATAAAGGATGAAACATGTAATCAATCTAAAAGCTAATGTGTTTTGAGAAGAGATATTTTAAATATTGCATCGAAGGTACTACAAATATGAATATATTTCAATCATATATGCGAAAACCAACAAATCGAGCACCCAAGCACCCAATTAGTTGCTCTTATATATCTAAATTTGGTACTAATTTTCACCGTTGGAACACGAGGGGACCTCATAGAAGTAGTTTTTCTTTTTTTTTTTTTTTAAAAAATTAATACCTATCACTATAAATTAATACTTCATCCATTTTTGTTGTTTTAGAGATTTAAATTTATTCCAAAATAATTGTCATTTTAAAGATTTTTGCATCTTAATCCCTACCTTTATTTCTATAAAAAAAGAAAAATCTTGCTTTTCAGATCGTTGTCCTTCATTTTAACAAATTAGATATTATTAAATAACTAAAAATAAATTTGTCATTTTTAGTTACCTTAAATCTTGATAAAAAACCCCAAAACCATATTTAAAAAGATTGATTACTACCTATTTTGACTGAAGTGACATAGTTCAATAAATATTTTTCTTTGTGCAGCAAAATCAAATTTTTACCCAATTCAGCTTTATTGAAGGAAAATAAAAAATCAACAAAGGTCATTAGCATTAAACAAAATGTTAAATAAGAACTTTAGAACCAAATCTTATGATAAGAATTAATACATCATTGTCACGAAGAAAAGAACACATACTCTGGCACCAATATTTTTTTTTTTTTCAGTGCAGAAAATTTTATTATTCACAGTGGATAGCGTTATTCACAAAGGCATGAATTTAATGTTAACATATGAACAATTTGTATGTACAGTGTTTCCTTCCCATCCAAAGGCCACTCAGCATCATCCAAAAGCAGCAGCCTTTCAGCATGGCAATTGGAAACCAAAAATTAAGTTGCTCATGCACTTATTCATCAGACGATTTAGGGAACTGGCCCGAGGAACCTGATACCAGTTTCAAAATGGGCCTCGATGGGTCCCTGAATAAGATAAGATTCCCATTGAGATCCGTTCTGCCATAGGCAGCAACACGTGGATCCAGCACGATTCTGCATGAGCTCGATTCATCACATCCCATTTGAACACCGTAGTATGCCAAGTGATCGGAGATGCTGTTTCCACTTACCGACCTGCAAAAGGTTATGAGAAGTTTGGTGTTGGCAGTTCTCAGTAAAACAAATGTATTGTGCATGCCTAATAACCTAGGGGCTCCGTCTTCGCTAGCCTAAAGTGCTTAAGCTGAGTTATTAGTCGCAGACAAGCCCAGATCTTATATTCAGGTCACTCATTTCATATTTTCCGATAGGAGATATCACAACAAACCACCTTACCATCACAAATGAGTACTAGCTTTAGCAAATTTAAGTATGGACAACAAACCGAATGCATTAAGTAGTCAATAAATGCTGTGTCATGGAGGTATGAAGAGGCATTGGCAGAATCCAAGTTCATGAAAATTCCTTGTGAAGTTTTAGAGGAAAATACTTGCCTGCTACAAGTTGGGTCTTCCCCAGAACCATCACAAACCTTCTCGGATGTATAAACAAAGCTTCCCATTGCAAAAGTGTTGAGCCAGACCTACAGTATAGGATCTCATAGCTCAATATAAGGCTAACCAGACAGAAATCAAGGCTTATTACATTGATTGTTGCAGACTGATATACTAATGACTAAATAACCAGAAGATTAGCCAAACAAAGGTAATAGTATGTAATCCGCAGTAAAGGAACTTAATGCCAAATCCATTCTAGGTTTTGTCATCTTCCAAAAAGTATGCAATGATGCACAAATTTATGAGGACTTCCATGTCAGTTGTACCTTTTATTTTTCCTCGTTAAGGGGGGTGGGGGGGGTGTTATTTGATAACGAATAGATTATGGTAAGCTAGTTGATAAGTATTTCAATAAAGTGAAAAAGATGGGATTCATGGTGACAGACTTGCAAGCACGCGCACACACATATATGTGCGTGAATATATAAAAGGCTCCACTCACATATATATACATGTATGTAAGCATTGATGCTGTAAAACCATTACCTCTCTTGGGAAGTGGCGGTATGTCTTTTTTGGGAAATAGTGGTAATATGGGGGCAAATGTGGCACTATATCATGTCCATTCGTAACACGAATGGTATCCGGCAAAAGTTGGTTAAAGTAGGACGCAAATACAGAATTCCCAATCCTGGGTTGCCCAAATGTCATAACCTGAACATTCTGCTCTCCAAGACTGAGCTGAGAAAAGGACAAGAGCTTCAGAGCAAGCAATTAAGAAAAAGGGATAGAAATAACATAGCAGCCATTTACAGTACAGTCACAAACAATTATTGATAATTGAAACTTCACACTACAGACATCCAAATATACATTCACATCAAACTTGAAAATCTGGTCAAGTAGTATGTGGCACAAAAACTGCATGCTGCTTACAAGCATACACTAATGTAAATGTCGACATAGATGTTAATCATGAAAACAGATCAAGGTTTTGGATCATTACTCGAAGATCAAGAGCACAAATTGCAGCCATTGCTCCTCCCATTGAGTGCCCTGTTACCATAATCTTATTGACTCCATAAAACTCCTTGGCTCTTTGAACAGCGCTGAGAACTCCAGGCCGTAACGATGTGTTGTGGTAAGCGGTATAAAAACCATGATGCACCTGAATAAATGGAAGAAGACCACTTGGATATAAGCACAAACCAAACATTCATAATTTTTTTAGAAAGAAAAAGGAAAGAACAAAGGTTTGCACAAACCATGGCGCCATCACATCCAGGATAATCAATATCTAGCTGCTTCCAGTACAAATCTTCCACCCAATTTTGAATACTGCAAACACAGTTATAGTCCAACAATAAATGTCAGAGGAGACCCAAAAAAATAAAAACTATATTGTTACACACCATCTTTCTTATGCAGGCGGCGATGTTTAACTGCACAACTAACATCAGCTGAAACTTTACATGGAAGGAAAATAATGCATACATGAGAATTTCCATTAGATTTGAGTAGCTTCCATTTATGGGATTCAATCACTTCAAAGAAACATTTTTTAAGTTATGATCACATATCGTGAAAGTGATAGAACACAATACGTATCAGACAAAAAGGCAAACCTGGTTTCCTGAGTTCCCCTGAAAGCAATCACTGTTGCATTAAGATCAGTTGCATAACCAACAAATCCCTGCCCCACATGAATGAACAATCCAATATTAGAATTTGTAAAATGAAAATCAGGAAAACAGAAAAGCATAATGTTTACAATAACAAGGAAAGTCAAACAAAGGGAATTAGACAAAAAAAAATTAAGCCAAGTAAGGAGGACTTATTTTCAAAACCTGCAGGCACCTCCTCACATCAACAACCAGCTCAATCATTTCAAAGCCCTGAATCCGAATTAAATGCAAATCAACTTTCAGTCTGAGATAAAGTTAACTTATTTTGAAGGCTTAGATTATTAATTCTACCTCAGTTAGACCATCACATCTAGAGCAAGTCCATGTAAACAACTCGGTCAAGTCTGACAAATATACCTGCAAGTGCAATAATTATTTGTTTCATTGTTAAGAGTTCAAAATAACCACTGAATCTACAAACCGTAATCATCACAAAAGTTGCTTCAGACAATCTTTCTTAAGAGAGTAAATGTAGAACATGTGAAAATTCACCTGACCAAAAAATGAGAAAAAATGCCTAAAGTTACTGCTTTCATTGTGAATAATTAATTCTTAAAATTCAACCTATCCAATAGCTGCATAATGCAATTTAGAGTGAATCTTACAGCTGAAGCATATTGCACCAATATTCTTGCAAGTGTGTGATTGTAGGTTGCCAAATGATGGTGCTGATTATGACCATGCTTCACCTTCACCTTCAGTTCTGCAACCAAAATTAAAGTGGCGGATTCATAAACAAGGACAACAGTATACTTGAACTTGACAACATCATCAAAAGCTTATGCAACGAATCAGCTTATTTTAATCACTGATCATAATATCTCAATTATGGTCAACAAAAGTTAGAATGCCAAGAAATTATCCAAATTAAAATCCCCTTATTTAATAAGAGGAGATAGGGCATATGTAAAGCAAAATATAATGATAACGAAAATCTTTGAACTATATACTTCAAGTCCATCCAACTAGCTAAACCTCCAAAAAAAAACTTATTTGATTCCGCAGTACCCAAAAAAAAAAATCAATTACCATTCTACCTAACTACAAAGAACTAACCGGAACCAAGTAATTTATTACCTCTACATGATGAGAAGGCAAACAAACACATAAAAATTGCAATAATCAACCATCCCCTTCTTTCCATACCCTGCAAACTAACCCAGAATACGAAATAAGCCCTAAGTAGGACTAAAATAATTGCAGCAAAATTAAAAAGCAAATTAATTTGCAAAAATATCAGCATATGACCTGATAAAAAGTCCCGAAATCGAATTCCGCGCTCCAATTTGAAATGGGTTTTCGTTTTCCGGTGATTGCGAACCGGTGGAAAGGGTGCGGATGCGCAAAACGACGCCGAAACTCGATAGGGACTGGATTGTGGGGATAATTGATAATTCTGTTCAAAAAAAGAAACAAAGCTGATAATTCCGTGCAGCAAAGGAAAAGGAAAGTTAGTTTAAAAGTGAATATAATAATATTTGATGCCGAAATTACCCTGATGAATGTGATTTATCACGAAGTAGTATGCCCTTCTAAGCTGGGAATTTCGTAGTTAAAACGGGGGTTGAACTGTAAATTCAGGGATGATTTTTGAAAGGACTCGTTACTTGCGGATAGATACTCGGGAATATGCAAAACTGCTGACGTGCTTGACAAGTGATAAGGTTATGGACTTTTATTGGGCGTAGTAAGCTGGAACAATAAGGGCTCCTGGCCCAACTGAATGTCCGTGGCCCGCCTGTTTAATATAATATATTTTATTATATTAATAATATAATACTTACTATAAATATATATATATATATTATTATTTATATCAATTATATTTATATAAATATTATTAAAACAAATTTTAAAGTGTTCTCGAATTCAATAAAAGTATTTCAATTATCTAAATGCTATTTAGATATTTACAAAAAGTAATATACTGTTTATTCATATCAGCACATCCATAACAAAAATCAAGCCATAAAAACTATTTTTCATCAAAAAAATTATGTTTCATACATTAAATAAAATTATTTTGTTTTAATCATATAATATTTATGATAAAATCAAATTTTGTGAAAATTTAATTAATTGGATATATTATATGTTCGAAAGGAATTTAAAACAAAAAAAATATTTAAATTTTAACAAAAAAAATTGAAAGGAGGAGAAAGACAAATAGCAATTCAAAGTGGAGATGCATATCATCAAAAGGATAAATAATGTTTATGACATTCTTCTTTCTTATTACAAAATAATAAAATATATAATTTATAATATATTTAAATAAATAAAATAAATATATTTATATATCTTTAAGTAACTTACTATTTAAGAATAAATATGTAAGACTATTGAAAGTATTATACTATTTTATTAGTAATGTATTTAAAAATGACATAATCTTGTATTAAAAATATTATATTCATTTTAAAATAATAGTTTTATTTTTTTAATAAATTGTTTACTGTAAACTAAAAATAATATTATCTATTATGCAAAAGAATTAATTTTTGCAATGACGATTCCATTGAGAAGGAACTACGTACGTGTCAAGATTTTCAGATATCATAACTTATCAATAAAAGAAATGATTGATTAAAGTCTACTCAATGTAGAATTTATGCATATTTGACAGGTGGCCTTTTATTGTTGATTCATTTATGGGAAAATATGCCTTTTTTTGTTGATTAATTTATGTTAAAATATGCTACTGTGTTTGTTTAAAATAGTAAAAAAAAAAATTAATTAAAAAATAAAAAAATATATTTCGTACCTATATTTATAATTTAGAGAATAATTTACCCTTGTTCCTGAAACTTCGTATCTCTGTTTTTATCTCTCTTTCCTCTTTCTTTTTTTCTGATGTTAAAATTATTTTTTCCTTTTCTTTTCCTCTCCTCTTTCTTTTTGCTTTACCTTCTCAATCGTGAAAATTTATCTCTTTTGTTCTTTCTTTTTCACCTTTACGATTTTCTTGTAATTTTCACAATTGAAGTTTTGCTTTCTCTCTTTTTCCCTTCAATTTCACGATTCACTGTGTAGTTTTCATAATTGAGCTTTCATGATTGAACTTACACAATCATGAAACCTCATCTCTCTATTTTTTCTTTTGAGTCGTAGAAGTTATTTTTCTTCATTTCTCTCTCCTTTTTCTTCTCTCTCCTTTTTCTTGGCCTTCCCAATCATAAATTTATCTTTCCTTTTTCCATAATTTCATTATGCTCTTACTTTCTTCCTATCTCCCTTCACCTTCAAAATTCTTTCTTTCTCCCTTCACCTTCAAAATTCATTGTATAAGATTGCATGATTGGACTTCTCGACTTTCACGATTGAGGGTATAAGTCGTGAAAGCATACACGATTGAATTTTCACGATTGACGATTGACCGTGACAGAAATACCTTTCACAATTGAGTATGAAAGAACTTTCACGATTGATTGTGAAATAGCTTTCACGATTGACCATGAAAATTTAGTAAGGTGGATAAAAAAATATCTTTTTTAAAAATTTAGGCACAGAAGAATTTTGATTATAATAAATGGGTAGAGTAGAATTTGACTCTTAATTTATTTATTTATGATTTTGTGTGTTTTAATTATTAAAAAAATATCATTTCTTAATAGACACTAGACTCGTACGACACAGTATAATAATAGAATACATTATTTGGAATTACAACTTTGTAGCCCAACTAGTATTTCTCTCGTGCGTTTGCATGATTTATAATAAGATAATATAGTAAATTATCATAAATATAATAATATATACTTTTTTTACAATAAAATACATAATTATATAAAATATATTTTTAATAAAAACTTGTTATAAAAATATATCACAATTAATCTATGAAAATATATTTTATATTTAAAAATTAGTATTATATTTGTATACATGCAATATGGATATCAAATTAAATAAGATGATTAACTTGATTTTTTTTTTTTAATAATAAATGAAGTTGAGATAAAAAAAAGTTATATCCTTTAAAAATTAAAAAAATAGTTATAACCTTTAAAAATTGAAGTGAAAAAAATAAAGAAAGAGAAAAAAATGTGTTATCAGACTTTTCTAATATAGGAAGGTATTTTGGGTGGAAAAATCATACTTTTTTATTTTTAGTTGTGGTTCTGTTATAATATATATACTAGTATTTCTCCCGTATAATATAATAAATTATTATAAAAATTATAATATATAATATTTTAAAATAAAATACATTATTATATAAAATATATTTTTAATAAAAACTTGTTTAAAATAAAAATATCCCATAATATAAAAATATATATCATATTAATTTATAGCACAATTAACCTATAAAAAATATTTTACATTTAAAAATTAATTTTAGATTAAAAAAAAAGTTATAAACCTTTCAAAATTGAAGTGAAAAACAAGATAAAAGAAAAAAAATTTGATTTGTTATCAGACTTTTTAAAAATAGAAAATATTTTAGATAGGAAAATCATACTTTCTATTTATAGATGTGGTTCTATACTAGTTTAGAATATTTGTAATAATATAATAGTTGGTAACTATAATTAATAGTAATTTAATTATTAAATTTTGTATTTTGTTTTGTGTCTCATTATCGCACCGTGTGAGATTTTGTTATTTTTATGTAATAAATAAATAATCTCATAAAATATAATATATTTTTTCTAAAATAAAAATTCATGTTATAAAAATTATATTATTTAATATAATGTATTTTATATAAAAATATCACAATTTTATTTATTCAAGAACATTTTAAATATCAAAATATATTACAATTAATTTAAAAATATTTTCTATTTTTTAAAAATTATTTTTATATATGCAATATGAATATCAAATTAAAGATCTTGAAAAAATCATTTATTTGATATATTTTTCATGAAAAAATGATTTGGGATGTAAAATTTATAAGCTTTTTAAAATTGAGGTGAAAAAGTAAAAAAAAAAAAAAAAAAAAAAGGTGATTGACCAATAATTTATACACAATCTCACATCCCCACATTTAATAATAGTCGCCAATCTTTTTTTTCTTTTCTATTTTTTATTTTATTTAGCATTTATCAATAAAAGAGTGATTTTAGCGAAAAAAATGACATTTTTGTAAATTTGCCAAAGTGTCCTGCTTTTATATAGATATACAGATAGATATAGATATAAATTTGAACATAATAAATAATTTAATAGTTAGTAAACTATAATTAATAGTACTTTAATTACTAAAATTTGCATTTTGTTTTGTGTCTCGTTAACACACCGTGTTAGATTTTGTTATTTTTATGTAATAAATAAATAATTTCATAAACTAATAATATATTTTTCTAAATAAAAATTCATAATATGCAAAATATATTTTTAATATTGTTTATTATGTATAAAAATGTCACAATTTTATTTATTCAAAAATATTTTAATTATCAAAATATATTACAATTAATCTTAATTTTTTTATATTTTTAAAAAATTATGTTCATATATGCAATATGGATATCAAATTAAAGATCTTGAAAAAATAATTTATTTGATATACTTTTCATGAAAAAATAAGTTGAAACGTAACAATTATAAGTGTTTAAAATTTGAGGTGAAAAAGTAAAATAAAAAAAAAGTAAAAAAAAAAAGTGATTAACCAACAATTTGTGCACAATCCCACATCCTCACATTTAATAACAACCACCAATCTTTTTTTATTATTATTCAAAATTTATTAATAAAATAGCGATATTTTTATGGAAAAATAACATTCTTCTAAATTTGCCAAACTTTTCTGTTTATATATATATATATATATATATATATATAGATAGCACCGTAGATATTAAATGTAGTAGTCTTAATTGTTTCAGACTAATTGGATTATTTTAAATCAGTTGTAATATGGTCGACTTAATTATAATTCTATCGATTTTCAAACTAATTAGGCCACTATTAGGTTATTAGCCGAAATATTCAAATTACATATTTAATTTTTGAATTTTCATCAAATACATATAATATCTTATTGAAAATATAATTCTAGGTTACATTAAAAATTTATATATTTATAATTTTTATATCATTATAACAAAATTAAGTTTCAAAACATTCTTGATATTTTTAATTATAATTTTAAGTGCATCGATGTTACAGTATTTAAGGTCTTGTTTGTTTTGGGCTGGACTCATCTGGATGGGGGATTAATCCAACCCTTATCTTTCTTTGTTTATAAGGTGGGGATAGGGATTGATCCATCCCCACCCCATTAAGCCCTAGCTGCACCTGCGCCTCACATCCTATCTACTAAGTCTTTGAGCCTCGACACTTTCTTTTTCTGTAGTCTGTCACTTCATTTTTTTTTCTCTCTCTTTGGATGCTCTCATTTTCTCTGTGTGTTGCAAAGTGTATTTGTCTGTTTATTTTTCCATCGATGGTTGGTTCTGGAACGACCGTAAATTCATTGAAGGCTATCTTGACATGTTTTCATAGTTGATTCTTCATGAAAAGCTCCATATACACGTATTTGTCGTTTTCTAGGGTTTATAGTTTGTGAAGTTGTGATTCTTTGTTGGATTCTTGTTCTATGTGTATTTATTTGTGGTGTACGTGAGCAATAAGTCGTCTATTTATAAATCCGTTGATAATGGTTAGTGATTCACTCAATCCTCACACACTGTGCACCTCTTACCGTTTTGATTCGAGGAAATGGAAACTATCGAGTCTAAGTTCATCTGCTAAGTCTATTGCTTCCACTTTTCGTCCAAAGGTACTTGTTCTGTTCAAGCATTCACATGATTCATATTTTCTTCTTGTTTGCTAAACTGGATTATGTGTTATGTTGGTCATATGTTTTATTTCATGGGATAGTAATGCTCTGCTTGATCTTTGTTTAAAATAGTTTCAGATCTGGCATGATTCATGTTATGTGAAAAAATCGGTGTGCCTAAATGCTTTGTTTCTTGAATATCAGTCAAATATATGGGGATTTGGCTTTATTGTGTGCATATTACGGGGTTTTGTTTTCATAGTATCCTATGTTTCTCAACCTCTGTTTCTCGTTTATGTGCTTTATTGCTCATATGTCTATTTTCATTGGTCAGTGAAGCAATTGTGTGATCTTTGATTGTTTGTTCATATTTGTATGATTCATTTTTTGATATTATTTGTTGGCAATCGGGCTCTTTTTCTTGTTTATGAGTTTATGGTTTGATTATTTGGCTTACCATATTTTTTTGGGAGTCCTAGTTCTTATTTATGAAGGGGTCTCATCCCTCTTTCTTGTTTTTGAATATTGATTTTGGATTATGTGACATCTTTATTATGTTCTTCATGCTTCACAAATTTTATTTATGCTCTTTTGGATGTTTTCCTCTATCATGTATGTTATGTCTTCAATTATATTCATAATACCATGTCTTCATACACGATATTTTGAAGAAAATGTCTTTTTGGATCTTGTTATTTTAGTTTGAAATGTGTTATATATTACATGTAATAAGCTAATGTTTTTATCCATGCTATATGACACATATAGAGATATGACACTATTGTACTTCTTTACCACCTCTGTTTTTCCTTTTTTTGGTATTTTCTCTGTATTATATTTTATAGAAACAATTCATCTTGATTGGGGTTCTCCCACCTATTGAGTGTGGGAGTAAGTCATTCCCCCTTGATGAATGTAGGAATTGAGTTATGAAGTAGATGAGAGCTTTCAGTTTTACAGTGATTCTCATATGAATTTGCAAGCCCTTGTTTTTATTTTCTTTGGTCTATTATCTGCTATTTCTGTGCTACTTGAAAGTGTTTTTTTTTGTATCATTGGTTTTTCTGGTCTAATTTAGGGACTTGCTTTATTTGATCACTTACATTAAATTGGATTTTTCAATTGTTTTTATGAAACAAAATAATTGCTTTTATAATGATGAAAAAATCCAAAATTTGTCTTTCAATAATACACCTTTGTATTACACGAAATAAAACAATTTGTTGAATATATTGTAACTTCTGAACTACTCAAAATTTGTATATTGAATGTGTTCTTCAAAATTTTAATAAATTTACAGTTTTGTATCATTGTTTATTTTGGTTGTTGTATTGCAAATATATCTTTGTTTTATTAGTACTGTAATTTTATATACTGTTTGAACATTAATTTGAAAAAATATATGTTGTTGTAATTTTCTTTTGACCTACACAAAATTTGTATTTTGTATGTGTCTACTGTTTGATGAATTTAATTATATAATTTTCTATTGCTTTAATTTTATAATTTTCAACTCGTTGTAATTGAAGATTAAGTGTGAAAAATATGATCAAGAGAATTGTCATGTGTGATTGAACATTTTTTTAGAACTGTCAATTACATGTGTAAATAGAAAAAATTTGACATGTAATCTGGATTAGTTGGTTTGAAATTTTTTTTTTTTTTTGGATTAGTTTGGTTTGAAAACAAAAATAAATATCACAATAATGTTTGAAATTTTGCCAAAAAACTTGCCTATTTAAACAAAAGAATTTTCCTCTTATTACATAAATAAATTTTGAAAAAAAAAAAAAGAGAATTGATCCGTGAATAAAAAAATTATACATGAATTTATTTAAAAAAAAAAAAAAAAAACTCCTGCTGCCTACCTAAAACGAATTATGAAAAAGATTTGGTTTAACATTTTTAAAAGTTGACTTTTTCCAATGTATGGAACAAAAAATAAAGAACCTGTTAGACTTTTAAAAATTAATAACCAACAAATATTTTGCACCCAAAAAATTTAAGTAAAAAAAATTGTACCCAATTTGTGTCTTTTTTGGGAAACAAATCAATAAAATTTTCTTTATTGGAGTAAGTCTAAAATTATTGATTTACAAAAATATATATTTGTAAGAATTGGAAATAAGTTTGGTTAAAAACTTTGCCTTAATAAAATATAAAATTATGAAACAATGTTGTTTTAACATCTTTACTTTAATATAGATGTCTAGAGCCTCCAACAATGTTGAAAAAGTGATATATGATCTCCTGGAAACGAGGCCTAACTTCATTTACCTTTATCACACCAAGTACCTAATGGCCAACTCCTGACCATGACCTTTTCTACTCAAACCTTGAACCAATCTACCTGAAACTCAATGGTATGTCTTCTGATCATACCGTGTTTACGATTCACCACTGTAAAGCGAAGTGGAAAATTTTAAACGTGCATGGAGGTTGTTATACGATCTTCGGTACAAGAGGGGATCGGGTTTGACTTGGTCGCATACGAAAGAGATAATAATTGGCCCTGACGATGTCTTACAACAAATCTACAAGGTAGTACAATCATTTTATATGAGTAGGCAAAAAAATGTGTGCATAACTTATTTCGCAACAAAACAAAAAAAAAATTGAACTTTCATACAAAGGTTTTAACTTCTTTATAGGAGCATCGACACAATCGATGCATCATATGATGTGGACATCCTCATTTCAAGCTTTGCACTGACTTATTCGGGAAAATCATACCTCTGGTGCCATCGCTCGCTTTAGCAGCCAAGTGGGCGGCTCTGATGATGAGAATGACGATGATAGCCCTCCGGAGGATGGAGATGAGGCTAAACCTAGCAATGTGGCACCCGTCGTTGGTGTTGAGACCGTTAACCAAGATGGACTTGGAGGGTCTCGTCTTCCCACTCGAGCAGTATGTCGAAGAAGGATTTAGCCATCACACGTGCCCTTTTGACTTTCGATTCCTACCTCACTAAAAACGTGAGCATTCTGAAAAGATGATGAACGAGTTTGAGATGTGCTTCGAAATTTTCCGTGGAATGGATGGTTTGGAGATGGGCCAGATGTTAAAGGTGGTTGAGCCACTGAATATGAATTTTACTCGTCGCGTGTTCATGGGCATGCCAGAGGAGGAGCATTGAGCTTGGGTTCAATCACTAAGCTGATTTTCCTTATTTCCCGTATGTGAAGATAATATTTCTCTCACCACAAGAATGGTGGAGCGTGAGAATTGTATATATAACAATGATGTACAATCATATGGAAGATACAATCAAATCAAAGATACAATCAGATCCTATCTATAAGGTAAGTGTATATTAACAATTGACCAAATCAAATAAAGGAAAGAAATAAAATATATTCCCCTAGTTTTATGGGATCACATCCGGATCACGTCTATCACCGTACCATCGAGTGCTATGCTATGTTGTGTTTGTTCGTGTAATGTGTTTTTTTTCCTTTGATGTTGCTAAATCGAGACAATTTGGCCTTGTGCTTATGATGCCATATATATTATAGGGGTGAGGTATCCCCAACATTCATCGGAGACAATTAATCACCATGTAAGGTGTATTGTGAATGCTTTACTCACCCCCAGTTCATCAGTCCTCCCAATTTCACATTGATCCACCCTACTGTGCTCAACAATAATCACTTTTAACCTTCTTTCGAGGTAAATGACATTATTATTTAATTAATTTTTTTAAAAAAAATCTTTCTGGGCATTTGGTCGAATTTTAATGATGACTTAAATAGGTTGTTATTGGAGCGATTGATGAAATACTCGTGCCAGCTTGGGTTCCAATGAGATGGAAAAATGAATTTAGGTCTCGCAAACACACTTGCTCAAAATGTGTTGGCCATTTGTGATTTCGACTTGAATTTCAATTCTGTATTAGCTGGTTGGGAGAGTAGTGCGAGTGATGCTCATATCTTGGCACAGGCAATGAGGACTGATCTAACTTTTCCATGGCCTCCAGACGGTATAAATACATAAAATTTGTTATTCAAATTAACAAGTATATAACATTACAAATTTTTATTATTTATTTGTGTTAGGTCGATATTATCTCCTTAATGTGGGGTACACAAATTAGTAACCATTTTTGGCACCTTATCGTAACACTCGTTACCATCTACTTGAGAGGAATAACACTTGTGTCCTGGTGCAGAATCCACAAGAGTTATTCATTCATCACCATGCCATATTAATGAACTGCATAGAGTGTGCATTCGGAGTACTGAAAAGTCTATTTTCAATTCTCAAATGGGGTATGCCGAACTACTTGATAGAGAACCAGGTGTCAATCGTCATTGTATGTTGAGTTTTACACACAACTTTGTGCGTTCACAGTATGTACACGATTTGATGTTTGATGGTGTTCATCCACACTACATGGAGGACTATCTCATTTTCTTAAGGAGGATGTTACAAGATACACCCATGATTGAGGCACAGAGACAGAAGAGACGATATTGCTAAAGCAAAGTGGGAGAATAAAGACGTTAAGTACACATTATGACCATTCTTATTAGGTGTATTGAATGTAATGCAACCTTATATGACTTTGTATTTTGTAAGAATCCATTAACTCTATTTAGGTGTATTAAATGCAATGCATGTGTGTGTGACTGTATATTATTGTATTTCATACGACTCTATTATGTATATCTATTATATTAAGTGTATTAAATGCAATTTTGTCTGACATGTGTTGACCATGTGGTGTTGGTCTGATGGTTTTCCTCATGGCAAATACGAGGAAGAACAAGGGAAGAACTTTCTATTGTTGTCCGACAGATGTTGACCACGCAAATGGGTTTTTGTGGGCTGACTCTTGAGCTAGATACAGAAAACTCATGATTGAGCGCGCCAAACGATCACATGAGCTGAATTATCACGACAATGTTATGCTAGTTCGGAATCACTCCATAATGACATTGCCAACTTTGTCATTGATGGGCCGCATGAACCGGGTTCATTATAAGGGGTTTCTTCTTCCATTGTTATCTTACCTGCACTTCCCGTGTACGAGCTACTGTTGGCAGTGCTAATTAAAATGTTGTTTGCTTAGGGGGGTCGAAAGAGATAGTTGGATAGACTTGTATTGTATCGTATTTGAACAACGATGACCTATTAATTTTATTTTACTGTTCACTTTTTATAATTTGATGTCATTTATTCTATAGTGTTAGAGAAAAAAATAAACTCCATTGTAAATATAATAAAAAAAAGAACAATGAACTTCATTTTAATTAAAATAATATTTATCGATTTCAATTTAATATTTTAAAACAAATTTAAAAATAATATAGAATTATATTTGTTTAA